>OX940925.1:17042419-18396360 GCA_954870645.1 Agrotis clavis
AAATTGAACAATGTTATTTTGACACATGAAAAGGATTAAAATGCATTGTTTTATGGGTCCAAAGAGTAGCTTTTTGAGAGGAATGAACAACATAATGGATAGGTGTTTGTTTGGTATTCATATAAACACATATCCTACATGTAACAGTAAATTATTTAAATAAAGACTTCAGGGCTATCTATTTCTCGCAGTTTCACCGTCGCTGCTCGGCTGCTGTTAGTTGTAGCATGGTGTCAAAAATCAAAATCAAAGCATTTATTTCAAGTAGGCCAGTTACAGGCACTTTTGAATTATATCAGAGACAATTAAAGGAATCATTATTATTTAACAGTAAAACGTTATGGTGCTACAGACTACAGTCCCAGTCACAAGACATAAAAACTGTGAAAGTACCGTAGATGCCCGTTCCAAGAAGTAGATCTCTATGGAGAAGAACGTGCAAGAAACTCCTGTTATAAAGCCTATAGCTTTCCTCGATAAATAGACTACCCAGTACAAAAAGATTTATTGAAAAAAGTCCAAAGTCCAAAAGTTCAAAAATAAATTGGTGGCCTTACTAATAGAAAAATGTTATTATTCGATTAATGATTTTTTAATGGACAAATCCTTTTAATCACAATTATGTATAATTTTAATATTTCTGACAATTTACCCATCAATATTATTTAATTTTTTAATTTATTATTTATATTATTTTTAATTTTATTCCTTAGTAATCATTTGTGGACATTTCTCAATTTTAATTTTGTTTTTTAATTTAAATTTTTGTATGCATGTTCCATTCATTATTTTTATGACATTTTCATTTTTAGTATTATTTAATTTTGTAGATAAGTTAAAATCGTATGTAATATAAATTTTGCGTGCCTATTCCCAGGCAGAATGTACATGGCTCAATTCTATGTATTCCACCTATAATTTAATGTAACCTACATTCTATGCAAATAAATGATTTTGATTTTGAATTCGATCCAGTAGTACCTGAGATAAGCGCGTTCAACAAACTCTTCGGTTTTATATAATTAGTGTAGATTTCTAAAACTAAAGAAATGTTATTATGCTTACGAGAGCAAAGAAAAGCCAAGATTCCTGCATCATAATACCATTATGTAACCATTACGTTTGTTCTTAATTGTTTCATGCTCTGAAATCCAGCGACAGTCTTTTGTAACTCTTGGCACACATCCAAATGCATAACAGTTATTTATAAATTCTTCCATTTGTTATTTTTAATGAACTTAATTGAACTCGCTCATAATGTTTATTTTGAACCAACTTCAAAAAAAGGAGGAGGTTCTCAATTCGACTGTTTTTTTATGTTTGTTACCTCATAAAGTCATAACTTACGACTGGGTGAACTGATTTTGATGATTCCATTTTTATTCGATGCAGTATATCTGTCATTTGGTCCTTTAATAAAAGACAGAAGTTGGTGGCCAAATAAAATAACAAAGCCACCAACTTCCAAAATGTAAGTTATTTTACACTTTCTTGTGGGGGTTTTAATGAATTAGGTTGACTTGTTTCTTATTATATCGTTCTAGCACCCTTCAAGTACTCACAAACCTTTAAAGAAAGCCAACACTACATCATCCACACAAATACAAACCTTATTGTCTACAGCCAAGATTAAATTTTCCAGGGCCTCTTCGCAATCCTCCTACCTCGCCACACCCGCATCCGTGAGATGATCGAAGAGGTCTTAGACTCGGAGTTCATCAAGCAACAAGCTGAGAACAATAGCTTGGACTTCCATAAGTACGCCAGTTTCGTCATAGATCTGATGGCGAAGTTGGCTGCGCCGGCGCGTGACGAGATCATACAGAATATTACTACGCTTACTGATACTGTGAGTATGAATAAGAATACATTATTTTAGTGAAACAATCCAAAGAATAGTACTTTTATTCGACACAATCTAAGGCCCATTGTGTGCCTTAATCATTAGCCATTTTGCGAATTTGCCGTTATGGTAATAAGACTTTTAGAGAATTTGCCATTTTGAGAACTGGTCTTTTTCGACTTCGTTGCCATTTTTCGAATTAGAATTTTTGCGCCGAAACCTCTTCTGCTGGCTCAAATACTAGTTTATTATTTACACTATTTGGCTTTTTAGCCTTCCGGAAGAATCTTGGGAAATGCAAAAAAAAAAGCGAAGGGTAAATGACACAGGTGGGCCGAGTGAGGGAGAGGACAGCGTTCTCCCTCCACGCCAGCCGCAGTGGTAGACGCCCACGGCGTCGGACTTCAGCAGACGATCTCCGGCCGGCAAGTAATGGGCGACTCGCTGTCCGACCATGGACCATGCCCGGGTCGACGGCGCGTTGTGTTCCACGCGCACCACAAAGAGCGTCAGCATGATGACGGGCCCCCCCCTTTAGAGGGCCAAAGCCTGCCGGGGTCGCGAGACTTGTCAAATTACCGTGACCCCGGAACGTAAAGGGCTATTGAAGGACACCGTGGATTTTAGCCAGTACAAGTCTGACAGTCCCTCCCGCTCTGACCTGGGTGGGAGGACTCAGGGGTACTCTCCCTTAGAGTACCCCTGAGTCCTCCCACCCAGGTCAGAATGACACACTCTGTTCTTTATAGACCTATCTCGCTTTGATCAATTAATATGCCGAATCAAATCTAGTGTTAGTAAAGGTTGGCTTTATTCGTCCTGTTCTACTTTTTGTTCTACTTTTTTTAAAGTGGCACATCAAAGTAAAAACTAATTTAAAAAATAATAAAACTCCTTCTTTCCAGGTGGACGTATTTCGTGCGATATTAGAAACGTTAGAAATTTTAAAGCTGGATCTAGCAAATACCCTCATCGCGATGATCAGGCCACATGTGCAGCAGGAGAGTGTTCAGTACGAAAGAGCCAAGTTTGATGAGATACTCAAAGTATCGGAAGGTTGGTACAGCATGATTTTTCTGCCTAGAAGATAGGCAGAAATGACAAAATTTTGTCAGTTTTAGTAAGCACACAGTCAATAGTAATGTATCCTGACTAATACGTCAGAACGAAAAAGATATACATAGTAAAGGAACATAATACCGAGTACCTCTATATTCTTGTCTTTTTCTGGTTTACTGTGTTGGTACTATAAATAAAAATATAAGTATTCCAAATTATTTTTATGAGTGCCAGTATCAGCAACATATTTTTATTTTCGAATGTCGAAGTCGATTTTCACGTCCTTCCAAACAACTCTAGGGATTTAAAGCGGTTTTCACCATGATTTACAAGATAATTTATTCCAGTAATTGTATATACTGGGTGTAAGGGACAGCCCTCCACAAACTTTCAGGGCTTGCTCAGTAGACGAAACTGAACAATCTTCCACAATATTTTTTTCAGGAAATGAAAAGAAAAATCAGCTTCACCATAGAAAATTATAAACTTGATTGGACAGTTTGAAGACAGCAAAACCTAATTAAAGAGAAAATAAAATGTAATTTTCCCTTCAGATGGTCTCCAATACACCAGAGAATGGCTGAAACGTAACATAGACCTGGAAGGACTGACCCTTCCTGTCACAGACAAGAATATCATCAGGAATGTCACCGCACAGACCTTAGCTAAAGCCTACCTTGAGTTGTTGGAGTGGGATACGTCTAACAACTATCCTGAGGTAAGCTGTTGCTCAAATATAAACCTTATGGCATTGTGAATAGAAGTCAAGACATTTGATAAGACCCCCTAGGGTTTTAAAGTGGGATATATCCAAGAACTGTCCTGCTGTTGTATTTTAAACCTTACCTACGTCAAACTAAATGCAGGGCTGACTCTGTTAGTTAATCCAGTTGTCTGTCTGTAATTATTTCACGACTCATTGTCTCAACAAATTTTAATGAAATTTGGAACATGGGTAGATTATTATTTGATTAACACCTCCAAAAATGAGACTGCGAACAGGATAATATGAACCTGCGAACTTCTGATTCAGTTCACCAGACGCTCTTACCAACCAAGCTATTATGCTAATAAATTATTATAAACGCAATAACGCATGCGACGCGCATCGTAAAGATGATTTTTGAGGAAAGAAAATTTCATTTGCACGTGGGATTCGAACCCGCGTCTTCTGGATAAGTACTCCAGACGCCTTAACCAACTAGGCCATTGCAACCCACACATGCAAACTGAAATTCTCAATTCCTCGTTTGAACGTTTCCGGTGTTCAAAATTCCAGACTGTTTCCCTGGACGCTCCTCGTTTCGCTGAGCTGGGTATTCAAGTGTACCGGCTCATATGTGTGGCGTCCATCCTGTTGGCCAGTCCCGCCTGCGGCAGTGACCCCAATACTGCCGCCGCTCATAAACAGACCTTGAAGGAGAAGATACTCATCATCATTGATAACGCTGGGAATGATATGTAAGTTTAACATAATACCTAGACTCTTCGCATTTAAGTTCAGTTTCCAGTCTGACCGGCACAGGCTGGTTGAGTTAAGCTATATCTGTCATAGCGAATTTTCTCCGTGCTTCGGAAAGCAAGTAAAGCCGTTGGTCCCGGCTGTCGTTTATAGATCTTTGACAGTAATTACTTTAAGTTGGTCTAAAAGTCTGACAACCAGTCTTAGTATGGGGCATCATGTTACCCAGTTACTGGGTTGTGGAGGTCCGACAGGCAGTCGCTCCATGTAAAATACTGATATCCAGCTGCATCTGGTTCGATTGGAAACCAACCCCAATATAGTTGGGAAAAGGCTAAGCAGATGAGTTACATTTTTCAATAGCTCATCTCATTTATTTGGCGCAGCCGTGAGTCACACAGTGTAAATATACCGTTTTTTGCTTCATAACATTGTTTAGTTTTAAGCTATTTTTGTTTGTTTCTTTTTCTTAATACTGCACTGTGTGCACTTGTGGCATGTGCCAATAAACGTTTTTTCTTTCTTTTTTTCATTTTTTTACGTGGTAAAATCATCAAATGAGTCTTCCCACCCAGATCAGGGCAGGAAAGACTGTCAGACTTGTACTGACTAAAATCCACGGTGTCCTTCAATAGCCCTTTACGTTCCGGAGTCACGTAGCTCGTTAGTCCTGCGATCCCGGCAGGCTTTGGCCCTCTAAAGGCAGCGTCATTGTGATGACTCTCTTTGAGGCGCGCGGAACACAACGCGCCGTCGACCCGGGCATAGTCCATGATCGGATAGCGAGTCGCCCTTTAGCAGATACATAAACTCTTAGTGAGCTTGAGCGCAGAAGTCGACCGATTTCAACTACAAGTGAAAATCATCCTGTGCGGTTATCTACGCATAGATGAAAAACAAAACACGGTCGGCACGACGACGTAAGTCAGTCGAATTTCATCATTATACCGTAGTAGCAATAGGACTATTTTAATTTTGTAGAAAGTGCAATAGCAAGAATCGTGTCTTGTTGTGCTTAGCAGTTAGCCTCAGAGGCCTTATCATGAGTTTTCAGTTATTCTGACGTAAAGTAAACTGGAACTTTGACATTTCCATATTGACAAAAAATCAAGGCAAAAATTAGTTCCTTCTTCGCACACCAGAGGCGCTGTTCCATTTTTCAATACAAGAAACGCTGTAAATACTATAAAGACGCTGTAAAGTAAAATATGGAAAACTCGTGATAAGGGTACAGTTTCCAGTGTTATTAAATACAGCTGAGAATTAGAGTTACCAATTAAGCAACAACCGGCGGCAAGGTCGATAGGTGGACGCTGTCCGCGTTCCGCCTCCTCCTTCGCTAGCATGACTGCTTCGCAGAAGGAGGCTGCTTCCCACTCCGTCTCGCCCCGCAGCAGGCTCAAACTAATTGCCGGGCGTGAAGGTCGCCGCTGCCTATCGTGTTAAATGACTGTCATATTTAAAATTAACGCAAGCAAAGCTATTTAAAAAAATGTATTTATTACAGCGAACTGAAGGCAGTCCTACCATCATTGGCTGAGGAGATAATCCTGGTGACAGAACAACTCCTGGAGAATCTCAACCAGTCTCCTCTTACAAGTGAAACTAAGGAGATCATCAGAACACAGATCTTATCGCTCGGGGATCCCGAACATAGGGTTCGGGAGCTTGTTCGTAAGTATACCACA
The DNA here is from genome assembly GCA_954870645.1 of Agrotis clavis. Lineage (NCBI taxonomy): Eukaryota > Metazoa > Arthropoda > Insecta > Lepidoptera > Noctuidae > Agrotis > Agrotis clavis. The sequence goes on from OX940925.1 coordinate 17,048,472, forward strand.
AGTCTAAGATAACTTTGTTTTTCTAAATCCTTTATGCTAGGGCCACAGTAACGGAAAATGCTGTTAATTATCTCGTTAATGGACGTTTATATGAACATTTAAAGAGTATTACCGCGAAAACAAACAACAAATTCACGATAAAAGATATACTGTAGCAGGAGGGCTATTGGCTAACTTGATAGTCACTGACCAGTAGTTGTCCACTGAACTTGGATGGCTTGAATGATACCTGTTATGAGGCTAAGTTGAGGAGTGGAGTGCCTCAAGAACGTTAGAATAGTTGATTTTAGGGATTATTTACATTTATCAGTTTCATTTCAAATGCAAAAGCAAATACGAAATTTCGCAATAGGGGGCAGAACTATAAAATAATAATTTGGGTACATATTTGAATATCGAAGATTAAAATATCTACGCTTAAAATATCGATGTTCAAAATATCGAAAATGAAAATATCGAATGACCATAAAATCGAAAATTAAAATATCGAAAGTTTAAAACATCGAATGATTAAATGATCGACGTCCAATATATCTAAAATCTAAATATCTACAAAAGTTACATCGAAAGATCTAAATATCGAAATACAGATTATCTAATGTCCTAAATATCGAAGTACAGATTATCGAATGTCCGAAATATCGAACCTAACAAGGTAAGTTGACGGAGCCCCGCTTCGCGGGGCTCCTATTTCTGTTTGCAAGGTTTAAAGTAACCTAACACGAAGAGGATGGCGGGGTCTTTCAGACCCCGCCACCCTCTTCGAACCTAACCTGTCCGAGTCGGGGTGCCCCAAGTTCCGAGCTCGCTTCGCTCGCTCTTGTATCCGAAGTCCGTCCAGCTACCTTGTTGGGTAGTAATCAGTAATTTGACTAATGACGCAAGAGCGAGCGAAGCGAGCTCGGGACTTGGGGCACCCCGACTCGGACAGGTTAGGTTCGAAGAGGGTGGCGGGGTCTGAAAGACCCCGCCATCCTCTTCGTGTTAGGTTACTTTAAACCTTGCAAACAGAAATAGGAGCCCCGCTTCGCGGGGCTCCGTCGACTTATCTTGGTAGGTGGTTATTTTTTTCGATATTACAACTAGTAGGTATTTTTAACGTAGATATTATGAAATTAGATATTATGAACTTCGATGTATTAAACGTTGATATTTTGAATTTCGACATAACGTCTTTCGATATTTTGAATCATTCGACATTTAAATCAGTCGACATTATAATCTTCGACGTTTTAAGCGTAGATGTAACATTTTTCGATATTTTGTTACAATCGATATTTTAATTTTCGATATTCTGAACATCGATATTTTAAGCGTAGATATTTTAATCTTCGATATTCAAATATGTACCCAATAATTTTTTGGCCTTACATAATTATTCGTGATCCACTGAAATAGTTTTAAGCGAAAATTACTCTCCTTCGCATTTCGACTATACGTACAGGTCAAAACACACAACAAAATGCATTTTTTGTAGAATAGCATGTTAAGGCGGCGCTAGTCGCGAGTTCGAACTCACTGGCAGGCATGGTCAAAAACCATGATATTTCACCGGAAATCGAGCCATATTGTACATATGTGCGCGAGCGTCATCCCCCCGTGGAGAAAACAGGGGAAAACATTATTCAGTGAGATGCACGATCATTCAGAGTAAAAGGCGCGCGTAAAAAAATACGAAAAAGCCTTTGGAAGAAGGGGTTTTAAAAAAATCCACTGCGCCAATTAATTTCAAATAAAATTTATTAAATTCTTCGAAAAATTTCCTGTGTCGGTACGGACTTCGTTTTGGAAATTTGATGCTTCTTTAGCTTCTAATTTACTCCTAAAGTTGTGTTAAAATTAGCAAAAAAAACGAATCTTTAGAAGCTCGTAACTTTTTAATAGCTTCATATTTTACAATTCTGCTTCCGTACAGACAAAATTAATAATGAGACAAAACGATACCATGTTTAATTTCTGATGTACTATCGACAAAGTTGAATCATGACCCATTTTGACAATAAATCGTTTGAATCCGTCAAATTGACAAAGATCAAAGTCGTTACCATGGATATGTATGTTTACGCGAATGTGGACCTAATTGTATTTGAAAGTCTGTAAGAAAATAAGCTTATGGTGGGTCATGATTCAACTTTCTCGATTGTACCTTGTCAAATAGTGGAGTAAAACCCCAACGAAGTTTCTATGGAAAAAATGTTGACTTGTTTGACCTTAAATAAGGAAATTGTCGTCAGTCAAAATAGAAATATGTCACTTTCTATCTTTACTGACGACGTGTTTCAATGTCTAAAGATTGTGTTACACCGTGTAATCTATGTTTAGATTATGTTCACGAAACTACGACATGACACAAATCTTTCATCTCCCCAGGCCAACGTGTCCTCGAATTCCTCAAAACGATCCTGGTATGCGGGGGAGGTTCCCGTCAGATACCCGTGGGCCTGTCCGCCTTATCCCGGGAACTGACCTCCGTATCCGGTACACTACTCCGCTACGTCATGCACAACAAAGCGGTCTTCACGTCACACTACATGGACATCGTTGGAGAGGAGCTGAGTAGATGTTAAGCTTTATTCCTTTAGTTTTAGAGCTGGTTTTCCAACGGCAGTTATGTTTTGTCCGTGGAATGGAACTGACGTTTGGTATACTGAGTTTTTGTATTGAATAACTGTCGAAATTTGAAATATTATTCTTCGGAATTTAATGGAAAATCAGCCAATAATATGATGAAAAAAATAAGTAGAAAAAAAAACGGAAATGTATAGCAAGTAAACTTGAATTCAGAATCTTCGAACATTTTCTAGTTTTAAATGTGTAAAGGACTACATCGTGCTGTTGAATTTTAAAACTTTATACGCTGTGCCGAACGTTGTTAATCCAAAAGAGCACCGAATTTTTTACGACTTTATACATTGTTCCATCTCCCTTTTGAAAATTTAACCTCAATGTCTTATAACAAGGTTAATATTCAACTGTAATTACATAATTTGAAATATTTTTGGTTGCAGTTACATCACTCAAAAATAAACATACAACACATAACATTAAAGTACCTAATTGAATAATAAATATAATTTGAAAGATCTAAAGTTCTGAATTCAAGAGAATTAACCAATTTTTTCTCTCTTTTTAATGAATGTTAGTGCATTTGAAGTAACAATTGACATGCTTCCTATATTTTACGGTATTATAATACATAACCGTAGATACTACTTGTTTTACAGTATTTTGTAGTAAATACACTATACATAAGTAAAGTCGAAATAATATATAGCGATATTTGTAAAACATTGGCAACCTTATATGGGCTGAAAATACTTATGGTTCTAAACAACTTTTACTATGAATGGTTTCACCTGAAAGATAAAAAAAGGCTAAAATTTAAATGCGCATCAATAATTCTTTTTGTACACCAAAATGGATAAATGGTCACCAAATCTAAAACTCGCTTTAGCAAGATTTCAGGGACACCCCGAAGTTCGGTTTGGTTAGGTTCATTTAAACCTTGTACACAGAAATAAAAGCCCCGCGAAGCGGGGCTTCGTCGGCCCTGCTTAGGTAGATTTTTTTTTATTACACCTCGTTATGACATATTTTAATAAACATATTTTGGTGCACATTCAGTATATTTGGTGGAACACAGGCAAAATTAGGTAAATGAAATGGAAAGGAATAAATTAAAAAAGGAATAAATTGAAGTACTTTTAAATACCATCCAAAAAAAAAAAATAGGTGTTTGTTTCATCTTCTATAACATAAAAATTAATTACTGAATGTGTTGCTAAGCGCAAATCTCGAGAGCAGCTGAACCGGTTTCGCTATAATTAAAGCTCGATTTGAATTTATAATATTCCCTGAAGGACGAGGATGGCTCTTAGGGCCAAAACACATAACCGCGTTGCGGCGCCGCGCCGCTAAAATCGACAGTTTGCGTTGTGGCGTCGCGGCGTCGCGAAAAAGAGCATTTTAATGTCGTATGGTAGGGTATCCAGTTCCTCGTGATTTTTGATTGTGGATAGACGTGTCTCTGCCATGGACCATCGTGAGAAACTTATTGCTATTTGTTATTAAAAAGACTTTACTCTGTTTTAAATAAACGACAAAGGGCCGCGCCGCTACAATCGGCAGTGACGCTACTGCTGATTCTCGCGGCGCGGCGCCGCAACGCGGTTATGTGTTTTGGCCCTTACAGAGAAAATTTAAAAAAGTGCCTAGAAACGTTTAAAAATAACACTTTTTTATATTCCCATACAAAAGATTCGTAATAATACTTAGAAGTCAATTTGAACTTTAATACCATACCATTAAGTTTAAGTGTGACCGTCGTTAGTTATAGGCGGTACGAAGTTTGCCGGGCCAGATAGTACGAAATGAAATATTTTTTCGTTGACAATGTATGAGTTCTTTCATCCCATGAAAGGTTGTTAATCTTTAACAATAACCCTGTATTATAACAAGATTGAAATACAGATATTTCTGTATATCTCATAGAATTCATGAAACTGAATAAATTGTACTGCCTTTGATACATTCGTACAATGAAAATTTTATGAAATAAAAAATGAGTGAGCGAGCACGCATGACGTGTTTGATGTTTCCTCCCATAAATTGACTCAGAGGAAGTGCCACAGGAAATGCCGTTGGTTTTTAGACGTTTATAGAAACATTTAAGCGCAATTCACACAGAGAGCGGGCGCGGGTCGGGCGCGTTTCGGGACGGGAGTACGGCGGGTCTAGTTCTTTGTACTTATATGAAAGACATAACACTGAAAGCGTGTGCGGGTCGGGCGCGGGGCGGGTCGTGCGCACGCTTTCAGTGTGAAGTCTTCCATTTAAATACAAAGAACTAGACCCGCCGTACTCCCGCCCCGAAACGCGCCCGACCCGCGCCCGCTCTCTGTGTGAATCGCGCTTTAAAGATTATCGCGAAAATCAACGGGTAGTGCCGTTAGTGTCGCCCGGCTATTTAAAACCTTTTCCCAAAGCGATCGCAACGACAAGCGGCAACTTCCGCGTCAAAAACACTGTTCCGATCAACTATGTACCGTAGAGCGCCTTTGATCCATTCCTTAGATTTTTAATATTTGTATCAGACATAATTCAAAATCGACTTTTGTATACGTAATATTTTAATTTGACTATAATCTTAGAACTTTAATCTTAGAATTTATAATCTTATCTTAGAACTTTAATCTTAGAATTTATAATCTTATAAATTCTTAGAACATAAGTAATACAAAAATTAAAAACCGGCCAAGTGCGTGTCGGGCCACGCACAGTGTAGGGTTCCGTAGTTGCCCATCAAAATACTTATGCGAACTAACTAAACTGATTCGCTGAATTTAATTTTAAAAAGAAGAATTTTCTAAATCGGTCCAGGAGTCTTTGAGAAATCGGGGAAAATACATAAAAAAAAAATTACGAAGAAATTAGAACCTCCTCGTTTTTTTGAAGTTTGTTAAAAATTGTTGACGATTAAAACCTACCTATCCCCAAAAAACATACCGTAAAAACATACCTATTAAAGCTGTAAAAATAAAGTTGACAAACTTACATTTGCAGTCAAAGAACATGTTCTCCGATACATTTTGTTTAAGAAAATATGTTATCCAAGTACATTTTATAAGTTGGTCGACTATTACTCGTAAAGTTGTAAAGCCTACTTAGTCATGATAATTTTCTTTTAAACTTCGTTATATATACTACTATTGTGAATTTTTTCACACCCCCAAACATAACCGTTTAGCTGGTAGAGGGGGGGGACACTCGAGTCGAGATAAATTTAGCACTTTAAAACTTAATATTTCACAAACGAATTTTTTTATCAAAAAATTGTTAATGGAAACTATCAATATTTTTTAAAGACCTATTTAATGATACCCCACACTAAGGGGTAAGCGAGAAAAAAAAAAAACATCCCCACTTTACGTGTACAGGAGGTACCCTAAAAAAAAATATTTTACGAGATTTTATTTTACCACTTTTTCGGCACAACAAATCTGTATATTTACACCAAATTACAGCTCTCTAGTACTGTGCGTCTCTGAGCTAAACTGCGGACAGACGGACGGACGGACGGACGGACGGACGGACGGACGGACATGGCGAAACTATAAGGGTTCCTTGTTGACTACGGAACCCTAAAAATTATACTCGTATTTATCCATAAATAAAAACCAGGGACCGAAACCGGTATGATCAATACGGGTATTTTTTAGGTAACAACCTTTTTTTCTTTTACAGGTAATTTTAAAGATTACCTTTATTATTAAAGTGAATACATAACCAGTATTAATACCGGTTACCAAAATAAAAATTACCCCTATCTTGCACACTTCCCACGTGCCGTCGGCAATAGTCACAGGGCGTGCATCGCCTGTGTGTGTGACAAAGAGTCGTCATCTTAAGGTAACCGGTATTAAAACGGTAACCTGAATAGAGGTTACATTTTTCTTCGGTCTGGTTACCCAGATAGCGGTAACCTAAGTCTGAAAAATAACCAAAATTCTTCAATACCGGTACCGTAATTTATAAAGGTTTTCGGTCCCTGATAAAAACTAACTAGTAATGATGTACAAAAAACAATCAAAGGGCGTCATAGAAAACGTCCACATCGCTGTCAACGGAAACAGTGCCTAGAACGCTGGCAGCATTGCCACTGCCGTTGTATGACAATACTGATTCGTTGACCTAAAAATAGGCAATACAATTCATAAATGAAATATATGACTGGTTTCCGCCTAAATTACATACTATAATTATGATGAAAATTAAAAGCATGAAATAATGTTTTAAAACTATTTTTTTCTTGTAGCCTAGTCAATGTATTGGTGCTTTTTATTTGAAAAAAAAATTAAAATTGTAAAGTTAACAGAAAAATATATCGTGTAATGAAATAAAGCAATTATTGAGAATTTTAACCTTATTGTAATAAAACTAAATACGTAAATCGTAAGAATAGTGCGACTTACTTGTACTCTAATCACTCTCACATTATCTCTGTCACTTTAAGGTGTATTACAGCGACATAAATTTAAATACTTTTAAAATGTTATACTACAGTTTAATGGTCTTTAACTAAATTATATAGAGTAAGGCCTATATTTATAAATACTTTAAATAACAATCTCTTTTTTTTTTCAAATCACCTCTGCAGGAATTTCTCCTGTGTCATGAGTGCGTTTAATGTCCCTTGAATATAGCTCGTATGGGTGCTGGGCACTGGTGGGTATGTTAACATTCATGACATCACCTTAAGATAAACAAGTGCCGGAAAAAATGTTAAAATCTTTGTTACCATGTAGTCCGTAGTCCGTCCGTAGTATAGATGCGTGTTGTGTCAACTGTCGACTCATTTGATGATTTTACCACGATAAAAAAGGCTCCCCTGCTTTGACAGCTTTTTGCAATTTGAGGGTAACATTTATTTATCGCAATTATGTGTTGTTTTTTTTTATTATATCGTCGTTGATAGTCCAATGACGCGTAACTAACATTGTCAAATACTGCGTAACTACACTTTCACTGATTTTACAGGAGAGACTAAAAACTAATTTTCTAAAAGACTAATCGACCGATCTTCGACTGAACTTGAGTAGAGGATCATTTTGTTTTCTTTCATGTAATGTACTAATTTTGAAGACAATATTATCAATATTTTAATTAGAAAGTCACATACGCAGTATAGTTTCAAACGATTTTGGATTATAGACAGTACTTACGTGATATTTAAAAAAATTCTACAACTTCAATCAATCATTTATTTAATGAAATTAAGTATATAAATGATTATGTTTAATCATAAATAGTTTATATTTATAGAAGAACAACAAATATATACTAACAGGTATGAAAACATATTAGAAGTAATAAATAGGCAACATTATTACTTTTTTAAACTTCCTCAGCTTATTTATTAATGCTGCTAAAGTTTAACATCATATAAGAAATAAAAATAGTTATTATTATATATAATAAGTCTTTATATGAACAGAAACAAATCAGTCTCAAAATTATAACTACTAAAACTATTTAGAAACAGTATTTTTTTCAACATTAATAATTTATTTTATTAACAAATCTCTCCCCTAATGATCTATATTTTTAAGTCAATTTGGTAAAAATATAGGTAAATAATGAAAGAAGATACTCGGTAATAAGAAATACATTAAATAGATGTCTTAAAAAAATAAATGGTGAGCCGTTGCAGTATCCTGTAAAAAGCCTTACTTTTTACTAAATCCCCGCCGATTTTCGGGACTTTTTTCAGTGAATTTATCAAACAATTTAGCTTACTGTTAGCCTGTTATAGATTGGTCTTTGGGAAACAAGACAAATACAAGAATCCATGGACCCCAAAACTGATTCACATTTCCTAGCGATTTTTGTGACATGACTTCTTTCAAGGGAGAAAAATCTCCCTGTTTCCCCTTTTTTGACAATTGCTCAGGAATGTAGTAGGAAAGTTGATTATCATAGATGTTCATTACACATTGCTGGTATCTGATCGTCACATACCATCTTGCAATTTCAACATGGTTAAGTTTTTGACAAAGTATTAGTCATGGAGCCACTTTAAGATTTTTTCCATTACCTGGCAGAGTAGCAGATTGCCTGAAATAAAAAAGCGCAATTTACAATGAAACGTGATAATAAATAATCAAGCTATCGAATAAGTACAAATTTATTTACATACTACCCTCAAATATAGGCTAGGCCGAAAATTTTTCAAACCGAGGTAGTTCCTGTCGTCGCTATTTACACACCAAATTACACAATTTTAGAATAATAAACATTCCAATTTTAATTACCATAACATTTAGAATACGTGTAATATACTTACATTCAAAATAATCCAGTGATGCCGAAAAAAAACAATTTTTAACTGAAGCGTCACATAAGCACTGCAAATTCTCATACAAACTGGCGCATATACGCGGTTTTCTGGTCGTAACTTGTTCGTCCAAAGATCCGCGGTATTGTTATTTTTGATTTACTCCTCATTTTAATGATCTATTCAAAAATTGGTCGCACAGGTCGACGCCAATCACAATCAGTTACCTACACCCGCGAAATCTCATTTTTGCTTTTTTTGTAGTTACGCGGTTTTTGACAATGTTAGTTACGCATTATTGGACTATCAACGACGATATGTAGCTTTCCACTCGAGTGAGATTTTCGCTAAAGGTTAATTTATTTACAATTTTTAACTCACTAATAATAATTTATAGTTATTATTTGTATTTATTTTTAAATTCAGTTACATGTGAATACAGCCTTTTTTGTATAGCATTGTCCTGATCATTATTAATATCAATGAATTGTAACTTACTTTGACAGTGAATATTAAAAAAAAATAACATAATATAAGAAATAAATACACTTCCAAAACCTGTGTAGGTAACCATTTTTTTATCATAATTCAAAGACTTGTGTTTTGTAAAAAAAGGGAACAAATTAGTTTTATTTGTACTTGTCGTTTCGAAATATTCCTTCAATGTATTTTATGTAATCAAGTGAATGTTGCACTAATAAAAGTATCGATACTAAAAGGTTTAGTTTCATTTCTAACTCTCAAAAAAAGTGGCTATATCTCTCTCCTCAGCATTGTTAGGCCAGGTTCACACGGCGACCATTCGATTCGATTTTTTCACGTATACGGTTTTACCGTATACGATGCAATCGTTCACACGGCAACCATTCGATTCGATTTTTTCATGTATACAGGGTGATTTTTTAGTCACCATCCAAATTTTAATATATTAATCTTTGGCGAAAATCATTGAATACGTGTTTTTTCTTTTTGTATCACTCAATACAAAAATATCGAGATAATAATATCACGTCTCAATGTTATCTATAAAAAGTTGCTGATTTTCCCGTATGAACGCAGTGTAAACAATTTTTAAGTTTTCATAATTATATATTCTGTTGTCACTACTCTATTCGATAAAATCTCGTATACGGTATACGGGAAAATAATCGCCGTGTGAACGTGGCCTTATTCTGTAAGGACACAAGCCCGCGCACAGAGCGTGGGAAGGGTCCATATTGGCTCACCTAAAGTTGTTTACCCGAAATTGTTCTTCCTAACGATTTGTAATCCGAATGATCACTCTTCCTAAAATTTTTCATCCTAAAGTTTTCATTCATACTTTTTGTAGTGCTACCGGCGATGTTCATAACACTCATGTTTCCGAAAATTGTTATCAATAATATCGTTATTGTAAATATATTTAAACTCCTACTGTTTTTTATCATAACGTTTTTATCCCTAAACATTATTACGATAATATTTTTAGTTAGTCAGAAAAGTCGACGGAGCACCGCTTCGCGGTGCTCCTACTTCTGGGTGGTTTAAAAAAAAATAACCACGAAGGGGATGGCGGGGTCTTTCAGACCCCGCCATCCCCTTCTAACCTAACCTGTCCGAGTCGGGGTGCCCCCAGTCGTTTGGTCAGAGTGTCGTCTTGGGAGCACTATGAAAAAATGCCAACAAAATGAAACAAAATAAAAAGAAATCTAAACAAAAAAGATATGACTTTGAATAATAGTGTAAAAGAAGGTTATGTTGAAAAAATATAGGAAAACAAATAATAGTATAATAGATGTTATTGCTACTGATATTATGAAGTCGAATGATTCGGAATTATGAAAATTAGTGACAGCGCAATTAGGAGTTGTGATTATTAGGATTAAAAATGTTAGGAATACAATTTTCGGACTTCCAATGATCGGAGTTTAAATTTTAGGTGAACTTTGGCGCGCCCCGTGGGAACGCAGCCTGTCCCCAATAGATTTTCAACTTTACGGTTAGAGCATAAAGTTGAAAATCCGCGATGCCGCGTCCTGGAGAAGAATACACGCGCCTCTGCCACTGTCCGCGTCCTAGTAGTACGTTTCCATGTTGAACGTTGTTACTGTAAGTAAGAGAGCCCTTGCGGGACGCGTCCACCTCACACCCCATCCGTAGTGGTAGACGCCCACGGCGATGGACGTCGCAAGGCGATCTTCGGCCACCGTATGCGAGCGGCGAGTAATGGGCGACTCGCTGTCCGACCATGGACCATGCCCGGGCCGTCGGCGCGTTGTGTTCCACGCGCGCCTCAGAGTTTCAGCACAATGACGGCCGCGCTAATCTCAGGAACTGATGTTTCGATTTGAATAAATCTTTTTGTGTTAGATAGTCAATTTATAGAGGAAGGTTATAGGCTATAAAACATCACGCTACGAATAAAAGTAAGCGAGCAGCGGGCTGAAACAGCTAGTCGTTGGCTAGTAATTTATATGCGGCTAGTGGCTACAAGAGCCGCTCGTTTTTTTTTTCTTCATTTATATAATTATGTGCCTTGTTCTGCACAACAGGATCATGGAAAAAAGACACAAAATTATCCTTAACTCTTTATTGAAATTACACTTTACAGGTCAAACTGAAGCAACGAAGATATCCAACAAATTGTGAACACATAGTGCGAGGTTGTGTCTGTTTAGTCGGAGCCACTGTGAGCGGAGGACGCACTGGATGCAGACCCACTACGGCTACGGGAACCCTGGACATCAAAAATAATAATTTTACTTTATGGACCATCACTTAGGGCGGAAACATATTTAGAGCGCATTCACACTAGCATTTGTCTAGCGTAAGCGTTCAAAAAACGTAAGCGCAGCGCAGACGCCGCGACAACGCGGCGCAGGCGTCGTGTTGTTGCGGTGTTTCCTCTATTGTTAATTGAACGCTGCACTAACGCGGCGCAGACGTCACACACGCCGTTCCGTTTCTGTGTTCCGTGTGACGTCTGCGCCGTTTTAGCGCAGCGTTCAATTGCTCCGCATTGTCGCGGCGTCTACGCAGCTCATACGTTTATCAAACGCCTACACTGGACAAACTCTTACGTATCGTTTCGTGCCAGACGTATATCAGTTTCATATATCTAAACGAATATTATAAAGCTGAAGAATTTGTTTTGGTTGAACGCGCCAATATCAGAAACTTCTGGATCGAATTGAATAAATATTTTTGTTGGATAGACTTTTTATTGAGGAAGGCTAAAGTCTATAAAACATCACGCTACGACCAATAGGAGCCGAGCATCGGGGGGAGGGGGGGGGGATCCAGAGACACATTTGAACATTTAGCCTTGTCATATTCATGACGCGTATTATTAAGTGTATCTTCTGGAGCAACACTATACGTGTGTGTTTGTTGTCTTTAGCCATTGCCAACGTGAGCTCGGTCGTAAAAATGGTGACTCAAAAATCGACTATTACGACATTTTGCCAAAGGACGACGACATAGAGTACGGGACTCAGCTTGAGTCGATAATAACTCTGGACTTCAAAAGTGCCTGTTACTGGCCCACATGAAATAAATAAATGAGTGATTTTGAATCAATATACTTTCACTGAATAGGTAGTAACTTTTTAAGTTGGCATTGAAATAGTAATGAGGAAGTAATGATTTTGATTTTAGTTACTCAATCACAAAAAAGAAACTGGCTAATCTGATAGGCTACCTTTTAAAATTATCCCACTTGACCGCAATAACGAGAGCACCGCATATTCGTGTAGGGTAACTTTCAACTACCATCACACTAAAACTGCTGGCAAACGAAATGAAAGATTCACATTATGATAACACTTTATTATAACACGAACTTTACAAGATCACAAATTAGGGTCTGAGCACTAGAAGAGGAGCAGGATTACGCAGTTGAGGCCTCGCGGTATACTTCATGTTCTGGACATCTTTCTCCGTCACAAATTGCACTTTCTGCAGCAGTCCATTAGGAAGCAGGACGAAGTAATTTCCAATACTCTTCTGAACTTCAACTGGACCATCCAACTTCTCAGCCTGAGGGTTGTTAGTCGTTGGAGCTTCAGTAGAATCAGGAACTCCATAGGTGTTGTCGGGCACGCCATAGCTGGTCGCTGGTGGCGTCTTCGGCAATTCGAAGGCCTGACCCTGAGGCTTCCAACCAGACGCGGGATATCCTGCATCAGGTGCTCCATATTGGTCAGCAGGAGCTCCATATTGATCAGCAGGTTTTTCAGGCTGCTCGTTGGGCAGGGTGAATGGTTCACCAGCAGGTTTCCATCCAGATGCTGGGTAAGGTCCAGATGGTTCGGTGGTTGCTTCCGTTGGCGAGTCGGTGGTGGTCGGAGCTAACTCTTGGCGCTGGAACCTGAACCTCGCTGGTCTGAAGCGAGGCAGCTCAGCCAGAGTTCCGATCACAACACAAGAGAAGACTAGGAACTTCATGATTGCTGATTAGCAGTTGAATGATGCTGGTTGTCAAACTCCAGACCAATTTATACTGTGGTGATAAGTTTATGGTGCTTTGTTGTATCATAAATGGTGTGATAAGGACGCTATAGAGCGGCCATTCTCAAAGTGTGCTCCGCGGCACCTTGGGGCTCCGCAAAGCCTTTGTGGGGGCTCCACGGCAATACTAGTAATGATAAGAAAAATACACATCGTCTTCGATTTATGCGTACTACCAAACTAAAACACCGCAATGGACTGGATGCCGAAAATCATAAGGCATCAACTCTCTTCGATGAAGTTTCATAATATTATATTCCATTTCGTTTTTATCTTTTGTTATAGTATACAATTAACATGCACGTAATTTTTCTTTTCTAATTTTGGGGTTCCGCCAAAAGATTCGCTTTTCAAAAGGCTCCCGCCCCCAAAAAAGTTTGAGAACTGCTGTTATAGAGGATATTCGGTGATCATCAACCCGGTCACGTCGTGGTTGATTGACATTGACCTGATGACGGCGTCCATATGACGTCAATAACTACCGCTACGAGTCGCTAAATAATTAAGTGATAATTAATGCAGCGATTTAGGAGTTACCTTGTAGTGCGATCATGATTAATGTTCAATTTATTCAGGGACGAAATCCGTCTAGTTTTAATTCAGACGACTCCACGCCGAATCTAATGTGATAGTAACGTCGAATTAAGAAGTTATCGGCTTAATACGATTCCGCGTCTATAAGTGTGGATACCATTCAGAACCAAAAAGTTCTTTAATAAATTTTGTTTGCAATCAAAATCAAAGCATTTATTTCAAGTAGGCCAGTTACAGGCACTTTTGAATTGTCATAGACAATCAAAGTTATTAACCTCTCGAGCCCCGCGAAAAAATTTTTGCCAAAAATCCCCGACCGATTTTAAGACTTATTTTTCCAAAAATACAGTTTAAAATCGGTCGGGGTTTGGTGGCACAAAATTGTGCCATTGGGGCGCATTGGGGTCCGAGAGGTTAAACACTACAAAAGTTATGGTGCTACAGTCCCAGTCACAAGACATAAAAACTGTGAAAGTACCGTAGATGCCCGTTCCAAGAAGTAGATCTCTATGGAGAAGAACGTGCAAGAAACTCCATGGACACTCTTTTTAGATCGCCAGAGTTATTACAGAACCTTTGTTACATCATTCATTTGAGGTGGTACATTATGTGAGAACGATGTAGCAAGTTTTTGATTAAAAGTGTCCAGAGTAACAATTAAAACAAAGACAATTCAAAAACAAAATGATCAATAATTATTAAAATAAACCGTGGCAGCTAAGAGATGACCAGTCTCAACTGACAGCGCCCGTTCACGAACATGACACATGCATCAGCACCATTCAGCTCAACCATTTTGAAGGGAGCTAAATGATCCGACACACGCGCCACCATTAGCGAGACATTTGAGTGAGCATGACACACTCAGCCGCCAGGGTCATTCAAGTCAACAAGAGACGTAGGTACTCAGTGAATGACAGCTCAGAAGTACATAGTACTCACACAATGTCGGCTATGAAACTATATAATACAAGGAAGTTTGAATCTATACAATAGATTTATTTTCATTTATAGCAATAGATTTTGTACTTTTTAGCAGTGGCGTAGCTAGGCCAAAACCCCATATCAAAACTTGTTTGGGGCCCTTCTTATCTAAGTGTCGTTTTGTAGAATAAAGACAATAGGATCCTGACTCGTGTAACTAATGCTATTACTGATGTCATTAAGAGAATTTTGAAGGGATAGAAAATTGAGAATGCTAATCGACTGATCGTGGCTCATTTATGACAGCCTTTTTGAAAATTGAGCTGATGCTAGGAGATCGATAACACAGGTCGACAGCATTTTTGCGCACGGGTTCTACATACGTTATTTTTATTGTTTGTATATCTAGAAATAAGAATATGAACAAAAAAAGTTTTGAATTTGCTTTTATAAGTAAAAAATGGGTTAATTAAAATCAATGAAAATACCTGAAAATACCTAAAAATTGACACAGAAATGAGTTATTATAGGGGAAACTGTACATCCATTCATGTTTTTTTTTTACAAAATAAGTTTTATAATAATGTTAAATTATTTAAAAAATAACAGTTTTAGTTTTCCTGCTATTTTTAGTAGAGTTTTTTCTTATTAACCCCCAAATATAGTCTCCCATCATGTCCCTTTCAGTACTGGCCTTGGTAACGTCTCTCAAATGCTTGTCAAATTGTCTTGATGGAAGTGTTCCTCTTGTTCTTCTGTACAAGCTTCCATGTTATCTTTAAATTTATCCAAATGAGAATGTAGCATATGCATCTTTAGTGTGTCTTTAGAGACATTCCACTTCCGATGATGGAAAAATTTCGTAGTCGTGTCAGTGATCAGCTCGTCATAACTTTCAGCTCTAGGGTTAACAATAAAACCATGAACTACTGCCTTAAAACTGTTCCTGGCTTCTTTCTCTTCAATGCTAAGTAACTTCAGGAAAATATCACAATCGGTTTGTTTTTTTATTTGAGGGCCCATCGAGACTCCAGCATTAATTTTCGCCTCTGAAAGCTTTGGAAAAAAAACTCTTAAGGCTTCAGTTTTGGTTTGCACAAAATAGAATCGCGTTCGGCCAGTCGATCGTACGTCAAATTTCGGGCTCCCTTCCCGCAACCCCCCGCATACATCCTGCCTACTGAATTATTATAAAACAATTTTGATGCGGTAAGAACATTGCTCTACTAAGGATTATTTAAAAGGAGTTATAGAAATTGTTGCTTAATAAGGAGTTTTAATATGACTTGGTTTGTGATAATACGAGTATCACACAAGTGTTTTAATAATAATAATAACAATCGTGTCTAACTAATTAAACCTAAAAAAAGGTCAGTGCAGCAGTGATGCTGGCGAAGGAAGAGGCGGGACGCGTGAGAGAGAGGACAGCGTAAACCTTACATCCCAGCCACAGTGGTAGACGCCCACGGTGACTCGGTCATGGTCATCTCTGGCCATCGTAAGCGCGTAATGGGCGACTCGCTGTCTGACCATGGACCATGTCCGAGTCGACGGCGCTTTGTATACCCTTTGTAAACCGAGAACTTAAAAGGCTATTGAAGAACACCGTGAATTTAAGTCAGTACAAGTCTGACAGTCCCTTCCGCTTGGCCTGGGGTGGGAGGACTCATTTGATGATTTTACCATGATAAATAAAATAAATATTTAAAAAAACAAAAAACCCAACTGCGTAAAAAAACTAAAAAGAAAGAAACAAGCCCAGTAGTTTAGAATTCACTCATTCACACTCACAGTCGGGGCCCATTCAAATTATACCAATCAAATCTTCCCAAGGGGCCCCGACTGTGAGTGTGAATGAGTGAATTCTAAACTACTGGGCTTGTTACTTTCTTTTTAGTTTTTTTACGCAGTTGGGTTGTTTGTTTTTTTAAATATTTATTTTATTTTACTTTTTTTAGTTTTTGTTAGCATTTATCAGTCCAAATTAAAATGAAACATGTAAGTTAACCATTTTTAAAATCCTTTGATTTGACACCCCACTTGATAGAGTGTGAGAGATCTTAAAAAAATATTTTTAGTTCGGAACCCTTTGCACGCGAGTTCGACTCGCACTTGGCCAGTTTTATGTACCCAGTGACACTCTCACGTTTAAGACGAATCTAACGACACCTCTCAAGTTCAACTCCATCAAGCCGTTTAGGCTGCAGAGCAACACAAAGAAATATACATACATACATACACTCGAAAAACATAACCCTCCTGGCGCAGTCGGGTATAAAAAGTACTGGGCCATGCCCGGGTCGACGGCGCGTTGTGTTCTACGAGCGCCTCAAATAGCGTCAGCACGATGACGGGGTCCCCCTCTAGAGGGCTAAAGCCTGCTGGCGTCGCGGTACTTATCTCATTACCGTGACCCCGGAACATGAAAGGGTTATTTGAAGGACACCGTGGATTTTAGTCAGTACAAGTCTGACAGTCCCTCCCGCCCTAGCCGGCGTACCACAGTAACATCCAAGGACTGCACTCCTTGTCATAGGCACAGTCCATTACCACCTGGAGACAGAGTTACCAACGCTTTTGTTCATTGCTGGATTTTAATGAAGGAGCAATGTTAGCGAACGTGAATGTGATACAATAACTTGCTATCGTTAAGCAATTTAAAAAACAGGTTCAAACGATTTTCGACCTTATTGACATTTATGCAAAAAACCGTATTTTAATGAAGGAGCAATGTTAGCGAACGTGAATGTGAGAAAAAACAAACCAAATTTTAAATGTCAATAAGGTCGAAAATCGCTTGAAGCTGTTTTTTTAACTTGCTATCGTTAAGCAATTTAAAAAACATGTTCAAACGATTTTCGACCTTACTGATATTTATGCAAAAACCGGATTTTAATGAAGGAGCAATGTTAGCAAACGTGAATGTGAGAAAAAAGAAACTAAATTTTTAAATGTCATTAAGGTCGGAATTCGCTCGAACCTGTTTAGTTACTTCTCCATATCTCTGCTATATAGTATAATTATAATGTCCTCAGGACTACATTATGTTAACTTTATTTCAACAGAATCGGTTCACAACTGAAAATTCTATAGGAAAATTGACAATTATTTCCTTTTTTTCTACCCATATAGGCCGCGTTTAGTTTTGATATTTAAATGGGACCAACTTTCAGATACACTACGTACACAAAAAAAAAAAGAATTTTTGAAATTGGACCACGTAAGTAAAAGTAATGAATGGTCATAAATAAAATATATACATATATATATATACATATATATATACATATCGAATTGAGAACCTCCTCCTTTTTTTCCGTCGGTTAAAAAATATATTTTAATTTAATAAAGTAGAGCAACCTGAGATGCGTAACTGTGCGTAATCACCGTTAGAGCGAGAGAAGGTGCGAGCGAGAGGGACCAATAAAAAATCGTCGTGGACCTCACGTCCGATCGCTCCGGCCGTCCACCGGCCACTAAGGAATTTCTCTTGCAATTCTCGTTTATAAACACTTTTTGAGAGGTTATTTGAGATATTTTTTATTGTTGAAAAAAAGCGCTTTAGGTACAATTTTTTTTTTGTATTTGCTTTATTGATCTGTCGACATCAAAATAATCTAAATATTACATACCTACGATGCATAATTGTTATGAAAAAAACTATTTATTGAGAGATAAAATCCGAGAATTTTGATAATATTCTGCCATCTTAATTTAGAAAATGAAAGATAAATATAAAAAACTAATCAGCGCAGTTTGAAGACGAGGATATTGCGGTCATTATGCGCTGAACAGATTTTTAAATTAATTCTTCATTGTCTCAGATTGAGTGCACCAACGTAACTCGAAATGACGTTGGGCAGGAAAGAGCTGATTTGAACGCTTGATTTACCGTATATAATCCACTTAAATCAACTTAAAAAAAATAACTAGCTGTTACTTATATTATGGTTATTTATGTGCAATAATAATATTTCAAGCTATTGCACTATTTTGTTCAAAAATCACAAACAAAGTTACGCAAATAATTCGGCGCGAGTGAATTTTACAAGACCTGAGCCTTAAAGCAAATATTTTTGATTTGTGATCACATTTTTTAAAATAAATATGGTTGTATAATCAGAATATTATAATAAGTAAAACCCGTGCACAAAAAATTTTTTTCATTTGTCGACCGGTGTAATAGTCCAAGAGCTACTGAACCCTGCGACTAACGGTCTTCCTGTAAGGTTAGAAATTTGTACACGTAATATTTATAGCATGCTAAGAGCAATAGCGACGACCTGGCAGGCGTCAGCCGTGCACATCATTAGACAATTTAATTTTCAAAGTGTAAAAACGATTTAAAAAAAAAATATTGTTCCTGTAAGCTTAAAAATTTAACAGGGTGTAGTTTATTTGTTGTAAATCTTGGAAATAAAATGACAGGCGATTACAAGGTACACAAGTATGTGACAGGCGAATTGAAAAGTGCAAAGTTGATGAGGAGAAATAAACTTTCTCCTGTAAGATCAAAATTATCTCGCGTTTGGCTGAACTGATTTTGATGCCGTTTTCAGAAAAGTGTGCGTTACATTCCGAGAAAGGTTTTAATATACAGGGTGAATTTTTCAACTGGGCGTATATGATTACTTCCCAGAATTTGATCCTTATTAGCAACACTATCGAATGGTGTAATACTACAGGCTGTGATTTTTTTTTCCAAAATCAGCGGGTTCGATTCCTGGCCAGGATTATTGATTTTTCTAAAATCCAACGATGCAGTTTTATTTTCGTCAAAATCGGCCTCGAGATTCCTTGCTACTTTTTTCGATATTCCTCATAGTTTCGGAGATAGCCATCCACGCCCAGTTGAAAAATTCACCCTGTATATTAAAACCTTTCTCGGAATGTAACGCACACTTTTCTGAAAACGGCATCAAAATCAGTTCAGCCAAACGCGAGATAATTTTGATATTACAGGAGAAAGTTTATTTTTCCTTATCAACTTTGCACTTTTCAATTCGCCTGTCACATACTTGTGCACCTTGTAATCGCCTGTCATTTTTTTTCCAAGATTTACAATAAATAAACTGCATTCTGTTAAATTTTTAAGCTTACAGGAACAAGTTTTTTTTTTTCAATTTTTTTACACTTTGAAAATTAAATGTCTAATGATGTGCACGGTTGACGCCTGCCAGGTCGTCGCTATTGCTCTTAGAATGCTATAAATATTACGTGTACAAAGGAGAATGGGCAAATTTGTATGGAGCGTGGGCGGTCCGCGGCCAATAATGATTTTGTTATATTCTGGTGTAGTTCAGGCCTACAATTGTTGTGGGAAAGTTTTATCACTGTGGTGTACTTCTAAAACTAAAAAATACTTTTTTGTTTTTATTGGGTGAATATTGATTATAAGGGAGTTTCGGGGCTACTGGTTGTATGATATTGATTTAAGTTGAAAAAGTTTTATATTCATTGCTTTTTGGTATGCTCGGAATTTTCAAAACTATAATTATTTTTTCAATAATTTCGTATGTCAGTCTGACCCTAACTGATTGAGGCATTAGTAGATCTGTTAACAGTAACAGTCGTTACTCAGCAAAATGACGGGGCCTCCCTCTAGACGGCCAAAGCCTGCCGGGGTCGCGGAACTTACGCGTAACTGTGGCCCCGGAACGTAAAGGGCTATTGAAGGACACCGTGGATAGTGTATGTGCAAGTACTCGCCATTCGCAAGACGAAAACAACAGCAATATTGCGTATGAACATAATTATTGTGCGATATTGTTCTGTGCAATTAGGTTATATTGACACTCAAATATTTTTTTTCCTAAATGAAATACAGAGTAACGCCCATAGTAAAAGTTATTCCTAAATAGCAGTACTTTCGTTTTATACTAAATTAATTGATGGCCGCCGAACGCCCAAGTCCGCCCATTCTCCTTTCTTACCTTACAGGAAGACCGTTAGTCGCAGGGTTCAGTAGCTCTCCAGCTATAATTGGAGTTTTATGGCCGCGATAATTTTTCATTTAAGAGCAACTTTTTTTTTTATATATCAATGTTTGGGGAGCTACGCCTCTGCTTTGTAGTCCATAACATTAAAGCCGGAAACACATTATTAACACCCGACGCCACCCGACGAAACGTGATGCGTGTTGAGTCAAATCAAATGTATTGTTTTCTATGACCAGAATCACACTATGAACACCCGACGCGACGACACGCGCTACTGCATATCGGGTGTCGACACGTTGCGTCGCGTGGCGTGTTAAATAATGTGTTTCCGGCTTTAATCTAAATTCAAATTTCAATGCACCCATTTTATAATTGTAAATTCGACTAACGATAATTTTGTTATAGGTACCTAAAAAACCAACTCGGATTTTCAAACTCACCTTCCTCGACCCACTTCCGGATCTACTCCTAGACCTGCCAGATCCACTTCCGGAGCCCGAAGCTCTTCTAGAGCTGGCTCTAGAAGACGCCTTCGACCCTGAAGCTTTAGACTTGGAGGAGGCACGGGAGGCTCTGGAGGAGGCTCGTGATGATCGCTTGCTTGCACGGGAGGAGGCACGAGAACTGGCCCGGGAACTTGCTCTTGAACCCTGAGAAAGATGATGGCTTTGTTAGTTTTTAAACCAATATGATCACTAAGCTTCTCTGACGGCAAGACAGGGCACGACGAGGCAAAGGTTTTTTTCTTGAAAATAAGGATTTTTGACCTTATTTCAAAAACACTAGCAATGTGTTTTATTTACCACTAAAAGGTTGAAACGTCTCGCGGGATGACGCGGCATACCGAGAGCTATATATATACAGGGTGATTTTTTAGTCACCATCCAAATTTGAATATATTAATCTTTGGCGAAAATCATTGAATACGTGTTTTTTCTTTTTGTATCACTCAATACAAAAATATCGGGATATCACGTCTCAATGTTATCTATAAAAAGTTGATGAATCTGGACACCGCGCTGTGATGTGTCGCTCAGGTGTAGCGGGGCGGGGCGGGGGGTCAGCGGGGTGCGCTCTGTCCGTTTCATGCGTCGGCAAGTGTATATTATTAACGTTTAGCTTAGTGACCACACAGAGCGGATGAGAAAATGATTTAATATGACAATTTGACGTATCGATTTTTTTTCAAAAATGGGGTTAGTGATCGATACCTAATGTCTAGAAAAATTTTGGACGGTGGTAAAAAAGTCACCCTGTATATCGCAGCATAGACGAGAGCAGATTAGGTTACTTCATTTTGCTAAGGTATGTTAGTTCTAGGTATTGGTTGCATCTGACC
Source organism: Agrotis clavis (assembly GCA_954870645.1). Taxonomy (NCBI): domain Eukaryota; kingdom Metazoa; phylum Arthropoda; class Insecta; order Lepidoptera; family Noctuidae; genus Agrotis; species Agrotis clavis. The sequence continues at coordinate 17,070,529 of OX940925.1, forward strand.
CTGTCACATCTGCTAACGCGAGCGCTTACTTTCATCTCGAGACGTGCAACGCCACGAGATCCTGTGGCATTCCGCTGATGGATGTTAATGTATAAAGCCGGAAACACATTATTAACACCCGATGAAACGTGATGCGTGTTGAGTCAAATCAAATGTATTGTTTTCTATGACCAGAATCACACTATGAACACCCGACGCGACGACATGCGCTCACACGCCACCCGATCCAGACGTGCCAGGTCGGTGTGTTGCCGATGGTGGGGGTAAACACGCCATCCGACGCATCACATGTAGTGTGTTTCTAGTCCAGACCCGACGCCACGCGTCAGTCGTTCGAAAACTTCGAGAACTATCACAGAGTATAGACACAGAAACCATCAATCCACAGAAAAGTCCGGTTAAGCAGCTCACAACCTCCTTAGGTTGACCTGCAAGATGCCACTCACAAAGAAAAAAAAAATATCCCTATTCTTCAAATTGTCAAACGGAGTTTACGCCAATTTAATATATTTGTGGCGTCGCGTCGCGTGTTGGTTAATGTGCACGGTGCACATCGGGTGTCGACACGTTGCGTCGCGTGGCGTGTTAAATAATGTGATTCCGGCTTAATTAATTAATATCTTTACTTAGCTGGGTCGAGATAGTGGTCAAACGCGAACATATCATTAAATTAAAATTAGACCGGCCCTTGACACAATAATTGTCTCTTTTTCTCCGCGTCCGATTCCGACAAATCAAATCTAAAAAATTCGCTTCTTAACTTAGTTGTGATATTAAAAAATCATAACATCACAGTTTCTGATGTTTGTATTGCTACTGTTTCGGCAGACTTGGACATCTAAGTAACACCAACCTGAAAACCTGAAACTAAATACTGATACTGATACTGCTAGCCTACATCATCCCACTGCTGAGCAAAGGCCTCTCCCCACTAAATACTACATAAAAATTTCAGTGTGTTTTACACCTGTTCAACACATACCTTGCCGCTTCCCTTAGAACTGGCCCTAGACCCTCGTCCGCTGGCAGAACTGGCGCGAGAACCCTTCCCACTCCTGGAACTTGCGCGTGATGATGCCCGCGATGACGCACGGGAACCAGACTTTGAACGAGAGCGGGACCGGGATCGAGACCGACCGGAACCGGATCTGTGAATACATATTTTGAAAAATCATTTATCACTAGCTGCTGCCCGCGACGTCGTCTGCGTGAATGCGTTGAAAAATTAAAGGTTCACTGCTCGTTCCCCGTAGGTGATAGCGTGATTATGTAGCCTATATGTTGACCCGACTTCTTAATAATATTCGTGGCAAATTTGAAGTAAATCCATGCAGTACTTTTTGAGTTTATCCCGGACATACAGACAGACAGACAGACAAAAATTCTAAAAACTATATTTTTGGCTTGGAATTGGGAATTTTTTAATTGGGAATTGGGAATTGGGATTGGCAGAGGAGCAGTGGTGGCCCAGTGGTATCGGTCCCGACTTCTTCTTCTTCTTTGCGTGTCGATGAAATCAAATTTTATCCGACCAATACGTAGCGACCAGCACAGCTCTGTCATTTGCCTCGTTCAAATCCTGCAAGGTGCAGGTGGTTGGGCAGGATGGGCACGTAAGGAGGTGGGACATATCCTGTACAGAAGCTCCGCACTGGCATTGTGTTTGGGATGAGTCTAGTATACCCCATTTGACCAGATTATTTTTACAGCGGCCAACCTGGGATCGCAATCGATTGAGAGATTTCCAGATCGGCCACTGCAGTTCAGAACCAGGAGGGAGGTGCTCTGCTGGATTGAGGAAGTGAGGAGGGGTAGGGTTACTTACTCTCCACAGTTCGCATCTCGCATGTGGGGCATCGTTTTCTAAGGGGGTAAGAGGTCTAGCAAATGGCAGTTCTAAGCGACAGAATGAGAAAGGGCGACGCAAAAAGCCGATTCCGCGTCGATAGATGTGGGAGCACCCTTATGGAAACAAAAGAAAGCAATAGCGGGGTGTTTTTGTCGCTAGAGTGACGCACATGTTTTTGTCTCTTTCTGCGCCAATAGAATTCAATTACCAACAGTAACTTTTTGTCTCACTCCAAGTCCCGAATCCGGACTCGGGGAATATCCATATTATTCTTACCTATGGCCTATGGCAAGTACATAAAACAGCTCTACCTATGGATATCACAGATGCGACTTTATATTTAAGACAATAAAGTACAAAATTAAAAAAATAATCTCGGTTACTTACCTCGCAGACCCTGACCGTGCAGATCCGGAACGTGATCTGGATTTTCTAGAACCAGATCCAGATCGAGATCTACTTCTGGATTTAGATTTTGACTTCGACCTGGAGCGATCGCGAGACCCTGATCTTGAACGTGATCTGGACTTGGAACCTTTTGACCTGTCTGATCCAGCGGGAGATTTTGATCCGGATTTTGAACGAGAACGCGATCTGATAATAAATGTTAGTGGTATAATAGGACAGCTTGAATGAAATAATGTAGTTTCTAATTCAACCAAATGTGTTACCTAATAGATAGATATATTATGAATGCGCACTAAGTTTGTATTAAAAAAAAAACGTTGTTTTCAGCCACAATGTGGCTCATTAAAAAATATCGAAATTATTACAAATTTTAAGATTCGAAAATATCCAAATAAGTAGTAACTGTAGTTTTCATTTTTTTTTCTAGTTTTCATTTCTACGTTCAAGCTAGGTTAGTTTCTGTGAAAAGTTTCATAAGAATTGGTACATTTTACTAAGTAGTTGAAAAAGCTTTGAAATAAACAAAAATACTTGGATTGGAGCTAAATAAAACCTTATATCCAGACTTATCTAAAGTACTTTAAATGGAATGATCTACTGTCGAAGGCGCTAGCTTGTACATACGAACCTGTCTTTATCACCATTCTGTTGCTTATCATCTTCATCATCATCATCATCTTCCTCTTCTTCTTCATCTTCCTCCTAGAAGAAGAACCGAAGAATTAAAATTTATAATTCACTATGTACACCAGAACAAAATTGCAGAAGAACTAAACTGCGGCAACTGAATTAGTATTTTTTTGTTTCCGAACATCACATCAAAACCTATCTTAAACTTTTTGGTCTAGGTAATAAAGTTAAAAATCTATTGAAAATTACATAGCGCTTTCGTTCGTTCTGGTCGCTAAGGCTCAGATCTTTTATAATTTTTTAACTTTTTGATCTAGAGTCTATTGTATTAAGTTGAAAATCTTTTAGAAACTACCGAGCGTTTACGTCTATCGTTTACTACTTGGCAAAATGTCTGATCTTCTCTATTTTGTGCGATTTCTGGTCACGTTACCGCAAAAACGAACAGCAGTGCGCGAAAAAAAGTTAAAAGACTGTATTATAGAATAGCACTGCAGGTCGGCACATAACTTAACCCACGTATTAACTAAATTTCGGCTTACGTCCGAAATTAATATTTAATCTCAATCCAAACCCCGTTCCTTTAATCTTGAGGGCTACTGCTGATTGGACATCATAAAGACTTGGTTTTTTTTTTTTTTTAACTTGGTAAAATCATCAAATGAGTTCTCCCACCCCGGGCAGGGCGGGAGGGACTGTCAGACTTTTACTGACTAAAATCCACGGTGTCCTTCAGTAGCCCTTTATGTTCCGGGGCCACGGTAAGGAAATAATCCCGCGACCCCGGCAGGCTTTGCCCCTCTGAAAGTGGGCCCCGTCAGTATGCTGACGCTCCTTATCATAAAGACTTGGATAGGCAAATTCGGCCGTTGATTGATTACAGACAAATATCTAACCGAAAATAATAACTGAGATAGATTCTTAATTTCCAGCGTTATTCGTAAACTAGCATTTGCCCCTTCTAGTTTTATGAAAAAAGAAGCCTGGTTAGTCTTTATAATATCATCAAAATCGGTTGAGTGGTTTAGGCTTAAAAACTTATATTAATTGCAATAATGGAGTTTATAAGTTCGTATAAACGTCCATCATCGCGATAATTAACGGCATTTCTTGTTGGTGTGGCCCCAGTATAACAAGCACACTTTCGCATTTAGTTAGGATGCTTACCTGTGTTGGTTCAAGCTGTTTCTCTCTCAACCTTAACATACGATGTTCAGCCGCGCTGAGAGGTCTGTGCGTGACGACCAATCGCGTCATCGCCTGCGCTGCAACTCCTGCGCGCGCACGACGCTTGGACAATCGCACGCGCGTCTCCAACTCATTGTAGTAGACGCAGTGGTTGCGGACAACCTGATGAAGATATTTCAAAGAAAATTGTGAAAGTTGTTGGGAGATTAATCTATATATATCAATATATAATCTATATATATATCTCCTAGTGAATTACTGAGCTACAACAATTTTGGGTTCTCTATGAAATTATGTTTTACATTACGTTTGAATTGGTTAACAGTTTCAAATGGAACTGTATTATTTATAAATTAGGCTCGCAATTGCCTGCTTTGGAATTTTCACAGATGAAGACAAAATAGTGGAGCTTACCATAGTTTTATTGTGGCTTTCCGCACTAATCAATACAGGCATGGAGTGAATCATTTATATAATTCAAAAAAAAATGGCCAACAAATAACATAGACTCAGTTTTGAGATACAGAAACAGTGGCGACGTCCACCAAAAAAGTGCAGATGCAATAAAGCTCGAAAAAGTCCCAAAGAATCAATTTAAATGTCTCAAATCCAGCAGTGAAAATAATCAGAAAAAAAATGTTTTTAAATGTTTTCTTCAACACTCACCAAGAAATAGTTCTCCTCGTAACCTTTAGAAGCCTTACTCTTGACATTCCAGTTATATTCTCTCGCCATCTTATATTCATATGTGTCACCGTCCATGTATAGCATGTTCTCTGCGATGTCGCGACGACGTTTCTGTATCGTGTCCTCAGTAGGCAGGCAGTACGCCACAAACTGTTCACCACTTTCGTCCATGACACCTCTGGAAAACAAAAGAATAAGGAATTTTGTCATTTTCTGGGTATAATTCTTAAATGTCATAAGTTTTCCTATTTTCAGGAAACACCAAAACATTCAGATACTATAGGCTCACACACTGAAACAATTCTAAATAGTTCATCAGTTGATCGTCCAAAAGAGACCCATATTTTTCTTCTGTTACGACATATTTTTCTATGTTATAGACAAAAACAGACAGGAGATGCCACGCTTTTAAAGTTCACAATATGTCACGTCAACAAGCCCCAACTCCGAGTGTTGGTGCATAATTTAATCATTAAATGTTGATTAAAAATAAAAAAATGATTCCATTACTGCTCAAGATAACTAAATAGATTTGCAATTTATTGATGATGTCATCTTGCCTATTATTCTTGATATAACATTCCCATGTTTTATAGTTACACACAGGCAAAGTCGCTAATAGTATTAACTAATTTTGCAGTTAAAATACTCACCGAATCATAGCCTGCGACATAGCTTCAATCTGTCCAGCAATATTCTTATCTGCAGGTGCAGGATCTGAATCAAATATGACCTGCGCACACGGATACTTCCACATCTCGAAGTCAGGGAAGACTTCCATAATCTCCACAGGTGTAACTCCAGGTTTACTGTAATGTTTCTCTATAGGCTTCTTATTATCCTCAAATGTCTTTTCAATAGCCTTAATTTGACTCTCACGGTCCATGTAAAGTGTCTCTTCGCTGAAGATCTTTTTGACATTGTAACCAACCTTTGCTTCAACCTGAAATATTTTAGAGTGGTTTTAGTTAATCTCTTCATTTTAACTACATTACTCTATTTTGGTATATTACTGTGTTATTGTTGTTTGTATTTTCCAGTTAAGAAAAGTATAACAAAGTGGTATCATTTGAAAAGGATACACTCACACTTTACATTTACACTAAACTAAAACCAACAGATGCAAAAACATGAAAAAATTAAAAATAAAGTTAAAGATTTCCTAGACCACCTGTAGATCTATGGAAGCACTCACATTCTTTTGGTAGCCTGGTTTACGTACCATGAAATGAGTAGAGTATAAAGTTACATTTTAATCATGTCTAGACATGATTAAAGGACAATACAGTACAGGTACTTATATGAAACATGGATCAACTACTTTTGGATTTTTTTAAATTTAAATTAAAGAGTATAACAACAAACCTTCTCCATAGACTGAGGCTGGAACCTCGTCTGTTCAGTGGAGATATACTCGGAACGCCGCAACCATGATACATTCTTGGCATGATGTCGCGACCTCTTTGAATCTTGGGGAGTGAGGATGTCATCCTCAAGCAACTTCTCATCAGCTGGGTCCAATAGAGCATTACCATCACCCTGGTATATATCCCGGTTTATAAGATCTATGTGAACCCCCAAATCGTGCTCTGTAAGCACTTCATACCGATAATTCTTTTCCAAAGAGGTCGGATTATACTGAATAAATCTCGTCGAGGGAAACGGATATGTAATAAATTTTAAGTCAAATGGTATGTCTGGAAGCGTGTTGCAGTACTTCACACGTGTCACAAGCTCCGATCTACAATAAAGTTAACAATTTAGTCAAATATATTCGGTGTAAGTCCTCTTTGATCAAAACTTGTGAAAACTTACTAACCTCCTTTCGCCCGTCCGTTGTGGACGTTTGTCTCTTTCCGGCTCATTTGTTTGAACGGTAGGTGGCATTTTCAAGACCTAATTATTCACTTAATGACTACAACATTTCAGAAACATTGAATTATAAAAAATATTAAAATTTCCAAACCATTTCAAACGAAATTACAACAAACAACGCGACGACTACTCTATTTTCCCGTATGACAGTTGATTTTAATGTCTGATTTTGACAACTTGGCATTTTATTGTGCTAGCAACACCTATTTAAGAATAGAATTTCGTATTTAGTTCAGTTGAATGAACTTTGTTGAATTCAATGGGTGTCAATGGGTTTCATAGATTGGCGAGATCTTCCTCTGTGTTCTTTTCAACCTGTTTTCAAACGCAATTTTTTCGAGCTCATTACGCTCACTCTAAAATGGTCTTGGTTGGTCATGAAGACCCAATAAGCTCTTACTTTTCAAGCTTACTTATCAATGAAACAGTTAAAGCTTGTCCTCAACCAGAAAGCTCTAATTTTCACCCGACTTCTTCTAGCATTCTGTGCTCGCACTCAGCCGATTATTTGGATAGCTGTGCCCACAACCTATTTAGGATCTGGATCCGCGCCTGCCTGTTAACAGTTTTATTACATTTAAATAGTACTGATCACATTATGTTCTAAACAAAGACATTAAACTATAATATACGAGCAATAGACGGGACATCACGAAGAAACTTGTGATCCAAAACGTTTTACCAATAGGTTAAAAGTCCCTCATGGTCCCTCAGTCTAGTAGTCGCGTTGCTATGCAACGCTTAGATAGCGCTACTGACGCACGGAATCAACAATTTTGTATGACAATTTTCCCAATGCCCGCTCTATAGGTTCTTTTAAATCTCTTTGGTTCTAAACATCCCTCTGTCTCACTCATGGCTGCCTTTTTAACCATCTTCTAAAAATAAGTAGGTTCTCAATTCGACTGTATTTTCATGTTTGTTACAGTGGCGTAGCGTAGCGAGACCGAATCTGGAAGGGGGCAAGACGCTTGATGTGCAAGGCTCTTCTTTCATGACGAAAAATATAACTTGCCTCCGCTGCTCGCGCGAGGCCCCCTTTTTGTAATATAAGATTACTTGGTTCCTCTAAGACACCTTAACCAAATGTGATTGTGATATGTCCAGCGACATCAGCTTTGCGAGGCCTGTTGGACTATTTCAATTCCCAGTGACAAAAAAAGTTACAAAGTTATTTTGCAACATGGGGCCTCGCGCGAGCAGTGGTGGTGCTTGACCTAAACGTGATTTTCAGTGACATCAACATTGCGAGGCTTCTTATCTGGGGCGGACCGAGAGTTTGTGGTCCTGGTCCTGGACCTGACTTTTATTAGTTATGTATACCAGTGTTTCGGACCTCGGGTTCCACATCAAGTTTGGATCACAAGATTTTTTAAAAGATGTCACCAGCAGTGTAATCACTGTCATTTTAACTCGTAACGTCGCACTCATTGTAGCTGGAGAGACGCCACATCATCGTCACTTTCTGCGTTTCTGGGCGAGAGATGCCCTACACTTAAAACACGACCAGACGCTTCGCCATCGCTGATCACCTCACGAGAACAAGGCGAAACAACCGTGTTTGGTGAGGACCTATATCACGCAGAAAGTGAGGATGATGTGGCACCTCTCCAGCTTTGTTACGAGTTAAAATGACAGCGATTACGCTGCTGATGACATCTATTAAAAATCCTGTGATCTGAACTTGGTATGGAACCCGAGGTCCAAAAGCTTGGTTTAACTAATAAAAGTCAGGTCCTAAAATAGCATTTACAATAGTTATTATGTATACTTATAGGCAGGGCCCCAAGTAGTATTAGCCCAGGGCCCCACAAACTCTCGGTCCGCTCCTGTTTATGAGCATTTCATATTGTGGACGATGTTATTACCGGTACTACGAATTACGTATTTGATAACAATTTGGGTTGAATATTTGAATTATAAAGGGTAAATTCAAAAACTTAAAAAATTACTTAGCTTTCGAAAGTTGGTGGCAAAAATGAATTTTAAAAAAAAAACAAAGTTTCAGACTTCCGAAAGATCTCCCATCTATACATCCCATAAAATATTAGTCTGTTTATATAATCTCCAATGTATCATAAAGTCTTTCTTTTTACAGAATAAAATAAAAAGGAAATTACCAGTGTGACAGTATTCAGAACAAAGTTTCATGCCACTATCATTTTTCTCGCGCGTGTTCGAAAATATCGTTCGGCGCCTGAAAAATAAATCTGGGAACTATGGTAAACTTGCCAGTTTCATCCTGTTTCGCTCACTAGTTCATTCCTTTCGCCGTCATTTTCAAGTCACTGTGGTCACTCATTCGCCGTATTCAGCCCGTCGCCATCTTTCTTTTCACAACTTTTGTCGGCAGTAAGGTACGTTAAAAAAAGGAATAATTCGCTAAATAAACCGTAATAGTGATTAAAAAGTTCCCTAATCGCTGCTTCCTCTGCTGTGCAAGTCCGTTGATAATCCGTAAGGTTTTTATTATTCCAATTTGTGCAAGAACAAAGTCGGCCATGTGGTCGGCCAAAATGGTTTTTCAACGTACTACGCATTATGTTTTACATGGAAAATCATGAAGTATGCTTGCTAGATGGGTAATTTGAGTAGTTTATAGTTAGTTGGTGCGGTAGTGTTATATTAGGATATCGATTAAAAAAGTATTTCTCGGAAGCCGGTATGGTAACCAACGTGGCGCGAACACCGTTGTTCAAGTTCTGAAAAGATGTTCTTGTTTTAGATTTAAACATGGGTACAGTGGAACGCGCTGGTGATGACCACACTTCCGAGGTGGAGTCTGGAGAAGAGGAGGAAATTGTCGGGGGTGGTGAGCTGGCTCAACACCTCATGAAAAGGTAGGTCTGTTAATGTATAGGTTAGCCCTCTGCCCACTACGACCTTGTCAGTCCCATGTGTTCTCTTGACAATGGAACTCCTTGCTTTCTTCATAGAGAAACCAGAAACTCTTCTTCAACACCAGTCAAGAATTAATTTAAAATAACAAAGAGTATAATCCATTTATTGACAATTTAGCCACCTACCCTGATGTTCTGTCACTTGACAGTTAATTGACACTATAATTTTGAATTTTGACAACCCAGTATGGTCTGGGGGGTTGTCACTACAATTACTTGATTAATTCATTTTTGAAATATTATTTACCTCTGCGCAGGGTTAGCTTGCGTGAGCCTCTAAAACGTGTTGCTTCATACATCTTCAGACATTGAAAATAAATATCTCTTAGAGATAAAACATTCCATTTCTTGGTTCCCTATATTTTATGAGATCCAACTCGGTTTAATTCCTATTAAAAATGATTACACCACATGGTAGGTCCTCAACAATAATTCATGTAAAATGAATCATACTTCCTGGGTAGCAACATTCGTAAAATGTTGAAATGGCTCATCGGCTTGATTCCAGCTATTTTAAACCTGAGCCATTATGATCCAATTCTTAAATTAATAATACCTAACCATTTTTATTAATAGATTTTACGCAAGTAATGTCATTTAACTGTTTTCAGAAATTACTTAAAAAAAAGCTTTGATGATATTGAATAATTGAATAAAAAAAAAAAAAACAAATTAAAAATAATAAATTGCAAAATCTGTATTTCATCCAAATCGCACATCATAAAACTGTGTCAAATCTTATTCCTTTGCAAAAAAAAATCTCAAAGCTCTATTTCAATGCAACTCTCTTATAAAATAAAATAAAAGTCTAGTAGAACCTATTTGTTGAAATCATTCTTACTGGCCACAGCAGACATTATCTATGATTACTTTGACTCAGATCTACTTGCTAAGGAGCATGGACAAAAAGGCGCGAGATTACGGGTCAATGAACTAATGAGTCATTTTTACGCTCTACTTGATCAATAAATGCCCAGACTAGCTGACGGAATTTATAAGCATGATGCGGTTAAGTTTAACTAAGCATAAATCTTTGTGCATCATAATAGATATGCTGCAGTAGGTGTATATTTTCTATTAGAAAAAATACGAACAAGTAATTTGCCAAAGACTACAAATGATCAAAATTACGGAAAATTTCAGTAGAGGGTTTTTGAAATGGCAATTTTCGTCAAACAGCCGTCAAAAATCCACCCAGTCCAAACTTTTCCGTCAAATGGGTCAAAATAATCATAATGATGCTTATTGCACGCATGTCTCTCGCACATTAAAATGATGAATTAATGATTGTAAGGAAAATGTTTTTGCATAAATTAAATACAATATAATACGACGACAAATTCGATAGACGAAGAGGTTCCAAGAGTAAAATAGTTTCCGTAACTCCACGAATGCATATTTTGCGTGAAGTCGCAAGTCGTACATCCTCTTTATTTTATGAGAGCACTTTGAAAGATATTAGGGATGAGACCCTTACCTGCAGTGCAAAAAAAAAAGTTTCTTGAATTGAGCTGAGCGTATAAGAATTTGGAGGTTCGTCAGTCTTTTTGTCTGTAAACAAACGACAGGACACAATATTTAGTTCCAATCATTTGCGGGCTTATTCCGTAATGAAATACTCGTTCCTGCCATGCCCGTATCTTATCTTTCAATTATTGATAAAACATTTTTCAATTCTTAGTTAACCTTCGCAAAAGACCGGTTATGCGATTACTGTGATCCACATTTTATACGCAATCATAATTATTATAATATATCTTCATGCTCTGATAATTTCATAAAAGAATGTGATGTAGCAAAAATTAGATTACGACTTTTGGTTTGCCGTACGACTTATTATATCTAAAATCTTTTGACGCGTACACTTTATAAATCGATCATCCGTACCAGGCGTTCCTTTATAAAAAGTAGAATTAATAGTTCTTTTTGTATTTTCGCACACCAATAAAAGAGCTATAATTGTTACAATCAATTATAAGGGGTATTGTACAAAGACTTTTTGGCTACAGCAAGCTACAGTAAAGTTATTAGCTTGCCAATTTCGCACTCTTTTTGCATTAACTCTTTTTCCATTATAGACGAAAGACCTTCATTCCGAAGGGTGAGTCGCAAGGAAAATGGAACTTGTGACTAAGGTACCAATGTACCTTATGGCCTGGCCTTGATGACTCAGTATGGGAGCAAATACATACGTTGCATTAATGTTATGCGATGTGCACCTAATAAGCCGTTTCCCTCCGTTCTTACCACTCAGGATGTTGGGCAGCTGGTACATGTTATTTCTTTTATTTCCTCTGTAGCATCCTATTGAACATAATTAAAAAATTTCAACCGAATTGTCTTTGCGAAACTTGAAAGATTTCGGAGGAAATCTTGGTCACCTTATGGCGCATTTGTAACTTAAATATTTAACCGGAAAGTTATGACCAGACGCGGGCTGAATTAACAATGAACTATAGTCTAAATATAGGAAGATTTTGTACTTGCAAAATGTATCCTTGAGCTGAATTCGCACCGACGACGGAAGTGTAAAGCCGTCCTACGTCGAACGTTACGATGTACGCAGGAAACCGACTCATAAATGCGCTTGAATATGTAAAAAAGCCGGTTCTTCCATGCTCTCCGGTCCTCCACACCGTTGCAGTAAAAAGGTTTATAAAAACTGCTAACATCCGTATACAAACACCGACTACTGATGTCTCCAGCATTGTATCACTCGCTTTTTAGTTTGATTTACATAATTATGCAGCCATCTTTGGATCTCAGCATATCATGATCATGCTAAACTCCTATTTAAAAGACGAGACATTGTTTCAAATACTCAATTACGCCAATTATAATTGTCACGCTATGACATACAAAGAAGTTATTTAATCTACCAATCCTTGTCTAATTAATTTCTTTTTGCTCTCTCATGAAGCAGTCACTACACGAACTTCGTAAGATAGCATCAAGTGTAACGCCAAATACGTTGGTTTTTATGTCGACAAAAAGTGTAATCATGTCTTGCTATGTAAAAATTATTATCGGCAAAGAAATGGTAACCGTATTGATTCGTCGGTCTGCGCATCGAAAAGCTTTAATAAAAAACTTGGTATCTAGATTCCTCGAATATCGCGCAACGTGTATGTAGTTTGTACTTATATAGCACCGTTATGGGACAGGACAGTCGTGGAATGCGATTAAGCCTATAAGGAGTCCGCGACTGAAACAAATGATTCTTCCGAAATTAAGGCATCTTGTTAGATAAGGACTAATTTGATATCACTAGATTCTGGGTAATCCCAATAATCCACGACGTCCGCGGAAGATGCCAATGGCAACGGATGTCGCGAAGCGATTTCCAGCCACCGTAGGCGTTGGCATGCGGACGGTGAGTAATGGGTAACTCGCCGTCAGATCATGGTCAATGCCCGTGTTGATGGCGCGTCGTATTCCACGTGGACCTCAAAGAGCTATCAGCAAAATCTGACGGGACCTTAGAGGGCCAGAGCCTGCCGGGTTCACGGGTCTGTGTGCCGTGACCCAGAGACGTAAATGGCTATTGATGGATCACCGTGGATGATTTTACCACGATAAAAAAAAAGAATCTGCGACCTAAAAGATCTACCGAGGTCTCTGCAAAAATATACAGTAGGTACTAATTGACCTTCTTGGATGCTCCCAACCGGTTTTTCATTTCATGCAGCTCAATCACGGCACTTATTACTAGTATGGTTTCATTTAATTCCGAATCAAGTAAAAGGCGATCAAATAACGTGAATGAACTGACGTACTCGTCTAATTGGTAGGTACTTCTCGGAATCTCTTCAAACAATATCTTGCAAGTAGAGAAGACGAGCACTAATGGAGCGAAACAATTTGGTGTTTTATAATTAAGAACACGAGAGCAGTGGCGGCCCAGTGGTATCGGCCCCGACTTACGAGGAATAGGTCGTGGTTTCGAACCCAGCCAGGCGCATTACTTTGTGTAATTTATTTTATCACCACTGCTCTCAAAAAGACGAAGGAAAACATCGTGAGGAAACCGGCATGTCTTAGAACCAAAACTTCGAAGGCATTTGTGAAGTTGGTAGATACCAACCCGCACTGGCCCGCTAGGTGGATTATGGCCCTCTTACAGAGAGAAGGCCTGTGTCCCAGCAGTGGGAACATTTATAGGATGATGATAACGAGAGACACAGACAATAGACTTTACTACAATATATTCGCAAAAGGAAGATATACTTGAGTATCTATGTATCGTTAGAGCCATAAAATAGTCTCGTACCAACTAGCGAAGGTCGCCGCTCTCGTATAATATAAACTAAGAACCCTTGAACAGGTAACACTGTAGCAGTCTACATCACAGATAGCTTTACTGATGTTTACAGCACTATGCTGTTTATTTTGTTGCGCAACGGGGCTATTTCAGGGAAATCGGGCGCAACAGTAAATCTACTACGCGTCTGTATAAAAAGTCTGGAGATTTTGATGTCGTGAAACGTAAATTAGGCCGATGTATCAGCATGTAAGTCAGTTTTTCCCTGTTTGTGGGAACTTGGGTGTTTTGAGAAATTTTCACATTACTACAATGATTTTTAATTGAAAACAATTTTTACTTCCGCAAATCTTGGGAACTGAAGTCAACAAAAGCGGATGTAAGGTAACAGATCTTCAGTAAAATCTGTACTGTTTAAATCGATTCTTTCATGACTATTCACCGTTCGATTTCTATGAAACACGGCCAGCTCAAGGATTTACAATGTTTATTGGAATCGGGTATTTTAACTGTATCAAGTTTATTATACCTACTGAGAATAACATGCAAGCGTATCTAGTCCGTAAATTATCCGGTAAATCCGAAATGTGTGGAAATAGATGCGGTATCTACTGGATACTGGATTGAAATAGTAGTACACATAAAATTTTAAACATGTTTTGGCGCCCATATTTTTTTCTGCACAGCATGACAATATTTTCAACTAGACATAAAATAAAGAAAGTAGTGGGTTCCAAATAAATTCCCTAAATTTTTCATGATGACATACCAACACCTATTTACTGAAACAATCATGATACGATTTGTTTAACATGCATCACCAACTGAGGATTCACCTCGCAAATAAAAATAAACTATATTCCAATCAAATATATGTAACATTTTTCTTTGTTGTCAACAGCGGCATCACCCGCAACGAGATGTTAGCTGCCATCACGAACCGCATCCACGTTGAGGCGATGGCTTCCCTCCCACCGAACGTGCGCAGGCGCATCCGTGCTCTGCGCACGCTCCAGAAGGAGTTCGTGGACATCGAAGCGAAGTTCTACAGCGAAGTTCATGCTCTTGAGTGCAAGTACGAAAAACTGTACAAGCCTCTGTTTGAAAAGGTAAGAATCTTGGAGTTGAAGCTTGAATTACCGTAACTTTAAAATATAGGCTTGTTTTTTTACCACTAAGGTTAATAATCCTGTCATAATTTATGTAGGTTGGCATCATCCTGCCCTCAATCATATTTTACTTGTGATCGGCATAATACGTTTTCTTCTCCCATTATCCTCTGTCAGATGGAAAAGCATCATTTACACACAATCCATCCATCTATTCTTTGACCTTCCTCTCCATCCATCAACATTTATGTAGGTTAGCAACACAATTAAAATAGGCTTTCAGAAAAAAAGTGATAGAATGTGATATGCAGCTAATATTAGAAAGCAAAGTACGCAATATTGTTGATCAAGTTTTTAGAGTACTGATAAGAATTCATTATGAAGATACATAATTCTAATGGGATTCACCTAAATCAGTATCAATAGACGACTGTGTTGTTCAGTAGGAAGCATAGACGTAGTGCATAAATCGAGCATTCTCTCTAGACAGAGAAAAATAAAGGACTCTGTTTTATTTATGACACAGAAAATGTCTATAGTGATGGATAGGAAAGAGATAGAAGATCTTTTGATTGTTTTTCTCTCTTTCTAACGTGACATTTGACAATTCCAATAGGCTCATTTAGCCTTTACCATCATGCAAACCCTAAAGTGTATATGTTAGGGTTTGCATGATGGTTTTAACCTTGCATGCATAACCCACAGGCAAACCCTACCCTAGTTTATGTGTTAAAACTACAATTATCGGAGCATGTATCGGTTACGCGTGCGGTTGGTTCAAACCATCGTGATAAACCATTATGGCGCAATTTCATTAGTTGTTAGGGCCTGCATGCCGGGTGCGAGAGATTTCTGGAACGTATGCCACAGGGCCCGCATTCGGATAACCGTTTTTCATTAGTCGAAAGTCTGCGTGCGGGGTGTAGAAAAACATCCATGTTCGTCTCCATTTATTGACAAAAGTGGCAGACCCGCAAGCTGTATATCGATCGATGAATTTCATTGGTCGGTATCACAGTCGGTATAAAGCAAGCGGGGAATCCCTGCAGACGGTGTAACAAACACGTATCGACTTGTAACTTTCATTGGTTGTTATCTCGCCTGCGAGCACTTCCCATATGCTGTATACCGAACGAGCTCACGACCAATGAAAATGCGCCATAACATCTATGGCGTCCATAAGTCTATTGTAGGTACATACTGAACTAGAATACATTACCTACAAATACGACTTGATCCACTCGTAGTAGCCTTTGTTTTGAGTTCAAATTCGATTTTGGAATTTTATTCAAAGATCTTCAGAGGGGGTATTACAACGTCTTAAAACCAGGCTTGTTCCGGTGAGTGAAAGAGACGGCGCTAGACGACTTGTATAGCTCTGTCACTTTCAATCGCCGGAACGAGCCTGGTTTTAAGACGTTGTAATACCCCCCCAGGAATGGCTGTCAATTGCGTCTCTCGCTCGCTTGCTATTGTCTCGTTGCCGCGTTGGTCGTATGGTCGCAAGTGCGACTGTTGAGAGTGTAGTCTTGAGTTTGATTCCCACGAGGCCGAGCAAACTGTACAGTTCGAATGCACTGCCCTGAAGCCACTCTTTTTAAAACCAACAGACTAGATATCATATTCTAAATTCCCTTCTCAGCGTGCCTTGGTTGTGAACGGCGGTTACGAGCCCACTGATGAGGAGTGCCTGAACCCTTGGCGTGATGAGAATGAGGAAGAAGAGCTGGCCCGCGCTGTCCAGAGCGCTGCCATCACTGACGGCACTGAAGAGAAGAAACCGGAGGAGAAACCTGCTGAGTAAGTTTCCTGATCATTGCGATACTCGCTGTTACCCATAGTTTCAACTCAGCTGCTTGGCTTCCTATGTCAACGGTTACACGGTCAGTCTGCGTCAGTTCAGTCCATCAGTCTGGTCCGGCTAAGACTGATGCCAGAATGATGGATGAAAAATACGGTAAATTTTTGTCATTCTGGACCATCAGTCCGTCAGTCAACCGGTTAGACGATAATTCTCCCGTCATTTTGAGCAGACTGATGGATCAGACTGACGCCAGACTGAGCGTGTAACCTTTGACTATCAGTCGTAGTATGATGTTTTATAGCCTTCCGCTATAAATGGACTATCTAGCACAAAAGTAATATTTCAATTCAAACTATTAATTACTGAGAGTTCAACCAAACAAACTCTTCAGTGCGTTTTGTAATATTAGTGATTGAGATAAGAAGATCAATGTTAAAGATATCAGAGAACCAAAATTGCTTAAATAGGTCAAACAATTAGTAAACTGAAATGGTAGTGATTTGGCCACGTCTTGCGAAGGACAGACAACCATTGGGGTAGACATAGTGTAGGGCACCCGCCTTCCAGGTGGTAAGACGCCCTATGAATGGCAGCAAGCAGAGACTGGATGTGGAAAGTTCAGTTTATGGCTCAGTAGCGTAGATTAGGAGAGGCCGCAGACGAATACAGGCTAATGTTGAATACATTTGCTAGATTAAGTTTTCAAGAGTCGAGAAATTTTTGACATGATGACATACCAACACCTATTTACTGAAACAATTATGATACGATTTGTTTTACATGCATCACCAACTGAGGCTTAAAACTTACAATATACCCATAGACTATAATCCAAACAAATCTTCTAACCATAGACAATATTCCAGGCCACCAATGGACCCCAATGTTAAGGGCGTCCCAGACTTCTGGTACACCATATTCAAGAATGTTTCTATGCTGTGCGAGATGATGCAAGAACATGATGAGCCTATCCTTAAGACATTGCAAGATATCAAAGGTAAGATGAAAAAAAACTTGGAAAATAACTCAAAAATAATGGATTTAGAGCCCCTTTTTGGTCATCTTCCAAGAAACACTACCTACATTGAATAAAATAAAGGAATGATTAATGTTTAACTGTTCAATAGATAGTTAAACTAATAGACTAGTCCACTGAAAAATAATAATTAAGTAGTTAGTATTGGTGTTTTTTCTTTATTTCATTGACTTACAAAAATATGTCATTTTGAACTCTAGAGAAAAAAAAATCAAAACTTGTAACTTACGGACGAAATTTGCAAATATAGCTTTATTGATGCTAATCACTACCCTATTTTTTGGAGGTGGCGAAATAATTCTAAAATCCAATACTGAGACTTACAAGAATTTAATGATGACAATCCAACACCAAATCACTGAATAAATCATGATTGATTTGTTTTACATGCATCACCAACTGAGGAAATATCTCTAAAACAGTCCATTATTTCATTTTATTCCCATATGTAACATCTATCATTGTTTTCAGTGCAAATGCATGAGGACCCAATCGGTTTCACTCTGGAATTCCACTTCGCGCCTAACGACTATTTCACAAACACCATCCTAACTAAGGAATACTCAATGAAGTGCAAGCCTGATGATGAAAACCCACTTGAGTTCGAAGGCCCTGAAATTTACTCGTGCAAGGTAAGAAAGTTACTTATTATATTCTTTTTTGACTTGATTAGTTTTCTTATAAAGTTTTAATCTTGGGCACTGTAAGTATTTTTAACATTAGGTTTGTTGTCGAAATTTTCTGTTATAACCCATTTTCATTTTACTTGATTTCACTTAAGATATGTCCTGTTTTCTGGCAAGACCAACAGTATTTCTGTTGTAAAGAAGTTTTACTGTAATAGAAGACAATCTTAACGAAAATTTGGACACATTTTAAGTGACATAAAGTATAACTTTTACCCCTAGTACGAACTTCCAAAATATAGTCACTTATCGTAGCATCATCAACACTTTCAG
The DNA here is from genome assembly GCA_954870645.1 of Agrotis clavis. NCBI lineage: Eukaryota > Metazoa > Arthropoda > Insecta > Lepidoptera > Noctuidae > Agrotis > Agrotis clavis. The sequence continues at coordinate 17,089,235 of OX940925.1, forward strand.
CACCATGTAAACAAGAGAAATATCTAAAAGGCCAGTTCACCACTTTGGTCCTAGCGGTATGACGGGCGGCGCGAATAAAACATTACTTCATAAGTACGCGAACTCGCCACTGGCGGCGCCTCGTGGTGTGTTTCAAACAGTTCTATACATTTGATCTTGCCACTCGCCGACCGCGGTCAGTCGACGCTCACAGCGGCAACGGGCTGTTAGGGATTTAATCAGCACATCTTGTTTTATCTTACAACAGCTGGGACCGTAATCCACCTTGCTAATCTAGACCGAATAATATTCTAAAAGTCAGTTTACAAGACTTAGGTTAGTTGTACTTAGTTTGTGCTAGGGGTACTGCTTAACAGCTAAATAGATACCGCTTTGTCCCGCTGCTCACTATTCGCGCTGGATCAGTACCGCCAGCGTCCGCGCCGCATGCTCGTCGAGGCGCAGAAGGTATGCTCACAATAGGCACTATACTATCACGTTATCATGCTATTTTAAAATCGCTCTTAGTTCCTCAGATAGATGAGAATATTTAACTAACAATTTGACATTTTGTGCACAATATTTCAAATGGGAATGTCTTGTGACAATGGTACGTTTTGAAAGTACATGGTTTTTAAAAGTAAGATGTAAGAAGATTTGTGTGCCCAATCACCTTATGGTTACAGGCATTGCCTGTGCAGTATTTATGTGAATACAAACTATCATAGAACAATAATAGAAAAACTGAATCTACTTGTTGTAGTAGCAGGCATTAGGCCGAGACTCCACCAAAGCTGTACGAGTCGAGACGTGTTTTGAACAACCAATAGAATTGCGTTGCCGGAGTGGAGCTGTGTCAATAACGCAATTCTATTGGTTGTTCAAAACACGTCTCGACTCGCACAGCTTTGGTGGAGTCTCAGCCTTAAGCTAGCATTAAGAGCTGAAAGATAACAAATAATACAGAAGTTTGCTGTCTCGGCTATATTTAATACTGTAGATACCATAAAAGACGCCAGTAGGTTAGTGATGAAACGGTCGCCGTAGCCGAAAACGGCATGAAAGAATTATTATTAGGATTGGTTTCACTTCAAAACTACAACTGGTGAAGTTAATACTCATACTATGGCATGGCCCTAAACCTGAGTACATTGTACTGCTGAAAATACTTCAATATTTATCTGTTCTTTAAATTAACAGGGCTGCGAGATCAACTGGAAGAAAGGCAAGAATGTGACAGTGAAAACAATAAAGAAGAAGCAGAAGCACAAGTCGCGCGGCTCGGTGCGCACCGTCACCAAGTCAGTGCAGGCGGACTCCTTCTTCAACTTCTTCTCGCCGCCCACCATGCCCGATGACCCCAACTCTACCCTCGCTTCGGATATCCAGGTGAATATCACACTTTTTTTTTTCAAAGCTTTGCCCCTTTTTTTTTTTACTTGGTAAGATCATCAAATGAGTCCTCCCACCCCGGGAAGGGCGGGAGGGACTGTCAGACTTGTACTGACTAAAATCCACGGTGTCCTTCAATAGCCCTTTATGTTCCGGGGTCACGGTGAGGAAATAAAATCCCGCGACCCCGGCAGGCTTTGGCCCCGTCATTTTGCTGACGCTCTTTGAGGCGCGCGTGGGACACAACGCGCCGTCGACCCTAGCTAGTAATTTCTCCTGTATCGTGCATACACAAACACCTAAACTCAGAAAAACTACTTATGGAACATACAAATATTTGTTCCGTGCGGGGATCGTACTGTTATAATATAAATGTGAAGACCTCTTAAGTAAATAAAAGTGCTGACGCTGCACGCCAGCACTTTCCCAAGCCTGCATTTGTTTTGTGGGAACATAATTCGTCAGTCTGATTCTGAGCTTCGTGACGGGTTGACATCTCTAATAATTGTGCTGACCTTTTAGGAAATTAAATAATTCTTTTTTTAAAAAGACTTTTGATCCGCGCCCGGTAACATTGGTGTCAGAAGTGGGATATCCAGAAAAACCGTTCTGGATATCCAAAGGCCGTCGCGCTCTATATTCCGTCGCACTTTATATTCCGCCCGTCTAATCAGACTCATTCCTTCAAAATCGAAATATCAAAATCTTAGTGTCAAAATCCTAGTGTCAAAATCCTAGTGTCTAAAGACAATCAAATCGTCGCTATCAGTCGTCTCTATCAAGTCGTCGCTGTCAGATCGTCTCTATCAAAGTGTCTAAAAACTATCTACAGTGTCTCTATCAAAGTGTCTAAAGACTGTTCACATCGTCGCCACCCTCGTGTGTGTCTCCGTGTATGTTCGTGCGCTTTCATCCTTACCGCCGTGTCCTGTCACCTACGGTGTCGTGTTCCTGTTCTACTACACTGTCTGAAAAGGCAGTTCACCGAAGTTCCTGTACAAGCTGCTATGCTCGTGCGCTTCGCTCTCCAGACCTTCGTTTCGCTGTGAGTAAAATATATAATTCGTTGTCCTACAACACCTCCTCTTCTAACTCTCCTATCTCCTGTTAAGTGCTACAAGCAGACCGTCAAAATGACAAACGCGAAACAGACTATTCCTATTTCCGAGCCATACCCGGCTAGTGTCCTTTTCGGGTTTATCCATGAATATCATGGAGAACGCGAGACCCTGTCCGCGTTCTTAACAAATTGCCAAAACGCGCTTGAACTAGCTGCTGAAAGTCAAAAATCTCTCATAACAAAATACATAATTTCTAAGTTGCGGGGCAAAGCTCAAGTAGCGTGCTCAAACAGAATATTTGATACGTTCGATGATTTGCGAACGTTCTTAAAGCAAAATTTTGGAGAGAGGAAACATTACAACCATCTTTTACTAGAGCTACAATCTTGTAAACAAGGGCCTAATGAAACAGTAGCTGAATTTGCTCTTAAAGTAGAGACATGCCTTACGGACTTACAGTCCGAAATACATAACTCGGACTCCCTAAAAAAGGAACTTCCGGGTCGGATTGCTATGACAGAAGATCTAGCATTGTACACATTTTGCTTGGGGTTACACCCTAGGTTGAGCACTATTGTGCGGTGCCGCGATCCCCGAAACCTCAACACTGCCATTAGCGTCGCGACCGAGGAAGAGAAAATCTTCAATTATAAAACGAGGTCATCATGTGGAACCTGTAATAAAATGGGCCACACAGATTCCGAGTGTCGGTTTAAAAACAAGCAAATGAAAGTCAATAACCCGCCTAAAAATTCAAATCAAACTCAAACTCCCAGCCACCCACGATCTGTTTCACAAGCTGGTACATCTAATTCCAGTAAATCACAAGACATCACGTGTCGTTATTGCAAAATGCCTGGGCACGATATTTCGCAATGTCGCAAACGACAATACAATAACTCCCGCTTCGATCGCGGAAATTCAAAGAATACGACACAAGAACAAAAGGTATTGGAATGTGTCACTGAGACAGAAGACAATGACGACGACCATTTAAACTAAATACTCAGGTTACGAGTAAGTGCCGGCGTAACTCTGGTAACTTAGGCACAGACATGGAAAAAAACGTGTCAAATTCTAAATCTAATACTAATTCTATAAAATCTAAATCATATCTGGTCACGCAACAGGGTAGCCAGTCCCAAAATGAAGGCCGAGATCTAGTTCCTAATATCTCTAAATCATATCCGGTCACGCAACAGGGCAGCCAGTCCCAAAATGAAGGCCGAGATCTAGTTCCTAATATCTCTAAATCATATCCGGTCACGCAACAGGGTAGCCAGTCCCAAAATGAAGGCCGAGATCAAGTTCCTAATATCTCTAAATCACATCCGGTCACGCAACAGGGTAAACAGTCCCAAAAGGAAGACCGAGATCCATTATTTTTGGCTAACCGACAGGGTAACCAGCCCCAAACCGACAGCCTATCTCAACCACAAAAGTTGGTTTCTAAATCCACTGAATCCAAGCCGTTGTCCTCAAATTTGGGCCTCACGCCTACTGACAACGCAAATAAATCATCTCCAAGAGCTATGTCGAATAATAGCCAAAGTCTAATTAACCAGTTTACCTATAGTCCTGAAGACTGTCCTACGGTTTACGACATATCCCAGAATAACAAAATTCCTCTACCATTTGTTGAAGTAAATACGTCTCACTCTGATCGACCACTAAAACTCCTTGTTGACACAGGTAGTTCTATTTCCCTTGTGAAATGTTCTAGTTTATCCAAAAACCCAGTCCTTGATTCCAATACCGTAAAATTTAAAGGTATTAATGACATAGGATCATATGCCGAAACTAAAGGCAGATTCTCATTATCCCTATTTCACAAGAACAACACTACATTTCCCTTCTATTTCCATGTCGTAGACAAAGTAAATCTTGACTATGATGGTATTATAGGTACTAATTTCTTATCATTTCATAATGCTTCTATATCCTACGCTAAAGCTCAATTACAGGTGTCAAATGATCCACCTGTCTATTTTGATCTTAATACTGAATCAGTTTACGTCATACCTGCTCGTAGCGAAATGATGATCGAGTGTTTAGTCACGAATCCTGAAATAAAAGAAGGCTTAAATCTAACATCAGAATTAAAAGAATATCCTTACCTTTATTTTTCCAAGTGTCTTACTCACGTTAAGTCAAACAACAAAATCAATATATCTGTTCTAAATGTTTCAGAAGATACTATAACTCTAAACCCCATTAAGTTAACGCTAGAGCCAGTCTCATTCATTCTAGAACCAGAAACTTCAAGTGTTTCTTTTCCTACTCACTTAATGGCTGAAACATTTCCTTGCTTACAAACCACGGTGTCTGACCTAGACCACGACACACGCGTCCAGGATAAGTTAAGATGTGATCATTTAAATAATGAAGAAGAGTCTTGTCTCCGTATTCTTTGCTCTGAATTCAATGATATATTCTATTTGGAAGGAGATGTTTTGACTACCACTCGAACAATCCAACATGAAATACGTACGACCTCCGACACTCCTATCCACGTTAAGAGTTATCGTTTCCCTGAGTGTCATAAAAATGAAGTTAGTAAACAAATAAAAACTATGCTAGACCAAGGCATAATAAGCCGTTCTGTCTCTCCCTGGTCAGCGCCTATATGGGTAGTACCGAAAAAACAAGACGCCTCAGGAAAACCTAAATGGCGCATAGTCATAGACTATAGAAAATTAAACGAAATCACCATTGGTGATGCATATCCTATTCCCAATATAACCGACATACTAGACCAACTCGGTCATAGCAAATACTTCTCTACCCTAGATTTAGCATCATCATTCCATCAAATCCTCACAAAAGAATCTGACGCTGAAAAGACAGCCTTCAGCGTACCCGGTGTTTCCGGTCAACCGGGACACTATCAATTCAACAGAATGCCGTTCGGGCTTAAAAATGCCCCATCTACTTTTCAGAGACTTATGAATATTGTACTTTCAGGACTTCAAGGTATTCATTGTTTTACCTATCTAGATGACATAGTCGTTTTCGGACATGACCTGCCATCACACATGTCAAAATTAAGATTAGTTTTCGAAAAACTTCGAGAACACAACCTGAAGTTACAGCCAGATAAAAGTGAATTCCTCCGCAGGGAAGTACAATATTTAGGTCATATTATATCTGATCAAGGTGTCAGCCCCGATCCTAAGAAGGTAGAATGTGTCCAGAAGTTCCCAACTCCTAAAAACCCACGAGACATAAAATCCTTCCTGGGACTCATCGGCTACTATCGACGCTTCATAGATAACTTTTCTCATATTACGAAACCCTTGACTAGCCTCCTAAAGAAGGACGCTAAGTTCTTATGGCTCACTGAACAACAAGCCGCATTCGATACTTTAAAGAACAAAATCACCACGGCTCCTATTCTTCAATATCCTGATTTTTCTAAACCCTTTATACTCACGACGGATGCCTCTAATTACGCCGTCTCAGCTATTCTTTCTCAAGGTGAGATAAACAAAGATCTCCCTATAGCATACGCTTCAAGAACCTTGAATAAATCTGAAGGAAATTATTCAACAACTGAAAAAGAATGTCTTGCTATAATTTTTGGTACGAAAACATTTCGGCCGTACTTATATGGCAATAAATTTAAAATAGTAACTGATCATAAACCACTACAATGGTTATTCAATTGCAAGGATCCTAGCTCCAAACTCATTCGTTGGCGCCTCAAACTCGAAGAGTTTAATTATGAGATTGTGTATAAAAAAGGCAAAACTAATTGCAATGCCGACGCCTTATCCCGTAACCCAGTTCTTGCTGTCGATCCAGATGCTCCTTCGAATTCTGAAACATATGAAAAATATTTACAAATTTCTCAACAATCTAATACATCTTACGATACGTTAATTGAAGAACATAACGAATCCTTACTTAAAACAAAAGTTAAAATGATTACTTACCCTTCTGCTATCGATCTCGATGACTCCATTCCTTACTGCTCAGAAATCCTAGAAATGTCAAAATTCAATGATAACTTACCTGATATCCGGAACGTAGAACGTGAACTATATACGTATCAAAGTACGTCGAATGACAAACATGTGTTTACTCACCTATTCTTGCGCGTTCACCATTACGATGAAATTAATTATAAGGATATTTTTAATATATTAAGGGATTATCGTGACATGATCACGACCTGGTACTCCGAAGAAAAGGAGTTCGCCATCTCCGATTTCCAAGATCCTTTCGTTAAACTATCATTCACTAAGATATATAATATGCTTAGTTTTCTATTTCACGGAACAGGCGTTAAGATTCATATTTACCATAACAATATTCAGTTTCCTACTCCTGTTGAAGTTCCTCGCATACTGAAGGAAAATCATGATGCACCATCAGCAGGACATCCTGGAATCTCTCGCATGTATGATAGATTAAAAACTCTTTTCTGGTGGAAGAACATGCGGCAAGACATAGAAAACTATGTTAAAAATTGCAAGTCCTGTCAAATAAATAAACCACTACGTCACACGAATCGTGCTCCTATGATTATCACGTCCACGGCATCTAAGCCGTTGGAGAAGGTATTTTTAGATTTAGTAGGGCCTTTACCTGAAACTCGCGATTATCAATATAAATTTATTCTCACACTTCAAGACGATCTAACTAAATATTCCCAAGCCTATGCCATGAAAACGTGTTCCGCAGAAGAAACTGCTCAAAAGTTTGTAGTATTTATCTCCCATCTAGGTATTCCTAGAACGATCGTGACCGATCAAGGAACCAATTTCACATCTGACGTCCTCAAACAATTAGAGAGATTGTTTGGTATAAAACATATTTTCGCGTCTCCTTATCACCCCCAAACGTGCGGTGCCCTCGAAAGGAGCCACGCCACCTTAAAAGAATACTTACGATCATATGTTGTAGATAATCAGCATACCTGGAGCCTGTACCTAAGAACAGCTATGATAGCGTATAATACTAATATACATTCCACTACAGGGTTTTCACCCTTAGAATTACTTTTCGGCTTTAAGCCATACATGCCTCAAAGTGCAGAAACTCTAGACTTAAATACTTATACAGACTATATCCGTGCTTTAAATCATAGACTATACTATAGTCGTCAAAAGGCCTTACAAAATATCCAGACTTCCAAAGAAAAGTCTAAGAAACACTTCGACGCTCATGCTAAGCCAATCACATATAACGTAGGTGATATGGTCTACTTACGGTGTCATCATAAACAAAGTAAAGCAATGTCCCCCATTTGGAAAGGACCCTATAAAATTGTTAAAATCAACGGCAATCATACAGTCACTCTTCTAATTGATAGAAGACACGTTCGTCATCACTATGACGAAATAAAGTTAGCTATAGATGATTAGCCAAATCCTTTCTATTCCAGGTTAATATGTCAACCATCTTCGGGCTACAAGTTCGTCACGCCAGTCCTAGGTAGCCCAGGACTATACTTCGACCAATCGATGGATCTTAAGTTCACTAATGACCATTGGAATGTCGTTACATACTTAGATATTAGTCATGTAAAACCGCTCCTAGACAAGGTCGAAGCTCTGATAAAAGAAGTGTCTAGTTTCTGTAATTCTAGTTCCTCTGTCAAAATCCAGCTAGAATGTACTAATTTATTAACGCCATTACAAAATCAACATCTTAACAATGTTCGCAAATTCTCGTCAATATCTTATCTCGTCGAAGATCAACCCAACCGCGTCAAACGTGGACTCATAGATGCGGGTGGCTCTTTGCTTAAGACAATTTTCGGGACTCTAGATTCCGAAGATGCCTTAAATTTCTCTGACGCTATTTCAAAGGTCCAATCTGACGAAAAGCAGCTAGCTCATTTAATGAGAAACAATATACACGTTATTCAGTCTACTATTTCTAATTTCAATAACACCATGTCAAGGGTCAACAAAAATCAGAACGAACTGAACCAAAATTTAGACGCTGTTTGTAAAGCATTCAAACAGTTATCAAATTCAAATGACAAACTAGAAATAAAAAATAATATAATCATGTTATTGAACTCGTTACAAAGTGTCACTATAGCCTTGTCCTTTGACATTGATGACGTTAACAATGCCATTCTATTTAGCAAAATCAACATTCTTCATCCGACCGTACTCAGTCCTTATCAGCTGTACCGTGAACTTGACCTACATAAAGACAAACTACCTAAGCATTGTGAGCTTCCCACTAGTTTATCTTTAGAAAATATGCATGTTATTATAGACATATCTGACTTGGTCTGTTACTATCATAATAATAAAGTCATTGTTGTTGCACGAATACCGCTCGTCCTACCTCAACTATACAACCTCTACCACACTGTTCCTCTCCCAGTTCCTTATAACATTTCTAAACCCGACACTTATGTCCTTATAGCTCCTGATAAACCTTATGTAGCTATGACAACGGATCGTATGTTTTATTCATTATTAGAGTCAGTGAACCAGTGTAAAGTGATACGAAATGAGTGTTATGTGTGTCCCTTAGGGAATGTGTACTCTACAATCGCAAATCCAACCTGTGAAACTAAAATTCTTTCCGAAGCTATAAGTTCGTTACCAAATTCTTGTAATACAAAATTGTTACATGGTTCAATTGATGTATTCTTTAAGTTAAGTAATAATAAGTGGCTATTTGTCCAATCCGAGCCTGGTAAAGCTCATATTACTTGTGAAAATGATCCAAGTAGCTATGATGAAATCCTTTTTGGCACAGGCATGTTAACCTTGCCAAAACCTTGTGAAGCTTTCTTTAAAACCCTTAAATTTACACCTAGTGATCACGTTGTAACTAATAGTACCAATTACATTTCCAATTTCAATATAATAGAAGATGATTGTTGTGATAGACAAAGGATAAATAAAACTGTACCACATCTTCCTTTTGTAAAGCTATCTAATGTCAACGACTTTAACACTCTATTACAAGCTAGTGTTCATCTTGACGAGTTTGAAAAAGAACTAGATAAAATAGAACAACCGTCTCATTTACAGAAGTATAGCACTCATTATCTTTCTTTAACCTATGCTATCTCAATAATTGTCCTGATGTATTTCCTATACAGATCTAGGAAACTACTCTGTACAAATAATCCTCAATACTGCATCCAGGTGTTTAACCAATGTTATACTAAGAAGAAACAGACAGTTCAATCTGTTCAATCAGTAAATAGATGTTACGTAGGGTCCTCAGACGATGATGTTCGCGGATCATCTAGGTCTCTGCCTACTCCTCTAAGACGTAATATTATAACTTAGTTTGATTTCTAGATTATTAGATCATAAGTTTTCAAAGTTGTTCTATTTTAAAATAGTTGGTAGCTAATAAGCACTCCTATTGTTAGTATTAATATCTAGTTAAGTATTATACTGTCTTATAACTTCTTCTGTTACTAGTTCTTAGTTATAGACATTAATCTATTTGTTTTTAAGTTATTTTGTCTAACCTGTCCTATTTGTATTCTATTTGTAAACCGAAGCGAAACTCAGTCAGCATCCTAGATTTCTCATTCCTTTCAATCGTAATGATCAATCTTAACGGGGGGGTTGTTATAATATAAATGTGAAGACCTCTTAAGTAAATAAAAGTGCTGACGCTGCACGCCAGCACTTTCCCAAGCCTGCATTTGTTTTGTGGGAACATAATTCGTCAGTCTGATTCTGAGCTTCGTGACGGGTTGACATCTCTAATAATTGTGCTGACCTTTTAGGAAATTAAATAATTCTTTTTTTAAAAAGACTTTTGATCCGCGCCCGGTAACAGTACCCACAGGCTGTGCGGCAGTCGATCACTCACCCTCTGCGTCAACCGTGCCGTCAAATGTTACTATATTGTGTGACCTTTACAATAAGACCTTTTGACACTTTTCCTAGAGTATATATCCGCTATCGCGCAGCATGCGATTTACGCAATCCGTCAGTACTAGTTTGAACTAATTTACTTAGTTAAAGTTGATGATCACTAAACATCTGATAACTTTATTTAAACAGGACGATAATGACTTAAACAAACTGTATACTAGCTATTTTTCATTTCATTCGTCTTAAATATTTTAATGCAATGTAATCCCACAGAAGTCATGCCATGTTGTAGGAACAGGTGCGCGCCGCCATCTTGTCAAACAGTGCTCTGTTATCAATGTCATTCAAGGGCTAAAAGAGAATCGTACAACACAACTATTTTTTTCTGCCATTGATGTTCAACTACTGCGCAAAGGTCTCATCCAATTATCAATACTCTCTTCGAGGAGACCATCTCTTTTTTGTGGTAAAAACCATCAAATGAGTCCTGCCACACTGGGTGTCGCGGAAGTGACTATCAGAATCGTACTAACTAAAATCCACTGTGTTCCTTCAATTGCCCTTCACGTTCAAGGGGTTACCTGTTTAGACAGTTCCGCGATCCTCAAAGCATCCAATAAGGATCAATTCACGTAGAAACGCGACGCTGCGCGCACATTTCTTAAGTCAACGGTTACACGCTCAGTCTGGCGTCATTCTGGTCCATCAGTCTGGTCCGACTAAGACTGATGCCAGAATGATGGATGAAAAACACGGTTAATTTTTGTCATTCTGGACCATCAGTCCGTCAGTCAACCGGTTACACGATCATTCTCCCGTCATTCTGAGCAGACTGATGGACCAGACTGATGCCAGACTGAGCGTGTAACCGTTGACTAAGAGCTACTCAAAATCTTAACTTAAAAAAAAACATACATTTCACCGCTGACGCGACGTACGAGTACTCCTCGTACCTTTTAATAGCGACTCAAATATAACTTTATTTACTGATACTGTTACTGCTAGCCTACTTCATCCCACTGCTGGGCAAAGGCCTCTCCCCATGGCCTCCAGTTTTCGCGATCCAGGGCCAAAGGGGACCACCACTGATTGTTGGTGGACCACCACTGATTGTTGGTGGACCACAACTGATTATTGGTGGACCACCACTGCTCGTTGCCACTGTTTGTCCAGCTCATCCCGCCATCTTCTACAAGGTCTGCCGCGAAGCCTTTTGGATGTGTCAGAGATCCACAAAGTGGTAATTTTGGCCCACAGCTCATTGGGCATGCGGCAGACGTGGCAGGCCCAGGCCCATTTTAGTGAAGCGGCCATTTGACCAACGTCAGCATTTTGTGTTTGTGAGCGCAGTGTGGTGTTGACTACACGGTCTGTTAGTTTGACACCTAGAATACTGCGCACCATTGCACGTTGGCAGACCTTGAGTTTGGACTATTGAATTTTTGTCAAAGATCAACTTTATTTACTAAACGAAAAGATAGAAATTTCAACTATCGTCACAAGAAAACTAATCGAACAATAATTTTCACACGTTAACCCTTATCTTCCAGGCGCTGCTCACAGCTGATTTCGAGATCGGCCACTACATCCGCGAGCGTGTCGTATCCCGCGCCGTGCTGCTGTACACCGGGGAGGGACTCGACGATGATGACGACGACGATTATGAGGAGGAGGTCAGTATCACACGCTTACGTAACACTAGGAATCAGATGGCCTACCAAGATGTCTTAAAGCTGAGTAGTTAGGCTGTGGGAAAGAGACGGAGCTGTACAAGTAGTCTAGCGCCATCTCGTTCCCTGAGCGGAACTACTCGCGCTTTAAGACGTCATGGTAGGCCACCAGGGGGGGGTATTACATCGTCTTAAAAGGCTTGTTCCAGTGAGTGAACGAGATGGCGCTAGACGATTTGAATAGCTCTGTCACTTTCACTCTGGTTTTAAGACGTTGTAATACCCCCCCTCCCCCCCAGGTCTGTCAAGGAAGTACCATGTTGCATGAGAGCTGAGCGAATACCACAGGGTCTTCTGTAACTAAATGGGGAAAAAGCCGGATATTTCATAAAGGCTCATCGCTGAGTTGCAAGTTGAGGTTATTTTTTCAATGCTTGAAAGGTTTTTCGGTTATTACTTTAAAGCTTACCATATTATCCATGTGGCAGAGATATAAACCTGGTAATTGGTTCAATTTAGACTTTATCTCTGGTAGTAAGCCATTCTAAAACAAAACTTCGTAAATATACAAAATCAATGATTTCCGGTGATCTAGATCGATCCTTGGCTTTATTTGTTAATTTTATTCTTATTGTTTTAGGTTTGGAACTGTTTAACCGATATCCTCTTATATCGTCGTTTACAAGCAACCAATTTGTAACGGTTTTGCATTGCCATGCAACCATACCATCTCAAAAACTCGAAATATTCTAATAACGATCTATAGGTTGTATTCAGTTTCATAATTATATTTTGTTTTTGGGGATTGTCTTGTGGTAGTGTGCCCAGGTATTCCAGCATATTGTGCTTCCCTGATTGACCTTATTGTGTTTCGAAGTTCAATGAAATACGCTTAAAAATAGGCAGGTAGCTTAGTGGTAGTGACATGAATCTCATATTGAATGCTGATATTTTGTTCCCAAAATGTAGATGGTGTCAAATTGTTCAATCAGAAGTATGCAGTAATTTACTAACAATTTTAAAGTGAACACTAAATTAACGAACTAACCATTGCTTCTAAGTGCGTCAATAGGTTACTGAATTTTAAGCATATCTGATTGAACTTTCGTCACGACAAACAAGACGATAATCAATAAATTCGACCAAAGCAACGCTTATCTGCATAATTTCAAGAACAGTGAATTCTACAGCCATCTAGCATTTCCATTAGGTGTTAGTTTGAACTACTTGCATGGTAGAACTTTTTTATGATTGCTTGCTTAGCTAGTTAGCACCGGATGTGCTAAATATTGATTTTGCCTCCCCCATTTCCCGCATATCAGACGAAGGTACAGTATGTATTGTAAACCCCCGCTCCCTATTCTATAGTGTATGATAAGTGCGTCTGCATAAATCTTCCACGGGTAACAGAGTATACAGTATCTACGTCTGGTGGGTGTTGGCTGGTGGCTGCACAAACAAAAGCGGTATATTTGATTTCAGGAGGATTCGTACTTTGACGAAGACTCTGGGACGGAAGAAGTGTCCGACGCGGAGGATTGATGCAAGACGTTGTCCGACCGCCCCTAGCGTTATATAATCCGTCATTCGGCAGCTCGCTACGTGCCCACGTCCCTCGACCTGGGCCCCTAGCTCACGGCCCACGAGCTCTGCGCGCTTTAGTCTTTATCGCGACCATATCAACCCATATCTCTTTTAAATTGTACCAAAAATCGATTCGCCAAGCGAAACGTGATACCCAATACTCCTGCGACGCGTCGGGTTATTATCCTAAATTCGGTAGTATTTTTACGCTAGAATATTTAAATAATTAACTTCTCGCTCATCCACTCGTCCGTTCTATGCATGGTTTATCCCTCTGGCCAGATAAATATGTTTTAGAGTAGATTATGTAGTGAGCTCCCGAGGGGCTCGCGTAGTCCTGATGCGAGAAGAGTGAGGTGCCTTCATTATCGATGTATAATGCATGTTAACTTGTTAGATGTCTATTATGACAACAATTTTGCATTTCTAGTTTAGTTTATACATTACTTGTTTTTATTTATTATTATACAGTAATTATAGTGTGTATTTTTGTTTACGAATTTTACATATTCGTTTGCGTACTTTGAAATTTCATGTGATATTACTATTCTGTAAGGCTATAATTTAATGTTTCCTATTGAATGAAAATTAAAGTAATGTCATTCCATTGAGACGCTAGTAGATCCTTCGCACCGTGCGTAACGGCAGTCTGCCCAGGAATTGAATTCGCTGAATCTCTTTTTAGTGCCAAAATGCATTTTTTAGATCATCACTTAACATCGCCAACTGTGATCTATCCGATATGATATGTATTTTAATAATGAATAATGATTTGACAATAGTTAGGTCGGTTAATAGATGTATATTTTTTATTTATGTAACCTTCTATTGAAGTTAGCATAATAATGTCAATGTATAGCAGCTCGACAGGTAGTTTTTATATATCGGTAATGGCTTTATGTTTTTGGCATGATGTCGTAATGATGACATTAAAAATTGTATGCTTTTTACTTGAGTGTGTTTTATTTATCTTATCCTTATTATTTGCATGCGAATTGTGCGAGTTTGTCGAGAATGCAGATGGTTGCAGAATTCACGTTCAATGTTATGCGAGGTAACGAGAGTCGAGGTGGGTGTTCAGTAATATGTGTTGACGTTGTGTTGGCGTTGTCAGGAGGAGGAGGAATGTTCCACGGAAGAGAGCGAAGACGAGGAGCCGGCGCCGCGGAGACGAGGGAAGAAGCCCATCAAGGGCGGCGCGCAGGACAACCCGGCCGAGTGCAAGCAACAGTAACCTAGCACGAACTGCGCTGTCTATCTAACTGTCGAGGTCTGTGCATACGAGAGTATGTTTGGTGCTGAATATCTACTTACCCTTCACTACATTCGACCACTCGTGACTATTTTTAACTTTGTTCTCGCGAGAATTATCAAAGGTTTTAATTAGGTGAAGTTTTAACCCCAAAGTTGGTTTTGTTTTAAAATGTATCGGGGTCTTTTGTAGTGAGTGGCAATGTTCCTTAATCAGTTCTTTAAGGTAAATTGTATTTATAGACCTTCATAATCAATATCGTATACGTGTTCGTCTTCGTTTAGAGGCAACTGGTTTTAAGCAACGTCTTTGAAGTTGTCGTTATAACTTACAATGAATTAATATATCGATATTTGTGATGTTGTACTGCTTTTGTCTCTGAAGATATGCCGCTGTGAACAAAATTCAGTCGCCCGACCTCCACGTACACAAATGCACTAAATTATAATGCAGTGACTGATATCTCTAGTATAGGATGCTTTATAGAAAAGGAACACATGAAAAACTTGGACTGAGCGACCTCGCATGCCGTCTTTTCCTTCACATTCCTAATTTTCGTGTCAAAACACATCAACCAAGGGAATGTAAGACAGGCATCCTTCGAAACGGTGACGATAGCTTCCTAAAGCTTTCATTGAACAATTCTCTTCCAGACTTTGTCAAGCGCCGTATAATGTATTTAGAGCGCTCAATCAATTAGTTGTAAGTTCTTCCGTTATCGCCCCCGCTTCGAAGCTTTCAGCCCGTTTTAGATCCGCCTTCCGTTATTCAGTGTCGTTTATAATTATTTTTATCCGTTGTTTTAGTAATCTAAATCGGTTGGTGCTTTAGGCACGATAGCTAGGCTAGTTTGAGATGTGATGTAGTTTAACACTGCCTGTTAACAACTTGGAATTAACGGTCTATGAGACGGTAATTAATGTTAAAAATAATGTTATTTTGTATTTGTATAATACGCCAAACTGCGGTGTTGCCATTTGAATAAGCATCTTTTGGTGATAACAGGTCTTCACAATGCAAATTATTATGTTTACAGGCGTAAGTTATGTTACAATATACTTCGGTGTGATTGTAAAGCTATTTGACCAGTGGTTCTTCTATAATGATGAACGGTATAGCGTTATGCTCACATCGCGTTCAACACAGCTATAGGGTATTTGTACACATAACATTTTTAAATAAATTTCGTAATGAAAAATGTCTGTTGTATTTATTTTGATATCCTATTATTTATTTTCTGCAACATTACACCTAGCTGTTCTAGAGAGCACACAACTCTGCCTGCGTCTGTGCTTCCGAACGCATACAACCCTAATCTCTTCAAAGTTAGAGTGAACGGGCTTCTGGGTAAGCTCGCTTCATAGTTGCTGTCTGCAGGTTCTAAAGGAATCTAACATAATCTATTATTGTGAGCCACATTCAATACATTCATGTAAACAGTTTTTTTCGGAACATCTAAATTGAACCCCTGATCAGGGCTAAGCTAGTGTCGATTTTGGTTCTCGTTGTTATTCCTAACATCTAGTAGGTATCATCCATAAAAAAAATTAAAGACTAAGTATGCTCACGTTTTTGGATAATATCCACCACAAGTATGCCACCGGGCGCTCATTGATCAAATCAAATATCGCACGGAGAAAGTAAGGCCAGGTTCACACGGCGATTATTTTCCCGTATACCGTATAAACGATTTTATTGAATAGAGTAGTGACAACAGAATATAATATGAAAACTTAAAAATTGTTTACACGGCGTTCATACGGGAAAATCCCGTGTTCGAGAAATATATTTTACCGTATACCGTGCGAAGTTGTCACCGGAACGCCGCGTCTCGAAACGATTTTATCGAATACGACACGCAGTGGCGCTTATGTTCATGTTGTCTCGTTCAAACGACTCGCCCATTCGAGAATCGTACGCACTCGCATGCGTGGCCCGAAAAAATCGAATCAAATGGTTGCCGTGTGAACGACTGCATCGTATACGGTAAACCGTATACGTGAAAATTTTTTTTGTGCATTTTCTGAAAGTACCGGCAAAAGAAAAAAAATGGTACTTCGACAGGCCTGTTAATCTAGTGGTTAGTGACCCTGACTGCTATGCCGAAGGTCGTGGGTTCGATTCCCACCCAGGATAAATGTTTGTGTGATGAGCACGATCATATAATTTGTTCTGTGTCTGGGTGTAGTTTATATCTATATAATATTTATGTATTTAGAAATATATAAGTATGTTTATCAGTTGTCTAGTACCCATAACACAAGCTCTGCTTAGCTTGGGACTACATGGCGTTGTGTAATAATTATTATTACATATTACGTGTGGTACCCAGTCATTTGGAGCACGAACAAGTTGTATGACTGCTCTGCTACTCGCCCGAGTTAAACAAGTTTGAAGATTCGTCATTTTCATACCATTTGTAGATGATTTCTGAAAGTGCCGAGAAACACAAAATAATGAAAAGTATTGCTCGAACTAGAGATCTCAAGCAAGCAATTAAACATAACATAACTTCACGCATGTATTCCCAAAAGGGTTGGAGAGAGATGTGCAAAAGGAATAAAAACATTTTAAAATATAAAATTCTCCGTCACTTTCAGAAAAGGCCCATATCTGTATGGAGCCTGAATGATCTCGTTTCATGAAATAGGTGTTGCCCGGCTTCGGCGGTTTCTACTAAGGGTCAATAATTCATACCAGCGCAGAGTCGAAGCGTCTTTCCAAAACTGAAAATAATAATTTCAACAGCGTAACGCACACATTTACTTCTGAGATTTTAAAAAGTCGCGCGCATTCTTCGGAATTCGCGCGTCTGCGGGTGAACATAGCTGATCGTGAATCGTGCGGCTTCGCTTTAGTTGTAAAGAATTTGACGCTTCGATTCTGGGCTAGTATAAATTGACCCCTACAAATGGGAAAGGACGAGTTTGTATGTGTATGTCCGGGTTTCCACTATGTGACCGGTAGATTTGACGGAAACCGGACACCGCACAGTGTTTCGTCTAGTACAAGCTAGCGAGACAAAATTATTTTTTTTACTTATTTTAATTGTTTACGTATAAATAAGGTGTCTTACGTCGCGTCGTTCCGTGTTCTCTAAGTCCAAAGGTGTGCATGCAAGATGGTCACCAAATTTCCTACTTTTGTTTACTAATATCACGAACATGAACTATCACTAGTACAACAAAAAAATAATTTTGAAAATCGGTGTACAATTGACCGAGTAATCGCGTAACAAACGCAAAAAAGTAAAGATCGTCATGTCATCCAAGTAGCCGAAATTAATAAAAATGCTCACAAAATAAAAAGTACTGAACCAAATTGGATGAAATTTTTACGAGACCAAATGGCAAGTATATTGCATCGAACAAAAAAAGAATCACACTAATCGGACTAGAAACCTCGGAGTAATCGATGTACATACATACATTTATCATAACTATGGCTCGTTCTGAAAGAAAGTAAATTACTTTACCTGCGGGCGGTTTCGGGAGCCAAAAACTAAAGTAACCTACGCCTGAATGTTTCAGTTATAACATATAGAAAAATCTAGCTGGATACATTGGGATACAAAAAGTTGCAACCCTTTAAAGTTTGAAGTTAAGGGAAAATATGTGGGATTATTTCAACATAGGGTAAAACACCCAACTATTGACCCTTTAAGCGGTTTTCCTTGCTTCTTTCGCAAAATAAACTAATGTACGAGTTGCAAGTGGAAATGAATGTTTTCGGAAGATAAAATAAACATTGGAGAATGTAACTAAAACATTATTTCCAGTCATACAAAGGTAAAAAGTGTTTTTTTTCTCGAGTTTAGCAAGAACAGGCCATTTGACCAGTTATCAACATGCTTGTACCAAATTTTCATCATGCAAATGACCAATTTTTTGACCTCCTGTAGTATAAGAATAAACTCAAATATTATTTATTATGAATGTGATACGAGGTTTTATTTGATAAAAAACAAACAAAGCTAGTCTTATAGCCCTTCTCATTTTCTTTTTTCACACTATTTAGGTCTTCAGTCTTCAAACGCCGTCAATAATATTCTTGCACTTATTTTTGAAATTTTGTAGTTTTTATCACTTTTTGTTGTAGTTTTTATCACTTTTTGTCCATTTTTTCTTCTTTATTAGTAGTTATTTCACTGTTCTGTATTATTCAGCAGATATAAAAATACTCGACGGCAAAATATAAATTAAAATAACACGGCTTTAGTTCTACAAAGTGAGTTTAAAAACCTTTGAATTAATATTTTCCTAATTACATAAGACGGTTTTAACTTTTTAAACTTATGTAAAAGACCTCACAAATGAAGAGAACATAGATACAAATAAAAAACTAGCTCACACTTTGCCTCGGAAATGATTTAAGTCAGTTTGTTCAAACATGCAGGTTAGGGTATATTTTGTCATTTTATGCATTAAACCAACCTGTGGCTGAGGCATTGCTCGTGTTATATTCTGCAATTGTCCCACGGGATCATATACCGACATAAAAAGTATCCTGCGTCCAAGTACACCCACTTAACCAGGTTTTAAAATAATCTGCTTGCCAAATTGTGTCAAAATCCATTCAGCCGTTCACTTTTCCTATAATATTAGTAACTAAAAGTCTGAGGCCGCTTTCACATTAGGGCGTTAGCAGCGCGACAGTAGCGCGGCAGAAGCACATTTCTTCACATTTTATATGAACAGCCGCGCATAAGCAGCGTCTGTCGCGCGACTGTCGCCCAAATGTGAAAGCAGCGTAAAATATTCAGGAGGATCCAGAATGTGACAGTAGACCGAAAATTTAAGTACCTCACTCAAATTATGCTCCATGTCGGAGATCTGCGACGTGGCCATGCCCCGGGTCCGGCAAGGACGCGCCCGGCGTCAGCTGTACTGGTGGTCGAGCGAGTTGGCAGCGCTGCGCGAAGCGTGCGTTGCCGCGCGCCGCCGGTACACCAGATTCCGCAGGCGCCGCACCCGACCTCCGGATGCGGCGGCTGTAGAGGCGGAGCTCTACGAGGGATACAGGGCAGCGAAGACCGTCCTCCGCGACGAGATCTGGCGGGCCAAGGAACTGGCCCGCAAGGAGATGCTGGAGTCTCTGAACGGGGACCCATGGGGCCGCCCCTTCAAGTGGGTACGAGAAAAGCTCCGCCCCTGGGCTCCCCCGTTGACGCAGAGTCTCCAGCCTCAGTTCGTGGAGGACGTGGTGAGCGCCCTGTTCCCATCGCGAGGGGAGCATACTCCCCCGCCTATGGCTCCGTCTCCGACGGAATCTGACGGTGAAGCTGACGCAAACGCGGACCACAGCGACGACGACGTCTACAACGCTCCAGAGGTGACCGAGGTAGACCTGAGAGTGGCGGTACAGCGGCTCAAAGCCAAAAATACCGCCCCGGGACCCGACGGCCTGCCAGGGAAAGCCTGGGTCCTGGCCTCGGGGACTCTCGGGCCTCGACTGGGGGGGCTCTTTAGCGCATGCTTGGAGAGGGGCCGGTTCCCGCTTCGTTGGAAGACGGGGAAACTGGTCCTGATCCAGAAGCACGGGCGCCCTGCGGACTCTCCGTCCGCATTCCGGCCCATCGTGCTGCTCGACGAGGTGGGCAAGCTCTTGGAAAGAGTCATTGCAGACCGCCTCGCCGGGCACCTGAATCGGGTGGGCCCGAACCTGTCGGAGAGCCAGTTTGGCTTCCGCAGGGGGCGCTCGACGGTGGACGCAATCATGCGCGTGAGAGCCCTCACGACGGGGGATGCAGTGGCCCGGGGCAGGGTCGTCTTGGCGGTGTCCTTGGACATCTCCAATGCCTTTAACACCCTGCCCTGGAGTTGCATCAGGGAGGCACTCCGGTATCACCGGGTGCCGACCTACCTCCGTCGTATAGTCGAGGATTACCTGACGGACAGAGCCGTCATCTACCCCGGTCACCGGGGAGAATGGAACCGGCGAGAGATGTCGTGCGGTGTCCCACAGGGATCGGTCTTGGGACCGCCCCTGTGGAACATCGGATACGACTGGGTGCTGCGCAGCGACCTCCCTGATGGCGTCAGCGTAATATGTTACGCTGACGACACGCTCGTCCTGGCACAGGGAGAGTCGCACCAGGCGGCGGCCGACGTGGCGACGGAAGCGGTTGCGACAGTCGTTGATAGGATCCGGCAGTTGGGACTCGAAGTGGCGCTGCACAAGTCAGAGGCCATGTGTTTTCATGGCCGTCTGAATGCGCCGCGGTCAGAGTCCCACATAACGGTGGGAGGGGTTCGCATCGGCGTCGGGAGGACGATGAAGTACCTGGGACTCGTCCTCGACAGCCGATGGAACTTCAGGGAGCATTTCCTGAGTTTGGCCCCAAGGCTGAACCGGGCAGCAGGCGCCCTCAGGCGACTCCTGCCCAATATCGGCGGGCCAAACACCTCCTGCCGGAGGTTGTACGCCGGTATCGTGCGGTCCATGGCCCTCTACGGGGCCCCCGTGTGGGCCCTGAGCATCCGGACGCGACCACAGAAGCTGGTCGCATGCCAGAGGGTCATGGCTATCCGGATGATCCGGGGATACCGCACGATCGCCGGCGAATCGGCCAACCTCCTTGCCGGATTGCTGCCCTGGGATCTGGAGGCGACTGCCCTCCAGCGCGTCTATGAGTGGCGCGTGGAGGCGCAGCGTCGGGGAGAATTCCCGCTGCCCCGACAAGTCGAGGCGCGGCGGGAAGAGGTCCGGCGCGATCTCAGGGCAGTATGGAGACAACGACTGTCGCAACCGAGGTTCGGGCACGCCGCAATCGCGGCGGTAAGACCCCTCTTTGAGGAGTGGCTGGAGAGACGTCACGGCGTCCTGACCTATCGGATGACGCAGGTCCTCACCGGACACGGAAGTTTCGGGAGGTTCCTGTGTCTGATAGGGAAGGAGGAAACGCCCGGGTGCCACCACTGCGAAGATCGCCCGGAGGACACAGTAGAGCATACGGTGCAAGACTGCCCCGCTTGGGCAGAGCACCGACGTGTCCTCACGGCGGCGATAGGCGGAGACCTCTCGCGCCCGGCATTGGTTGCGGCCATGCTGCGGGGCGAGACGGAGTGGGAAGCGGTCGCCTCCTTCTGCGAAGCAGTAATGCTCGTGAAGGAGGAGGCGGGCCGCGAGAGAGAGAGGACAGCGTCCTCCCTCCGCCCCAACCGCAGTGGTAGGCCCCCGCGGCGTCGGACGTCAGCAGACGATCTCCGGCCACCGTAGGCGCGGGCATGCGGGCAGCGAGTAAAGGGCAACTCGCTGCCCGACCATGGACCATGCCCGGGTCGACGGCGCGTTGTGTCCCACGCGCGCCTCAAAGAGCGTCAGCATAATGACGGGGCCCCCTCTCAGAGGGCCAAAGCCTGCCGGGGTCGCGGGATTATTTCCTTACCGTGACCCCGGAACATAACAGGCTACTGAAGGACACCGTGGATTTTAGTCAGTAAAAGTCTGACAGTCCCTCCCGCCCTGCCCGGGGTGGGAGGACTCATTTGATGATTTTACCACGCAAAAAAAAAAAAAAAAAAAAAGGTAAGTATAGTCAGGTTACTACGTAAGGTATTTTTTATGTTTGTGATTATGCAGATACACACCTTTAGGGGTGCCAACGCCCATGGGCTTAATACAGATGCATTAAAGTTAAGCTACCTCACCATTAAAAATGAACTATACGTACACACCGTGGTGTCAGTAACTGGTATTCTCGTACATTTGGTTAATTACCAGCTATTGACATGCCATGTTAAAAAAATGGTTATTCATACATTCGAGTGTACCAGATATTGACCTCATCATTTTAACAAGTAACTTGAAAATCATGTGGAAAAGCATTGTGTCTGTCTTAAATAACCAAAAAATACCAAACTCAAAGGAATCTATAGTGTAAAACTGAAATAAAATGACATTGAAAACAACCGTCAGCTTAGCAAATTGTTAAATTTCTTGATGATTTTAGGAGGGTATTTTGATATCATAGGTTTACGGACGCAATATTGCTATAATTAAATTTTCTGTGATGCAAATATATTACAAGATAAATTATATTTCATTTTCTGTATTCTCTATGCAGCACTCAAAATCAAAATCAAAATCAAAGCATTTATTTCAAGTAGGCCAGTTACAGGCACTTTTGAATTGTCATAGACAATTAAAGGAATATTAAGTATTAAACACTAAAAAGTTATGGTGCTACAGTCCCAGTCACAAGACATAAAAACTGTGAAAGTACCGTAGATGCACGTTCCAAGTCGTAGATCTCTATGGAGAAGAACGTGCAAGAAACTCCATGGACACTCTTTTCAGATCGCCAAAATTATTACAGAATCATTGTTACATCATTCATTCTTAGATGGTACATTATGTGAGAACGATGTAGCAAGTTTAAAAGTGTCCATAGTAAAATTTAAAACAAAGACAATTCAGAAATAAAAATTAATAAATTAAAATAAACCGTGGCAGCTAAGAGATGACCAGTCGCAACTGACAGCGCCCGTTCACGAACATGACACATGCATCAGCACCATTCGGCTCAACCATTTTGAAGGGAGCCAAATGATCCGACACACGCGCCACCATCAGCGAGACATTTGAGTGAGCATGACACACTCTCAACCGCCAGGGTCATTCAAGTCAACAAGAGACGTAGGTATTCAGTGAATGACAGCTCTGAAGTACATAGTACTCACACAATGTCGGCTATGAAGCTATATAATACAAGGAAGATTGAATCTATACAATGCAAATACAGTTGTACAATCTTCAGCAGCTCCAACAATGGTATTAAGTATACTTCCACTATCAATTTATTTATACATTCACTGTCTCATGGAGCAGGACCAGCATGCAAGCCAAGCATTATTATCAGCGATATAGTCGCTCAGTTTGTAATATGCCTGCTTACAAAGTGTGCGTTTAATGCATGTTTTGAATTTAGTTTCATTCAGTTCAAGAACGTTTTGAGGTAGCTTATTATAGCATTTTAAACAGAACCCCATGAAGGAAGAGTCTACTTTGGCGAGTCTGAATCCCGGCTGAACTAATTGGTCCCTATTTCTAGTATGATAATTATGTCTGTCACCTCTTTTAGAGAAAAGATGCAGATTTTTCATCATCACTGCAAGAAGATTTATTATTATTTTTGATAAAACTGTTTTGCGGTCAATAGTTGGTGGGAGGTCAGCAGTTGGGTACTTTACCCTACTTATAAACTCTAATTTGGGCAAAAAAGTACATGCATATTTTTTAATCAAGTCAAAATAGTAAGTACATACCCTCAATAGTACAATCCATCACAAGAAAATCGTTTCACTTTCATATCAATTATTACAGATGGTGTCACAAGTGTCCTAAAAATGCAACTTATTTAGGTACACATGAAAATTGCGCTTCCTTATAATGAACATTAACCCCTCCACAAAATTACTTGTTGAAGTAACAAACAAATGATTTCTTTGAATTTCTTACCTGGGAAGGGTTGTTTACAAGTTGTTATCACGAATTCCTGGAAATGACGTCATGAATTTTGTCCCGCTAGCTTGTACTAGACGAAGAAATACTGTGCACCTCCCGGACAGAATGATCACATTACACCGGATCCCAGAAGAAAATACATACTTCACGCAATGCTGCTAATTAAAAAATTTTGTCTTATACTTCTTCGGTCTTATTCTTATCCCACAGAAGTACAGAACTGGTGTGCGTCAGAATGGCTGGTTGCCTGTGGCGTTGGTCAATGAGAGTTGATTCGAAAATTGCTACATAATTGCTTATATTTGCTACATATAATAAATAATTGCTACATAGGATATATACTTAGATATAAAATATATTTTTTGACCAGCCATCCTGACGTCAGGATGGCTGGTCACCTCCTAGTTTAAAGTGAAGCGTACAGAGTTTCCCGAAATGTATTGCGTCAATAATTGCTTCATATTTACTTCATTTATCTCATTTATTTGTATCTTTAAAAATATGCTAAATAAGGAATGTAGCAGTAATTTAAATTATCCCAAGGAAAAGTCCCTGATAAAATAATAAAGGCAAATAGTTGCAGTGCATCTTCACTCAACGGTATTGCTACTTTAGGCGGCAGGCGTTGTAAATAAAATTGTTAAATGGCATGTTATGTATGAGTAGGTAAGTGGACAATAAGCACATTAAAAGGATATCGTAAATAAAAAAAAATACGAAGAGTAAAAAGAAGATAATTCCACATTGCATAATATCGCGAAAAAATAATATGGCAATAAGGTAAATTAATGCTGAGGTTTTGGGACATCTCGCCCACGAAAAAAGGTGGCCGGCAGGCCAGATGTCCCCTTTTTAAAATGTGCATGGGTAGTTTCGCCCGAAACAATTTTTTAGCTTATTTTCATATTCTGCTATGGAGAGGGCTATGCTCGGTGTTTCTCTACGTGATCACATACGAGTCACTGATATAGTCCACCGGATTAGCAAGCTGAAGTGGCAATGGGCAGGCCATATTGCTCGCAGAGCAGATGGCCGATGCGGTCGAAAAGTGCTAGAGTGTAGACCACGGACTAGCAAGCGAAGCGTAGGACGTCCACCAACAAGGTGGCCAGTCAACCTTATAAAAGTCACTCGATGCAGGTCGCTTCCAACCGGTATATGTGGAGATCAAAAGGGGAGGCCTATGTTCAGCAGTGGACGTCCTATGGCTGAGATGATGATGATGATGAATATGAAAATAAGCTAAAAAATTGTTTCGGCCGAAACTACCCATGCACATTTTAAAAAGGGGACATCTGGGTGTGCATCAGAATGGCTGGTTGCCTGTGGCGTTGGTCAATGAGAGTTGATTCGAAAATTGCTACATAATTGCTTATATTTGCTACATATAATAAATAATTGCTACATAGGATATATACTTAGATCTAAAATATTTTTTTTGACCAGCCATCCTGACGTCAGGATGGCTGGTCACCTCCTAGTTTAAAGTGAAGCGTACAGAGTTTCCCGAAATGTATTGCGTCAATAATTGCTTCATATTTACTTCATTTATTTCATTTATTTGTATCTTTAAAAATATGCTAAATAAAGGATGTATCAGTAATTTAAATTATCCCAAGGAAAAGTCCCTGATAAAATAATAAAGGCAAATAGTTGCAGTGCGTCTTCACTCAACGGTATTGCTACTTTAGGCGGCAGGCGTTCTAAATAAAATTGTTAAATGGCATGTTATGTATGAGTAGGTAAGTGGACAATAAGCACATTAAAAGGATATCGTAAATAAAAAAAATTATGAAGAGTAAAAAGAAGATAATTCCACATTGCATAATATATGCGAAAAAATAATATGGCAATAAGGTAAATTAATGCTGAGGTTATGGGACATCTCGCCCACGAAAAAAGGTGGCCCGCAGGCCAAATGTCCCCTTTTTAAAATGTGCATGGGTAGATTCGCCCGAAACAATTTTTTAGCTTATTTTCATATTCATCATCATCATCATCTCAGCCATAGGACGTCCACTGCTGAAAATAGGCCTCCCCTTTTGATCTCCACATATACCGGTTGGAAGCGACCTGCATCGAGCGACTTTTATAAGGTTGACTGGCCACCTTGTTGGTGGAAATCCTACGCTGCGTTTGCTAGTCCGTGGTCTACACTCTAGCACTTTTCGACCGCATCGGCCATCTGCTCTGCGAGCAATATGGCCTGCCCATTGCCACTTCGGCTTGCTAATCCGGTGGACTATATCAGTGACTCGTATGTGATCACGTAAAGAAACACCGAGCATAGCCCTCTCCATAGCTCGTTGAGCGACTTTGAGCTTTGAGATGAGACCGATAGTGAAAGACCACGTTTCGGTGCCATAACTCATAACTGGTAACACACATTGGTTGAAGACTTTCGTCTTGAGGCACTGGGGTAAGTCGGACGGAAAGACATTGCGTAGTTTCCCGAACGCTGCCCAACCGAGTTGGATTTGGTGGTTGACCCCTTTCTCGAAGTTTACTTGTCCTAAGTAGATATTATATGAGTCAACGACTTCGAGTATTTTCATATTATTTTTACGCATATATTATACAATGTGGAATTAGCTTCTTTTTACTCTTCGTATTTTTTTATTTATTTACGATATCCTTCTTATATGCTTATTGTCCACTTACCTACTCATACATAACATGCCATTTAACAATTTTATTTAGAACGCCTGCCGCCTAAAGTAGCAATACCGTTGAGTGAAGACGCACTGCAACTATTTGCCTTTATTATTTTATCAGGGACTTTTCCTTGGGATAATTTAAATTACTGCTACATCCTTTATTTAGCATATTTTTAAAGATACAAATAAATGAGATAAATGAAGTAAATATGAAGCAATTATTGACGCAATACATTTCGGGAAACTCTGTACGCTTCACTTTAAACTAGGAGGTGACCAGCCATCCTGACATCAGGATGGCTGGTCAAAAAAAATATTTTAGATCTAAGTATATATCCTATGTAGCAATTATTTATTATATGTAGCAAATATAAGCAATTATGTAGCAATTTTCGAATCAACTCTCATTGACCAACGCCACAGGCAACCAGCCATTCTGATGCACACCCAGATGTCCCCTTTTTAAAATGTGCATGGGTAGTTTCGGCCGAAACAATTTTTTAGCTTATTTTCATATTCATCATCATCATCATCTCAGCCATAGGACGTCCACTGCTGAACATAGGCCTCCCCTTTTGATCTCCACATATACCGGTTGGAAGCGACCTGCATCGAGTGACTTTTATAAGGTTGACTGGCCACCTTGTTGGTGGACGTCCTACGCTTCGCTTGCTAGTCCGTGGTCTACACTCTAGCACTTTTCGACCGCATCGGCCATCTGCTCTGCGAGCAATATGGCCTGCCCATTGCCACTTCAGCTTGCTAATCCGGTGGACTATATCAGTGACTCGTATGTGATCACGTAGAGAAACACCGAGCATAGCCCTCTCCATAGCAGAATATGAAAATAAGCTAAAAAATTGTTTCGGGCGAAACTACCCATGCACATTTTAAAAAGGGGACATCTGGCCTGCCGGCCACCTTTTTTCGTGGGCGAGATGTCCCATAACCTCAGCATTAATTTACCTTATTGCCATATTATTTTTTCGCATATAATATACAATGTGGAATTAGCTTCTTTTTACTCTTCATATTTTTTTTTATTTACGATATCCTTCTAATATGCTTATTGTTGGCGTTAGCCAAAAGTTCAAACAAGCTTTGGTATTTTCTTCAAAATTTATTCACCATATATATTTTTCACAATCACAATATTTCAGTACTAAATACTAGGCAAAATCCAACCGACCGCAATTGCTAGATAAACGTGTTACCACTTTTGCTGTCCGATTGTGACTGCCCGTCTCGACGGTTAGATACAATTAAAAAACATAGCGGAAGTATGGATGAAACGGAAATCAACTACTTAAATATTTTATATTTAAATAGTTGACTTCCGTTACGCACTAAAATTATAAGAATAACGGAAGTCGGTATTATTTAATTAATTACTGATTAAAAGTGCTTAAAATATTATAAAATCAATAATGTTCAAATAATCAAATCAAATACTTTTAAGACTATATAAAATTAGCAACAAATACATGGCCTATTAATTATACATGCCTAGTAGCTAACCATGGTTTATAGAAACAGTTACAATGATACAAAGAATAAGTGAAATTATGCTAACAGCTCGGCCATCCTGTAAGACGCGAGTCCCTTCGCGAGCGAAAGAAAAAAAAAAAAAATACATGAGTATAAATATTATCCAATCTTGTGATTCCTACGAAATTATTAATTCATAATAAGTATTAATCATTATTTCAAAACATCGACATTATTATCATCGTTACTAACAATTGGTACATCATTATTAGAGTTAGTGCTTTCTTTAGTTGTAGTATTATCATTATGATCGTCAACCTCACTATCATCATTTTTACCCTCATTATCATCCTCGACATTATTAACATTTGTATCGTCGTCGTCATCGTCATCTGAACTACTATCGAAGTTCCGATCAAAGCTCATCCAAGGTTGTATTTTATCCAACGCTACAATTCCTTCATAACGACGACCATTTTTCCGCGATAAAGGTGTATCCTCAACTACAAATCTATCGTGTTGGAGCACTTTTATTACGCGGTAGGGTCCCTGGTATTTAACGACCAACTTCTGAGATTGACCGTCATGGGGTACCTGTCTTTCTATTCGAACCAGATCTCCTACTTTATATTTCCTACTAGGCTTTCTATGCTTATTATAACGCTCAATGTCCTTTAGTTGCTGGTCTTTGATGAGTTTGGAGGCTTCGTCTCTAACAGCACCTAGTTCATCGGGTGATATTACATTAATGGTATCGTTTATTACTGTACTAAGTATGCCTTGACTTCTATGATTTATGTTAAACCCAAATAGGAGTTCTGCGGGAGATTTACGAGTAGTCTTGTGTACCGTTGTATTGAGACCTAATTGTATGTCATGGATGCGCTCATCCCAACTCCTTTCATCTTGACCATGATTAGAGGTAGCTAATGCTTCAGTAATAGTTTTATTAAAACGCTCTACTTGGCCATTGGCTCTCGGAGTCGCGACTGCGTTCAGAACGTGTTTAATTCCATAATCTACGATAAAGTCTTTAAACGTTTTACTAGTGAAACTAGACCCTCTATCCGTAATGAGACGTGTCGGGACTCCGAAAAAGCTAATATGATTCTTTAGAATTTTAATCGTCGTTACAGATTTAGTATTTTTAACAGGAGCAATATTAATAAATTTTGTAAAACTATCAATCATGACCAATAAGTAACAATTACCAACTTTACTTCTTACAAAAGGCCCAAGGTGGTCCGCGTGCAGAGTATGGAAAGGAATACTAACTTTTTCTATGGGATATAATTCTCCTTCACGTTTGCCACCTGGCGCCTTGTGGTGTGCACATTCCAAACAAGCCGTAACGTACTTTTTTACGAATCTTCTCATTCGTTTAAACCAGTAATGTTCCTTAATTCGTTTTAGCGTTTTCTCGTATCCGTAATGGCCAATGTCATCGTGGTTTCTTTTCAAAATTTGCCAACGTGCCCCTTTTGGTACGACCCACTTTATTTCGTCATCCACTATCCGGTACACACGACCATTTTTAAGTTTAAAATTTTTGTAAATATCTGCCACATTTTCCGTATTTGGATTTGTAAGGATATCCTTAATCCTAGCGACGTCTTCGTCAGCAGATTGCACTGTGGTGACCCAATCTTGCTCAGACTCAACTGATAGAATATCAAGGACATGGAGCTCGCTAGATTGAGAGTCTATTGGATTGCGGCTTAGCGCATCTACGTGCGACATTCTAGTACCAGATCTATATTCAATCGAACAATCGAACTCTTGGAGTTGGATCCACCACCTTGCAATGCGCGGCACTAAGTCTCTTTTAGTTAACGTCGACCTAATGGCGTTACAATCGGTTTGTATAGTAAAATGGATTCCAAGCAGATATACTCTAAACCTATTTAAAGACGCGATTATGGCAAGTGTTTCTAATTCAAACGAGTGATATTTTTGTTCTTCATAAGTTGTTTTTCGACTGAAATAAGAAACCGGTTGTAACGCTCCGTTTTGGTTGCGTTGAAGCAAAATGCCGGCTAAGCCATATTTACTGGCATCGGTATGAAGTTGAGTTCCAGCCAGTGGATCATACAAAGAGAGTAACGGTCGTTTAGATAATAAATCTTTTATATGCGTAAATGTTTTTTCTTGATTTTCATCCCAAACCCATTTTTGATCCTTTTTTAGTAATTCTGATAACGGAGCGGTTATCAGAGCGTAATCTCTGATAAATCTCCTAAAGAATCCCGACAATCCCAAGAATTGACGCAGCTCGTGTTGGTTTCTTGGTCTAGAAAAATTGGATACTGCCTCAATTTTCTTTGATCCCGGTCGAATGCCATTTGCGCTCACTTCAAAGCCAAGAAAGTCAATTTTATCCAGGAAAAAGTTACATTTACTCATTTTTAATGTAAGTCCACCCTTCCTCAGTAGATCAAGCACTTCTTTCAATCTGGACAACCCTTCGTTAAAATCTTTAGATGGAATCAGGATATCGTCCATATACACTAGCGCAAATTTAATTCTAGCTTCCGCAAGGATTTTATTTATAGTCCTCTGGAAGACCGAAGGCGCATTGACAAGTCCAAAGGGCATTCGATTATACTCAAATTGACCGTCGGGTGTTACGAACGCGGTCTTATGACGGGAGTTTTCCTTTATCGGAATCTGGTAATATCCTGACGCCAAATCGAGTGACGTAAACAGGTTATTACCCGCTAGCAAGTCCAATTGGTCTTCGATTCGTGGCAAGGGGTAGTGATCCTTTTTCGTCTTGCGATTGAGGGCACGATAATCTACGCACAGGCGTTTTTCGCCGGTTTTTTTCTTAACGAGAACAATTGGACTCGCGTAAGGTGAGGATGATTCCCTAGCAATACCACTGTCTAACATTTCCTGTACCATATCCCTAACTAGGGATCTTTCCGATTGAGACATACGATATGGTCTGTAGACTATAGGTTCCGAATCCTCCACATCAATAGTCATCTGAGTAGTATTTGTAAACCCTAAATCTTTAAGGCAACTTGAGAAACAATCCTTATATTCAAATAAAAGATTTTGTAGGATTAAACGTTGTTCACTCGAAAACTTTTCGTTACAGTTGATTGTATCATCAACTTCGGTTGTACTAATAGTCACTTCACAAACGTTGAGTACAGTATGTGTTTGGGTGGCTCTAGTAAGAAGCAAGTTTTTCTTTATACTGATATTTGAACTAGACACATTTTGAATGAGTAAGGCACACCTATTATTCCTAACACTATATTCGCCCGGTAAGAGATAATATTCTTGTCCTTCAGGTCCTCGTACGCATCCATCTACGTAAACAGTACCTTCACTCAATGAATTGCTCAAAATAGGGATAGCGCGTAAACTATTAATAGGTATTGTAACATCATCACGTGAGATCAGATGCACTTTTTGATTTTGTGGCATCTTTTGAAATATGATTTTATCTGGGGTTTTAGTTATAACTATATGTGGTTTCTCCGTGAACGAATGTCCTAGTAGAACTGAATGCCTTAGCACGTAGTCTTCGACTACATACATTTCGACAAGTTCCGTTATGTTCTGAACCTTGACTGTTGTCAATACCACACCTAGAGGGCGAATAAGGTTTGCACCAATACCCCTTAACATTGGCATCTCAATATTTGTAATGATATTCGTATTTAATGATTTTGCTTCACTCTGTCTTATTAAGGAACATTGGCTGCCCAAATCCAAATGGCACTCAAATAATAAACCGTTTACGTGCACATTCATAACGTATTTATCATTTGTTTTATTAGATACGCTTAATTCAGAAATCTGTTTCTCGTTTTTATCAGTAGAGTTACTACTGCTTGGATTAGCATTCGTTTTGTTTCTATAGCAGTTGGTTGATTGATGCCCACGCTTATCACAATTCGAGCACTTGACTAAAGGTTTGTCGCATTTATAGCTAATATGTCCTACTTGGTTACAATTAAAACATCTGATTGAATTGTTACCGCCTGGTCTTACATTTGAAGGTTTGTTATCATTATTAGCCGAACTAACAGTTTTATCAGTCCTGTTTTTCCTGAAGTTGTCACTATTATCTCGTACGTTCCCTACTTTGACTGACCTAAAATATTTTAGCACTTGCTCTGGTTCTGAGAATTGCGCGGCTTGTGCTCCTACTTTCACAGCACGGTCATCTACACCATGTAGTATACAGTCAACGGCTTGTCTACCAGCTAATTTGCATCGATTTAAAAGATTTATTTTTGTGTAATAATAATGCTCCAAGGATTCCCCATACCTTATTCAGCATTTCTGTGAGAAGTTCAGCATAATCCTCTCGACTAGGAAAAGATTCTAATAGCTTTTTCTTCCATTCAGGCCAACTATACATTAAAGTGGGGAGACCCTGATACCATGACTTGGCGACACCAGTTAATTTTGGCAAGGAATAATGTATGGTCTCTCTCTCATCCCAACCATATATCTCAGCACATTCTTCGACTTTGTTAATCCAAGTCAGCATGGTTTGTTCCTTAGTCATGGGATCAAACTCCGGAATTACATTTTTATCGTACGATAGTTTAGGTTTATCTGAGCTTCTCACATCCCTAACAATGGAAAGGAATTTGTCCAATATAGAATTAGTATCATTTTGGGAAAACCTTGCGCGTCTAGATTTTGAATGAGCTTTGTCAGACTCACCTGAGGGTTCAGTTGAACTACTCAAACGTCTGCGTTTGCGCCGTGTCCGCCGTTTCGAGGAAAGTCTTCTTTCTTCCATGCCGTCGTCATCAGATTCCTCGGATGTGAACCGTTTTCTCCTTCGACCTTGTCCTCTTCGCCGATAGGAGCGTTGTCCACTCCTTGAACGGTCTCGAAATATCTCTGGACCGTCTTCAAGTTGGTACAGTTGCCCTTGACCTCGGGCTCCTTCAACAATGTCCCCTTGACCTCGGGTACCATTGTATACCAGCCCTTGACCTCGAGCATTATAAATTCCTGACCCTTGACCTCGGGTATTATTGATTTCAGACCCTTGACCTTGGGTATCACCAATTCCAGACCCTTGACCTCGGGTATCACCAATTCCAGACCCTTGACCTTGGGTATCACCAATTCCAGACCCTTGACCTCGGGTATCACCAATACTAGACCCTTGACCTCGGGTATCACCAATTCCAGACCCTTGACCTCGGGTATCACCAATTCCAGACCCTTGACCTCGGGCACTACCATCACTCATGTTTCTGAAACTCAAGAGAAAAGAGAAAAAAAAAAAAAAGTTTAGTGACCGCCAACTACTGAAATAGCTAGGATGTTTTAGTAAGATGATTATAATACAAGCAAAAAAGTAGTGCCGGTAAAATAGGTAAAGGCGAATATACTACCAAAGCGACAAAAAAAATAATAGTGGAAATTAAAAAATAAATTTATAACGGTATTATAAGCGTTTAGAGCAATATTAAACCCACGTGCTTTATTTTATTTCATACTTGTTATTGGGATTTAAGCATATTATCTAGCACTGCGCCAGCCAATCGAAACTATCATAACTAGGTCCAGATCACTTAATTAACCAATCTCTCCTAGATTCGTTTTCAGGAAAGAAAAAAAAAGAAAAATTCTTAGGCCAGATATCGGCAGAAATATAAAATATAAACAAAAGAAAAAATAATACAGTTTTCACTATACTTACACTTTTTGCAGGAGTGGAAGGAAATTTTGTTTATCCTTTACGAATCCCACTTCTGAACTGTTGGCGTTAGCCAAAAGTTCAAACAAGCTTTGGTATTTTCTTCAAAATTTATTCACCATATATATTTTTCACAATCACAATATTTCAGTACTAAATACTAGGCAAAATCCAACCGACCGCAATTGCTAGATAAACGTGTTACCACTTTTGCTGTCCGATTGTGACTGCCCGTCTCGACGGTTAGATACAATTAAAAAACATAGCGGAAGTATGGATGAAACGGAAATCAACTACTTAAATATTTTATATTTAAATAGTTGACTTCCGTTACGCACTAAAATTATAAGAATAACGGAAGTCGGTATTATTTAATTAATTACTGATTAAAAGTGCTTAAAATATTATAAAATCAATAATGTTCAAATAATCAAATCAAATACTTTTAAGACTATATAAAATTAGCAACAAATACATGGCCTATTAATTATACATGCCTAGTAGCTAACCATGGTTTATAGAAACAGTTACAATGATACAAAGAATAAGTGAAATTATGCTAACATTATTGTCCACTTACCTACTCATACATAACATGCCATTTAACAATTTTATTTAATAATAATAATATAATAATAATATAATATAATATTCCACAACTATCACACAACGCCATCTAGTCCCAAGCTAAGCAGAGCTTGTGTTATGGGTACACATTGACAACTGATAAACATACTTAAATATTTCTAAATACATACATATTATAGATAAATTACACCCAGACACAGAACAAATGATCATGCTCATCACACAAACATTTGTCCTGGGTGGGAATCGAACCCACGACCCCCGGCATAGCAGTCAGGGTCGGTTCTCTATTGTGTGACCTAAATTTTTTATACATAATCTAATGTGACATAATTTTTTTTGTCCTAATCATCATTTGTCCGAATGATAACTTGCCCGAACTTCATACACATAATTTCGAATGCCATAACATTGAAATTCCTAAATACTGTATGTCCTAAATTTGTTTGTCATAAATATTACAATCTATAATATTCAAAATACATAAAAACGAATGCCATAAAATACATAAGTCCTAAAGTTTGTTTTGTTACTGATTACCACCCAATAAGGAATATCGACGGAGCCCCGCTTCGCGGGGCTCCTATTTCTGCGTGCAAGGTTTAAAGTAACCTAACACGAAGGGGATGGCGGGGTCTTTCAGACCCCGCCATCCCCTTCGAACCTAACCTGTCCGTGTTGGGGTGCCCACAAGTCCCGAGCTCGCTTCGCTCGCTCTTGGATCCCAAGATCTTCGGTTTCTAAGCAATTTAATGAAATATCAGTTTTACTATACCTAATTGAACATTCGGAATAATACACATTATGTAATACAATGATTAGGACATATGACTTTATTTCATACAAAATTAGGAGATTCAATTATTATGATACTAGATATTATGCCAGAACAGCTTTAGAAGTGAAGATAATTATGTAAAACAAAATTTAGAACTTTTGATCATTATGGTAACTGAATTTTATACCAAACGTGTTATGGATAATGATTTTCGGACAAACAGTTTTAGGTGACGAAAAGGGATACCGTCAGGGTCACTAACCACTAGACCAACAGGCCAGTCAAAATTTAGAACGCCTGCCGCCTAAAGTAGCAATACCGTTGAGTGAAGACGCACTGCAACTATTTGCCTTTATTATTTTATCAGGGACTTTTTCTTGGGATAATTTAAATTACTGCTACATCCTTTATTTAGCATATTTTTAAAGATACAAATAAATGAGATAAATGAAGTAAATATGAAGCAATTATTGACGCAATACATTTCGGGAAACTCTGTACGCTTCACTTTAAACTAGGAGGTGACCAGCCATCCTGACGTCAGGATGGCTGGTCAAAAAAAATATTTTAGATCTAAGTATATATCCTATGTAGCAATTATTTATTATATGTAGCAAATATAAGCAATTATGTAGCAATTTTCGAATCAACTCTCATTGACCAACGCCACAGGCAACCAGCCATTCTGACGCACACCAGAACTGGGTCTCTCTTGGACAAGCGTAATTAAAGTTTCTGCTTGAATGTCTATGCTACACATCTACTTTTATCAGAAAATGCGAGCCGCATGACGTGTGGGGAGCAAGGGTGGAGTGAGCGGGGGCATAGATCCGGGTCAAACTGATCCACATTACTCCGGTCCGGGTGTTCTACCGGCGCTTCGCAGTGACAAAACGCTCGGCCGAAATGCCGAGCTCGTTATTTTTGCCGGATCCGGCATAATGTGAACAGCTTCATATTTGCATTCTTTAGCCATTAGCTGTTCCGGCAGTGTTACCGGACCGGTCCGGTCCGGCATAGTGAGAACCCAGCCTATATGATAATAAAACACAACTTTGTAATATCAATTTATTAACTTTCAATGATTGTAACAATTTATTTATCACGATTTGTCTTTACAACGCGATCAGATCTGGGGTCTACAAAATATACATTTCGTGAAAAAACGGATCTATTTTATGGCAACTAACTCAAAGGCGAGATTTGACCTCAATAAAACTTAGATAGTCATGATTTTAGCTGCCTTTTGTAAACGTTCTAACAGCATTAAAATAAGGATAAACTTTCAAATTATTGCTTAAACACAGTTGGTTGCCATAAAATAAATAGAAAATTAACTAAGTAATTAAAATATGTCTAAAATGTTAACATTACATTAATTTATTGACAACAAGTGTGTACCATGTGTGGCATTTCTGGTTACAACTTGTTAAATACAATTTTTGTACTCGACATCTGCATTACACTATTAATTTCATTAAGTACGAATTTCAACATATTTCACGTTTGTAGACAACTGGGATATCACTACAATATTTACGTATAGCATTAGTTTATTTACTTGAACTATTGTCTATGATACTGATTTGTTGACTGACATTGGCGTAACGAAACGGAGCCTGAGATTTTATGATATGAAATTTATGCCAGGCTCATTAAAGAACAATTTTCATTAACGCCAACGATTTATTGAGATGGCAAGACCTAAACGTAACATCACGTCACAATTTAGTACAACATCCACATAAAAACGAACAGAATATTAAAATTCATACAAAAATTTGAGCCATGCGTGGTGTTCAGTCTGTGAACGTTCATTTAGCACCATGTTGCCTTATAAATAATTCTACACGTACAGCTAAAAGGTCGATAATATCGCTATCATAACTACGCAAAAAAAGGGAATGATGCGATATGGTAAACTCGTGTTAATTTTAACTTATACTGCGATTAGTTCATTATACTAGCAAATGATTTATTAACATGGCGTTTCAGAAAATATCGGTTGTTTAGCTTGCTATCTTCCAAGACTACAAAAACTTATAATGAATTTTCAACTTTATAACTTAGAGTGTAAACCTGAAAATCTATTATACATACATATATAGATATTGTCTCAACGATTCCACTAAAGACAAAACGTAGTTTCGGTGCTGCCGCGGCGCTGAATCTTCAGAGAATAGCAGAACATGTTTAGCTGATATAAGTAAAACGTAAATGGTGTTCATACTAGCTATTGATAAAAGCATTTACAAGTATAAAATACATACAGAATGTTGTAGGAACACTAGATATTTTCCGAAACGCCTTCAATACTATAATGATCACAACATAACTGAGCGCTCACCTTTCAAATCGACAGTCCAACTGAATTTGAAGACAAAACATATGAAATAATGAAACATGTAACTATATTAATAGCATTTTTATATAAATATTAAAATACATGAAAGAAATTAAAAAAAATACGAATAACAATTTTATGATAAGTTTACTTCGTAAAATGTTCAATTTACAATTGAATCTAGTCACAGGATTAAAAAGCAAATGAGACACATTAGGCAGTCACCGGTCACTAAATATTAATAATTTAATTTAAGAATAAAATAAAAAAATAAATTGAAGACACATTATTCTAAGGTGATCTTTTACATATATATAAAAATAACTAAAATACGTTTGCACAAAAAAAGGGCTTCCAGCCTAACCATTAAAGATAAAAAATTAAACATACATATTTTTTTAACAACCTTGAAAAAATTTAATTAAAAAAAGGACTTCAGCAGAGACAGCTGGATCGGACAAGACAACATTCCAAAAACGGACAAAAATACTTCAAAATGTCTTTACACAATAAAAAAATAATGAAAAAAAAAAAGTACTAATCAAATAATTATCTGGACATGCAAAGTCGATAATAACCTAATTATACAAAATAAATGTCTTTCATTCTCCTGTATAATTTTGTTTTAACATAGGTAGGTACATTAAACATAATTTGGAAGAAGTTAAATGTATGTCGTGATGATTTTTCAACTGGGATGGCTTTATGGCTACATTCCTCATAGTTTCGGATATAGAGATACACGCACAGTTGAAAAATTCACCCTGTATACATAATTTGGAAGAAGTTAAATGTATGTCGTGATGATTTTTCAACTGGGATGGCTTTATGGCTACATTCCTCATAGTTTCGGATATAGAGATACACGCACAGTTGAAAAATTCACCCTGTATATATTTTTTCAAATTGCACATGTTCGATGCCAGGGGATCTAAAAACGCCACTTTGGCTATGCTATACAGGGTGACTTTTTTACCACCGTCCAAAATTTTTCTAGACATTAGGTATCAATCACTAACCCCATTTTTGAAAAAAAATCGATACGTCAAATCGTCATATTAAATCATTTTCTCATCCGCTCTGTGTGGTCACTAAGCTAAACGTTAATAACATACACTTGCTGACGCATGAAACGGACAGAGCGCACCTCACTGACCCCCCGCCCCGCCCCGCTACACCTGAGCGACACATCACAGCGCGGTGTCCAGATTCATCAACTTTTTATAGATAACATTGAGACGTGATATCTCGATATTTTTGTATTGAGTGATACAAAAGAAAAAACACGTATTCAATGATTTTCGCCAAAGATTAATATATTAAAATTTGGATGGTGACTAAAAAATCACCCTGTATATGTTGCTAATAGAATTGACAACCTGTTATTTATCAATTTTCTACTGTATTGCTTGCGCAATAGAATTGAATATTCCATTTTACGAATTTTTTCACTTATTATGATGTGGCTGATGGCTGTTTTTGACCCGCTGGTCGGGTCGCTGGTGTAGAACACTTTTTAAGAATTTCTGAAGTATGTTTAATGTACATTTATAATAATATGAACTTCAAATATATATACTTTACAATCATTCGCTGTATCATCCATCAAAACAAAAACAGATTTTAATGGGTTTATAACCACATTGCCATATACCCAAAACATTTACTCAGAAATAAATAACGTTCAAACGGATTGAAAATAGGAATTTAAGTACATAAATAGTATTTTTGAATGAGAACTAATACTACATGTGTAGTCAAACTGAAAAACGTGCAAGAAAATCATGAATTTGAGGGAGAAAATCAAACTTAATACCTAACAAAAAAAATGACGCTCAGTCAAATTACAACCGAGTTTGTAACACAGCTGTGACGAAGCGCGCTCTATAACTAAATGTTTTAAATATGGTCACCGAAATTGACATTATGAGGTAAAAGTGTATTTTTTCGACTTGACATATTTCGTAAACAAATATTTTGATTGAGATTTCTATGTCCGTATTAAAACATGAACTTCAAAATGTAGGATTGATTTATTGTGAGATTTCGATTTTGAGTAGGTACACTAGGTGTCGACTCATTACGATTAATAGATTCGTTACCAAGATCTTTGTTGTCCTTTTTCTTGAAAAATTTATGTTTTTTTTTAACACTTTCACTAACAACTAGACCCGGAACAAATACTTGTAGATCATACATTAATATTCGTTCCAAGACGCTGCGCAGGAGTCGATCGCTCAGCCACAGCGCTTATTTTTTCGCAGAATTAATTAAAACATCAAGACGTTTTTATGAGATTTAGATTATTTTCACTCTTAATTTTGTATACTATGTTTGCTTACAAAATACGTAAAGTATGAAAAAATACACTAAGATGATCATTTTATAACTAACCTTAACTGGCCTTTACCAAATTTTTTGGTTTTCAAAATTGACTTTTTTTTAATAAGAAAAAGGAAATGTTTCTATAGGCCGAAAAATTTATTAAATTTTCTATTACTCTAAAAGAATTTACTTTAGGAAAATGAACTTAAAATACGAGAACGGAGTTATTTATTGCCAAAATAGTTATGATTTTTATTTATTTTTTTATTTTACCTATATTAGTTTAGTACAAAAGAGGAAGGTACACTTCAAACTTATTGGCACTGAGTCTTGGTACATTTTGTGAGATTCAATATTTTTTTCAAATATTGCAGTCTTTTACTAAGACAGAACATACTAATAAGAGAATACCGAAAAAAATATCGTAAAACAGTCAACTAATAAATAAAAAGATTTCATGTTAGTTCGTATAAAATCTAAAACTACTGAACCGATTTAAAGATTCTTTCATTACCAAAAAGTAGATCACTAATATGTAAAATCGGTGTCATTCAGATATGCAATGAAGGTTTCAGTTCCCTGCCCTTTTTTTGTTTTACATAAAAGAGCAGATTTTTCAACCTTTTGCGTTTTGAGGCCACCGCGGTGGCCTTTTAAAACAGTTCCGCGATTCGGTTCCACCAAATTACTAGTAGAAAGTCTTCTCTCAAGCAGTGTTGCCGTTAGGACAATCTAGTTTGTGGCCACATGTAAGAAAAAAGTAGCCAGTTTTGCAAAAAAATCTCTTTCAAAATTCGGCTAGAAGTGGCTAAAGTGCTTTTGGCCAGATACTGTTAGGTATCCAATTACTATTGATAAATATTACAATTTCGGCATGGTGATAAATGGGTTAAATAAAACAATTTTAATACTAATTAGTATTTAACATTATTAAAAGCTAATATACGTTCATCTAGTGAAAAATATTCTCAATTATTTGGTTTACAATTAAAATTCAATTCCAAAGTCTACAGTGACATCTGGAGATTCATTAATCTCTTCGTCAATGGGTGATGATGTGGGTCATGTGGGTGGTATTTCAATTTGTTTGACCGATTTGACCGTTTTTGTGACTTTGTTTAAAACTTCAGCAGGCAAAACATAATTGTAGCAAGCTTTTTTTAATATTTTTAATTGTTTTTTTGTAGTTGGGTTTAATTAATCGGTAGTCTTCTAATAGTAATTTAGTAAAAGTTTAACAATCGAAAAATCAGCCAGAAGTGGCTAGATTTATTTTGGTGGCTAAAATGGTTTTCTGTTTGGCTAGAACCGTTGAAAATCCGCTAGATCTAGCCACAAAGTGGCTAAAACGGCAACACTGCTCTCAAGTTTTTCCATCTCTTTCTTGTTCATAAAACTAGTAAAAGACCACAATAATCCTATACAATAATTTACTACCTGTCATTCACGTTCATGCATCTCATCAAAATACCAGGACACCTTTCAAGTTTGTACCAAAGATCATTTTGATAAAATTCGCACCTCACACGCTTCGTTCAGCCGTGTCTCATCGAATGCTACCGGTGCTCGCTTCACAGTCGTCACGCGGGAGTCTTGGCCTTTTTACCGAATGGAAGGTGAATGCGTCGCTTGCGCGGCTTCGGGATACCTTCGTCGTCCATTAAAGATGAGTCTGTGGACTCCTCCTCAGGGGGCGTGTTGCTTGAGGGTGTTGGAGCGTCTGGAAATTGTAAAAAACAAAATCTTTAATAAATAATCATTCTTCTGTAAGTGTTTGACATCTAATGGCGCTCCCTCACCGGGAGCATTGGCGTGTAAAGTAACATAATAGATTCGACTTTGAGCATACATTACAATGCTACCTCCCTTACTGACGAGCATTCGCGTACATTTAGTATAGATTTGATACAAGGTGCGCATTGTGATGCTCGATTGTTTTTCG
This sequence comes from Agrotis clavis, assembly GCA_954870645.1. NCBI lineage: Eukaryota > Metazoa > Arthropoda > Insecta > Lepidoptera > Noctuidae > Agrotis > Agrotis clavis. The sequence goes on from OX940925.1 coordinate 17,131,257, forward strand.
TCACTGATGAAATGTTCGAATCTGTAACGTTACATTACAGGTGAATGCTCGCGGTGAGGGAGCGTCACTACTAAGAAAATGATGCAATTCGATTGACTTGACGTCGTCGTGACGATCGTGTTTTGTTATTCATCTACCCGCAGATATCAACGTGTTTTATGTCATGTCGTAGTGGTAAGGCTGATTTTCACCTAACTCCTAAATGACTGTACGGGCATGGATGACATATTGTGTGAACATTTCATTGTATTTCTGGACGGTTTGACAATTATTGATCCGGTCGGTGGCGCTGTGTGTTATTAAAGATTTATATTTGACAAAACCACTAAAATGTTGTATTTTTCTTTAGATGCAGGCCATTTTTTGATGAAATGTGGTCACTTTTGCAGTACCTGAGGCATCGTAGACGTGTTGGCATTGACTTCGAGAAACAACGCTGAAATATTTTACGTATCTGTAATTAATTATATCAAACAAATAGTACGAAATGGGACATTATTAAAGGTGAAGAATCTAATCAATCAATCCTGATCCAAAAGATTTTTTTTGTATTTTTTTGTACTGTCTGGAAGAACGCGTTTCAAATTAGTGCAGTAAAGCTATTACCATATAAAATTCATTAGCTGGGCGAAAATAAGGGCTTTTGTCGTTGATTCTCGCGATAACAGTCTCATTTCCAATAAGTGTGGCCTAGTTGTATGGAAGAATCTTGTATTTTGACAGCTCTTAAAAAGTGTGTCAATACTTTATAATTTTTGGCAGTAAAGTTCTCTGGAAGTAGAATATAAATGACTAGCTTTAGCCAGCGGTTTCGTCCGCTCATCCCTCTTATAATCCACAACGTGTAACGTTAAATGCGCAAAACCTCTCGTGGGGTAACTCAGCCCATGTTACTGAACAATGTATGTTCTAAGACTTTTGGAAATTCGCAAAAAAAAAAAAATATTTTCTCATTTTGCATGAAAAAGCAAAAAAAAAAATTTTCCAAAACTCTTGGAACAAACATTGTTCAGTAACATGGGCTAAGTTACCCCACGAGAGGTTTTGCGCATTTAACGTTACACGTTGTATATCACTCAGGACCACAAGGGTTTCTATTCTATTTCTACTGGTGAAAAAATTTTTGAGGTAGTTTGCTCATTACCAAACATACAAAAATAAAAAACAAATTCTCCACTTTCTCATAGAAGTATAGATAAACAGTAACCTTCAGTCAAGGGCTTCTGTCTAGTGAAAGTATTCCTGGGCGGCGGCTTGGGGTCATCAGTGGCCAGCGCCACCACGTCCGAGCTGCGCGAGCGCACGATGGGCGCGGGGGGCGGGGCCAGCGGCCGGCGCGGCGGGGGGAGGGGCGCGCCCCGCACGGACGCGCGCAGGGCGGGCGACGACAGAGAGTTCACTGCGCGGGACAACTCTACTGCACGAGAGAGCTCTCCTTCGGTAGACCAGGACATGTTCGCGCTGGAAATTAAAAAAAAAATACCTATATGAATTTTAAAGCGTGGGCGTAGCGTCCGTGAAACAATAGCATAATTATATTTTTTTGCAAACCCAAGCTCTTTCTCACTGTGGTAGGATTATTTTTATTATGTCAGCCCATAGTGTCCCACTATTGAGCAAAGGCCTCCATCCACTTTCCACTTCTCACGGCTTTCTGCGACCATGGTTCCGTCCTTTATGAAGCGGTCCAAGTCATCTCGCCATCTTCGCTTGGATCTGACACGACACGTCGAGTTTTTCCTTTTGGCACCCAATCTAAAGTATGATTTGCCCAGCGATTGTATGGCATCCGACATACGTGGCCAGCCCAGTCCCACGTGATAGCACGTAGTAGTCTTTATACTCAGAACTATATGAACAGCACTATTCCTCTCGTCAGTCGACCTCATACTCGTACTGTACTCCTCGAGGGCGGCTCATATATCCTCTAATTTTTAACCGACTTCAAAAAAAGGAGGAGGTTCCCAATTCGTCGGAATCTTTTTTTTTACACTTCTAATATAAGCTATTGGTAATGTAAATTCGGTTTGTAAAATCAACCGCAGCGCGCGTTGTGAGATAGTTCGAGACTTTCGGGAGCCACGTCACCACGTGTGTCAAATTTCATGTACCTACTCCACAATCTTTTTATGTATACGTAAGTACTTGTTATTTTTGAAAATCAAGACGAAAATATTTATCAAATATCTAGTTGGGAAGAATTGGCAGATTTTATGGCACCCAATAATTTTGTTAATAGGAAGCGACAGTGAATAGTAATACATTATTTTCTATAACTCACTTGTCTCCTCCCAGTATGAACTGCACTTGCTCCTTGTTCCGCTCGTCGGCGGGACTCTTCCGCAGGTCGTTGTAGGAGGCCCGAGCGCGGTACTCCTCGAGCGCGGCTCGCTTCTCTTCAGTTCGTCGCTCAATCCGCTCGTCCTGACGTCGCTCGCGAGCTTCTTGAGCTAAGCGCTCTTCGAGCTGTAATCTAGAAGATAATTATGGATAAATATGTCTGCGCTAGGAGGAAGCTAACTAAGCTTAAGGTGATTGCGTCGATGTAGTTAAAATCTCCGAAATCTAATTACGATGCACCTTTTCTATGTGAGAGCTGATGGAGCGAATTTTTTGATAATTTTAATATATGAAATTATACTTGTTATTACCGCAATTCATATTTTGATAAAGTTACAACATGTCACTGGCCTGCAAATTGCAAAAAACGTAAGAAAATTTGAATTTCGCGGGCTGGTTGGAGCATTCACCTAAAGCTGATATTTTTTGTTTTGGTTCGTCTGTCCTGTAAAACTCTGTGGTAAGTCATTAATCATATTATGATCATAAAATCTTTATTTTTCTCCACATCAAGCTGTGACAGGCACTTGTACAGTGTTAAATAGAGAAAGGTGTCTGAAATAAGAAGATCCTGTCGTAACCGATCACCTCACTAATTTATATAGGGTGAATATTTCAACGTGGCTGGCTATATCCGAATCTATGAGGAATTTCAAAAAACGCTAAAAGGAGTCTCGGGCCCGACTTTGGCAAAAACTAAAACTGCATTATTGGATTTTAGAAAAATCAATAATCTTGGCCAGGAATCGAACACGCTGATTTTGGAAAAAAATCACCTCCTGTATTTTTACACCATTCGATAGTATTGCTTACAAGGATCAAATTCTGGGAAGTAATCACATACGGCAAAGTTATGGAAATAGCAGATTTTCATGAAATTGCTATTTTTATATGTTCCATTTTGGACTCACCTAGCTTCCGCAAGTCTCAGATCTAAGGGGTAGTGTGGGGCGTCTGTTTCACTGCCAGAGGAATCCTCGCGCCAAAGAAAATTATCAGCAACTGTAATTATCACAACACATGTAATCATTTCCAATAAATCCAATAAAACAAGCAAATAATCCCTTCGTCGCCATTTTTTTTATAATTTCACCGCCTTTTTAGATAAGAAGCATCATATATAAGTGAAAGCATGTATGAAATAATATTTGAAGTAATAAAATCTACAATAAAAAGCATATAAATTATAATTGATACATAACAATCTCTTACCTGTAAAGTGCCAAAGAAAAATGTTGCCATACAAAACACTGACAAAGCATCTAATTTAATCTATGTATACTGGAAAATCCTTGCAACACTGATGGAAGCCGGGGAAGGGTATGGCGGCAAAATAAAACAAAATCACAATCGTCAAAAGCTTTCAAACGTGCATAGAGTTTCAAGTAATTTGTACAAATCGACTAAAATAATCTACTAAATATTTCAAGCTGGGGTAAACTCGCTGTAGTGTAAGCAATGTTACGTTCAAGCCAATCGTTATTATTAATTTTAAAACAATAAGCTATTCAGAACACTTGATTGTTATCAAACCGTGTCCTTAACAAAGCGATGTTCGTGCAAACATGCGAGTGTCGCGTTTCGCGAGCGTTCATTTTGATCAGCGAACCCATACTTACTGATGACCCCTAGACATTTTTCTAACAAATGTGTGACATGAACATGACGATCGCGTATTCGTGCTACTAATCGTTTTTGTTAGGACAAGGAGTCGGTCTAGCCGTGTAATACTGTTTATTACAAATTATTTTTGAGTTTTACTACTTGCGTGCGAAGAAAAGTTGCTCTAAGCTAATTAAAAGTTATGAGCTTACTCTGTATAATTATGGTATTAGTTAACAAACATGCACAGGAATAGAAAAGTGAAAGAAAACCCACACCCATAGATTATTATGTACTTACAACAATAACATTTATTACTTCATACATGCTTTACTTATCTGTGAAACCTTTATATAAAAAAAACTTTTAAAAATAAAATCATAAATTTTTGTGAGCCTGAAAGCTTCCTACCGATTGTGACGAATTTTTTTTTCAAAAATACGATTTATTTAAATCAAAATACATACATAAAACTGTTACTTAGAAACTAATAATAATAAATAACAATGTTTTTCAAACTTATTATTAATGTCACCGTTATGAAACATTTAAGATCTATATCAGGAACTCGACTAACAAATCGATTGTTGTAACGATTATTCGTCTAAAAATAATCGATGGAAGATGCACTAGATATTAATATGATTATTAATGTGAAACTTTATCATGAAAAAATATTTTTGTAAACTAATCAAACTGTCTACGATCTAAAATAAACAATTCGATGGGCAATCGATGCTCATAATAAGTTATTATTTAAATAAAATAATAATACGATTAATTTAAGTAAACTACAAAACGATTCATTTATGACATTTGAAAATCGACTAAAATATCTATATCGATACATTAATCGTTTCGTTTTAAGTACAACACTAATTTCTGCTTATTTGATATATAATTTGAGCACAGTTCAAATAGTTTTAGCTTTACTATTTAAAAAAGGTAACTTTTTAAGTTATCACCTTACAAGCAACCTTGTAGTACTGTTAACTTGTAAATATTATCACATAACTTCAAAAAATATTTTATTGTTTTTTAATTCAAACACGATTTATACATGTCAATTTTAGATTTAAAAACATGCAATAATAAAGGACTTTTTTCATAGTTGCTCTAAATTGATATAATATTAAAATTAAAAAGAAAACCGGGTAAAACCAGTTAAAAATTTGCTGCCGATAAGGCCATAAAATAAATATTTAATTACTGACTATTCTAATACTTTCAAACATTATTTCTTAGAAGTAATAGCCGCTTTTGAAGTGGACATTATTTTTTTGAAAAAGAGAATGGTTGCGTCTTGAAATATAAGAGTGAATATTTATTTTTGTGGACCTCTAAATGGCCAACTTCCAGTTTCCATCCACATCTTTTGATAGTTGTAAAGCCAAATCTGTCGCTTGAATTTATCAGGAGGTCGCTGTTGGTAAAAATTTTCATGTGTTTTGTCAACTGTGCAAAAAATTTGGAATTTCTCTTTTATAGTGGACGCATTTACAAACATTTAAGTTTACATACACAAACAACGAAACACCGTAATAATACCTATAGGCCAATCAAATATAACATAATTATGTTCAGGGCAGGAATCGAACCCGCAACACACAGTGCAACAGTCAATCGCCCAACCACTGCGCAAACCTTGCCGCCACAATGATAGCCAATCAAAGCCCTATTATATCTGACTACAGAACTTCAAAACCGAAAAAAATTATAGGTCCTTGGAAGAAAGCCATTGTATTTACTACAAAGGCCTCTACTGCTTGCAAGACTAATACCCATTTACACTGATACTAGGTTTCACCTTGTTGTGTCTATAAAGTGCCCACGCGCATTAGACGATCAGAAGGCTAATTCATGTAATTTTATGACGCGCCGATGAAGTAGTAGTGCAGTTGCAGTTAAGTTCAAGTTCGAGTGATAAACGGTATTCATGTAATCTTTGAACTGCGCGTAATCTGCGCGTGAACTGCACGTCAACTGTCCGACAACCAAACTGTACCAAACTTACTCATGGTGTGGCCACAGGAGAGAAAATTATTGCCCACGGAATCGATTAAATTTCAATGAATATGACATTAATAAAATATTAAAATAATACCCCAGTACAGATTTTAATGCTGATTCACAATCAAGATTCACGAACATGTTGCGATCCAAAACACGCACCAAAGACGCGCAACAGTAGAATACCGATAATGCGCTCGCGTGACGCGAACTTGACGCGAGCGTGTCTGACAGCGGTAGAGAATACGAAAAGCGTTGTTTTGATCGAAACTTAACTGCAACAGCACTTGTTTAGTTACGTGAATTGGGTGGTCTACCATAATGTCTTGAGAGAGACGAGTTGTATAGCTCTCTTCCCACAGTGGAACTACTCTCTTTAAGACGTCATGGTACAGTCAGCATCAAAAGTTGCTGACCACATTCAGATTTTCAAAATCGCTGTATACCGTAATAATTCGTAATAATACGGAGTACATCGATTTTGAAAATCTTAATGTGTTCAGCAACTTTTGATGCTGACTGTACCCTAGGGGGGTATTACAACGTCTTAAAACCAGGCTTGTTCCAGTGAGTGAACAAGATGGCGCTAGACGACTTGTATAGCTCTGTCACTTTCACTCGCCGGAACAAGCTTGGTTTTAAGACGTTGTAATACCCCCCCAGGTCGTCGCGGCCAACAAATTCTTCAGTGATAATTGAAAGTATGCGCAATGCGCATTACGGACCGTTCACTACCTTGCCGCTGTGAGCGGTGACTGACCGCGGGGCGGTGAGCGGTAAGATCAAATGTATGTAGATAATGTTTGAAATACACCACGAGGCTCCGCCAATGGCGAATTTGTGTACTTCCAAGTAATGAATGTCTTAGTACTTGTTCACGTTGAAAAGCGCGGAGACGTGGCGGGTTCGTGTTCACATTGGCCGCGAGGCGTTTGCACGAGTGTGACGTGTTGTCAGAGATTGTAAATATTGCCATATGATAGAACTATAGCCCTAAAACAAAATACAAATGTACTGTGCGAAGAGACCCTGGGTTGAACTTACCTGCCGTCGCGAGTGAATCGCGCGCTCCGCCGCTAGTTTGACGTGAACACACAGAAACAGTTTCATGCGTTTGATACTGCCGCTAGCGCACCGCGCGCGTTAGTCGCTCGGTTGCCCGCTACCGCGCGTTTCGTACGTGAACACTTGGATACTACGCCATATAATTTGATATTTCGTGACCGCGCCCGCGAGTCAACGTGTTTGAGCACTTATTCGCGCCGCCCATCGCACAACACCGCTAGGACCAAAGTCGTGAACGGGCTGTTAATGGGCCGAAATAAATGTGTGCGTGCATTTGTAGCAGCAGTCACTTCTTTCATTGTACTGACAAATTAGTCTTATCGCTCATAAAAGTTGTTAGTGCCCGCCCTGGCCGCCTAATACGAGAAGGCAATTAGAGTACACTGTGAATTCAACGTTCATCTTAGCACCGACAGTTGAAAATCCAATGAACAACAATATTGAGGCATTTGATAGTCCGCTAGTGTTAGTGAAAACGGGCATGACCTTGAAGTGACTTGAATACATGAAAACCTATCGAGATTCAATTGAAAACTATTGTCAAATATTGCTCAATGATTATGATTATTATATTTATTTTAAAAAGAAAAACACTTTATAGCAATATTTCGAAAATACGAATAATAAAAATAATAAAATACTGCTAAACTAAACGTAAAACAAAAAATCGTCTAGTTAAATATGTCTTTTAACAACTTTTATATTTAAAGTGTGCTCTACTTTAAGCTGCTGGTTTGACGCAATCGTTCAACTTACGAGTTATAGAGCAACGAGAATCGATTAAAAATATCGAGGACCAAAAATTATATCGATAGTTTTATTAGAAGTGAACTATATAGTTTTGTATTAATCTCGCAAGTTGAACGTTTGAGTAGAACTAAATAATTGTAGTAGATGCATTCATAATGTTGTTTAAAAAAAAGCTGACATTATTGATTTTATTTATTTTTTGACAGAGAAAAACGAGTTTTCACGTTTGATGCCCACGAAACAGGTAACGGAAGGTGTGATAGATGTTTTAAATATAGCTCGTTCCCGAAACACGCGTTATTGAAACGCGCTACAACAGCACGTTTTAAATACATCTGCGAGAACGTTAGATATCATTAAATCACTTTATACACCACACTCGAAATTCCCTGTATTTCAATGCTACTTTTCAATACTAGTCAGTTTTGCTACAAAATACAACACTACAAATGCATCTACTGTACCGCTAGCGGGCTTACTCAACGTGTTCGTGGAAGAGGGACATCTCGTCGTAATTCTTACCTGAGCCGCAAATTGACGCGTCGTCACCGATACTTAGGTCGTCTTGAGAACTGCTGATGCGACCTGAAACGATGTAATGTAATTATGTGAATGAAATTATGAGGCGTTGTGAGCGTAATCAGTAGTGGGGTTTATCAAATCGATCACAGCGCGCGATGTAATAGAGATGTGAATCAATCCGCAGAGTGAAATTCGTGTAAGTTTAATATTTACATCATTAAGTACTTCTTAGGTTTTATTTTTTATTAAAAACAATCCGAAAATGTTTATCAAAATATCTTGTTTGGAAGAATTTGCAGATTATATGGCGCCCAATAATTTGGATACTAGGAGGCATTTACAGGGTGAATTTTTTAACTGGGCGTGGTTCGTTATATCTGAAACTATGCGGAATATCGAAAAATACTGAAAGTAGTCTCGAAGTCGATTTTGACGAAAACGAAAACTGCATTATTGGATTTTAGAAAAATCAATACCTATTCCTGGCCAGAAATTAAACCCGTTGATTTTGAAAAAAAAAAAACATACTCTAAATTACACCATCCAATAGTGTCGCTACTAAGAATCAAGTAGAATACCGACCCGGTAATATGTTTCCGTAGGATAATTTTGAAGTTGATTTTTAGCGTTCACGTTACCGTAAAACGTACAAACGAGTATAGAGAATCAGCTTCTGAGTGTGATTTGCGGTACCCTAATTGATAAGGCGTCTGGACTACTTATCCAGAAGACGCGGTTTCAAATCCCAATCGCACCTTTTTCTTTCCTTAAAATTCATCTTAACTATACAAAACTAGCAAACCCGGCGAACTCCGTTTCGCCAGATGGCTTCGTTTTTTTTTCTTTGCTATAAACCTTACGGAGCCCGAGACCTTTCCAACGAATGCAAAACCGTGGAAATCGGTTCGTGCGTTCTGAAGTTATAGCGTCAGGAAGGAAAACCCCGACTTATTTTTATAAAGTAGATTATTTACTTTAAAATTTATTATTTAAGTTATTTTTAAAGTTTCGCGAGCGACGCCGCTGGCACTAAAGTACGATTATTAATTTCAGTCAGTAAAATGACATTTGTACATGAATGAAATGTACTAAATTTCTTTGTATCAGTGACAGTTGCACTGTCATTTCACTGACTCGAATTAATAATCGTACTTTAGTATAACTAGTTTAACAAAGTATTAACCTCGTCCAATAGGCCTTCCATTAGCGCTCCTATAGAGAGCAGTCTCGAGGTACTGCAGCCCGTTGTTGTTGATGATGTTGAATCCGCACAGACGCTCGATCTGTTTCCACCTGTGCATACGCTCCTGAAATCAATATTTATAAAAATAAGGGAAAAACATCCCGAAATATTTCTTGAGATTTAGTAGATGATCTATAATTTGATGCAGGTTGACTTGTTTTGTGGAACTGTTCATAAAAGATTTTGCGGCCTGGATCGCAAAGGGTAACTGACAACGACGGTATAATACTAGACTCCTAATAACAGGCGACCGATGTCTGCCAACACATTAGGCAAAAAAGTCTTATATCCGTCTCATTCGACCACTCCTGTGAGCCGTAAACATACGTTGAGACAGAACAGACCTTGAGTTAGCTAATCACAAAGCAGTACCCCGTCCCCCTCGCTTACGTAGTACCTCAGCGAGTTGGCAGAATAGTTTTGTTCGTTAGATCGTGCAATGCGTAGTCTAGTAATATATAGTCGTTGGTAACTGAAGACAATTGTAGACCTGTTTTTCCTGATAAAATCATTAAACGAGTCTTCCCACACAGGACGGGGCGGAAAGGACTGTCAGAGTTGTACTGACTAATATCCACGGTGTCCTTCAATAGCCCTTTACGTTGCAAGGTCATGGTTGCTTGATAAGACAGTCCCGTGACCCCAGCAGGCGTTCGCCCCTTTAAGGTAGGACCCATCGGGCATGCTTTATGATCGGACGGCGACTCACCACTTAGGGACTTTACTCCATTAGCAAACACTAGCGATTGTCCATACATTTTCTTCAACCGGACCCTTGTGTGCTATCTGACCGATATCGTCAATCGATGCAACTCGATATCGCGTCGCGCCATGAGCAAAGTCCCTTAGGGTTGAAATTCGCCTACAGGTGATTCTACTGTGGGAAAGAGACAGCGCTATACGAGTCGTCTAGCGCCATCTCGTTCCCACTCTGAAACTACACTTGCTTTAAGACGTTATGGTGGGCCACCTGTTATTTAAACAAAAGAGAAAGTTTATACCTGTAACTCCTGCGTAACCTCGTTGAGTGCCGTACGAGCTTCCACAATAGACCGGTCGACGTCATCGATAGACTTGCCGTGCGTCGACACGAACGCACCCACCAGACTAGATCGTTTCTTGCGGAGTTTCTCGCACTGAAAGACAGAAAATATAGAGTAAGTTTAATTTTATTGTTATGCAGTGGCTTTGGTAAAGATCCAATTGTTGGACCAACGCGATAAGAGTGAGTTGATCAAGCTTAGTAACTTCAGCCGAAGTTCCAAGATAATTCGAGGTTCGACGAAGACTTTGGTATTTGTTGACGTTTGACTTGGGGTACTATCAAGATCTGTTGTTTTAAACTAGGTTGAAAGTCAGCATTCCTGAACTCGTGAAATGGCGCTACTTGTCTTGTCTCGTAAAGCATCATGAGCCTGTATTCGTCTGCTAGACATAGGCCTCTCCCAATGTACGCCACTGAGCCCGATTTGGATATTTCCTCATCAAGTCTCTGCTGCCTATCGCAGGTGGTCGCTCCACCTGGCCGACGGGTGACCTACACTACGTTTCCCTAGTCTTCCCTAGTCTCGGTCTCCACTCCTATACCAGTTTACTAATAATAAACTAAATAGACAGTTTGTCTAGCCTGCTATTGCATGTTAGCCTGTTACTTTTTCGTATATTGACCCTGTTTTAGACCTCGTGAGACAATTATAGGCATTGCTGTAGCCCGAGAGAGGGCGCCACTTGCCTTGTCTAGTACAGTTTACGATAGAGGGAGCCAAGTATCTTCCTTAGTATAACATACTCACAGCATCTCTAGCTTGCTGTAGCTGCATATCAGCTTGTTCTTGTTGCTTCTTTCGCAGATACGCCCTGTTCTCAACCTCGTGAGTTAACTTAAGGTGAAACAAGTCAACATTTTTTCCATAGAAACTTCGTTGGGGTTTTACTCCACTATTTGACAAGGTACATCCAAAGTTAAACATGGTATCGTTTTGTCTCATTATTAATTTTGTCTGTACAGAAGCAGAATTTTGAAATAACAAGCCATTAAAAAGTTACGAGCTTCCAAAGATTCGTTTTTATTGCTAATTTTAACACAACTTTGGGCGTAAATTAGAAATTAAAGAAGCATCAAATTTCCAAAACAAAGTCCGTACCGACACAGCACATTTATCGAAGAATTCCATAAATTTTATTTGAAATTGATTGATGCAGTGGTTTTTTCATAAAACCCCTTCTTCCAAAGGCCGTTTCGTATTTTTTTACGCGCGCCTTTTACTCTGAATGATCGTGCATCTCACTGAATAATTTTTTCCCCTGTTTTCTCCACGGGGGGGATGACGCTCGCGGACACATGAACAATATGGCTCGATTTCAGGTGAAATATCATGGTTTTTGACCATGCCTGCCAGTGAGTTCGAGCTCGCGACTAGCGCCGCCTTAACAATTGCTATCCCTATGAAGGAGTCGCTACTCTAACCCTGGACAGGTGGATAGAGGGAGCCACCTGTATTCCCTAGTATACTATACTTACAGCGTCTCTAGCTTGCTGCAGCTGCATATCAGCTTGTTGCTTCTTCCGTAGATACGCCCTGTTTTCGACCTCGTGAGTCAGTTGTAACCACTGTTGTAGTCCAGGAGGTGGTGCCCAACATCTGTCTTCTAACTCGCCTTCCGCACGACGGAGCTCGGCGCGTAGCATCTGGGGAATGAAAAGTGGAGATATTATGGTGTTGACTTCAATTGATTTTTATGTCGTTGTGATAAGGCATGAATTGGGATGAATGATGAGTGATCGAGATAGATGGATAATGAATACAATAATGAGCTGATGATCATCAAACGCCAGAGAATCTAAACCGGTCACTTTAAGCAATATTCTTAATGATTCATTTCGTGTATTTCGTCATTGGCTAGTCTTCCATTATTCATTTACGAAATGAATCATTAAGAATATTGCTAAGTGGCCGTTTTAGACCCACTCTTAGATAAAATAGCTAATAAATTCATCTCGATCACGCTAGTTTCTAACACAAAACACATCAAATTCGGTCTTTCCATTTATGAGCTTATTGCGTCTAAAAGGTATGAGGTTTTGCTCAAAGACAGACGAAAAATTTGTTTTTTTGATTAAAACTATGTTTTGGGTCCGACATTGAACAGTATAATTTACTTTAGCTTGATAAAGTAAAATAAACTACCTTTCTATTTCACGTTTACGTTACCATACAACAGAGCAACAAAACAAAATGTTCAAGTCATCAGCATCATATTACCACGAAATTGTTAATAATTATGGTGTCAGTCCCACGATTATTTCACACTGATTTGTACTGAAATTACACTTAATACTTGTGCTTGTGCTTCTAGGAAAAATATTTTTATTTTTATAAGTAGAATAAATTATACAGTGATTTTAGAAATTATTTTAGTATTAAAATATTTTATTGGAAACCTTATGCTCGCCGCATATTTTGATATTGTGATTGGGGAGAAAAATAGTATAGATAAAAATTTAAACCAGATATTCATAAAGTGGACAAGGCGAAAGAATTATTGCAAAGGCAGGTGGTGGTACTGACCAGCATTACGGGGCGTAATGTAACTTGTTACAGATAGTCTAGGATACACTGAAGAAATATATACCCTCATCTGTTATTTGAAAATGGCATATAATACACGCTAGATACTCTAAACGACTATATTTTGGTGATGGGTTGTCGGCCTGAATCGCGTACCGTCTATGTTTATTTATAAAAATTGTCCTCGAAGATTTTCGATCAACTTCCCTCATCTGTTATTTAGAAAAATCGAGTATTAGCTGATAGAATACACCTCAAGGAATCTAAAAAATATAGGCTGTTGGTGTCTAACCCTGTCCTGCTAATTAGTTGTCGGGTTTAAACAGGTGAGTTACCGTAGAAAATATACCCTCATCTGTTATTTAATCGAATCAGATATCAAATGATAGATTATTTTATTCTGAACCCAACAGTATTTAGTTGTCTAATCAAAAACATGGCTGAATTTGGGTTGTCTAACTTTTAAGCGTAAAATTTGATCCGCATGAGTTGAAGAACAAAAGACAAAGATAATTAATGCAGGTGTGTAGTTGTGCACCCAGACAGGTCGAAAAGTGTTTGGAAGAATAGTTTCACTTCCTACTAAGGTCGCGGTACTAGTGAAGTGTTGTTAGCGGAAGTACATGCGGCAGACAAAGATGAAAACAATTCGTTAGATAATTTTCCGACCAAGTCAGCACGTGCCATTCACCAAATGCTGAATTCAACTCACATTAGAATAATATCAATGGTACATAGTTAATTCATTCATTCGCAAATAATTTAGCTAAACTGAATTATGAATTTTACATAACATAACAAACTAATTTTACATAACATAATTTTATTCCATGTGACATAGAATTTTGAAATCCGTAATTTTTAAGTCGTTTAAAAAAACGGACTTCATAAACGAATACAAAAAGTTACACTTTTTTGTGCTCCATTTTGAAGTCGGTTACATATTTTTTAACTCTTTTTGATTCAGATATTAATATTATGTCACTTTATTATAAAATATCAAGGCTTCAATACTGACCGTCCTATACGCTTAAGATGTAAGCGCCAAGTGTAACCCCACTAAACAGCTACCGTGAACCCAGAACGTAAAGGGCTATTGAAGGACAAAGTGGATTTTCGTCAGTACGAGTCTGACAGTCCCTTCTGCCCTGCCCTGAGTGGAAGAACTAATTTGATGATTTTACCACGATAAAATAAAAAGTGAGAATATAACGCCTGTCAAAGATCTTCAAAGGACAGTAAGTTGGGACCAACGCATGCGTTACGAGCTTTCCGAGGCACTGAGGAAACTCACTCTGATAGATGGTCACACATCCACAGAGCAAACTCGACAAGCGCGGCTTGAACTGGAGGATCAGGCTGTATTATGTAGCCAGAGCTATTTACATTATCAAAACAGTAATATTAATATGAAATTATTAAGAAAGATATGATTGTAGGTAGAGTCAATTTCTAAGTAGTGTATTTTTTTATCATACTATATTTACTACTAGTACTATTATTGATTTTGTCCTGGTGTTTGATTGAATGTCATGCTCAGTTAAATATCTTGCTGATGGAGGCGCTTGCTTTGGGTTTTTAATGTTCTTCAAAATGGTCACTTTTAACATACAGACGCAAGCCTACCGGAATCTGTCAAATTTTACCAATCGAACATTAACTTTCCACTTAAGACTGAAAATAACTCAAGATTTTTGACAGATTATGGTAGCTTGATTTGCTGGTGTTTATACATCGTTTTCACAAGTTAATAAATAAATAAATGTGTATCATTGTTATTATTTTAATGTGAGTTGAATCCAGCATTTGGTGAATGGCACGTGCTGACTTGGTCGGAAAATTATCTAACGAATTGTTTTCATCTTTGTCTGCCGCATGTACTTCCGCTAACAACACTTCACTAGTACCGCGACCTTAGTAGGAAGTGAAACTATTCTTCCAAACACTTTTCGACCTGTCTGGATGCACAACTACACACCTGCATTAATTATCTTTGTCTTTTGTTCTTCAACTCATGCGGATCAAATTTTACGCTTAAAAGTTAGACAACCCAAATTCAGCCATGTTTTTGATTAGACAACTAAATACTGTTGGGTTCAGAATAAAATAATCTATCATTTGATATCTGATTCGATTAAATAACAGATGAGGGTATATTTACTACGGTAACTCACCTGTTTAAACCCGACCACTAATTAGCAGGACAGGGTTAGACACCGACAACCTATATTTTTTAGATTCCTTGAGGTGTATTCTATCAGCTAATACTCGATTTTTCTAAATAACAGATGAGGGAAGTTGATCGAAAATCTTCGAGGACAATTTTTATAAATTAACATAGACGGTACGCGATTCAGGCCGACAACCCATCACCAAAATATAGTCGTTTAGAGTATCTAGCGTGTATTATATGCCATTTTCAAATAACAGATGAGGGTATATATTTCTTCTACCGGATCTCGTACTAAGAGCGTGCGTCCGTGCATTCAAACGGGGAAGCAAGGCGTTCATTGGTCGCTGCGAATGGTACGTTACAACCCGTAAGACCAGTCAGTACCCACCTTTTTATGTGGTTATATCATCAAAATAAAAGAGTCCTCACTCCTAGGGTGGAGCGGAAGGGACTGTCAGACTGTTTCAGCGTAACGGTTACCCGTTTGAACAGTTCCTAGACGTCAGTACCAACATGAAGGTCGGTGTAGGCAGGACTTTTGAACGCTGTACTTGCGTGAGTCATAGTTCATCATCATCAGCCTATAAATATACCCAACTGCGAGGACACAGGCCTCCTCTTTGTGAGAGGGAGTGGGCCCTTATTCACCACGCGGGCCCAGTGCGGATTGGTAGATGTCACACGTTTTCGAATTTTTGGTTCTAGGACATCCCGGTTTCCTCATGATGTTTTCCTTCACCGTTTAGAGAGCAGTGGTGATGAAATAAATTTGACAAAGTATTGCGCCTGGGTGGTTCCGAACCCACAACCTACATCTCGTAAGCCGTGGCCGATACCACTGGGCCACCACTGCTCCTGTAATAGTTAACTCACCTCTATCTCCGCCTTCAGCTGCGTCACCTCAAGGTCTGATGATGCAGCGTTCAGCATCGGTGTGTCACCTGCCTCTCTCAGTTTCTTCTCCAAATTCTTCTTCTCTGTTGTCACGTTCTCCTAGAAATGTTTAAAGGACAATTTGAATAAAATATTAAGCATCCGGTTGTATTAGATGCCGACCCTATTTTTTTTTGTTATTGTTCCTTTTGTTAGTATTAGTTTTGACTTTCTGGATACATCGCTTTCACATTATTTATTTCATATTTATATTATCAAAATAATAGTAAATTATTTTAAAAAAGAGTATGGAGTTTCTTGTTCATTCTTCTTCATGCAAACTACATTTCTGAAAGGGTGTAGAATCAATCGCATCCTATCCCATTTTTTTCGGAGTTCTAAAATGCCTCTTTGCTGACCTAATTGAAATAAATGATTTGATTTAAACTTTAGATGCACCACAAGATTGTGTTGGATATGAAAACTTATAACTGTAGGAGTGACAATATCACTTCAACAGTCGCAAATTATGAAATTTAATCGGAAAATTGTTTTGTTGTGAGTTGTAAAAAAATAATGACAATGGGGATGGCAACTCAAAGCTAATCGTAGATGGCGCTGCGATAGTTGGTCCCCACGTCTACCTTGTACAAAAAAACAAACAAGATTATTTGTTATAAAAATTGAGTATAAATACAAAACAAATATGGAAAATTATTCGTCCATGCAAGTACTATATACTAAAAGAAGAATTAAGACGCCGCGGCGCATCTACAAGAGAAAAAAAGTGATTTAATTGAGTGGTTATACATTTGATTTTACCGTAATAAATCCACAATTACTTGTAGTTGAGGTTTCAATTTTTGAGTTTAGGTATGTTTTACCTGTCCTCTCCTTTATCAAGAATATAATGCTGCTTTTGACTTTCTATTTTGATAAAATATCATAATGTTTTAAGTCAGTAATTTTAACCTTTTTTTCTATTTAGATTCGAGAAATATCACAATATATTTAATTTCTTAACACCACAACTATTACAAAACTCGTTCCAGGTGATAATTCTTCGATTTTCGAGCGATGCAATACTGGTACATAACCTCCAAAAGAAAAGTAGATATTATTTTGAAAAGTGTATTCCATCATTTTTACAGCTTATTACACAACATCTAGTCATTTTACATCAATAAATGTTTTTTTTTCTGAAAATTCCTTTGATTTTACAGTTCTTTGGGGACCAAACTGTCATTTTCACTTTGACACTTGCCTTCCCCATTTATTACAACATCCGTTAGACATCCAACTTAGATTTTGCACATTACAAGAGGCCCGTCTTAATTTCGACATACTTGGTGAATTTCCCGAAAACATTCATACAAACGAAGCTTGTTCTGACAAAAAAAAAACAATTAGTTGCAGCCACGGCTTTCGCAAGTTATGTGGCTACAAACAGGCTTCAGTAACTTTGTTTTTTAATAGTTAAAAAAGATATTCCATATCTCTTTGGTGGCTGCTAAATTATGTGTTAAGGTATAATACCTCAATAGCAGCCCGGAGTCCAGATTTGTGCCTGATTTATGGCAATTTGGCAAAAGGGTCTTACCTAATAAGACCTTGAACTTAACTGACGTTTGTAAAATAGACTTGATGTTACATTATCATTTTCCATTTCACATCACAGCTCCTAAGAAAATTACTCATCAATTTAGCCATAAAGATTTCGCCAATGACGCACTCAATTAGCAATTGCGATGAGACACAAATACGGTCATAGAAAGACCATTAGTTAACATCAGTTCGTTAAAGAGTCGGTAGTGAAGCGCTAAGTGGCTCAATGGCTCTGACTGACTGGAGGTGATGACGACAAAAAGACTTAGACTTAGGCTTGAATTCCTTTTCCGCTGATGTCGGTCGCGTAAGTCGTCATCTGCCCAGCCTTTTCCCAACTATATTGGGGTCGACTTCCAGTCGAACCAGATGCAGCTGAATATCATTAATTTACATGGAGCCTACCGGACCTCCACAACCAAGTAACTGGATAATGCGATACCCCATGTTAAGACTGGATGTCAGACTTTTAGAGCTTCTGACTAATAGTAACGATTGTCAAAGAACTACAAATGACCATCCAGAGGTTGAATAAAAGATTGCTTTTAGCGATACTACCAGTAATTTGTATGGTGTGCATAATAAAGAGTATTCTGTCTATTTACTGACCTGTTCCAAACGCGCTTTCTCCAATTCCTTCTGCATATCGTTCAGCGCCATCTCCGCCTTCCGCAGTTGTTCCATGTCGCGCAGCATTCGCTGGACCTGGTGACGGCTGGCGCGGCCCGCCCGCAGCGCCGCCCATGCGCCCACCACGGCGCCCAGCAGCAGCGACGCGAGGAGCCAGTCTTTCCATCTACTGCCTTCTGGATTAACAACAATGTGATTTAGCATATGGTGAAGGTATATCTCTCTCTACCTCATAGACGAACAAAATTTATGGTTAAAGCAAGGGTAATAACAGAGCAGTGAAGACCCGCAGTGGTATCGGCAGGTCGTAGGTCGAACCCAGACATCACCACTGCTCTTGAAGTGGTGAAGGGGAAACATCGTAGGGAATCTGGCATGTCCTAGACCCTAAAATTCAAAGACTTGTCCCATCTACCAACCCGCACTGGGCCCGGGTTGTGGATCATGGTCCACTCCCTCTTACAGAGAAGAGGCCTGTGTCCCAGTAGTGGGAACATAATAGGCTGATGATGATGATAATGAAGGGTAATAACTGGACCGACTTGTCGGCAGCGAGAAGCCCGAATAGTCGGCCGAGGCAGTCACTCTCGTTGGTAGAGTTCACGGGCTTTCGAAAATGTATGTACAGCTTTATATACAAAGGGCTAAAAAAGCTATAAAAAACAGTTTATCGTGGTCTCGCTATATATGATCTTTCCGCACATTCAACGGTCAGCTTATACTGGTTTTGCATGGCTCGATGTATAGCCGTGTGTACAGCTAAAGCGCTTACATTGAGTACATTAAAAAGAGGAGGCCATGAATTTAAATGGCCTATAAAAACTATCATGCTCATTTATTAACATCTCTTTATTGTTTTGCAAACGACTTAAAAAGAAATACGTTATACATTCGGTGAGTTTTTTTTATACATGATATCGAGTAGTATTCGAGCATTTTGTTTTTTTTTTTAAGGCCTTCAGTCACCGACATGTATTTGGGCTAAAAACCTGTTGCTATCTTGAATATTTTGTGCGCTCTGTACTATAATTCCCAGTGTCCTTGTTTATAAATATTTGCCATTTACACATAAGTGTAAAATTGAAAATCTTTCCGCTATTTAAAGTAAAGATTTTGATTCTAATAGATGACCTCGAAAACCACTGGACAGATTATAAAAAATATTTCATTAATTTTAACAACTATATTTTTAAAAGGGTAACCATGGAGTTTCTTGCCGGTTCTTCTCCATGGAATCGACCAACTCGAATCGAGCACCTGTTGTCGACGTTTTATAAGAGTGCCCTCATGGGCCTATGACAAATAAAAACATATTTTGATTTTGATTTTTAAAAAGTGAAAGTAAAAGTTGAGAAGTGGTGGACCAGTGGTATCATCGGCCACGACTTACGATTTATTATAACACCATTGCTCTCAAAACGGTGAAGGAAAACATCGTGAGGAAACAGCATGCCCAAGAACCAAAAATTCTAAGTCATGTGACATCTAGCAACCCGCACTGGGCCTGCGTGGTGGATTATGACCCACTCCCTATAACAGAGAGGAGGCCTGTGTCCAACCAGTGGGAACAACTGATGATGATGAAAAATTATTTAGCTAGGTAGTCAGCGAGCAACACAGGCTATATTTTATTTTCAAATTGCATTTGTGCGAAACCATGGTATGTCGCTAGTCAACCAACAAAATGGTACGAAGATACGAGTTCGCGTGGTGTATTATTGCCAGTCACAGAGAGGAGCACTCATCTACTAGTTACTACGATATTAATGAGATAAATTGACACATCAACGAGAGACGTCTGAAGTAACAAATGTAACTGATATCAAGTAATCTAATATTATAAAGAAGACGACAAATTGGATTAAATTGTTAATTCCTCATCTAGTGCAATAATGCCGGCGCCAATTGAAGTATTTTTTTCAGTCTGAACAATAAATGGTTGATTCAAAGCCTTGGTTACACAAAATTGTATGTTTGTGAATATTTTGGACTCATAAATAAAATACATTTGAAAAAAGTGTCATTGGTGGTCATGGCCGCTTTATGTAGCAATGACTTTCAAAAGTTAGGTAGTGACATCGTTTTGTGGTGACGATATTCAGATTGCAGTAAACGGACATACAGGGGCAGTAATAAACGACATATATTTTGCAAGTTGCTTGTCAAAAAACACTTTTAAAGCTAGATGAGGCCGGTGTTTCGTACCTACCTGACGACTATGAGAAGAAAAATCAGAAACAAACACAGAAGACAATGTCTCTTTTAAAGTCCAGACATTATAGGTACTGTTCAAGTCATACAAGGACCATGCAGGTGTCTGAAATGGAAAAAAGAACCACACAGATTTGAGTGGACCTGTCCAGTCAGTGCAAGCATTTGTCACTTATCGTGTAGATCGATTAGTTATTTTTAACCGACTACGGCAAAGCCAAAAGGAAGGTTATGATTAATTGTTTAAGTCATCAAATGAGTCCTCCCTGGGTAGAGAGGAGGGCTGTCTAAAATTCCAAATAAATTAAGGTTAAGGGCAAGTTATCGACCATAAAACTGGCCAGAATCTGTGTGGTCTGTCTCGTGTTATCACTTTACGAGGTACCTTACTAAAAGCGTCGATGAGCCAACCTACAAATAAATCAACGCGATTGGTGATGACATTTGTGACATTTTAACACTTGCTATCTCGCCTGGAAATCGTGAGTAATTACCAGTTACTAGAAGACAGTACATTGCATACATATATTGTTGTTGGTTACTGAGTATCGTGGAGGGTTATTATTTCGAGCCGTTTGAATGTGTGTATTTTTTTTAAAATTAGCTATAGTTTCGCATTTGATCACGCCTGATGGTAATAAGCGAAGATCTGATCCACGCTTGTCTAGAGGTATAGTAATTTACCTACGCCTGCAAAATCAGCCTATAGTATTCCCACTGCTGGGACACAGGCTTCTTCTTGGAAACTGATTGGGCTATAATCTAGCACGCTAGTTGCAATGTGCGTGCCAACCCGCCCAGATATGATAAACCTATGTCTTTAAATTATGGTTCTAGGACATGCCAGATTCATCACGTTGGTTTACTTCACGTATGAGAGTAGAAGTGGTGATGAAATAAATTAGACAAAGCAATTACCCTGACTGGGTTCGAAATCATAACCTAAAAGTCGTAAGTCGGTGCCACTGGCCATCATTGCTTTGAGAGTGATGTACGTAGTACTATTATATATTCTATGGTGATGATGGCCAGTGGCCAGCCTACACTACCATAATTAAAATAAAAGCGATATCGTAAGAATCATCACTGGTCAAAGGATTAGAGAAAAAGTAAAATACTGAAAAAAAAAACACAAATGACGTAAGTAACCTACCAACTACGACAAAAAAAAATGTTGCAGTCGTTCGGAAGTTATGATGCACAGACAGAATTTTGCAACTTTGTTTTATACTACTTCTGTAAAGTGAAGATAAAAATCTCATAATTGCAATCTACAACAGATACTTGTGTTATCAATGTTAGAGATAACAGCGAGGAGGTCAAGCTTATCTAAAGGTGAGATCAGACCAGTCGGAAGTTAACATATTTCATATAAATAATTAAAAGGTAAGGTAAATTGTACCTTATTATATGGATTTTAGAAGTGAAAGAAATAACAACAATGTAAAAACTGAACAACAATGTAAAAAACAACAACTCTGAATTAACAATAATGTAAAAACTGAACTACATATTATGTGTCACTTAACCAAGAGTTTAAAATCCATCACTTCGCTGTTGCCTGCGGTTTCACCCGATACATCTCGAAAATTATCCCATGGGAACATAAAGTTGGGATAAAAATATCTATCCTATGTTTTAATTCAAGTTATAAACTATCTGTGTACCAAATTTCATTCAAATCCGTTCAGTTTGATCCAAACAAACCTTCACGTTTAATAATTATTAGGATTAATTAAGTAAATGCTGAGTATTCACAAAAACTTGCTTATTAAGAACTTGACGTTTTGTAGATCTACGAGGAATCCCCCATTTGAAGGCTACATTTTGTACGTGCACAGCCATTTTTTGTATTTCTTTATTGATATCTGGGCGATCAGTGATCAGGGACCTTACCACGAGCTCGTAAAGCGATCCAACTTAGGCTGTGGGAAAGAGACAGAGCTATACAAGTCGTCCAGCGCCATCTCTTTTCCACGGCCTAAACTGGATCGGGTTAAGAGTTCATGGTAGGCCAC
The DNA here is from genome assembly GCA_954870645.1 of Agrotis clavis. NCBI lineage: Eukaryota > Metazoa > Arthropoda > Insecta > Lepidoptera > Noctuidae > Agrotis > Agrotis clavis. Next base: position 17,153,868 of record OX940925.1, read on the forward strand.
CAGTACTCGTTACCGACATGCTTGTACCTATGTCCAGTGTATGAACGTGGTTCAGATGGCCAACCAAGACATTTAAAGCGAGATTAGTTCCGCTGAAGGAAAGAAACAGAGCTATACAAGTCGTCTAGCGCCATCTCTTTCCCACAGCCTAAACTGGAACGCGTCAAGAGTTCATGTACTCGTAACCGGCATGCTTGTATGTCCAGTTTATGAACGTGGTTTAGATGGCCAACCATGACGTCTTAAAGCGAGAGTAGCTCCGCTGTGGAAAAGAGACAGAGCTATTCAAGTCGTCTAGCGCCATCTCGTTCCCTCAGCGGAACTACGACGTCATGGTAGGCCCCCGGAGCAGGTGTCATTCTGTGATTTCTGTCTACTTCCAAGGGAAAAAGAAGTCAGTTTATAATAATTCCTTTACGCCCACTATTTGGTTCACAATATAAACAAAAAAAGTGTTTGAATACCATTGATGGTCAAGTAAAATGACTTTGGATGTATCGGTGATACGATACAAACAGATAATTTAGTGATAATGATACAATATGAAACATTAGTGGTGATAAAAATATGTTGTCCTTTTAGGCCTTGGTTATAATATCTGATAATGGTCATAGACCGCCACCTGCTATGATCCTTACCTTTCGTAAGGATCAAAGAGCGTCAGCATAATGACGGGCCCCCTCTCAGAGGGTCAAAGCCTGCCGTGGTCGCGGGACTTATTCCATCACCGTGACCCCGGAACGTAAAGGGCTATTGAAGGACACCGTGGATTTTAGTCAGTACGAGTCTGACAGTCCCTCCCGCCCTGCCCGGGGTGGGAGGACTCATTTGATGATTTTACCAAGTTAAAAAAAAAAACAACCCTCATAGATGGGAAAAAGCGTGTGTTTGAGAAGTAAAAACTTCGTACCAAGTCCATAGTATCTGTCACATTTATTAGAAAATGAATTAGAATGATTTTATTTTCTAGATATCAAGGTGTTGAAGTTGGCGCAACACAAGAATTCCTGGATAAACTTAGACAAGGTATTTGCTTAGCAGTGGGGTGAAATTGCAACCTCTAACAAATGCAACCTATAATATAAATTTTAAACGGACGTAATTTTCGTAAAAGGAAAATTACGTAGTACGGGAGATTATGAAATGACACAAGTTTACATGGAGAGCCTAATATTTAAATGAATTATGGTCGACTTTCCACCAGTTTACCACAGTATTTCTAGATAAGGATGACAGGCATGGAGCACTAATCATTTTTGACATTAATGATTTTTTGTAGAGCTAATCTATGCATTTATCCACAGTAAGGCCGCATTTACTCGGACTTCTCGAGTAGTTAGCACGGACTGCTCAAGTATTTAGCCAGTGATCAACATACACGGGCTGCTTGAGCAGTTAACCAGTGTTCAACATACACGGACTGCTCGAGCAATTAGCCAGTGATCCAACATACACGGACTGCTCAAGCAGTTAGTTTGTGATCAACACTCACGGACTTCTCGACTATTTAGCCAGTGATCCAACATACACGGACTGCTCAAGCAATTAGTTTGTGATCCAACATACACGGACTGCTCAAGCAGTTAGTTTGTGATCAACACTCACGGACTTCTCAACTATTTAGCCAGTGATCCAACATACACGGACTGCTCAAGCAATTAGTTTGTGATCCAACATACACGGATTGCTCGAGCAGTTAGTTTGTGATAAACACACACGGACTACTCAAGCAGTTAGCAAATTGATCAACATACAGGGACTGCTAGAGCAGTTAGCAATTGATCAACATATACGGACTGCTCGAGCAGTTAGTTTGTGATCAACACACGGACTTCTCGACTATTTAGCCAGTGATCGAACAAACACGGACTGCTCAAGCAGTTAGCCAGTTATCCAACATACACCAACTGCTCAAGCAGTTAGCAATTGATCAACATACACGGATTGCTCGAGCAGTTAGTTTGTGATAAACACACACGGAGTACTCAAGCAGTTGGCAAGTGATCAACACACACGGACTGCCCGAGCATTTAGCCAGTTTAGCAGTTGCCATTGTAGCCATTAGCATTTAACATACACAAAATGCTCAAGCAGCGAGGCAGTGTTCAACATACCTACACGAATTGCTCAAGCAGTACTGCTCTTGAAGCAGTTCGACTGCTCGAGTGGTTTAGTGAATGTGGCTGTAGTTTGCTATGCAGTCTCCATTTGGAGGAGTCAAGTCGATATTGAGTGTACGACTAAACGCCGACAAGACTTTACATCGACACTTCGCCGTCAGGACTCATCAACAACGCAACTTATCTCCGATAATCAGATTGGTAATACAATTTCGACCTAAGCAGGGTCGAAGAAACAAACTACAGCAATTGATTGCAGGATTTATACGAACATATCTAAACCGAACTTCAGCGTGTTCCCTGATGAGCCCTGTCGTCGGCGTTGACCTGTCCCGTCGAAGTAGGTTTACCATCTCTAAAATTTGGAAACCAGGACAAGACGCGTGAAAACCCCGGATTTTAGAGTCCTAAACCCGGACATGAGTCGCAGTGCGCACGTGGCAACTGCGTCGGGATTTCGGGAGAGGTGGGGGGGACGGTGAAGTGTGCGTGTGTCGTGGGCGGCCCGAGACTTTAAATTTTTAAACCCGGACTACAAATGATCCCCACGCCCTCTAAACTAGGACAAATCCGGGGAAAACCCGTACGGGCGGCAACCCTACCTACGTCGAAATAGTCTTGTCGGTGTACAGTCTTTCGGCGTAGTGTCTGTCAGCACTTGGTCGTACATTGGTCGAAACTAACTGCTTTAAACAGTGTGTATGTTCAGTCTTACATGTTTGAAAAAAAAAAAAAACTAGTTTCGTTAATTACAACTGCTAAAACTGGTTCGATTCTAAAATTATTCTTGTTTAAATTACTTTTAGGCTTGACAAAACTTGTTCATTTACTCCGAGTCTTTGATACATGATAGCTACAACCTTGGGGTCTTATGTCTAGAGTGAATAGGTTACCTACTTCACTTTAGAGGCAAGTCGTCGAACAACACATCATTTCTTACTAACAGACAAGATAGTGGTCGCATGCGAGCCTATCGCTAAATAATAATAATAAAAAGATATGTTTTGTCTATCGTCTGTACTACTCACTGTGCAACAGTGTGTCTTTAGGCATTAATTTAGTTAACTCCTAGTGATAGCCAAAACGATTAATATAATATTGGTTATGGGTACGGGAAAGGTCGAAATTAATATTAAATATCTTCCTTATTCACTATGTTCGGGTTTTCATAATTATTGAAATACAAAATAGCTTCCACGAGATGGGCAATTTAAAAGTATGGAAAAAGATTATGCTGTGAAGCTTCAAAATAAATTGGGGCAAAGGCAGAAGATCTATGGAGCTTGGCAACAGAGGTTCTTGCACCTTTATTGGGGAATGTCTAGGATAGGAATCCAAAAAACCACGCCCTAAGCCTTTGACATAAGGTTCTAAATTCAGCAACAAAATTATTGTATTCTACTATTATAGATACAGAAGGTCAGTATTTACCGTCATCATTTAAATCCACATAACGGCCACTAAAAGTCAGGTAAACACCATATGAAGCACACACTGCGATCCAGGTCTCAAACATTTATTATCACATACTAGAAGCAATCGATTCACGCTGTATCTAAAATGACTCATCACATCACTGTTATTATCGAAAAATATGCACTATTCCTTATTTATTAAACACTATATTGCATTGTACTAATGTTCCTAAATAATTAATGTTGGAAAATTTGCACTATTCTTTGTTTAATAAGCACTAGATTGCACTGTAGTCATATTGACAAATTACACTTAGAGAATAAGTGTTATTTTAGCGTGTATTTAATAAAACTGTTTCACTGTCACAACTACCGATCACTAAAGTCAAGTTTGAATGAAGCTAAATCGCTCTTGAAGTTGTGACGTCACGCTAGTGTCACCATCGTTTTAGTTTCACGTGAGACATGCCTATTACATTGGAGTAAAAAACGATTGTACGTTAATCTTGACACGAATTTATCCAATTATGGTTTTCCCTTTTTGCAACTTCCAATCTTATTAATACTACCTGTATTCGGGGATTTTTCTTTTTATGTTTAGTCAAAGAAATATGTTGTAATAGAACTTCAATGTCGAGAAAATGGGTTCGTATGAAGCGTTTATTTGTGTTGTTTCTAATGTAAGATATGATAATACTTAGAATCATTGATAAGAACTACAAAATTTTAATAGTGTGACCAAGTGACCAATGTGAAAAATTGTGATTTTTTCCACAAATTGTGGCGTATTTGCTAATTAAGATATATGAGGAACAAAAAACAGTAATTTCTGCGCAAACCGTCACGGTCGCCGCACAGTGATGATATCATAGAAATTTGTAAGACTAAACACGATAAAGTCATAGCATGAAATATTTAATTTTCACACTTCCCACACATCACATTGTAGGTTTCAAAACAACGCTGTGTTATATAAATGCGGCCATAGAAATGTTCTAACAAGATTTATTCAAGTTTAGTGAGCTCAAAGGTGAAATTGTAAACTAATTAGTAAGGACTGTGTAAGACGTGTGTGTTTACCTGACAAAAACTTGTGTTGGACCTTGGACGCAGTTCTTTATCCATTTATTATTACGTAGTTCCATGCAATTGCGTCTTTAGATACAATAGTAAACGTTTTACACAACTATCCAATGAAATATTACCTTTTTATTAGTTCGGTTATTGAGGAAAAATCTTTAAAACCATGAAAAGCGTTTACTTACAAATAAAGCGAATGAAAGAAACACACAACATCCAGGTTTATTTATAATCACACATGTTTTCTAAGAGTTGATTTTGTTTTATGATGGTTAGTTTTTTTTCTGTGAATCGTTTTGAATAGTTTGTTGCCAGGTAAAAAACAGACATAACGCGCAAATATGATCACAACTCATTATTGACGAGTGGGCAGCATTCAAGGAGGGCTAAGTTCAACATAATTCAGGCCGATATATGTGGGACAATCTCGAAAAACATTTTCAAAATATGGTGACTCTAGTAATAACACGTTTATAAGTAGTAATAACTTGCGGTCTGGCATTACGTTCCATGCATTCTAAGCGACACAAAACATAGGATATCGTTTAAACTAGTTTTATTGTGGGATTGAGCAACAAAACTGTAACGTTTTTTTTTTAAATTTGTAGGACTTAAATTGCATTAGTTACATGTCTTTTGTCAATTAATGTTCGTGTTGCAACAATTTCATACAATGAATTAGGCGATTCATGACTCAAGATGGATTTTTAACTTAAAAGAAAGACACAACGGCATAACATAAAGTGTCAACAATTTTACCAGACAAAACAATGTTTAAGTAGCTACCAGAAATTAGAAGCGTGGTTGTTAGTGTTACTATGTCAGTGTGGACTATACGGGAACATTTGGGTCAATAATTACAATTCCATGGACACACTACAGGATAAAATATCATTAAATTAAACCTGATTGCTATTCGTAAAGGGCAAACTGAATTAACTTTTGTCTCTTTATTCCTGCTAATTGGATAAATTTGAAGTGAAATGATAAAAACTTAGGTCTATTTACCTAAGTTTTTATCATTTCAATTCTGTGTTTTACAAAAACTATTTGCTAAATTAATAACATCATAAGTGGTAAAATTAGGACTATCGTATAGAATCTTCATGGACAAAAATAAGGAAAATATTACCTTATTCGATTAGTTAATTAATAAATCTATTAACAGTATTTGGTACGTAATCACAGGTCAGGTAAATAACACTTTAACCTTGAGCTAGCTCACGCGTAGTATGGAGTTTGAGCTGAGCAAGCGTAGGAGTTTCAAAAGGACAAGATGTCAGCTTAAACTGGTTTTATCCCTAGGATGTGGTCATACTATAATGTAGGCAGCCTGTAATGTTCCCACTGCTGAGAAACAGGCCTCTCTGTGCTAGTGAGTGGGAAGATATCCAGCACGGATGTCCAGTGCATGGTAGTAGATACTAAGGATATCACAAACAGTCAGTTTTGAGACATGATTCATAAACCTAGACTTAGATGTCAGTTTGAAGCCTAGCAGAGAACTAATTTAACAAATTAGATAATGCTCTAATTATGATCTGCCAATGACCGCATTTATGAGCATCTTTGCATATTAAAGTAATAAGACGTAGTAGTTTTAAATACAAGATTTTCACGTTTCAAAAATTAAAATGTGATTGGGCTATCCTCCTCCTTGCTTTTTACCCGACTGCGCCAGAAAGAGGGTTATTTGATACTCAAATAAGCGTCTTATTTCGCGTTAAAAATTTGTGGTAATTTGAAAGAGTAATTATTTCTAAATGATTTAGTTTCTACAAAATAACTTTTAGATTTTCTTACTGTCATATCTAATTTTTTTCGAATTATAAAATAAATTTCCCAAACCTAGACAGTTTAAATCCTCAATTTTCGGAGAGCACCACTTTTAAATCAACACCTCACAACACCAAAAATATCACTGAGCACAGTATTTAAATAAAATAAAACCGGATTTTTTCAAAATTAAATTAGAGAGCACCTTAAAATCTTTCGTGTAACACCAACCGAACGCGGTAACTCTTTGACGAAAATAAAAGGAATCAACAAAACGAAGAAAACGATAATTATGACCTGAAGAACAATGCCCAACGTGCACACACATTCGCACAACTTTTTACGTCTTCTTACAAAATCATGTTGTTATAATTTCATAGCTAAACGATTCATTAGAGCCGTGAAATTTTTGAAATTATGTTGTTTGAGGAAATTAGCATGAAATTTGACATATCTGTCATCTTTGCTTGTGAAATGATGATCGTCTTTGTGTCCGGTTTACGGCAATAGGGTCCCGTACTATGTGGGGCTATCCACAATCCACAAATTGTGGGACTGTATGAGTACTTTTTACTATTAGGAACAATTTTGTCCTAACCCTTTGTGGATCATAAGAGTGATTTTATGTTAATGAGGATCATATCTGCGAGACACGAATGAAAGAAAACATTTTCATGAAAACAAGAGAATTCCCGTATTTTCCAGTTGAAACCAAGGTCACCCTATTATTTTTCTTTGACAACATGATCAAGTTGGAAATGCTCAGCAAAATTCCTATTGTATTTTTAATTTTATTTTTTATTATTTCTGTGTGTGTCCTATTTCAAATAAATATTTTTCTATTCTATTCTAAGTTGTAGTTTATATTTGACACATAGTGATCATATAGCAGACAATCAGTAGAATATTGTAAGCAATGATACTAGGACAAGACCATTGTTTTACAAAACTAGCACGGAGAGTTAATTAATAGAGAGAGTTAATTGATAGATGGATGTAACTTAAATTTTCTAATCCATGATATTTAAAATTCAATTGATTTTTTTTCACGCCTCAATGTCTGCGCGTGTTTGTGTGAACTTCGGCATAATTGGTTAAGCCTAGTATGACATAGGGTAAAAGGGAAAATTAGTCTCATTATCTTTTTGCCCTTATGTCATTATACGAATCAAAAGTCGAATCAGCAATTTCTCTTCTTCCATTCTCCCCTGTCAGACGTTACGGCTATAATTTACTATTCTTTCTTTCAGTACTCACACACTTCATCTATATCTACATCGTCTCCCTCTTCATCAACCTGTCCCATCACTATTTTGAGTGAAACGTATTTCATTCCTTCTCAAGATAATTTTTCTAAAAGGATCTAACAGGGAATGAAAGTTTACATATATGAGACGTAGAGAAACCACTCACACTCTCGGTCCTCGGGTGGACACTTTTAACTTGTCACATTGTTCTCACATAACGTTCCATCTGAAGATGAATGATGTAACAAAGGTTCTGTAATAATTTTGGTGATTGAAGAGTGTCCATGGAGTTTCTTGCCAGTTCTTCTCCATAGAGATCTACGCATTGGAATGGGCATCTACGGTACTTTCACAGTTTTATGTCTTGTGACTGGGACTGTAGCACCATAACTATTTTTTTATTACTAGATTCAATTTATGCCTTTTGACAATTCAAAAGTGCCTGTAATTGGCCTAGTTGAAATAAACGATTTGATTTGATAAGTCAAGAGTTCTGAACAAGCGTCCTTCACGGTCGAGCACATCAGCACGATCAGGCGAGATATGTGGTCAAACGCAGTCTATCTTTGAATTAAAAATACAGTGTAACCGGTGACTAGTCACAATCGTTTACCTTAGTAAAGGATTGCATAATAAAAAGGGTCATTGATAAATAACTGATTCATGTATGCATTAATAATTGAACCTTACAACTTACGACAGCAGACAGCTGATGTCATTATGCATGCGATATTTATACGGTGATCGTTTAATGTAAATGAAGTCGTATAGTACAGTCGTTACGCGTGAACAAAACTTTATTGCTGTAACAATAGTTTCGGAATGGACTATAAATCTTTGATGTGACATGAAGTGGAAAAATACCGGAGTGACATTAATTTCGGCAATCTGAGATGGGGAATTACGATTGCGCTTAAAAAGCTCAATCCTAATTCCCAGAAATCAATAAAATGGGTGAAAACAGAACAGAGTTTTTGCGAGACAAGTGCGGCTTGGTAAGTGTATGTTCGGTACCGGGATTTTGCCCGAAAAAAAAAAGGAAATGTGTCAATTTGGACACTTTAGTAAGTAAAACATGTCTATCCTGGTTTCATTCTGACCTAAAACACCTGAAAACCTAGATCAGGCAGAACACTAAATTACACATACAAAAATTGTAATTATTATGTAATTTTTTATTTATTAAATTCATTTTTAATATTGTCTAGTTCCTGTCTAGCAATGGACATAAGGTATCATTATGATTGCTTAAAGTTATCATCAATTAATCATAACAGACACATCAAACACTAACACGCCGAAAACAATTGTCGCATGCGCATCATCGCATGTCGCGAATTGACTTGCGGGTCGTCACGTATGAACAAAACCTTATCAGTATACAACAATGGCCGTAGATCTTTTATCGGGCATTTAATGAAACGTTTTTTGCACTATGGTTGACCTTCAACGAGCCATGGCGTTGACGCTTGGTGCCATCCAATTTATTTTAATGTTGGCTCTATTTAATTGATGTGGTCCGTTTATTAGGTTGATATTGTGATTTTAGTTGAATTGTTGATTTTAGAATGGCTGTATTAGAACTCAATTGACCAACTTGGAAGAAAGATTATTCTTTACTTGTGTTAACGCTGACTTGAAGCGCGGTATGTTCCGATGACGACTGTATGAGGTTTTAGTTTAAGTAATAGAGAATTAGCATCTATAAGGGGTGGTTCTTCGACTGCAAGTTTATAATTGTCTTTATGATAAATGACTACACCCTCGTTTTGGGTTTTTCGGGAGGTCTTCGATGTGCTAGTAAAGCCATCCAGGTACGGTATGACATTAGTTGATTTGAGCCAGATAATATTAAACTGCTATGACATACCAGTTTCATTGAGCAAAAAAAACTTGGAAAATAATATTTTTGCAAACTTGTTATATCGTCAAACTAGCTATTACATATGACAATTTCCTTTAGTTATTTCGCTATTAAAATGCCATTACGCTGAATCATTGCCAGTAGAAAAATATAAAAACTTCAAGAGGCAAAACACTGCTTTTTATAAAGATAAACATTGTCTGGCTAAATATTAATTCTGTTTTTACGATTTCATATTATAATAGTGGTATTGGGTGGAGTACTCTAACTACCCACGCTTTACAGCAATTATTGCTTATTATCATAATAGCAGACGAAATAAAAACCGTACAGTATATTCACGGCCATTAATTATGTATCTGTCATCCATCAATCACAAGATTGTGAACATTAAATAGGTACTTAAATAAATAAAATTGTTATTTGGAAAGGAAAATAGGCTTGTGTAGGTACCAAAAAATCAAATTAGTCTATCAAAAAATATTTAAACTACATATTTTTTCTTTTGTTAGGTAAACCAAATTAACGAAAGTAAGACCAATTTTTAATGCGTCCTGACGTCACAAGCCACCACTCTCAAATTTTAAAGAATTTTATTTTTGTAAACATTTACTGATTTAATAAAATTAATTTGCAATTTATTGATGCTGGGGAAGATATATGATTTGGGGCTGCTGTGTGGTAAAAGGGGATGTTTCTACTTGTAGGTCCTAAAGTTTTTTATACAGTTATACGCAATAACGTCGGGTTTTTGTAAGACCTATTTAATGATACCCCACACTAAGGGGTACGCGAGAAAAAAAAAACATCCCCCCTTTACGTGTACTGGAGGTACCCTAAAAAAATATTTTTCGAGATTTTATTTTACCACTTTTCGGCGCAACAAATCCGTATATTTACACCAAATTACAGCTTTCTAGTACTGGGCGTCTCTGAGCTAAGCTGCGGACAGACGGACGGACGGACGGACATGGCGAAACTATAAGGGTTCCTCGTTGACTACGGAACCCTAAAAATGAGAAAAACGTGTAAAACGTTCAAAAACAAGGGAATGAAAATTCAGCTTCAAACGAGTAGTGCGATGGCCTAATTGGTAAGGTGTCTGGAGTACTTATCCAAAAGACGCGGTTTTGGGTCTCACTCACAAATGAATTTTTTTTTTCATCTCTTTCCTCAAAGAAGATACTGTCGAGAATTAGAAGCTTATCTTAGCTCGAACTGTATCAAGTCAATGCGAGCATAATTTAGCGAATGTAGATGCTGAATTACGCTCATAATTGTATCCAGAGTGAGAAAGAGATACGAGCTACATGTCAACAGTTGAAGACAACAATTTAATATAAACCTTAACTACCTTGACATACGGTCGCGCGCATGCTCTTGTGGTAGCTTGAGAGCGCTCCGAGCACCGGCTCCGGTCCGATTTTATTCTTATATTGACCGCATGTCAAGGTGGTTAAGGTTTATATTAAATTTTGTCGGTGTGCGCTGGGCATATATCTCCATCTCTATCTACCGCAACATGAAAGAGTATTCCGCTCTTTTGTTTTTCAAAAAATACTACGATTTACTAAGACTAAGACGCACGTAGCGCCTCTAAAATAAATGCTCTTTTGAACATGACATGAAGCATTAGGAGCTAGGCTAAAATAATAAAAATATTTATCCTGTCCCATGATCAGTAAAGAAATAACACTGAGATTATATAACTTACAATTTATTGCAATTGTTAATAACTTATTAAAAAATAAGAATACCAGATTTTTATCTGGTTTGCAAGAACAGGCACGATTTTTTGTGTGCTATTGTTATTAACTTTAAGGTGGATCCAGACTTGGCGAGGCATGCGCTCCGCACGGCGGCGCACAACGCATGCCTCGCAAGGTGTGTACCTTTATATTCGTGGCGAGGCATGAGCTACGCACGTGCGAGGGCGAGCCAACGTATGTCGGCAAATGCTTCAAGATCAAAGTGCCTCAGTGCGAGCATTACATTAGTTGTGGACGTAGCCGCGCATGCGTTGTGCGCCGTGCGGAGCGCATGCCTCGCCAAGTCTGGATCCACCTTTACACGTTTGTGTATTCTTTGGGTTTTATCACCCTAAGGAACCTTTTTTGGTCAAGTAAAATCATCGAATGATTCCTCCCGCCCTGCGTGGAGTTTAAGCGACTATCACTCTTACTAACTAAGAATCTACCTGCCGTTATAGGAATAGTCCTGCGATACCGTCGGAGATCCGGGCCTGTTTCTTAATCGGACGGCGAGTAACTATGAGATCATTCTCGTATTTTTTTTTCAAAACTGCCCCACGTAAGGAATTTCTCCTGTATCGTGGGTGCTTTAACAAAATATTATAAACTCACATACAAACACCCAGAACAACTACTTGTAGATCATACAAAAATTTGCTCCGTACGGAAATCGAACATGTAGCGCAGCAGTCCAACCGCTCATCCACTGCGCCAATTGTATCGTCAAGATTGCTTTAACGTTGACTCTAGCCACGCCACAGATCGTTAGTTAACCATAAATACGCAAAATAATACAGCAACAGGTTTTTTACAACAAATGAATACCATCTCAGATAAGAATACTTGAGGAACCGGTTCCGAAGATCTATCGTCTTCGCATCAGATTTAGATAATATGCGACCGGTTTCATATAAAGGTGTGGTTTTGAAACCGGACTGTTTATGTGATTATTTGAATTTTAATTGTGTTTTAGAGGAATTGTAGACTTCTGTTAGACGTTATTTTACGTAATATTTTGTTAGGGTTTTGGTTGCACTAAATAAACTAGTGAGCAGTGGTGGCCCAGTGGCAGTCGGCCTCGACTTACGAGTTGTAGGTCGTATGGGTTCGAATCCAAGCAGGCACATTACTTTGTGTAATTTATCTCAAAACGGTGAAGGAAAACATCGTGAGGAAACCGGCATGTCCTAGAACCAAAAATTCGAAGACATGTGACATCCACCAATCCGCACTGGGCCCGCGTGGTGGATTATGGCCAACTCCCTCTCACAGAGAGGAGGCCTGTGTCCCAGCAGTGTGAACATTAATAGGCTGATGATGATGATGATGAAATAAACTATATTGATTGCTATCTTTGTCTGTAACCAATCAACGACTGCATTTGCCTATTTGAGTCTTTAAAATCCAATCAGACGCAGCCGTTGAAAACTAAGGAACGGGGTTTGGATTGAGATTGAATAATAATTTCGTTTTTTTTTACGTGGTAAAATCATCAAATGAGTCCTCCCACCCCGGGCAGGGCGGGAGGGACTGTCAGACTCGTACTGACTTTAGGGCCTAAGTGGAATTTGGGAGAAGCAAAGCCAAAAATTTAAACTCGATATTTGCTCGTTCTATACAACAAGCAAGGATTTGATATCAGAAGTGAAAATAAATACGGTATTGCTTTTGGAAATGTTTAAGCATTGTTGCTAACGGCTTCTTGTTGATTCATCATCATCATCATCATAAGCAGCCCTGTTCCACCCGCTTCTGAGTATAGGCCTCTTATTTGTGCCGTGATTCTCTGAACTGTCTGAACCAAAATTTTAGTCCTGCGATCTTTTGAGTATCATGCATCCAACGGGCCGTTGGTCTGCCAACACTTCTTCTACCGCATTTTGGTATAACCATTCAGTAAGAGTTATACTGCACCTAGCATCACTACGTCTTGATGATAAGGATCTGTATATTGTGGTTCACCCTTGATTGGTAGAACAACGTTTCGTCGAAAATCACTCCGGCTAATTTCGGTTAAACTATAGCCGTTCGTTGAATTATTTATTTCACCGAATAATTAATTGGTAAATTTTTATTTAGCATATTTATTTTTTTGAAATAATTTATTTTGACCGAATTTTCAAATGCACTAATTTTATTTTAACTAATGTTCCACTAGACTAATAATGATTTAGTCGAAATATCGTACCGAATATTCAGTTAATTAATAATTCGATTCCTTTCATTGTCTATTGAAAAATCGGGCTCCGTCGAGATACCTTGGTAGGTGGTATCAGCAATTTTACTAAGGATGCAAGAGCGAGCGAAGCGAGCTCGGGACTTGGGGCACCCCGACTCGGACAGGTTAGGTTCGAAGGGGATGGTGGGGTCTGAAAGACCCCGCCATCCCCTTCGTGTTAGGTTACTTTTAACCTTGCAAACAGAAACAGGAGCCCCGCGAAGCGGGGCTCCGTCAAGCTACCTTGGTAGGTGGTAATCAGTAATATACGCTCGCCCTTGCATTCTTAGTCAAATTGCCGATTACTACCTACCAAGGTAGCTCGAAGGAGCCCCGCTTCGCGGGGCTCTTATTTCTGTTTGCAAGGTTTAAAGTAACCTAACACGAAGGGGATGGCGGGGTCTTTCAGACCCCGCCATCCCCTTCGAACCTAACCTGTCCGAGTCGGGGTGCCCCAAGTCCCGAGCTCGCTTCGCTCGCTCTTGCATCCTTAGTTAAATTGCTGATTACCACCTACCAAGGTAGATCGACAGAAAAAATAATTACAGTCTTTTCTGCATTTGATTACACCAATCGAATATTCGATAAACTAAATGTTATACCACCTGAACATTACATCAAATGAACATTATACCTTTTGATCAATAGTGAAAATGTTGTTATCGCAAATAAATATTCGATGAAATGAAAATTAAGTTAACCGATATTATACAAACTGATTATTTTCTCAAACGTTGTTCGAATTAGTAAAATCATATCAAAAGTTGTTCTACCAAACAAGGGTGAACCGTATATTGTACCCCTTTTTACGAAGATAATTTTACTGTTACTGCTAACCTGCCTCCCAAGGCTGAGCAAAGGCCTCACCCTATGACTTCCAGGTCTTCGGATCAAGGGCCATTGTGTGGTCGTTAGTTTTGCCCAGTACAAGGTCAGTGAGACGTCTTTTGGCCGTGTCAGGGCTCAATATAGAGGTATTATTGGCGCGCAGTTCATTCAGCATTCGGCAGACATGGCCAACCCAGTTCTAGAGCATCGTATAATGACATAAAACTACAACTGCGTAATTTTCTTTACTCCTAGTATTAAACTTGACGTGCTACAAAATATCCAGGCAATAAGTGCCTGAGGATGGACGATGCCACCGAAGCTGATCCGAAGTGGTGCTCGAAAAGATTATTTGGGAAGGTTTGGAAGAGGCCTCTTCTTAAAAGTAGGAGAAGCTAATAAATAAAAATCACTATATGATACTTTTGGCGTGTGGCTATTATCAGAACCACAGACTTATAGCATATATATGGATTGAGCCTTCGCTAGCCAAACGACAAATAAAATAGTCATACTCTCTAAAAAGAGAGAAAAACAATCAAACGACCATAGATATTATCAATATCATACAGGAAAGAGATAGATGGTCCTTTGATGACTTTTCTCTCTTTCCGAGTATGACAATTTGTTCATGCTCTATGTCTATGGCCAGATACTGTCATTTCAAATATAATCTCCATAGATTATGTCACATTATTTACACACAGCCTTCCTGATAACTTCAATCAATCGCGAAATTACCATTATGCATTCTAACGACTCTTACACACTATGCTAACGGAACGCCCGACTTTGAACAAACCATAACAATGTGATGGCGGAAACCAGCCAGCACAATGCGTCTTATTATAAAATGGGGTTTAACTAAAAACCCAGGTTTAAATCTCGTAAAACTATGGTTTACACAAACGTTATTACAAATCATGGTTTTGCGATAAACCACGGTCTAACAGTCGCAGCTGTCAAAGGCGTGTCAAAGTTTCTCATAGCAACTTTTACAGGTTTTTTTTTGTGTTATTTTCACCAAAAATGGATTTCCATATGGTAAATTTAATTGTTTTACACATGGCGGGATTTAATTGATTATACTTAATACACAAAGGTTCAAATGACGATACGAAGGTCCACGTTTTATCTAAGTTTTGTAATACGGAGAAATTTAAACCAGGTTTATTTAGTTTTTGTAATAAGACCGTTAGTGTAGAAGCTATACTGTCCAAGAAATGCACGTTACCTTTAGGAGGCCCGAAGAGTACTACGTCCATGGCCTTGAGTGCGAGCTTCTGTTTGTGTATGGGGTCCTTGATGCCTAGCACGTTGCTAAGGTACTGCATGTTGTTTACTGCCAATCTGTTGAGGAAAAAAAGAGGTGGTGATTAATTTAGAAGGAGGGAAACAAACAAAAGTCTGCCAGCCAATAATTCAAAAAATAATATAATATTACTACATAAGAAGAATCATCGCAAGCGCTTGAGTCGATCGTAAAAATCTCAGGTTGGACAAAGTGCTGTGCTGAATTTGTGCCCAGTTGAAGGCAATTTCGGTTTGGACCATAACCGGCACGGTTGGCGCAGTAACTGAGGGATCGACTGCTGCGCAGCGTGTCGCGGGTTCGATTCCCGCACGGAGCAAATATTTGTATGATCTACAAGTAGTTGTTTTATGTCTAAACGCACGCAAGACCCGGCGGCAAACAATAAATATAATTTATATAATTATGAATGGGTCGAGTCATCGCAAGCTTGAGTTGGTCGTAAAAATCTCAGGTTAGCCAAACTGCTATGCTGGATTTGTGCCTAGTTGATCGCTCTGGCTCGGCTCATAATACATATGATTTCAAACATAGCTGCTTAAACATAATTTATACATAGGATAGGAGCAACACGTTGTCTTCTTCCAGGTTTTCCCGTGGCAGACGTCAAAGCATCATTTACTAGGAGTAAATGATGCGTTGACGCTTTTTCATTGATATCATTCCTCACATAGATGGATGGATTGTCCATCCATCTTTTCGCTGGCCATCCTCTACCATTAACATGGGCAATGTTATAATATTTTTTAATTATTTATACGCATTATAGTAAAGATTTTTTTGAGGTTAGGAATTGCCGCTTATACTGGGACGTGGGACTCGAACCATGAAATGTTCAAACAATGAGCGTTTCGACGTCGACGAGTGGAGTTGCGATGGCCTAATTGGTAAGGCGTCTGGAGTACTTAAGGTGCCTCTTTGTGCGGACACGAACTCACTGACAGGCGGGGCCATAAAGCATGTTGTCTCACCTGTCATCGTGCCCGAAAGAGATAGTATCAGTGATGAGCAGTTAGACGCTAGTCCTCACGCACGTCTGCTTTGCACCCACACATATAGCGCTCCGATCCGTTCCGAATAAAAACGAAGTTACACGAACTACACACCGTCCGCCTCGCCGTCACCACCATGACATTGTGACATGTGACACATGTGTGTCATGAAATGTTTTTTTAACATGTTTACGAAACTTAGAGCGAGTAATGCAGATTGCTACAAGGTTGTACCTAAGTTGATTACTGAAAGTTCCTTGCATTACTTATTTTTATTTATAGAAACAGAAGAAAATTTGTATGGATCGCTATTACCGGATACGGCTAAGATAACTATATTTATTGAATAAAACAAATAAAATAAACTGTTTCGTAAATATTTGTTGATTATTTATTAAACTGAAAATAAAAAGTATGAACACATTTTTGGGCTTTGAATTATATTTTATTCTTTAAATTTTTAAACAGTTTTATTAAACTATGTATAAAAACAAAGCAAAATAACTAGCCCATCAACATCGGAGACAGACAAACCTTCTAACAATACGCGCTGTGACCAGGAGAACTGCCTTCTGAATCTATGGCTTGATTCAGCTGACTACAGACTTCCTTCAGCTTTCGTGAAATTAAACTGTTCTTCGTTTACATTAACATGTCAATCATCAATCGATGTCAATGCGTTTCGTGTTGATCTAAACATGGATTCAGGGTTAAATTATCAAGCAAAACTACGCACCAACAAAATAATAATTTTTTTTAATATAAACTCAAAATAATCCTTACGGTGGAGATGTATCCAATAAAGGAGCAATATTTTCTTTATTCATGACCCATGCACTCAATGCTCTCTTATTTTTTTTTTTTTTGCGTGGGTCACTTCGATCTAGGCGCCCTTTTATATCACCTTGGTGTTCCTACAGCCGAACTCGGCTTCGCTGCCCCGCCCCCCCGCGGGACAGTCTTATTAGGTAACAGTGACCCCGGAACGTAAAGTGCTATTGAAGGACATCGTGGATTTTGTTTTTTTTTTTTTTTAGCGTAGTAAAATCATCAAATGAGTCCTCCAACCCCGGGCAGGGCGGGAGGGACTGTCAGACTTCTACTGACTTGCCCTTTACTCGCTGCTCGCATGCCCGCGCCTACGGTGGCCGGAGATCATCGAGCGACGTTCGTCGCCGTGGGCGCCTTCCACTGCGGCTGGGGCGGAGGGTGGACGCTGTCCTCTCTCGCTCGCGGCCTGCCTCCTCCTTTACGAGCATTACTGCCTCGCAGAAGGAGCTGACCGCTTCCCACTCCGTCTCGCCCCGCAGCATGGCCGCAACCAATGCCGGGCGCGAGAGGTCTCCGCCTATCGCAGCCGTGAGGACACGTCGGTGCTCCGCCCAAGCTGGGCAGTCTTGCACCGTATGCTCCACCGTGTCCTCCGGGCGATCTTCGCAGTATCGTGGATTTTGATTAGTAAAAGACTGTCAGTCCCTGCCCGGGGTGGTAGATCTCATTTGATGATTTTACCCATTGAACTATATTACTAGATTTTACCACGTCATAAAAGATCATCAAATACGAGTATGTAAGTACCTAGAGATTAGTTGTAACAAATTATATGACTTACCCAATGTTGATTTTAATTTGTTTACAAGTGTTCTACAATGAACCAACACAATCTTACTGGCACTAAAATCCATTCAAAGCTATTCCAATATTTCCAATTTATAATAATTCAGAGTCCAAACAATTTCAAGTCAAACAGATAAAGTAAGTCTAAAGGCGATATTACACGGTTCAATTAAATTGACAGCAATTCCGTTGAAAAGCATTGAACATTGCACATATTTCCTATTTACAAACAAAACAGTCAACAAGACATTCAATGTTCATTTGCCTAGCGATGTCGCGTCGTCAAGTCGTGCGTGCAGGTGTTTCCCTTATTTGTATTTAATGAATGAGCTAAATAAAAAAAAACTCGGCGTTGGTGGGTACGTCCGTGGATTTAGCGAAGAGCGACCATAGGAGCGTCACAAGTATTATAGTTGGATTATGATTCCACAAACACTCATATTTTTGAAAAAGTTCCAGAAAATGAGGAACATGATTGTCACGCCACTCAAAAACCATTTTTAAAACTATAAACATTAGCGCACGCTAGAAACTACACAATCCTATACGTCCGATTCCTTCGCTGCCGTTCGCGGATTGGTCATTGTTCAATGTTCGTGTTTACATGTTTTAACCGACATTTCGATTGATCAATATTTGTTCCATTCCATTGAAAGGCAATTAAAAATCTAAACTTTCAATGATATTAGACAATCAAATCGAAATGTGTTTAGATGCGTCAATGCCATTGAAGCAATGGAATGGAAAGCAATATTGAACCGAAATTGACCTGTGTAATATCGGCTTAATCAAAATCCAAAATTCAAGCCAGGTTCAAAAGAGTATTATCGTAAACCATAGATATTATAGGTTGTCAACGTACACGTCATACGGAGACAGCCGGGCGGGTGCCGTGTCTATTCATAGTATGCATGTGTGCGTGCGCGTCACCCTCCCGCACCGCACCGAAGGCAACTATTCAGTGAGATGCACGATATTTCACGAGTAAAAGGCGCACGTGATAAAATACAAAAAGGCCTTTGGAATTTGGGGTTTTATGAAACAACCACTGCATCAATCAATTTCAAGAAACATTTACTAAATTCTTCGATAAATTTGCTGTGTCGGTACAGGCTTCGTTTTGGAAATTGATGCTTCTTTTATTTCAAATTTACGCCCAAAGTTGTGTTAAAATTAGCAAAAAATAATGAATCTTTAGAAGCTCGTAACTTTTTAATGGTTTCATATTTTACAATTCTGCTTCCGTACCGACAAAATTTATAAGGAGACAAAACGATACCATGTTTAACTTTCGATATACTTTGTCAAATAGTGGAGTAAAACCCCAACGAAGTTTCTATGGAAAAAATGTTGACTTGTTTGCTCTTAAGGGTCTATAGTACTTCAGTATAATCTTACTCGCTCGCACTTGCACGTACCACGCACTATTGCTTGCTCTTTCTTTTAGCTGTCTACACGCAAATCTATTTATTTTATGGCGAAAAAAAAGGAAATTCAAAAAAGTAAATAACATAAGACCTGCTTTATAGTTAGTTTAGTTAGTATAAAAAGTTTCATGATCTAATTTTAAGTATTTTATGATTGCCAGCGGTTTATTGTTCAATTTAGAGGTAACTTTGGGATTTTTTTTCTATCGAGAAAATTTTATGGAATCATGTTTTCGCCAAACATAAGACCTAACATTAATCCTCAACTTTACCATATATTTATTTCAAAATTAATGCTGTAGTATTTTCGACGTATCACAGGTTTCTGCTAAGCCATTTAAGGTAGTATAGGCTCTTAACTAGAAGACGCGGGTTCAAGCCCGGTCGCAGCTGAAGTTATCTTTACTCAAAAAGATCTTTTCGGAAATAAATATCTACTAAATACTTAACAGGGAGCCCTGTTTGCCACTTCGGGGAATACGGGCGTAATAGCAAATCTGTTATCTGAATTACAATTCTTGTTATCAATAACTCGTGCAAATAATAGAATTAAAATCGAATTGCCACAATAAGCCCCTTGGTAAACAGATTATTAGCTTAGTAATACGGTAGCAGCTATTTGTTCAAATGTTGACGCTGGACAAAAATCGAGTTTTTTTCAATAGGTAAGGCTTTCGTAACCATTTCTGTGCTTTTAACCTTCTGTGGAAGTATTCAGCATAATGAACGCCAGCGCACACCGGAGATAGAGAGAGAGAGAGCATTTTATTCGTGCAGAGCAATTTCATCTTTATCCAACGAAATTACATACGTAGGTACTGGTAACAAGATACTTATTTCAATGTTAAATGCCGCGAAGGGAAATCAGCGTTTCGCTTGAACCGTACATACTTAATTAAGTTGTTCACAAAAGACAACTAGCGACATCTAAGCAGCAATAGAAGAACTAAAAATTAAAATTCTGCATCGCGCACGAGGCCACTGTCATAATTTCCTTAGAAAACCCACATATAAATCACATGCGCCTGCGCACTTTTACTTTTTACTATTTTTCCAAAAGAAACGCGAGCTATTGTCATTTCTTTTATTGCAGCGAGGTGCTGGTTCTATTTTTTAAAGAAAGAATTGCTCATCGCTGGTATTTTGTCCCGAATCGTAAGTGCGTTTACAAACATAGAAACTCATACACACAAGCACCCAGACCTGGAAGAACTACTTGCAGATCATAGAAATATTTGTTCCGTGCGGGGATTGAACCCGCTACATGCTGTGCAGCAGTCGATCGTTCAACCATGCTGTCAATGTAGTTACCTGGGCAGAGTAGCGCCGGTAACCTTGTGCTGCAGGAACAGGGACTTGTATTGAGGCAGATCCACTGACTGCGACAGCCATTCCACCGTCTGCTCTACTGTCCAGTTGTGCACCTGTAATGGAAGGTAGGAAACCGTTAACAAGATACGCGATAGAACTTTTTCTTTTATTGACTTGAAAAATCAACGATTTTGAATTTGGTAAGATGACATTTCGTTCAACATACTCGTATTGATGATTTTTCGAATATTATATTATGAAACCATGTTCTTAATGAGGGAATGAGTTACAAGGAGTTCATGAGTTTCTGGCTCAACTTCTAAAGTCTATGCTTCAATCAAGTAACAACGCTGATTATTATTTTAGGCATAAAAAATAATTCATGAAATTGGTCGAAAATTCTCAATAATTCTGAATGAACACAACTCGAATACTATGAAAACGTCTATCGTGGAACACACAAAGGGGAGATTTGGATACCACACTGCTCAAGAGCGAATGAGAACCCTGAATGTTCCCACTCATTTTCACATGTTATCATTCAAAAGCTATCTGGTACTGACCTCAGATCGTAACCACGCCTCCCAGAGCTCCTTAACAGAGATATGCATGTCATCGTTGTGATGAAACGCGCGCTGCCGCTTCTCATACCCACTGTCGTACTGCAACTCTTCGCGGAGGAACTGGAAACAAGAGATAGAGGTTATAAGTAAAAGTTTTTTATGTCTCAAATGACTTAATCACGAACACAGAGATCCTGAGGAGAAACTAATGGGGAATTTTAAAAAGCAACTGGAAAATCAACTAAATGATCCAGCTACCGCGTCAGCAACTATCAGCTAAACTAAACGACTGAAACGCCATGGTATACAGAAACTTGGTGACAGATGAGGAAAACACCTTCTGAAGAGCATGTTAAGCGACAGGGAACAAATCTTCTTATAGTTTGAGACTGATTGCAGATAAGCACAAAAAAAATGGCTTCTTACACAGATTTGAAGGATGACCCATATGAGGACCGATAACGTGAGCATCAAGTGCATGCTTCTAATACTCTAGAATTTCCAGATTCAAATAATACGAGTGAATAACCAACCATTTTGAAATTCGGCTAAAATGTGAATCATACCTGTTCAAAACATTGTGTCCATTACATGGTTTTGAAAATGTAAACATTTCTCGAGATCACTGAACTTTTATAACCCAGTTATCAATTGTATGCCTATGAGATTCATGAAAATAAATATTTATGCTAGAAGTCACATGGTAGAAAGATTTGTTTCAGGTTAAACATTTAAAGTCAGGCCAAGAGGTCTCAGGTTTAGATAAAGCCTTGGCCCAAGATACTATAGTAATTTTTTTATTAGTTTTCCTTATTTATTTTTGCCAAATAAGGTGAAAAAATAAGTTCGATTTCCGGAAAAAAATTGGCGCAGCATTATAAAAAGATAACAACTTGGTCCAATATGTTTTCCTTAATTTGTTCCAAAAATAGGTTCGCTTTCCGCGAATAACAAATGCAAAGGAAGTCAGTATTTTTATTGTAAAACATAATATTCTGCATTTAAAACCTTTAATAAATTTTATTTCAGATTCAGGATAAATTTTGTTTTTGAAGACAATCACTACGTGTAGTTTTTAATTATTGATTAAGATATTTTTAGGCTGAAATAATGAAGATGCCTTTTTGGTGTAAAAAAGTATAATTTCATCATCATCATCATAATCATATCAGCCGTAAAACATCCACTGCTGAACATAGGCTTCCCCTATGGATTTCCAATAGGACCAGTTGGAAGCGGCTAGCATCCAGCGCGATCCGGTAGTCTTCATCATAATATGGTCTGTCCACTTTTATTACTTATCTGGCATTTGCGAACTCATTAAAAATATTCATGCTGCGTTTAGCTAGTTACTGGACTATCCGGTTTTGACATATGTAGATTTATATCAAGCAGGTTGGACACATTACTCAAGGGACCATTGCCCTTTGCAAATCAAGTTATCTTTAAGTGCCATCATTTTATATAATGACTAGGTGCAGCATGATGTTCCCATTTTTTTTTACTCAGTGTTTCATACACCTGGGTCTGCCAGGTGCAGTAGACAAGTTCTACGAAAAACTTGTGATGGACGACTAAAAACAAGATCAGAGAGACCTTCTTTTTCGGAGTTGTAAAAACATCCAATAAGCCCAGGTCCTGCCTTGGGTGAAGTAGAAGGGACTGTCCGACTCTTGCTGAGTAAAAACCCTTGTTCCTTCGGTTGCCAGTCTCTGTCCCGCGACCACAGACCCCTCAGACAAGAACCAATGTTCTAGTCACTCAGACAGGTGCAACTTTATATACGGCAGTGCGCCATATGTACATGCCTACATGGTGAAACTCCCACCAAAATCGTACGTTTTGAAAATACTTTCATTATGCTCATAGCTAAGTATAAAGGAGTGGCATTCCCTGCCAGAGACTGTATTTTCTGATAGTTACAACCTTGAGGTCTTTAACTCAAGAGTGAATAGGTTACTTCTAGGCAAGCGTGCTTCGCCGTCTAACACATCATTGTTCATCTTCAGGCTAGATGGTGGTCAAACGCGACCCTATCGTAAATTGAAAACAAAACTCATCAAGTTACTTACATCATCACTCTCACTGAGGTCCACGTTCCCATTGGCGTCGTCATCGAGCTGACGATGAAGCTGCGTGATGGCTTCCAGCCCAGCGCGATCTTGAAGACACGCGGGCTCATTGTGGCACGCTTCGAATAGAACTGGAAATTAAAGACGGTGATGTTAGGACTAATCTGGAAGTCGAAGATACATAATTTTGCTGGCTTCACACGGCGCGTGATAATAAAGAAATAGGCGCGGGCTGGTGCGTCCGATTTTTGTATGAAATATCAGGCTCGGGCGCGTGGCGCGGCGCAGTGCGGGGTTAAGCCGCGAATTTGGCGAGTTCTACGTGTGGACGGCACTACAAGCATCACATGTAACGCTCTTAGTGCCGTCCGTAGAATTCGCCTTACATTACACGGTGGATAACAATACGCGTTACACCATTCTAGACACGGCTTAACGCGCGTACGAAGCAAGTATTATGTTGTAATTGAAACAACGAGAAGTTAGACTGACGATGATAGAAAAACATGGAGGCCTGTTGTCCCAGTAGTGCGAACATTACAGGCTGATTTTGATGATGGTGTGCAGAAAACGTAGTGGTGGTACAAGATGAGGTCTTCACATACCAGTATCTATTCTCATGGATGAGAAGATCTCATTTTATTGCTCAATCATTTAGGAGTGATTTAAATGCAAAGAAGTTAAATGGATCTATCTATTGTAAATGTTTAAGTCTAAAAGGCAATAAAACGTACGCTATTTCTTAGTGACTGAAGAAGGATTAATGTCTAAATGTTATTTTACATTCCAGATTCACGATATCTGGAGGAAAATCATCGGGCTTTAGTAAAAGTCCCCAAATGACTATGAGGATTTCCCAAAGAGGAAACGAAAAGTAGGATAACACTTAAATATTTCTTACACGAATTTCAATTGCACCTGATGATGTGACTAAATAAGGTTAGGTAGTCCGTAGAACTCAAAAGAAAACAGACCAAATGATATTCTAGCTAGACAATGTACTATTTATAATATAAATACTAGTTTATGCCCGCGGCGTTAGCCCCTATGACTTGTGATAGAGATCGATAAACCGGGATGAAAAACTATACCTATCCGTGTTAATCCAGGTTATAAACTGTGTACCAAATTACAATGCAAATCCGTTCAGTAGTAGTTGCATGAAAGAGCCAGAAACATCCATATATCCGTCCAACCATCCACCCATCCTCACAAACATTCGCATTTATAATACATATTAGTAAAATAGGATTAGGAGGATAAGAAGTAACATTTACATAATAGTTCAATAGAATGATCATGTAAATCTTTACTTTGTGATTTGTCATCTTGTCTAGACGGGGCTAGGGAGTTTACCCAGACAGTAAAACAAACAATGCTAGCTTAGAATAAAAAGATGTCTGAAAAACACGGTCCGAAAAAACAAAGTGCATTGCGCAGTTTTTGTTGTAATGTTTGTTTTGTTGGATTTTATAAGTTCCGCTTAGGGCTGAAAGTTCAAAATACAACAGTACCTATACATCATCATCATCATATCAGCCGCAGGACATCCACTGCTGAACATAGGCCTCTCCCAATTCTCCCATAGATTTCCTATAGAACCGGTTCGATTGGAAGTGGTTTAGGATAGGTATAATAAGCCTAATAATATTTGCATGCTGCTAGGACACAGGATTCGAGGCCTGTAATCCACCACTTGGGCCCAGGTTGGTAGATTTAACTGTTAAAATTTTAAAGGTTTAACTGTTAACTTTAATTAAATTGATACTAAATTATTTCAAATCACACCATTGTTTAATGAGTTATCCTGGATCATTCCAAATGATTTTACATTTTTAGGGTTCCGTAGTCAACAAGGAACCCTTATAGTTTCGCCATGTCCGTCCGTCCGTCCGTCCGTCTGTCCGCAATTTAGCTCAGAGACGCACAGTACTAGAGAGCTGTAATTTGGTGTAAATATACGAATTTGTTGTGCCGAAAAAGTGGTAAAATAAAATCTCGTAATATATATTTTTTTAGGGTACCTCCTGTACACGTAAAGTGGGGATGTTTTATTTTTTTCTCGCGTACCCCTTAGTGTGGGGTATCATTAAATAGGTCTTTAAAAAATATTGATAGTTTCCATTAACAATTTTTTGATAAAAAAATTCGTTTGTGAAATATTAAGCTTTAAAGTGCTAAATTTTGCTCGACTCGAGTGTCCCCCCCCTCTACCAGCTAAACGGTTATGTTTGGGGGTGTGAAAAAATTCACAATAGTAGTATATATAACGAAGTTTAAAAGAAAATTATCATGACTAAGTAGGCTTTACAACTTTACGAGTAATAGTCGACCATCTTATAAAATGAACTTGGATAACATATTTTCTTAAACAAAATGTAACGGAGAACATGTTCTTCAACTGCAAATGTAAGTTTGTCAACTTTATTTTAACAGCTTTAATAGGTATGTTTTTACGGTATGTTTTTTGGGGATAGGTAGGTTTTTATCGTCAACTATTTTTAACTAACTTCAAAAAAAGGAAGAGGTTCTAAATTCGTCGTAATCTTTTTTTTTATGTGTTTTCCCCGATTTCTCAAAGACTCCTGCAATGATTTTGAAAATTCTTCTTTTTAAAATTAAATTCAGCGAATCAGTTTAGTTAGTTCGCATAGGTAAGTATTTTGATGGGCAACTACGGAACCCTACACTGTGCGTGGCCCGACACGCACTTGGCCGGTTTTTTTTACTCTTGAGCTACACTATAACTTGATGATATCCGTGATAAATATCAAAAATAACAAAATTATACAGCCAAGTTCAATAATATTATCTCCTTTTATGTAATTTCTTGTTTATTCACCATTCCGTCTGGCCAATGACCTCGTATATCAAATACGACAAACGAATTTCGACGTTTGTCTACCGTTGAATATTTTGGCAGAAATGGCACTAGACCAATCGCTTAGTGTGTAAATTAAGATAGGATAAAATGAGAAATCTAATGTCAGCACCTGAACCTCCAATCTGTCAAATTTTCTCTAACGAACGTGAACCTTCAACTATTGTGATAGAGTTGAAAATTCTATGTATAAAAGAAATTTTGACAGATTGTTGCAGCTTGATTTGTACAAGTAAGTAGGTATACAGTGATATGATCAGGTAATATATCGGGTATGGTGTAGCAATTCTAAGAAACAATATGTTATGGGTTCGCGGCTACACTATAAAAAAATACATCTGAATCTCCATAGGTACCTACTACTTTATTAAATGTAATAATAATATGTAACTATTATTTTTTTGTGTAATTTCGCAGGTCTACTTAGAGAGGAGGTTGTGTGTTGCTAATCTGTCAATGCTATGCCTACCACCTAGCGGATTAGGCGCACAATGCCACATTCGCAAAATGACATTTTCAAATTTCGCAAAATGCCACATTCTCAAATTGACATATTCCGAAAACGCCACGTCGCAAAACGTCACATTAGCAAAATGCCATTTTCGCAAAATGTCATATTCGCAAAATGCCTTATCGCAAAATACCATTTCCGCACAATGTCAAATAATCAGAATAATATTGAAATGTCACTTGGGACATAGTCATTTTTTTATATTTATAAACGGTCAGTTCACACCGAGATTTGTTTGATTTTAGACTTGATTAAGCAAATCCTATAATCAATACTGCAAATCAAAAAATAAAGGTATCATGGCGCATGCAGAAAAATACTTTGATTGAGTCATAATTATTATTCTTCTGACTTTAATTATACATGGTGGTCCAGGCCAGATGGATATAATTTTTTTTAGATAGTCGGCTTAGGGACCTATTTGTCCCGCCAGGAAAAAAAATCGCTTGTCACTCATTTTAATCAAAAAAATCATATCATGTAATGATATGATTTTTTTGATTAAAATTGGTGATATTTCTAATATCACCAATTTTACTGTATTCGTGATTTTTATTTACTTTTTAAATGAAAAAAATATATTATATTTTTATTTTACTTACTTAGACATTGCACTCTCTCAGAAAGGAAAAAAAATATACTAATCTGCAAATTTGAAGTGCATTTAATTTCATATCAATGCAAGAATAATTACTTTCCTTGAAATCGACAGATTTCTCGTAAACTCCAATAAAAATTAAAAAAAAAATACTTTTTTCCCACGTTTTTTAATATTCCTGGCGAGTAAATAGGTCCCTAAACAGACAACCTAAAAAAATTATATACATTTGGCCTGGACCACCCTGTATGTATGATATACGAGTATCATTGTATTACAGTTGCATCTAATCATTATTGTTTAAGTTGTTTAAAAAAAAATTAAGAATCAGCGAAGTTGAGAACGTGGAAAATAAAATTAGTGTAATGACAATTAGACTATTTGTTATCCTACTACCGACATATAAAATTTCAGTTTACATTTTTAATTTATTATATGTTAAAATAAATGAAAATGAATAAATAATGAGATTAAATACCTACGTAATTAAATTAGTTTTATTTTTATTTATAAATCATCGGCTCAGAAGTCACTGTGGCTTTAACTTTTAAGAATGTGTCATTTTGAGAATGTGGCATTTTGAGAAATGACATTTTGCGAATGTGTCATTTTGCTAATGTGGCATTTTGCTAATGTGGCATATTGAGAAATGACATTTTGCGAATGTGTCATTTTGCGTCAATATGTCATTTTGCGAATGTGGCATTGTGCGCCTAATCCCACCTAGCTAGGGGCTTAAAAACTAAGCGACCACACGCTAAGGGCACCCCCTGTGGGGTACGAACCCTCGGCTTAGGGCGTCTCTGGAGGAGTACAGCAAGGGACAGGCTGGATCTGAATGGCACTACGTTATGCCCGCTTTAAATCTAGGTTACTGAAATGCGGGTTTTTGTAACAAGCTCTCGATTTCAAACAAAAATAAACTGGTACTGGTTTCCAGTAGCATTATGATTAAAACAAAAATCATAATAATAACGAAGTTAATTGATGCTTTTTTCTAGATCAGTGTAGATTTCATCAGTGTCAGTCAGTGATATTTAATATTTTGTATGGAAACAAAAAAAATTTGATCATTAGCTTTGTACATCCATTGCGGCGTACCTGTTTACGAACCTCTATGAATTTGTATAGCGATAGTCGTCTGTAAACCAAAGTCATCAGGCAACGACGATATAATACTAGACTCCGCATACACGTTCTAAGGAACAAAAAATATTCTGTCAACTCGCTGAGGTACTACGTAAGCGAGGGGGACGGGTTACTGCGTTGTGATTGGCTAACTCAAGGTCTGTTCTGTCTTAACGTATGTTTCGGATTGGTCGAAATGAGACGATTAAAAGACTTTTTTGCCTAATGTGTTGGCAGACATCGGTCGCCTGCTATTAGGAGTCTAGTATTATATCGTCGTTGTCATCAGGTATCGGAGACTTGCGTCGCGTTGTGTACAAAGGGACATACCTAGTTCTTCATAATATTAAGAATCTAGGTTAATATTAAAAGCAATTAATTGAATGACTATTAAAGTACCTATTTATTTTCATATCAACAAGACAAAGGAAATACACCGACATACTAAGTTATCTACTGTATACTAATATTATAAACCTGAAGTGTTCGCTTGGTTGACCATGCTAATCTCAGGAACGGCTGGTTAGAATTGAATATTTTTTTATGTGTTGAATAGTCCATTTATCAACCAATAGGTGCCGAGCAGCTGGGATGTAACGGCGGGAAGAAGCTAATCTGTTAATAAATTGGAAGAAGCCGGAATAAAAAAAACTTGCACCTGAGTGATCCTGATAGTTAAAAACAACAACAGTAAGTGAAGAATCGAGAGTTTGGTGCTTTTAGGCTTCGACCACACCGCAAGAAGCACGCTTTGTGGCCAGAAGTAAGTTAACCGCTAAGGGAGCGTTCACATTTGGCGAACCGTTTGCGAGCTGGGTGCGAGCGGCGCGCGCGCAGTCACGGCAATGGTTTAGTACGGCAAAAGGCGCGCGTGGACGCTCCCTTAGATAACCCATCCCATTGAACCACCAACATTTTGCATGTCCCTTGGCTCCAATGACCGCTTAGTAGTATGCTAAGTACAACAAAAGGATAAACTTTTTAAACGATCAGCTAACCTCTTTCCGCCGTCAGTCACCTTAGGAGTTCTAATACCAACAAAATTGACGGAAAAGCGGAATGCCTCATATCTGGGAACCGTGTCAGAAAAGGGATATGAGACTTCGGGACATGCCCGAGATATACTCTTAAAGCCTGATTCAACAGTGGAAACTACCAAAAAAAAGCGCCCAGGAAATGTAGCTTGACAGCCCCTTTTGCTATGCCCTGGGTGGGAGGACGTATTTGAAGATTTTACCAACCTAAAAAAAGAGTATAACATATTGCTGTGGTATAGAAACCTAATCAGCCAATAACCTCCCTAGTACTGGGACTCAGACTGTGATGTATGTAGCAAAGCATACTACATAGCATAAGTATAATTAGCCTATAATGTTCTCAATGCTGAGACACAGGCCTCGCCTCTGTAAAATGAACAAGGCACAAGCATACTACTTATTATTAAGTAACAGTCTTTCTATGTCACCACACTGCAATAAATAATTGAAAATCAGATGCAGTGCAACAGCTTACAAAAATAGAACCTTATCAACGCAAAAACACTAAAAATGTAAAATTCTAGAACTTTTCCTTACAGTGTATTTTATTTTACTCGCTCAGTTTAACTATATAAGTGATGGTGTTAGATTATCGTTAAAACACATTTAGTACTGTTAGAGCTTGCGTAACAACAGAGTATTGGTGATAAGGCAGTGAATACACTTAACATATCATGAAATCCTCGATGGGTAAGGCCGTAGATATAAAGAGAGATTCGTAACTTTGAAGAGTTAATGTTTGATTGATGGAAAGTCGACTGAACGATAGTTCGAACGGAATTTATTGCGAAGCAACCTTTTATCGCCAAACACAACCGCGACTCAACGATTTTTGTGTTGGTAAAAGCTTCAAATAAGCTCTTACACCCTTGATGGACCGGAAGGGACCGTCAAATTCTTACTGATACTGATTATAAAGACCCTGTTCTTTCGGTCTTTTGCATTGCAGGACCATTGTATCCTGTTTCAACAGTCCCGCGAGACTATTTGGTCTATTACATTTCGGATTAATGTTTAACCAGTTAGAAAATTCAATCTGTGCACTCTATAAACATTTTAAAACTTGCTCAAGCCAACCCGTTATAAGTCTGGCCACTCCTTATCACCGACTCAACACAATAAACGTAGTGTGAATAAATTGAGGCGCTCGTGCGACTGCCGAAAGCAGAAAACATTAAAAACGCGTTAGCAGAAATCGTCAACAAATATAGTACGGTAATTATTCGGAATTGAAGGCTATAGAATCACCAAAAAAACCAATCCGTATAGGAAAATTCGGAAAATATAATAATGTGGAATCTTAGTGCTCGCCGGAACGGTGGATAGAGTTGGAAAGGTAGATACTGATCATTTATAGAAAGAAAGAAAAAGTTTTATTGGACTCACACAGGACAGAACAACAACACAAAATGCAAAACAAGATGTAAAAATTAAATAAAAGAGACTTAACTTACAATTAAATTAAAATAAAATAACCAATTTTGGTCCTGTACGAAGCCAAAAGGCCCCTATCTCAGCATGAGCTGTGACATTTAGAAAAAAAAGTCACAGCGCTGGTTTTCAGATAGGGCCCAAAGATAGCCTAGCATAACGGATTAATGACATAAAAGCAATATCATCAAAGACTCATCACCGAATCTGTGATCCAAGTGGCACGTAGGTACCGACAAAGGCACATATCCAAAAGCATGCACCCGACTAATGCATCGATTCGCGCATGTAGGTAGGTACTAAATGTTTGTATGATCTGCAAATGGTTGTTCCGGGCCTGGCTGTTTGACTTTGTCCAAAAAGACCTCAACCTGAAATTTTCTAAATAAAAAGATTCAACCCAGTCAGACATAGATACCTAGTAGGGTATCGAACCGGGAAATCCCGGTCCCGAAAATCCCGGGATTTCCCGGTACTTGAAGTATATTTTAAAACCCGGGACATGCGACTGAGAACCGGGAAATTCGGGATTTTCGGGACTCAGAAAAACAGTGTAAATAATTTGTTTAAACTTGTTAATTCTTAAAACAAAAGAATCAAATTGGATGTAAGGTATTTATTCACTTCGCCGTTATACATATACGGAATAACATGTTCAGATACAAGTGTGATTGACAGAGAAGAAAAGTTGATAATGTAGTACTGGTTATATCTCGAAAGCCTTTGACAGGGTCTCGAGACAAAAAGCTTCCTTGCTTTTGGTATCTCAATTTTAGTAGCTGGATATCAGACTTTCTTAGTGAACGATCAATCAGAGTTGTCGTTGATGACTGATCCTTTGAGCTTTTGGTTATTGACTCTGAAGTTCAACAGTTATCTGTTTTCTTTGCAACTCTTATTTTGCTGCACATTTCTTACCCACTTCAGCCTGGTATTGTTGGATAGGTAGATAACAGTATTGTTTCAGTGACATACTTGCCCACTGCAAAATCCAGTGGGGATGAAGTTCATTGATTCAGAGAGACCATGGTAGAGCAAACAGATTTGATACTTAGTATCCCATAAAAGAGAGAAGTTTCTTGTTCGCTCACACAAGAAACTTCTCTCTTTTAACGCCACCAACATACAGGAGTATATTTCCTTAGTGAAGTAGGAGTAAATCAAAACTACATCTTTTATAGAGTAATTTGGACCAACTCCTATTTTTCCTGTTTCTGTAACTGATGACCTTGAGCTTTTGGGCATGGAGCTGACATCCAGTGTCAACTTTGACGTGGGCATCCTAAATAGAGTGAAGCGATACCTTACACCTGGATATGTGCAAGCCCATTTCTGCATTGATTGCGTCGTAGTAGCCCGCGAAATTCAAAGTTTCTTATGTTTTTTGCTAACGGAGTATTGCAGCAACCTTACTCAACTTAATCATTGGGATGGCTCAGATAAATACAACTTACTGCACTAGACCCAGTGGAACGCAGAGCTCCTTAGACTAATTGGCAACGTGAAACTGGTGGATGGTTACTCTACAGCTTAGCTCATCTCATCGACGCAAGCTTAAGGACTTCACACACAGCAGCTATAATGTAAAGATGTACCTACATTATAGCACGATACATCTCATTACATCTTTCCATAGAAATCGTCAGGAGACCACACACTGCAGCAATAATGTATATTTTTACATCTTCGAATCTAAGGTACTGAGCGATACGAAAATATACATTTATATTTCGATACACCTATACATCTCAATACATTTCCGTATATCTCTCTTCGAAAAGGATGTTATGAAATGTAGGGAAATATACATTACATTACCTGTTGTGTGTATGATACATTAAGATAATTTAAAGCTATACATCCCGGGATGTAATGTACAATCGACAAAGTCGAATCATGACCCACCATAAGCTTATTTTCTTATAGACTTTCAAATACAATTAGTTCCACATTCGCGTAAACATACATATCCATGGTAGGTAACGATTTTGATCTTTGTCAATTTGACGGATCCAAACGATTTATTGTCAAAATGGGTCATGATTCAACTTTGTCGATAGTACATTAATATACATTATAGCTGCTGTGTGTGAAGCCCTCCCTCTTTTCGTTTTTTTTATTGGGTTCGCTCGTGGCTAAGATGAGACCTAAAATAGGTCGAACTCATGAATTCTACAACCTCTTTCCACCGGCCTACTTGCATTAGGTACATCTAATGTCCAGTATTAGACATCTAGATGAACTGCAAGTTTCCATAGTTAGTACAGTTAGAGTGAATAGATTTGCCACCTCTGAATAGAAAAGAGGCTAGAGCAAACCCATGTCCATGAGGCCGTCGAATAAGTTGGTTGTATGATTTTAATCAGAATAAATACTGTACCATAAAGTTATCTTATTATTTTCATTGTTTTCTAATGCCATGAAAAAAATGCATTTTTGTCCCGAAAGTCCCGAAAATCCCGGGATTTCCCGGTTCCTTGGACGCCCGTCCCGAAAATACCGGGACTTCCAACAAGGACCGGTTCTCGATTCCCTAATACCTAGATAGGTATTTAATATGGTTACAACTATACTAATATAGTAAGAGTTAGTTCGGTTGAACGTGTTAATCTCAGGAAGTCAGGAATTACTTGGTAAGAATTGATAGTACTTTACGTTGGATAGTCATTTATCGAAAATGGCTATAGGCTATAAAACATAACGATACGAAAAACAGGAGACGTCGATGAGACAAGCCTGAATACATATTACATTAATTATACTATATAAAGCTCGATTACCACTCACTCACTCACTCACTCACTGACAGAATTGTTCTCCCAGATGGTGAAGGGGGAGGTGGGTATATTTTGACAGATTCGTAAACAAGTGACTCTCGTGAGTATGGGAAAAATCCCAAACCTCCCCTTTTCGCCCCCCCTCTCCCCCCTCCCCATCGTATCTCGGAAACTAAGAGACCTGTGTTTTGTTTTATTACGGATTCGTATAGAGGAGGCTCGGAAAAGTAAAAACCATTTTTCAAAGTTCCCCCCTTGCCCCCCCTTCTCGCCCCCCTTAGGCGGATCTCGGAAGTTGACAGACTTGCAACATTTTTTTTTTTCAGATTCATATCAAGGGGCCCAGAGTTGTTCAAAATCGTTTTTCAAAACTCCCCCCTCTCCCCCTCTTCACCCCTCCCCCCATCGTATCTCGGAAACTAAGAGACCCGTGTTTTGTTTTTTTACGGATTCGTATAGAGGAGGCTCGGAAAAGTAAAAACCATTTTTCAAAGTTCCCCCCCTCGCCCTCCTTCTCCCCCCTTTAGGCGGATCTCGGAAGTTAACAGACTTGCAAAATTTTTTTTTTTCAGTTTCATATCAAGGGGCCCAGAGTGGGTCAAAATCATTTTTCAAAACTCCCCCCTCTACCCCTCTTCACCCCTCCCCCCATCGTAACTCGGAAAAACTAGGTAGCGGTAAAGCGAAGCGTAGGGATAAGGTCACGAGAGCTTTCCGGTGGAAGGTAGGTTCCGAGTGGAGCGAACCTGCGAGACCGAGTGCAGCGAAGGGGGAGGTGGCGAGCGTAGCGAGCCGGCGACCTCCGTAGCGTAACGAAGGTTGAGTGGGTGAAGCGTAACTCAGGGGTGACGACAAGCAAACTTACAAGTAACTCACATGAGTAGGGCAAAAGTACCAAGCCTCCCCTTTTTGGCCTCCCCCCGCCCTCCCAATCGTATCTCAGAAACAAAGAGACCCGTGTTTTGTTTTTTTACGGATTCATATAGAGGAGGCTCGGAAAAGTAAAAACCATTTTTCAAAGTTCCCCCCCTTGCACCCCTTCTCCCCCCTTAGAAGAAGAGACTTGGAACATATTTTTTTTCAGATTCATATCAAAGGGCCCAGAGTGTGTCAAAATAATTTTGCAAAACTGCCCACTCTCCCCATCTTCACCCCTCCCTCGATCGTATCTCGGAAAAACTAGGTAGCGGTAAAGCGAAGCGTAGCGTAGCGTAGCGTAGGGATACGGTCACGATAGCTTTCCGTTGGTAGGTAGGTCCTGAGTGGAGCGAACCTGCGAGACCGAGTGGAGCGAAGGGGGGAGGTGGCGAGCGAAGCGAGCCGGCGACCTCCGTAGCATAACGAGATACGGTACGGATACACAGATACGGATTCGTATAGAGGAGGCTCGGAAAAGTAAAAACCATTTTTCAAAGTCCCCCCCCCCTTGCCTCCTTCTCCCCTCTTTAGGTGGATCTCGGAAGTTAACAGACTTGCAACATTTTTTTTTCAGATTCTTATCTAGGGGCCCAGAGTTGGACAAAATCATTTTTCAAAACTCCCCCCTCTCCCCCTCTTCACCCCTCCCCCCATCGTATCTCGGAAACTAAGAGACCAGAGTTTTGTTTTTTCCCGGATTCGTAAGAGGAGGCTCGGAAAAGAAAAAACTTGAGGTGTCAAGGGACATCCGGATGGAACTCCGGAACTTTCGATATTGTAAAGCCGACAGTGAGGTCAAAATCAAAATACAAGATGGCGGCTGCGATAACTTTCGAATTCTTCATCATGGGAGTCGTTTTCATGGTTTTCGAGGATAATAAGGCCGATAGTGAGGTTAAAAACCAAATCCAAGATGGCGGCTGCGATAATTTTCGAAATGTTCTTCATGGGAGTCGTTTTCATGGTTTTCGAGGATGCTAAAGCCGATAGTGAGGTTAAAATCAAAATCCAAGATGGCGGCTGTGATAATTTTAGAATTGTTCATCATGGGAGTAGTTTTCATGGTTTTCGAGGATGCTAAAGACGATAGTGAGGTAAAAATCAAAATCCAAGATGGCGGCTGCGATAATTTTCGAATTGTTCATCATGGGATTCGTTTTCATGGTATTCGAGGTTCCTAAAACCGATGGCGAGGTCAAAATGAGAATCAGAGATGGCGGCTGCTATAATTTTCGAATTGTTCATCAATTTCATCATTGGAGTCGTTTTCATGGTTTTCGAGGGTGCTAAAACCGACGGCGAAGTCAAAATGAGAATCCAAGATGGCGGCTGCTATAATTTTCGAATTGTTCAACAATTTCATCTTGGGAGTCGTTTTCATGGTTTTCGAGGATGCTAAAACCGATAGTGAGGTCAAAATCAAAAACTAAGATGGCGGCTGCGATAATTTTCGAAATGTTCATCATGTGAGTCGTTTTCATGGTTTTCGAGGATGCTAAAGCCGATAGTGAGGTTTAAATCAAAATCCAAGATGTTGGCTGCGAAAATTTTCGAATTGTTCACCATGGGAGTCGTTTTCATGGTTTTCGAGGATGCTAAAGCCGATAGTGAGGTCATAATCGAAATCCAAGATGGCGACTGCAAAAAATTTCAAAATTTTCATCATGGATGTCGTTTTCATGGTTTTTGAGGGTGCTAAAACCGATGGCGAGGTCAAAATGAGAATCCAAGATGGCGGCTGCGATAATTTTCGAAGTGTTCATCATGGGAGTCGTTTTCATGGTTTTCGAGGATGCTTAAGCCGATAGTGAGGTCAAAATCAAAATCCAAGATGGCGGCTGCGATAATTTTTGAATTGTTTATTATGAGAGTCGTTTTCATGTTTTCGAGGATGCAAAAGCCGATAGTGGCGTCAAAATCAAAATCCAAGATGGCGACTGGAAAAAATGCAGTGTTCGAGGGGCAGTAAGCTCGTACATAACACAATAATATTTCAAATATAATATTTTATCCAAACTGGAAAGTTTGTTTTGCTTGGTTTGGAATTAAAAAATCTTTATATTGTGATGGATAGTTTTTGTGTTTACATCATGGGTGTCGTTTTCATGGTTTTCGAGGGTGCTAAAACCGATAACGAGATCAAAATGAGAATCCAAGATGGCGGCTGCTATAATTTTCAAATTGTTCATTAATTTCATCATGGGAGTCGTTTTCATGGTTTTCGAGGGTGCTAAAACAGATGGCGAGGTCAAAATGAGAATCCAAGGTAGCGGCTGCGATAATTTTCGAATTGTTCATCATGGGAGTCGTTTTCTTGGTTTTCGAGGATGCTAAAGACGATAGTGAGGTAAAAATCAAAATCCAAGATGGCGGCTGCGATAATTTTCGAATTGTTCATCATGGGATTCGTTTTCATGGTTATCGAGATTCCTAAAACCGATGGCGAGGTCAAAATGAGAATCAGAGATGGCGGCTGCTATAATTTTCGAATTGTTCATCAATTTCATCATTGGAGTCGTTTTCATGGTTTTCGAGGGTGCTAAAACCGATGGCGAAGTCAAAATGAGAATCCAAGATGGCGGCTGCTATAGTTTTCGAATTGTTCAACAATTTCATCTTGGGAGTCGTTTTCATGGTTTTCGAGGATGCTAAAACCGATAGTGAGGTCAAAATCAAAAACTAAGATGGCGGCTGCGATAATTTTCGAAATGTACATCATGGGAGTCGTTTTCATGGTTTTCGAGGATGCTAAAGCCGATAGTGAGGTTTAAATCAAAATCCAAGATGTTGGCTGCGAAAATTTTCGAATTGTTCACCATGGGAGTCGTTTTCATGGTTTTCGAGGATGCTAAAGCCGATAGTGAGGTTTAAATCAAAATCCAAGATGTTGGCTGCGAAAATTTTCGAATTGTTCACCATGGGAGTCGTTTTCATGGTTTTCGAGGATGCTAAAGACGATAGTGAGGTAAAAATCAAAATCCAAGATGGCGGCTGCGATAATTTTCGAATTGTTCATCATGGGAGTAGTTTTCATGGTTTTCGAGGATGCTAAAGACGATAGTGAGGTAAAAATCAAAATCCAAGATGGCGGCTGCGATAATTTTCGAATTGTTCATCATGGGATTCGTTTTCATGGTATTCGAGGTTCCTAAAACCGATGGCGAGGTCAAAATGAGAATCAGAGATGTCGGCTGCTATAATTTTCGAATTGTTCATCAATTTCATCATTGGAGTCGTTTTCATGGTTTTCGAGGGTGCTAAAACCGATGGCGAAGTCAAGATGAGAATCCAAGATGGCGGCTGCTATAATTTTCGAATTGTTCAACAATTTCATCTTGGGAGTTGTTTTCATGGTTTTCGAATATGCTAAAACCGATGGCGAGGTCAAAATGAGAATCCAAGATGGCGGCTGCAATAATTTTCGAAGTGTTCATCATGGGAGTCGTTTTCATGGTTTTCGAGGATGCTTAAGCCGATAGTGAGGTCAAAATCAAAATCCAAGATGGCGGCTGCGATAATTTTTGAATTGCTTATTATGAGAGTCGTTTTCATGTTTTCGAGGATGCAAAAGCCGATAGTGGCGTCAAAATCAAAATCCAAGATGGCGACTGGAAAAAATGCAGTGTTCGAGGGGCAGTAAGCTCGTACATAACACAATAATATTTCAAATATAATATTTTATCCAAACTGGAAAGTTTGTTTTGCTTGGTTTGGAATTAAAAAATCTTTATATTGTGATGGATAGTTTTTGTGTTTACATCATGGGTGTCGTTTTCATGGTTTTCGAGGGTGCTAAAACCGATAACGAGATCAAAATGAGAATCCAAGATGGCGGCTGCTATAATTTTCAAATTGTTCATTAATTTCATCATGGGAGTCGTTT
Source organism: Agrotis clavis (assembly GCA_954870645.1). NCBI lineage: Eukaryota > Metazoa > Arthropoda > Insecta > Lepidoptera > Noctuidae > Agrotis > Agrotis clavis. The sequence continues at coordinate 17,192,625 of OX940925.1, forward strand.
TCATGGTTTTCGAGGGTGCTAAAACAGATGGCGAGGTCAAAATGAGAATCCAAGGTAGCGGCTGCGATAATTTTCGAATTGTTCATCATGGGAGTCGTTTTCTTGGTTTTCGAGGATGCTAAAGACGATAGTGAGGTAAAAATCAAAATCCAAGATGGCGGCTGCGATAATTTTCGAATTGTTCATCATGGGATTCGTTTTCATGGTTATCGAGATTCCTAAAACCGATGGCGAGGTCAAAATGAGAATCAGAGATGGCGGCTGCTATAATTTTCGAATTGTTCATCAATTTCATCATTGGAGTCGTTTTCATGGTTTTCGAGGGTGCTAAAACCGATGGCGAAGTCAAAATGAGAATCCAAGATGGCGGCTGCTATAGTTTTCGAATTGTTCAACAATTTCATCTTGGGAGTCGTTTTCATGGTTTTCGAGGATGCTAAAACCGATAGTGAGGTCAAAATCAAAAACTAAGATGGCGGCTGCGATAATTTTCGAAATGTACATCATGGGAGTCGTTTTCATGGTTTTCGAGGATGCTAAAGCCGATAGTGAGGTTTAAATCAAAATCCAAGATGTTGGCTGCGAAAATTTTCGAATTGTTCACCATGGGAGTCGTTTTCATGGTTTTCGAGGATGCTAAAGCCGATAGTGAGGTTTAAATCAAAATCCAAGATGTTGGCTGCGAAAATTTTCGAATTGTTCACCATGGGAGTCGTTTTCATGGTTTTCGAGGATGCTAAAGACGATAGTGAGGTAAAAATCAAAATCCAAGATGGCGGCTGCGATAATTTTCGAATTGTTCATCATGGGAGTAGTTTTCATGGTTTTCGAGGATGCTAAAGACGATAGTGAGGTAAAAATCAAAATCCAAGATGGCGGCTGCGATAATTTTCGAATTGTTCATCATGGGATTCGTTTTCATGGTATTCGAGGTTCCTAAAACCGATGGCGAGGTCAAAATGAGAATCAGAGATGTCGGCTGCTATAATTTTCGAATTGTTCATCAATTTCATCATTGGAGTCGTTTTCATGGTTTTCGAGGGTGCTAAAACCGATGGCGAAGTCAAGATGAGAATCCAAGATGGCGGCTGCTATAATTTTCGAATTGTTCAACAATTTCATCTTGGGAGTTGTTTTCATGGTTTTCGAATATGCTAAAACCGATGGCGAGGTCAAAATGAGAATCCAAGATGGCGGCTGCAATAATTTTCGAAGTGTTCATCATGGGAGTCGTTTTCATGGTTTTCGAGGATGCTTAAGCCGATAGTGAGGTCAAAATCAAAATCCAAGATGGCGGCTGCGATAATTTTTGAATTGCTTATTATGAGAGTCGTTTTCATGTTTTCGAGGATGCAAAAGCCGATAGTGGCGTCAAAATCAAAATCCAAGATGGCGACTGGAAAAAATGCAGTGTTCGAGGGGCAGTAAGCTCGTACATAACACAATAATATTTCAAATATAATATTTTATCCAAACTGGAAAGTTTGTTTTGCTTGGTTTGGAATTAAAAAATCTTTATATTGTGATGGATAGTTTTTGTGTTTACATCATGGGTGTCGTTTTCATGGTTTTCGAGGGTGCTAAAACCGATAACGAGGTCAAAATGAGAATCCAAGATGGCGGCTGCTATAATTTTCGAATTGTTCATTAATTTCATCATGGGAGTCGTTTTCATGGTTTTCGAGGGTGCTAAAACAGATGGCGAGGTCAAAATGAGAATCCAAGGTAGCGGCTGCGATAATTTTCGAATTGTTCATCATGGGAGTCGTTTTCTTGGTTTTCGAGTGTGCTATTAACCGATGGAGAGGTCAAAATGAGAATCCAAGATGGCGGCTGCTATAATTTACGAATTGTTCATCATTTTCATCATGGGAGTGGTTTTCATGGTTTTCGAGGTGCTAAAGCCGATAGTGAGGTCAAAATCAAAATCCAAGATGGTGGCTGCGATAATTTACGAATTGTTCATCATGGGAGTCGTTTTCATGGTTTTCGAGGATGCTAAAGCCGATAGTGAGGTCAAAATCAAAATCCAAGATGGTGGCTGCGATAATTTACGAATTGTTCATCACGGGAGTCGTTTTCATGGTTTTCGAGGATGCTAAAGCCGATAGTGAGGTTAAAATCAAAATCCAAGATGGCGGCTGTGATAATTTTAGAATTGTTCATCATGGGAGTAGTTTTCATGGTTTTCGAGGATGCTAAAGACGATAGTGAGGTAAAAATCAAAATACAAGATGGCGGCTGCGATAATTTTCGAATTGTTCATCATGGGATTCGTTTTCATGGTATTCGAGGTTCCTAAAACCGATGGCGAGGTCAAAATCAAAATCCAAGATGGTGGCTGCGATAATTTACGAATTGTTCATCACGGGAGTCGTTTCCATGGTTTTCGAGGATGCTAAAGCCGATAGTGAAGTTAAAATACAAATGCAAGATGGCGGCTGCGATAATTTTTGAAATGTTCATCATGGGAGTCGTTTTCATAGTTTTCAAGGATGCTAAAGCCGATAGTGACGTCAAAATCAAAATCCAAGATGGTGACTTCAAAAAATGCAGTGTTCGAGGGGCAGTAAGCGCGTACCTAACACAATAATATTTTAAATATCATATTTTTTTTATCTAAACTGAAAAGTTTGTTTTGTTTGGTTTGGAATTGAAAAATTCTTTTTGTGATGGATAGTTTTTGTGTTTTCATCATGGGTATCGTTTTCATGGTTTTCGAGGGTGCTAAAATCGATGGCGAGGTCAAAATGAGAATCCAAGATGGCGGCTGCGATAATTTTCGAAATGTTCATTATGGGAGTCGTTTTCATGGTTTTCAAGGATGCTAAAGCCGATAGTGACGTCAAAATCAAAATCCAAGATGGTGACTTCATAAAATGCAGTGTTCGAGGGGCGGTAAGCGCGTACCTAACACAATAATATATTAAATATCATATTTTTTTATCATAACTGAAAAGTTTGTTTTGTTTGGTTTGGAATTGAAAAATTCTTTTTGTGATGGATAGTTTTTGTGTTTTCATCATGGGTATCGTTTTCATGGTTTTCGAGGGTGCTAAAATCGATGGCGAGGTCAAAATGAGAATCCAAGATGGCGGCTGCTATAGTTTTCGAAATGTTCATCAATTTCATCATGGGACGTAACGAAGGTTGAGTGGATGAAGCGTAACTCAGGGGTGACGACAAGCAAACTTACAAGTAACTCTCATGAGTAGGGCTAAGTACTAAGCCTCTCCTTTTTGGCTCCCCCCCCCCTCCCAATCGTATCTCAGACACTAAGAGACCCGTGTTCTTTTTTTTTACGGATTCGTATAGAGGAGGCTCGGAAAAGTAAAAACCATTTTTCAAAGTTGCCCCTTATGCCTCCCTTTTGAGTTTTTAATAAGGTTTTAGATTGGATTAGGGGGTTCCTAAGGGGTTTCAAAATCTTTTAAGTGCTCTAACGGATTTTAAAATTCTTTTAACTATCCTAAAGAATTCTCAATTTATTTTGTTTTTTTTTTTAATTTTGTTTCTTTTTTTTATTGAATTAATTATAAGGGTTTTCAGAATATTAAAAATATTTAAATAATTTATAATGGATTCTCAAAATTTTATTAAGGTAAGTAACACTTCTCCAAAACACGACCCCGCGAGCTGCTTGCAGCTCGCGCAACGCGCAAATACTAGTTATTATACTATATAAAGCTCGATTACCACTGACTGACTGACTGACTGATTGACATCATTGTTCTCCCAGATGGTGAAGGGGGAGGTGGGTATATTTTGACAGATTCGTAAACAAGTAACTCTGGTGAGTATGGGAAAAATCCCAAACCTCCCCTTTTCGCCCCCCCTCTCCCCCCTCCCCATCGTATCTCGGAAACTAAGAGACCCGTGTTTTGTGTTTTTTTACGGATTCGTATAGAGGAGGCTCGGAAAAGTAAAAATCATTTTTCATAGTTCCCCCCCTTGCCCCCCCTCTCCCCCCTTTAGGCGGATCTCGGAAGTTAACAGACTTGCAACGTTTCTTTTTTCAGATTCATATCAAAGGGCTCAGAGTTGGTCAAAATCATTTTTCAAAACTCCCCCCTCTCCCCCTCTTCACCCCTCCCCCCATCGTATCTCGGAAACTAATGGACCCGTGTTTTGTTTTTTTACGGATTCGTATAGAGGAGGCTCGGAAAAGTAAAAACCGTTTTCAAAGTCCCCCCCCCCTTGCCCCCCTTCTCCCCCCTTTAGGCGGATCACGGAAGTTAACAGACTTGCAACTTTTTTTTTTTTAGATTCATATCAAGGGGCTCAGAGTTGGTCAAAATCATTTTTCAAAACTCCCCCCTCTCCCCCTCTTCACCCCTCCCCCCATCGTATCTCGGAAAAACTAGGTGGCGGTAAAGCGAAGCGTAGCGTAGCGTAGGGATAAGGTCACGATAGCTTTCCGGTGGTAGGTAGGTCCCGAGTGGAGCGAACCTGCGAGACCGAGTGGAGCGAAGGGGGGAGGTGGCGAGCGAAGCGAGCCGGCGACCTCCGTAGCGTAACGAAGGTTGAGTGGGTGAAGCGTAACTCGGGGGTGACGACAAGCAAACTTACAAGTAACTCTCATGAGTATGGGAAAAATCCCAAACCTCCCCTTTTCGCTCCCCCTCTCCCCCCTCCCCATCGTATCTCGGAAACTAAGAGACCCGTGTTTTGTTTTTTTACGGATTCGTATAGAGGTGGCTCGGAAAACTAAAAACCACTTTTCAAAGTTCCCTCCCCCCTTGCTCCCCTTCTCCCCCTTTAGGCGGATCTCGGAAGTTAACAAACTTGCAAAATTTTTTTTTTCAGATTAATATCACAGGGCCCAGAGTTGGTAAAAATCATTTTTCAAAACTCCCCCCTCACCCCTCTTCAACCCTCCCCCCATCGTATCGCGGCAGCAGTGGTGGCCCAGTGGTATGAGCAGTGGTGGCCCAGTGGTATGAGCAGTGGTGGCCCAGTGGTATCGGTCCCGACTTACGAGTTGTAGGTCGTGGGTTCGAACCCCGCCTGGCGCATTACTTTGTGTAATTTATTTCATCACCACTGCTCTCAAAACGGTGAAGGAAAACATCGTGAGGAAACCGGCATGTCCTAGAACCAAAAATTCGAAGACATGTGACATCCACCAATCCGCACTGGGCCCGCGTGGTGGATTATGGCCCACTCCCTCTCACAGAGAGGAGGCCTGTGTCCCAGCAGTGGGAACATTATAGGCTGATGATGATCAGAGGGCCCAGAGTTGGTAAAAATCATTTTTCAAAACTCCCCCCTCACCCCTCTTCAACCCTCCCCCCATCGTATCGCGGAAAAAATAGGTACCTAGCGGTAAAGCGAAGCGTAGCGTAGGGAAAAGGTCACGATAGCTTTCCGGTGTTAGGTAGGTCCTGCGTGGAGCGAACCTGTGAGACCGAGTGGAGCGAAGGGGGGAGGTGGCGAGCGAAGCGAGCCGGCGACCTCCGTAGCGTAACGAAGGTTGAGTGGGTGAGGCGAAACTCAGGGGTGACGACAAGCAAACTTACAAGTAACTCTCATGAGTAGGGCAAAAGTACCAAGCCTCCCCAATTTGGCCTCCCCTATTTGGCCTCCCCCCCACTCCCAATCGTATCTCAGAAACTAAGAGACCCGTGTTCAGTTTTCGAGGATGCTACAGCCGATAGTGAGGTCAAAATCAAAATCCAAGATGGCGGCTGCGATAATTTTTAAAATGTTCATCATGGGAGTCGTTTCCATGGTTTTCGAGGGTGCTAAAACCGATGGCGAGGTCAAAATGAGAATCCAAGATGGCGGCTGCGATAATTTTCGAATTGTTCATCAATTTCATCATGGGAGTCGTTTTCATGGTTTTCGAGGATGCTAAAGCCGATAGTGAGGTCAAAATCAAAATCCAAGATGGCGGCTGCGATAATTTTCGAAATGTTCATCATGGGATTCGTTTTCATGGTTTTCGAGGATGCTAAAGCCGATAGTGAAGTTAAAATCCAAATCCAAGATGGCGGCTGCGATAATTTACGAATTGTTCATCATGGGTGTCGTTTTCATGGTTTTCGACGATGCTAAAGCCGATAGTGAGGTCAAAATCAAAATCCAAGATGGCGGCTGCGTTAATTTTCGAAATGTTCATCATGGGATTCGTTTTCATGGTTTTCGAGGATGCTAAAGCCGATAGTGAGGTCAAAATCCAAATCCAAGATGGCGGCTGCGATAATTTACGAATTGTTCATCATGGGAGTCGTTTTCATGGTTTTCGAGGATGGCGTCTGCAAAAAATGCAGTGTTTGAGGGGCAGTAAGCGCGTACCTAACACAATAATATTTTAAATATCGTAATTTTTTATCTAAACTGAAAAGTTTGTTTTGTTTGGTTTGGAATTGAAAAAATCTTTTTGTGATGGATAGTTTTTGTGTTTTCATCATGGGTGTCGTTTTTATGGTTTTCGAGGGTGCTAAAACCTATGGCGAAGTCAAAATGAGAATCCAAGATGGCGGCTGCTATAATTTTCGAATTGTTCATCAATTTCATTATAGGAGTCGTTTTCATGGTTTTCGAGGATGCTAAAGCCGATAGTGAAGTTAAAATCCAAATCCAAGATGGCGGCTGCGATAATTTTCGAATTGTTCATCAATTTCATCATCGAGGATGCTAAAGCCGATAGTGAGGTCAAAATCAAAATCCAAGATGGCGGCTGCGATAATTTTCGAAATGTGCATCATGGGAGTCGTTTTCATGGTTTTCGAGGATGCTAAAGCCGATAGTGAGGATAAAATCCAAATCAAAGATAGCGGCTGCAGTAATTTTCGAATTGTTCATCATGGGAGTCGTTTTCATGGTTTTCGAGGATGCTAAAGCCGATAGTGAGGTCAAAATCAAAATCCAAGATGGCGGCTGCGATAATTTTCGAAATGTGCATCATGGGAGTCGTTTTCATGGTTTTCGAGGATGCTAAAGCCGATAGTGAGGTCAAAATCAAAATCCAAGATGGTGGCTGCGATAATTTTCGAAATGTGCATCATGGGAGTCGTTTTCATGGTTTTCGAGGATGCTAAAGCCGATAGTGAGGATAAAATCCAAATCAAAGATAGCGGCTGCAGTAATTTTCGAATTGTTCATCGTGGGAGTCGTTTTCATGGTTTTCGAGGATGCTAAAGCCGATAGTGAGGTCAAAATCAAAATCCAAGATGGCGGCTGCGATAATTTTCGAAATGTGCATCATGGGAGTCGTTTTCATGGTTTTCGAGGATGCTAAAGCCGATAGTGAGGATAAAATCCAAATCCAAGATGGCGGCTGCGATAATTTACGAATTGTTCATCATGGGTGTCGTTTTCATGGTTTTCGAGGATGTTAAAGCCGATAGTGAGGTCAACATCAAAATCCAAGATAGCAGCTTCGATAATTTTCGAAATGTTCATCATGGGTTGTCGTTTTCATGGTTTTCGAGGATGCTAAAGCTGCTAATGAGGTCAAAATTAAAATCCAAGACGGCGGCTGCGATAATTTTCGAAATGTTCATCATGGGAGTCGTTTTCATGGTTTTCGAGGATGCTAAAACCGATGGAGAGGTCAAAATCAAAATCCAAGATGGCGGCTGCGATAATTTTCGAAATGTTCATCATGGGAGTCGTTTTCATGGTTTTCGAGGATGCTAAAACCGAAAATGAGGTCAAAATCAAAATCCAAGATGGTGGCTGCGATAATTTTCGAAATGTTCATCATGGGAGTCGTTTTCATGGTTTTCGAGGATGCTAAAGCCGATAGTGAGGATAAAATCCAAATCCAAGATGGCGGCTGCGATAATTTACGAATTGTTCATCATGGGTGTCGTTTTCATGGTTTTCGAGGATGTTAAAGCCGATAGTGAGGTCAACATCAAAATCCAAGATAGCAGCTTCGATAATTTTCGAAATGTTCATCATGGGTTGTCGTTTTCATGGTTTTCGAGGATGCTAAAACCGATAATGAGGTCAAAATTAAAATCCAAGATGGTGGCTGCGATAATTTTCGAAATGTTCATCATGGGAGTCGTTTTCATGGTATTCGAGGATGCTAAAACCGATGGCGAGGTCAAAATGAGAATCCAAGATGGCGGCTGCTATAATTTTCGAATTGTTCAACAATTTCAACATGGGAGTCGTTTTCATGGTTTTCGAGGATGCTAAAGCCGATAGTGAAGTCAAAATCAAAATCCAAGATGGTGGCTGCGATAATTTTCGAAATGTTCATCATGGGAGTCGTTTTCATGGTTTTCGAGGATGCTAAAACCGATAATGAGGTCAAAATTAAAATCCAAGATGGTGGCTGCGATAATTTTCGAAATGTTCATCATGTGAGTCGTTTTCATGGTTTTCGAGTATGCTAAAGCCGATAATGAGGTCAGAATTAAAATCCAAGATGGTGGCTGCGATAATTTTCGAAATGTTCATCATGGGAGTCGTTTTCATGGTTTTCGAGGATGCTAAAACCGATAATGAGGTCAAAATTAAAATCCAAGATGGTGGCTGCGATAATTTTCGAAATGTTCATCATGGGAGTCGTTTTCATGGTATTCGAGGTTGCTAAAACCGATGGCAAGGTCAAAATGAGAATCAGAGATGGCGGCTGCTATTATTTTCGAATTGTTCATCAATTTCATCATGGGAGTCGTTTTCATGGTTTTCGAGGGTGCTAAAACCGATGGCGAGGTCAAAATGAGAATCCAAGATGGCGGCTGCTATAATTTTCGAATTGTTCAATAATTTCATCGTGGGAGTCGTTTTCATGGTTTTCGAGGGTGCTAAAACCGATGGAGAGGTCAAAATCAAAATCCAAGATGGCGGGTTCGATAATTTTGGAATTGTTCATCATGGCAGTCGTTTTCATGGTTTTCGAGGATGCTGATTTGCTGAAGCCGATTGTGACGTCAAAATCAAAATCTAAGATGGCGACTGCAAAAAATGCAGTGTTCGAGGGGCAGTAAGCGCGTACCTAACACAATAATTATTTTAAATATCATATTTTTATCTAAACTGAAAAGTTTGTTTTGTTTGGTTTGGAATTGAAAAATTCTTTTCGTGATGGATAGTCTTGTGTTTTCATCATGGGTGTCGTTTTCATGGTTTTCGAGGGTGCTAAAACCGATGGCGAAGTCAAAATGAGAATCTAAGATGGCGGCTGCTATCGATAATTTTCGAAATGTTCATCAATTTCATCATGGGACGTGACGAAGGTTGAGTGGATGAAGCGTAACTCAGGGGTGACGATAAGCAAACTTACAAGTAACTCTCATGAGTAGGGCAAAAGTATTAAGCCTCTCCTTTTTGCCCCCCCCCCCCCCCTCCTCCCAATCGTATCTCAGACACTATGAGACCCGTGTTCTTTTTTTTTACAATTCGATTTCTATTCGTATAGAGGAGGCTCGGAAAAGTAAAAACCATTTTTCAATGTATACCTCCCTTCTGAGTTTTTAATAAGGTTTTAGATTGGATTAGGGGGTTCTTAAGGGGTTTCAAATTCTTTTAATTGCTCTAACGGATTTTAAAATTCTTTTAACTAGGTATCAGGAATTCTCAATTTATTTTGATTTTTTTTTTTAATTTTGTTTTTTTTTTTTTATTAAATTAGTTATAAGGGTTTTCAGAAAATTAAAAATATTTTATATAATTTACAAAATCTTTTAAGGACTATGGATTTTCCAATTCATTTAAAGATTCTTATGGATTCTCAAAATTTTATTAAGGTAAGGAATACTTCCCCAAAACACGACACCGCGAGCTGCTTGCAGCTCGCGCAACGCGCAAATACTAGTTATTATTATACTATATAAAGCTCGATTACCACTGACTGACTGACTGACTGATTGACATAATTGTTCTCCCAGATGGTGAAGGGGGAGGTGGGTATATTTTGACAGATTCGTAAACAAGTGACTCTCGTGAGTATGGGAAAAATCCCAAACCTCCCCTTTTCGCCCCCCCTCCCCCCCCTCCCCACCGTATCTCGGAAAATAAGAGACCTGTGTTTTGTTTTTTTACGGATTCGTATAGAGGAGGCTCGGAAAAGCAAAAAACATTTTTCAAAGTCCCCCCCCCTTGCCTCCTTCTCACCCCTTTAGGTGGATCTCGGAAGTTGACAGACTTGCAACATTTTTTTTTTCAGGTTCATATCAAGGGGCCAAGAGTTGGTCCAAATCGTTTTTCAAAACTCCCCCCTCTCCCCCTCTTCACCCCTCCCCCCATCGTATCTCTGAAACTAAGAGACCCGTGTTTTGTTTTTTTACGGATTCGTATAGAGGAGGTCCGGAAAAGTAAAAGCCGTTTTTCAAAGTCCCCCCCCTCCTTGGCTCCCTTCTCCCCCCTTCAGGCGGATCTCGGAAGTTAACAGACTTGCAACATTTTTTTTTTCAGATTCATATCAAGGTGCCCAGAGTATGTTAAAATCATTTTTCAAAACTGCCCCCTCCCCCCCCCCCCCTTCACCCCTCCAAAGCGAAGCGTAACGTAGCGTAGGGATAAGGTCTCGATAGCTTTCCGGTGGTAGGTAGGTCCCGAGTGGAGCGAACCTGCGAGACCGAGTGGAGCGAAGGGGGGAGGTGGCGAGCGAAGCGAGCCGGCGACCTCCGTAGCGTAACGAAGGTTGAGTGGGTGAAGCGTAACTCAGGGGTGACGACAAGCAAACTTACAAGTAACTCTCATGAGTAGGGCACAAGTACCAAGCCTCCCCTTTATGGCCTCCCCCCCCCCTTCCAATTGTATCTCGGAAACTAAGAGACCCGTGTTTTGTTTTTTTACGGATTCATATAGAGGAGGCTCGGAATAGTAAAAACCATTTTTCAAAGTTCCCCCCCTTGCCCCCCTTCTCCCCCTTTTGGCGGATCTCGGAAGTTAACAAACATGCAACATTTTTTTTTTTCAGATTCATATCGAGGAACGCAGAGTTGGTCAAGATCATTTTTCAAAACTCCCCCCTCTCCCCCTCTTGACCCCTCCCCCCATCGTATCTCGGAAAAAGTAGGTAGCAGTAAAGCGAAGCGTAGCGTAGCGTAGGGATAAGATCACAATAGCTTTCCGGTGGTAGGTAGGTGTCGAGTGGAGCGAACCTGCGAGACCGAGTGGAGCGAAGGGGGGAGGTGGCGAGCGAAGCGAGCCGGCGACCTCCGTAGCGTAACGAAGGTTGAGTTGATAGAAGCGTAACTCAGGCCGGGTGACGACAAGCAAACTTACAAGTAACTCTCATGAGTAGGGCAAAAGTACCAAGCCCCCCCTTTTTGGCCTCCCCCCCCTCCCAATCGTATCTCGGAAACTAAGAGACCAGTGTTTTGTTTTTTTACGGATTCGTATAGAGGAGGCTCGGTAAAGTAAAAACCATTTTTCAAAGTTCCCCCCCTTGCCCCCCTTCTCTCCCCTTTAGGCGGATCTCGGAAGGTAACAGACTTGCAACATTTTTTTTTTCAGATTCATATCACTAGGCCCAGAGTTGGTCAAAATCATTTTTAAAAACTCCCCCCTCTCCCCCTCTTCACCCCTCCCCCCATCGTATCTCGGAAACTAGGTAGCGGTAAAGCGAAGCGTAGCGTAGCGTAGGGATAAGATCACGATAGCTTTCCGGTGGTAGGTAGGTGTCGAGTGGAGCGAACCTGCGAGACCGAGTGGAGCGAAGGGGGGAGGTGGCGAGCGAAGCGAGCTGGCAACCTCCGTAGCGTAACGAAGGTTGAGTGGGTGAAGCGTAACTCAAGGGTGACGAGAAGCAATCTTACAAGTAACTCTCATGAGAAGGGCAAAAGTACCAAGCCTCCCCTTTTTGGCCTCCCCCCCCCCTCGCAATCGTATCTCAGAAACTAAGAGACTCGTGTTTTGTTTTTTTTTCATATTCGTATATAGAGGAGGCTCGGAAAAGAAAAAAACAGTTTTTTCAAAGTTCCCCCTCTTGACCCCCTTCCCCCCCTTTAGGCGGATCTCAGAAGAGACTTGGAACATTTTCCAAATCAAAGTCCAAGATGCCGGCTGCGATAATTTTCGATATTCATCATTGGAGTCGTTTTCATGGTTTTCGAGGATGCTTAACCCGATAGTGAGGTCAAAATGAAAATTCAAGATGGCGGCTGCAATAATTTTCGAATTGTTCATCATGGGAGTCGTTTTCATGGTTTTCGAGGATGCTAAAGCCGATAGTGAGGTCAAAATTAAAATCCAAGATGACGGCTGCAATAATTTTCATAATGTTCATCATGGGAGTCGTTTTCATGGTTTTCGAGGATGCTAAAGCCGATTGTGGGGTCAAAATTAAAATCCAAGATGGCGGCTGCGATAATTTTCGAATTGTTCATCATGGGAGTCGTTTTCATGGTATTCGAGGGTGTTAAAACCGATGGAGAGGTCAAAATGAGAATCTAAGATGGCGGCTGCTATAATTTTCGAATTGTTCATCAATTTCATCATCGAGGATGCTGAAGCCGATAGTGAGGTCAAAATCAAAATCCAAGATGGCGGCTTCGATAATTTTCGAAATTTTCATCATGGGAGTCGTTTTCATAGTTTTCGAGGATGCTAAAGCCGATAGTGAGGTCAAAATTAAAATCCAAGATGGCGGCTGCGATAATTTTCGAAATGTTCATCATGGGAGTCGTTTTCATGGTTTTCGAGGATGCTAAAGCCGATAGTGAGGATAAAATCCATATCCAAGATGGCGGCTGCGATAATTTTCGAAATGTTCATCATGGGAGTCGTTTTCATGGTTTTCGAGGATGCTAAAGCCGATAGTGAGATCAAAATTAAAATCCAAGATGGCGGCTGCGATAATTTTCGAAATGTTCATCATGGGAGTCGTTTTCAAGGTTTTCGAGGATGCTAAAGCCGATAGTGAGGTCAAAATTAAAATCCAAGATGGCGGCTGCGATAATTTTCGAATTGTTCATCATGGGTGTCGTTTTCATGGTTTTCGAGGGTACTAAAACCGATGGCGAGGTCAAAATGAGAATCCAAGATGGCGGCTGCTATTATTTTCAAATTGTTCATCAATTTCATCAAGGGAGTCGTTTTCATGGTTTTCGAGGATGCTAAGGCCGATAGTGAGGTGAAAATCCAAATCCAAGATGGCGGCTGCGATAATTTTCGAATTGTTCATCATGGGAGTCGTTTTTACGGTTTTCGAGGATGCTACAGCCGATAGTGAGGACAAAATCAAAATCCAAGATGGCGGCTGCGATAATTTTCGAAATGTTCATCATGGGAAACGTTTTCATGGTTTTCGAGGATGCTAAAGCCGATAGTGAGGTCAAAATCAAAATCCAAGATGGCGGCTGCGATAATTTTCGAATTGTTCATCATGGGAGTCGTTTTTACGGTTTTCGAGGATGCTACAGCCGATAGTGAGGACAAAATCAAAATCCAAGATGGCGGCTGCGATAATTTTCGAAATGTTCATCATGGGAAACGTTTTCATGGTTTTCGAGGATGCTAAAGCCGATAGTGAGGTCATAATCAAAATCCAAGACGGCGGCTGCTATAATTTTCGAATTGTTCATCAATTTCATCATCGAGGATGCTAAAGCCGATAGTGAGGTCAAAATCAAAATCCAAGATGGCGGCTGCTATAATTTTCGAATTGTTCATCAATTTCATCAAGGGAGTCGTTTTCATGGTTTTCGAGGATGCTAAGGCCGATAGTGAGGTGAAAATCGAAATCCAAGATGGCGGCTGCGATAATTTTCGAATTGTTCATCATGGGAGTCGGTTTCATGGTTTTCGAGGATGCTAAAGCCGATAGTGAGGTCAAAATCAAAATCCAAGATGGCGGCTGCTATAATTTTCGAATTGTTCATCAATTTCATCATCGAGGATGCCAAAGCCGATAGTGAGGTCAAAATCAAAATCCAAGATGGCGGCTGCTATAATTTTCGAATTGTTCATCAATTTCATCATCGAGGATGCTAAAGCCGATATTGAGGTCAAAATCAAAATCCAAGATGGCGGCTTCGATAATTTTCGAAATTTTCATCATGGGAGTCGTTTTCATGGTTTTCGAGGATGCTAAAGCCGATAGTGAGGTCAAAATTGAAATCCAAGATGGCGGCTGCGATAATTTTCGAAATGTGCATCATGGGAGTCGTTTTCATGGTTATCGAGGATGCTAAAGCCGATAGTGAGGATAAAATCCATATCCAAGATGGCGGCTGCGATTATTTTCGAAATGTTCATCATGGGAGTCGTTTTCATGGTTTTCGAGGATGCTAAAGCCGATAGTGAGATCAAAATTAAAATCCAAGATGGCGGCTGCGATAATTTTCGAAATGTTCATCATGGGAGTCGTTTTCATGGTTTTCGAGGGTGCTTAAACCGATGGCGAGGTCAAAATGTGAATCCAAGGTGGCGGCTGCGATAATTTTCGAAATGTTCATCATGGCAGTCGTTTTCAAGGTTCGGAGGATGCCAAAGCCGATAGAGAGGTTTAAATTCAAATCCAAGATGGCGGCTGCGATAATTTTCGAATTGTTCATCATGGGAGTCGTTTTTATGGTTTTCGAGAATGCTAAAGCCGATAGAGAGGTTAAAATTCAAATCCAAGATGGCGGCTGCGATAATTTTCGAATTGTTCATCATGAGAGTCGTTTTCATGGTTCTTGAGGATGCTTCAGCCGATAGTGAGGTCAAAATCAAAATCCAAGATGGCGGCTGCAATAATTTTCGAAATGTTCATCATGGGAGTCGTTTTCATGGTTTTCGAGGGTGCTAAAACCGATGGCGAGGTCAAAATGAGAATCCAAGGTGGCGGCTGCGATAATTTTCGAAATGTTCATCATGGCAGTCGTTTTCAAGGTTCGGAGGATACCAAAGCCGATAGAGAGGTTAAAATTCAAATCCAAGATGGCGGCTGCGATAATTTTCGAATTGTTCATCATGGAAGTCGTTTTTATGGTTTTCGAGAATGCTAAAGCCGATAGAGAGGTTAAAATTCAAATCCAAGATGGCGGCTGCGATAATTTTCGAATTGTTCATCATGGGAGTCGTTTTCATGGTTCTCGAGGATGCTAAAGCCGATAGTGTGGTCAAAATAAAAATCCAAGATGGCGGCTGCTATAATTTTCAAATTGTTCATCATGGGAGTCGTTTTCATGGAATTCGAGGGTGCTAAAACCGTTGGCGAGGTCAAAATGAGAATCCAAGATGGCGGCTGCTATAATTTTCGAATTGTTCATCAATTTCATCATGGGAGTCGTTTTCATGGTTTTCGAGGGTGCCAAAACCGATGGCGAGGTCAAAATCCAAGATGACGGCTTCGATAATTTTCGAAATTTTCATCATGGGAGTCGTTTCTATGGTTTTCGAGAATGCTAAAGCCGATAGTGAGGTCAAAATCAAAATCCAAGATGGCGACTGCAAACAAATTCAAAGCTTTAATCATGGATGTCGTTTTCATGGTTTTCGAGGTTGCTAAAACCGATGTCGAAGTTAGAATGAGAATCCAAGATGGCGGCTGCGATAATTTTCGAATTGTTCATCATGGGAGTCGTTTTCATGGTTCTCGAGGATGCTAAAGCCGATAGTGTGGTCAAAATAAAAATCCAAGATGGCGGCTGCTATAATTTTCAAATTGTTCATCATGGGAGTCGTTTCATGGAATTCGAGGGTGCTAAAACCGTTGGCGAGGTCAAAATGAGAATCCAAGATGGCGGCTGCTATAATTTTCGAATTGTTCATCAATTTCATCATGGGAGTCGTTTTCATGGTTTTCGAGGGTGCCAAAACCGATGGCGAGGTCAAAATGAGAATCCAAGGTGTCAGCTGCGATGATTTTCGAATCGTTCATCATGGGTGTCGTTTTCATGGTTTTTGAGGGTGCTAAAACCGATGGTGAGGTCAAAATCAAAATCCAAGATGACGGCATCGATAATTTTCGAAATGTTCATCATGGGAGTCCTTTTCGTGGTTTTCGAGGATGATAATGTCGATAGTGAGGTTAAAATCCAAATCCAAGACGGCGGCTGCTATAATTTTTGAATTGTTCATCAATTTCATCATGGGTGTCGTTTTCATGGTTTTCGAGGGTGCTAAAACCGATGGCGAGGTCAAAATGAGAATCCAAGATGGCGGCTGCTATAATTTTCGAATTGTTCATCAATTTCATCATGGGACGTAACGAAGGTTGAGTGGATGAGGCGTAACTCAGGGGTGACGACAAGCAAACTTACAAGTAACTCTCATGAGTAGGGCAAAAGTACTAAGCCTCTCCTTTTTGGCTATCCCCCCACCCCTCCCAATCGTATCTCAAAAGCTAAGAGACCCGTGTTCAGAAAAGTAAAAACCGTTTTTCAAAGTTGCCCCTTATGCCTCCCTTCTGAGTTTTAAATAAGGTTTTAGATTGAATTAGGGGGTTCTTAAGAGTTTTCAAAATCTTTTAAGTGCTCTCACGGATTTTAAAATTCTTTTAACTATCCTAAGGAATTCTCAATTTTTTTTGTTTTTAAATTTTGTTTCTTTTTTTTATTGAATTAGATAAAAGGGTTTTCACAATATTAAAAATATTTTATATAATTTAATAATTTACAAAATCTTTTAAGGACTATGGATTTTCCAATTCATTTAAAGATTCTTATGGATTCTCAAAATTTTATCGAGGTAAGGAATACTTCTCCAAAACACGACCCCGCGAGCTGCTTGCAGCTCGCGCAACGCGCAAATACTAGTTATTATACTATATAAAGCTCGATTACCACTCACTCACTCACTGACTGACTGATTGACATAATTGTTCTCCCAGATGGTGAAGGGGAAGGTGGGTATATTTTGACAGATTCGTAAACAAGTAACTCTGGTGAGTATGGGAAAAATCCCAAACCTCCCCTTTTCACCCCCCCTCTCCCCCCTCCCCATCGTATCTCGGAAACTAAGAGACCCGTGTTTTGTTTTTTTACGGATTCGTATAGAGGAGGCTCGGAAAAGTAAAAACCATTTTTCAAACTCCCCCCCCCCCCCTTTCCCCCTTCTCCCCCCTTTAGGTGGATCTCGGAAGTTAACAGACTTGAAACATTTTTTTTTCAGTTTCATATCAAGGGGCCCAGAGTTGGTCAAAATCATTTTTCAAAACTCCCCCCTCTCCCCCTCTTCAGCTCTCCCCCCATCGTATCTCGGAAACTAAGAGACCCGTGTTTTGTTTTTTAGGCTCGAGAAAGTAAAAACCACTTCTCAAAGTTCCCCCCCCCTTGCCCCCCTTCTCCCCCTTTAGGCGGATCTCGGAAGTTAACAGACTTGCAACAAATTTTTTTTCAGATTCATATCAAGGGGCCCAGAGGTGGTCAAAATCATTTTTCAAAACTCCCCCTCTCCCCCCCTCCCCCCATCGTATCTCGGAAAAAGTAGGTAGCAGTAAAGCGAAGCGAAGCGTAGCGTAGGGATAAGGTCACGATAGCTTTCCGGTCGTAGGTAGGTCCCGAGTGGAGCGAACCTGCGAGACCGAGTGGAGCGAAGGGGGGAGGTGGCGAGCGAAGCGAGCCGGCGACCTCCGTAGCGTAACGAAGGTTGAGTGGGTGAAGCGTAACTCAGGGGTGACGACAAGTAAACTTACAAGTAACTCTCATGAGTAGGGCAAAAGTACCAAGCCTCCCCTTTTTGGCCTCCCCCCCCTCGCAATCGTATCTCAGAAACTAAGATACCTGCGTTCTGTTTTTTTACGAATTCGTATAAAATAAAAGTGAGAACCATTTTTCAAAGTTGCCCCATAAGCCTCCCTTCTCCCCCCCTTTAGGTGGATCTCAGAAGAGAGTTTCATATCAAAGGGCTCAGAGTATGACAAAATCATTTTTCTAAACCCCCCCCCCCCCTCTCCCCCCTTCACCCCTCCCCCCATCGTATCTCGGAAACTTAGACCCGTGCTTTATTTTTTTACGGATTCGTATCTAAGAGGAGGCTTGGAAAAGTGAGAACCATTTTTCAAAGTTGCCCCATAAGCCTCCCTTCTGTGTTTTTAATAAGGTTTTAGATTGGTTTAGGGGGTTCTTAAAGGGTTTCAAAATCTTTTTAGTGCTTTCTTTTAACTACTCTAAGTAATTCTCATTTTTTTTTTTGTTGTTAATTTTGTTTCTTTTTTTTATTGAATTAGTTTTATAATGTTTTAGGGGGTCCTTTTTTTTATTTTTTTATTCTATTCTCAACAATTTCCCAGACTTGATTTTAGTCAAAAATGTTGATATTATTATGGGTACTTATCGTTTTCGAGTGATTTGGAGGTGCTGATTTAGGACGCACCGTTTTCGAGATAATTATAAGCTACCTTATAACCTGCTACGACTCATGAAGCGCGCTCGCTACGCTCGCATTTTACATTGCAAACCCACTTTCTGTCACAAATGACGTCGTCGCTCCTTTTTTTTCTGAGAATGGTTAATCATCAAATAACTTCTCCCGCTCTGGGCTGAGCGGGTGTCAGACTTTTACTGACTAAAACCCACCCATGTTCCTTCATTGCCCTGTGCATTCCGGGGCCGCAGTATTTCTTTCGAACAACCAGTCAGGCAGCGCCTCATGCCAGCTAGCAAGACTTTTAGGTTTTATTTTTTACTGACATAATTCAGGAAGTCGAATTTTATAAACAAACAAATGTCATACATACAAAGATATACTTAGGCGTCTTAAGAGGGCCGTCCTGAATGAACTAACAATGGTTTATTTTTCCAAGTTGTATGAGAAACCAATGCAGTACATTTATGTTACCTACCTGCCAAAAATTATTATTTAACTAGCTGTGCCCGCGACTTCGTTCGCGTGGATGTCGGAATTTAACAATGTATTTTTTAGTGCGAAGCGTTTAATTCTCGCCACGTTTTCCATTTATAAACCCTGTATTTCGAATTCAAGAATATTACACGTGTTTGTAATAATCGCCCTCTGTTGTTCAAAGGCAGTACCATTCAATTGCTATTGGATTAGAGTAGTTTGTATATCGATTTGAATTCGATATTGTTTAATGAATTAAATTAATGTTGGTATGGAAAAAAAATTGATGGAACCTACTCTAAATCCTATTTCAGCGCGCGTGAACGTAAAGCGACAAAAAGAGTTAAAACTCCAAAACAAATAAAATTCTTAGATTTTTTGTCAAAGAAACATGTAAGTACTACCTAGCTACAACGGACATACAAAAAGATTAACAAAAAATAAGGATTTGGGCTCAGCTTATATTATGTAGGTAAGATTTAGATTTTGAAAAGGTTGCTGGAACAATTTTATAAACTTGTCCACTCCACTCCACCCGCTCCACTTCACCCGCTCCACTCCACTCCACCCGCTCCACTCCACTCCACTCGCTCCACTCCACTCCACCCGCTCCACTCCACTCCACCCGCTCCACTCCACTCCACCCGCTCCACTCCACTCTACCCTCTCCACTCCACTCCTCCCACTCCACTCCACTCCTCCCACTCCACTCCACTCCACCCACTCCACTCTACTCCACTCCAACCCCTCCACTCCACTCTACCCTCTCCACTCCACTCCTCCCACTCCACTCCACTCCTCCCACTCCACTCCACTCCACCCACTCCATTCCACTCCACTCCAACCCCTCCACTCCACTCCACCCGCTCCACTCCACTCCACCCGCTCCCCTCCACTCCACCCGCTCCACTCCACTCCACCCGCTCCACTCCACTCCACCCGCTCCACTCCACTCCACCCGCTCCACTCCACGCCACCCGCTCCACTCCACTCCACTCGCTCCACTCCCCTCCACCCGCTCCACTCCACTCTACCCGCTCCACACCACTCCACCCGCTCCACTCCACTCCACCCGCTCCACTCCACTCCACCCGCTCCACTCCACTCCACCCGCTCCACTCCACTCCACCCGCTCCACTCCACTCCACCCGCTCCACTCCACTCCACCCGCTCCACTCCACTCCACCCGCTCCACTTCACGCCACCCGCTCCACTCCACTCCACTCGCTCCACTCCCCTCCACCCGCTCCACTCCACTCTACCCGCTCCACACCACTCCACCCGCTCCACTCCACTCCACCCGCTCTACACCACTTCACCCTCTCCACTCAACTCCACCCGCTCCAGTCCAGTCCACTCCAGTCCAGTTCACTCCAGTCAACTCCACTCCTTTTCAGTCCACTCCACTCCACTCCACTCCACTCCGCTCCACTCCGCTCCGCTCCACTCCACTCCACTCCCCTCCACTCCACTCCACTCTACTCCACTCCACTCCACTCTACTCCACTCCACTCCATTCCATTCCATTCCATTCCGGTCCATTCCTCCACTCCACTCCACTCCATTCCAGTCCAGTCCAGTCCATTCCATTCCATTCCAGTCCAGTCCAGTGCATTCCATTCCATTATGTTCGATTCCTTTAAATCGCTTTAATTAATTTCGGGTGAAATGATTCATCATCATCATCAGCCTATAATGTTCCCACTGCTGGGACACAGGCCTCCTCTCTGTGAGAGGGAGTGGGCCATAATCCACCACGCGGGCCCAGTGCGGGTTGGCAGATATCACATGTCTTCGAAATTTTGGTTCTAGGACATGCCGGTTTCCTCACGATGTTTTCCTTCACCGTTTTGAGAGCAGTGGTGATGAAATAAATTACGCAAAGTAATTCGCCTGGCGGGGTTCGAACCCACGACCTACAACTCGTAAGTCGGGACCGATACCACTGGGCCACCACTGCTCTCAATTGAATTGATTACGATGAAACAAAATACCGTACATAAATGTTACTTCAATAACACCTCGTTTCCAGGTTTTCTTAAAACGCCATCTGCCGTGCGTTGAAATAATTATGTTTAAGTTTATTAATTGAATAAGTAGTTTTTCGATTCGAAGCTAGATCGCGCTACTGTCCTACGCGTCTCGGTGTGAACTGACCGTAATTTTACTTCTGGAACACTTTAAATTCAAATATCTTTTGATAGACTGAACCGATTCCGATGAAACAAAAACTAAACGTTACTTCAAGGTACGGTCAGTCGTTGTGTATTAAAGTTATCTACAGAGCTTTCGTACATTTTAAGTGATGCCCGAACAAATAAACATACAAACAGACATACAGACAAACAGACAAAAATTCTAAAAATGCTAGAAATGGGTTCTATTGGTTGTCCTTTAATAACCTGGCTTTATTTTTTGAGTTTTTTTTTAATGTACAAAAATTACTTTTCTACAGTTTTATTACATGTATAGATATAGATATAGATAGATAGATAGTTTTTGGCTAAGGTTGTGTTGTCTTTTTAGATATTTTCTTATGATTTTTTTTTTCAGCACGACTACCTACATCTATACATTATTTGTTATTACGAATTCATTATTATCAGTTGCGGTACGTAAGAAGTTTTAATAGACTACATTCCTCGAGTCTTTTTTTTTTATTTTATTTTTTTTTTTTAGCGTGGTAAAATCATCAAATGAGTCCTCCAACCCCGGGCAGGGCGGGAGGGACTGTCAGACTTCTACTGACTAAAATCCACGGTGTCCTTCAATAGCCTGTTACGTTCCGGGGTCACGGTAAGGAAATAATCCCGCGACCCCGGCAGGCTTTGGCCCTCTGAGAGGGGGGCCCCGTCATTATGCTGACGCTCTTTGAGGCGCGCGTGGGACACAACGCGCCGTCGACCCGGGCATGGTCCTTGGTCGGGCAGCGAGTTGCCCTTTACTCGCTGCCCGCATGCCCGCGCCTACGGTGGCCGGAGATCATCTGCTGACGTCCGACGCCGCGGGCGCCTACCACTGCGGTTGGGGCGGAGGGAGGACGCTGTCCTCTCTCGCTCGCGGCCCGCCTCCTCCTTCACGAGCATTACTGCCTCGCAGAAGGAGCAGACCGCTTCCCACTCCGTCTCGCCCCGCAGCATGGCCGCAACCAATGCCGGGCGCGAGAGGTCTCCGCCTATCGCCGCCGTGAGGACACGTCGGTGCACCGCCCAAGCTGGGCAGTCTTGCACCGTATGCTCTACTGTGTCCTCCGGGCGATCTTCGCAGTGGTGGCACCCGGGCCGCAATTACGGCGTGCCCGGCCTTCGGTCGCGACAGTCGTCCCCTCCATACTGCCCTGAGATCGCGCCGGAGCTCTTCCCGCCGCGCCTCGACTTCACGAGGCAGCGGGGTCACGCCCCGGCGCTGCGCCTCCACGCGCCACTCATAGACGCGCTGGAGGGCAGTCGCCTCCAGATCCCAGGGCAGTAATCCGGCAAGGACGTTGGCCGCTTCGCCGGCAATCGTGCGGTATCCCCGGATCATCCGGATAGCCATGACCCTCTGGCATGCGACCAACTTCAGTGGTCGCATCCGGATGCTTAGGGCCCACACAGGACATTCCTTGAGTCTAAGAAACTTTTTAATACGCTATACATTTTTCAAGTAACGCGCAAAAAAGGGGGCAGTGCCAGCCAAACGTTTTCAGCATGGCCCCCTTTTTTTGCATATTTCTTTTAAAGTACATTGAAAAAGAAACCGGTACATAATCTCCTGGAGGCGAGTACATTGAAGTGGTGTACACATAAATCGCAAATTCTGGGGGGCCTAGCGGGGCACACGTACCTACATACTTATACGTAACCCAGGCGAAAACTTTTACCAGCGATCGACCGTAAACGGGGCAGATTAAATTTTAGTCCGTTTAATTTTTCACCTCGCGGTGTGTTTGAATGGGGTGTTTGACGTTTAGTCAGGACATTGCTACGGGACAGGTCCCTTTTGTGATATCGTGTGCCTGATTGAAATATATCCTAAAACTATTATTCATTTTTACAAAAACATTACCTACATGTTTATATAAGCAAATTACACCAATTTATAATTTTTTATTATAAGCCTTACATGTTTTGTAATCGATAAATCGGTAAAAAAAAATGAAATCGATTTAGTGACGATTAAAAAAAATGGATCTAGCAACATTAATGGGGAAGGCAAGTGTCAAAGTGACAAGCTCAGTGACAAGTGACAGTTTGCTCCCAAAAGAACAGTCAAATCAAAGGATTTTTCTGAAAAAACAAAACGATTTATTGATCTAAAATGACTAGATTTTGTGTAATAAGCTGTTAAAATAATGGAACATACAAATTTCCGACAGTTCACACTATCAAGAAATAATGGGTAGCTGCTGTGACTGCCTTGAGAACAAAAATTGAATTATAACTAAGGAAAAGCTATATAATAAACAAATATCCAGGCTTGCGAAGCCGAGACAGGCCGTTAGTTGAGTTTATTAACGAAATTCTATGATTATACCATAACTAAACAATCGAATACACTTTTCAGAGTAATATCTACTTTTCTATTGGAGGTTAAGCAATACCAATCTTAAGCATGATGATAATTAGGCAGAGGTGTATGTAACAGTACACATACATTTTGTCAGTTATTGTTGTTCCAAGTAAGGGGTGAGAGTATTGCCATCAACCAGACACACACCCAGTCTGCTGGACTCTTGGCTGCTACTCAGGAATTCTTAATAGAAAAACCCCACAACCCACACTGGGAAACGAACCTGGACCTCAAGCTCTGCAAATTGGGCTTTGCATTTTCTAAATAGTTAAAAAAAAACTGCTGCACTGTTTCTTTTTAATTGATAGTATTTTTATTTACATGCTTGCACAATAATATAGGATTTGGTGCATAATCTGATGTTCACTACTATTTCATTTTAGGCTCCACATTTAGAAAGAGTGCATTCCTTGCTTGTTAGCAGCAACTCGAGAAACACAACAATTTTATTGGAGGTTCAAGATTCAAACAGACCCGACAGTCATGGATGCAGCTTCACCTTCATTAGAAGACAGCAGGATACCTGAACCACCTCCAATGCCAGCTCCAACACCCTGATCACAACAAGCACTACAGCTACAATCTAAAGTTAACTCACAAAAGTATAAACGAGTTGCTGCTGCTTCTTGTCACTGCATGTTTGTGATGATGTAAAATTAATGAATGTCTTTTAGTGCCTATGAATTTTTATTTACAACATATAAATATACCCTTAAATGCTTGAATCTGTCATCACCATTTACATAATAATCAATGGGATGAACTGACTGCCATTTTAAATGACTTTATACGGGCTTTCAAGTAGATGATATATTTTCTATGCTGGAAAGAGCTACTCGAAGGACAATCTTAGGATGAAATATTTTATGAAGAATGAATAAATAATGTACTCAAGTTTTGTTTTATTTACCTTGGTATGTACCTACTTAATCAAATAAAAATAATCAGTAACTTATGAGTCATTAATATAAAATTGGATGTGTTGAAGCTGTGAACTAATTATACATTTTTTGTCCTATTTAAATGTTATTATTCTACACAAGAGATGAGCACCTGTCTTCTTTTTATTGAAGGTAATGATAACAAGATGTTTAATTATTTATGCATAAAATTTTAATTCGGCGCCATGTTTCCAAATTCGAAGCATTTGTCATAGACTAAAAATATAAAGATAGGACACCTACACTTTCGTAGGTAGAATTGACCGGTGTTTCGTCATAGCAGAAAATTTAATTATGTAGTATAGTCTATTAAAGTATTAATATTTAGTTAGCAACATTTATTTTAATAACCGGCTATGTGAGTATCGGGAGTCGGGACACGGGCATAGTATGGTTCTGTAGTTCCCGTTACCAAAATCGATCAGAATATTAATTCTCCACGTAAGCGGCAGAAGTTAACAAAACTAATATTAATAAATTATTTGACTTTTATTGTTCTTAAGGCTGTTTGCTTATTTTAATAATATTAATATG
The DNA here is from genome assembly GCA_954870645.1 of Agrotis clavis. Classification (NCBI taxonomy): domain Eukaryota; kingdom Metazoa; phylum Arthropoda; class Insecta; order Lepidoptera; family Noctuidae; genus Agrotis; species Agrotis clavis. Next base: position 17,217,329 of record OX940925.1, read on the forward strand.
TTCCTTAGCAATAACCGATTCCATAGGTAGAATATAAAAAGTGTAGCTTCTATGACGGAGACGCGCGCACTCATGCTGCATGGAACCAGATGGGACTACTTGGGACACAGTGGTGATGCGTGGTGTCGCCTCTGGTAGTAATAACAGCTCAATGTCTAAAAAAAGTTTTTCTGTTTTCTAGGTCTAAAAAAATAGGTATGGTACAGCTTAGCCAGAACGGATTGAAACGGAACTAAAATTTTTATTTCTGACAGCGTTTTAAAATCTTTGTTATTTGATGTAAACAAAGACCGCAGGTTTGGTAGATTTATTATTGTGCCATAAAACTAACGTAATTATGTGAAAAAAAAAAAACATTCAAAATGCTGGTAGCGCGAAGACAGTGGCAACTTCCGGTTTTCTAAATTTTTATGTCAAGCTGATTATTAACCATTTAGGACTTCATTTAAAAAAAAGTTGACTAGCTTATTACAGTTTGGCAAAAACCAGTAGAAAACCGGAAGTCGCCACTGTGCTCTCGCTACCAGCACTTTGAAAGATTATTTTTTTTCACTTATTATGTTTGTTTTATGGCACAATAATAAATGTAACAAACCTGCGTTCTTTATTTATTTTATTTGTTTATTTATGGTCGCTTTTTAATATTAAGGGTCATTAGCGACCACATTTAACAATATTATAATTTATATTTTATTTATTATAATTACAATATTATAATTACGCACATCATTATACAATTACAGTTTGGCAAAAACCAGTAGAAAACCGGAAGTCGCCACTGTGCTCTCGCTACCAGCACTTTGAATGATTATTTTTTTTCACGTTTGTTTTATGGCACAATAATAAATGTAACAAACCTGCGGTCCTTGTTTACATCAAATAACAAAGATTTTAAAACGTTGTCAGAAACAAAAAGATTAGTTCCGTTTCAATCCGTTCTGGCCAAAACAATAAAAAGGTTGACAAAAAACTGTAGAAAACTGGAAGTCGCCACTGTCTTCGCGCATCCAGCACTTTGAATGATTTTATTTCTTTTCACTTTAATAAGCCATAAAACTAACGTAATCGTTAGTTTTATGGCTCATTAATAAATCTAACAAACCTGCGGTCTTTGTTTACATCAAATATCAAAGATTTTAAAACGTTGTCAGAAACAAAAAGATTAGTTCCGTTTCAATCCGTTCTGGCCAAGCCTTCAAATTATCAAAGATTCAAACGTTGTCAGAAACAAAAAGATTAGTTCCGTTTTTTTTTCGTCCCAACAATCAAACAATCGACCATGTCCATCAATGGGGAAGGCAAGTGTCAAAGTGAAAATGACAGTTTGGTCCCCAAAGAACTGTAAAATCAAAGGAATTTTCAGAAAAAAAAACATTTATTGATGTAAAATGACTAGATGTTGTGTAATAAGCTGTAAAAATGATGGAATACACTTTTCAAAATAATATCTACTTTTCTTTTGGAGGTTATGTACCAGTATTGCATCGCTCGAAAATCGAAGAATTATCACCTGGAACGAGTTTTGTAATAGTTGTGGTGTTAAGAAATTAAATATATTGTGATATTTCTCGAATCTAAATAGAAAAAAAGGTTAAAATTACTGACTTAAAACATTATGATATTTTATCAAAATAGAAAGTCAAAAGCAGCATTATATTCTTGATAAAGGAGAGGACAGGTAAAACATACCTAAACTCAAAAATTGAAACCTCAACTACAAGTAATTGTGGATTTATTACGGTAAAATCAAATGTATAACCACTCAATTAAATCACTTTTTTTCTCTTGTAGATGCGCCGCGGCGTCTTAATTCTTCTTTTAGTATATAGTACTTGCATGGACGAATAATTTTCCATATTTGTTTTGTATTTATACTCAATTTTTATAACAAATAATCTTGTTTGTTTTTTTGTACAAGGTAGACGTGGGGACCAACTATCGCAGCGCCATCTACGATTAGCTTTGAGTTGCCATCCCCATTTGAATTTTGAACTTGGTTAGTGTTGCCGTTTCAGCTACTTTGTGGCTAGATCTAGCGGTTTTTCAACGGTTTTAGCCAAAAAGAAAACCATTTTAGCCACCAAAGTACCTAAATCTAACCACTTCTGGCTGATTTTTCAATTGTTAAACCTTCTTTAATTACTATTAGAAGTATACCGACTAATTAAACCAAAAAACAACTACACAACAACTACAAAAAAAAAACAATAAAAATATTAAAAAAAGCTTGCCACAATTCTGTTTTGCCTACTGTCACAAAAACGGTCAAATCGGTAAAACAATCCGAATTACCATCCACATCATCAATCAACCATTGTCGAAGACAAAGACATTAAACTATATACGAGCAATAGACGGGACATCACGAAGAAATTTGTGATCCAAAACTTTTTACCAATAGGTAAAAAATCCCTCAGTTTAGTAGTCGCGTTGCTATGCAACGCTTAGATTGTGCTACTGACGCATGTGGCATCAACAATTTTGTATGACAATCTTCCCAATGCCCGCTCTATAGTTTCTTTTAAATCTCTTTGATCGAAGAGATTAACTGAATCTCCAAATGACATTGTAGTATTTGAATTTGATTTTTATTTGAAACCAAATAATTGACAGTAATTATGTTTCACTAGCTATACGTTTATTTTAATCAGCTTTTAACAAATAATAAATATTATTAAGTATTAAAATTGTTGTAATTACCTAACCCATTTATCCTCCATACCGAAATTATAATATTTGTCAATAGTACTTGGATAGCAGACCAAAAGCACTTTAGCCACTTCTAGCTTAATTTTGAAAGAGATTTTTTTGCAAAACTGGCAACTTATTTCTTACCTATGGCCATAAACTAGACTGTCCTAACGGCAACACCGATTAAAAAGAGCGGCAAAATATAGCTTCATCGAGGTTTCTGACTTCTGTTGCAAGTTTGTTAAATTGAGTGCTAATAAAGGATTTTCCATCAAACATGAAGCGATCAATTAGTACTCCAATGTTATCAAGAAGTGTTCCGCGTCGTGGAGGCACAGTTGAGAAAGACTCAGAATGTCTTATTTCTGGTAAGTTTCTGGATAGTTCTGTATTGTGTATAGCTTCCAAACCTAGGTACTGGACTGGCATCTCGGTAGCTTTGGAAAATGCACGTTTGTGTTGCAGTTTGTAAAAGGTCTGTCCAACGCGTAGGTGTTCGACCGCGTGACCGCTTGCCTTTGGACGACAAGTCGTTCCATGGAGCGTTCATTTCAAACAATGTGGCCAAGTATTTGAGGATTCGCATCTGTACAGTCTATGACAGCCTCTTCTTGATTCGAAACTCCTCCAGGATCGAGACATTGGTTCTTAACGTCGTCAAAAGGATCCGCAGCAGGCGCCGCCAGCGCCGGCATCACATTTCGAGTGCATCGATTTTGCGTCGGTCTTTGAGGCGATCCATGTTTTTGCGCCAAACTTCACATCAGGGCGGACTTTTGTGGTTTTGGTGATATTATGATTGGCCCACCCTTTTGAGATTAAAAACGGTTGTGATAGTAGGTACATCTCCTTCGAATCTCATCCTCACACCGTGATTGTTTAACCAAGGATGTCAGTTTGGTTTAGTCTAGCTCGGTCCAGGATAACACTAATTTAAAAATCTATCTTAAAAGTGAAATATTAAACATTTGTAATGAAGGCAAAATGAAGGTTGTATACATGTACCTATGTGTCTTTTTTTGCTTAAGCCTTTTGCAGTTAGAGGAAATATTTTTATCACCAATAAAAACAGCAAATGAACAACGACCATGTTCCATACATGCAATGACCTGTCAATGAATTTTATTATTTCATGAAGTATAGTGATGTTAAATAAATCAAATTATCGATGTCTTAAATATACCACGGTATAAACATGGTTTGATTTGACATTGACATTAATTGTGGTAAAAATATTACAATGAAAACAATATTTGAGTTTATGTAGGTACTTATTTATGTAAGTACTTATCTACTATAGAGTACATTTGTATATTATCTACCTACATAACTGTCAAATGAACATTAGTACCTGCAAACTATCAGATTTAGAACTATTCCTTAATATCTAAGTTTCAACTTTCATGAATAAAGAACCTACTTTTATTATTGGTTGAATAATAAGTAGTAATATTGGTTGTTCTTACTCATTGAAAAACAATAGGAAAAGCTGGGAAATTAAATAAAAATAAAACAGCACATTTATTACTTTCACTACCTATTTTATTATATTTTTATTCTAAATCTTCATTTATTCTACATCATCTGATGCTGCTGAAAGTTCTATATTGCTTTGGTACCTACCTAGCTGATAAATACAAGGACGGGGTCGTGGTTCGCGGAGCGAATTCCACAGGTAGTTGGTAGTTTGAGATTGAAGTCCTGAACTCCCAGGTTGCATGTCGTCAAAATTTGCAAACACATTTCTTGTTTCATCATGTGATTCACTATGAATGGTGTCTCTTTTCACCTTCATAAAACAGGCATGGCACAGGCAATCAGATGGCAATATCTACAAACAAAACAACAATAAAAGTAACTAAGTTATCAATTTTTTAGTATCTTCTCTTTAATCCAAATAGTAAAAAAGCAAAGATTTATTATCCAGTTGTGTAAATTATAATAAAAAATATGTTTAATATCTACATTTGAATTAATCTGTGGTACTGCAACTTCTAAAAGTCTTGAATGCAGTAACCAGAATACAACAGTAAATGAAAACACTTGATAATATCAGCTGTTCAGTACATTTCATTGAGATAAGCAACTGTAAATATATGGATGCAGTTATCTTTTTCTTCACATTTCAAGGTTAGTTTCATACTAAACTTTTTGTTAATGATAAATATTTATAAACTAAATAACTACAAAAAAGTAACTTCAGTAAACAACAAGTAAAACTATTGTTTATATTTACCTGATGAAGTATTCTACTCTCAATTACTATTTGAATCATTTTATTATGATGCAAAGATGTAGTCACACTCAAAATCAAGTGGGTTTGTAGTTTGACTAATGATCGTCCACACAGCAAGCAAACTTTGTGACCACGACGAGATGGGCCTGCAGGTGATCAATGTATCCGCTTCGACATCAGAAGTCTCGTCCATTCACTCATGGTCACAGAGTACTTTTATATATAGGTAGGTACTCATGGTGTCCTGATATCTTATCAAAACAGACAACGCCATCACGTCAGTCAGGGATGTCGGGATGTCACACTAACAGCACAAAAAAACGTTTCGTTTCACAGTTACAACTTCACATAATAACTTCAAAACCGCGAATTGACAACCTAGGAATACGTTTACTACTAAGTAACCTTGTAAAGAATTTAAATAAAATGAACTGTTTATAAAACTATGAACGAAATACTAAATCAATAAATGTTAACAGTACTAAAACTGCGTCCAAATGTTAAACTCAACTTAAAACGGAACGGTACTTCAATATATTTGAAATGGCTGCGTTCCATATTAAAAACAACGCATTATTTGGTGGCCATTTTAAAATTGCCTTTTCCATTTTTCACATTACTAATAAATTCTGTTGTAAGTAGTACTACGTACATAGCAAAAAAATACTTATTTAATACGCTAAATAACATCACTATACACACAATCTTCTGTCAAAATGTTTGACAGGTCATTATTGGACATGATTTTTGCAATTTTATTTTTCGACCTGACTACACTAACGGTCAGCTCAGACCGAGACGTGACGCTGCGCGCACTTTTCAATAGAGTTATTCAAAATGTAACTCTATTTTAAAAGACAAAAGATACACCTTTCGCAACGCAGCTCGACGCCGCGCTGCGCAGCGCGGCGCCGCGCACGTCGTTCAAAATCTGACTTTGTTTACTACAAGAAAAGATACAAATTTGAAGTATCGTTGCGTCACGTCGCTTCGCGTCGCATCTCGGTGTGAACTGACGCTAACGTAACAATATGACGTTTGTTTCTGTTTTTATTTGACATTGACAGATTCATTTTTTTTCTCAAAGTTCTTGAGGTGAATGTTCAAAACTGGCGGTTTTTTGTACTGCGAGAGAAATCGGTACATAACGATACCGGAATTTCAATTGTCGTAAAGGACAAATAAGGAGTTTACAGTAGAGCCAAAAAACAAAAAAAATAAATTGTTTTTCTCTTAAATCTTTTTCAAACATAATGCTAAATTCATAATGTCAAAAGAAACCCAAACTATTTTTTCGTGTTAAATCCATATAAATTAAGAAAACAAACCAAACTTAATTATTTACCAAAATAAGAGTCCTTTACAGCCCAGAAAAAATTAACTAAAGTACTTTACAGCCACTAAAATTGGTATTGGTAAAGTCAGATTTATGTCTTAAAGGACTAATCTTGATCATCAATAAGTTGTACAAGTCACTATCAGTCAGAAACTAAAGGGGTGAAAGGAACAAACAATCGAAAATCATAAATAGAAATGCCAACAATAGGTTGTAAAACCAAGTAAAAATAAAATTATTTTTGTTTTGTTTTATTTATTACTCAAATAAATAGCAAAAAAAGTACATGAAAAAAATGTTATTCTAATAGGAACTCGAAAAGTAAACAAAATTTAATCGTTGTGATGAAAACAACTAAAGATTTAAAATAATCAGCTAACTTAAACATAATAATATAGTTGAATTAAATTTTATCTTCAAGAGCTTAAATCTCTAAAAATTGACATTCTAAAGTATTAACAAAATGACAAAATAATAATCATCATGTAACATAATTAACGCACATCCTGAAATTAGTTTGTTCAGAATCGTTTACTGAATCGATTTCTATCATTTTGAATATAGATAATTTTTTATCAAAAATAATTAAAACTACGGAAATTATAGTCACATTACCCCTATACAGTCAAAACAAACTAAGATAGACCGTAAATTAAGGCAACAAGACTTAAAAGTGCAATTTTATTTGTAATAATACAAATTCCGGCATTCAATACATAATGAAGAAAAATAAACCTTACTGTAAAATAACTAATTTAGTTAAATAACAATGCATTTACATGTTAAATTAAAAATTCAATATATAATTATATTATGATATTATTATAACATAACATTCTAATTGGGGTGTCTGAGGGTGTGCGTTAATTACGTTACATGTTGTATATATTTTTTATAATATCGTGTAAAAAATGCCAAAAGCGAGATGTACGACCTCGAAATAATTAAAACATGACTTTACGCCCCGTATTGAAAAATATTTTTACGATACCTACATCCCAAATACATAGTAAGAAAAGTCGCATTTTTTTTTTTAAAAAAACTACCAGTCTATAGAGCTTGCGCCGCTGATTCCAAATTATTATTATTATACTATACATATAACTCATTTTCGACAAAATGTCCTTTACGACAGTTGAAATTTCCGGTATCGATATCTTTGCAATAAGTTCTTCTAAACGTTGTGTTTTTTAATGTTACTGTAAAGATGTAAGACGTATTTTTACCGACTTCAAAAAAAAGGAGGTTTTTATGTATCTGCTTGCTGCGAATTTTCATTTATGTCGATTTTTGTTGGTGGGAAGAATATTATTCCCTCTAAACGTGAAGTATCCATATTCTACTAATAAACGCCACAAAGACGACCCACTGACCGTGAATTTAGAAGTATATCCAGTGGGGTCGCAGCTTCAGCCACAAAGCAGAGGTACTGTACTCTTGGCTATCAATCAAAACAATGTTGCAAGCAGGCAAATTTTAATTTCCTTAAATGTTTTTTTTTTTACATGTTTGTAGCCTTAGGTCTGTAGCCTTGTTTGTAGGTATGAGTTTTCATGAAAAATCGGTGCCTTCAAAATAAGGCTTATAGTATAGTCTGTTTTTATTGAACCAAACCATGTTTTCTATTTTTCCCCATATTCAATAGATATGAGCGCCGACGGTCAATCTGTCGGCGGCGGCGCGCCGACTTTTTGAAGTCGACGGCGGCGGCGTCGGCGGCGCGGCGTGACCTTTATTTAACTACTTTAATTTAAGAGAAGAAATAAAACAATATTTTACGTATAATTAAGATTTATTATAATTTTGACGAGACAAATTGAATTGGCAAGAAAAAACTAAAAAAAGAGAAAACCAAATTAGCATTAAAAATTGCTGGTGGCTATATTTTTACTGTAAGCCGTGATGAGTATGCCAGAGGGTCATGGCTATCCGCATCCGGATGTTCCGGGGATACCGCACGATCGCCGGCGAATTGGCCAACCTCCTTGCCGGATTGCTGCCCTGGGATCTGGAGGCGACTGCCCTCCAGCGCGTCTAGAATGGCGCGTGGAGGCGCAGCGCCGCCGCCGGGGCGTATCCCCGCTGCCTCGAGAAATCGAGGCGGGAAGAGCTCCGGCTCGATCTCAGGGCAGTATGGAGGGGACTACTATCACAATCGACGTCCGGGCACGCCGCAATCGCGGCGGTAAGACCCCTCTTTGAGGAGTGGCTGGATAGGCGTCACGGCGTCCTGACTTAACGCATGACGCAGGTCCTCACCGGACACGGAAGTTTCGGGAGGTGCATGTGTTTGATGAGGAAGGAGGAAACTCCTGGGTGTCACCACTGCGAGGATCGCCCGGAGGACACAGTAGAGCACACAGTGGACACAGTAAAGGGCGACTCGCTGTCCAACCATTGACCATGCCCGAGTCGACGGCGCGTTGTGTTCCACCCGCGCCTCAAAGCGTCGTCATAAAGCGTCAGCATGATGACGGGGCCCCCTTCTAGAGGACCAAAGCCTGCCGGGGTCGCGGGACTTATCTCATTACGGTGACCCCGGAACATAAAGGGCTATTGAAGGACACCGTGGATTTTAGTCAGTACAAGTCTGACAGGCCCCCCCGCCCTGCCCGGGGTGGGAGGACTCATTTGATGATTTTACCACGTTAAAAAAAAAGCCTTGATGAGTGCTCTGAAACAAAATTATAACATTGTATAGTTAAGAAATAAACAAATGTACCTATATTAGCCATGTTAGATAAAAACAAAACCATAAGAAAATCATAAAATACACCTTTCTTATTAAATAGGTTTATTACCAGATTAGAACCCTCCTAAAAAAAGCTATCAACATAGGTAAGTAGGTACTAATTTAATTATTTTAGTAAGAGGTACATAAACTTACTTGGAAAATTGCACATCGCCATCTTCTTTCGCTTGTTTCAAACAAGCATCGCAAAACACTTGGTCGCCCAACACTGTTCGTTTTTTTCCCTAATATTAACAACTAACTGACCAAAATAGGTCCAACAAAAACTGTGTTTGTTTGCTGATAACTTGGACAACACAGAAATTATAATGTCAAAGAGTTTCGTTTTATAAACGTCTACGTCTAGTGCCGCCATTTTGCCAGCATTTATTATCGTGCGTTCGGTTTGACCAGCGTGTTAGATTAAACTGAACGCTTCCCGCTCGGGTTCGGCGCGCCGGCGCCTGTGGACGGCGGCGGCGGCGCGGGGAAAATCACGGCGGCGGCGGCGCGCCGGCGCGGCGCTCATATCTAATATTCAAGGAGATTTTGTTTTCGTTTTTCGCTGGCGTACCGATTTACTTTTATTATCGTTGGTACCGACATCAAAATGTCAAGTTATTGTACATCTTAGCTCGCTAACTTGGATGTAGAGACTTGCGTTTCTCACAAGAATCGTTATTGCAAACGATTTTTTTTTATGTTAGTGGGTATTACTACGATCGCAAGTTTGCGACAGCGTCATTACTAATGTCGAGACTGCTGAATTAATATTCATTTATTAATAAATGATCTTATAGCTCCTTCATCAAACAATACTATGCTCACAAATTAATGTTTGATTAATTTAATTATGTAAGTACATATCAATTAATAAGTTCTAAGTATATTAGCTGGCTGATGGTGAAACTGCTTTTTAATTAGTGCTATTTTGTTGGTTGTTTTAAATTATTTGTTATTTTTAAATATTTTAGAAAATTGACCTACAATATTGATGTAGGTAAATTTTCAGGCATGGAAGAGCCATATTAATAGTCATACGGACTTTTGAGCTCATTTTGCAGTCAGTTCAATGTCATCCTGTGCTACAATGTAAAATAGATATTTTTCGAATATTTAATTAATACCTACACAATGTTTTTGGTTTTTTCCTTTGTTCTGGTCCTAAATTAACAAAAAATTAGTGGGCAATACGTTTTTTTTTTTTTTTTAATTTTCTAATATAAATTTTGTTTTGTGCCAGAAACTCTCGCGTTCTAAAATCCTACAAGTTTCTTCACAACCTGATCAATTGTTTCAAGACAGTTTAGAGGTAAAACATACAAACATTATTTGTTAGGGTGTCGTACCTGAAAGGTAAAAACTACAGAATCTTATTATGTACTAAGTCTGCTGTCGTCCGTCCGTCCATCTGTCTGTTAGTGGGCTGTAGCTCATGATCAAGAATATGGATTTCGGTTGCCGCTATACATAATAATAAAAATAAGTTAATTGGAGGAAAGCTGTTGTTTTTTGCCTATTCTCGTCTGAACCAGCGAGCTGTCTGTAATCCATTCATCCAATCAATGGGGAAAAGTTTTGTCATTACAAAATATTCTCCCTCTTGTAACTTTATATCTTGCACCTTGCACTTGACCTTGTATTTTTGTTAATGTTTTAGGAACTACACACCAAGGGAGTAGCAATTATAAGGGTAATAACGCTCAATGCGTGGCAATGTCCGCTTGCGCGTCAGTATTGTCAGTTTGCAGACATCGAAATCTGACTTGTCACGATGTCGATGTCATTCTCCAAAGTGGAGACACTTTATATATGTCACTTAAACCATTGCTACCGAAGGGTGTCATGTTTTTGAACCCCGAGGAATTGCCTACGGAGATTGTCGTCGGAAACAATAGAGCTCAAATTGAAAATATGACCGCCAATTGGATTACAAATGGAGTATTTCCTCAAATTTCAGAAAATGAATACGGTATTTTAACTCTTGCAAACATAATTGAATTCAATGTTTTCGACGCAAACCACAATGATGAGACGGATAGCATGATATTTACCGGGCAAGACTATACAGTTTCTTTTTGGAGATTCGATAGTGCATTCTATTTATTTAACAGTCATGCAGTAGATGAATATAACAAATTAAATTCTACATGCGGAGTAGCACGTTTGTTTAAATGTAATTCGATTCGCGCATTAGCCAAATTGCTTTTAATTCGAAATACAGGTGTAGGTCAGTATTCAATACACAGACTACGCGTTATCAATTATGAAAATATTGAAAATTTTGTTGTAGGATCTGCATTGTCATTACCGTCGTCTATTGAGTCTATAATAGACTTTGAATGCCGGGCATCAACAGATAGTCAATTATCAGAATCGCAATCTATATTGCTTGGATTTCAAGTAACCCCTGAACCAGTAGTAGTTGACACCCAAGTGGCGTTAACAAAGAGAGGTCGACCCAAAAAACAAAAACGTGGCAGGAAATGTACTAAAGCAAACGCTCATTTGGATGCGGTTAAAAAATATAATACAAAAAAACCACAAATACATCGCGATGCCGTGAAAAAATATACAATAGAAAATCCAGAAATTCATCGCGATGCCGTAAAAAAATTTACTATAGAAAATCCAGAAATTCATCGCAATGCCGTAAAAAAATATACAATCAAAAATCCAGAAATTAATCGCAATGCCGTAAAAAAATATACAATCGAAAATCCAGAAATTAATCGCAATGCCGTAAAAAAATATACAATAGAAAATCCAGAAATTAATCGCGATGCTGTACACCGTTATACCAAGCAGAACCCTGAAAAAAATCAAATAGCCTCTGACAAATATAATAAAAACAGCCGTCGTGTTGACACACCACTACGTCAATCTAAAAACTTAATAGCACAGAAGAGGGACGCTGAGTTAAACGTTATAAAATTATTTTATTTAAAAAAAACCTGCTTGCCTTCTTCAGACACTTTTAGGTGTCCAACTTGTAATGCGCGTCTGTTTGAAGAAGAAAAATCTAGAAAACAATGGTGTTGTGGATCGGGCGCCTACAACATCCAAAATTTCATGCCGTTAACCGAGGAGTTTTACTCTCACCCGTCGTTTTTGAGTAGACCGCGAGCGTACAATAATTTATTTGCCTTCAGTGCCTTAGGCGTTTCTCACGGGTACCAACAACCAACGGGAATATCTTTTCTTAAAATTCAAGGTCGAGTCTATCATAGAGTTTTTGATTTAGCTTACACTGGTAGCGTAAATAATTTAGGACTATACATTAACGATACAAACGAACGCGAACAAATAGCCGCAAATATGAAACTTGATAGGCAGGTAATTAGTTGCATAACCAACTTTTTACATAACGTCAATCCTTTTATCGAATGTTTTAAACGATTAAGTAGGGAACCATCCGATCAGGCCTTTATTAAATTTCAGCAAACATCTCGCTCAACCCACGGGAACATTTTAGGAGATTTACCTGTTGGTAGAGAAGTCGCAGCCATTATTAGTACAGAACGCGAAAATTTTATACCTCATTGCATAGCAGTTTGGAAAATCGGTGATAAGAAACCACACACTGTAGATATAATGCATCCGTTATATGAAAGTTTTCAGTATCCACTATTTTATCCTGAGGGTAATGCGGGTTGGTACCCGAACAAAGTAGATAATAACGGAAATAAATTAACCCAAGCAAAATACGTTCGTTGCTTGTTATTGTCGGAGCCACGATTTTCTGAGATAGGTAGACTATCGGAAGAATGGTTAGTTGACATGCATTGCCGTATCATAGAAGAACGCCTACGTTTTATATCAAGTCTACAAAAACATAACTCTAATAATGCACTGAGGTCCGCTCCACTTCAAGAAGTTGAAATGAGCATTGAAGTCGCGCGTCAAATTCGTCAAGATGAAACGATTCAGGGAGAGGGATTCGTACCAGGTCGCGTTTATTTGCCCAGCTCTTTTACGGGGGGGCCGCGATACATGAAAGGAAAATATAGTGATGCTATTGCAATAGTAAGCAGATTAGGGAACCCATCATTTTTCTTGACTTTCACCTGTAATCCCAAGTGGCCTGAAATTCAACAATCCACTCAAAGCACCTATGTAAATCCTTCTGTCTGTGCTAGAGTTTTTAATTTAAAGCTAGCAGAATTATTAAGAGATATCCGAGGCGGTAATTGGTTTGGCAAATGTATTTATATGATGCACGTAATAGAATTTCAAAAGCGAGGTTTACCACACGCTCACATTTGTTTTAGGGTTGAAGGTGGCGGGCCTGTCCAAAATATAGATATTGATAAATTTGTTAGAGCAGACATTCCTGATGCATCAGAGGCAGAGGGAAGATTACGAAAAGCTGTGCTGAATCACATGATTCACGGTCCTTGCGGTCCCTCGCACAGAACTAATTTACCTTGTTGGGATAGTGAGAAAAGTAAATGTTCAAAATTTTTTCCAAAACGTGAGACAGCCACCACTTTTTCTGATGAAAAAGGATTTATTAACTTGTGTAGAGACAGTAAAAACGAAGCTATTATAAAATATCGCGGTAACGATGTAATTGTAAATGATACTTGGGTAGTTCCTTATAACGCAAGTCTTCTTTTAAAATACGATGCTCATATCAACTTGGAAGTCTCCTCGCAACGCACGGTCGTTAAGTATTTGTTTAAATATATCACTAAGGGTCCTGACGAATCGCGCGTAGCTGTCGTACCGGAAGAACATGAAAATAACGAAATAGAGCAATATGTCACAAAACGTTATATAGGCTCCAGCGACGCCGCTTGGAGGACGTTAGAATTCGATGTGACCGCGCGCGAACCCAACGTCAAACAGCTGTCAGTGCATTTAGAAAATCAACAAACCGTTTATTTTAAACCAGGCACTGAAGTAGAAGCCGCGGAACAAGCTGGTTCGGACCTTATTACCTATTTTAACCGCCCCGTCAGAGACGAATTTGACTCATTGACCTACTTGGACTTTTACGAACAGTACATTATTCATTCCAAGCGTCCCTCAACAAAAAATACGGAAATTTTTGAAACATCAAATCATAAATTTATTACCAAAAGACAAAAGGGTGAGCTTGTCGCGCGTCTATTTTGGGTCGCACCTAACAGAGGTGAACAGTTTTATCTTAGAATTCTATTAAAAAAATTCTCGTGTCGTAGTTACACCGATCTTAAATCTCTTGGTGGTCCCGGTTGTAAAACTTTTCAGGAAGCTGCTAAAATAGTTGGTCTTGCCGATGACGAAGTCGAATACGAAAGAGCTATGTTGGAAGCATCAAACTTTTTAACGGGACCACGCCTTCGTAGCTTCTTCGTTTGTTTGGCTGTAAACGGTGTTCCAGTCGCGTCTTTCTGGGACACTTTTAAAAATCAACTCAGTGAAGATATTTCATATAGGTTAGGTGCGGATGCGGACATGGAAAGAGTACACACTTTGTGTCTCATTCAAATAAATAGGTTGCTTCGGAAACACGGATCCACGTTACAACAACACGGTTTGCCAGAAATCGAAGATACGACTACCGAGTTAGGCAGGGAACGCGTAGAACACAACCGCGAATCATTGAAACATTTTACAGATCAATGGATTCCTCGCTTATCTCGAGAGCAAAATATCATTTTTGATTACGTTGTAAAACTTTGCAACGATACTGACTTCCGCGACGTTAATGATACCGCGATTTTCGTTGATGGTCCCGCGGGTACCGGTAAAACGTTATTATTAAAAGTTATTTCTGCGTACGTACGCGGTAACTTAAACGGAGTAGTTCTATGTACAGCGAGTTCTGCCATCGCGGCGCAAAACTACGAAGGAGGGACCACGGCGCATAGCATGTTTAAATTTCCCATAGATCTGGTAGACGATAATGACTTCTGGAATATCACAAACGGCACGCAAAGAGCGGAATTAATATCACACGCGGACGTTATAATATACGATGAAGCCCCTATGGCACATAAATTTTTAATTCATCTACTGGATAGGTCGTTGCGTGATCTCATGCGTAATGATAAAATTTTTGGTGGCAAAATTATTATCTTTGCAGGGGATTTTAGACAAATTCCCCCTGTAGTTACAAATGCAAAAACTAATTCAGATATATTAAATGCATCAGTAAAAACATCGCAGATCTGGCAAAGTATAAAATCTTTCTCCCTAGCTACTTCGCAAAGATGCAGGGATGACGTAGAGTTTGCAGAATTTTTATTAAACTTAGGCTCAAATAAATTAACATCTCATCCTTTTCTAATTGGCAAAAATATTCAAAATTTAGTTGATTTAGATGGTATTGAAATTGTATCAGAATTAGACGATTTGATTGACTTTGTTTTCCCCGTTCTGAATATAGAATCCTGTGCTAGCATACATAGAGCAATTTTATGCACACGGAACGACGCCGTTCGAGAAATAAATAACTTAATACTCGATCGGTTAGATGGAGAAACACTGCATTTCTACTCCATCGATAAAGTCGAAAATGAAAATGCAGACGAATTATTTTTAGGGCCAGATGCACTTAACAGAATGCAACCAAAAGGTTTTCCAGAGCACGATCTTAAGCTCAAAATAGGATGTATTTGCATGATCATGCGTAATCTCAGTTTTAACGACGGATTGGTGAACGGAACTAAAGTAATTGTAACAGGTACGTCGCCGCGCTTAATTACCGTTCAAAAATCGTCGGGTACAGATGAATATTTAATTCCACGTATTATTTTTAAGGGTCCTATTGATCCCAAAAGTCCATTCGAAATGTGCCGCCGTCAATTTCCTTTACAGTTGTCTTACGCGATGACTATTCACAAAAGTCAGGGCCAAACCCTGAGCCGGGTCGGAGTAGATCTTAGGTCGGACATGTTTAGTCACGGGCAATTGTACGTCGCGCTAGGTCGAGCAACCAAAAAGGAATACATCAAAATTTTAATTCACAAAGATCGGGTTTTAGATGGCAAACCGTACGCGAAAAATGTAATAATACCGGAGCTCCTATAAATTAATTAATGTAGAGCTTCCTGAATAAGTCCTAAACTGTTTACCTCTGATCTTCGTAGGCAAATCAATTTAAGTTAATCATTAAATCATGTTGACATTGCTATTCAATGAGCGTTTTTTATTTAATTTGTTTTAGCTTTTTTAAATTAATGTAATATTATCATCACATTATATATTATTGGGATATATATTATTTACATTAGGTACACTAACTGTGAAAAAAAATATTTTATAACCTGTGTTTGTAGCAGATGTACATTGAGCGTTATGTCGAATAATAACTCTGGTCTAAGCTGTTTATAATTATAAATAAATTAACGGTTCAAAGAGGTTAGTTTTTGATGATATGCGTCTCAGTGTGAGATCCGTTGAACCATGCTGGTCTGTAGGGAATCTTTCCGATTGTAGATCGGAAGCGGGTAATTGCCGGGTTAATCGTCCGATCTGTAAGTAGTTGGTTCTGGATTCTGATCAGAATCGACTTACTGCCGAGAACATGCTCTGTTTGGTGATGAAGTCAATAGAACCAAGTGATTGCGAATTCGTCGTTGAGGTGAGTTGTCGTATCGGTGATGGAGGGTTAGTAAAGTGTGGTCGGTGACGGTTGATTGCTGGGATGTCTTGCGTTGTTTGTGGCGTGAAAGTCAGGATGGGATTCGATGTCAAGTTGTGGATGCTATCTGACTTGTGGTGGATCGGTCGGGATGGATATGTCCGTTAAAATGGGTATTATTTTTAATCTTATCAGTGATGAGTCGTAGTGTGCAAAGGTGTGGGTGGAGTTATTGTATTGGTTGAATGAGTTATATGACATGGAGTTATGAGTTATATGGCAGATACCGAATGTCTGAGTTCCTTTTTACTAAAAAATAGTAAGCCGTGGACTGCTGTGTTGCACGAAGGTGTGGGTTTAAACGGCAGATACCAAATGTCAAATTGTGGATGCTATCTGACTTGTGGTGGAGCGATCGAGACGGATGATAATTATGTCCGTTAACATAACATGGATATTAATCACCATGTGAGAATTATGTCCATCAATATGCAAATCTTATTCTTTTTAAAAGAAGGTTATTTTTTCATATCAGTTTCTTGTGATGTATTTGAAATCAGTTTCTCGTCATCGTCTTAGTTTAAAAGCTTTTTGGAATAACTACACTCATTTTTTATTTAATTTTTCCTTTCATGTTTTAAGTATTTAATAAAAGACGCATTTTAATTATTCAAGAATGCCGTATGTTTGAAGCTATGTGATGTTAATAGAAATAGATTTTTATGAAATTAATTATATTCGAACAGACGGACAAAATATGTATTGCTTAAAGGTTCATGTTAACGAAAAGATCGATTTGGAAAAAATAGGGATTTGAAAGGGAATCAGGAGTATCAAAATGGCAGTCAGAGTGAAAATTGGACATGACTTTCTGTGGCTTTTACTTTCACTACTATATTCTGATTGGCGCACTCAATCTTTTCACTTTGTGCTTCACTATTTCTGTTACTCTCACTCTGTTTTTTGACTCTGAATTTTGATTTCTCTCTACCACGTGCAAGAAAGGAGCCTCAAAAGGCGCACTTAATCTTTTCGCTCTGTCTTTTACTGTTAAGCTGCGCATGAAAGAAGCCTAAAAACTTTCATGGAACTCTTATTTCAAGTTTCACTCTGATTTTTATTCTGGTTCTCACTAACTCCAGTTTAAACCCCAACTATTAGCTTTTAAATTTTAATGTCAACGAAGAACTAAGATAATAATGAATTACTGTTATCATCATTATCTTAGTTTGTTTCAAAGTACATTCATTACGTTGAATCTGTAATAAGGTGTTAAAATAATTAATACCGTAATTTTCAGTACTTAACTGTCTGTTTCATAGGAAATACATTCAAATACAATGTCTAACTTTGCTGTCTTAACTAATGTATATTCTTCGCCATATTTTTAACTATTTTTTTAAATTGTAAATGAAATTACAATTTTGAGCATGATATTAAGCTCGTAGTTTGAAATAAGGTGAATTATCATAACGCTTTTCAACTATTTGTATGCGAAATTTCAATCGACAATAATGTGAAAAAGGATTTACATTATTCTTCCATTCTGATGACATCCTGATGTAGATTACATAGCACATAAAAATACACAAATTGTTTGGAAGAAAGAAGAAAGAAAATAAGAAATCGATTAACCGTCGTCGCATAAAAGCAAATTCAAATGAAACTTCCAAATCTTGATGGAACTATACGAAAACTTGTTTTAACATATTTGAAAAAAACATTCCTGAAACAAATTGTAACAACGTGATCCAGCTTTGAATTTAGATTTTGATAATATTGAAAACAAGAAAACTTGTTCCAGGCATCGCTTTCTGCAGAATATCCACTTAACCTGACCGCTATATTACTTCACAAACAAACATTTTTAGTTGCCTCATCAGCTTTGATTATGCATAGAATACGAGATCTGGATGGAACTCCATTGATGCAGTAGTAGTCTACTTACTTATTCTGCAAATTTACACGATGACATTCATGTCGTTACAATCTACGCATAGCAATTTCATCATGACGCATTCAAGATCACTGGAGGACGCAGAACATTCTTTCAAAAGACATAAACTATGAATACGCTTTTACTATTTCGACGACGATGCTGAATTCGTATCATCCTTTGGCCATGAACAGAAGACACAAGATTGTACAAAAAATATAATGCAAAAAAAAAATGCAAAACAAAAAAAAAACATGCAAAAAAAAATGCAAAAAAAAAACATGCAAAACGAACAAAAAAAAAAACATGCAAAACGAACAAAAAAAACATGCAAAAAAATGGGTCATGTATTAAAAAAACAGCATGCAAAAAAAGGGTCGTATATAAAAAATAAAAAAAAACGAACTAATATGTACACTATACTTAGTTATTATAATTGCTCTTTATAAATTTTAACTATAATACATGATAAAATGTCAGTAGGTAGCTAAAAATAGTCAAAGTGTAAATGCCTTTTGAATTGTGACGGTTCAGATTTTTTATATTTTTACCTATATCTTTGAATGAAACCTACAAAACTTATATTATTGAAAAACTAACTTAAAAAGAAAAAAAATTGCATATTTGAAGCACTTGTTCTCGCGTGGCACTGAAAATAGTTACATTTTGATTCATACATTTTTTGGTCTGCTTAATTTACTTCGCTATATAATACTAAAAAGTAATACTAAAAAGAATATCATGCAGGTAAAAAAGAACCATAGATAAAATACCTTAACCTAAATATACATCCAAAAAAATAACTAATACATTCGGTATCTGCCATTGCCATTTACACTCTCGCGTACTACAGCAGTCCCCGACTCTTTATTTTTTACTCGACAGTTAAAAGTAACTGAGACATTTGGGAACTGCCGTTTAAACCCACACCTTCTTGCATCACAGCAGTCCACGCCTTATTATTATTTTATTTATTAGTAAAAAATAACTAAAACATTCGGTACCTGCCATTCCCATTTACACTCTCGCGTTCTGCAGCAGTCCCCGGCTCATTATTTTTTACTCGACGTTAAAAGTAGCTGAGACATTTGGGATCTGCCGTTTAAAGCCACACCTTGCAACACAGCAGTCCAGGCCTTATTTTATTTTTTAGTAAAAAATAACTAAAACATTCGGTACCTGCCATTCCCATTTACACTCTCGCGTTCTACAGCAGTCCCCGGCTCATTATTTTTTACTCGACGTTAAAAGTAATTGAGACATTTGGGATCTGCCGTTTAAAGCCACAACTTGCAACACAGCAGTCC
The DNA here is from genome assembly GCA_954870645.1 of Agrotis clavis. Classification (NCBI taxonomy): domain Eukaryota; kingdom Metazoa; phylum Arthropoda; class Insecta; order Lepidoptera; family Noctuidae; genus Agrotis; species Agrotis clavis. The sequence continues at coordinate 17,237,139 of OX940925.1, forward strand.
ACGCCTTATTATTATTTTATTTTTTAGTAAAAAATAACTAAAACATTCGGTACCTGCCATTCCCATTTACACTCTCGCGTTCTGCAGCAGTCCCCGGCTCATTATTTTTTACTCGACGTTAAAAGTAACTGAGACATTTGGGATCTGCCGTTTAAACCCACACCTTCTTGCATCACAGCAGTCCACGCCTTATTATTATTTTATTTATTAGTAAAAAATAACTAAAACATTCGGTACCTGCCATTCCCATTTACACTCTCGCGTTCTGCAGCAGTCCCCGGCTCATTATTTTTTACTCGACATTAAAAGTAGCTGAGACATTTGGGATCTGCCGTTTAAAGCCACACCTTGCAACACAGCAGTCCAGGCCTTATTTTATTTTTTAGTAAAAAATAACTAAAACATTCGGTACCTGCCATTCCCATTTACACTCTCGCGTTCTACAGCAGTCCCCGGCTCATTATTTTTTACTCGACGTTAAAAGTAATTGAGACATTTGGGATCTGCCGTTTAAAGCCACAACTTGCAACACAGCAGTCCACGCCTTATTATTATTTTATTTTTTAGTAAAAAATAACTAAAACATTCGGTACCTGCCATTCCCATTTACACTCTCGCGTTCTGCAGCAGTCCCCGGCTCATTATTTTTTACTCGACGTTAAAAGTAACTGAGACATTTGGGATCTGCCGTTTAAACCCACACCTTCTTGCAACACAGCAGTCCACGCCTTATTATTATTTTATTTTTTATTAAAATTAACTAAAACATTCGGTACCTGCCATTCCCATTTACACTCTCGCGTTCTACAGCAGTCCCCGGCTCATTATTTTTTACTTGACGTTAAAAGTAATTGAGACATTTGGGATCTGCCGTTTAAAGCCACACCTTGCAACACAGCAGTCCACGCCTTATTATTATTTTATTTTTTAGTAAAAAATAACTAAAACATTCGGTACCTGCCATTCCCATTTACACTCTCGCGTTCTACAGCAGTCCCCGGCTCATTATTTTTTACTCGACGTTAAAAGTAATTGAGACATTTGGGATCTGCCGTTTAAAGCCACACCTTACAACAGAGCAGTCCACGCCTTATTATTATTTTATTTTTTAGTAAAAAATAACTAAAACATTCGGTACCTGCCATTCCCATTTACACTCTCGCGTTCTGCAGCAGTCCCCGGCTCATTATTTTTTACTCGACGTTAAAAGTAATTGAGACATTTGGGATCTGCCGTTTAAACCCACACCTTCTTGCAACACAGCAGTCCACGCCTTATTATTATTTTATTTTTTAGTAAAAAATAACTAAAACATTCGGTACCTGCCATTCCCATTTACACTCTCGCGTTCTACAGCAGTCCCCGGCTCATTATTTTTTACTCGACGTTAAAAGTTACTGAGACATTTGGGATCTGCCGTTTAAACCCACACCTTGCAACACAACAGTCCACGCCTTATTATTATTATATTTTTTAGTAAAAAATAACTAAAACATTCGGTACCTGCCATTCCCATTTACACTCTCGCGTTCTGCAGCAGTCCCCGGCTCATTATTTTTTACTCGACGTTAAAAGTAATTGAGACATTTGGGATCTGCCGTTTAAACCCACACCTTGCAACACAGCAGTCCACGCCTTATTATTATTTTATTTTTTAGTAAAAAATAACTAAAACATTCGGTACCTGCCATTCCCATTTACACTCTCGCGTTCTGCAGCAGTCCCCGGCTCATTATTTTTTACTCGACGTTAAAAGTAATTGAGACATTTGGGATCTGCCGTTTAAACCCACACCTTCTTGCAACACAGCAGTCCACGCCTTATTATTATTTTATTTTTTAGTAAAAAATAACTAAAACATTCGGTACCTGCCATTCCCATTTACACTCTCGCGTTCTACAGCAGTCCCCGGCTCATTATTTTTTACTCGACGTTAAAAGTTACTGAGACATTTGGGATCTGCCGTTTAAACCCACACCTTGCAACACAACAGTCCACGCCTTATTATTATTTTATTTTTTAGTAAAAAATAACTAAAACATTCGGTACCTGCCATTCCCATTTACACTCTCGCGTTCTACAGCAGTCCCCGGCTCATTATTTTTTAACTCGACGTTAAAAATAACTGAGACATTTGGGATCTGCCGTGTAAACCCACACCTTGCAACACAGCAGTCCACGCCTTATTATTATTTTATTTTTTAGTAAAAAATAACTAAAACATTCGGTACCTGCCATTCCCATTTACACTCTCGCGTTCTACAGCAGTCCCCGGCTCATTATTTTTTACTTGACGTTAAAAGTAATTGAGACATTTGGGATCTGCCGTTTAAAGCCACACCTTGCAACACAGCAGTCCACGCCTTATTATTATTTTATTTTTTAGTAAAAAATAACTAAAACATTCGGTACCTGCCATTCCCATTTACACTCTCGCGTTCTACAGCAGTCCCCGGCTCATTATTTTTTACTTGACGTTAAAAGTAACTGAGACATTTGAGATCTGCCGTTTAAACCCACACCTTCTTGCAACACAGCAGTCCACGCCTTATTATTATTTTATTTTTTAGTAAAAAATAACTAAAACATTCGGTACCTGCCATTCCCATTTACACTCTCGCGTTCTACAGCAGTCCCCGGCTCATTATTTTTTACTCGACGTTAAAAATAACTGAGACATTTGGGATCTGCCGTGTAAACCCACACCTTGCAACACAGCAGTCCACGCCTTATTATTATTTTATTTTTTAGTAAAAAATAACTAAAACATTCGGTACCTGCCATTCCCATTTACACTCTCGCGTTCTACAGCAGTCCCCGGCTCATTATTTTTTACTTGACGTTAAAAGTAATTGAGACATTTGGGATCTGCCGTTTAAAGCCACACCTTGCAACACAGCAGTCCACGCCTTATTATTATTTTATTTTTTAGTAAAAAATAACTAAAACATTCGGTACCTGCCATTCCCATTTACACTCTCGCGTTCTACAGCAGTCCCCGGCTCATTATTTTTTACTTGACGTTAAAAGTAACTGAGACATTTGAGATCTGCCGTTTAAACCCACACCTTCTTGCAACACAGCAGTCCACGCCTTATTATTATTTTATTTTTTAGTAAAAAATAACTAAAACATTCGGTACCTGCCATTCCCATTTACACTCTCGCGTTCTGCAGCAGTCCCCGGCTCATTATTTTTTACTCGACGTTAAAAGTTACTGAGACATTTGGGATCTGCCGTTCAAACCCACACCTTGCAACACAACAGTCCACGCCTTATTATTATTTTATTTTTTAGTAAAAAATAACTAAAACATTCGGTACCTGCCATTCCCATTTACACTCTCGCGTTCTACAGCAGTCCCCGGCTCATTATTTTTTACTCGACGTTAAAAGTTACTGAGACATTTGGGATCTGCCGTTTAAACCCACACCTTGCAACACAACAGTCCACGCCTTATTTTTATTTTATTTTTTAGTAAAAAATAACTAAAACATTCGGTACCTGCCATTCCCATTTACACTCTCGCGTTCTACAGCAGTCCCCGGCTCATTATTTTTTACTCGACGTTAAAAATAACTGAGACATTTGGGATCTGCCGTGTAAACCCACACCTTGCAACACAGCAGTCCACGCCTTATTATTATTTTATTTTTTAGTAAAAAATAACTAAAACATTCGGTACCTGCCATTCCCATTTACACTCTCGCGTACTACAGCAGTCCCCGGCTCTTTATTTTTGGGATTAAATATAATGACCACCATAAAATGCTTTGATACCCTTAGCTACTACACTTCAAATTGTATTCGAACACCAAAATATAGTAAATGATCACCAAATCTTAGCGAGCAAAATAATGTGTAATGGTCACCAAATCTAGAGACTCGCTTTAGCTAGATTTCAGGGACACCCTGAAGTTCGGTTTGGTTAGGTTCCTTTAAACCTTGTACACAGAAATAGAAGCCCCGCGGAGCGGGGCTTCGTCGACCCTGCTTAGGTAGGTTTTTTTTTATTACACCTCGTTATGACATATTTTAATGAACATATTTTGGTGCACATTCAGTATATTTGGTGTAACACAGGCAATTTTGGTGATCATTTACTACTTTTGGGTTGACAATGATTTATTTGCAGTCATTTTGATTAAATAGGATAGCGAAATGTTAAAACTTTGGTTATAATTTTACATTAAAATGCGGGTTTCATTTTGGTGATCATTTACTATTTTTGTCTGTTATATGTTACTATATCTGGTGGTAAGTTAAACATAAACCTTTATTTTTTACTCGACAGTTAAAAGTAACTGAGACATTTGGGATCTGCCATATAACTCCATGCCATATAACTCATTCAACCAATACAATGACTCCACCCACACCTTTGCACACTACGACTCATTACTTATAAGACAACAACTTTTACCCGTTTATCGGTCTTATCTTTCGTCTTAACCGATCCACCACAAGCTAGATAGCATCCACAACTTGACGTCGACTCCCATCCTGATTTTCGCGCCACAGACAACGCAAGACATCCTAGCAATCAACCAACACCGACCACACTTTACTGACCCCTCATCACCGGTACGACAACTCGCCTCTACGACGAATTCGCAATCACTCGGTTCTATGACTTCATCACCAACCAGAGCATGGTCTCGGCAGTGAGCCGACTCTGATCAGAATCCAAAACCAACTACTTACAGATCATTCGGTTGACCGGGCAACCAACCGTTCCCGATCAACGGTCGGTCAGATTTTCTACTGACCAGTAACATGGTTCAATAACGATCTCGCATTGGGTACGTATTCATCTTGAACTACCTTACGTTCCGTTTTATTTATTTATAATTGACGAATAGTTTGGGTTGGAGTGTTTGTTTGCCATGATTATCAATGACAATTTGTTATAATCATAGATTTATATTTATTTATTTTTCATGTACACATACACTTTGCACGCACATAGTCCGTATTATGTCCATTGCTAGCAATTAGTTTGTAAAATGATGAATATAACGGTTATGAATGAAGTCAAGGGGAAGTAAGTGTGTGTGTTTAAATGAAATTGCTAGCATTAGTATGTAAAATGTTGATTAAAAGGGTTATGAATGAAGTCAAGGGGAAGTATGTGTGTCGTTATGTGAAATTGCTAGCAATTAGTTTGTAAAATGATTATTGTAAGGGTTATGAATGAAGTCAAGGGGAAGTAAGTGTGTGTGTTTAAATGAAATTGCTAGCATTAGTATGTAAAATGTTGATTGAAAGGGTTCTGAATGAAGTCAAGGGGAAGTATGTGTGTGTGTATATGCGAAAAGATGGATAATAAGAGAACTTTGTAGGAGTATGTTGTGAATCTTGTAATAGTTTAAGAATATATTTGAACGTATTTGTATAACTTTTATCATATAACATACTATATCACACTCGTCAATGACACTGACACACAGAGTATTTATTTTTAGGTATTACTTATTTTTTAAATTTTCTATTTAATAATTACTTTCTTGTTTTTTAGTTTTTCGTAATAATATTTACAATAATTTGTTATCTTACCTAATAGTAATAATATATGTAAATAAATACCTACCTACTGCGTGATCGAAACTGAATGAAAATTTAAGATGATTAGAGAGTGATGGTTAAGTGGAAATATATTACCTATTTTTTATTAAAATCTAACACACCTACACTTACATAATATTTATTTAATTCAGTTTATTTATTTATATTAAGTAAATATATACGTTAACGTAATTAGGCTACTTTGATTTTAGAAAAGTGTAGCATAATGTATGTAGGTACATACATGTAGTTTATGTGGATTAGGCGTATTTATTAATATCAAGTTAATATATTTTAATGTGATTAGGCTACTTTGATTTTAGGAAAGTGTAGTATAATGTATGTAGGTACATAGATGTAGTTTATGTGGATTAGGCCTGTTTATTAATATCAAGTTGATATACAGGGTGTTGATCCGCATCCTAGACAAATTCAAGGACGTCATTATACTAATGATTCTCGACCCAAAACAGCAATAAAATAGGTAGGTATTTTTTTATTTTATATTTTTTCCTTTTTACTGAAATCCGTAAGTGTGAACCAGCCGTATTTAAAAGCGGCGCGTCTGATACTAGCCCTATCACACACAAACAAACGCAAACATTCATGTACACAACGCATACGCAACGGTCATTCAACAAATTCGTAGGCAATCAATCGCACCGCAACCAATCCAAAGCAAGGGCGCTGCACCGCGCCCCGCGCCCCGCGCCCGGCACCCCGCGCCCCGCGCCCCGCGCCGCGGTTCGCAGGCGGTCGGCACCCGAACCGACAGTCATGTGTTTGATGTCACAGCAGTGCATGCGTTTTGCAAATTCCGCTTCTAGGTAGGTGCATTGTTGAGACGGCATTCGATACAAAGTACAAGACGACGGACAATTACTCTAATGTCGAGTTGGAGAAGATGGTTCGCCTGTATGCCATCAGTGGAGACAGTTCCCGTTCACTATGGTCGAAAAGTTTGGTGAACATTGGATCGGGTCGCCGAGACCCTGTGGTGTGACAAGTGTAACAGAATCACGTGCCAGGATCATTAGTGCTTTCGACACTAAAAACGAATGTGTTAGTTTTACGTAAGCTGAAGGAAAACCAGCTACCTACGTCGTGCTCGATTGTGCCAAGAGTGTGATGGTGGCAACATTTAACAATAAGTACCTCCGGTCCCTCCGGGTAACCTAAGTAGGTAGGTACATTTTGTAAATACGGTGTTAACTAATCGCTTTTATTTGTGTAAATAAGTTGATGGTCAGTGGGTAGCCTTATCTTTAAAAAACATTTTTTATACTACGTAGATCGGGGTAGGTATTATTGACGGTCTAAGCCCGAGGAAAACTTCAAATCAACCAATTTTATCCACAAATAAAAACAAAATCACTACGAAAAGTTTAGGGTGAACGATAGCAATCAAGCAAAACTTAAATTTTATTACTCATCTGATAGCAGGTCAGTGAACTTTTTATGGCGGTCTAGTATTACTGTCATTATTAAGATTTCGTATTATGCTGATGCTTCGAATAAGTTAATATCAAACGAAATGACAATAATGTGGGTGATTTTCGAAATAAAATTACGTAAAATTATTGCTAAGGGTCGCCAAGGTCACTTCTCGGCGCACGATAGGTACTCGCGCGTCATTGAATTCACGCACATCTAATCATCGATGTGTGCGTACGCGCGTAAACTGCGGTCGGGTGATTCTCTTTCATTTGTATTGAATTAAGGGTTTAATTCTGAAATACGGTAAAATTTCAACAACAAAAAAAAAGCAGCCCTTATTAGTTTTGCCCGGTACTGTTCTTTCAATTGATTATTTATGACTTTTGTGACAACCACCTGAAGTTTGACGTAAATGCAAAAAAACAGCCTGTATTTTAATGTGATTAGGCTACTTTGATTTTAGGGAAGTGAAGTATAATGTATGTAGGTACATAGATGTAGTTTAGGTGGATTAGGCCTCTTGGGGATACCACGTAAAAAAAAACGCGCCTCAAACCTTACCTCTGTAGGTGGTGTGGAAAAAGGTTTGTAGTTAGTTATTTGTAGTTTTGGATATACCTACATACTTAATATAGATGAAGTTTAGAAGTTTAGATTTCTTTTAGTGTTATGTAAATCGAGTAGTTTAGGTGGATTAGGCTCCTAATGATGATATCTTGAAATAAAGCGCACCAGGAACCATATCTTCTGGTAGAAAGGAAATTACTATGTTGTGAGTGAATCGAACCAGGAAATAAAAAATCAATGCGATCTTGGTAATATTGCACACCCCCATACGCATTCGACCCTGGGATAGAATAGTTTTGAAAAGCATAAAAGAAGGAACTTATTTCATTATTTACTTAGTCACTTACAAGGAATATTATTTTATAGTTTGTTCGTACCGACTTATAAGTAAATCAACTGTAAGAACAAAAAAAAACATTCAGTTGATTTACCTAGAAGTCCATACATAAATCCGTACATTTACAAAACCTTTTAAGGAAATTTTTTAGAGGTAAGGAATACTTCTCCAAAACACGACCCCGCGAGCTGCTTGCAGCTCGCGCAACGCGCAAATACTAGTTATACTATATAAAGCTCGATTACCACTGACTGACTGACTGACTGATTGACATAATTGTTCTCCCAGATGGTGAAGGGGAAGGTGGGTATATTTTGACAGATTCGTAAACAAGTAACTCTGGTGAGTATGGGAAAAATCCCAAACCTCCCCTTTTCGCCCCCCCTCTCCCCCCTCCCCATCCTATCTCGGAAACTAAGAGACCCGTGTTTTGTTTTTTACGGATTCGTATAGAGGTGGCTCGGAAAACTTAAAACCATTTTTCAAAGTTCCCTCCCCCTTTGCTCCCCTTCTCCCCCTTTAGGCGGATCTCGGAAGTTAACAAACTTGCAACATTTTTTTTTTCAGATTCATATCAAGGAACGCAGAGTCGGTCAAAATCATTTTTCAAAACTCCCCCCTTTCCCCCTCTTGACCCCTCCCCCCGTCGTATCTCGGAAAAACTATGTAGCGGTAAAGCGAAGCGTAGGGATGAGGTCACGATAGCTTTCCGGTGGTAGGTAGGTCCTGAGTGGAGCGAACCTGCGAGACCGAGTGGAGCGAAGGGGGGAGGTGGCGAGCGAAGCGAGCCGGCGACCTCCGTAGCGTAACGAAGGTTGAGCGGGTGAAGCGTAACTCGGGGGTGACGATAAGCAAACATACAAGTAACTCTCATGAGTATGGGAAAAATCCCAAACCTCCCCTTTTCGCCCCCCCTCTCCCCCCTCCCCATCGTATCTCGGAAACTAAGAGACCCGTCTTTTGTTTTTTACGGATTCGTATAGAGGTGGCTCGGAAAACTTAAAACCATTTTTCAAAGTTCCCTCCCCCCTTGCTCCCCTTCTCCCCCTTTAGGCGGATCTCGGAAGTTAACAAACTTGCAACATTTTTTTTTCAGATTCATATCAAGGAACGCAGAGTTGGTCAAAATCATTTTTCAAACCCCCTCTTCACCCCTCCCCCCATCGTATCTAGGAAAAACTATGTAGCGGTAAAGCGAAGCGTAGGGATGAGGTCACGATAGCTTTCCGGTGGTAGGTAGGTCCTGAGTGGAGCGAACCTGCGAGACCGAGTGGAGCGAAGGGGGGAGGTGGCGAGCGAAGCGAGCCGGCGACCTCCGTAGCGTAACGAAGGTTGAGTGGGTGAAGCGTAACTCAGGGGTGACGACAAGCAAACTTACAAGTAGCTCTCATGAGAAGGGCAAAAGTACCAAGCCTCCCCTTTTTGGCCTAACCCCCCCACCCCAATCGTATCTCAGAAACTATGAGAACCGTGTTTTGTTTTTTTATGAATTCGTATAGAGGAGGCTCGGAAAAGTAAAAGTTATTTTTCAAAGTTCCCCCCCTTCTTCCCCCTTTAGGCGGATTTTGGAGGTTAACAGACTTGCAACATATTTTTTTCAGATTCATATCAAGGAACGCAGAGTTGGTCAAAATCATTTTTCAACACTCCTCCATCTCCCCCTCTTCACCCTTCCACCCATCGTATCTCGGAAAAACTATGTAGCGGTAAAGCGAAGCGTAGGGATGAGGTCACGATAGCTTTCCGGTGGAAGGTAGGTCCTTCCGTAGCGTAACGAAGGTTGAGTGGGTGAAGCGTAACTCAGGGGCGACGACAAGCAAACTTACAAGTAACTCTCATGAGTAGGGCAAGAGTACCAAGCCTCCCCTTTTTGGCCTCCCTCCCAATCGTATCTCAGAAACTAAGAGACCCGTGTTCAGTTTTTTTACGGATTCGTATAGAGGAGGCTCGGCCATTTTTTTCTGAGTTTTTAATAAGGTTTTAGATTGGATTAGGGGGTTCTTAAGGGGTTTCAAAATCTTTTAAGGCCCTTCTTCGCGACGGGCGCGAGACACGTCGTTTTCATGGTTTTCGAGGATGCTAAAGCCGATAGTGAGGTCAAAATCAAAATGGCCGCTGTGAAATGTTCATCATGGGAGTCGTTTTCATGGTTTTCGAGGGTGCTAAAACCGATGGCGAGGTCAAAATGAGAATCCAAGATGGCGGCTGCTATGATTTTCGAAAATTGTTCATCAATTTCATCATGGGTGTTGTTTTCATGGTTTTCGAGGGTGCTAAAACCGATGGCGAGGTCAAAATGAGAATCCAAGGTGTCAGCTGCGATAATTTTTGAATCGTTCATCATGGGTGTCGTTTTCATGGTTTTCGAGGGTGCTAAAACCGATGGCGAGGTCAAAATCAAAATCCAAGATGACGGCTTCGATAATTTTCGAAATGTTCATCATGGGAGTCGTTTTCATGGTTTTCGAGGATGCTAAAGCCGATAGTGAGGTTAAAATCCAAATCCAAGATGGCGGCTGCGATTATTTTCGAATTGTTCATCATGGGAGTCATTTTCATGGTTTTCGAGGGTGCTAAAACCGATGGCGAGGTCAAAATGAGAATCCAAAATGGCGGCTGCGATAATTTTCGAATTGTTCATCATGGGAGTTGTTTTCATGGTTTTCGAGGATACTAAAGCCGTTATTGAGGTCAAAATCAAAATCCAAGATGCAGACTGCAAAAAATTCAAAGTTTTCATCATGGATGTCATTTTCATGGTTTTCGAGGGTGATAAAACCGATGGCGAGGTCAAAATGAGAGTCCAAAATGGCGGCTGCGATAATTTTCGAATTGTTATTCGTGGAAGTCGTTTTCATGGGTTTTCAAGGATGCTTAAGCTGATAATGAGGTTAAAATCCAAATCCAAGATGGCGGCTGCGATAATTTTCGAATGGTTCATCATGGGAGTTGTTTTCATGGTTTTCGAGGATGCTAAAGCCGATAGTGAGTTCAAAATCAAAATCCAAGATGCAGACCGCAAAAAATTCAAAGTTTTCATCATGGATATCATTTTCATGGTTTTCGAGGGTGATAAAACCGATGGCGAGGTCAAAATGAGAGTCCAAAATGGCGGCTGCGATAATTTTCGAATTGTTCATCATGGGAGTTGTTTTCATGGTTTTCGAGGATACTAAAGCCGTTATTGAGGTCAAAATCAAAATCCAAGATGCAGACCGCAAAAAATTCAAAGTTTTCATCATGGATGTCATTTTCATGGTTTTCGAGGGTGATAAAACCGATGGCGAGGTCAAAATGAGAATCCAAGATGGCGGCTGCTATAATTTTCAAATTGTTCATCATGGGAGTCGTTTTCATGGTATTCGAGGGTGCTAAAACCGTTGGCGAGGTCAAAATGAGAATCCAAGATGGCGGCTGCTATAATTTTCGAATTGTTCATCAATTTCATAATGGGAGTCGTTTTCATGGTTTTCGAGGGTGCCAAAACCGATGGCGAGGTCAAAATGAGAATCCTAGGTGTCAGCTGCGATAATTTTCGAATCGTTTATCATGGGTGTCGTTTTCATGGTTTTCGAGGGTGCTAAAACCGATGGCGAGGTCAAAATCAAAATCCAAGATGACGGCTTCGATTATTTTTGAAATGTTCATCATGGGAGTCGTTTTCATGGTTTTCGAGGATGCTAAAGCCGATAGTGAGTTCAAAATCCAAGATGCAGACTGCAAAAAATTCAAAGTTTTCATCATGGATGTCATTTTCATGATTTTCGAGGGTGTAAAAACCGATGGCGAGGTCAAAATGAGAATCCAAGATGGCGGCTTCGATAATTTTCGAAATGTTCATCAATTTCATCATGGGACGTAACGAAGGTTGAGTGGATGAAGCGTAACTCAGGGGTGACGACAAGCAAACTTACAAGTAGTACTTAGTTTTTGCCCCCCCCCCCTCCCAATCGTTTCTCAAACACTAAGAGACTCGTGTTCTTTTTATTTACGGATTCGTTTAGAGGAGGCTCGGAAGAGCAAAAAAAAAAACATTTTTCAAAGTTGCCCCTTATGCCTCCCTTCTGAGTTTTTAATAAGGTTTTAGATTGGATTAGGGGTTCTTTAGGGGTTTCAAAATCTACTAAGTGCTCTAACGGATTTTAAAATTCTTTTAATCCTAAGGAATTCTCAATTTATTGATTTTTTTTAATTTTGTTTCTTTTTTTTATTGAATTAGTTATAAGGGTTTTCAGAATATTAAAAAAAAAATATATAATTTAATAATTTACAAAATCTTTTGAGGACTATAGATTTTCCAATTCATTTAAAGATTCTTATGGGTTCTCAAAATTTCACTCCACTCCAGTCCAGTCCGGTCCGGTCCGGTCCGGTCCATTCCATTCCATTCCATGGTAGTAAACACACTACCCTCCTTTGCGTCGCGCAGTCGGATGAAAGTGTCGTGCCAACTTTTCGTAAGATTTTTTTCCGTCCAGCCCCCTTTCACAACGCGCGATAAGGAACTTCGTTCCAATTAGACAAGACGCGCAAAAAAAAAACAAGTTTGTTGTATGGTACATATACTCCTGGAGGCGAGAACATTGAAATGGTGTACACCGAAAACGCAAATTCTGGGGGATCTAGCGGGGCAGACGTACATACTTATACGTACCCCAGGCGAAAACTTATACCAGCGATCGACCGTAAACGGGGTAGATTAAATTTAAGTTCGTTTAATTTTTCACATCGCGGTGTGCTTGAATGGTTGAATGGTGTTTGACGTTCAGTCAGGACATTGCTACGGGAAAGGTCCCTTTTGTGATATCGTGTGCCTGATTGAAATAATATCCTAAAAATATTATTCATTTTTTGTGTGTAAATTATTTTTATACAGTTTCCTTCACCCTGGGATTAAAGTTAAAATTAATTAATAGTTAAACATTTCGTCGACATCCGTTTGATAGGTATACAAAAACATTACATGTTATAAAAGCAAATTACAACAATTAATAATATTATTTTTTTTATTATAAGCCTTACATGTTTTAAAAACGCCGTATTAAATTAACAAAACAGTTATAATCGATAAATCGATAAAAAAAAATCGATTTAGTGACGATTTAAAAGAATTGATCTAGCAACATTTGCTTGTGCATGTCCATGGACCTAAAAAAAAAGGCGGACGGAACTTCACTAAGAAACAATTGAAGCACCCATAGTAAGTCAGTGCGCTTGTCCACACAAGCCAGCACACACACATTCACACCATAGTAAGTCAGCCGTCGGCCATTACGCTTCGAACGACACTCGCGGTTTCATACGGTGTTATTTTGTCTAATAAAAATCAAAGTATGCCGTCATGTGTTGCAAAAAGTTGTCTAAACCATAGTAGTTCAATTAAAAAAGCCAGGGGATCACTTCTCATAGTTAAGCATGTCAATTTGAAGCTTATTTCTCGATTTTACGTCAATAAATTTTATAAACATCTCGAAATCAATCAGTGTTGCAACTATTTCATGGTTCAAAATATTTTAAAATTGGGAGATTTATATTTTATGTTACTATTTATCGTTTTGTATTCTTCTGTATTTTTACAGATTTCCCTCGGCAAATGATGCATGGAAAAATGATTGTATAAAAATAATAAGGGAGTGTAGACATGGAATAGGAATGTAGAAGTGTAGGAATGGAACATAAAATAGCTTTAATTTAATATTTATAGCCGAAAAATACTTAAACATTCGTTTTCACCACTTAAGTAAATAGAAAGGATTTCTAGATGTGTCGATAGCAAAAGACAAGTCTACAAAAATTTGAATCAACAAAAGGGTTTGTAAAACTTTATTAACATTAAACGAGTTGTAAATATTTTAATATCCAATGTGTTTTAATTATTTTACCTTTATTTAAAAAAAAGATATCCGTAAAAAAAAATTGTAAGTAAACTTAAGTTCACGGGAGATCTTAATTAAATATTGTTTAAAAATGGGTAATTTTTTCCTTCATCTGGCATCCCTATACAGACGCACACATACATAAGCATCCGCCATTTTGGTGCTTCACTTGTTTCTTAGTGAAGTTCCATCCGCCTTTTTTTTAGGTCCATGTGCATGTCATTGTCAGTGTCACAGCACAGCAGTTTGATAATGTTTGGTATTGAGTTTGTTAATTAATTGTTTTGTTTTGAGAATGGTTTTGACTTTGAGTGGTTCTGAGATTCGTTACGTTCGTGTTCGTGTTTTGAATTTCGTTTTTAAATAGTTTTTATTTACGATACGTGCGTTTTCTGCTACCACCAAGTTAATCTAATAAGTTCCTCGAGTACTTTATGATTAATTGTGAGTTATCTGACTCTTGGTTATGCTGTTCTATGTGAGATATTTTGACTCTAAGTGCTATCTTTGGTGAGATTTTGGACTCCAAACAGTTTTCTGACTAAACTTTGTCTACCCCAACCAGAAGTCGGGCACACTGTCTGCCTTCCCGACGCTTTATGAACTGTTCGATTTTACTAGCACCGAATTTACGCCGGTATACAGTTGAGAAGTTGAACGAATAATGACAGTTCTTCTACGAACTCGGACAGTGCCCACACCTGTAAGTTCGTGTGCATATAATTATAACAATATTTATTGTGGACAATAGTTCGTAAATGCATTCTGCAAACTCATTAGAGTTTAATTAATGTATTTACAAGTGTAAGCAGTTATAAATGTAGATGAGTAATGTTTTTAATCTTTTTCAGGTAACATTGGATGATATCCTGTGTATTGAATGTTGTTTGCTGTTGCAAGAAAGGATATTATCAAATATAACTGGAGCCCACGAGGATATGTCACTTGCCTATGGTCACTTGAATGTTTGTTATGGATGTGGTCTCTCTATTGCAAGTCGGAGAACCCATAGAGTTGAGTTAGACTGCCCACAACATAGCATGTTTTTAAGATGGACTCTAGCATACCTGGTCAGTATTGTTTTAATAAAATTCCATATCTTCACGCCTGTAAATGCCAATCATAAGCATGATGATAATTAGGCGGTGTATGTAACAGTACACATACATTTTGTCAGTTATTTTTATGTTCCAAGTAATAGGGGTGAGAGTATTACCATCAACGGGTCGTGTCACACAAACCCAGTCTGCCAGACTTTTGGCTGCTACTCAGGAATTCTTAATAGAAAAACCCCGCAACCCACCCTGGGAAACGAACCTGAGACCTCAAGCTCTGCAAATTGGGCTTTGCATTTTCTAAATAGTTTAAGAAAAACTGCTGCACTGTTTCATTCTAATTGATAGTATTTTTATTTACGTGCTTGCACTATAATATAGGGTTTGGTGCATAATCTGACGTTCACTACTATTTCATTTTAGGCTCCCCATTTACAAAGAGTGTGCATTCCTTGCTGGTTAGCAGCAACTCGAGAAACACAACAATTGGAGGTTCAAGATTCAAACCGACTCGACAGTGTCATGGATGCAGCTTCACCTTCATTAGAAGACAGAAGAATACCTGAACTACCTCCAATGCCAGCTCCAACACCCTGATCACAACGAGCACTACAGCCACAATCTAAAGTTAACTCACAAAAGTATAAACGAGTTGCTGCTGCTTCTCATCACTGCATGTTTGTGATGATGTAAAAATAATGAACATCTTTTAGTGCCTATGAATATTAAGGAATTGCAGTACAACACATATATACCCTTAAATGCTTGAATCTGTCATCACCATTTACATAATAATCAATGGGATGAACTGACTGCCATTTTAAATGACTTTACGGGCTTATATTTTCTATACTGGAAAGAGCATCTCAAAGGGCAATTTTAGGATTAAATATTTTATGAAGAATGAATAAATAGTGTAGGTACTCAAGTTTTGTTTTATTTACCTTGGTATGTACCTACTTACTCAAAAATAATCAGTAACATTAATATTATGAGTCATTAATAAAAAAATGGATGTGTTGAAGCTGTGAACTAATTATCCATTTTTTGTACTATTTAAATGTTATTATTTTACACAAGAGATGAACACCCTCAGATCAAAGAAATAGGCAGATAGAACGCTCAGAACACGCGAGTGTCTCCACCAAAGTTAATACAAAATCAAATAGAATTACATTCCATAATATTTTCTTTGTTTTTGAGAACAACTTTTACGGTTAAAGACACGAGACGGCACATTTTGGCAAAAAACAACAACGACGCGCAGCTTGGTACTACGACGCGTAGCTTGGTACTGTCGCGACTTTGTATTCGATTTTGATTTTGTATTAACTTTGGTGGACCCACTCGCGTGTTCTGAGCGCTCTATCTGCCTATTTCTTTGATCTGAGTGTGCACCTATCTTCTTTTTGTTGAAGGTGATAAATTGCAGTACAATGTGTTATGACACAATGAGTTTTGATGCGCCTGTTGTTAGTTTTGACCCTGACTGCTATACTGGAATTCGTGAGTTCGATTCCCACCCAGGACAAATGTTTCTGTGTCTGGGTGTAATTTAACTGTTATGTGTAGGTATATATTTAGAAATATTTAGGTATTTTTATCAGTAGTTACATGATCATAATGATGTAGGGACATTCTATGTCAATTTAGTAATTAAATTATAACCTACATTTTTTAAACAGAAAAATAATGATATCTTTTAAACCAGGGTGAATAAATGAAAAAAGTTTTCTGATTATGGAAATGCTATGTTTTTACTATTATGTAAAATAAAAATTTAATAAAAAAAAGCATTTTCCACTGGGACCGAACTTCCCTTACTAACGGGCAATCTCCAAACGCAAACCTTAATTTTTTTTAAAAATCTTTGATTTATTGTTAATAGAGACGACACCACGAATTACCACTATGTCCCATTCAGCAAGACTGCATCAGACAAGATGCCTTTCCCAAGTTCGATCGTCTGGACACAACAACTGCACCGTCCGGTGCGCGGTCCGCTCCGGACCAAGTTCAAGCGTCTGGATGTCTAACTATGATGTCTAAGTTCATTCAGTTGTTTGACAGCTCTGTGGCTTGAAAAAGGCGTTGAACATAATCGTAAAAAAAGCGTTCGAAAGTTGCAGAAATGCCTTCGGGAGCTATTGCGTTATTGCACAAATAATTTTTAGAAACACATCGAACAGCAAAGGAATAACTTTTAATAGGAAAGTAACTAGATATTTAATTATTTATGCCAAAGACATTAAACTATATACGAGCAATAGACGGGACATCACGAAGAAATTTGTGATCCAAAACTTTTTACCAATAGGTAAAAAATCCCTCAGTTTAGTAGTCGCGTTGCTATGCAACGCTTAGATTGTGCTACTGACGCATGGCATCAACAATTTTGTATGACAATCTTCCCAATGCCCGCTCTATAGTTTCTTTTAAATCTCTTTGATTTAAGCATACAATTTTTAGATCGGCGCCATGTTACCAAATTCGAAGCATTTGTCATAGACTAAAAATATAAGACACCTACACTTTCGTAGGTAGAATAATTGACCGATGTTTCGTTTCATAGCAGAAAATTTAATAAGTATAGTCAATTACAGCTCGGCCAGAACGGATTGAAACGGAACTAAAATTTTTATTTCTGACAGCGTTTTAAAATCTTTGATATTTGATGTAAACAAAGACCGCCGGTTTGTTAGATTTATTATTGTGCCATAAAACTAACGTAATAAGTGAAAAAAAAAATAATAAAATCATTCAAAGTGCTGGTAGCGCGAAGACAGTGGCGACTTCCGGTTTTCTACATTTTTATGTCAAGCTGTAAAGTATTAATATTTAGTAAGTAACATTTATTTTAATAACCGGCTATATGAGTATCGAAAGTCGGGACACGGGCATAGTATGGTTCCGTAATTCCCGTTACCAAAATCGATCAGAATATTAATTCTTCACGTAAGCGGCAGAAGTTAACAAAAATGAAATAGTCGACTTTTATTGTTCATAAGGCAGTTTGCTTATTTTAATAATATTATGTTCCTTAGCAATCCCGACCCATAGGTAGAATATAATAAAATAAATATTAAAAAAAAAACAAAAAACCCGTAATAAAACTAAAAAGAAAGAAACAAGCCCAGTACAGCTTGACATAAAAATGTAGAAAACCGGAAGTCGCCACTGTCTTCGCGCTACCATCACTTTGAATGATTTTATTTTATTTTATTTCACTTATTACGTTAATTTTATGGCACAGTAATAAATCTAACAAACCTGCGGTCTTTGTTTACAACAAATATCAAAGATTTTAAAACATTGTCAGAAACAAAAAGATTAGTTCCGTTTCAATCCGTTCTGGCCAAGCTGTAGTTTAGAGTTCACTCATTCACACTCACAGTCGGGGCCCATTCAAATTATACCAATCAAATCTTCCCAAGGGGCCCCGACTGTGAGTGTGAATGAGTGAACTCTAAACTACTGGGCTTGTTTCTTTCTTTTCAGTTTTATTACGCAGTCGGGTTTTTTGTTTATTTAATAATTTTTTTTTAGCATTTATCAGTCCAAATTAAATTGAAACATTTAAGTTAAATATATTTTGGTAAACCATTTTTAAAATCCTTTAATTTGATACCCCACTTGATAGTATGTGAGAGATTTAAAAAAATATATTTTTAGTTCGGAACCCTTTGCACGCGAGTTCGACTCGCACTTGGCCAGTTTTATGTACCCAGTGACACTCTCACGTTTAAGACGAATCTAACGACACCTCTCAAGTTAAAATCCATCAAGCCGTTTAGGCTGCAGAGCAACACAACGAAACATACATACATACACTCGAAAAACATAACCCTCCTGGCGCAGTCGGGTAAAAAGTGTCGCTTCTATGACTATGACGAATCTACACGCGCGCACTCATGCTGGGTGGAACCAGATGGGACCATTGGGACACAGTGGTGATGCGTGGTGTCGCCTCTATACGTAGTAATAATAGCTCAATGTTTAAAAGTTTTTCTGTTTTCTAGGTCTCAAAAAAATAATTATGGTAATATTAATTTTAAAAAAAGTTGACTAGCTTATTAAGGTGAACGCAGACCTAGCCACACCGCTGTCCCCGCAGTCCCCGCATTACGAATTCTTTGTACAAAGTTGTATGAAACCTCGCACACTATGCTCTCGCTAGCAGCACTTTGAATGTTTTTTTTTTTCACTTATTAGATTAGTTTTATGGCACAATAATAAATGTAACAAACCTGCGTTCTTTGTTTACATCAAATATCAAAGATTCTAAAACGTTGTCAGAAACAAAAAGATTAGTTCCGTTTTTTTTCCGTTCCAACAATCAAACAATGGGGACGGCAAGTGTCAAAGTGACAAGTGACAGTTTGGTCCCAAAAGAACTGTCAAATCAAAGGAATTTTCTAAAAAAAAACGATTTATTGATGTAAAATAACTAGATGTTGTTTAATAAGCTGTAAAAATGATGGAACATACAAATTTCCGACAATTCACACTATCAAGAAATAATATGGGTTGCTGCTGTGACTGCCTTGAGAACAAAAATTGAATTATAACTAAGGAAAAGCTACATAATAAACAAATATCCAGGCTTGCGAAGCCGAGACAGGCCGTTAGTTGAGTTTATTAATGAAATTCTATGATTATACCATAACTAAACAATCGAGAACACTTTTCAAAATAATATCTACTTTTCTATTGGAGGTTAAGTACCAGTATTGCATCGCTCCATAAATCATGAAATACTTCGTCTGGCGGAAGAATTATCACCTGGAACGAGTTTTGTGATAGTTGTGGTGTTAAGAAATTAAATAATTGTGATATTTCTCGAATCTAAAAAGAAAAAAGGGGTAAAAGATATTTTATCAAAATAGAAAGTCAGAAGCAGCATTATATCCCCCCCCCCGCTGCTACGCCGCCGCGAGCTGACGTGTTTCTAAAACGCTCCGTAATTTTATTTAAAAAAAAGTGGTTATAATAACGTTCTAAGCCTACAGTTTATACACATCGTTTGGACTAAGTTATAATCAAGCTATACATAAGGATATTCCTAGTGATACGGACTAAACTGAGCAAAAAACTTTTAATATTATAGTTAAAAAAAAAAAAAGGTTAACTCGATGTGATTGTGACATTGTGGTTCGCGAGTGTGTCCTTCAAAGTAAAAGCAAGGTCACTCTGCTAACACACAATCTGTGTTGTTTCGGCATCAATTAGCCTATTTGAAGCGAATTAACACGATACGTTTGGTTCCGGGGCATTAAGCACGGAATGGGACGGCGTTGATCGGCAGTTCGAACCCCGCACTCTGCATGTCTTTTTGGATGTTTGTCTTTGTTATTTCTACAATTCTGAAGTATAATTAAATCGACACGTAAAAACAAGACAACAACAGAACAAGTAATAAGGTATATCCAAAATAGATTTATTGCTACAACACCAGGATTCCGTCGTGCATTGCGATGATGTCGGCACCACGCTCCCCGTCAGGCAAAGTGACTCAGCTTAATCTTCCAATCAACACAAAGCTCTCCAACTCAGACACAGCTCTTAATAATATGGCAAGTACGTCAGAGCCGGCGGATAACTACCTCAACATTACTAAGCGACAAAAACGCACCTTCGATGAGATGCCCGGCTACTCTTCTGAAATTAAAGTACTGCTAGACCAAATCAAGGAACAACAAGACTCTAAGTTTGAATTATTAAATAATGCACTTTCTACCATAATAACACAAAACCAGGATTTACAAAAATCGATGGAACACTTAACTTCTAAACATGAAGACCTTGTCACAAAAATGAGCCTGCTGGAACAAGAGAATACTGATTTTAAAAAGCGTATAAAGGCCCTGGAACGTTCCCTAGATCACCTAGACAAGAAAGAGCACTGTTCGACGATTGAAATCCGTAACCTGCCTATACAGGACAAAGAAAATAAGAAAGTGCTTTTCGACACTATACAGAATCTTGGATCGACATTAGGTCTCGAAAAACCTATTGAGCAGTCAGAAGTAAGGGACATTTTCCGAGCCAGGTCAAAAGCGGTATTTGTGGATTTCACTAGTGCTATTAGAAAGGAATCATTGATCTCAAAGTACATAACTTTTAACAAATGCAGACGTGAAAACAAGCTGCCGCAGTTGAATACGGAGCTCATTAGAATGCCGGGATCGCCGTCTACAATATACATCTCAGAGTACCTAACGTTTAAAGCAAGACACCTTTTCTTCTTGGCGCGTTCAAACGTCAAAAACAAAAACCTTCTAGCGGCCTGGACTTCATATGGAAAGGTCTATGTTAAAAAAGAAGAAGGTTCAGCACCAGTTCACATTGATGAGGAATCTGAACTACAGAAACTTCTTATGTGACTAGTCTTAGTGTATTACTGTAATTTCCAGGTAGTTACTATAGCATGCTTGTATTTGGTATTTTTAGTTTCATTAGTTATTTATTTAGGCTTAATTTCATATTTATTATTAGTTTTTTCTCATTATTATTGCAGAACTGTACACATAAACACCACAATCACACGTAATCCTCATCACACTCAATCACTATACAACTCATTACATATTATGTCACCCAAACGAAACAACACCCTTTTCTGTAATAGTAACCCGCTATCTCTTGTGCTATGTCAAATACGTATTACCAAAGCTACTGGTGTCCCAGATCTGAGTTTAACTGCATTTCTATCCAACATCATTCCACGCACTAGGCGTGTCTGTAAATATAGTTAGCGCTATGCAAACCATTGAAAACATAAACTCGGATCTGGACTCCATTCAAGTAGCTAAAACTGTGACTTGTGACATAGAACACGCAAATAAATATATTACGACGTCAAAACACACTATCAATGTCCTTACTCAGAACATTCGTAGTATTAGCTGTAACATGCCAAATTTCATTACTCTCCTCCAAAGATCAGAAATTTCCTGGGATGTATTGGTTCTTTCAGAATGCTGGCTTCCATCTGCAAAGTTCATACCTTCACTTGAGAACTACTACCATATAGCTACTACTTCACATAAAACTCAAAATGAAGGAGTTGTCATATACTATAATAAGCTACTTAACGTGACATACGAAGAACCCACAGTTAATGACGCTAACTGCCTTGTATTAAAATTGGACAAAGATACTTGCGTTGTTGGCTTATATCGGCCACCAAGTCAAAATAACACACTTAATTTTGTCGACTCGGTTGACCTACTATTGAATAACTTAAAATCATTTAAAAATATTTTCTTCTGTGGTGACATTAATATAAACATCGCCCCAAGTAGTTCCGACAAACGATCATATGACTATCTGAACAGCTTAGCCAGTCATGGCCTTCTCCCTGCTCATACCTTACCTACTCATGGACTGACTTGTCTAGACCACATGATGGTTAAAACAAAAATGGACGCTTCTTGTTTTATCTTTGAAACATCAATCACAGATCATGAGAGTGTAGCTATCAGTTGCAGACCCAAATCCCGCCTGAAATATCTCAATAAAACATATTGCTTAATTGATTTCGAAAATCTTGACAAAGTTATGCAAAGCAGTGATTTCCAGCCAATCCTTGATTGTCAAGACGCTAATATTTCGACAGATCTTCTCATAGCTCACCTTTCTTCAGCAATAATAAATAATTCTACCACAGTCAAGACAGCAAAAAGGAAACTAATAACAAAACCATGGGTTACTAAAGGACTTCTTCGCTGTATGAGTAACAGAGATAACTTGCACAAAAAACTAAAGAGGAATCCCGATGACGAAATATTAAAAGTTACATACAAACGCTACAGAAATTTTTGCAACTTCCTTCTCAAAAAAGCCAAAAGGAGTTTTGAGAAGCAGCAAATTGAAAGTGCAAAGGGTAACAAAAAACAGTTATGGGATGTGATCAAGACAATTGGCGGCTCAGACAGGGGGACGGACTTCTCCTCGTCTCTCCTATCACTCCACAGTCCTGAGAAAGACATTAACGACGTCAACTTCTTCTTTGCAAACGTCGGCGCAAATCTAGCCAACAAAGTGTCTAACCAATACCAAAATATACCTTCCTGCACCAGTTACGACTCACCCACTTCTCCCCTAAACTCACTTGTTTTTCTTCCAACCGACGAACGAGAAATAAACAACCTCATCAAAGGCCTTAGGGATAATTGTGCGGTGGGAATCGATCAGATTAGCAGTAAGATTATAAAGAGATATGCAAATCACCTCACTTCTCCCTTAACCCATATTTGCAATCTGTCAATCTCAACAGGGGTTTTTCCTAAAGCTTTCAAAACAGCTGTTATCAAGCCCATCCACAAAGCCGGCAGTAGAGACTGTGTCAACAACTACCGGCCAATCTCCATCCTGCCTTCCCTGTCTAAAATTCTGGAACGTTTAATAAATCAACGTCTTATCAAGTTTTTGGAAGCCAATGAACTGCTTTCACCTGCACAATTTGGCTTTAGAGCTGGTAAGTCCACCAATGATGCGGTTCACGAGCTAGTAAATTCTATCGTGGCAGGCATGGATGACAGAAAGAAATGTCTTACGGTGTTTCTAGACCTGGCGAAAGCGTTCGACACAGTCTCTATTCCGCATCTACTAAATAAGCTGGAGAAACTCGGTATTAGAGGAATCCCCTTGAAACTTATGGAGGACTATCTCACCGATAGAAAGCAACGGGTTCGGATTAATGACAGACTAAGTGATGAGCTAACTGTACGCTTTGGTGTGCCGCAGGGTAGTATCATTGGCCCAACACTTTTCTTGGTGTACATTAACGATCTCTGCCGACTTCCTCTTCACAAGGGGAAGACCATTACCTTTGCTGATGATACTGCCCTATTCTTTAGTGGTGATAGCTGGGAGGAGGTATTTCTTGTTGCTCAACTGGGCCTTAATAGAATCAGCGAGTGGCTTCAAAACAATGTTTTGACACTTAACGTATCTAAAACGAAGTACATAGCATTTGCCCATAGATCTAACCTGCTCCCAGCCTCATCTTTTACTATTACTGCACACTCCTGTGGCTTTGAAACTTTCAAGTGCGGCTGTCCATGCCTCGAAATGGCCAAACAAATTAAATATCTGGGTATAACGCTTGATCAACATCTCTCTTTCAAACCACACATAGAGACTCTCGTGTCTAGACTTCGTAAGTTAATTTACATTTTTAAGACCTTGAGGCACTCGGCTGATCGAAAAACCATTAAGATGGTCTACTACGCGTTATGCCAATCGCTTATTGATTACTGCATTACGTCATGGGGTGGTGCTGCCAAAACACACCTGATCGAAGTAGAAAGGGCACAACGTGCTATACTCAAGGTCGCAGCCGGTCACCCTTTTCGTTTTCCCACTGCTGATTTGTACAAAGAATGGGATACTCTTACAGTCAGGCAAACGTTCATCCTACTTACTTTGTTGAAAAAGCATTCCCAATTACTGTATGATGCTGAGTTACACAAAGATAAGAGGCGGAAGGGCAGGGTGTGCAGCACGTCCCAATTCAAAACTAAACTCCCTCATAGATTCTTTTGTTTCCTTGGTCAATATCTTTACAATAAGGTCAACAAATCCCTTGATCTATATTCCAAAACAAAATCCAATTGTATTAAAGTTATTAAAAAGTTTTTAAAAACACTGGACTATAAAGCAACAGAAAATCTTTTGACTGTTCTGAAGTAATCCCAACTGCATTCGAAATTGTTTCTTCCCTTAATAATCGTCCCTCCATTTTAACTTGTCCGTTCACTGCACCCATACCATTAAAGTTATTGTTTCTCCCACTTCCTTCTTGGACTGACACACATCTTCTACCACAATAACATTACTCATTACTTACCTTCCACAATATATCACTAACACTCACAATCACTCAACTCACTACACAATTAAATTATTTCTGCATTTAGGCTTAATTTTTATATTTTTATCTTGTTTCTTAATTTTACTTACTCTTCTCCTTAACACGGTTTTATAAATATAAATTATAACTAGCCGCTGATGGGGCCTGGTGACCTGTACCACAGGTTTTTGTTCAAAATCCTATTTCAGGCACCAGTCTCTCACAAAGCAGCTCAACAATTCCTCTGTAAATTAGCTTTAAGCCATCTTTGTGAAGAGAGAATAAATGTTTATTATTATTATTATTATTATTATATTCTTGTTATAGGAGAGGACATGTAAAACATACCTAAACTCAAAAATTGAAACCTCAACTACAAGTAATTGTGGATTTATTACGGTAAAATCAAATGTATTACCACTCAATTAAATCACTTTTTTTCCTCTTGTAGATGCACCGCGGCGTCTCAATTCTTCTTTTAGTATATACACTTGCATTGACGAATAATTGTCCATATTTGTTTTGTATTTATACTCAATTTTTATAACAATAAATCTTGTTTGTTTTTTGTACAAGGTAGACAGTAATCTGACGTATGGACCAACTATCGCAGCGCCATCTACGATTAGCTTTGAGTTGCCATCCCCATTGACCATGTCCATCAATTTGAATTTTGAACTTGTTAGTGTTGCCGTTTTAGCCTCTTTGTGGCTAAATTGGATTGGATGGATTTTCAACGGTTTTAGCCAAAAAGAAAACCAGTTTAGCTACCAAAGTAAATCTGGCCACTTCTGGCTGATTTTGCGATTGTTAAACGTTCTTTAATTACTATTAGAAGTATACCTACCGACTTTATTAAACCAAACCACAAAAAAAACATTTAAAAATATTAAAAAAAGCTTGCCACAATTCTGTTTTGCCTGCTGAAGTGTTAAACGAAGTCACAAAAACGGTCAAATCGGTAAAACAAACTGAATTACCATCCACATCATCAATCAACCATTGTCGAAGAGATTAACTGAATCTCCAAATGACATTGTAGAATTTGAAATTGATTTTTATTTGAAACCAAATAATTGACAGTAATTATGTTTCACTAGCTGTACGTTTATTTTAATCAGCTTTTAACAAATAATAAATATTATTAAGTATTAAAATTGTTGTAATTACCTAACCCATTTATCCTCCATACCGAAATTATAATATTTGTCAATAGTAATTGGATAGCAGTAACAGACCAAAAGCACTTTGGCCACTTCTTGCTGAATTTTGAAAGAGATTTTTTTGCAAAACTGGCAACATATTTCTTACCTATGGCCATAAACTAGACTGTCCTAACGGCAACACCGATTAAAAAGAGCGGCAAAATATAGCTTCATCGAGGTTTCTGACTTCTGTTGCAAGTTTGTTAGATTGAGTGCTAATATAGGATTTTCCATCAAACATGAAACGAAAACGATCAATTAGTACTCAAATGTTATCAAGAAGTGTTCCGCGTCGCGAAAGCACAGCTGAGGAATATTCAGAATGTCTTATTTCTGGTAAGTTTCTGGATAGTTCTGTATTGTAAATAATGTCTTATTTCTGGTAGGTAAGTTTCTGGATAGTTCTGTATTGTGTATAGCTTCCAAACCTAGGTACTGGACTGGCATCTCGGTAGCTTTGGAAAATGCACGTTTGTGTTGCAGTTTGTAAAAGGTCTGTCCAACGCGTAGGTGTTCGACCGCGTGACCGCTTGCCTTTGGACGACCCGTCGTTCCATGGAGCGTTCATTTCGAACAATGTGGCCAAGTATTTGAGGATTCGCATCTGTACAGTCTATGACAGCGTCTTCTTGATTCGAAACTCCTCCAGGATCGAGACATTGGTTCTTAACGTCGTCCAAAGGATCCGCAACAGACGCCGCCAGCGCCGGCATCACATTTCGAGTGCATCGATTTTGCGTCGGTCTTTGAGGCGGTCCATGTTTTTGCGCCAAACTTCACATCAGGGCGGACTTTTGTGGTTTTGGTGATATTATGATTGGCCCACTCTTTTGAGATTAAAAACGGTTGTGATAGTACATCTCCTTCGAATCTCATCCTCACACCGTGATTGTTTAACCAAGGATGTCAGTTTGGTTTAGTCCAGCTCGGTCCAGGCTCCAGGATAACACTAATTTTAAAATCTATCTTAAAAGTGAAATATTAAACATTTGTAATGAAGGCAAAATGAAGGTTGTACATACATGTACCTATGTGTCTTTTTTTGCTTAAGCCTTTTGCAGTTAGAGGGAATATTTTTATCACCAATAAAAACAGCAAATGAACAACGACCATGTTCCATACATGCAATGACCTGTCAATGAAATTTATTATTTCATGATGTATAGTGATGTTAAATAAATCAAATTATCGATGTCTTAAATATACCACGGTAAAAACATGGTTTGATTTGACATTGACATTTGTGGTAAAAATATTACAATGAAAACAATATTTGAGTTTATGTAGGTACTTATTTATGTAAGTACTTTACTATAGAGTACATTTGTATATTATCTACCTACATAACTGTCAAATGAACATTAGTACCTGCAAACTATCAGATTTAGAACTATTCCTTAATATCTAAGTATCAACCTTCATGAATAAAGAACCTACTTTTATTATTGGTTGAATAATAAGTAGTAATATTGGTTGTTCTTACTCATTGAAAAACAATAGGAACAAGTTGGGAAATTAAATAAAAATAAAACAGCACATTTATTACTTTCACTAACTATTTTATTATATTTTTTATTCTAAATCTTCACTTATTCTACATCATCTGATGCTGCTGAAAGTTTTATATTGCTTTGGTACCTAGCTGATTAATACAAGGACGGGGTCGTGGTTCGCGGAGCGAATTCCACAGGTAGTTGGTAGTTTGAGATTGAAGTCCTGAACTCCCAGGTTGCATGTCGTCAAAATTTGCAAACACATTTCTTGTTTCATCATGTGATTCACTATGAATGGTGTCTCTTTTCACCTTCATAAAACAGGCATGGCACAGGCAATCAGATGGCAATATCTACAAACAAAACAACAATAAAAGTAACTAAGTTATCAATTTTTTAGTATCTTCTCTTTAATCTAAACAGTAAAAAAGCAAAGATTTATTATCCAGTTGTGTAAATTATAATAAAAAATATGTTTAATATCTACATTTGAATTAATCTGTGGTACATGAAAACACTTGATAATATCAGCTGTTCAGTACATTTCATTGAGTTAAGCAACTGTAAATTTATATATGGATGCAGTTATCTTTTTCTTCACATTTCAGGGTTAGTTTCATACTAAACTTTTTGTTAATGATAAGTACCTATTTATAAACTAAATAACTACAAAAAAGTAACTTCAGTAAACAACAAGTACCTAAAACTATTGTTTATATTTACCTGATGAAGTATTCTACTCTCAATTACTATTTGAATCATTTTATTATGATGCAAAGATGTAGTCACACTCAAAATCAAGTGGGTTTGCAGTTTGACTAATGATCGTCCACACAGCAAGCAAACTTTGTGACCACGACGAGATGGGCCTGCAGTTGATCAATCTCATGGTGTCCTGATATCTTATCAAAACAAACAACGCCATCACGTCAGTCAGGGATGTCGGGATGTCACACTAACAGCACAAAAAAACGTTTCGTTTCACAGTTACAACTTCACCTAATAACTTCAAAACCGCGAATTGACAACCTAGGAATACGTTTACTACTAAGTAAACTTGTAAAGAATTTAAATAAAATGAACTGTTTATAAAACTATGAACGAAATACTAAATCAATAAATGTTAAGGTGATTGCTTCGATGTAGCCCGCGAAATTCAAATTTTTTTACGTTTTTTGCAATTTGCAGGCCAGTGACATGTTGTAACTTTATAAATATGTGTTGCGGTAATAACAAGTATAATTTTAAATATAAAAATTATCAAAAAGCTCGCTCCATCAGCTCTCACATAGAAAAGGTGCATCATGTTAAAATCTCCGAAATCTAACTACGATGCACCTTTTCTATTGTGAGAGCTGATGGAGCGAATTTTTTTCACATTACTAATAAATTCTGTTGTAAGTTAGTACTACGTACATAGCAAAAAAATACTTATTTAATACGCTAAATAACATCACTATACACACAATCTTCTGTCAAAATGTTTGACAGGTCATTATTGGACATGATTTTTTATATTTGCAATTTTATTTTTCGACCTGACTACACTAACGTAACAATATGACGTTTGTTTCTGTTTTTATTTGACATTGACAGATTCATTTTTTTTCTCAAAGTTCTTGAGGTGAATGTTCAAAATTGGCTGTTTTTTGTACTGCGAGAGAAATCGGTACTTAACGATACCGGAATTTCAATTGTCGTAAAGGACAAATAAGGAGTTTACAGTGGGGCCAAAAAACAAAAAAAAAAAATTGTTTTTCTCTTAAATCTTTTTCAAACATAATGTATAGCATTCATAATGTCAAAAGAAACCCAAACAATTTTTTCGTGATAGATCCATATAAATTAACAAAACAAACCAAACTTAATTATTTACCAAAATAAGAGTCCTTTACAGCCCAAAAAAAAAATAACTGAAGTACTTTACAGCCACTAAAATTGGTATTGGTAAAGTCAGATTTATGTCTTAAAGGACTAATCTTGATCATCAATGAGTTGTACAAGTCACTATCAATCAGAAACTAAGGGAGTGAAAGGAACAAACAATCGAAAATCATAAATAGAAATGCCAACAATAGGTTGTAAAACCAAGTAAAAATAAAATTATTTTTGTTTTGTTTTATTTATTACTCAAATAAATAGCAAAAAAAGTATATAATAATAGGAATTCGAAATGTAAACAAAATTTAATCGTTGTGATGAAAACAACTCAAGATTTAAAATAATCAGCTAACTTAAACATAATAATATAGTTGAAATAAACAAAATAATAACAAATTTTATCTTCAAGAGCTTAAATCTCTAAAAATTGACATTCTAAAGTATTAACAAAATTACATAATAATATATGTATTAGAGATGTTGCGAATGTCTGATTTTTGACTGCGGATGCGAATATTCAATTTTAATATTCGCGAATGCGAATGCGAATCATCATCATCATCAGCCGGAGGACGTCCACTGCTGAACATAGGCCTCCCCCTTAGACCGCCACGCCGAACGACAATTCGCCACTTGCATCCATCGGCTGCCCGCGACTTCACTTCACTCATTCAACACATAAAAATTCAACAAGTTTAGACTGGAGCTGGATTTTTTTACTTCTCCGCAGGCATGGACAGAGAACTTATAAATTTATACCTTTTTGTTTTTCTCTTTTTTCTCATATTATTTGCAAAATTCTGTACTTAGTAGATTTTTTAATATAACTGGGTGGTAGGACTCATTTGATGATTTTATTACGATAAAAACAAATTTTGTCATTTTTGTTGCGATTATTTTAATATTTTACTACAATTGGACAACAGAACTATTTCAATTTAGTTGTCTACTTCAAGACTTGCGTTAGGTACATATGTATAGTTTCCACATTCAAATCGTAGTAGTAAATAAAAAAATAGTTTTTCAGAAATATTCGCAAACATTCGAATCGATTTATGCGGATGCGAATGCGAATACGAATATCAAAAAACATGCGAATATTTGCGAATACGAATGCGAATATTCGCAACATCACTTATATGTATATATATTTTTAATATCGTGTAAAAAGTGCCAAAAGTGAGATTTACGACCTCTAAAATAATTAAAACATGACTTTACGTCCCGTATTGAAAAATTTTTTTACGATACATCCCAAATAGTAAGAAAAGTCGCAATTTTTTAAAAAAATAACTACCAGTCTATAGAGCTTGCGACTCTGATTCCAAATTATTATTTTATTTTATTATACTATATAACTCATTTTCGACAAAATGTCCTTTACGACAATTGAAATTTCCGGTATCGATATCTTTGCAATAATTATACTATACAGTGTGTCCGGGCACGGGTTAGCGATATTTGAAGGGGATATTCTAGGCTCTTTTTCATCGACAAAAAAGCTTTAAAAAAAATTCTTACTCCAAAACTTCGCGAATGGCAGCCATTTTAATTTTTTGATCTGTCGAACTGGGGTATGTACAATAAAATTCAAATATCTTTAAATCCAAGAGACCTACATTCATGCAAATGACTTTATTGCAAAGTTAAACGTTGAGGCTTATCAAAAACTTACGAAAGTTTTCTAAATAATATGTAAAAATAACCAAAAAACATGGGCAAACACGAAATTGTACACAAAAATTACTGAATAATTTCACATTTTTAGGGTTCCGTAGTCAACAAGGAACCCTTATAGTTTCGCCATGTCCGTCCGTCCGTCCGTCCGTCCGTCCGTCCGTCTGTCCGCAGCTTAGCTCAGAGACGCCCAGTACTAGAAAGCTGTAATTTGGTGTAAATATACGGATTTGTTGTGCCGAAAAAGTGGTAAAATAAAATCTCGTAAAATATTTTTTTTTAGGGTACCTCCTGTACACGTAAAGTGGGGACGTTTTTTTTTTTTCTCGCGTACCCCTTAGTGTGGGGTATCATTAAATAGGTCTTTAAAAAATATTGATAGTTTTCATTAACAATTTTTTGATAAAAAGATTCGTTTGTGAAATATTAAGCTTTAAAGTACAAATTTTTGCTCGACTCAAGTGTCCCCCCCCTCTACCGGCTAAACGGTTATGTTTGGGGGTGTGAAAAAATTCAGAATAGTAGCATATATAACGAAGTTTAAAAGAAAATTATCATGACTAAGTAGGCTTTACAAGTTTACGAGTAATAGTCGACCAACTTATAAAACGTACTTGGATAACATATTTTCCTAAACAAAATGTATCGGAGAACATGTGCTTCAACTGCAAATGTAAGTTTGTCAACTTTATTTTTACAGCAATAATAGGTGGGTATGTTTTGGGGATAGGTAGGTTTTTATTGTCAACTATTTTTAACTAAATTCAAAAAAAGGATGAGGTTCTCAATTCGTCGTAATCTATTTTTTAATGTATTTTCCCCGATTTCTCAAAGACGCCTGGACCGATTTTGAAAATTCTTCTTTTTAAAATTAAATTCAGCGAATCAGTTTAGTTAGTTCGCATAAGTATTTTGATGGGCAACTACGGAACCCTACACTGTGCGTGGCCCGACACGCACTTGGCCGGTTTTTTAACTCTAGCTCGATAAGTACCCCTGAATGTTGATAAGATTTTTGCATTACATTAAAAGTGTTTGAGTCAGGCTATAAAATGATATCAAAATGATCACTCTACGTTAAGTATCTTAGGAGTTATTCTCACTTGAACATCACCGTAGTACCCCAATATTACAGGTGTCGCATTCTTTGGGCGAGCTAAATCGTTCCAACGAATATTTCAGCTGGTATTATTGACCACCATAATCCATAAACTGAAATGGTAATTTTTTTTTTTTTTTATGAAACCACTTCTTGGAATTATTGCTGCGGGGCGAGACGGAAGGGTGATGTTCAAGTGAGAATGACTCCTAAGATACTTAACGTAGAGTGATAATTTTGATATCATTTTATAGCCTATCTCAAACACTTTTAATTTAATGCAAAAACCCTAGCAAAATTCAGGGGTACTTATCGAGCTAGAGTTAAAAATGTGAAATTATTCAGTAATTTTTGTGTACAATTTCGTGTTTGCCCATGTTTTTTGGTTATTTTTACATATTATTTAGAAAACTTTCGTAAGTTTTTGATAAGCCTCAACGTTTAACTTTGCAATAAAGTCATTTGCATGAATGTAGGTCTCTCGGATTTAAAGATATTTGAATTTTATTGTACATACCCCAGTTCGACAGATCAAAAAATTAAAATGGCTGCCATTCGCGAAGTTTTGGAGTAAGAATTTTTTTTAAAGCATTTTTGTCGATGAAAAAGAGCCTAGAATATCCCCTTCAAATATCGCTAACCCGTGCCCGGACACACTGTATAACTCATTTTCGACAAAATGTCCTTTACGACAATTGAAATTTCCGGTATCGATATCTTTGCAATAAGTTCTTCTAAACGTTGTGTTTTTTAATGTTACTGTAAAGAAGTAAGACTTATTTTTTATGTATCTGCTACGAATTTTCATTTATGTCGATTTTTGTTGGTGGGAAGAATATTATTCCCTCTAAACGTGAAGTATCCTACTAATATCCGCCACAAAGACGACCCACAGACCGTGAATTTAGAAGTATATCCAGTGGGGTCGCAGCTTCAGCCACAAAGCAGAGGTACTGTACTCTTGGCTATTAATCAAAACAATGTTGCAAGCAGGCAAATTTTAATTTCCTTAAATTTTTTTTTTTACATGTTTGTAGCTTTAAGTCTGTAGTAGCCTTGTTTGTAGGTATGAGTTTTCATGAAAAATCGGTGCCGTCAAAATAAGGCTTATAGTATAGTTTGTTTTTATTGAACCATTAAACCATGTTTTCTATTTTTCCCCATATTCAAGAAGATTTTGTTTTCGTTTTTCGCTGGCGTACCGATTTACTTTTATTATCATTGGTACCGACATCAAAATGTCAAGTTATTGTACATCTTAGCTCGCTAACTTGGATCTAGAGACTTCCGTTTCTCACAAGAGTCGTTATTGCAACCGATTTTTTTTTGTTAGTGGGTATTATTACGATCGCAAGTTTGCGACAGCGTCATTACTAATGTCGAGACTGCTGAATTAATATTCATTTATTAATAAATGATCTTATAGCTCCTTCATCAAACAATTCTATGCTCACAAATTAATGTTTGATTAATTTAATTATGTAAGTACATATCAATTAATAAGTTCTAAGTATATTAGCTGGCTGATGATGAAACTGCTTTTTAATGCATGAAAGAGCCATATTAATAGCCATACAGACTTTTGAGCTCATTTTGCAGTCAGTTCAATGTCATCCTGTGCTACAATGTAAAATAGATATTTTTCGAATATTTAATTAATACCTACACAATGTTTTTGGTTTTTTCCTTTGTTCTGGTTCTAAATGAACAAAAAATTAGTGGGCAACACGTTTTTTTTTAAATTTTATTTTATAATATATAAATTTTGTTTTGTGCCAGAAACTCTCGCGTTCTAAAATCCTACCAGTTTCTTCACAACCTGATCAATTGTTTAAAACAGTTTAGAGATAAAACATACAAACATTATTTGTTAGGGTGCCGGACCTGAAAGGTAAAAACTACAGAATCTTATTATGTACTAAGTCTGCTGTCGTCCGTCCGTCCATCTGTCTGTTAGTGGGCTTTAGCTCATGATCAAGAATATGGATTTCGGTTGCCGCTATACATAATATTAAAAATAAGTTAAAAATTAGAGGAAAGCTGTTGTTTTTTGCCTATTTTCGTCTGAATCAGCGAGCTGTCTGTAATCCATTTATGCAAAAAATGGGGACAAGTTTTGTCATTACAAAATATTTTCCCTCTTGTAACTTTATATCTTGCACCTTGCACTTGACCTTATATTTTTGTTAATTTTTTAGGAACTACACACCAAGGGAGTATCAATTATATGGGTAATAACGCTCAGTGCGTGGCAATGTCCGCTTGCGCGTCAGTATTGTCAGTTTGCAGACATCGAAATCTGACTTGTCATGATATCGATGTCATTCTCCAAAGTGGAGACACTTTATATATGTCGCTTAAACCATTTCTACCGAAGGGTGTCATATTTTTGAACCCCGAGGAATTGCCTACGGAGATTGTCGTCGGAAACAATAGAGCTCAAATTGAAAATATGACCGCCAATTGGATTACAAATGGAGTATATCCTCAAATTTCAGAAAATGAATACGGTATTTTAACTCTTGCAAACATAATTGAATTCAACGTTTTCGACGCAAACCACAATGATGAGACGGATAGTATGATATTTACCGGGCAAGACTATACAGTTTCTTTTTGGAGATTCGATAGTGCATTCTATTTATTTAACAGTCATGCAGTAGATGAATATAACAAATTAAATTCTACATGCGGAGTAGCACGTTTGTTTAAATGTAATGGGGAAGGCAAGTGTCAAAGTGAAAATGACAGTTTGGTCCCCAAAGAACTGTAAAATCAAAGGAATTTTCAGAAAAAAAAACATTTATTGATGTAAAATGACTAGATGTTGTGTAATAAGCTGTAAAAATGATGGAATACACTTTTCAAAATAATATCTACTTTTCTTTTGGAGGTTATGTACCAGTATTGCATCGCTCGAAAATCGAAGAATTATCACCTGGAACGAGTTTTGTAATAGTTGTGGTGTTAAGAAATTAAATATATTGTGATATTTCTCGAATCTAAATAGAAAAAAAGGTTAAAATTACTGACTTAAAACATTATGATATTTTATCAAAATAGAAAGTCAAAAGCAGCATTATATTCTTGATAAAGGAGAGGACAGGTAAAACATACCTAAACTCAAAAATTGAAACCTCAACTACAAGTAATTGTGGATTTATTACGGTAAAATCAAATGTATAACCACTCAATTAAATCACTTTTTTTCTCTTGTAGATGCGCCGCGGCGTCTTAATTCTTCTTTTAGTATATAGTACTTGCATGGACGAATAATTTTCCATATTTGTTTTGTATTTATACTCAATTTTTATAACAAATAATCTTGTTTGTTTTTTTGTACAAGGTAGACGTGGGGACCAACTATCGCAGCGCCATCTACGATTAGCTTTGAGTTGCCATCCCCATTCGATTCGCGCATTAGCCAAATTGCTTTTAATGCGAAATACAGGTGAAGGTCAATATTCAATACACAGACTACGCGTCATCAATTATGAAAATATTGAAAATTTTGTTGTAGGATCTGCATTGCCGTCGTCTATCGAGTCTATAATAGACTTCGAATGCCGTACATCAACAGATAGTCAATTATCAGAATCGCAATCGATATTGCTTGGATTTCAAGTAACCCCTGAACCAGTAGTAGTTGACACCCAAGTGGCGTCAACAAAGAGAGGTCGACCCAAAAAACAAAAACGTGGCAGGAAATGTACTAAAGCAAACGCTCATTTGGATGCGGTTAAAAAATATAATACAAAAAAACCGCAAATACATCGCGATGCCGTGAAAAAATTTACAATAGAAAATCCAGAAATTCATCGTAATGCCGTAAAGAAATATACAATCGAAAATCCAGAAATTCATCGTAATGCCGTAAAGAAATATACAATCGAAAATCCAGAAATTCATCGCAATGCCGTAAAAAAATATACGATAGAAAATCCAGAAATTCATCGCGATGCTGTACACCGTTATACCAAGCAGAACCCTGAAATAAATCAAATAGCCTCTGACAAATATAATAAAAACAGCCGTCGTGTTGACACACCGCTACGTCTAACTAAAAACTTAATAGCACAGAAGAGGGACGCTGAGTTAAACGTTATAAAATTATTTTCTTTAAAAAAAACCTGCTTGCCTTCTTCAGACACTTTTAGGTGTCCAACTTGTAATGCGCGTCTGTTTGAAGAAGAAAAATCTAGAAAACAATGGTGTTGTGGATCGGGCGCTTACAACATCCAAAATTTCATGCCGTTAACCGAGGAGTTTTACTCTCACCCGTCGTTTCTGAGTAGACCGCGAGCGTACAATAATTTATTTGCCTTCAGTGCCTTAGGCGTTTCTCACGGGTACCAACAACCAACGGGAATATCTTTTCTTAAAATTCAAGGTCGAGTCTATCATAGAGTTTTTGATTTAGCTTACACTGGTAGCATAAATAATTTAGGACTATACATTAACGATACAAACGAACGCGAACAAATAGCCGCAAATATGAAACTTGATAAGCAAGTAATTAGTTGCATAACCAACTTTTTACATAACGTCAATCCTTTTATCGAATGTTTTAAACGATTAAGTAGGGAACCATCCGATCAGGCCTTTATTAAATTTCAGCAAACGTCTCGGTCAACCCACGGGAACATTTTAGGAGATTTACCTGTTGGTAGAGAAGTCGCGGCTATTATTAGTACAGAACGCGAAAATTTTATACCTCATTGCATAGCAGTTTGGAAAATCGGTGATAAGAAACCACACACTGTAGATATAATGCATCCGTTATATGAAAGTTTTCAGTACCCATTATTTTATCCTGAGGGTAATGCGGGTTGGTACCCGAACAAAGTAGATAATAACGGAAATAAATTAACCCAAGCAAAATACGTTCGCTGTTTGTTATTGTCGGAGCCACGATTTTCTGAGATAGGTAGGCTATCGGAAGAATGGTTAGTTGACATGCATTGCCGTATCATAGAAGAACGCCTACGTTTTATATCAAGTCTACAAAAACATAACTCTAATAATGCACTGAGGTCCGCTCCACTTCAAGAAGTTGAAATGAGCATTGAAGTCGCGCGTCAAATTCGTCAAGATGAAACGATTCAGGGAGAGGGATTCGTACCAGGTCGCGTTTATTTGCCCAGCTCTTTTACGGGGGGGCCGCGATACATGAAAGGAAAATATAGTGATGCAATTGCAATAGTAAGCAGATTAGGAAACCCATCATTTTTCTTGACGTTCACCTGTAATCCCAAGTGGCCTGAAATTCAACAATCCACTGAAAGCACCTATGTAAATCCTTCTGTGTGTGCTAGAGTTTTTAATTTAAAGCTAGCAGAATTATTAAGAGATATCCGAGGTGGTAATTGGTTTGGCAAATGTATTTATATGATGCACGTAATAGAATTTCAAAAGCGAGGTTTACCACACGCTCACATTTGTTTTAGGGTTGAAGGTGGCGGACCTGTCCAAAATATAGATATTGATAAATTTGTTAGAGCAGACATTCCTGATGCATCAGAGGCAGAGGGAAGATTACGAAAAGCTGTTCTGAATCACATGATTCATGGTCCTTGCGGTCCCTCGCACAGAACTAATTTGCCTTGTTGGGATAGTGAGAAAAATAAATGTTCAAAATTTTTTCCAAAACGTGAGACAGCCACCACTTTTTCTGATGAAAAAGGATTTATTAACTTGTGTAGAGACAGTAAAAACGAAGCTATTATAAAATATCGCGGTAACGATGTAATTGTAAATGATACTTGGGTAGTTCCTTATAACGCAAGTCTTCTTTTAAAATACGATGCTCATATCAACTTGGAAGTCTCCTCGCAACGCACGGTCGTTAAGTATTTGTTTAAATATATCACCAAGGGTCCTGACGAATCGCGCGTAGCTGTCGTACCGGAAGAACATGAAAATAACGAAATAGAGCAGTATATCACAAAACGTTATATAGGCTCCAGCGACGCCGCTTGGAGGACGTTAGAATTCGATGTGACCGCGCGCGAACCCAACGTCAAACAGCTGTCAGTACATTTAGAAAATCAACAAACCGTTTATTTTAAACCAGGCACTGAAGTAGAAGCCGCGCAACAAGCTGGTTCGGACCTTATAACCTATTTTAACCGCCCCGTAAGAGACGAATTTGACTCATTGACCTACTTGGACTTTTACGAACAGTACATTATTCATTCCAAGCGTCCCTCAACAAAAAATACGGAAATTTTTGAAACATCAAATCATAAATTTATTACCAAAAGACAAAAGGGTGAGCTTGTCGCGCGTCTATTTTGGGTCGCACCTAACAGAGGTGAACAGTTTTATCTTAGAATTCTATTAAAAAAATTCTCGTGTCGTAGTTACACCGATCTTAAATCTCTTGGTGGTCCCGGTTGTAAAACTTTTCAGGAAGCTGCTAAAATAGTTGGTCTTGCCGATGACGAAGTCGAATACGAAAGAGCTATGTTGGAAGCATCAAACTTTTTAACGGGACCACGCCTTCGTAGCTTCTTCGTTTGTTTGGCTGTAAACGGTGTTCCAGTCGCGTCTTTCTGGGACACTTTTAAAAATCAACTCAGTGAAGATATTTCATATAGGTTAGGCGCGGATGCGGACATGGAAAGAGTACACACTTTGTGTCTCATTCAAATAAATAGGTTGCTTCGGAAACACGGATCCACGTTACAACAACACGGTTTGCCAGAAATCGAAGATACGACTACCGAGTTAGGCAGGGAACGCGTAGAACACAACCGCGAATCATTGAAACATTTTACAGATCAATGGATTCCTCGCTTGTCTCGAGAGCAAAATATCATTTTTGATTACATTGTAAAACTTTGCAACGATACTGACTTCCGCGACGTTAATGATACCGCGATTTTCGTTGATGGTCCCGCGGGTACCGGTAAAACGTTATTATTAAAAGTTATTTCTGCGTACGTACGCGGTAACTTAAACGGAGTAGTTCTATGTACAGCGAGTTCTGCCATCGCGGCGCAAAACTACGAAGGAGGGACCACGGCGCATAGCATGTTTAAATTTCCCATAGATCTGGTAGACGATAATGACTTCTGGAATATCACAAACGGCACGCAAAGAGCGGAATTAATATCACACGCGGACGTTATAATATACGATGAAGCCCCTATGGCACATAAATTTTTAATTCATCTACTGGATAGGTCGTTGCGTGATCTCATGCGTAATGATACAATTTTTGGCGGCAAAATTATTATCTTTGCAGGAGATTTTAGACAAATTCCCCCTGTAGTTACAAATGCAAAAACTAATTCAGATATATTAAATGCATCAGTAAAAACATCGCGCATCTGGCAAAGTATAAAATCTTTCTCCCTAGCTACTTCGCAAAGATGCAGGGATGACGTAGAGTTTGCAAAATTTTTATTAAACTTGGGCTCAAATAAATTAACATCTCATCCTTTTCTAATTGGCAAAAATATTCAAAATTTAGTTGATTTAGATGGTATTGAAATTGTATCAGAATTAGACGATTTGATTGACTTTGTTTTCCCCGTTCTGAATATAGAATCCTGTGCTAGCATACATAGAGCAATTTTATGCACACGGAACGACGCCGTTCGAGAAATAAATAACTTAATACTCGATCGGTTAGATGGAGAAACACTGCATTTCTACTCCATCGATAAAGTCGAAAATGAAAATGCAGACGAATTATTTTTAGGGCCAGATGCACTTAACAGAATGCAACCAAAAGGTTTTCCAGAGCACGATCTTAAGCTCAAAATAGGATGTATTTGCATGATCATGCGTAATCTCAGTTTTAACGACGGATTGGTAAACGGAACTAAAGTAATTGTAACAGGTACGTCGCCGCGCTTAATTACCGTTCAAAAATCGTCGGGCACAGATGAATATTTAATTCCACGTATTATTTTTAAGGGACCTATTGATCCCAAAAGTCCATTCGAAATGTGCCGCCGTCAATTTCCTTTACAGTTGTCTTACGCGATGACTATTCACAAAAGTCAGGGCCAAACCCTGAGCCGGGTCGGAGTAGATCTTAGGTCGGACATGTTTAGTCACGGGCAATTGTACGTCGCGCTAGGTCGAGCAACCAAAAAGGAATACATCAAAATTTTAATTCACAAAGATCGGGTTTTAGATGGAAAACCGTACGCGAAAAATGTAATAATACCGGAACTCCTATAAATTAATTAATGTAGAGCTTCCTGAATAAGTCCAAAACTGTTCTCCTCTGATCTTCGTAGGCAAATCAATTAAGTTATTCATTAATTAATCATGTTGACATTGCTATTCAATGAGCGTTTTTTATATAATTTTATTTTTATTTAGTTTTTTGTTTTAGCTTTTTTAAATTAATGTAATATTATCACATTATATATTATTGGCATATATATTATTTACATTAGGTACACTAACTGTGAACAATAAATATTTTATATCCTGTGTTTGTAGCAGATGTACATTGAGCGTTATTTTTTTTAGATTAGGACTATTTATTAATATCAAGTAAATATATTTTAATGTGATTAGGCTACTTTGATTTTAGGGAAGTGTAGTATAATGTATGTAGGTACATAGATGTAGTTTAGGTGGATTAGGCCTCTTGGGGATACCACGTAAAAAAAAACGCGCCTCAAACCTTACCTCTGTAGGTGGTGTGGAAAAAGGTTTGTAGTTAGTTATTTGTAGTTTGGGATATACCTACATATGTACTTAATATAGATGAAGTTTAGAAGTTTAGATTAGTGTTATGTAAATCGAATAGTTTAGGTGGATAGGGCCTCTAATATCTTAAGTTTTTGATGTATATACTTAATATATATGTAGTTTAGATTTGTTTTAGTGTTATGTAAATCGAGTATTTTAGGTGGATTAGGCTTCTAATGATGATATCTTGAAATAAAGCGCACCAGGAAGCATATCTTCTGGTAGAACGGAAATTACTATGTTGTGAGTGAATCGAACCAGGAAATAAAAAATCAATGCGATCTTGGTAATATTGCACACCCCCATACACATTCTACCCTGGGATAGAATAGTTTTGAAAAGCATAAAAGAAGGAACTTATTTCATTATTTACTTAGTCACTTACAAGAAGTATTATTTTATAGTTTATTCGTACCGACTTATAAGTAAATCAACTGTAAGAACAAAAAAAAAACATTCAGTTGATTTACTTAGAAGTCCAAACATAAATCCGTACATTTGAAATTTTATAAAGGTAAGGAATACTTCTCCAAAACACGACCTCGCGAGCTGCTTGCAGCTCGCGCAACGCGCAAATACTAGTTAGGAGATAAAATTAAAAATATCAGAAATACAATAGAAAATGCCATTTTGTAGAAACAAAACTAATCTATGTTAATTCAATAGCATTAACTTAAAACTAAATGCGTTTGAACAACCGTTTATCAGTCAATGTGGAGGTTAAAAAGCCTACCAAGTACCAAGGTCATAATTATGAACAAAATTGTTTCCTCGTCACCACATACTAGACGCGATAAAACACGAACTATTGTGATCGATTTAAATGTTGAAATGTATTGAACAAAACAATTGCAGCACCTGTTGTTTGTAACGGAATGACAAATGTTCTTTAGTCAATTGATTCCACACAAACGACCAAATGCATTTTTGAATCTGACGATATGTGTCATCGAGTTTTGAGATTGTCCAATCAAAAAGGATAATTTTTCATTCATCCCGCGGGTGCCATCGGATCAATCGACCAATGAGCTCAAATTGTTTACCCTGTCTGAGTTTTAGTATTCCTAAATCAGAAAAATTCTTCTAACTTAGGGGTTCCCAAACTTTTTCAATTCAAGGCGCACACTTACAAACTTGGTATTTTTTCTCGGGAGCTCTAGCTAGTCGATACCAAATAATGATGACACCTTGTTGAAAATTCCATCAAATTGGAAGTTGGTCATAACATTTCTTTCTTAGTTCAGCCAATTTTCGTTCCATTTCCGAAGACTCTCCCCCAAAGTTCGCCAACCGTCCCACTCCTGGGCAGTACGCACTCATTGTACTCATACACTGCATCATTTATCATTGATCACAAAAAAAAGATAAAGTAGAGCAAAGAGGATTTCCAATATCTATAATCAGCTCAAAACAAATTCAAGAACGGTGCTGAAGATTTAAACGTAATAATCATAGTTTTACGAGCATATAATATAATAAAATTCAAATAAATGTTTCCGCCAACATCAATGGAGCCGATTTGCATCATAAAATCCACGTCATCATCACTATTAGCGCCATCAATCAACCATTTGATGGTACCACGTGGTTTCTTGGCCAAGAATAGTTTCAACCGGCTTCCTATCACGAGTGTCGTAACAGCCGTTTATTAATGGGATTTTGGGTTGGTAACGTAAAGGGGACTAGGACAGTAGGTTGGGAAACCATATAAGGTAGATAGGTGACAGGGCTTTTCTCTAACATTAGTTTGTAACTGCGGAAATGGTTATCTAAATCTAATAATGGGGGTCTAAAAAGGTCAGCTAAGCGGTTTTCCACAAGCTCAATAATAAAATAGAATTATTATTTTTTGCCTATTTTATCGCAATTCATATTATAATTCTGATAGTGGTGAATACCATTTTGTCTTCTTAGACCCCCTGAATGGCTAGGTCATCAGACAATTTGTCCAAAAAATACGTTTTCTATTCTCGCTGAGCATTTCATTAAAAACTGTATCATACTTACTCTCTATCTAGGTTCGTTGAACTCCAGGATCATATCGAATAGAAAAACGTTTTCAACGCTTTATTTATTGCTTTTAATTTCCTGAAATTCAGCTTCTATTGTGTTGAAGTTTAGATACACACAGCCAAATGCTAATTGATACGTGACATTTCCATTATTTTTCTCGTATATTTGTTTAGTGAGTAGTCGTGATGTCTCAGAAGTACTCACATCACCTCTTATGCACGTTGTCGTGAGTTTATACACGGGCAAGTACCAATGCGTCTCTTTCAATGTATATTTATGTACTTTCCAAGCTTATCTTGGACATCACTGACAATAAACCGGTGAATGAAAAGCATCGTGATAATCCAAAGCCATTTCTGAGGCCTGTGGGGTTTCCAGAGGAGACTTTATTAACTTTTAAACCAGAGAATAGTCACGTACTTACAGGAAAAAGAAAAGCATAAAAACATTGAGGGAATCTTTATCAAACAATTAGCAGCCATCTTCAATGCCACTCAAAACAACTATTAATTTAAAGTATACCATA
Organism: Agrotis clavis; assembly: GCA_954870645.1. NCBI lineage: Eukaryota > Metazoa > Arthropoda > Insecta > Lepidoptera > Noctuidae > Agrotis > Agrotis clavis. The sequence continues at coordinate 17,280,444 of OX940925.1, forward strand.
ACTTAGGGCGACTTTTACCAACGGTTAAACATGTTTAACATTTTATTTAAGGACAAAATTCAATACAATTTTGTGCTTAAATAAAATTTTAAACATGTTTAACCGTTGGCAAAAGTCACCCTAAAAGCAAATAAATCATAAATAAAATCTCAATTCTCAGACTAGTTATGCACATAAGAAAGGCGCCAAGCACATAGTACATAGTTAGTAGGTAAGTACTAAATTTTTTTACGACGTTACGCCATGCACGTTTAACTAACACTTTGGTACATGGACTGACGTTAAAAGTGCCATAAAAAATAGTTTTGTAGGAACACTAGTAGTTGTTACAATGCTGTTAAACAGATAATGATGACTTTAGAGCTGACATGATGGCTGTTGCAAAACAAACAGATGTTAATGTTACCGCAAGTATTTTTGACGGAGTACTAACATCGCTGATGATTTTAAATGTAAACGTCATTTGCGAAGGGATTGATAGAGAAAAGGACTCAGTGTCTACACTTACTGAGAAGAATCATCAGGCATTACCATCCACTGCTGAACGTAAGCCTCTCTCAAAAAGCGAAAACGATCCAAGTCTTGGGCAGACCGCGTCCATCCTGCCCAGTTACCTTCATTTAATCATCGATCTATCTTGCTTTAACAAAACTCTTAGTTAGTTCTTACATTGTCCATCAATGTAAGAAGAAGAATTCTTCTAAGCTAATTCCAAATAAGAGATAAAGATTACAATGAACGACTCTTTGTAGTAAGTGGAAAAATTCAAAGATTGATGGAAGAAACGAGTCTACAATAATTAGTGGGATGTTTAGATAGAAGACAAGATTACTGTTGAGGGCAAGATGTGATGAAGGATGGTGGAGTAGAACTGAATGGTTACCAAGAGGTTGTAGAAGAAATTCTGGCCGACCAACAAACAGACGTGTGAACGATATTCAGAAGATGGCAGGTTAAACCCGGTTGAGATCCGCATAAGTATAAATATTCAATGACGATAATGATGACGGTAGAAGAAAAAAAAGAACAGCCTAAATAAATCTTGATAAGAGTTTAGGCGGTGGACAGTGATCGACTCTTTACACTTTTCATGACTATTGTCAAAAAAATATACTACTTAAAATATCTTAGAAACCTACAGTGACATCAGATCTCCTAGCCTAGTGTGTTCATGACACAAAAACCAATTGCTTTGACAAAGCCTTGAGACTCTCTAATCTAAGCTGACCCTAAAATCCGAACAAGTCCTTGTAAAATAACAAAGGCCAATTTAGATTTGACATTCCAGTCACGAAAATTCTGTGAAGACCAGGAAAATGCCAAAAAACACAGCCAATGTTTTGCGAATGTTACCTTTCAAATATTTATCACGTTATCAATGTTGAATCATAGGATGGAAAGTGCTGATGAATGTGACGTTTCGCAAATATTTATTTTCACAAATCGATTACTGTTCATGTTGCTAGGCTGACTATTTATAGTAATCAAAAGTTCTGGAAAAGTCGCTGTTACAATAGTTATTTATGCAACTGTTGTATAATCAGGGGTATAAAACACGAATGTGGGTTTACCACACGAGGCGTAGCCGAGTGTGATAATAGTATCACATGAGTGTTTTAATACCTAATTATAACAATTGCATACAAGACTTTATCTACAATCATGATGTGAATCCTCTATAAAAGATTCTCATACCATAGGGTGTTGTACAGTGTTGTAAGAACTATGTAAATTCAAGAAAAGTCTAATTGCGAAGCATGTAAAATAAACAAACCTTAATAAGTAAAAGAATAGTTGTTCTTTTCTCAAAATTTTAGCGATCTGGTGGTGAAAATGTCTGGTGAGAATGTTCTTTTTTTGAAATTCATAATATCACCCGTTTGGATGATATAATGATCATAATATCATTGAGTGTTTTAATGTTGGCAATAAGCTAATTGTTATAGGTTCTTTTATAGAGGATTAATAGCATGATAGTAAATATATTTACAGCATTTGCAGCAGATTTGGATACAATTTAAAATATTCCGTCTCCAAAAGACAATCAGGGGTTCTTGAAAGTTCCTGTGAACGAAAGGAAATCAGCACTATATAAAAAGAATTTGAACACCCATCATTCCGAGACTGAAGACTGGGCTATTAGTAAAGACATTATTTTATCCCAGCACCTTATACAAAAGTCATTTATATTACGATGTCATAACAATAGAAGTAGTGAATGAAACAATCAATTCAATAGTCCGTGTCCAACGAAGCAACATATAGAGCCATTTAACTCCCCTTTTATTAAGATCAATTGATGTTGTGACGCAAAAAGATGTTGTACAAACACTCAATTGTAAGCAATAGTAGAGGATTTAAAACATAGTCACGGCAGGGGAAATACCAATACTCTAAGTTAATTTACACTTCTAGGAGATTCTATTATAAGAATTTTGTTATTTGATCAAGTGTATGACGATAATGAAATAGGTGTTGTTGTTTTAGACTACAATTAAATTCTGCATTTCATAAAAAAAATTATCTAGGCAATAACTTCACGGTAGTTGATGTAAACTACTAGGATTATAATAGAAACGGACTGCTGAAGAATATTTATGCAAAATGTCGTGTAACTAGTACAAATATGTAAATGCCTTTGTTACCTTGAGGACTTCTAAGCGGTTGTAAAATTTAATGATGACCACACGAAACATAATAATCCCAGAAGCCAAACCAAACAAATTGAGATGTTTGTAGTAGCTTACGAGATCGTTAATAGACCTAAGGCCGTAATTTGGGTATGCTTGTATACTTTTACGGTCTTCTTTGGCGCCAGTTTAAGTCTTTACACGACCATACGGTGAAAAGGTTAATTACTGGTATCAGTTCGCTCTTACAATACCAAGAAGGGTATACCGTTTAAAGAATAAAAGAAACTGAGACATTGACGACATGTCGTGTGACTGCAATACGCCCGTAACGAGAATCTAGGTTGCATCTGTTGCAGTTAGGGCTGGCATAAAAGAATACGAGAATATAAAAGGCATAATTATACTATCATCCAAAGCTAAAGCATTTTTGGGACTGTAAGAAGACATTATTTTTCTTTCAATAATAGGTAAGGGATGAAGAATTGAAGAATTTGTAGGATTTAATCGAGTCAGGGCTGAGCGTACAACCTCTGGTGTCATAATATGTCTTGATGTACAAGGAATAGATTAAATTTAAGCCAATAACCAAGTTGATCTTGTTAGTATAGGGCAGGCCCTGAACTTGAAGGCCACACCGTTACCGAATATAATAATGTTGTCGAAGGAGACGAATTTGTAAGGATACCTCAGGAACTTATTTATGCAGTTTGTGTGTCGTAAGAGATTGGCCTGATAGAGTACACGACATAATTTAAATAGCTATTCAGAACACCACAGAGTGACGTATCTAATCGGGTGGTGAACGATGGGCTAAATTAGGCCGACAATGGATTGTCTATGATCTACATTCCCCACGGTATAAACAAATACCGTCAAATCTAGACGAGATCAATTTATTAAAGTGCTGAACTACTTTGTCTATTCCTGACATAAATCTGTCTATCGGTCTTTCCTATCAAGTGCACTCATAATACCGTAAACATAAATAATTTAATGGTTAACTATTTTCATAGATTGTTTGTACTGTATACATCGATGATTTACGGCCGTTCCGTATTGACGTGTTGTGTATTCTCTATCTGACTTTCAGCCTCATATCTGCTTGCAAACATATCAGTATTATACATCTATTAACATTTGTGTTTTCTTGTAGTTTTACACCTGTTAGTCTAAGTATAAGTAGGTGACCTTATGACTTTTTGCTGTTTCATTGACAACTAAAAGGTTACCATTAATAAGTTGATGTTATTCACCTTATTATTTTATTAGCTTATTATGTTTGAAGTTGTGATTTTTATGGTCTTTTTCAAACAACGCTTTCGAATATTACTTTTATTTGTCCGTGTTTCTTTTTATCCATTCGGGACCTGAATTCCGTGGTTTTAATAGCTACCGCTGAGTAGACCTTTACCTCTTATTCTGAAGACCCTAACTCTTGAATAGGCGAAGAATTCAATACAATCCATGAGTCAGACGCCATGCTATAGTGTTTTCAGGTTCATGATAACTTGCAGTAATACTTTGGTCTAGCTTAATAAACACAGACTAACAATCGCATATTAACATTGATATTAACTACTGCAGTAACGAGAAGTACTTGCTTATATGACAGACGATTATATTCAACCATTGTCTTTTATCGTCACAACCTTTTCTTTGCAAAATTAATTAGGGTTTCAGACGTAGCTACTTATTCGGATATAGCATCAATTGTGGATATTTCCATAGAATCTGCATGGTAGTTAAGTCATCAGGAAATTTCCTTTCGGTTTTGGAGACCACAAAGTTTATCACCGATTTTCCCTCCTCGTCTTCACAGCACGCCATCGTAGAAAGAAAGAATGAAACGAAGAATAGGCCAAATGACAGAATATAGAAAGATTCCTATAATCCTTAGCACCATCCTCGGGCAAAATAAAAGTCAAATTTAATAGAAGCCACTTTGTCTATTCTTGATTGAACAGGCAGAACTGGTTTTGTTGTGTATGTAGACCACTTCTAGGAAGACGATTTTTCTTCATAACGATTTATTTCTTCATCAAGAGAGCAATGTTGAGTGACATTTTGTTTATATGTATGGATGTGTTATGTTGGGCCTCCAACTTTTCGTGGGTGTCAGATTAAGCGGCTTTGGTTTAATATCACGAGAGCTTGGTGCAGCATCCGCACGAACATTGATACTGATGATATCAACTAGACAGTGGCCATTTCCGGCAGGATTTCAAATTTTTTTTTTTGCATATTACTGATCAGTTCTGTGATAATATTTCTTCATATCTTTTCGTTTATTATCCCTTACTATTTAATCAAACTTTTCAGGGACTGCTTCTGAAGGAAGTAAGTATCACAACATAATAATTGCTCTGCTCTTATTTTGATTCAGTCGGCGCAGCATGTATTTTCCCACGTTTTTTTTACTCATCATTTCATAGACTTCCTATTGGTTATCTATGATCAGTAGTGGACATCCTGCGGCTTATATTATGATGATGATTATTTCTGTCATCTCCTTTCTAGCCATAACACCAAACACACAGTGTATCTATCGTTTTAAGATTATCCAAACAACGAGCCAAAGATTTTAAAGATGTCAAAGCATGCAAAGATGTCAGCAAGTCCAAAGAAATCCTAGTCTTATTCAGAAATAATCTCAGGCAAAGATTTAATGAGTGCATTTACATTTCAACACAATAACAGGAAACGTCTTATTCGATGTAAACAATTAATCCGTATCACTTGGCTCGATTCTAGATACTCATAAAATAAACAAGGTATTTCAAACGTACGTAAGGAGTTCAACAAACTGATCCAAGAAACGTTTACTCTGGAAGATAAATTCTATAAATAAAGATATTTTCGCGTATGATCAACGGTATAATACTTCAGAAGTTGTAAATCTGATTTATTTGTTTCAGTGTGCAGTTTTGGATACAATAGATACGGTAGTTGATATGAACAGGTGTATTGAATATTGGCAAGTAGTCCGCTAGAATCCTATATGCAACGTTGACTCATACTTATACGAGACCGTGGATTTCTTCTCGAAACAATCGTTTGCCTTGAAACGGGAGGAGAAAGCGTAGTATAAATCTAGATAAGCAAATAGCTCTCGGACTACGCTAATTGACAATATTCTTAGACTTTCAATGTGGTCATACTTTAGCATTCTGAATTTGGAAGAACATCGTTCTGCCTTTATCACAATTAATTTTGAAGCTGCATGTTTTCTTGATTTTGATGATGATGATAATTATCATCTTTAATAGGTAATTTAGGCCACGGCGACGACTTTCTTTATAGTTTGGGAACTTTATTATAGTCTTCACACTTTGTCTCTCTCTCTCTTCTGACTGGCATATCCAACTTTGACCGAAAAACTGAGAACAGAAATCGGGCACGTAAGGTCATACACGGACAGCTGCGACTGCACAGCTAACCAGATAATACACATCGCTCGAGCTGTTGATACCGAATCCTGGGGGCCGATTCTACTAATTTGCAAAATTACATAGCCTATCGCTATTACGCAACGGTACCATTCCTATCGCCAAACAATGGTAACCTAAAATGTTATTCTGCTATTTGTTACGTTAGACCGGGAACGAAATCGATGCGTAATCGTAGCGGGAATTTACGACTGTGCTAGGAACGTTATCCTGTGATACCAGCAAGACGAATAGTATGTTTTAATGATACCACAGTATAAAATATGAAAGCTACTAAATAGAAACAGGTGCTATTTATGTGTTTTAAAATATAATGATTCAAATGTTATGACAAAACACTTTACTGATACAACGATGGAAAATATCGATGGTTAAATAATAAACTCTTTGGAGAACGTTCCATTTTAATTCTCTTGCAAGCCGAAAATGTGAAACGAAACGTCTTGGTAATGTCAAAATAATGTGATCCAAATATAAACAAACAGCGAAGCAAAAACTTTTGTAGCAAGTTCATCAAAATTACTGATTTATTGTGAGTATTTGTTTCATTTTATACTATTACATAATTATTTATAAAGTCTAAAATGGCACCATGACCCGATATTTTTTTATCATAGGAAATGTTGTGCGATAAGTCCTGAAAATTAACACATTTACGACCCACTTGAGGGTTACGGTCACACGACCCAAATCACACTTGATTTGACTTAGAATATAAAATAATAATCATTATGTGACAACTTTCAGATTGGTGCTTTCTAATTTCTGGCATATCTAATGGAAGGGCGAAAGACAACTTCATTTCGACAACTTGAACTTCTGCTTCTATAAAAATCTTGCTGTGGGGCAAATGCGGTCTAAAGAATGTTTATAATGTGTCTAAGGTATGTTTTCAAGTAAATATTATAAAATGTAATCATTAGATATAAAAAGTAAGTTGAAATGAAAAAAAATTAAAACATTTAACAAAAATTTATATCTCTTTTAGTTTTGGAATGACTACAAATGTCCAATGCACGCTAAGGTCACTGATATCAATAGAGGTTTCATCGCTACAGGGGTGGGACCGAGTAGGGAACCAATTTTAGCTCCCCTAGAGGAAAGTGTGACTGCTGGCTGCTCTTTTAGGTAGAGATGTTGGCCGACTTACTGAAGTCCGTCAAGATTCAGAGATTTAGGTAAATTGATGTGCTGGTGTCTGTACTTATTGACCATAAACTTCCTTTAATTTTTAATTAATTATTTATGAATTGTTTCAGAGATCTTCGTTTAACTCAAGAGAATGCTGGTGCCCTGTAAATATATCCCCAGATGTCAGCAGTAGGACGGCAACACTGGAGACACCAGCAGAATTTTATCCATCCAGAGTTTTATCCGTGTCTGGTTGTTTGTGAGGTTCGTGTAAACGCACTCACGACACAGGAGAAATTCATAGTGTAGGGGAACCTGAAGCAGCGACAAAAAAAAATATCAACAATAATTATAATTAGTATACCTATGACCAAAGGTATGAAACCACTGCACACAGTAATTGCAGTGTGCAGTGGTTTTATTTTTATTGCCAGTTTTGTGAATGAAGTACTTATTTAAAGTAGTCAAGTTCTATTAGTGTATTTAGACATAAAAGAAGACATGTAAGTAAGACATATTTTTTGATTTAATCATGCAGAGAAATAAAGATTATAAAAAAAACTTTTATATTTTAATGAAAATATTGTTGCAAAGTTATTTTTCACAAAAGGGTACCTATTTTTTTCTGTTATGTTTAGTGATTTAGTTTATTGTTTAAGGTTTATTTCTTTGTTTTGTAAATATTTAGATTTAATTAAGTATATTGTAGTGTAGTAGTGTGATAAAATTTACCATGTTCATAGGTTTAATGACACATTGAATTTAAAAAATAATATTTTTAAGATTATTAGTTTTATTTTATAATACCTATTCATAACCAAGCTCAACAATATTGTTTAACTAAAACCATTCCTTTCTTTTTCTTATATAACTCTATATCTCTATAAACTAAAATCACTTATATTATTCCTCCAACATGACAAAACTAAAAACAATATCTTGTGAGATATACAATGTACAGACTTTTTCACTTTACCCCAATCCCCCAATCTACCCGCAGTGGTGGACGCCCACGGCGACGGACGTCGCAAGACGATCTCCGGCCACAGTAGGCGCGGGCATGCGGGCGGCGAGTAAAGGGCAACTCACTGTCCGACCATGGACCATGCCTGGGTCGACGGCGCATTGTGTTCCACGCGTCAGCATGATGACGGGGCCCCCTCTAGAGGGCCAAAGCCTACCGGGGTCGCGGGACTTATCTCATTACCGTGACCCCGGAACATAAAGCGCTATTGAAGGACACCGTGGATTTTAGTCAATACAAGTCTGACAGTCCCTTCCGCCCTGCCCGGGGCGGGAGGACTCATTTGATGATTTTACCACGTAAAAAAAATCCCCAATCTAATTTTTTCTTAACGAACATAAACCTTCAACTTGTGACAAAATTGAAACTCTGTAAAAAAATATTAAATATTATTCCGGTATCTACAACGAAATCTATGTAGAACATCATTATTATTAGGTAAAAAATTAAAAAAGTTCTAGATCGGTCCTGCAAAAGTTTCACTCTACCAACTTATTATCAACCGCTAATTTGGACAGATGAACCGTTCAGCCTTCACCTTCAGTTCCGATGCGATCGTAACAAGTGTCAAAATATTAGTGGAATACGAGAACATGTCACGCTTGCCTTCGACTGTGCTACGACTGTGCTAGCAGAATACGATCTAGCAGTTCTCTCGATCGATCGTTGCGCTCGACTGAACTGTAACTTATTTTGGATCGTTATGCATTAGTAGAATGAGAAAACGTTAAAAAGTCGCAGTTCAGCCGCGGTTACGCTGCGATTGTGACAGAAATGAGTTAGTAGAATCGGCCCCCTGGAACGTTAGCATTGGCTGCTTCAAGCAACTGAATTTGACTGCTCGGGCAGTCTGTGTTTAGCCGGTCTAAGGACATGACGATAGCTCTGTAGATCGTCACAAATCATATTTTATTGTGATCTTCTTCTCGCATCTTTCATACTTTTTTATAGGCGGCCTTAGAAGCCACTAGCGTTCCAGCAGGAACGAATCGAAACTGGAACATGATATACAACAGCTCCCAATTACAATTCTCATTACTGGATCCTCCAAAAATACCAAGAACCATGTAGCAGTCCGAATTATCGACAAGGGAGCTTTTCATTTCTAGTTGAGAGTTAATGAGAGCACAATTAACAAGTCCAGAGAACTGGCAATGAGATTGTTAAACCAATTAGGATTAATTGTGAATTCAAGCAATGTGCGTTGTTTTTAATATGTGTTATGAAACACGAGATAAGCGGATTCTCTACAGATTTTTTGAGTGGGAAATTCCGGAGGACAATAATTAGTGATAAATATATTTGTTTTATTTCTGTGAATTGGTATTTAAAAATACCAAAACATTTCATTTATAAATGTAAAAGCGATAAACTCACTCACTCGATCATCACGAAATCTCAGTTTCAAGTAAATTGTAGTTTCAAGTTTTAAATTTTGCATTTGAGGTTCTTATTAGGAAGTAGTTGCTCGCTAGAACGGGATTTAGTGAAATTCGACCCCTAAGGAGTTGTTTTTGGGGTTGATAGTTTGTATGAAACTACTTTACTGCAAGTGCTAAGAGTCTTTTCTTGTTGGGTAATTTATTTAGATTTTCCAAAAGTATCCCTTAGAGAGGATTGTAGAATTTCACAGAGGAAAAGTTTGAAATTCGCGCATAAAATTCGCGATTTGCTCAATTTGTTTATATGTATGACAGCAAAAATCCCGATTTATTTACCAATTATGTATTATTCTTTTGTTACCTCATCGAGTTTTACTCGATGTTCTCTGTATTAATAACGAATGTTGCGTCAATAAACAGGTATGGCTTCGTTTCCGAACTGGTCAGGGTCAGGTCAATATGTTCGGCCGTTGATTTTGACTTTCGAACATGATTTTTTTATGCACATGACTTAGAATAAATGACGCTGCTGGTTTTCGACGACTAAATCAACAGGATCGACTGGAGAAACACAGTTTATTTATTTATTTATTGAAAACTCTTAACTATCATTACAGGTCTAGAAACCTAATGCGACAGCTAAGCTATTTATAATATATTACTATTTTAAATTACATCTATTACTAAGAATTTAAAGTTACACAATACATTAACCCAAATTTCCTTACAACTAAACGAATACAACCTTAAAATAATTAATAACCATTCATACAAATTTAATTTCAATTTGATAATAATTTGATTTCAGTTAAATTCCCAATTATGTTCAATTTGATTTGAATTAATTTTGAATAGGTATCATCAATATTGAATTTTAATTATTTATAACATGTCATCATTACACCAAATTAACTTAAGCATGAAAAATAATTATATAATAATAAAATAAAACAATAAGAGAAACCGCAAATTTAAAATAAACAATAACATAAAATTACATTAATGAATTGCTTCATAACATAATATATGTATATAACATCACTCTTGCAAGTTCACTAAAGCAACAGGAGAAAATGTCCAGCCTATTCTGAACCCCGTTAACAGTACGAATTGCCTGCGTGAGAGGTGCTTTAGCCAGCAAGTTGGTCCTGGCAGTTGGCACAGCCAGCAGTGGCGGGCGCCGCCGCCTCCACACGTAGCGGTCCGGAGCAGAGAGCCGCAAACACTGAAGCACTCCCGGATTGTGCTCCTTACCCCGGAGTAGTTTTATAATATAGAGGACAAGAGTGAACTGTCGTCGCACCCTCAATTCATTGTACCCGACCATGCCAAGTACAAACAGGGTGGGGTACATCAGCGGGTACAATAGATAAACCCCGTACAGTCTGAAGTACAGGTGACGCGTGAACTTATTTTGCACGCGCTCCAGCATGACAGAGTACTTGGCTTCATGTGGAGCCCATATGACAGCAGCATACTCCAAGTGACTCCTGACTAGAGCGTCGTATAAAACCCTAATAGTCGTAATATTCGTGAACCCCTGCGACTGCCTGAGTACAAAGCCGAGGTTTCTGTACGCTTTCTTACATATCTCTATGATATGCTCGCGAAACGTAAGATCTGGGGTGAGATATACTCCTAGATCACGCACTTGTGTTACTCGCTGCATGGGTACTGCCTCAGCTTTATACTCATAGCGGACAGGGGTGCGCGCACGACTAAAGGACATTACCGAGCACCATGAAGTTAAGCAGGTTGGTGGAAGTGCTACGTCCCGGCCGGAAGCCGTGCTGCGCGTCCGACAGTTGCGCTTGGACTTGCCTCTGTATGCAGCGTTGAATAGCAGCTTCAAAAACTTTTGCCGGCGTTGACAACACTGCAACCGGTCTATAGCCGCTGACATCTGGACCTGCCCTACCCTTGGGTACCGGAACGACACGTGTAGTCTTCCACTGATCAGGGAACGTCGATTTTTTTAGACACATGTTATATATGTAATGCAGCGGGCTTGCTAAAACTCTAGCACAATCCCTAAATAGAAACGCTGGTATACCATCAGGGCCAGCTGATCGTTTCGGCTTGAGGCTCGTCAGCGCATCCTGCACATCCTTTAAACTCAAGTTCTCTATATGAACCCGTGCACTGGTAACACTGCTGACCCCCGCCATCGCTGCCTGAACGTCTAGTTGTGGTGATTTTAGACTGTACACCGACTCAAAAAATTCTGCGAATTCTCTAGCACACTGCTCATCCGTGAGATTTTGCCCATCTTTTACAATGATTTGCCTATTTACTCTTTCCTTTTTCGACCTAACATATTGCCAGAAAGATTTTGGGTCTTTAGCGAACTGATTTTGAATGATTTTTTTGTGGTTTCTGTGTGCAATTTCTATTGACTTTTTTATTCGAGCCCTACACTTAGCGTATTTTTTGTAATCAGAATCCAGTTTTGATGTTTTAAACCGTTTGTGAAGTTTTGCTTTATTTTTGATCTCTTTAATAATTTCTCCAGTGTACCATTCGGGATACACATACCGCGAGTTCCTCTGGCTAAACTTTTTCCTTGGTACACATTCGTCCAAAGTTTGTTTATACTTCGCAGAGGCTAGACACAAAAATATAAAGGTAGACAGTCAAAAATATTAGTTAGCTAGTAATATATTTATTATTCTAAGATATTCTTTATTCCTCAGATAAAAGTTATCTGACTATTAAATATCAGCCCTAAATACTATTTTAATACTAATCGATTAACGCCCGAATTGAATAAAAATTCAATCTCAAACCAAATTCCGATTCTTTTGTTTTTAAAGGCTATTTCTGTCTGGATATAATAACTGTCTTCGATTGGTTACAGAAAAAGTTCCAACCGAAAATAGCAACCGAGAAAGATTATTAAATTAATTTTCACGTAAACTGACGACAGCTTAAAATGCAAATTAATTAGAATAACAATACAAATAACACACACAGCAGGTAAATAATATAATTATAGATGGACATGCAAGATAAACATAGAGAAATAGAATACACAGACAAAAACCTAACACTAGAATGGTTTATTGAATTTTTAGTATTTATAGACAAATCCGTCAGACACTTCTCAATTATAGCCAAGGTTATACATACAGAAAGAACCGAAAAATAAACAAAGTCAGCAGTGCAGTAAATGTCTAGGTTGAAATGTGGAAGAATTAAAACAATACACAGTAATGAATCAATGTATTTTATCAACGATTCTTTACTGTTTAGTACTGGATTTGTTTAGATTAAATAATTGCTCGCTTTTTTTCATTGTGAAGCATTTTCCACTGAAGTTTTTTATAAAGCAGTTGCTCGGCACTCGGAATTTTTCCTGTGTCGTGGGTGCGTTTAAAACATTTAAATTCAAATACACAAACACCCAGAACCGGAACAACTACTGGAAGATCATACAAATATTCGTTCCGTTTGGAAATCGAACCCGCGACACGCAGCGCTGCAGTTGATCGCTTGGCCCTTGCTCCAACCTTGCCGTCAAGAATTGATGAGCCGTTGGATTTTGTTTACTCCACAGTGAGAAGTGTTGATATTTGCAGCGAGCATGGAAGTCTATGGAAGTTTGAAATAAGTCAAATCTCGAAACAAACAATGCTACAGGTTTCCGACAAAAAAGAAAAAATAAATATGTCGTCTACATAAAAGTATGGTTGATAGATTGTTTCTTCACAGGTGCAGTACCAAGAATCAAGATTAACATTATAATAGAAATTTCGCCTTTCACTTCCTCGTGTTTTAGCTTAGGAGAAGTGGCAGAATAAATACTTCACCAGGAAATCTAAGTACCTATTAACAAGTTAGAAATACCTAATTGATAGAAAGAAACTGAAGTCATCGCGTTATTCGATCAGTTGAAGAGTTGACAAGCTTTTGTCATAAGGTTAAACGTATATTACCCCTTTTTGCGTCTGCTGTTAAACTGTTGAGGTTGTCATGGATCGTCAATTCATCATTTAAATGAATTGTATACTTAGTTTTTAAATCTGGGCGTAAGAAACAACTCGAAAGTCCCTTTTATCATAGAAACACAAAAGTACATTCACTATGCTGTGACATGACAAGCAATAAAATTATAGTTCGAGAAAATGTAACAAATGTAAACGAATGGTAATTTATACCCCACATAAGTAACGTTGCGTTAGTTATGAATACGTCTTAAGACACTGATTTATTTTATTCGGAACTGGTAGTAAACATCGTTAAAAATGTTTACCACATCGTAATCTACTACATAATTGGTATCATACATTGGTCTTTGGCTCAAAACAATAATATTTTGGCAAACTTTGTTTCAATTCCTCAAAAAACAGAATTGTTTGGATACTGTTCGATGCATCTGCGTTTTCTGTAATTAAAAACGTTATAAATGAACTCTTAATCTCATCAAAACACTAACTAGCCTCAATCACTTATCAACATTCAGACAATATTGAGATTAGAATGTGATCGCATTCGCAAAAACGGGAATTTCCGATCACGCTCAATAAATGTGCAAATTTTCCGCAGATGATATTCAATCAGACTTCTCCGAACATTCACCACCAAAAGATCCGAAAGGAAGCCGTGGAAAATCCCAGAAAAGACCCAAGCAACTTGATCTTAGCCAAAATCGAATAAAGAAAACCCTCGTGCGCCGATAACACGTCAGAAAAAGTACTATTAGCATCACAGCCGTAAGTTGTATTAGCTAGACGGTACGTTACTGATTTAGCCATGGAATTAATCAAGCGATCGGCCGTCCCGTGCCAACAGATGTTTACGTTCGTTCATGTCATACTAGTGGACGCCCTTTAAACATTATTAATTTTCGCCCAGTACTTCCTAATGAGCTGGGCAGAGAAATAGATGAGTTTTCTGTTTGTCTATTTGGGAGTGTGTCCGAAAAGATGGACAACCGTATACAGTACCTGTTTCTTGATATGCGTACGCATACGGAAGCATGGGACCATGTTACCTGCATCAATACGTTCCTTCTTTTCTGTACCAGCTTTTTAAATTTTTAAGCCAGCACCCAAATGCGGGACAAGACAGGGCTATAGGGTTTATATTCGTTGATTAATATTGATTGAAGGCATAGATAACGATGATTGGCTGTCACTGCCAAGAACGCAGTATGAGAGAGGATATTAATGATGCTTAGACCCGTACTCATCATCATCTCCATTTAAAACTGCTAGATTTCCTACTAATCGGTCCTGAAATCAAGAAATGACGATTCTTAATTACGCTTCGTTCTAGAATATTCCGTTCAGATTCTATTAAAATGTTGGTAAGCAACTTTTGCATGTCCAAAAGGCAGAATTATTTTCGCTAAAGGATAAAAATATCTGGAGCTGAGTACACAATCTATTTAAGGAACACGATATGTTAAAAAATAAGTCATTATCATTGCCTAGTTCACGGGAGGATAAAAATACCTCGATGATTCAATAGAAATAAGGACGCATATGCCACAGACCTCTATGACCTTATTGGCGGTAAACCACAGTTTCCGGTGGTTTCCGGTGCGCCTTTAGCAAACTGTTATCCGGTATAGTACTTGAGTTTTAGGAGAAACAATTAGTTCAAGACACCTACTAACCGATTTTAATGTTTAATTTTCGATAGGAAACTAATTGAAAATGCGATTAGATTAATTGGTTTGATACAAAGGAGATCGCGGAAATATTTTGGGTTTTTGACCGATTAGCGAGGTGTCTTTTGGACGATTTTTGTCCTCATTAGCTTGTTATTAACTTCGTATTATCTGTCTATCTGGTGTATTTAAATCGATTCGGTTTTGGTCAATAAATTTTTCATTTGACTTATGAAAAAAATAAATCATCTCTGCGAAGATGGTTCGTTGCAATTCGTACAAAACCCAAAACGGCCCCGTTTTGGGTTTGTAGGAATTCAACAATATTGTGTTCATGTTTCCGTTTTCTTTTCTAATTTAAAATCAGACAAAGTAATTTTGTGTTTTTCTTTCTCTTGAATTTTCGTTCGGCATAAGCCAGCGAGAATATTAGTCGTGATATTTTAATCTAGGTTATAGGCTAGCCTAGCTTCTTTCATTGTCAGGTTCATCAAAAAAATTCAATCTTCAGGTCTAGTAGCTAAAACCATTTCACCTGGGGACTAGCAAGAATCATTTCGTAAGTCAGGTACCTACAATCGATGCCACGTCGACACGTTACTGAGTTCTAAAATAAGATGAATACACGCATCGACCGCTCGTTCGTCTGCCATTGATATCTTGTGTATCTTGATGACTCATGCAATGTCTGCTAGTAACACTGTCTCATTTCTCACGGGCACAGTGGGCTAGTCAAGTTTCGCATGTCTCCTGATTTTCTTGGCTCAATAAAAATTAGTAAGTAATAGGGAATAAAATATGGGAGGAAGTCTAGTTTTTATGTGATTTTTAGTGGTTATGTGTAGTTTGTGGATGGTTTAGTAGTGTGTTGAATATTTTTATTGGAAATAATGTTCGTCCCGTCTAGAAGAATATTTAGAGAGATTGTTCTGTTTTGCAAACAAGAGATGCTCTTGATTATTTCAATTTGCAAATAGGGTATGTTTATGTTATGCCCAACCATACACGGACGACTGGAACAGTGACCGCCCGAAGCACTTCGATTCCGAGGCATTCGAGTGTTTCTTGTTAAATGTGTGTTTGTAAAAGATTGTAGTTTGCTATGCAAACGCAGTAACAGTCTGTATTTGACTGCTTCAAGCGGCTTCAGCGGTCCATCAGACTATCGACAGACGTACTTCCATTGGATCGTCAAGGAAACAAGTCATTACTTTAGTATAATCTTCAAAATTTGATACACATCATTATTTGCTTGAGAACAGAAGCACTTGTTTACGCGGACTGTGTGGTCATAATAAAAAATAATTGACCATAATAAGGAAGCCTGTGATATCAAAGTATTTTCCTCTTTATCTCTCAGTTCGTGTGGTTCAACAAATAATGATACTTGCATGTAATCTGATAAGCTAACATAGATGTTTGCCGGCTTAAACTATCCTGTGTACTATGTATGGCCATTATTAGTATAGCCGAGATTTATGAACGTTTTTAAGCCACCATCAGCTGCAGGTCATTTAAAAAAGACTTTTTTCTTATAGGACGCTTCTAAACAGCCTGCTGAGTCCGTGTGGACATAGAACACCTAATGCAGCTCGAATGTTTCTTAAGTATCTAGAGGTTATCTTAACTGCGGCCTTCAGATCGTCACTATCGTTAATAACACTGAAGGCTTTACTGTCCTTTTTACTGGAGCTGGGGTGGATCGAATGATCATTGGTGTCGATTTATGGGCCCGATCATCATCATCAGCATAATTATATAAATTCGCACTGCTGGGATACAGGCCTCCTCTCTGAGAGTGAGTGGGCCACAATCTACCACACAGGCCCAGTGCGGATTGGTAGATGTCACATGTTTCGAATTTTTGGTTCTACGATATGCAGATTTTTCATCACGTTGTTTTCCTTCGCCGCTTTTAGAGCAGTGGTGGTGAAATAACTATTTACAGTAATGCGCTTGCCACCACTGCTCGGGCCTGATATACAAAGTGCAGTTAAGTATTAGTCGTAAATACAAAATATGTTGAAGTTTTTTGAGTCGACTAGTCATCGTTATCGTACGAGACCTTGAGTGGAGAGCGCGTATCGGCTAGCGTATCGTGGGACGTCCCACAGCTAATATAGAACGGACGTCGACGACCTTAGAAATGCCGGGACTGGCTGGATGTGGAATGCGGGGAACCGGAAGTTCTGGTGCCACATAGGGCAGCCCTATAGCCTTGTAGCTAGCAGTAGACTGCGAAAAATAAACATTTGTTTTTCTTTTTATGTAACTGGTCAAAAAATGGGACCAAACAGGTGAAACAAAATAGTTTGTGACAGAAATGTGTCACAGGTGTAACATACCAAGTCAGCTAGAATTAAATTCTAACTGTTAAAGCCCACTTTGTGGTCTCACACATATTTGACACATCACAAAGAAAGCTGACAAAGAGACATGAAAATAGTAAGATGAATCAAAGTTTTAAACTAACATTTCATTGAATTATTTTTGTTCGTTTCATCAACCATTCTTTCATTACAAGGGTATACTCATCATGCCTTTACATTTCACAAAATTTTAATAAGTCATTCTAATTATTCAGATTTATTATTTGGTCCATCAATGAACACTTACCTACTTCGTGTTTTATTAAAATAAAATAATTGTTTATAATCAACAAGGTCAGCCGGTAGTAAGCCTGAATTATTGATTTAATTAGTCATTGTTTTATAAACAGCTTGCTTTGACCACTATTTTATTAAATGGTGTGCTAAAATTAATAGTCCAGTCATTAAAGCCCAAACCCGAAAATAATTAGTAACTTGCTGAAATTTTAGGGGGTTCTTAAGGAAGCTAAAATAACATACCGGGTGATTTTGCAGCGTTCTGGGGTGTACGGAAAGGGTTGAAAAGGGGTGAAAAGGTGTTTTTTGCTAATAACATTGCCAAAAAAATTTGTAACACGCTGCAAATTTGGAATAAGGTTGTTCTTACGGTTTTGTAACGTGTATTAAATTTGCAGCGTTTTGCAACATACGGAACATTGTTTTTTTTAAAAACAGTGCAATTAGTTAAAAACAGGGGTAAGAAAATTAGTAACACGCTGCAAATTTGGAATTAGGTTGTTCTTACCGGTTTGTAACGTGTATCAAATTTGCAGCGTTTTGCAATGTACGGAACATTGTCTATTATTGAAAAAACAATGAAATTATTTAATCACACGGGTGAAAAAAATTTGTAACTCGCTGTAAATTTGTAATTAAGTTGTTTTTACCGTTTCGTAACGTATATCGCACTGTTTTTTTAATAATAAACAATGTTCAATTTGTTGTAAAACGCTGCAAATTTGATATACCTTACGAAACGGTAAAAACAACTTAATTACAAATTTACAGCGAGTTACAATTTTTTTTCACCCGTGTGATTAAATAATTTCATTGTTTTTTTAATAATAGACAATGTTCCGTATGTTGCAAAACGCTGCAAATTTCATACACGTTACAAAACGGTAAGAACAACCTAATTTCAAATTTGCAGCGTGTTACTAATTTTCTTACCCCTGTTTTTAACTAATTGCACTGTTTTGAAGAAAAACAATGTTCCGTATGTTGCAAAACGCTGCAAATTTAATACACGTTACAAAACCGTAAGAACAACCTTATTCCAAATTTGCAGCGTGTTACTAATTTTTTTGGCAATGTTATTAGCAAAAAACACCTTTTCACCCCTTTTCAACCCTTTCCGTACACCCCAGAACGCTGCAAAATCACCCGGTATCTTATTTTACCTTCCTTATGAACCCCTTAAAATTTCAGCAAGTTACTAATTATTTTCGGGTTTAGGCTTTAATGACTGGACTATAAGCACAGTTTTAGATTGATTTTAAATCTGTGGAGATCCTAATAATTATAATGTTATACAGGTCCATAGCCAGCCATTTGGCTGATAGCAGTATGACCCCAACAAAGTTGATAACTTGCTATTAAATCTATCTGTTTGATTGTATTAACAATTGTCTTTCATGAATTTACCTAATTTCTTATTGGGTTGAAGAGGTCAGCTAGCCAGTTGCTCAATCTAAATACTAGTATCTACTAGCTACATCTGGTTTGATTGAAATAACACCAGTATTGTTGTTTGTTAATCAGCTGTTACCAGGACTCTGGTTGCAGGGCTGTCTAAACTAGTAACTATGACACTGGAACGTAAAGAGTTTTTGAGGGAACACAGATTTTAGTCACTATGAGTCTGATAGTCCCTCCCGTCCCTAGAAGGGGGCTCATTTGATGCTTGCACCACGGCAGAAAAAAGCAAAAGGGTTGGCTGTCAGTCAAACTGGTTGTTGGCTGTTATTTTGGTGATAATCAAATACAGAAGTCAGACATATAGATGATGTTTATTCCGTGGAATCATTTCAATATCCAATCCAACAATTTTACCTGGTAGCACCTAAATTATCAAATAGGTCCTAAATGTAAAAATAACATGATATGATGATGACATGTTTAAGGATAAAAACACATTGTATTTGAATTAAGTTTTGCATTGTTTTGTTATTAGCACTTTTTTGTTGGAACCACTGTTATCAGAACTAAATAGTGTAAAATAAGGCAAAACCGATATTATTATCAATAGTTGGGTTTTTCTAGCAGATCAGAAAAAATGCAACATAGTGGGAACCCCATGCTAGATGGATAGCAATTTTAGTACAACAGGTCTAAAATGGCCACTTAGCAATATCCCAAGTGATTAACTTCGTGAATGTAGAAATGCAGTGAAGTGAATCAAGAGGAATATTGGTAAAGTGGCCGTTTTAGACCGGCTGGGAGACTATGGGTGAGGATATCAGACAGTTGTAGCATGGCTGGCTAGACGGACCAATAACCTTTGACTTTTGACAGACTGCATGTGGAAGGCGAAGGCTAGAGTGTTGTAGTACTGCTTTGGTAATAAGCCCAGTTGATTTTTTAAAAGAATGGTCTCCCGTCATTCAATATATGCTCACTTTTTTGAGACTAAAGCTGGCTTTTGACTATGGGATGTAATATAATATATATTACATCTTGAGATATAATATTTTATCGCTCATCATACATTTTGTACGTGAACATTCACACTGTGCTATAATATAATATTACATCCCAAACTATAAATATTTTTTATCATCGTCATCTGATGAACCATCGTAGGAATCAAGCAAAACAATCTCCATATTATCCATTTCAGAATTCAATCATTTCGTTATAAACGTGATGACACAATGGTGACCGAAGCTGAACTGTCCTAAAATATGTATGTTACAGTGTGAACAGCAATCGCGGGATGTAATATATAGCTCAAGATGTAATATATATTACATCCCATAGTCAAAAGCCGGCTTAACTTCAGTTACAATTATTTCATTTAAATTGTTTAAATTTGTTTTAAATTGTTTGTATTTGTATTTTAAACAATTCATTGTACACCTTTTGTTACTAAGTCTATGTTTGAATTTGTGCCAAATTGTATTTCTACAATATCGTGAGCTATTATTTTTGCATTTTTATCTGAAACATGATTGGTTAGTGTCCTACTTTTTATATTTTTTGTACTTTGTTATTTATGAGACCACACCTACTAAGCAAGTTATTGGTTTTTCTTTTTTGTATTGAGACTTTAACAAATTCTTTTATTAACATTCCTTCAATTGGGTTTTATTTAATTAGAGAATTGAATTGTCTTGGATTGGAAGCACCCTGTTCCTTCAAATGCCTCCCTGTTATAGGGCTGCGGTACTCTGTTTAGATAGACCAGTGGCAATTAAAAGAACGGGGCAGCCGTTCTTTTAATTGGACTTAACATTTCAGCATCATAACACAACTGAAGTCCCACTGATTGCAGTTAAAAAGCATACAAAGGTGAACAGACAGATTTCTTATCGAATCCAGAAAAAAAATGAAAGAAAACAGGCAAAGTAGGATGAGATTGTAAAGTAGAAATATTCCATTAAGTAAACACCTCTTTATATGCCATTTTAACACTAGGTTAAACCTGTATATTAGCAGTCCAGTCCAATCTCTTTACAAATTATATTGCCTTGTCAATCACATCTATTTCTTCCAATGAGTCTAGTCATTATAATATTTTTTTTTTAAAGTTTCCATACATAGTATTGCTATAGAATTTTCTAGAAACCTTTTAGACAGTCAGTAACTGGCTGGCAACAAAACAAACATTTAACTATTTGGTTTTTAATAATAAGAGGATTTTAAAAACTAAGAGGCTAACAATTTTATCAAGCCATGGCAATAATCTTGTTGAAGGCCCAACATTCTGTAGTAATTTATTTCATCAGCAAGCACCATTTAATATAAACATGTGGTCAGACAGTGGGACATTACTCTTACGTCTGACTATAGCTGACAACAGTGGAAGATTAAGTGTTCACTACAATAAAAAGTACCATACCAATGGTCCATGAAAAACATCTGGTG
Organism: Agrotis clavis; assembly: GCA_954870645.1. NCBI lineage: Eukaryota > Metazoa > Arthropoda > Insecta > Lepidoptera > Noctuidae > Agrotis > Agrotis clavis. The sequence goes on from OX940925.1 coordinate 17,302,129, forward strand.
TTTTCATGGGTATTGGTAATGGAAATTAGATCTTAAAACAGGGGCATACAGTGTAGATTGGTTAGTAAAAGGGATGGTTCTAGCTTTTGGAAGTGTAAACAAAATGACAAGGATTGTAAATTTATTAATTTATAGTAACAGGATGGGTTTAATTATTGCTGTTGTAATACAAGATCTTTCCGAAATATTTAAAAAGATTGTTTATTGTACAAAGCTTTCAAGTTCATAGTAAAAAGGTAGATTTCAGAACGACAGTTCAAGGATCCAGGAAGACAATACAACAGGAATTAATAAAAAAAAAACTTGGGTGTAGTAAATGTCCCTGAACTGGGAACACTAAATGTTGATTATGAACATAATTGAGTAAAATAAAGTCAATTAAATCACTTATGTTGTGTTACTTTAGTAATGAAAGCTATAAATAACATAGAGATACTGATTACAGTGGCTAATCCAATTTTGTTTTTGTCATTACAATTTTTAAGAAGGCAATTCAATCATAATTTACTCACTGAAAATCAGCATCAAATTCTGATTATGAGTTGAGATTTGACGACTCAATGACCAGATTTTTTTTTTAATTAACTGATCAGATTATTGTATACAAACTTATTTACTAGACACGTCTCGAATTCCCGAATACGAAATATAAATTGTACCGCGAAACGCTTCATGTTTGTGAATTACTAATGTTTTGTAACTACAAATGTATAAAAATGATTAATTGGCATGTATTCTTGTAATTACGAATTGTTTCAGACATGACTCGAGTGAAGGACGTCAACAGGTGTCATGAGAAGCCAGAAAAAATGATCGAACTCAGGGTCGTGGGAGACTTACTCTGTTCATTGGATGCTGCGGCCGCTGAGTCGCTCATAAACGATCCACTCCGAACTGGACCCCACTGCTGCCTTCTGCCATTATCTCTATTCTCTGTCTTCTCCACATCTTCCGCTTTACACAGATGAAAAGCAAATACGCACCAATATATCACTAAACCGATACGCATCGTGATCTCACAATGACACTAATGCATTAACCGCACATAAAAATATAAAACCACTTCAGCAACACCGCACTCTATACACATTCTAAAATAATATGCAGACAAAATGGTTCATAGTTTTTAAGGCCACATCACAAGTTCAATGAAAAAACATAAAAGCTACGATTTTTATCACAGAAAGAAAAACTAGCGAGGTCGAAAAACTTTGACAGTTATTTTTAGTGTGTAGCAACATTGGCAAGAGCGGAACCTACTAATTCCATGTGTCACTGAGCTCACAAAATAGTCGATTTATCAATAATAATTAGTCGACTATTCGTTGGAGTAAATTTAGCATTAATCAAAATGAACGCACCCATATTATTTACCAAAATATGTCAAATGAATGACCTTGCCAGTTTGTAAACAATACCTTGAAGAGCAACTTTTGATACAAATTATCTAATTTCCTTGTTATTTAGTACACCTTAAGCCTAACCAGCATACAATATTTGTGTTTTTACTGAAGTGGTAGCGTGAAAATTGTAAAAATGAACATCGATTTTGAAGCCATGGCAGTTTTAGAGGAGGAATCACAGAACGTGAGTGGCTACTAATTTCCTTTGTTACCCTTGTTTACTACGTTATTATGTTCTATTTATGAACTCTGCCAACGTTTTTCTTGCTTTTAAGTTATTTTTGTGCAAGGATTGTTGATTTCGAATTTTGCTGAGATCTTTCGATGTAATATTGTAATGATGACAATACATAGATTCATTGTATCTGTTTTCTATTTGATTCTATTGCACAACAAGATGTGGAGTTTCGTCATGTGGATGATGGGTATCATTATTATTATTGGTTGATAGTTCTACTGGATTATGGAAAGGCTGTGAAAACAATCAAATGGTAAACATATTATTATGTGGCCTTATCAGCTGTGTTTACTGACAACATGTGGAGTGGTTTATTTTGACAAGCAACATGTCCTCCCCATATTAATTTGGCATTAATGCCTATAAAACTATGTGCCAAGGTCATTAATTAATATTTAAATAGCACTACTTATAGTACCTATTCATGAAATTTTAGGGGCCTCTTGAGGAAATCTTGTTGATTTATAAAAACTTTGATTACTACAATCATAAGACTTATTATAGTTATAATGTTCTAACACACAAAAAACAGTTTTATAGTAAAATAATAGTGTTTTCTGTAAAAAAAATGTGGATTTCATCTTCGTGATAGTTTTAATGTGCATAGCAGCAAAATTTTCATTCCACACTTGCCATTTGACCTTTACTGTTTGACACAAATAGATTAGAATTAAACTGAAATAATGATTATTATAATTTTGTCCTGATGTTTTAATTGTTACAAAAACTATTAGTGCTCTGATATTAATATGCATGTCAAAAAGCTTTTGTGACAATAATTTTTTACAATGAGTTAACATTTTGTCCAAGATTAAGTACCGGTTCAACAAAATAATATTATCTTTAGGAACTACCAAAATCATTCACGGAATTATATTGAAAGATAAACAAGTCATTATGGAACTAAAATTAACATGAATATGTCTTTATTTGCCAATTTTATCTGATTAGGAAAAAACAATGATAACAAAGACAGCAGAATTGGATCTTTATCGCAACGGGTAACGCCATCTAGTGTAGCTATGATACACTTGGCACGGGAACGTCATCTTGTCCGTCACTAGGTACCTATATTTCAACAGTTCGTGTACTAGAATGTAGATGGCGCTGTACATAAATGGTTTACTACAAATTATTATTCTATGTGGTAATCATTATTATCTTTATCTGACTGAGCATAACACGCTAACCATTAAATTTTCTCCTTGACAGCTTCGGAAATTCGCATTTACGGTGCAGCCTGGTACTTTTCCAGTACAATAAGGTTGAGTAGGTACCAAATAGATAGATTATCAAAAAAATATTTGATAGATTATCAAAAAATATTATAGATTATCAAAAAATATTGTAGATTATCAAAAAATATTATAGATTATCAAAAAATATTATAGATTATCAAAAAATATTATAGATTATCAAAAAATATTTGACCTGAATTTTTCTTTTGTTACGTAAACCAACGCTTTTAAAATTTACAATACAGTGCGCCCCACTCTTGAATTATGGTGCGTTTTATCTTTGAAAATATTCACGAAAAACATGGGAAGCCCAAGTTTTTCCAAGAGTTCATAGTCTGCAAACCACCTCGAGTTAGCCCAGTTAAACTATAAGTTAAAAAAAAATGCTTTGTGCTTTACTTCTCCATTTAAACTTGAACTAGGTGCCTTTGATACACTTCAGTCCTCGTTTTCGTAAAAGGGGTAGGTAGTACAGTACAAAGTTGTTGCTTTACGTGTAACGTTTTTTTAACGTGGTAAAATCATCAAATGAGTCCTTCCAACCAGGGCAGGGCGCGAGGAACTGTCAGACTAGTAGGTACTGACCAAAATCCACGGTGTCCGTCAAGCCCTTACGTTCCGGGGTCACGGTAATTCGTTAGACCCGCGACCCCGGCAGGCTTTGGCCCTCTATGCCTCTATGCCTCTATAGAGGGGCCCCGACATGCTTTACGTGTAACATAAAATTAGTATCATTTTTTAACCGACTTCAAAAAGAAGGAGGTTATCAATTCGACGGTATGTTTTTTTTTTTTGTGTGTATATTACCTGATTGCTCCGTGAATTGTGAACCGATTTTCAAAATTATTTTTTTGTTCGAAAGGAGATACTTCTGGAGTGGTCCTCAAATTTTATTGGCTCACACATAGTTTTTCGCAAATCTTATGAAGTAATTCAAGTACTTGCGTGTGGAAATCATCATCTCATGAAGCTGAGCTGATGATGGAAGGTACAACTCCTCTAGTAAGGAGTCAGCATCGACTGATTTAGTAAATTATGTTTGTGTTCGCATATCTCCGGAACTACAAGTCCGATTTAAGTAATTCTTTTTATGTTGTACTAGGTATCGTTTAACTTAAGGAATACTGCAAGTTTCATCAAAATCGGTTCAGTAGTTTTTGAGATAGGGAAGGAATGAAAGAGATGTTAACGATGTTATTACCGGTGCTACGGATTACAAAATTCTAGTGCACATGTAAGAAAATGATGTATTTGACAAGAATGTTGGTTGAATATTTAAACTAAAAAGAGTAAAATAAAAACTTAAAAAAAAAATGTAACCGCCTTCAAAAACAACCACAAAAAACCGGCCAAGTGCGTGTCGGGCCACGCACAGTGTAGGGTTCCGTAGTTGCCCATCAAAATACTTATGCGAACTAATTAAACTGATTCGCTGAATTTAATTTTAAAAAGAAGAATTTTCAAAATCGGTCCAGGAGTCTCTGAGAAATCGGGGAAAATACATAAGAAAAAAGATTACGACGAATTTAGAACCTCCTCCTTTTTTTGAAGTTAGTTAAAAATAGTTGATGATAAAAACCTACCTATCCCCAAAAAACATACCGTAAAAACATACGTGTTAAAGCTGACAAACTTACATTTGCAGTTGAAGAACATGTTCTCCGATACATTTTGTTTAAGAAAACATAATTTATCCAAGTACATTTTATAAGTTGGTCGACTATTACTCGGAAAGTTGTAAAGCCTACTTAGTCATGATAATTTTCTTTTAAACTTCGTTATATATACTACTATTGTGAATTTTTTCACACCCCCAAACTTAACCGTTTAGCTGGTAGAGGGGGGGAAACTCGAGTCGAGCAAAATTTAGCACTTTAAAGCTTAATATTTCACAAACGAATTGTTTTATCAAAAAAATGTTAATCGAAACTATCAATATTTTTTAAAGACCAAATTACAGCTCTCTAGTACTGTGCGTCTCTGAGCTAAACTGCGGACAGACGGACGGACGGACGGACGGACATGGCGAAACTATAAGGGTTCCTTGTTGACTACGGAACCCTAAAAAGGGTAAAATAACCTACAAAACTTTTCCTTCGGAAGTCGGTGGCAAAAGAGTCATTAATAAAAAAAGTCACCGACTTCCGAAAGAAAAGTTTTGTATGTTATTTTACCCTTTTTTGTGGTTGTTTTTGAAGGCATTTTTTTTGAAAAAGTTTTAGAATATCAATAATTCAGTGTTGCTATTTATAAATGTACTTTACGGTCTGCCTTCATCGCGTCCTGTTTGATTTGATAACATAATATTGTATCTGCCAGCCACCGTATTCCAATGGTGCTTATCGGTTTTTCTGTTACTTTTATTTGTTGTAAGTTCATCTGTGATCATGGCAGCTTACATTACAACAGTGCTGAAATATCGGAAACTCAACAAATAAGATTTTTCTGTTTTGATTTTTTCATTATTGGATTTGTATTTGATATAGGATTTTTTCCACTTTTTTATCAGAAACGTCTCTTTAAGAGTCACCCTCACCTTTACTTGGTTGTATGTCGGTGATAATATGTTAGGTACACACTCGTAACAATCAACTAATCAGTTTGATATCCTGCTACGGCTACACTGCTATTATCTAATATCTTTAAACGAGCAATTCTTGTATACTCGTATTTATATATAATCAGGATCTCGGAAACGGCTCAAGGATTTACATGAAAGTTACAGATTAGGGGTTTTTCGGCTCAAGGTTCGAGAAAAGCTCGGTTCCCAAGATATAGACATTTTAAAAACCGAGCGAAGCTCGGTCAACCAGATATTAATAATTAATTCACCACTAAGGCTTCCAATTCGAATACTTCGAATATTCGCCCCATTTTTAACCGTGCGTCTTCCAAAAGGAGGAGGTTCTCAATTCGGATGTTTTTTATGTTTGTTCCGCATTATAAAATCGTCTTTTATAATGCGGACTGCGAAGGAGTGGAACTCTCTGCCTGCGTCTGTGTTTCCGAACACATACAACGCCAATCTCTTCAAAGTTAGAGTGAACAGGCTTCTTCTGGGTAAGCTCGCTCCATCGTCGACCTTGTCTTAGTCACTCCTGACCTCGACCCTCGACTAAGGTCAAGAGCAAATCCACACAAATAAAAACTTTTTCAAAAAAATGTAACCGCCTTCAAAAACAAAAATTTTTTTTGAAAAAGTTTTTATTTTCCTCTTTTTAGTTTAAATATTCAACCCGAATTCTTGTCAAGAACATTATTCTCTTACATGTGCACCAGAATTTTGTAATGCTTCGCACCGGTACTTACATCGCTAATGTACACAATAGGCTAATAAAATTCCATATCTCAAAAATTACTGAACCGATTTTGATGAAACTTGCAGTATTCTCTAAGTTAAATGAAGGTATCATTTAACTTAGAGAATACTGCAAGTATATATAATACAGTACAGCAAAAAAAGAATTACTTAAATCGGACTTGTAGTTCCGGAGATATGCGAACACAAAGTAAATCAATCGATGCCTACTCCTTACTGTTAAGGAGTTGTACCTTCCATCATCATGTCATCAACCTGAGATGATGATTATCAGATGCAAATACTTGAACAGCTTTAGAAAATTTATGAAAATGGTACTATCTATACTTTAATATTATAAAGCTGAAGAGTTTGTTTGTTTGTTTGTTTGTTTGTTTGAACGCGCTAATCTCAGGAACGACTGGTTGGAATTGAAAAATTCTTTTTGTGTTGGATAGTCCATTTATCGAGGAAGGCTATAGGCTATATAAAATCACGCTATCACCAAAAGGAGCGGAGCAGCAATGAGAAATGTTTCAAAATCGGGAAAATGTATTCCATTTCGAGAGCTTTCGTTGCGTGCGCTGCGTAAACGGTTAAAGATACGCAAAAATTATGTACTACGGAATTATTTCTCATAAAAAGTTCTAAAATAAAGTCCGCGAGAGCATACATCTATCTTTTAAGATTAAGTCACTATAACCTTTTTTATGGAAATCAAATTTGTTTTAAAGTAATGCATTATTTGCGAAGGTATTTTCATTAATATGATATTAATCCTTATCAAAATAAATACGTTAATCATCACAAGTATTTAATTTTGAACAGAATTGCCCTTGACATCGTTTGATTTCAATGAATATCTTATTATTATTTATTACTGCCTGGGCAATACTGAGCGTATCTTAATTGCGCGTGAGGGAAAGTGCCCTCTACCTCTCACCCGAGCCACCGCTGAAGACGCCCAGGGCGTCGGAAATAGTGGGTCATATACCAGCCGCTTACGGACGGGGAGTAATGGGTGCTTCCCCGCTGCATAGACAAGTCGAGGCGCGGCGGGAAGAGCTCCGGCGCCATCTCAGGGGGCGGTATGGATCCTGTATCGAATGGGGAAGGAAGAAACGCCTGGGTGTCACCACTGCGAGGATCACCCGCAGGACACGGTAGAACATACGATGCAGGACTGCCCCGCTAGGGCAGAGCACCGCCGTGTCCTCACAGCGGCGATAGGCACTGGTCGAGGCCATGCTGCGGGGCGAGACGGAATGGTAAGCGGACGCCTCCTTCTGCGAAGCAGTAATACTAGCAAAGGAGGAGGCGGAACGCGTGAGGGAGAGGACAGCGTCCACCTCACGACGCAGCCGCCGCGGGAGACGTCCACGGTAACGGACGTCGCAAGACGATCTCCGGCCACCGTAGGCGCGGGCATGCGGGCGGCGAGTAATGGGTGACTCGCCGTCCGATCATGGACCATGCCCGGGTCGACGGCGCGTTGTGTTCCACGCGCGCCTCAAAGAGCTCTTTAAGAGGGCCCCCTAAGAGGGCCAGAGCCTGCCGGGGTCACGGGACTGTCTCACTCGATAACCGTGACCCTGGTACATAAAGGGCTATTGAAGGAACACCGTGGATTTAAGTCAGTACAAGTCTGACAGTCCCTCAGGAGGACTCATTTGATGATTTTGCCACGATAAAAAAAAAGGAGGGCGGTATGGAGGGAGCGACTATCGAAACCGAGGTTCGGGCACGCCTCAATCGCGGCGGTAAGACCTCTCTTTGAGGAATGGCTGGAAGGTGTCACGGCGTCCTGACCAACCACCTGACGCAGATCCTCACTGGACACGGAAATTTTGGGAGGTACCTGTGTCGGATGGGGAAGGAAGAAACGCGTGGGTGTCACCACTACGAGGATCGTCCAGAGGACACGGTAGAGCATACGGTGCAAAATTGCCCCGCTTGGGCAGAGCATCGCACATGTCCTCACAACGGTGATAGGCGGCGACCTGTCACGCTCGGCATTGGTTGACGTGAAATAGAGTGGAAACCGGTCGCCTCCTTCTGCGAAACAGTCATGCCAGCGAAGGAGGAGGCGGGACGCGTGAGGAAGAGGACAGCGTCCATCTCACGACCCACACCCAGCCGCCGTGGTAGACGCCCACGGTGACGGACGTCGCAGGACGATCTCTGGCCAACAGGCGTGGGCATTCGGGCGACGAGTAATGGGTGACTCGCTGTCCGATCATGGACCATGCCTGGGTCGATGTCAACGTTGTGTTCCACGCGCGCCTCAAAAAGCGTCAGCACAATGACGCGGGCCAAACCCCTTAGAGGGCCAAAGTCAGCCGGGGTCGTAGGACTTACGAGCTACCGTGACCCCGGAACGTAAAGGGCTATTGAAGCACGCCGTGGATTTTAGTCAATACAAGTCTGACAGTCCCTCTTGCCCAGCCCTGGGTGAGAAGACTAATTTGACGATTTTATGACGCTAAAAAAAAGCATAAAGAAAATGATTTGTATCGGTATATCCTCCCACAGAGATTCGCACCAAACAATACATCGTTAAGTTCCGATATCCACGCGAACGAAGTCGCGGGCACAGCTAGTGTGCCTATAAAATTTGAAGATTGCCCTCGATTTCCCTGGGATCCCATCATCAGATCCTGACCTGGTGATCATGGGACCAATTGGAAAGTATACCCTTTCAAACAAAAGAAAAATTTTCCAAATCGGTCCAGGCGTCTTCGAGAAATCGAGGAACAAACATAAAAAAAAAAAAAAAAAAAAATATTCCGACGAATTGAGAACCTCCTCCTTTTTTTGAAGTCGGTTAAAAAAAGCACCTATTACCAAGATGTGCCCCCCGCACTATCCGGAGGTACAGTGGTACGATCCCGTGAACCGTGATTTATGTTACGTGCCGAATTCTTCCTGGAACTGTCAGACTCTTAGTGACTAAAGATCACCCTGTTTCTTCATATACCCTTTGCGTTCCCGTTTCACCCAGCCCTTAAGACAGTCCCGCGAGGCTCGAAGGTCTAAAATCCACTAGCGGCCGATCGTGGTGCAGCGTGCCGCAGCCGTTGCGGCAGGCCGCACTTCAATTTCATAAGAAATAGCTTGATATCAACTCACGGACTGACCAGTCAGTGCGTAGGGCGTAGGCCTATAGTATGCCGCATGTTTTCTTCGCTGTTTTGAGAATAGTGGTAGATTAAACCATTTGAAGATTTAAGAGAGCAGTGGTGGCCCAGTGGTATCGGTCCCGACTTCCGAATTTATTGTAGGTCGTAGGTTCGAACCCCGCCCGGCGCATTACTTTGTGTAATTAATTTCATCACCAAAAAACCTCTTAAAACGGTGAAGGAAAACATCGTGAGGAAACGGGCACCCATGTCCTAGAACCAAAAATTCGAAGATATGTGACATCTACCAACCCGCACTGGGCCCGCATGGTCGATAGTGCAGGCCCACTCCCTCTCACAGGGCTTGTGTCCCAGCAGTGGGAACATTATAGGCTGATGATGATGATGAAACCATTTGAACAGTGCCCAGCGGTAAAAAAAAAATGCGCCGCCTCCTTTGCAGACGGGGACTGCTGAGATTAAGAAAGGGTTCTTTATTAAGCCGGGGATTTCGAACAGGACCAAACGATCCCTTTCTTTGTCCCCTTTTTCATATGGCATGTCCCCTCGCAACAGCAAACGCACCTAATCAAACAGTCGTACAACCAAACACGTTGTCTGTACCTGGTTGTTTTGTCTGTCTGTGTATCCCCCACTTAACGTCAACGGCCTAGGTGATTAGATAAGGCAGTCTCTTCGCACTGTTGTGGTATCATTGCATTGCATATTATTGCTAAGATGCACAGTTAGTTATCTTTGCACTGACGTATTACTTAGTTATTGTCTTCTAATCTGAATGCTCAAGGCTACTGTGAGTTCTCAATAAATCCATAAATATCCGGTTGACATGACATGTGGTTATCATTTTTAGGGTTCCGTTCGAATGACAAAACGATGCCCTTATTTGTGATCACTCGTGTGTTTGTCTGTTCGCTCCTTCAGAGATCGTGTTTTTTTTCAAGATTGTAACATCCTGCAATGAGTCCTCCTGCTCTGAGTGGAATGGAAGGGACTGTCAATCTTGACTGACTAAAAACCTCTGTTCCTTCAGTTGTACAAGGTAGTCCCGCGATTCCGGCAGGACGGCGGGTTTGGCGTGGGGCCCTGTTAGTTTGCTGACAACTCCTTGAGGCGCGTGTGGAACACAACGCTCTGTCGACTTGGGGCTGGTCCTTGATCAGACGGCGGGCAACCCTTTAAGTACTCCCCATCCGCAAACCCACGCATACGGTGGCCGGAAGTCATTCCGCGATGTCTGACGCCCTGGGCGTCTCGCGCGGCAGCTGGGGCATCAAAACGTGGAGAATGTTCTATCCCTCACACATTTCGCCTTCTCCTCTAGCTTTATTGCTTGGCAGAAAGAGGTGTTCTGCTTCCTATTCCCCCTCGTCCCGCAGCATGGCCTCAACCAATGTCGGGCGCGAGAGGTCGCCGTCGCCCATTGCCTCCGTGAGGACACGGCGGTTGTGCCCTGACGGAAGCTAGCGGAAGTACCTTCCGCTTGGGCAGAGTATATACATACCCTGGAGTGTTAAAAAAATATGGAGGTGTTCCTTTCCTTCCTTTAACTTAACCATCTACTATGAGTTTCACAAAATTTGTGAAGTCATGAAATTTTACGTGTAATTCAGTACAGATTTGGCCACACCTCACCGTTTCTATAAAATTGTGTATGGTCAAGTAAAACTAGCTCATTTTCATCAAAAAACCTTTCAAATAAGGCTTCTTGTAATCATATTACTTGGAATTGATTGCTGATTAATTTGAAATAAATTAATAATGTAGAAATGAAATGCGATCCAATTTTCTCTGAAACCAATTAGCTGAAGGTAAAGGTTTGATTTACGTACCAAACCATTGAAATGTATTTAATTAGATCAAGTTTCTGCAATGTATTACCAGATATTATTTAAGCCAATAGTATATTCAACCGGCTTTAAAATGGAGGAGGTTATCAAGTCGGTCGTTTTTTCCGTATGTCACAACTCATAGCCACTATCACGGCTCACCAGATACAGCCTCGTGATAGACACACAGACAGACAGACCGACGGACAGCAGGGACTTAGCAATAGTTCCCCGTTTTACCCAATGGGTACGTAACCCTAAAAATTGATGCTCTACTGTATTGAACAATCTTCGATTTCTCTTTGTAACGAAGAGTCTCAACTCTCAAGTGCACTCATACAATACAGTTACCTTGTAACGTATAGGTACACTGCGCACTTAGTTATTTAAACAAATGTTGCTCCATGCATGGCGAACAGTTCCTTTTGTTTTTATTCTGAGAAATCTCCAAAACAATGCATTCTTCATACAACATATTAAACTTTTGAGAATTCGGTTACTCTCTGCAACATACAATATCATCATCATGGTTTATTTCAGATTCCACATTGAATTCCGGCATTAACACCTTTTTCATGATCCTGTTCTCCTAGTACAATTTAAATATTATGTTGTCTGTTGCTTTTTACATAAAGTGATAAAAGTCCACAAGATCGTAGAAGAAAAGTCACCCGGTGATATTTTTCCGAGGTGAACAAAGTGGACAACTTCGGTGTCCTCAATTCACCTGGGTGATATTACCCAGGTGATATTTTTCCGAGGTGAATTGAGGACACCATTATTCCACTTTGTTCACCTGGGTGAACAAAGAGGAATAAACCATCATCATCTGCCTAACCTTTTCCCAACCATATTGGGGTCGGCTTCCAGTCGAACCAGATTCCGCTGATCTCCGCTGATTATCAGTATTTAACATTGGGCGTCTGTCTATCGGACCTCCACAACCCAGTAACTGGGCAATACGATACGCCGTTGTAAGATTGGTTGTCAGACTTTCGAGCTCCCTGCAAGACCCCTACTAGACGTAAATGGACTCTTCGTGAAGTAATTTTAGTGAGTACAGCCATAATATTATGTTCATCGAAAAATCGAGGAACATACATAATAAAAACTTTTTTTTAAAAAGTACCGACTTCAAAAACAAATACAAAAAAGTGTAAAATAACTTTTCTTTCGGAAGTCGGTGGCTTTTCCAGCCCTCTGATCAGTATGTATATAAAGGTATTTTTTTTTAATAATTAATTAATAATCATGTAAGTTGTATATAAATACCTATGTCACTATTTGAGAATCAGTTATATTGCTTATGTACTCAGAACTTTATGGGTCGACTAAACTTGAGCTTATTGCGTTCCATTCGTATTCCTTACCTCACTCAATCTTTCAGCAAAAGATCATAATGCATTTTTGTTCAATGTCCTTCACGGTTGACCTAGGTTAGTTTCTGCGTAGTTTATTTCAAGAAGCGCAGTTCTTACTACGACGCAACATATTTCGCATCAAACTAACGTAAACTCCTTACGACAAGAGCGTTAGCGTTCAAGTTGGAATTTGGGATTTCTTTGAAATGTCTAGAAGTAAAAATAGCATTTGATCGTCCCATCCATTTCACGCTTCCGGCTACAAATATAAAATATTTAGGTCAAGTTTGAGAATTTTAGGTGTATATGGTTACGCTAATATTTTATTATAGGATGGGCAGTACTTCTAGTAGGAGTAGACGGAAGGGTGTGGCGGCACATGGTACCGGTGTGCAATGCAATGCACTATTTATTATAACTATGTTTTTTAACGATCGTTGTGTGAGAGATGAAATATTTCGTATTCATTCCAACATCCAGAATAGTGTAGTTCGATATTCAAGCGCATGTCTGATGGAAATGGGTCTCCAATTAGTGCGCTGCGTTATTGGAGCCAGGCTCGATGCACCTAGCCCGGCCAGTTTCCCTTCAACCACCGGTGTAACAGCTTGTCAAAATTTTGTCGAAATTCCTGTGTATTAGATGTTAAATTATAAAGTTATCGGTTAGTATCTAGCAGTTTTTGATGAGGGCTTGTGAAGGAGAGAAGCGGGTACGGAAAAAACCGGTAAATTTTATCTTTGTTACTTATTAATTATGTTTAGTTTATGTTGGCAAAGCCGTTCTTCCAGATTGCAAGCTCAGCAGTATGCAGTATTATTGAAAGACGCATTAATCTCTATAAGTATCGCGACACAGCACTGTGGCAAGTAAGTACGTCTTTATATTGCACTCACTGTTACTGAGTGCAACCAAACGATAAGGTCACTTTGCCCAAGGTGGGGAGGGCTACAATACGAGCTGTTGCGACACGTCTCGTCCGCTGCTTGTGCGACTCACTGCAGTCTGTCTGTACGGATCCATTGCCGATTTAAAAGTTGTTTAAAAATAAGAAGAGTAAACGCGCGCGGTCGTTCCCACTGCGCAACGCGACGCGGCGCAGCCAGTGTGCGTTGAGGCAGTCGCTAGGGCGGACACGACGCTCCGACAATCACTATAAATCGTGAGTAGCGATACATTTCTTTCTACATTCTTGTGAGAAAAATTATGTAGATTCTCTTTTTGTTTACACCGGTATGTTCAAGTTGTGTGTTTGCAGTGTTTTGAGTGGTTGAATGCGAAATATTTTAGGTTAGGAACTGACAGTTACTACGCCGCATAAAATGTACCTACATCGTTTGACGCGAACGAACGACGCAGTTCGCTTGGTATCGGCCGGCCTTTTGTTGCTAACCGAGAAACAAAACTTACTGCGTATTTGCTTATTATATGATTTATGTGCAACTGAGTAACTGATAACTATTTATATGGCTATTAATGGATAGTTGTTACTGTTGAAGATCTGGTGTAAGGTCATGGCTAAATAAGACTAGTGCGTTTACCTTAGTGCGTGTTAATAGAAAGTTTGCGATTTTGCTCATACACACAGCATATAGTGGGTATTCAAATTATAGATATGTTTGTTTAGTTAGGTACGATAATGTGTACAAAATATTTATGCAATCATTTATATTTGTTTATCAACATTGTAAATGAGATAACAAAATATGTAGAGTAGTAACATTGACCAAGTTTGAGCTGTAGGCTCTAGCCCCACTCAAAGATAAAATGACAAATGTAATTGTTTTTATTTTTCCGCTGTACATAAATATTATAATTAACCAGTTCCTCATTAAAAATTATGTTAATTTAGGCCAATAATTCCATAATAATCCCCCTTTATTTGTATATGAAATAGAAAGTAAAGAATTAGACAACAAAAAATATTTAATTTCAATACTAATAAAAATCCTCAGATGTCTAACAAAAGCAATTTTTAGAGCTACATCCAATGCTCCCATTCCTTAATAGTAGTCTCTGTAACATGTGTTGGCAATTGTTTGATCGCATTGATTTTTAAAACGCAATACGTTCAACACGCCGCTGTTGCTAATAATAGCTTGCAGTTAAGATTACCAGTATAGATTACAGGTTACACACCGATGGGCAATTGTTGAGTTACTTACAATTATCATCACGTATGTATTTTCTTGAAGGGATCAGAGTTACAGATACCTCCCTAATTACTCATAGTATAGGTACACACATTTCGCTATTTTTTTATGGGAAAAGTCGACTGCTATCAGCAAAGCAAAAATCCAAGCAAAAGACAGAAATTATTAAAAGAAATACCCAACAACGCTAAGCCCGCCGTCCTGGAAATCGAAGCAATAATAAAGCACGCGGTGTTTTTATTTACACAATGGGCAAAACGGTAGGTAGACATAGTTTCAAGGTGTCAGTAGCTTTGTCATTTAAATGTGTACTCATCTGCAAATGATGTGATTGTAAAGTCCGAGAGGCATTCTGCACAGATGGTGCGATCATTAGGAAAATAATATAAAAAAATCCCACTTGAGACTACTGCTTGTCTGAATGGATAGATGACCGATTTAAAATGTTGGGACAAAGGACAGCTCTCTTGTGAGACATGTAGTATTTTTTTACATTTAGCTGCTTGTCTGTCTGGAGCCATGTCTGATAATTAAAGATACATGTTCTGTAATCTAAAAAAATACACAGTTCTAATCGAAGATATGCCAGTTTCCTCCATAATATTTTGCTTCGTCGTTTTGAGCAATGGCAAAGAAGTCAATCACATAAATAAGTACCTTATACTTTAGTATTGAACTGGCCTAATTTTTCTTTTTTATTTATTGTGTGTACATAAATAGATAAATAAATAAAACGCCTGGCTACTCTTGGAAAATCATAATTTATAACTAATTTTATTGTTATAATACCCTTAGTCCCTTAGCAACAATATGTCAGCATGTTATTCGCATTGGCACACTTGTTATCAATTGCCCTTTATGCATTGTACTTATATTAAAATATTATATTTTCGATAAGTTCATAATGGCTGCATTTAATTGCATGCATTTTTTAGAAATTACCTATCAAAATAAATATCTAATAAGACACAATAAGAAAGACAAAAACTCATAATTCTAACTTTATTGACTGGCAGAATTAGACATATTTTGAAAAGACTGATTATAGCATTTACCGCAACATACAATTATATTACAAAGAGTGTGATGTTGATTTTGCGCAACAATAAATAAAAACTCTTTAAAAATGCATTGACTCGTATAAAATTATTTTAAGCAATCGAATAATTATGATGTGATCATATTCTTATAAACTAATAAAATACTTATGTACTTTGTGGTTTCATTATTGAATAAAACATCTTTACACCCAAGTTCAAATCTTGAACAGACGGTAAACATACTTTTTGACTACTTAATTGATTACAAAGTACTTTATAATTATACATCATAATAATTATGTTTTTTGTATTAATTTTCCTAGCCGACATGTCTGTCGGAGCTTTTGGCTAATTAGTCATTAAACGGTCGGCAGTTTTAAACCTTTATTTAAAACTTCCGAAGCTAAAACCGTTTATCATCGTCGTCCTTCAAACCATATCTTCATTAAGTAATTAAATACGCAGAAAGTATTGCAAAAACCGTTGAAGCTCCCCAATGGCAACATTTTAATTCGCATGCCCTTGAAACACCCTATGAGTAACGTTTTTGAGCCGCCCTGTATTTGAAACCAGAGGGGAACCCTTTAGTAAAAGATACCAACAAAAGTCCATACAAACTTTTGAGTTTTTACCCTTCACAGTCACGTTGGGGTGATGGTGACCTTCGGATTCTGTTTGATGTTGAAATCTACTTGAAAATAAAATGGCGAAAGCTTAACTTTTTGTATGGATTCCTTAACAGTTACCAGGCAAAAGGTACGAGGCTTTTGTTAGTCGTTTAAAAAGAAATGTGACTGGAAAAAACGTTGAAAATTTACTTTTCTATGAACATTTGTTGCCAGCAGAATCGTTGTACATATTTCTGAATAGGTACTGAAGTTAGAGAAATTAATGCGTAGTTAGTAGTTAGCATTAAAATTGAATTTTCATTAAAATAATCATTGCGATGATTGAAATAGTAACTATTGACGGACATTTCATAAGATTTAAGTGAAATATATATTTTTATAAACAGCACCCGTTTATTATTGGTGTTATTTTGTTATCATGTCTGTCATAATAAGATAAATAAGCACATTTCCAATTTGCAAACTCTAAGTTGCTCAATTTATCAGGTGCCTACAAGTGCAGTTTTAGATCATCACAAACTGTAACCTCATGCACTGTAAGTTAGACTTCTAGTATCGATTGAAGCTAAACTAAAGCAAAACCCAGGTTAAACCCATAGTTAAATAATTAACTTCCCTTCTTTGTCAGTCTAACTGCAGGCAACGCGTAAAAAATGCATGGCGGCCATGACAGTATGGATTTTCAATTTTCGAACAAACATGGCTAGACATTTTAAAGTCTAAATTGCGAGTATTAAATGCAATTTGCAACCTAAAAGTCCGCATAGGGTTCGGCTGCGCAGTAACATGAATGACGGTACAATAAAAAAATGGAGATATGGTTTAGTTTAATATCCATTTCGTTTTTTAAAGAACTGGTTTATTGATAATTTGTTGCGTAGAAAGTGATGGATTGTTAATTGTAGGAATGATCGTAATTTTTACGGTTTCTTTGTATTGAAACCGCGCGGCGCCGACTACGCAGTTCCAATATTATGTATCGCTATTACGTCATCGAAATTTTTCACAACATTGACGTCCATCCAACATTCATTTTTTGTATATACGTATAGAAAATGAGGTCGTTTCTTACAATAATATCTCTGTAATGCCTATTTAGGAGAAGAATTAACTTTGATTATATACAACTAGCTGTTGCCAGCGATTTTACCAGCCACAACTCGAAAATCTACTCGTGGGAAGATAAAATCGTGATAAAAAGATATCCTATGTGTTAATCCAGGTTATAAACTATCTGTGCACCGAATTTCAACCAAATCCGTTCAGTGGTTTTTGCGTGAAAGAGTAACAAACATGCATCCATCCAATCAAACTTTCACGTTTATACTTAATATTAGTAGTATTTTTTATATTTGTTTAGTTTTTGTTCAATAGTGAAATATCGTAGGGGCCAACTGGCACTAGGCATGCCTGATGGATCACGATCTTCAAGACGATTCCATTTATATGAAAAAAATTGTCATCAAAAAGCTGTGAAAATAACCACATACACCCGAACATAAGCAATCCTGTTACTAATAGTTACTAATTTTGTAATATAAATCCCACCAAAAACATTAAATGTAAAAAATGCCAAGTCTCTCGATGCAGTCTTTCCATCGTAAAAAGTTTTGAGATCTCACAGAAGCCAAGTCCTATTCAAATTATTTTGTAGTTATAAATCAACATTTAGTAATTATATCAATATTTTTCTTTATATTATAACTATAGTGACATGTATGTATGTATGTATGTTTGTATGTATGTATGTATGTTTGTCTGTTCCCTCATATCTTCTAAACTTCTTATCATTACATGACAAATGAGGTGTCGTTAGAAGCGTCTCAGTTGTCCGCTGGTTATAGGGTAGGTGACGTGTCACCAAATCCAATATGGCGCCCTCTAGACGATGTAAAGTCGTGATCGAAAAAAAAAAAATTCGCACAGTATCGTCATGGGTATCAAATTAAAGGGCTTGATATGCACATTTGAAATATATATACATTATATAGCTTTTATATACATTAATAGCTACTTTGCCTGTTTCTAAGTGTCAACATGGGTAATGGGTATCAAATGAAAAGGCTTAATGAGTACATTTGAAATTTACTCGCTACTCTGCTTTTATTATTATATACTTATCAAATAATATACCTAACCCCAAAATAGTGTAAATAAAAAATAAGTTAAAAATAACTAAAACCCGACTACGACAAAAACGTGCACTGAAAAGTATAAAACAAAAACAATATTAATTTGACCGATATTGTGCTAGCCGTGGTCGTGTGCCACCTACCTAACGAAGATTGTGTGAAACAACCGCAGGTGGCACACGACCACGGCTAGCACAATATCGGTCAAATTAATATTGTTCTTGTTTTATACTTTTCAGTGCACGTTTTTGTCGTAGTCGGGTTTTAGTTATTTTTAACTTATTTTTTTTAAGGTATATTATTTTTTAATGTTTTTATAATTTTTCCTTTATATGTGGCTAATGACCTATCTTGGTGCAAAATTTGAAGTTTCTAAGTCTGCTAGAAGTACCTTAGATTTTTGATGATCGGTCAGTGAGTCAGTGAGTGAGTGAGTGACAAAATGGTGTAACTTTGATCGACCGTAACTCCTAAACTATTCATTCAATTGGCATGTAATTTCGAACTTAAGCTTGCAGCTTCTAATGCCTACTATTATTCACCGAAAACCTAAACTCCTAGCTTTGTCCACGTCGAAGTTATAGGGGGGGCGAAACAGCCGCGAATCGCTTCGAGAAAAGATGGTACGGCCGTGCCCTTTTGCTCGAGACTTGGCGGGGCACTGCCGTGCCCCCAGATAGGAATAAGAGCTATTTTAATTATTTTTAAACGCTTCTGAGTGTGAGTTGTGGTAGACTAATTGGAAAGGCGATTGGAGAACTTATCCAGAAGACATGGGTTCAAATCCAAGTCGTAGCTGAATTTTTCTAAATCAAAAATTATAGGAACTATTTGTCGACTTGTAGTAGGTAACATAATTCCAGCAGGGCTAGCATGCGCAAGGCGACATTATCTCTTATTTTGTCGTTCTCGATTCGTTTGTCACTTTTCATAACATGCGCACCACGAGAAGATATCTCGTCGTGACTTCGCCTTCACGACGCGAGATAACCGATATTACCATTTCATGAAAACAAACCGTATTAGTTAAGTTACCTCGCAAAATTTTATCCTGCTGTCAGATTGACATTAAGTTTTGTTGTTTTGCTCGATTCGCGCCGTAAAAACGAATATTATTTTTATTTTAGAGAGTGAATATTATTTGTGGATTATGGATTTATATTAAACCGGCAAAATGATTATTTGTTCAATAAACTGAGCTGTCAATTGAATTTGACAACTAACATTGACATAAACTTATGACTCAATTCAGCGAATCCTCGCTAGTTTAATTTTTTTCCGGCGAAACATCGACGGAAGATTTAAACGCACCCCCTGTGGTTCGCTCGTGCTAAATATTTTCGAATTTGAAATAATTGTTAGATGGCTTTGGCATCAAAGAAATTGTAAGTATTAGATCAAAATCCCGTTACAGATGGCGGAGATGCATAATTTAGTTTATTATCACCTATTCAATGATGGCCCAGAGCAGTGGTGGCCCAGTGGTATCGGTCCCGACTAACGAGTTGTAGGTCGTGGGTTCGAACCCCGCCAGGCGCATTACTTTGTGTAATTTATTTCATCACCACTGCTCTCAAAACGGTGAAGAAAAACATCGTGAGGAAACCGGCATGTCCTAGAACCAAAAATTCGAAGACATGTGACATCCACCAATCCGCACTGGGCCCACAGAAATATTAAAAACAGGAGAAGTGGCAATGGGACGTGTCCGCTACCATGTGGTTCTGAGCGGTACGCTCAGAAGTGAAAAAATGGCCGTCACCGCGAGTTAGTCTGTTGTCAACCGCATTCGTGAAAAAAACGATTATGCCGTCTTGTTCGGTGCTTTTGTGCAAAAATAGAAACCAAAACAAATATTTTAGAAGTCATGGCATCGGGTTTCACATGTAATTACAAGTATTTTACAATATTTGTCTTAAAAATCACGAAAAACAACAAGCAGTAAAATATATCTGACTTGTACTACTGTACTTTTGTTTTCCTACATTACTCCGACGGTATTATTTTTGCAATAAATACATTGCTCTTTTACAACCACATCATTGCATCACATAGTGACTGAACAAGCAATGTAAAACTGACATAACGATACCTCAATCAGCCGTAATGTCGCATGGTACGGCCGCTGGCTAGTGACGTGCTCTTAGAAATCCGACAAAGTCTATCGACAAGAAAGTCGACTGCTAATTGCTATTTTTTTTTTTTTGAATTTTTTATCTTGTAATAAGGCTGGAAGGCCGATGTGGTTCATGGATTTTTACATTTTTTTATTATTTTACAGAGTATTAAATAAATGCGAAACCGAAGATGGTTAAGTAAATTAATTAATGTTTAGTTTAGTAATCTATGGACTAAATTAATAGTAATCTATACAATAAAGATAATAAAAACGGTTTCATATCGTTTTTTATTAATTTTATTTCCAAACCTTTATAATTTATCGATATATTTATCGTGAACTCTTCGATTTAGTCAAACACTGTCGAGTCCGCCCCCGTGTCCCGACGACACACAATGATAATTGTTTTAGTGTGAGTAAATTACACGGAAAAAGTACGCTGTGGTTTAAAGAATAAGGTTTATATTTAAATGACAGAGTTTTCGACGGCGCGTGTGTGCACTTGTTCGTAGTATTGTTTTGATATACTACATGCGTAATATTATCTTTATGGTGGGGCAGTTGTGGCTTCACCGGTTTTCTATACATTTTGAACTCCACGCCATATCTCCTTCTATAATATATCTATGGCCCACTCCCTCTCACAGAGTGAAGGCTCGTGTCCCAGCAGTGGGAACAATATAGGCTGATGATGATGATGATGAATGTTGTAATTGATTTACAAAACAAACCGTGTAAATAATGGATTTTTCAAAGTTCTAAGTTATGTAATCATAATACTATGTAACATTAAATTATCTCGATGAAATGTCCTAAATGTAATGTACAAAATAAACACTATGCCAACCATAAATCAAGATTGAATGTTGACTATTCATAAAGTACAAAGTTCTGAAATTGCTGCGAAACATTATTCGTAATACGAACGAAAGTTTACTTGTCGTGTGTGTACGTAGGTACTGTACAATAATAGTGCCCTTATTAATTGAAAGAGATAGATTGATAGTTACAAATTGAACTGTAAATAACTGTAAATGTAATCGGCTTGGAGCTTATCTATAACATAAATAGCCATAGGCTTTGTAATTCGCCAAAGGGACTGGAACTCGTTATCCCTTAGGTCAAATGGGTTGCAGACGTCGCGAATCACCTTCCTCTGTATTTTTCATGCTTCCCTCTCCTCATACACAGATAAATGATAATTGTAGTACGGCACCGCCATTATACTTAAAAGTTTACAGAACACTGTTTTCAGTTTTTAGTCACTGTTGTCGCGATTTCTCGTCTTCGAAAACCATCGACGAGAAACTTGTCATAGGAAAATGTCAAAATTCGACTAAATATAGCGCGCATGACGACAAAAACAGGTTTGACAGAACGACATGAGTTCTATGTCAGAACGACACGACATATAAGTGTCACCATGTTAGCTCCCATCGACAAACAGACATTATGTCGTCTCAGGACGAGATAATGTTGCGCATGTTAGCCCCTCCCATCGACAAACAGACATAAGTCGTCTCAGCACGAGATAATGTGTCGACAAAATTTTGTCGACTTGCGCATGCTAGCCCTGCTGGTCGACATTCTCTCGACAGTACAAAGGTGCAGCAACATACGTTGTGTGGGATGATAATACACTGATAAGACATGTGCAATCAATTGTAAGCCTATCTCACATTCCAATGTTGGTCGAGGACCTCTCTCAACTAACTTGAATTATGTCGAAAAGTAGATGCCATTCTTCTTTCAAAATGTTGCAGTCATTGTGCGAAGCAAGGATTATTGAAAAGTGTCTAGGAATTTTTTAATTACATGTTTTTACTTTTCTAACATGGCTTTTAATGTTAATATTTTTTGTATAAAGATGAATACTAATGAAAAATGAGTCGAAAGAGAAACGGTTTTTTAACGGCTTCTCTCAATCCCCAACGTAGGTTCACAAAGCGCATCAAACAAATCTGGTCTTTACCCTCTCAAAGTTAAGATCTTTTACAGAAATCATTGATTTTGATTTCCCACTTCAAAAACACCCCCTGTCTAGACATCAAAAATATTAATAATAATCCTCATCTGACAATTTAACCCCCCCTTCGCTGGGTTCGTTTACAAACTAGAATCGTAGGTATAGGTAACCGGTTTTGCGCCAGACGTCTAGCCTACGCAGCTTCGCCCCATCCCCTCTCGTCCAGAAATAGCAATTCAGAATGCAGTATTGATCGGTGCACGGTACGGGAGAGGGTTAGGTAGGCAGCCCGGGAATCGGAGATGACAAAGGAGTTTGCAGCCCCATTTAAATCATTTAGTCTGATTCGAGCTGTGGTGCTGGCAAGATGGGTGTTTAAATCAAGTTACTGTTTTTTTTCTTTTTTTGGTTTTGAAGCTGGTCGTTGGATTTCAAGTGAGTTCTTTATTTGAATTTTTTGATTATAGTTGATGGTTTTTGTTGCGAATTTTCGGAAGCGTTCTTCATTGATTCGATTTTCTTCGGACATTTTAGATTTTATTATTTTTTTTAAATAAGAGAAACATTTTTGGTTTTTTTTTTTTTTTAAATCATCATTATTAGACCCGGACAATACTGTTATTATCTTTATGAAGGTTTTCTGGCTTATTTCGGCATCATTTTGGTTTTTTAATTCGAATTTTCAATATCTTGTTTTCTCTTATTTTTGTTTTTATTTTATTATACAGGGTTAATTGTTAAACATTAACATCCTTTTATAGGCTGAAAATACATGACAGTGAAAATCAATGCCTACTATGAAACCAACCCTTTAAAAAGAACAGGTGTTTTATACAAAATGGAATATTTAACTTTAATCCGTTAACAATGTATGAAATACTTACAAAATGGAATATTTTTCCGTTAACAATGTATGAAATACTTGTACATATTTTTTTTTTTAATTTTCTCCAATAAATCTTTACCAGGTTTGACTTTGAATCCTGCGTAGCAAAACCTAAAGATTACGGACCCAAATTACATTTAACTCATAGTAAATGTCTTCATTACTCCCTATGTAGAATACAGCACTTATATTAATATACTCGTACTTTATGGCCAATAACATGAAATGTGCTTACTCTCGTAAATCCTTCAGTGCTCGCACGTGATCTGCCAAGTGCCAAGTAACGTTTCTTACTCATCTTAAGTGTTTTGATGTACCTATTTGGTTTATATTGGTACCGGCACTTTGTTTTTTTTTTTTAATCGTTACTCTAGGAATTTCTCTTTTTGTTGTGTTAAAATCATTCAATGAGTCCTCCCACCCAGGGCAGGACAGGAGGGACTGTCAGACTTGTACTGACTAAAATCCACGGTGTCCTTTAAAAGCCGGAATTTCTTTCTGTATTGGGTGCATTAAAAAACATTTAACATTAACTGTTTCCTACTCCTCTATTTTTTTCTGATTAATTTCGTTGCAGGATCCAAGACAGGTAAAATTCATTCTCCGGGACACGCCGAGCTTCATTGTCTCGGCGCTTTTCTGGTGGTTGCCACTGTTGATTCTGGCTCTCATGAATAGTGTGGTAGTTTGTCCCAATAAAAAAAATAACAGTAACTGTAACCATCGTACCATATAAATATTTCTGCCTCTGAATGAATTTAAATAGGAATTTTTGTGTAAAGGTGTATTTTTCTACCAGGCTTGGCTGGCTTGCCTCGTGAAGTCGAGGCGCGGCGGGAAGAGCTCCGGCGCGATCTCAGGGCAGTATGGAAGGAACGACTGTCGCGACCGAAGGCCGGGCACGCCGCAATTGCGGCGGTAAGACCCCTCTTTGAGGAGTGGCTGGAGAGAAGTCATGGCGTCCTGACCTACCGCTTGACGCAGGTCCTCACCGGACACGGAAGTTTCGGGAGGTACCTGTGTCTGATGCGAAAGGAGGAGACGCCTGGGTGTCACCACTGCGAAGATCGCCCGGAGGACACGGTGGAGCATACGGTGCAAGACTGCCCAGCTTGGGCGGAGCACCGACGTGTCCTCACGGCTGCGATAGGCGGAGACCTCTCGCGCCCAGCATTGGTCGCGGCCATGCTGCGGGGCGAGACGGAGTGGGAAGCGGTCGCCTCCTTCTGCGAAGCAGTAATGCTCGTGAAGGAGGAGGCGGGCCGCGAGCGAGAGAGGACAGAGTCCTCCCTCCGCCCCATCCGCGGTGGTAGACGCCCACGGCGACGGACGTCGCTAGATGATCTCCGGCCACCGTAGGCGCGGGCATGCGGGCAGCGAGTAAAGGGCAACTCGCTGCCCGACCAAGGACCATGCCCGGGTCGACGGCGCGTTGTGTCCCACGCGCGCCTCAAAGAGCGTCAGCATAATGACGGGGCCCCCCTCTCAGAGGGCCAAAGCCTGCCGGGGTCGCGGGATTATTTCCTTACCGTGACCCTGGAACAGAAAGGGCTATTGAAGGACACCGTGGATTTTAGTCAGTAAAAGTCTGACAGTCCCTCCCGCCCTGCCCGGGGTTGGAGGACTCATTTGATGATTTTACCACGCTAAAAAAAAAAAAAAAAGGCTTGGCTGGCTAAAATCTAAACTATGAGAAATAGCTAAACATACTGAAAGAAGTCTGGAGGTCGATTTTGATCATTAAAATTTTTTTTTTTTTTTACGTAAAGTGTTTTCGCCAATGCGAATTTGACAGTCTGAGGTACAAAACGCGGTTTTAGTTTTCAACAAAATGAAGGGTTTTTAAATATTATGATGCTACTTTTGAGATACTTCTCATTAGCTACAAGTGGGTAATTTTTCGTACTTCCTTTCGTCCAAATCCTTTCGGTAGTTTTGTGTGAAAAATCCATACATCCTCAAAAACTTTCCCATTTATAATTAGTTATTTTTATCGTGGTAAAATCATCAATTGAGAGCAGTGGTGGCCCAGTGGTATCAGCCCCGACTTACGAGTCGTAGGTCGTGGGTTCGAATCCCGCCAGGCGCATTACTTTGTGTAATTTACTTCATCACCACTGCTTTCAAAACGGTGAAGGAAAACATCGTGAGGAAACCGGCATGTCCTAGAACCAAAACTTCGAAGACATGTGACATCTACCAATCCGCACTGGGCCCGCGTGGTGGATTATGGCCCACTCCCTCTCACAGAGAGGAGGCCTGAGTCCCAGCAGTGGGAACATTATAGGCTGATGATGATGATGATGAAAATCATCAAATGAGTCCTCCCATCCAGGGCAGAGCGGGAGGGACTATCACACTTGTACTGACTAAAATCCACGGTGTTGTTCAATAGCCCCTTACGTTTCGGAGTCACGGTAATTCGTAAGTTCCACGACCGTTTATAATTAGGTAGTTAGATTCATAAACAGTCTCCATTTACGCGCTTAAAGTACCATCAAGCGCGTTCGGTATTATTTTGTCCTTCACCTCTCAACGCATCGTTGCGCGCTGATTCCACTTGCGTACCCGACTCCCCTTGTAGAATGTCAAATGCATAAACTGCACTTCCTGATTATGGATCAATCTACATGTGGAGTGGTTGGAGTGTCCTGTTGTTAATATTGATGTTGGGATTCTGAGATTCTGTGGAGACAACGACGATATAATACTAGACTCCTAATAACAGGCGACCGATGTCTGCCAACACATTAGGCAAAAAAGTCTTATATCCGTCTCATTTCGACCAATCCTGTGAGCCGTAAACATACGTTGAGACAGAACAGACCTTGAGTTAGCCAATCACAACGCAGTACCCCCGTCCCCCTCGCTTACGTAGTACCTCAGCGAGTTGGCAGAATAGTTTTGTTCGTTAGATCGTGCAATGCGTAGTCTAATAATATATAGTCGTTGGTTGGAGAATACCCAGTTTAGAAAAATAATATTCCAATTTTATGTTCCTATGGGATTACGAGTATTTTGGGACGGCACGGTAACCGCAGTGGCTGATGAGCGATTGGACTAAGGTGGATGAGCTATTGGTCCAGGTCTGGGTGTGAATCGTATGGCAGGTAATGGCAGAATCGTAAAAATGTCAGAGACGTATAAGTAAAAAAAAATGACAAACTGTAAATTGTAATAAAAAAATACAAAAAAGTAAAACAACCTCATAAACACAATAGTAACCTACTATAAATGGGATATTTATAGTAGCTGGAATACAGGCCTTTTATCATACATAGAGTATAGGTCATAATCTACCACGCAGGTCTTACACGGGTTGAATGTACTATCTGCCCTGTCTGCCCTAGGTTCGAACCCATGACCTACGAACTCGAACGCCGCGACCGTGTCCCAAGATCAAAAATAACTCGCAGACTCATCAGGCAACCGTGATTTTAGTCAGTACAAGTCTGACAGTCCCTCCTACCCGGTCCTGGCAAGGAGAACTCATTTGATGATTTTGCCAAGAAAAAAAGATTAAAAATAACTTCACAAATAATATTTTCTCAAATCTTTTCTTTTTTTTATCTCTACATCTCCCAACACGCACTGGAAACGTGCGTCTTAAAACAATTACCCTCATTGAGTACAGTCACGGTACTAAACAGTAGGGTTATTGTTTGATCATGCACTCAATTCTCAACTCTACCCCATTACGAATAAGTACTGTAACCAATGTGCATTCAAGTATGTGTTTCCAATGAGGTTTTGGTGTCAACGAACCGAATGACACTGTATAGAAGATTGCCTTGGATTTTTTTGTCATGTTTGTCGCGCTAATTTTGTTCGATACTACGCAGTTACAATAATGTTTTGTAACTTTTTGCGTTTTGTTTTTAATTTTCACGTGTTACGTGCATTCGTGAAGGTAATTTATAATTAAGATTAAGTTATGCAATATAAGGTTGTAACAAGGTTTTGTGTGGGTAGAACTTGGTAACCATATAACTCCGTGTTGTGTTGTGTTGTTACCAACGGTTAAGTGACATTTTAGTCGACAATATCTTTTAAATGCTATTCTACTTAAAATTGACTGCTTTTTACCCGACTGCGCCAGGAGTGTTATGTTTTTCGAGGGTATGTATGTATGTATGTATGTATGTTTATTTCTTTGTGTTGCTCTGCAGCCTAAACGGCTTGATGGATTTTAACTTGAGAGGTGTCGTTAGATTCGTCTTAAACGTGAGAGTGTCACTGGGTACATAAAACTGGCCAAGTGCGAGTCGGACTCGCGTGCAAAGGGTTCCGAACTAAAAATATTTTAATAAAATCTCTCACATTCTATCAAGTGGGGTATCAAATTAAAGGATTTTAAAAATGGTTTACCAAAATATACATAACTTATATGTTTCAATTTAATTTGGACTGATAAATGCTAACAAAAACTAAAAATAGTAAAATAAAATAAATATTAAAAAAAAAAACAAACAACCCGACTGCGTAAAAAAACTAAAAAAAAAGAAAGAAAGGGAAGATTTGATTGGTATAATTTGAATGGGCCCCGACTGTGAGTGTGAATGAGTGAATTCTAAACTACTGGGCTTGTTTCTTTCTTTTTAGTTTTCTTACGCAGTCGGGTTTTTTGTTTTTTTAAATATTTATTTCATTCGAATACATATTTAATCCCTTAACTAAACAAAGATATGGTCTTGTGTGAGAACAACTTGGTAATCATGTAAGTCCATGTCGACGGTTAAAAGGCACAAGCGAAATATTGGTCAAACAATAACGTATGAATGTCATACTATTTAAATTTTTCGCTTTTTCGAATGCTATTTTCTCCTATAGCTAACAATGATATTTTTCATAATTGATGAGAATTCATGACCAAAGCAAAAACTACGGATTTATGTTCACTGTTCTGCAGTTTCAAATTTTAAACAGAATTTTAAAATCAATCGGATTGGTTACTCTGCTTGTATAAATGTAATTAAATTATGATTAGAAACACTATTGACGTCTTCTATTACTTACTAATTTCCCACGTTTTTATACACTCACTTTTCTTGTTTGTTTGTTTGTCGTTCCGGTTGGTCTTTTGCAACTCAATTTTGAGGCACTTCCCGATAAGCTAGAAGGCTGAAATTTTGCACACGCTCTGAGTTCTGATGACAATACATGACTAGCTAAGAAACGTCTTAACAAATCCAATATGGCGGCCTTCCCAAGATGGCGGACTGGCTGTTTGAAATCCACCCCCATGATATGGGTATCAAATGAAAGGGTTTGCTGTCAGGAATACGAAAAAAGTTAAATCCTATGCCAAGCCCCACGTTTTGCGTTTGCGATTTAAAATCGTGGGTTTTTAGATTTTTTTAAATCAATTTTTTTCGGGCTGAAAGTTTTCTTGGTCCGTTTCTTTACACCTTACAATAAAATTAATATGCAAATGATCGGTTCAGTAGTTTAGACGTGAAAATATGAAACACCAACTCACTTTTTCCCACGTTTTTATATTTACATTTCTTTCACTTGAACCATCTACAGGCACTTTTGAACTACCAAATAAAAAGTTAACCAGAAAATAGAATTTAGTTGACCATTCCAAAGCATAGAACTAAGAGCGAGCAAGAAACACCATAATAAAGTACCTTGTTTCACTCCCATTTGACTCCCATACAAAAATTTACAAACAAAGCGCCATGTGATTATGGCCGCCATTAGGACGAACGGCCTGGCAAGCCAATAACGCATAATTTACTCGTGAAAATATTATTTAAACATCCGTTCAGCTGGTCCTAATGAATATATTCAATGCGCATATGCATACCAAAATTATGAGTTGGTTATTCTAATGTAAAATGACTATTTACTACATATTTGGACTTGTTACTGTTCAAACATTTTTTTTTATTATTTTCCCGTTTCAAACTAAACAAAAGACGTGCAAAGGAGGTGATAAACAGTGCCTGTTTCGTCATTAGTTTTATCTACATATTACCAAAATTACCTCGTGGTTTGTAGTGACTAAACCGAGAATTCTTCAATAAAAAAGACATGTCCATTAACACGTCTTGTCATCTTAAAGTAGTTTGTGTAACAGAATGTTCAGTTATTTAACGTCTGACAGCTACAACCCAACAGCAACTCTATAGTAACGTAAATAGCGATTACTATTATTTTGACAAGTTGCCAAGTCAAAGTAAATTAACTTTGAAAGGACAGTAGTCTCTAGCCCAAGATTTTGAGGGAAAATTTTAACAAAACCTATTAATAGTATTATGAATGAGACATATTTAGACGTATTGCGTTTCATCAAGCTATCGTAAGCTCATTGTGTCTGCCAAGTTGTAATGTTCAATGCGTAGTACGTTTTGTTAGCATTGATTTTGAAATCGAATTGAACTCTTGATTGTTGATTGATTAGTTGATCCGTGTAGTGACGTCTTTATTTTGTTATATATGACTTTTTTAAGGTTTAGTTTAAGGCTCAAAGTTTTTTAAGGAAACAATTGTGTGTTAATATAACTGGCGTGTCCACGTGCGGATTTAGGTGTTTGGCTATCTATGTGACACCACAGATAGATAACCTGAATTAACAAACAGAATTTATATTCTCTCGGTTGTAAAATCCTATGGGACAATGAATCTTAGGCCTAATTCACCACGGACCCAGTGTGGGTTGTAGATGAAACATGTCTTTCAATTTTTGTTACTTTCTTCTTCTTTTTACATTTTTGAGAGTAGTGGTGATGAAATAAATTACAGAAAATGCGCCTGGCTGAGTTAGAATTTATAATACACGTCCTTTATTTTTGCCGTCGACGTGAAACCATCAAAAGGCGCTCAATATTTGGGCATAAGATCAGGGGTGTAGGATTCCTACTTCACTAAAACCACCCTGAAAGACACCATCAGCACATAGAAGAGGGAACAACGATCTCTTAAAAGACCATCTCCAAGAGCCCCCTGTACAACGCCTGTTAAGGCACATTCGTAGATAAGATAAGATAAGATATTTTATTTGCATACACCCACGGGCAGAGATCACGGCGAGGCCGTCACCACTTCTCCCTAGCTACCTAAGCGAGTTCGAAGCACCAGAGTCACCTGTTAAATCTTCTTTCTCTTTTTTCCAGGAGTCGCTGGGTGGCGGAGTGTTCGGCTCGGTGGGAGCGTCGGGTGCGGAGGGTGGGGAACGGCGCGAGAGTGGCAAGCGTGGACGCAGACCTGGCCGCAAAGCGCAGCTCGACAAACAGGACATGAAGGCGAAGCTGGGTAAGGATAAATAACGACAGCTTTGGAGTTTTTTGAAGTGAAAACTTCTGAACTTGAAGTTAATGGAACGAAAGAGGGACAGTAAAATGAGGCTGCTACATAAATGATTAAGATTTAACCTGGGAGAAAATGAGATAAGAAGCTCATTATCTTGAAGCCAAAATTTTGCCGTGGATTGTAGTCAGTTCGAGCCTTTCCCAATCTGGGCGGGAGGACTCATAATAATAAGGGAATGTACCAAGACAAATAAAGAACAAAACAGGATCTAAACATTTTTCTCTTTTTCTTTTCTTTACACGAAAATTATCTAATTTAATTTGTATTGTATGTTTGAAATCTAAAATTGGTTCCGCCCATAAGGCCAATCAGATGTCCACATCTCCTCTCCGCTTATTGACAGACGCTTATTACAGACATCTGATTGGTTATTCAAACACATCTCCTCTCCTCTCCGCTTTGGTGGATACCGGGCCTTATGTAGGGCACCTAAAAATCTGTAAAAACTAAGTACGATAAGATTTGTTAAAGATAATTACAAAACGCCTTCCTCTTGTTACATCCGTATTATAATACCGTTGTCTATGGCAGTTGCATGGCGGGCCTTTCACCATTATGTCTGGTATTGCGACATAGAGAATTTAAGGTCAAACCAACTAAATGATGCACCTTTGTTTAAATGGGAACACCATAAGATGCGTATCTATGATGTGACTTTATAAAGTGTAAGAGAATTGAGAGATATTTTTAGATGAACTGAAACATTTTGATCAATAAGATTTTTCCCACTCCATTTTTAAATAGAATGTAGTCAAAGGAGGAGATTCCAAATCTCTGGGTATTTTTATTTACACCGCTTACTCTGAAGTTTTAGGTCCGATTTATAAACTGTTGGTCTGTCACACACAGTTGAAATTTCCACAGATGATGTGTTTCTGTTGCTGCTATAACAACAAACACCTACTAAAAACAGAATAAAATAAATATTTAAAGGAGCTTCTATACAAAGACAAGATTTTTTTGCCGTCTTTATAGATATGTAAGGAACCCGTCGTGCAACCGACTCGCACTTGGCAGATTTTTTTTAACAGACA
The DNA here is from genome assembly GCA_954870645.1 of Agrotis clavis. NCBI lineage: Eukaryota > Metazoa > Arthropoda > Insecta > Lepidoptera > Noctuidae > Agrotis > Agrotis clavis. The sequence goes on from OX940925.1 coordinate 17,333,909, forward strand.
AAGCGTGGTTTCATACTTACATGTTGTAACTGTATTCGCATACCATTGTCCGGGTACATATTTGAATATCGAAGATTAAAATATCTACGCTTAAAATATCGATGTTCAAAATATCGAAAATGAAAATATCGAATGACCATAAAATCGAAAATTAAAATATCGAAAGTTTTAAATATCGAATGATTAAATGATCTACGTCCAATATATCTAAAATCTAAATATCTACAAAAGTTACATCGAAAGATCTAAATATCGAAATACAGATTATCTAATGTCCTAAATATCGAAGTACAGATTATCGAATGTCCGAAATATCGAACCTAACAAGGAAAGTCGACGGAGCCCCGCTTCGCGGGGCTCCTATTTCTGTTTGCAAGGTTTAAGGTAACCTAACACGAAGAGGATGGCGAGGTCTTTCAGACCCCGCCATCCGAAGTCCGTCCAGCTACTTTGTTGGGTAGTAATCAGTAATTTTACTAAGGACGCAAGAGCGAGCGAAGCGAGCTCGGGACTTGGGGCACCCCGACTCGGGCAGTTTAGGTTCGAAGAGGGTGGCGGGGTCTGAAAGACTCCGCCATCCTCTTCGTGTTAGGTTACTTTAAACCTTGCAAACAGAAATAGGAGCCCCGCGAAGCGGGGCTCCGTCGATTTACCTTGGTAGGTGGTTATCAGAAATTTGACTAAGGATGCAAAAGCGAGTCCGACTTTTTATCCGGTTTCTGTCCGATATTTCATCGAGTAGGTATTTTTAACGTAGATATTATGAACTTAGATATAATGAACTGCGATGTATTAAACGTTTATATTTTGAATTTCGACATAACGTCTTTCGATATTTTGAATCATTCGACATTTAAATCAGTCGACATTTTAATCTTCGACGTTTTAAGCGTAGATGTAACATTTTTCGATATTTTGTTACAATCGATATTCTGAACATCGATATTTTAAGCGTAGATATTTTAATCTTCGATATTCTTCAAATATGTACCCCATTGTCCCACCTTACACCCTGTAAATTGTGGTCACGGTAATTTGGTCGCGGGACTAACGAATTACCGTGACCCCGGAACGTAAAGGGCTATTGAAGGACACCGTGGATTTTAGTCAGTACGAGTCTGACAGTCCCTCCCGCTCTGCCCTGGGTTCCAGGACTCATTTCAACATTTCACCACGCTAAAAAAAAACATTCTGTAAATGTGTCAGTAGGTCTCAAGCCTAATGTGGTTACTCCTTCCCATGTTCAAGCAGAACGCAGTAGGCAGTCGGCGCGGGAGTGTCGCGCGCGCAAGAAGCTCCGCTACCAATACCTGGAGGAGCTGGTGGCGGACCGCGAGCGCTCCGTGCTGGCGCTAAGGAAGGAGCTGGATAAGGTTTGTATGTGATACTCTTATTTAAAATTGTCAAAACCACCCATCACCACAGTGGGTGAAAAAGTCCAAAAAGCCCCACTGTGGGTGACAAAGTCCATGCAGCTCCACTTTGGGTGAGAAAGTCCACGTAGCTCCACTTTGGGTGAAAACGTCCACTTAGTTTCAATTTGGGTGACATAGTCCACGCAGTTCCATTTTAGATGACAAAGGCCACGCAACTCAGATTTATGTGATAATGACCACGCAGCTCCACTATGGGTGACAAAAGTCCACGCTGCTCCACTTTGGGTGACAAAGTCCCCGGAACTCCCCTTTGGGTGATAAAGGCCACGTAGCTCCACTTTGGGTGGTAAAGTCCATGCAGATCCACGTTTGTATGAGAAAGTCCCCGTAGCTCAACTTTGGGTGAAAAAGTCCATGCAGCTCCACTTTGGGTGATAAAGGCCACGCAACTCCCTTTTATGTAAGTCCACGCAGCTCCATTTTGTGTGGCAAATCTCACACAGCGCCACTAACGATGCCAAAGCTCTCCCAGCAACATAACGGGTGGCAAGCAACCGTCGCCGTTTGCACAACTTGGGCTACTTGTTGGTATGTTGTCAATGGATTCCTGGAAGAGTTGGATGCAGGCTCAAAAAGGAACTGAATGAGGTTTTTGTTTGTTTGCTTAAAACTACTTTTATATAATATCTTTAAACGAGCAATTCTTGTATATTTATTTATATATAATCAGGATCTCAGAAACGGCTCCAAGGATTTTCATGAAAGTTACAGATTAGGGGTTTTTCGGCTCAAGGAATCGATTTATTAAGATCTCAGGTTCGAGAAAAGCTCGGTTCCCAAGATATAGACATTTTAAAAACCGAGCGAAGCTCGGTCAACCAGATATTTAATGTTTAAACTCACATACGCAAATAGCCAGACCCCAAACAACTACTTGTAGATTTAAAGATTTTTGAAGAAAGAAAAATTCAGTTGCGAGTGAGATTTGAACCCGTGTCTTCTGGATCAGTATTCCAGATGCCTTATTAATTAGGCAACTGAAACTCACATTCAGAAGCTGAATCTTCAATTCCGTCGTTTGAACGTTTTAATATACGCATCGCATGCGTTAATGCGTTTAACAATAATTATTTTGTTTGTAGATTTTACCAAAATATTTGTTCACATAACAGCGCAGTAGTCTATATCTCGGCAACTGCGCCAGCGCTGTCTGTATGTGATATTTATTTTGATAAACTTCTGTAGATAATTAAATTACCTAGGTAATTCAAAAATACCTCAATATTTCTAGATATAATTCCTAAAAATAACCATTAACGTCCTATCATCCGATGTAGTAAACTGTTAAAAACATTCCTATCTTCTTTTCCAGTACTACAAGTGGAACTTGGAGCTAGACCAGGGCAGGATGCCGGAAGGTTTGGAAGCCGTGCTCGAGGAGATGGGTATCGTCAAGCAAGAGGAGAGTAAATCTTTCTTAACATAGCTTCTTTTGTTTAACGCCGTAGTTATAACTTATATGTAAGGAATGAAGAATTGAAGATTCATACTATTGTGGGGTTCACGAACCATGTTGATGGAACCAAGCTTACAGACTACAGTGATGGATTTTACCTAGCAAATATTTTCAATGGAACAACTTCTATAGTCTTCTGATATGTCAACGAAAAAAAACATCTTCTTTTTTTTTTTTTGTGAACAATGGCGAAGTAGCAGGACATCAAAAACTCCACACAGTTCCAAAAACATCTACTACCACTTCATGCGGAAGTACTGAAAGCAGACAAAATCTATTTTCTTCTTTTGTCATCCAAAACTGCAATGGACGTTCATACAAGAGCTATTTTCAAAAGGGGTACAGCGAATTGGGGACACATCGCATACTTTTCGATAAAGTTGTTTAGCGTTGTATGCTGAGGAAAGTTGAGATAGATAATGTCACAACCAACTTTTCTTACTATTTGAAGCGGTATAAATAGGGTTAAAATCACGTTCATATATTTTAAGCATAATTATCAGCTGTGCGACACTGTTACACCCTATTGTACCGTTCAATTTTAGGACTTATTTCTTGACGCTTTAGCTCGACTTTGCTCAGCTCCGCTTTACTCTTGGTTTTAATACTACAACCTGCTACACTGCCATTTTTGTCCTCAATTCGCTCTTCTTCGTTTGTGGACACAAAACGACGTCTATCGCAAACAAATCAACCATATTTAGGCAGGAAAAGAAGTCCAATAGCAGTGTTAAATGTTCAAGGAAAAAGATACCTTCGCTATAGGAACAAAAGGCACAAATAACCATAAAAATGCCAAACGTTATCTTCTGCGTTAAGTGGAGCTATGGTAATTGTCACTACCAACTTTTATAACTATTTGAAACGATACAAAAAGTGTTGAATTCACGTTCATATTTTCAAAGTACAATTATCATCTGTGCGACAGTGTTACACCCTTTTTTGTACCGTTTAATTTGAGGTCTAATATCCAGACATTTAAGCTCAACTTTGCTTAACTGGATTTCGTTCTGCATTTCGGTAATTTACTTAAACCCTGCCTTTTTGTTCCCATAAAATTTTAGACAGATATTTATGTCAATTTTTAATTATCTAATCTTCAATGTTATACTTGAAGAAAATATTAAAATAATACGGGGCTTGAAAAAAAAAGTGAATGTTGTACAGTTTTTTTTTTGATAACTTTACATCCATAAGATGGTCAAAATTTTCAAGCAAAAATAACATCATTGAATAACTTTAAATACTAGCTATTTAAACAACCAATAAGGGATCAGCAATCAATATTCCAAAAAATTCTGTTTGAAACTTTCAACCAATAAGGAACACAGATTGACACAGATAGACACAGACGCAGAAAGAGAACAGGTCACGGGGAATAAAGTAAACTTTTCTACAAAAATCTTTGACTAGTGAGAAATTTTGAGTTATGATGTCGCTTCCAACTTCATAGAATTGTTTCAAGACATCTTCAAACAGTTGTATTATGAGTTGAAAGCGACATGTTTAATCTACCGACAAAAAGGGTTGAAATCACGTTCATTTGTTTCTGAATCGAATACAAAATACCACTCTGTATGCCACTGTTTCAACTCTTCTTTGTACCGTTCAATTTGAGGTCTTATTTTCTAGACGATTTAGTTCAATATTTCTTAATTTTGCTTTTGCTCTTAATCTTCAGTCTCACACAGCAACAAATCGCTGCGAGTGCACTCACTGGGGGTAAGATTGGATGTTCAATTTGAACCGGGGCGATTACTCGCTGCGAATAGACTGTCACATACAGCGAATACTCGCGGCGAGTATTCGCTATTACTCGCCGCGAGTATTTCGCGACTATTCACAGCGATAAGTCGCTGTGTGTGACCGAAACAGAATATTCTTTCCCTCATTTCGCTCGTCCTTTATTGGGTATTTTTAAGTAAAGGTCTCTTGATATTGTTACTGATCGAAATTATAACAGAAAAATCGTTTAAAAAGGATAATGTTACTTGTTAAATTGTGAACAAAACTATAGTGTGAATCGAAGGATATTGGCATTATTAAGTTTTTTTTTTTATTATTTTACCAAATTCTAAAACGGAATGATTGATTTTGTTTGACCAAAATATTTTATGAGGTTATTAATTTTTCAAAATTTCCAAAGTTCGATTTGAAAGTTAAGTTTATAATTTTATTTTAATAATAATTTTGTAAATAATCGCGATTTTTATTGCGTGAAGTTCGATATCGAATTTATAAGGCATTCAATGTCGATTTAGTTAGTTTTCTTATCGTGATTTATTCGTTTATTTTGGGTAGAAGTAAGGAAAGTTTTAGTAAGTGTGACTTGGAATATAATTATTTTTGAAAAATATTTTAAGACAACTATTTTTATATGGCTATATCCTAAATATTAACATTAAGAGGAGGACCTTTTAAGGAGTGTATAATAATACTTTGCAATGTCGGAATTGTTTATCGTCGTTAGATGCGCGTTTTCATTTTAATTTTTTTATTTTTCGTATGTGACTTTCGTTCAATTATAGAGTACAATTTAATTTCGTATTTTAGGGCTAGAAACTGAACAATTATTTCATTTAAGTTTTTTTAAGGCTTTATGTGAGTAAGATTATCGTGTGTTTGATATTTCTTTTTTAATATTATCGTTTATTTAAGGTAAACTCTGAATCAACGCAAGCTGTCTAACCGGTATTTTTAAGATTTTTTTCAGAAGAGTTAAAAACCCTACTAAAATGAAAATTCCGGGTAATCAAAAAATTAAAAAAATCAAGGATTTTTAGGTAGGAATTTCTTATTATTTTCGTTAATTTTAACATTTAAATTAAAAAGAGGCATGGAACGTTGATTTTCTAAAAACTTTATATTATTTTATTTTTACGTATGATTGTGATTAGGCCAAAAGCCGTAGAATATAAGTATAGTATATAAAAGTATATGTTGAGTGCGGTTTATATATAATTTACTTACGAAACAGGTAATCTTATCCATAATTAGCCAGTAAAATGTACATAATATTGAAATAAAAACCTGCGCAAGAAATGTCGAATAGATTTTAAGTGGTATATAATAAGAGCGAGAATTGAGTGAAAATAATAGGAGTATGAGCGTATTCTAAAATAGTTATGTAAGTTATCGGAGGCGACAACAGCACTGTATTAGATAAGAATTAATAAAGAAATTATGTGTGTAAATAGGAATAGATATAATAAGGTTTCGGTTCTCAACTTCAAATAAACTACAATATAATTCTTGGAAGCTTCAAAAAATAACCTGTTAATATTTCACAAAAGATAAAAGCTCAAAAATCACAAAAATACAGACCGAATTTTATTTCAAAATGTTGTCTTTTCTATTGCAAAAGGATGTTCTGTTAGAGCGTTTTTTTTACTATTCAAGTTAAATTTAGTCCGGTCACAAAACAGGAGGAATTTCGTACATTGACCTATTATTACCTGTCTCTGTCACTCCCGAGTAAATATAATGAGTTTCGCTTGCACAGATGCAATGCCCGCCATCTACCATCAAACGAAAGAGGTCCGTCTAAAAAAATTGTTAGGAGCCACTGGATTAGAGTATGAATGAAATTTTGATGCGATTTTGTTTCCGTGTGTGTATGAAAACAAATTCTAATTTCTTGTTTAGAAAGTTTTTTTTTTTCAATGATGTGTAAAAAAACGCAGTGCGCGCACTTTTACTGGATAACTATGCAGTTTTTTCTTAATCATTGTTATTTATACTTTTTTCTGTGAAACGTGTTTTTTTGTATTTTTTTCAGATACCTTTACAATTCTTTGTACTTCATTTTTTTCACGAACATTTCAGATCTTGTAATTCATCTTCATGTTTTATATTTCATGTGTGCCTGTACTTCTTTTTTCTTTCGTAAATCTTCGTTCTGTAAAGGTACGCGCACGCTTGTGTAACATATTTATTTAGCAAGTAGCATCGAATAATTTAAAACATTTTCTAAATAGTTCATAATTTTTTTAATATTTTTTAACTTTTATTAATTTATAAGCATTATCATTAAAGTCGTAAACGGCTACTCGTCAACTGAGTGATAAAATCATAGAATTTTTCTTTTTAGTCGCCATTTTAATTATGGCGTCTTATTGTTACGACGGCTGACGAATATGTACATAAAATGCAAATTTATACATAGTTGCTACATAGTTTTTAGATTGAGTTTGCATTTTTATTATAAAAATAATTTCATTCATAGTCTTTTATTAATATTAATAAAAAAGGAAGTTAATTAAATTTAAATGTGTCTTGCATAACTAATAAAATAGTTTTAAAAAGGTAAGTATTAGATATTTAGGATGTTAATATAAAATAGCAGATGCAAATTACCAACTCAAGTAATGCCAATTGAAAATTTCACTGAAACATAAAAATCAGAACTTTTTAGATTATTATTTTAATTTATGATAGGTATTTAATACCATTTTGATATAAGTTTGTTTATTTGAAGAAGAAAACGCTCTTTACCGTTCAATTATTAGTTTTAATTTGATTTAGTTTTAAAATATATTTTGACGTGGCCTAATAGTCCTATACTAGTACGTTTTTACTTTAATTTTTTTATATTTATCAGGAATGAGTGATATAAATAATATAGTAACATATAGTGCAGCCCCGTTTTTTTTAAATTTCACAAAATTTAAACCTCCTGGCCAACCCAGGCTGGGGTCGCGTTAAATGAATTTCCACTGCATTTTAAAATGTTTGTTTTGGAAAAATATAATCCTGAAAATTACAAACAAAGGCCGGGGCGGTCAAGTAATGCTCCGTTATTCGTTAGTGGCATTTTTAAACATAGAATATATTTTTTAATATAGAATAAAATAATAATATAAAAATTTAACCGTCAAGTAATTCCGTTTCTTTGATTTATTTTCCAATAACAGAATAATGTTTAATTTCAAACAATACAACTCATTCCTGATGAAGTAAAATAGTTAAGTTGTCAACTTTAATTTATGTCGGCAATCCGCCTTAGGTTTATTCATTTTAGTTTCCTTTTTAAACATTTTTATTCTCCGTGATCTACGTTCGTTTTAATTAAAAATAAGTTTTTCCTTAAATTAGTTTAATTTTTAACTTGTTTATTTAATGAGTTAATTATAGATAAAATTAACAATAGTTTAAAAATTATTACAACTATTAACAACGCACCAGGATTTTTTTAGTTTATTTTTACATCTTAATACTACCTAGCATTAGGACTACGTTCTTAGTTAAGGTCCGATATTTTTTTTAATTGTTTTTACCTACATTTTATTTTTCGATATTTCTGTCAAACTTAACATCGTTGTAGTATTTCACAATAATTGTGTGATTTGCTTAATTAAAAATGAAAATACTTCATACAACCAAAAGGAAATCCACCTCAGATAGGTTACTTTTTTAATAATAAGACTTTTAGTCCCATACATGAAACGCGTTATACAACTCCATTAATAATAAAGCATTTCAAAGAAATATTCATGAAAAATTAAATAAATAACCGTTAAAGCAGGTCAGCCAGTAAAAATTCAATAACTTTACAAAGAAAATTCCGACTCAAAAATACATAAATTGAGTAATAAAGAAAATTCTTGCTAATATTTTTAACACAAACTACAATATAGTTAATGTCGAAATAGGAATTACCACTGGTGAAAACCGTGTTCATATATTAAGTTTTAAATACCTAATAAAAATTTGGAAATTATATCTTATCAACAAATAAAATACATACTTTAAACATCATTCATTAAAACCATTTTCATCATATATTTTATGTATTCATTAGATACAATCATTTCACTGACATTTTCATCATAATCACTAAATAGGTATTGTGTATAAATTATAATTTTATTTATAAATAACATTTAATTTATTTTAATTAAAAATGTTTTATTCTATAAACCAAATTGAAATAATGTGTTTTTTTTTACTTCCTAAAATTTTAACACGGAAATATACTAACATTTTTAATTTAATAGGTATGTCAGACGTAAACCTCTAACTTTTGAAAGGAATCAGTACAAAAAAAAAAATAACCAACGTGCATATTTATATTGAGGATTAAAATAAAACTTTTTGTTTATATTTTTTTTTTTCTATTATCATTTCTATTTCTGTGCAGCGGTGCCCTTAAAATATATTTATACTACATACAACTGTTAAGGCGACCTTAATTCATTAAAAAATCATAACAAATAACATCACAGAAATTAGAATGATTCCGAAAGAGATAAACTGTGTCCGTAAAAATAACAAATTAGCTTTTCGTGTATGGGACTCAATTACGATAAGTTTTATTTTTTTATAATTCGTTTCTAATATAGTATTGTAAATCAAATTCATGAAACTGTGTTATGGGAGATCTCGTCAAAAGTGTAGAATTGACGGTAATCGTCATTATAACTTTAATTTAGATTTTAAGGTTGTACATTGAAAAACGGAATGCGACACAAATGGGCTAAAAATAAACTAGAGATAGAACATAGGATATTTAAAAGTAAATAAATAATTAAGTTGAATCCGGGCTGAAATACTGACTAACTAGCACGTATGTTTAATGATATAAGTATCATTTTTATTAGTTAAGTCACTTTAATGCCAGAAATAGACGATGCAGTTTACCGTCAAGTTGGCGGCGCGCTGGTAGCGGCGTAGTAAACTTGACTTTTACCGTCAAGTTGGCGGCGTGCTGGTAGCGGCGTAGTAAACTTGACGGTGTATGTCTATTAAAAATAGACATGTCATGTACACTGATAGCTACTGAACCTCGCGTCGACGGTAAACTGGGTCATGCATGGCTGGCATAAAATTTCATTGCGCACATTAAAGTCACACTCTTCAATGTATATTCCATAAGGTTTACTTTCATTTTCCATTCGAACTTTATGAACGACAAAAGAAAAATATGATTGAACTAGCGACCAGCAAATTCTCGACTTCACATTCAAACTATCCTGACAGTTACAACTATAAATTGATGGTGTTTATAAGCTGATTATGTTAAAAACCTATCTAGGCAGTATGATTGATACTAACGCCGGCTCCACACGTTGGCCGTGTTTGCCGAACAGAAGGAGACGGCGCTATACCAGAAAGCAAGACGCAAATAATTCTATCTCGTTTCTTAGTATAGCGCCGCCTCCCTCTGTTCGGCCAACACGGCCAACGTGTGGAGCCGTAAGTGATGAACTTGGCAAGCCTTTTCCAATTAGGTTAGCATCTATATTTAGTCGAAGCATAATATTATACAACTCAATACCGTAGTAGATATTATGGAATTGTTTCGGTCGTACAACTAAATAACACACCATTTTTTGGACAGTCGCTAGTCGTGTAAAAAATAAATGATAGTCATCTATTGTACATGTTCTTTCAAAATAGAAAAGTCTTACTGACTTGTAACGACATCTATGACAACTCATAAAAACTAAAACATTTTATCATACATGTATAACTAGCGCTCCGCCCGCGACTTAGTCTGCGCGTGTTTCTTACTTCGAACTCAGTGAATTTAATGCCCGGTCGGTCCTTATAGGATACTTTAAAAAATCAAAAAATGGTGGGCCTATTCAATACAAACAAATAATCAAATTAATTCCTCTTTTTGAAATATTAGTGTAGACAAACTGATTTTGCAATTTGCAAATTGCCAATGGAGGATAGTTTAAAAAACTAATAATGTCTATCTTTTTTAATGTTGTATTATTTATATTCTTTTTTATCTTATACTCATATTTTTACCAAGTCTCAAGTTTATAAACTTAAGAGATAAGATTTTTCATACAAACGTTTTCACCTCTTTTCACCCCCTTATAGGAGGATTTTTGCAAAATCCCGTCTTATTGCTTCCCTTCACGGTAGACTGCAACTGCTGTCCAAACTGCTGTTCGATTCCCGCACGGAGCAAATATCTGTATGATCTACAATACGTTGTTCTGGGTCTGGGTGTTTGTGTAAGTTTAAATGTTTGTAAATGCACCCACAAAAAAGAAGAAAATCTAATGTGGGATGCCTCACACTACGTTACATCTAAATAAATAAAAAAAAAAAAAACTGATCTATAACAAAATTTTAACAGACCGATTTTAGATAAATATAAAATTAAATTTTGATGCTTCCAAGTTTGTATCTATATGTTCTCATAAATAATCTTTAATAATTTAAAAAAAAAACTATTTTTTTTTTGTGTGGCATCTTAAATTTTCTAATTTCTTTTGTCGTTCACTGTAGCTCAATCCAACAATCCATACATTTCTAGTAAGTGGTTCATTAGTATTAATATAGATATGGATATTTCCTTATTCATGTAAGTAACTAGCGTTTATTTCGAAGCAGTTTAGAAATGGGACTATGTAAAATAAGGATCAATAGTTGTATATACTAATATTTAAAAAAAAGATAATTAGTTCAGTTTTAAAAATTCGACTAACTAAGTTTAAAAGGAATGGAAGTGAGACTGTGTTTTAGAATTAAAATAAGGTTTAAATCGTAAAGCAGTCTATACTTTTTAGCAAAAATAATAATTTGACAAAAAAAAAAAATAGTGTCAAACGGGTTCCTTAGCAGGAAAAAAATGTTTCTGTGTTTATTCTAAAAAGATCTCAGATGATTTCTAGATGAAGACAAGTTTCCATAATTATGTAGACTTTTAAAAGTTTCGTTCTTTTAAAAAAAGTTAATTTATTATATACTCAACCGTGTCAACCGTGTCGCAAAAAAAAAAAAAATTGAAATTAAAATATAATAGTACAAGAAGTAGTATTTGCAAATATATTTAGAGCATTCTGTTATATACGGCTGCTTTACCTACTTTAGAATACATAAGGTTATATGTATAAAACGTGTAATCTAGCCATACGGTAATAACATAAATGATAAAGGATACTTTGATCTTTAAGTTATAACATTCTCTTCTTTATTTTATTTGCAACGTATGAATGGATAATTAGAAAAATAAGTGTGTAAAAAATAAAGAAGTGACCCAAAAACGATTATTAATATTAAACTAGAAATTTACTAGTTACTATAAGATAAATAATACGGTACTATATAACGGTATTTTTTTAGCATAGATTCATCTTTTAATTCATTCGTCTTTTCGCTGTGTGACTGAAATTATCTTCGTTGAATGATTTTTTTTTCTTTTTTTTTGTGATTGTAATTTAAGCGAGAATCATGTCGTGGAAATCATCTTAATATGTTTAAAATATAAATCATAATTATCATCCTCTCAGTAATAAAATTAATTCATCAACTTGTCTTTCATAACATACTTCATAATTATCATAATTTTATTACGAAACTCCTAAAGGCTGGATGATATTATATGCTGTGACTGAAATACAAAATGGAGCTCTTTAAACTGAGGTGCTAAATAGTTTATCTTTTTTATAACAAAAAAAGGAAAAAGTAAGTTAATTTCACATTTTATCAAGAAAATTATTCAAAAAAGATTTTTTTTTTTCAAATAATGTTAAAAGTGTGGCTGATTGAATGATTGAAACATTCTACACTATAAATTTTTCGTCATCTCTGACTTAGATTAGAGTCAAGAGCGCACTCACCTCAAGTAAAAAAAAAACTTCTTTAAATTCAGAATTTAATTGCATAGTCAATAACACTATTCGGTTCATTTCTTCATGACTATAATTATTAAGAAAAAAAAATATTATAAAATAATTTAAAATTTTCATACATGCCATGTTTCTCTTAACACATTATCTTCATAACTGTACGCGACAAGATTTTTTTCTAAATCCGGAGTATTCCGCAGATAATTTTCTCACGAGTTCTTTTCGATACTAATAAATAGACACAAATAAAACTATTGCATGAAAGTTGTTCTTGTTTTTTTTTTTTTGAGTGGTTAATATGTTGAATGTGAAGTATATAAATAAAAACACACATAAATTTCAGTCGTGTACTACATTCTCATAATCACTTGCTTCATAATATCACACATTGTTCATAAATCAATCACGTTCTTTAAAAAGCCATGCTATATTGGGTTTTTCTTCACAACTCACTTTCCCCATGACACTCCAAATTAATATCAATAAGTTTCTCTAGATAAGTTTATTAATGTACCAAAATTACGAGGTATTCTACTCATAAGCTTAGTGTTATCTTGCAAAATCTTCGCACTTCACAATAGGTAGTAGTTAGGAACTATAAGTATAATTGATGTAAAAAAATCGGGTATACCCGTCATGTGGTGTTGAAAAGAAATAGATAAGTTTGAAGACGAAACGTCTAATAGTATTATGGTTAATTTTAAGGAAAGCATCTTATCGATTCCCAGTGATAATTAAGGTTGACGAAAATTACCTACTTAAGTTAATAATGTTAGGAATAAGCTTAATATTTTGCTAAACCGGCGATATGCAATTTAAACATAAACGAGTTTAATTTTTTTTTAAAGTCACATAGATGCTACAACCAAACGAAGCGGAATTTTGGACATAGAATTACCACCAGTAGCTATTGTTTCTGTAATATGAGCACTACGGGTGATATTTCGAATACAGAAGTGTCAATTCCCAAAAACAAACAAATGTAAAATCTTTGCTCGAAAGAATAAAGTAAAAATATGAACGTAGCGCGTGCGAAACTAGCGGCGGGCCGGCAGCCGACTGTGAAACCCGTCCACAGTGCGCCCGCGTGTGCTTGCATTATCATACTACAAGCACACGCGGGCGCACCGTAGACGGGGCTACACCGCGGAGTGCGCTAGCCGTGATACTAGTGAAAAACCTTACAAGTATGATATACAGTGGTGGTCACATAATTAAAGACACCCTTCATGTTGACCACATACAACAAAATAAATGATATTTATGGACCCAAGATAGGTATCAATTCCATTTTAATTGTCATTATTGTGTACACCAATGTCGTATTTTTAAGAATTAAAACAGTATTAAGTTATAATAACAAGAGTTTAGTCATAGTTCCTGTTTCAAATTGGATACAAACTTTTTTGTACATTTTCCGCTGGTCATCTAATTAAAGACAGTGCGTATTTTAACTTTTTTCTTTTAAAGGAGCACTCATTTTTTACCATATTATGCCACGAATTTTCGTCACAGCAAAAAATTGCTCAGTTTAAACCTTCCTTTAAGTTCGATTGTGAAATTTAAATTGAATTAGTATGTGGGAAAAGCAGAAGTTGCGATCCTTCTGCAAGGAAGATAATTCTCAATTTTTATGACAAGGGTTGGTCATTAAATAAAATTGCAGATTACTTACGATTCTCTAAAGAAATAGTTAAAACGCCATCCGGCATTTTAAGAAGTTTAATACTACGGGAAATGTGCCTAGGATACCTAGACCCCGAAAAACAACCCAGCGAGAAGACTCGAGAATAACATCGCTGGCTAAAAAGAACCTTTCAAGGATCAGAAGTGATTCGCTTAGTAGTATTTGGTGCACAGGGGTCTAGAGAAGAGTCTGCTAGAACGAATAGAAGACGATTTTGAGAATTAAACTTCTTTGGGAGAATTTCTCATAACATCCCACTTTTGAAGAAAGAAAATATCAGAACAAGATTTCAATTTGCCAAAAAATATGCACACTGGACAGAACGACAGTGGAAAAATATGCTTTTTTTCGACGTAACTAATATTAAAATGGATAACTCTGATGTAAGAGTAAAAGTGAGTAGCCCTGCAAAAAAAGCAATTGACCAAAATGCACAAAGAAAACAGTCAAACATGGAGGAGTAATAACGCAGTTTAGGTATAATTTTCTGGTCACAGTGTAAGACCTATTAAAAAAATAGAAAGTAACATGGATACATTTCAATAAAAGAATATTTCAGAACAAAACATGTTACCTTATGCCGAGGATCATTTGCAGGTTATACGAACTTTTCGACATGATAACGATCCAAAGCACACTTGGGCAGTGGTCAAAGAAGTTCTTAGAAGCAATCAGTAACAGTTTTAGATTAGCCACCGTACAGTCCCTACACTAACCTGATCGAAGTCTTGTGGTCCCGTGTGAAGAAAATAGTTGCAAAAAACGTACAAGTATTGTGCATCAACATAACACGACATTTAAAAAGGCATGGGAGCAGATTTCGATTGAAATCTGCAATAATTTGATCGCTTCAATGCCTAAACGGTGTCGGGCTGTCGTTGATGCTAACGGACATGCGACAAAATATTAATAAGGTGGTTTTATGTGTTCATTACACATCTAAAAGTAATTATAGTTAAGTTCGTCCCAAGATTAGAAACATTTATTTTTTTATAGTTGCATAATTTGTGTGTCTTTAATTAGTTGGCCAAGTTTTTCTATTAGTTTGAACTGCTTGCAATAAAGTAAACTTGATAAAAATTTAAAATACGACACTTTGATCTCTTTACTTAATTTCAAACATTTCACGATAGCCGTTAGAATAATTTAAATAATATCGCAAGGTCCTATTGCATTATAATAAAAAAATATAGGGTAGGTAAACTTTGAAAAAATTATATCCTATCAAGTGTCTTTAATTATGTGACCACCACTGTATGTCTGTGAAGTTTAATAAATCATAATATTTGAACACAGACTAACCAGAAATCTTTATAATTGACTGATGATTGAGCCGTGAGGGGACGGCTTAGAATACAAAATGTCTCCTCCGCAAGACGGGAACAAACGCGTGTCGTAAGAAGCGACAAAACCCGTCACGCTTGGTGGTAGGTACCCCTTCAGGGTCCGACTGGCAGGCGACCACCCACTCGCATAAAGTCTCATTTACGAATATACGAAGCAAGAGCTCTCATATGAGTTTCACTACATTGCGGTATTTATTTGATCAACTGAATTCGTTGTGTAAAGTCCGCAATTTAACGCAAGTTGCGTGCGAGTTCTTGCATCTTCTAAATGAGGCTCAAGTTTGCGTCAAGTTGCTTGTTTGCTATTTGTCAGATGCAGGTGAGCCATTTCTTGATGGATCATTGTACCGACAGCTGGGGTATCAATGATGTAAATACATTTCACTGAAACTGTTGTCCCTTTAAGCATAACAAAATGTATGTCCGTGTTATTTAAGAAATCATACTTGAAAACACACTGATGAAAAACCTTACAAGTATGATATATGTCTGCGTGATAACAAGCCAGATTCAAATACACACACTACACACTAGTGAATATAACAATAATCGTTGCGGTTCTTGATTCCGGGCGATATTAAATGTAACGAAATCATTTAAACAAAAGAGGCATAACTTTTGATAGCTTTATTCCAATCACAGCAATGTGAGGAAAAATAGAGCCCTTGCTAACCTTTCACTGATTTTGAACCAAAAATATTGTCAAGAACTTTAAAATTGAACACCTTTCTATAACGAGTAGATTAAAGAAGAGTCAGAAACTTCTTTGAGAGTTGTGCTTGAACAAAAGATATTGCTGATCTTTTAGCAGAACTATCCAGACAGAGGCTTGAACTATCTTATTTTAAATGAGAATGACCGCAACTCTCAAAAGTTCTCTCATTCTTTTATTACGATTGTTGGTTTTTATTTTGGGTTCAAAATCTGAAAAACATGCAATAACATAGGTACCAATTTTCTGCAAACGCGAAAACGTCTATTTAGCCTTTTCCCAACTATTTTAATATCGGCTCTCAGTCGGCACAGCACAATACCACCATATTTTAATAGTGACATTATCGAACTCAACCTAGTTTCTGGAGAAGAGACAACAACGATAAAATATAATATGCATGTTAGGAACAAGGTTTGCAACATCAGAGAAAGACCATCACCACTTTGTAGTGGCTAAAGAGTCGACTGCCACGCGCCACCCGTTTCGCATGTGCTGCGTATGTTATTTATTTTTGTTACGTGTGATTACGTACAAGTAAAAATGAAGATAATAAAATATGAAGGCAAGACAATGCTGCGTAGCTTTTGCTTGTTTATATAATGACAGTGATAGGAGCCTCACGTTTCACACACTACCTGTAAAACTCAAGTATGAATTAATTTCTACGACCAAATCAGGTCATTCCTATACTATCCTATACTATAAAACTTGCCAGAGCGTCGAGGCGGAGGCGCAGCACGACTCGGGTGGCGAATTCAGAACAAAGGATAGCTACGGTCGCCCTGAAATCTCAAACTCAGGTGGCCTACCATGAAGTCTTAAAGCGTGGGTGGTTCCGCTCAGGAAACGAGATGGCGCTAGACGACTTGTATAGATCTGTCTCTTTCCCACAGCCACTCTTAAAGACGCTATGGTCAACTGGTCAACGTCGTCATAAAAAAAAGCCGCCAGGTCCCCCAGAGTGGAATGTGATGTTATGATAGTGATGTGGTAATAAAGCCTAACATTTCAAATATAATTCTTTTTTGTTTTTGTAAGATGAAATATTAAAAATATAACAATGTTTGTAGAAAAGATAATATTATTTCTAACGAAGGTCTGGCCTTACAAAATACATTACAAATATCAAAGATATCAGTGTAGATTAACAAAACAGTCGAATACAATCTGGTGAAAACATTGAAAAAAATATGTGGGCAAAGTTTTAGTAAAAAAACAGGCATTTTTTTTGCACAGGCATATTCGTATACACACTGGTCAAAAACTTTACAAGTGTTATGTATTTCTGTTGTTCAACAAAACAGACGAATACACACTGGTGTAAAACCTTACAAATGTGAAATATGATAATAATAATAATATTAATAAAATGGTAGCGGTACTTTGACTCAGTTTGAAAAACAGAAGAACGGAATAATTTGTTGCAAAAAAAAGTTTAAATCACAGCAACAATGTGTCCAAAATAGAAGTTATTGCTAATCTGTCTCTCTGATTTTGAATCGATTATTGAACCTAACTTTAAAATGTAACATCTTTTAAAACGAGTAGGTACATTGTTTAAGAGTAAGGAACTTCTTTGAGATTTGTGCTTGAACGAAAGACATTGCTGATCTTATCGCAGAATAAGCTACAGCTATTGTTCTAATTTCTATCTCTATTATATAACCTCAAATGATGATCACCGCAACTCAAAAAGGTTGTCTTATTCTTAAATGACATGCTTAATGATCCTGACGATTGAATAACGCTAGTCTTATGTTTTTCGGTTCAAAACTTGAGAGACATGCAATAATACCATCAGAAAAAAACAAAGACATAGTAACGTATATTGAATTGTTTTATGTTCGCGTAGCTTTTTCAAACTCGTTTCACAGGTCTCCTGTAGAAAAGAATTTTGTTGACGGCTATAAACAAAATGGTGACGCATCGTTCCATACTAGGACAAACAACGAATTTTATAGAAATATAATTTTGTCTATTTTTGGCAAAATGGAGATGCACATGCTGCACGCAAAACATCTCAAATCAATCATCTTAAAGCGATTCTTCTACTTCGTAACAAAACAAAATCTAACATTTTTGTTTTGCAAAAGATACCGTATTAACAAACCAGAGAGGGAAATATGTCAGGCATTTTAGTTTAAACACTGTTGAAAAACTTCACAGTGTGATGTAAGTCGGCGTACCTTAAGAAGTCATATTCGATTACATACTGGTGAAAAACCTTACAAATGTGACATTATGTTAGCGTATTTTAACTTTAAAACTGTTTTGAACATATTCGTGTACACACTGGTGAAAATATTCAAAGTGTAATGTATGCATACGTCTTTTCAGAGGACCCGTTTGAATACACATTGGTGAAACACCTATCAAATTGTGTTGTGTCACAACGTTTAATAAATTAAATTCGAATACACACTAGTAAAAAACTTAACAAATGCGATGAATTTCAGCGTCGTTTAACATATTCGAATACACACTGGTGAAAAACCTTACAAATTAGACGTATGTCAGCGTCTTTTAACATAATTATAATAATTATGATATTCGAATACATACTGGTGAAAAACCTTACAAATGTGAAATATGTCAGAAAAAATTTTTGATTACATTTTTAGTAACGTTTTGTTACTTTATCTATGTGCCTTACAGACTTTTCTTTTAATTTCGTTTCGTGGTTTGTTCAATTTCGCCTCGCTTCGTTTGTTTGTGCAATGTGACTTGAGTTAAGTTTTCATAATTACTACTAAGTAACGGTATCTATATTTCCACTGAATTACTTTTTTCGCGTGTTCAGATATGTATTTAATTTTTGTATTTGTTTGATAGAAGAAACTGAATAATCACTGAACTGATAGATTTTCTTGACTTAATTTTCTTTCGTCATTAAATCTTATTTCATAAATTCTGTAACATTTAAACGTGATTGTTTAATGTAAAAAGAAAAACAATTAGTAAAACTTCTAAAACAAATATACTTGGCGGAAGTATTGATACCCCTTCATATGTTTTATAACATTAATACTATTTCTTAATACGCGGTCTGACATTTGTAAATTAGATAAATAATGACTATTAATTTGTACATTTACTCTGCACAATGGGTCCTGTCATGCTCTTTACTAAATATTTATAAGTTAAACTCTAGTTCGTTAGATTGAGAACTGTACATAGTAACCTATGCGTACTATTGTAGTTAAAAAATAATAATCATAGATTATAAATAGCTCCTGTTCGCGGCTTTGTCCGCGTGTTCATTCGATAAAAAAAGTTGCCTATGTCCATCCGTAATATAAAAATCTATCAAATGTTATTATTTTTTAAATCTTAAATGTACCTTGTTACCTGAGAAAACCCTTCTCAAACATTCAAACTCACAAAACTTGCTCATATCTCTTTATGTATGTACTATTTATATTTTATAAAAATTACATCAATAAAGATTTTCAAAAAAATCGCAGGTATGCCAAATAGGGAATATTTTTACTGCAAATACGTTATAGGAAAGTCGTTTTGAATTCCTAAGACACTAAAATTTACTTAAACCACTTAAAAAGTGTTTCTTAATTCAACAAAATCGTTAAAACACTTGTGACTTTTCGCAGTCATCTTGTAAAACAAAAATAACAAGTAAATATCAGTATTATTTCAAGAATGGCTTTTTTACGTAAACTGCAATTTAACATATTTATTATAAGCAAATTTAAATAACTAATATACCTCATGGAATTAACATAAATTAATAAAATCTTTGTTCAGCTCAAAACCACATAAATTATGACCATTTCTCATTCATTAACAAATAACTTGTTTTTCTATGACTCGCCTCATCATTTCAAGATATTTTTAAAACTTTGTTCAAGTACCTAGAATTTTATTGAATTGACTAGTATTTAAGATATTTTAAGATGTATATACTTACATATGCGTGATCATAAAGGGGGAGATACTAAATTAGTTGTATATTTAAACTAAGATACTATTTATTTAGATAAGTAGTCCAGTTTCTTTGGAGATCGGTCCTAAGGCACATAGTCGATTATAATAGTAGAAACACTGGAAAGTGTTTTATTTTTAAGCGTTAGATAACGAAAATATAACATAGGTATAATAAGATAGTGATAAAAGTAATTTATGAGACAGAACATTTTCTTCGTAAAATGTGCAATATTTTGAAATAAAATGCTTTGAACAAAATCAGCTCGAAAATATAGCAAAAAGAAATTCAAAGAACGTTCTCCTTTTTGTAGGATAAAAAAAAAAAAACAAAATAACATAGTTTGATGTGGAATGTAAGTTTTATCATAAACAAGAGTAAAAAAATTGAAACAATAAACAGGCAAAAATAATGTAACTAGCTAACAACAAGCTCTTCGTTTTGCAAAATTTTGGCTTTGAATGTCTCGTCTAATCTATTATTCCATTATGACAACAATTTTCCCATATATGTATGAAGTCATCATTCTCTTCTTCCTTCTCCAATTTATTTGAGAAGGATGTATCATATCTTCTTCCATACTTTTCTATTAGTCAGAATTTTAGTACTCATCCCTTCTCTAGCCATTAGTATCATCTTACTCTTTCTCTATCGATCATCGCTTTCATTTTTCACTTTATCATTTATGGTTCGATCTACTAAAATTTCAGTTTCTTTGTGGTTAATAGTTCGCAGTTAAAAATAATTCATCATTAATTTTCAACAAGTACTTTTGAAATTCAAAAATAAAATATGAACTCCAATCATTTATTGTCACTTAATATCATTATAACGTATTATAAAACTAATTATATCAAGTATATGTGACCCTTTTTATATGTGCTTCGATCTTTTAATCGCATCATCAGCACGCGTAGCATGGCGCCGTAGAAACGGGTTTTGTCGACCCGAGAATAGACAAAATGACAGAACATAAAAGATTTATTCGATTTAAGCATAGCAATGTTTAAAATATAGAAGAGATATTATGTTTCTATTCTTTAATGGTGTACGAATCGTGTCATACTTGTGCAAAAAAACAGTCGATTTATATAGGAATAACGATGTAATAATTTTGTCTTTTCTTGGTAGAATAGAGTTAGAATCGCCATGCTACGCGTACAGGTGGACCGTATGCTTTCTGGTCACTAGTATGGTGAAAGCAAAAAAATATACTGGTACCCAAAAAGGGTCGCTAGGACTTCATGAGGGACCTACCGACGATGATTTAGGAAAAACGATAATTTTATCAGTCCAGAGTTATTTAGGAACAGTCACATTTGGTACAACAGCCATCGATCATGTTGCCTACCATCATGATCTCCCCTAGTCTTTTCCCAAATATAATAGGGTCGGCTTCCAGTCGAACCAAATGCAGCTGAATGTCGGTATTTTACATGGAGCGACTGCCCATCTGACCTCCACAACCCAGTAACTGGGTACTACGATACCCCATGGACCTAAGACTGGTTTTCAGACTATTACAGCTTCTGACTAATATTAGCATAGTCGCCCACCAAACGCCCACAAATTTCTGGTAGAAGGATTTTTGGTTTTCTATGAAGGATGAGACACATAACACACATTAAAAAATAATATTTTGTATACGTTAAGGCCTGTGTCGTAAATGAATGAATAAATAGACCTTGTGAGCATGACTGCGATAGCTTGGTTGGTCAGAGCGTCTGGTGTACTGAATAAGAAGACTGTGGGTTCAAATCCTGGTCGTTGTCGAATTTTTATTTCACAAAATAAAACTTTGCTTTACACTTTTTTTCTCATATATATTAGGTACAGTGACCCTCTGCACCTCGTAGGTCTTTACCCTCAGGAAGTACAATCCCAAGGTTTCTAGTATCTCCAGAAATCGCCATCTTTTGCATATTTTACAAAGAAAATTTTACCTAAATATTAAGATTTTTTGGTTAGTTACGCTTTAGATATTTTTTGCATGTTATTTCACGTGATGATATTCTCACTAACGACTAAGCCGTGTATTCCACATTCAGTAGGTTTAAGTTTGAAAAAAAGCGCCACGCGGTCCGAATAATTAGATTAAAGCATATGAAACATGCTATTAGATATAAGTATTATCTCTAGAATTTTGACACTTTAGCATATGAATTATAATATAAATAGGTATTTTTAAATAGGCTTACTGTGATTTTTATTTCGTTATTAATATTATAAAAAAACGGTAGGTCGAGACACGGTTATGACAGCTTGCTTAAAACTATCTATGATTTTTATGTACACTATAGTATGTTAGTTTTGTGCGTTCTTATACATCATAAAAAATAGGAAAAGAATTTCTTTTACTTTTTTTGGCAAATTTTTGAAAAATTTAAGTAAATTTTTGGAAATTTAAGTACCTACTTTTGTCATATTCAGACTAAAATTCAGTCACGGAGGCCAATCACAACGTAGACTGGCTAACTACTAGTGCGCAATAGTGTGCAAATATCTTTCTCTCCCCAAATAACCGTAGGGATGTCAGCTATGCTATTCTTTAAAAAACTCTACGGCGAACTCGTTGACGAGTTTGATTTTCAATTTTATACTTTAGAGCATCGATCGGCAACTTGCGACCCGCGAGCAAATGCCTTGCGGGCCGTGATTTTTTTGTAAACTGAAGATTTTCTTTAACAATTAAGGAAATAACCTTATTTAAATAAAAATAAAATTCAAATTAAATTTCTTTCCTTTTTAATATAAAAATTGCGGCCTGCCGTTGTTTGATTTTGTAACTTTGTTGCTCTTGCCTACCAAAAGTTTGCCGATCGCTGCTTTAGAGCATAAGGTTGTTTCGTCGTAATTTCGGCGCTGATTCTGTAGACTTAAAGAATAGCACTACAGACATAGGACCGATGACGTTACATGCTTTCCGAGTTATGGAATTTATCATCAACAACGAAATGGTTACCGATCTTTGCAAGCGTAGCTCGATCTCGCAGATCAGGCCACGACTGCGCCACCAACAACTCATAGATTTCCCCTCAGCAGGAAATCGAACCCCTGATCTCCTGCGTGACAAGCAGGCGTGGATACTTACCACTCTTACTACCGAAGTAAATTAACGACGAAGTAAATTATTTTAGGACGTAGCTGATATCACATCAGTCTGTGCTCATATTGTGCGTATAATTTTAGAATAGAAATCGTAAATGAGAAAAAATAGCATTTTTTGACGACTTATTTTTCTATTACTTATTATCAAAACAAATAAATATATAATTTATTCTGGTGTTAAACTAAAAGAATTTTAAGTATCTAATTACAATGAAAGAAAAAACAATATCCTTCGATATTTTTCTGAAAATCAATCATCAACCAATTTATTGAACTCTTGAAACAGTATACCTGTGAATATTTATAATTTAGAGTAACTTTTATAATTTTTTATTATTATTTTTAGGTTAAGAAACTATTTAGTGGATTAGTAAGTACAGAAAATGAATGTAATTCAAACCAATTTATTTTATAGTCCTCTGACAATTTTCGCAAAAATTCAAAGTTTTGGATGTTAAAAACTCCTTTTTGAATTTAATTTATAAAACTTAAGATATCTCTCCTACTATTACTATAACACTTTTAGGCTACGATATTTTTAATTTATAAATTTCTATAGAAATCAATAAGATAATTATGTTAATAAAGAAACCAAACCGTATATTGTTATAAGTTTCATATAAAATTATGATATGTTTTTGTGCCATGGAGTATCTGTCAGTGTTTATCATTTTGTGAAACAAAATTGTGTGTTGGTATGTTTTCTTTTTTTGAATAAATTAATTTTTAATTTATACTATGGTTTTATTTTATTACTCAAAACCCCCTTTGAGCTATTATTGGGTACCTGGCACCTGCGGAAAATTATGATACGAGCCTTATGTGGAATAGTTAAGGCGCCATTAGTTCAGGCGCCATTAGGTCAGGTGCCATTACAGCGGGTGCCCAATGATGCATGCGGCCGGCGAGTAGGTATTGGGTGAATCGCCGTCTGACGACGTCTATGGTTACCTGATGGGACAGTCCTTCGACTCCGACAGACTTTGGCCCTCTAAGGGGGGCCCGTCATCGTGTTGGCAACGCGCCGTCGGTCGACCCGGGTTTTTTTTTTATCGTGGTAAAATCATCAAATGAGTCCTCATTGAACCCGGGTGGGAGGACTCCCACCAATTACTGTCAGACTCGTACTGACTATCCACGGTGTCTTTCAATAGCCCTTTACGTTCCGGGGTCACGGTAATTCGTTAGTCCCGCGTCCCCAGCAGGCTTTGGCCCTCTATAGAGGGGCCCCGTCATAAAGGAAATAAAGGATAAATAAATAAAAAATAATGGTGACACTCTTTGAGGCGCGCGTGGAACACAACGCGCCGTCGACCCGGGTATGGTCTATGGTCGGACAGCGAGTCGCCCATTACTCGCCGGCCGCATGCCCGCGCCTACGGTGGCCGGAGATCGTCTGGCGATGTCCTTCGCTGTGGGCGTCCCACCACTGCGGGTGGGGCGGAGGGAGGACGTTGTCCTCTTCCTCACGCGGCCCGCCTCCTCCTTCGCGAGCATGACTGCTTCGCAGGAGGCGGCCGCTTCCCACTCCGTCTCGCCCCGCAGCATGAACGCGACCAATGCCGGGCGCAAGAGTTCGCCGCCTATCGCCTCCGTGAGGACACGGCGGTGCTCTGCCCAAGCGGGGCGGTCCTGCACCGTATGCTCTACCAGATCCTCGCAGTGGTGACAGCCAGGCATTTCTTCCTTTCCAATCAGACACTGCAACCTCCCGAAACATCCGTGCCCGGTGAGGATGCCATGGCGCCTCTCCAGCCACTCCTTTAAGAGGGGTCTTACCGCCGTGATTGCGGCGTGCCCTGCTTTACCACCCTAAGGTTTAATCTGAATTAATGGAAATTGTTGATGTTACAATTTCATCGCCTGACGAGCTCGTACCTACATAATATTTATGACTGGATGAATGATGGCACAAGAGGGCTTTGTGATTTTCAGTAGGTACTCTACTCTTCCGCGTCGCGGGACTAACGAATTATTGTGACCCCGGTACGTAAAGGGCTAGTGAAGAACACCGTGGATTTTAGTCAGTGCGCTCTG
The DNA here is from genome assembly GCA_954870645.1 of Agrotis clavis. Taxonomy (NCBI): domain Eukaryota; kingdom Metazoa; phylum Arthropoda; class Insecta; order Lepidoptera; family Noctuidae; genus Agrotis; species Agrotis clavis. The sequence goes on from OX940925.1 coordinate 17,359,224, forward strand.
CACTGGGTGGTGATTGATGATTTTACGACGATAAAAAAAGGTAGGTACTCTTCAAGACTCCGCCATTTTTGCTACCCACGTCTTGCGTTCCCATCGCTACGTTTCCATCGCTTACGTTTCCCACGTTTTCAGGCAACGTTTGTTCCCAGCCGACGCCCTACGTACCAAGAAACATGATCTTACGATGCAGATGATTTACACTTTTAATACGAAGGGCGGTCGGTTTGTTTTCCCACGTATTGCTGCCAACGTGTTCGTTTCGGCGAGTTGTTTAACAGCGTTTTTGTTTCCGACGTGGTAACATCCCCGACCCTTGCTTCAGCCTTAACTAATTGCATTCAGATCCAGTCTGTCCCTTGCTACCCTCCCTCAGACTGCGTTTCCACTGAGGCGGAGCGGAGCAGAGCGGAGAAAAATTCACCAATCACATAGCTTGAAATCCACATCTCGCTTCTCCACTCAAGCCATGTGATTGGTGAATTTCTCTCCGCCCTGCTCCGCTCCGCCTCAGTGGAAACGCAGCCTAATTGACGCCCTAAACCGAGGTCCGTACCCCACAGGGGGTGTCCTTAGCATGTGGTCACTTAGTTTTTAACTTAGTTTGTAAGCCCCGAGTGTACTACGCTAGTGCGACAAACGGAAGTGCGAAGAACGCTTGTGCTACAAAACTGTACTGCGACACACCATAGTTCCAATGCACGCTTGTGCGACACACTGAAGGGCCTGCCTGGTCAGGTCATTTAAAGAATCCACAGGAAAGACCGATTGAGAAGTAACCAACCTTTGGAGGTTGAACTACGAGATGCCCTACACAAAAAAAAAACATGAGCATCACCAGCAGTGGGTTTAATTAGAACTAAGGGGTTCCTTAAATAAGACCCAACATCTCAGTGTCAATGCATGCAGGGCATGCGAACGGCGAATGGGTGACTTGCCGTTAATGGACCATGCCCAGGCCAACACGCGTCTTGTTCCACTCGCAGAACTCATAAAAGGTAACCGTAACCGTAAAGGGCTATTTATGGACGTTTATTGACACATGTCATAAGTACACACAATGGAAACAAAAAAAATCAGATTGAGATGAAAACCTAAAAGGCTTTGCCAAATAGGTACTCGAATTTTGAGTGAATAAATTGGTTTTATTTTTAGTGTCTCGATGTCTCTATCATCGTGTGTCTGGCACAATTAATCTCCAAAAATATCATATTCTATTATTACTTAGCTAAAAGATATATTACGACCGTCAAAAGCGGTGTTTGTCAGTCAAGTGTGAACGATCCCTTTGTGCCTTCAATGACACGTGCGGCCAACTGTCAAATATGATCAGTCCTTTACTCAATCCATTGGAAATAAGGCCGATGAAATATCGGTACGGTTTTTTGAAGAGAAAATGAATGCCTCAAACCAAATTAGATGTTTCATATTCAATTCTCGTTTACTTTTTCATTCAGCATTTTATAAACATGATGGCTTTTCTTTTAACGTGGTAAAATCATCAAATGAGTCCTCCTACCCAGGGCAGGGCAGGCTTGTACTGACTAAAATCCACGGTATCATTCAATAGCCCCTTACGTTCCGGGGTCATGGTATTAGTTAGTCCCGCGACCTCGGCAGGCTTTGGCCTAAGGGGGGCCCGTCATTGTGCTGACACTCTTGAGGCGCGCGTCGAACACAACGCGCCGTCGATCCGGGCATGGTCCATGGTCGGACAGTGAGTAGCCCATTACTCGCCGTTCGTAAGACGATCTCCGGACACCACCACCACAGCCAACCTGTAAGTTCAAACACGGGAATACTAATGTGTGATTTACAATTCTAGTTATGTACCTACATGCGTACTAAGTTATTGATATCACTGACATCGTTGAAGGAAATCATCTTGAGGTAATGCGTTGGAAATAAAATACCGAGCACATGATTTCTGTATTATATTTACAGCTTACTTGAAGTATTTACTGCGTTTATTGTATAGAAAACGCAAAAGCGTCTCTAGTGTATGAACAAGGAACTAATTTTTCCATTAAATTAACATAAAAGTTAAACTACTTTACTTTTTATGTCAAAGTACCTACTTTACGCCATAAAACCGAGAACGAGTTATCACGAGTTTTCACTATTTTACTTTACAACGTCTTTCCAGTATTTACAGCGATTCTTTTAAGGAAAAATGGAACAGCGCCTCTGGTGTGCAAAGAAGGAACTAATTTTTTCCTTGTGTCAATTTGAATATTATTATGTCAAAGTTCCAGTTACGTCGAAACTCCTGATAAGGCCTCAGTCATGCAAGGGCCTCGAAGGCCATCAGACTTTTTGAGTTGAAAAATTAGTGTGTTAGAAATAGGATGTTTGTGTGATGAATAGAATGTGCTGGTTATATTGATATTAATATCGACTTTATTGTCAAGTTTTAGAAATCAGGATGGTAAATGTTATTTATTTACTGTATGTAAGGTATCTCTTAGAACGTTTGTACAGGAATGGGTTTATAAAGAAAAGCACAAAATCAAGACTAAGTATTTATTACCAAGCTACATCCGTTCGCAAACCCTAGGTCCTCGTGGAGAAGAACGGAGAAAGAAACTCCACGGCAGCATATTTTATCAGTACACAGTCACACATTTATAAAAATACATCAAATTCTCATCATAATAAATATCCTCATAAATATCAATTAACTCAAATTTTCATTGTAGAACATTAGAACACAAATTATAACTTTCACATCACACAGTTGGATTCTCAATTATTAAATCACATTAATTAAACAGAACACCACTCAGAGCACAGCTTTTACCTTATAAAACGATTGGATAATAATCACCACCAATGTGAGGGTACATCTATTTTTATAAACTTAGAATTGTACCACTTCCAACAAATATTGCCGCCATAATTGACCAATGGCAGAGTGTCATACATTTTAGCTAAATAACTAATGAAATAAATAATAATAAACAAAACCTATGTAGTAGAACCTTTTTAAAACTTGATTACATCATTTAGAAATTTAGTTATTATTTATTTGTAACCTTTATTAATTTCGATACAATATTTGACTATCAACTGTTTTCGTTCGGAAATCAGTTGATCGTAGTTTTAATTATATTTCTATTATTAATTACATAGGAGCTATGTATCATAAATTCATAAATCTAACAAGTGCGTCGACTTAAGGACGCACGGATGAATTTTTGACTCTGTATTGTTAATTGACGGCACGGTTAGCGTAGTGGCTGACGATTGGACTGCTGCGCAGCGTGTCGCGGGTTCAATTCCCGCACGGAACAAATATTTGTATGACCTACAAGTAGTTGTTCCGGGTCTGGGTGTTTGTGTATGTGTGTTTCTATGTTTGTAAACGCGTGTCCATCAGCCCAGCAAGAAAATGTTTTTTACAAGGAATTGAGTTTTGCCATTAATTAGTGCGTAATAAGCTGTAAATGTGCGTCACATTAAAAAAATTGTGCGTGCCATGTTTTAGGAATAAATTCGAAAAAACGATTCCTGCTGGGATAACGTTTTTCCAGCAAGAAAATTTTGAACGAGTGACCGGAGCCAAAAAAAAAGTATATCGGCATGTAGCTTAAATTAGTGCATAAATGTGCGCTGAACATAAAAATTGTGCGGCTTAAGGCTTCGTAGATATTTCATTTCCTGCTGGGCTGACGTTTTGCAAAATCTGGTTTTTTAGGAAACAATAATTGTGCGCCCGTAGAAAAAACGCAAGTTCGTAGATCGTAATTTGTGCGTTATTTGTGAATTAATAGATTTTCAAAAACATCTACCGTTTCGAAGTAATCATAAATTTATGAAAAACCTAAAAATTATGTTATCGCTTAAATAAACAAACAAATAAACGTGCTGTTTTCGGAATTCGGTTTTGCTTGCTGTTTTTAACACCCACCAAAAGTTTAAAGGCAAAGAGCACATACGTTTTTGAATAATACCCCTTTAAGTTAAACTGAAAATGCTTAAGCTTTGACGCGAAAGTGCAAGAAATAGAACCAACCCAAGATAATTATTTATGGACCAAAAATTAGAGCGTTTAATTAAGTATACATTCCGTAAATTTCAGCTTCAAGCATTTCTTATTTTAGCAGATATAAATCAAGAACCAAAACTATTTCTACATAACTGGTTATCCGACCAAATGCGAATGACAGCAAAAAGGCGACGGTTTCATACATACCGACAACCTTCTTAAATTTTCTTACATACATTTTATGCCTGAGTACACTTAGGAATAAAAGTGTTAGGGTAATAGATAAAAGTATTAGGGTTAAAAATACTTTATTAGTATAAAGTATTTTTTATTTTATTTTGTTTGATATACATATTAAAAAAAGGTGCGGTGCTGCGGATATTTTATTACTTAACGAAAATTAATAAACACGTATAGATCGTTTTTTTTTTTAAGAATACTATGTAGGTATAAAAAGTTCTAATTCATTAGAGACTTTTATTTGGGAACAGTTTTTATCCTGTCACGCGTTTGAAACTTGACATGTGATACTTGTTTTCCTGAATTCGCAAACTGAGAAAACAGGTTGTTTTTTTATTGCTCCACCCAGTGCCTGAGGAAGTGAGGATGTATTTGATTTTTTTTTTATCAGAACAACATAAATTATGTAATTCATAAATATACAGGTTGAATTTTAAAACTGGGTGTCGATGATCAAATCCGAAACTATGAGAAATACTGAATGAAAAAATCCTATGGCCACTGCACCACGCCTCATCGCGTAGCGCGGGATGGCAGATTTTACCATTGTATGCAAGTATCTCTATTTATATAGAAATCACGCCTAGCACAACACACTGCCGACGAGAAAAAGCGCGGGAGGGCGCCCCGCGTGCTGTTTCTGCCTGCAAACTGCATCAATGGCTCTTTGAAAATTAGATATTCCTGGCCAAGATTGAACCCTTGATTTAGGGACAAAAACCACATGCGGTATTATTGATGTTATAAAATAGGATTTTTTATTCCTTATAACACCGCTAGTATCGCTATGTATGAGGATCAAATTCAGGAAAGTAATGGCATACTTACAGCCGAACCTACACAAAATACTGAAAACACCCTAACCACCCTATCCTACCTGTATTACCTACCCTACCAACGCCATCCAGTAAATTACGGAAGATGAAAACCAACTTCACTGAGAATCTCCTATTAGATATTATTATCCCTTGATTTATGTTCAGATATTTTAACTCAGATCAAAGAAATAGGTAGATAGAGCGCTCAGAACACGCGAGTGTGTCCACCAAAGTTAATACAAAATCAAAGTCGAATACAAAGTCGCGACAGTACCAAGCTACGCGTCGTACCAAGCTGCGCGTCGTTGTTGTTTGACAAAATATGCCGTCTCGTGTCTTTAACCATTGTAAAAGTTGTTCTCAAAAACAAAGAAAACATTATAGAATGTAATTCGATTTAATTTTGTACTAACTTTGGTGGACACACTCGCGTGTTCTGAGCGTTCTATCTGCCTATTTCTTTGATTTGAGTATCTAAAATACTTATTCTCCTATTCTGGACGAAGACAAAATCATTAATGTAACAAAAATCAATAAAATTGGTCCAGTTGTTCTTGGGTTAAAAATGTGGTAGGTAACTAACACAGTATTTTTTTTAAATACTATTCTTCGATAAATGGCTCATTTCACACTTATATTTTTTATTAATCTATCTCTCCGTGTGCGAAAATAAACACAGATCAGTCTCTCTACACTAAATCCAGTTCCGTGCATTTTGAAAACAAAAACAGTCACCTCCGATTGGCGGTGATTGTTTTTTTTTTTAAATTTCGGCATTGATCTACGCGTTTTTATGACTTAGAAATTATCTGAATATTATTAATTTATAAATGGAATATCATATATAAACATTATTAGTTTTAATAGATATTAACTTTTATTTGTGTTCTAAATTCTAAAATATTAAAAAAAAATATTTTGCATATTAGTCTGTTTAGCGACTTTATACCTTTGCCCCTGCTTCAACCTGGCGAAAGCAAAGCGCAAAAAAAAAAGTAGAACCATAGCTTCTTTTAGTTCCTGACGAAATAATATTTCCCGCGTTCTAGACGCGGGAAATATAATTATTTCGTCAGTATATAACTATTTGATGTGTGAAAATGTTTTTCTCTCTATTTTACTTCGTAAGAGATTTATGATTCTAAGTTATAGGTACTAAAAATATTGTTTTCATTATGCATTTTTATACGTATTCTCCGTATGACTTCAGGATAGACCTGTGCTTTTAGAAATTACAAAAGTCCACTCATTAAACCTATTTTGATTTTATTGTTTTTTCATTTGAGAACAATATACCTACCTATGATTTTCAAGTACCTAACTTAATTTGATCAAAGCTCGTTTAATTCCAATTCGAATTTAATTCGAAAAAAATTCAAATCATTAACACGACAAACAAGAATAATAAAACTACTGCCAATAACGTAATGGACGCGACTGTACACACAACAGCTTCACATAGCACTGTAATTTATAGAAGGTCATCGGTATGTATGAAACCGTCGCCTTTTTGCTGTCATTCGCATTTGGTCGGATAACCAGTTATTTATAAATAGTTTTGGTTCTTGATTTATATCTGCTAAAATAAGAAATGCTTGAAGCTGAAATTTACGGAATGTATACTTAATTAAACGCTCTAATTTTTGGTCCATAAATAATTATCTTGGGTTGGTTCTATTTCTTGCACTTTCGCGTCAAAACTTAAGCATTTTCAGTTTAACTTAAAGGGGTATTATTCAAAAACGTATGTGCTCTTTGCCTTTAAACTTTTGGTGGGTGTTAAAAACAGCAAGCAAAACCGAATTCCGTTAACAGTACGTTTATTTGTTTGTTCATTTAAGCGATAAGATAATTTTTAGCTTTTTCATAAATTTATGATTACTTCGAAACGGTAGATGTTTTTGAAAATCTATTATTTCACAAATAACGCACAAATTACGATCTACGAACTTGCGTTTTTTCTACGGGCGCACAATTATTGTTTCCTAAAAAACCAGATTTTGCAAAACGTCAGCCCAGCAGGAAATGAAATATCTACGAAGCCTTAAGCCGCACAATTTTTATGTTCAGCGCACATTTATGCACTAATTTAAGCTACATGCCGATATACTTTTTTTTTGGCTCCGGTCACTCGTTCAAAATTTTCTTGCTGGAAAAACGTTATCCCAGCAGGAATCGTTTTTTCGAATTTATTCCTAAAACATGGCACGCACAATTTTTTTAATGTGACGCACATTTACAGCTTATTACGCACTAATTAATGGCAAAACTCAACTCCTTGTAATAGACATTTTCTTGCTGGGCTGATGCACACTGTAAACGCACCCACGATACAGGAGAAATTCCTAGTGTGGGGCAAAGTTTTTTTAAAAAGAAAAAAGGCAGAAAGAAAAATTTAAATAAATAAGACTTTCAGCGAAGTTATTAATTTTCTCCTACAACTTCGTCTTCGACTTAATGTTGATTAACACATCAGTTAAGTACTTAAGAAATAAGTAAAAATCACGCGTGAATACCGCCCGGTAAGTAAGTTGGTAGGTAGTTAATTAAGCAAGTATGCGAGTTGAACTTACTTACTTTTCCCTCTCTCTGATCCAAGAGATTGTAGAGTTGATACCTCCACGCTTTCTTAAAAAAGGGTCTTGTCGGACAGAAGGAAAACAAAAATCCTATAAGAGTTACGTTTTTTTTTTAATAAAAAATTGGTCTCCCGAGTTCGTAAGGAATTTTTACACTCTCTATTTTGAAACTGCCTTTAGTAACCTCATAACAACACTGAGTATAATTATTATAATCTCAGGAGACTTAAAATTAATGTGTTTAGGTTTCATGTTTATATTTATTGTAAAAGTCAAGTGCTAGCTTATTTTTTAATGAATATTTTCACCTCTAGGTTAGTCACAGCTTATACAGGGTTGAACCACACCTATCAGCTATGGAATCACATTTTCCATGCTCATCTTCTTCTGCCGCTCAGAACCGCACTAATTATTATGACTCTTATTATGACTCTATTCAAGATTGGGATATTAATAGATATCAATGTTCCCTCATTTCTATCACTTCAATGTAAAATAAATTAATAATGTAAAAAGTAGCTTATGTATCAAAACTGGTGGGGTCGCGTGACTAACGAATACCGTGACCCGGGAACGTAAAGGGCTATTGAACAACACCGTGAATTTTAGTCAGTACAAGTCTGATAGTCCCTCCCGCTCTGCCCTGGGTGGGAGGCCTCATTTGTTGATTTTACCACGTGAATTTAAAATGTATCAAATGTAAAAATGATAGCAACGGACGGACGCGGACGGTTGGATGAATGGGATGTGATTTCTTATACAGAATAGCATAGCATGTTTAGGTCGACTGCGCGTCGTCTTTAACGCGCGCCTCAAAAAGCTGTCAGATATGACATGTGACGGGGCCCATTAGAGGTCAAAAGCCTGCCGGGGTCGCGGGAGTGTCTAAACAGGTAACCGTGACCCGGGAACATAAAGGGCTATTGAAGGAACACCGTGGATATTTAGTCAGTACGAGTCTTACAGTCCCTTCTCACACTGAGCGGGAGGACATAATTTAATGATTTTACACGTAAAAAAAGAAGCGTAAATAAACACACTTTCAACTTTGTAATACAGTTAAGATTACGCTACTCCTACTCATTCTTATGTAATCATCGTGAAGAAGGAAAAAATACCCAATAAATCATGATAAATTTACAAAACCATGCATTGGATAGATCTTTTGTAAGTAGGCAAACTTCCTATAAATTTGAAAATTCAATTGGTGACGAAGCTTTTCAGTCGAGATCCTTGTTTCAACAAACCAGTGAACACAGTTATTAAAGGCTATGATCGACTGAAGATCATAAATAATTGGCTCTCAAGTTCTTAATGGATTCCATTGTCAAATTGTTGAGTTTTGAGGACAAAATGGTTGATGTAGCTTCAGTTGTCAGTTCAATGATAATTTTCTAACAAGAATTAATGTTATTTATGCTGCATTTACTTAAAGATTTTCCCAAATTTAATTATTTTCAATAGATAATAAATATTTATTATTTAGTTGCCAGCGGCTTCGCGTGTTTGACGAAAATTATCTCACGGGATTGAAATATCGGGATAAAAGTTATTCTGAGTTATTCAGAGGCCTTAGTGTGACGTAAAGAAAACTGGAACTTTGACATTAATTTCAATTTTTCAAGGAAAAAATTAGTTCTTTCTTCGTACACTAGGGGCGTTGTTTTATTTTTCCATACAATAAACGCTGTAAATAAAATACTGAAATCTTGTGATCGAGCTATTGGACATAATATCTCTGTAGCTACTACCACAGACTACTTAGAAATAGTACGTATGGTAGGTACTACAAAATTCATTATGGATTTATGAAAATAAGCACACATTCACCGCTCGTCCTTGTGTGGTGCAAGCGAAAATATAGGAACGTGTGAGTGAGTGATGAATGCTATGTTTATATTCTGCCAAGAATCAAGAAAACGTTATTCGTATGTTAATTCGATTTATTTTCCCGATTATGACTGCACTCAAAACAACTGATGAAACGATGCTTTCCTTTTTATTTTGAAAATGGTCATGCTATAGAATTTTCTAACATTTTGTCATTTTGCCTATTTTTCCGTCGACAGAATCCTTTTCTACGGTGTCATGCTACGAGTGCTGATGATCCAGAACAACAAGTGCTCAAGTGCTAGTGTTTTGTCTTCGAGTCTTCAAAAAACGTGTCGTGGACTTTTACAGGGCGGGGCGGGAGTCTGACAGTCCTGTCAGACTTGTACTGACCACAATTTATTCACGGTGATCCTTCAATAGCCCTTTACGTTCCAGGGTCACTGTTACCTGTTGATACAGTCCCACGACCGGACTTTGCCACTGCCAATAAAATTGTCCTATATCTGAAATCACACTTACGAAACTGATCACGTCTGCAAACTAGAATGTTATTATTATCAAAAAAATATCCAACTTTCCAAAGTTAAAATTAATCTTACTTGCGTAAGGTGACGCCCAAAGCACAAAGCCTTATTAGATACAAAACTTAGTATACATACTAAGAATAGAAACTCGTAAACTTGGATCATGAAAGTATCTTTCAAAGTAAATTAGGAAAGAAATATCCCACTTAGTTGATAGGTATCAAAGTATATTTTAATAAGGCCCGTCATCCAAGATACTTCTCAAAATTGACGTATTACATTATAGTATTATCCAATGAGTGGTTCGAATTTTATGGCTCGGTTCCACCAAAAAAGTGTGCAGCACATTTGTACGCGAACATTTTGGCAGAACTTCAACAGTGCGCGTACTAAAGCTGGTATCGCTTTTAACCTCTATGTCGACCGGCAAGGTTGGCCTAGACAACATTTATTGTTAGAATAGGCAATATTATTTTTATTGTAGCCCTATCTTTAACTGACGAAAAAATAGGAGGAGGCGAAAAAAGAGGAGGAGAAGCGGCGGTTAAGAATGTACAGTACTTTCACAGTTTTATGTCTTGTGACTCTGCAACAGTTGTAGCACCATAATATTTAGTGTTTTGATAATTCAAAACTGTAAGTAACCGTCCTAATTTAAATAAAACTCGGAGTTTGATATTATCAATGTGCATGTTATGTCTACTTTTGATAGCCATGAGCGTCTAGTTGTCAAGTAGTACCTACTTGACGGTAAACTGTATCGTGTATGGCTGGCATATCAGACATTGTTATTCTTTTCAAAGAAAGCGTGTCACGCCATACTTTTTGAGCCATTGCGAGCTAACTAGAAGTCACTGTAAAGTTCTAAACCGTAATTAAGTTATCTAGTATTTCAGTTTCTGTTTATTTATTACTGTGTGTTTACATACAATCTCAATTACATTTTGTTATCAGAACTACGTGTTTCTCAAACCTAATATAGTTATTTCGTAAATCCGTTGAGAAATCATATCGGTTCATTAAGTGAGTATATTTATAGAACAACCTTTGGAATGCGTGACGAAAATTGGTTCACGGTACGGTTATTTACTTACGTACGTATTAGATTTTCCCGCGATTTTGCTTGGGGGCCGTCCATTAATCACGTGATGATTTTTCTGGCTTTTTTTACCCCCCCACCCCCTTGGTGATACATGGTGAGGTTTAAGACTACAACGACGATATAATACTAGACTACGCATTGCACGATCTAACGAACAAAACTATTCTGCCAACTCGCTGAGGTACTACGTAAGCGAGGGGGACGGGGTACTGCGTTGTGCTTGTGATTGGCTAACTCAAGGTCTGTTATGTCTCAACGTATGTTTACGGCCCACAGGATTGGTCGAAATGAGACGAATATAAGACTTTTTTGCCTAATGTGTTGGCAGACATCGGTCGCCTGTTATTAGGAGTCTAGTATTATATCGTCGTTGAGACTACCCCCCACCCTCCTTCCTATATCACGTGTATTTTATAGAACCTAAAATTTTTGTAACTATTTTTAATATTCATAAAATACATGGGTTTGGGTATAATCAAATTTTATTATTCTACCGAGTGGCTTCCCAGTGGTTAGCGTGTGGCCAAAAAATGATCCAATTTTATTTTTGCTATAAAACGTTTACGTGTACAAGAAAAGTGTATTGTACGTGTAACACCACTTTTCGGTTAAGTATCCCGAAAAAATAAAGACACGTGATATAGGTATTACTATAACCCCCCGCCCCCCTGTGATATTTCGTGATTTTATATAGACCCCCTCCCCCCCATTTCGAACCTCACGTGATTAATGGACTCTCTGAGCCTTATAGTACTGCTGTTAAAGCGTCACAATCATACAACCTTATATCACAGTATAGAAATCATACAGTAGGACGACGCCTTTGATCTCGGGTAAAATGCCGACATCGTCTAGACAGTTATGCATCGGCCAGGGTTGTCACAAGTAAAGAATATTTATGAAATTATTTATTTATTGCAGATCAACATGGATAGCACAATTATAATGAAAACAATATTAAAAACACTTATATTATTAAGAAGTTGACTGACAATAAAAAATGCAGATAAGACGTATACTAAGAGATTTAAAAATTGAGCTGATGCATTTGATAACTAGTTACTGTGACATTTACGACGTGGACTGTGATATTTTTAATTAAAACTTCCAAACAAATAAATAACATTAATACAATAACATAAATACAATACAAATTAATAAATAATAAGTATATTCTAACCGAAAGGGTACTTACATACATGTGAAAAAAATTGCTACAGACCACCAAACTGAACAACTTTTACTATAGGACCAACTCGAGAGAGATTTAAGTTATTTAGATGGCATTTCGTAACCAGCACCCCAATTTATCACGGAATTGGCGTAATACATTTAAATTGACGCCCGCCATCTTGGATTTAAAAAAGAATGGCTATTTCATAACAAGCACCCCAATTTAACTCGAAATTGACACCCATATCAAATTCTAAGAAAAAAATGACGTCCGCCATCTTGGATTTCAAAAAGAATCGCTTTTTCGTAACATGCACCCCAATTAACCTCAAAATTGACACCCACATCAAATTCTAAGAAAAAAATGACGTCCGCCATCTTGGATTTCAAAAAGAATGGCTTTTTCGTAACAAGCACCCCAATTAACCTCAAAATTGACACCCATATCAAATTCTAAGAAAAAAATGAGGTTCGCCATCTTGGATTTCAAAAAGAATGGCTTTTTCGTAACAAGCACCCCAATTAACCTCAAAATTGACACCCATTTCGAATTCTAAGAAAAAAATGACGTCCGCCATCTTGGATTTCAAAAAGAATGGCTTTTTCGTAACAAGCACCCCAATTAACCTCAAAATTGACACCCATATCAAATTCTAAGAAAAAAATGACGTCCGCCATCTTGGATTTCAAAAAGAATGGCTTTTTCGTAACAAGCACCCCAATTAACCTCAAAATTGACACCCATATCAAATTCTAAGAAAAAAATGAAGTCCGCCATCTTGGATTTCAAAAAGAATGGCTTTTTCGTAACAAGCACCCCAATTAACCTCAAAATTGACACCCATATCAAATGCTAAGAAAAAAATGACGTCCGCCATCTTGGATTTCAAAAAGAATGGCTTTTTCGTAACAAGCACCCCAATTAACCTCGAAATTGACACCCATATCAAATTATAAGAAAATGACCTCCGCCATCTTGGATTTCAAAAAGGATGGCTTTTTTGTAACAAGGACCCCGAATAAACTCAAAATTGATGCCCGTACTTAGTAATTTAAAAAAAAAATACGTCCGCCATCTCGAAATTCACCCTTGGTAATTAACAAAAAAAAGTCCACCATTCCACTCACAGAACACGTAGCACCATTTTAAATAAACAAATAAAAAATAAACACGCACGTCACACGCGATAGCCCTGAATGATACAGCCCGACTTACACTAACATCGTTCTGTTCGCAAGTCGGGCTCGGCTTACCCGCGTCTCACCCCTCACACCCCGCACGATTGCCCTGTCTAGACGTCTTCGTCGGACGACTGTAGGATTATTAGACTGTGCTTATATTCTCACTTTATTTTATAAGAAGTTATTTTTGTTTATTTGCGATGGCGATGTTTCCGTCTCTTCGATCCGTCCCTTGGTAGTAAAGAGTACGTTGTTATTTTAAGTGATAATAATATAATAGGTACACTGAAAGGTTTGCCAAACAGCGAGCTTAGCCTGGCGCGACGCTAGTAGGGCATGCAACCGGGAAATCCCGGTACCGAAAATACCAGGAAATCCCGGGAATTTTTAAAGCAATCCTGTACCGGTTCTTCGTCCCGTAGTCCCGGTACTTTCGATACTTTCGGTACTTTATTATTTTCCTTCTTTTTTTCAATATAAAGTTACAAATCATATCCAATAAACTATTCTTTTACAATATTGTTCATATAAAACATTTTATTTGAAAATAATGAGAATTTCATAAACAAAAACTAATCAGCAATGTAAGTAAGGGGTCAGTTATGATGATGATTATGATTAATTTATTACATTACTTTCATTTTGAAGAGAATAACTTTAATCATGCTCAGATTTTGTGTATTTTATAATTTTTTGGTTTATTCATCTCTAAAAAGCTTTTAAATTTTTTATGATAATACCTTTATTTTAAAGAAAATAGCGTTTGTTACATTCTTTTCTTGAGTTTTATCTTTTTTTCATCTCGAAAAAGCATTATACTAGTTTTGTTTTGCTACAGTTTGTTTAATGATATTTATTTATAGTAGAAGGAAAAAAGTGACCAAGTATGTGATGTTAAAGACTTATTCTATAGAGGAAAGAAGAAAGTAATTACGTGACAAAGATAGGCTTATTTCTAATTCAAAATATAGTAGGAATTTCCAATATTCAAAATATAGTTCTGATATATTTTAATTATTATACCTATTTAAAAGTTATTTTTATATCAATATAAAAAAATACGTGTGGCATTCGGAGAATGTGGTGTGGGTGGCAATGGAGTTATTAAACTCCATTTTGCGCGCTAGAGCGCAAAGATTTGTTCAAAATTCGGACAAAATATCTTGTAGTCAATTATTTTCTTCACTGGCAGGCGAGGCGCAGAGCCGCCCCCACTGCATTTCCTCGCTTAGTGAGGTGAAAAGTTGTGTGTTGCATTCGGAAGCAAAGTTTTTCTGCATCTCGTACTTTTGAAAAGTTCGTTGTGAAATTTTCGCGCCAAATATTAACTTTGCAGCCTTGCATAACAAATAACTATTTTATTTTTAAGGAAAATTAAAATGTTCGTGATGCACTACTGTAATATAGAACTTCTTTGTTTGCAGGAGAATTTTATAAGTAGGTTTCATTGTGAAAACTCCTTTTGTATCTAGCCGTTTAGAATTAGTAAGATAAAGTAAATTGTTTTTATGACGGATATTTTTATGATTACCGAAGTCTCCCGAACTGAAACAACGTTAGACGATGCTGGTGTCAGCTATTTTCGTTAGGTTTTTGTTGGGAATGTCTTGATTTGGTCGCCGCGCCGCGCCGCGATCAGAGCCCGCGATAAAAGCTATGCAATAGCTTAAAAATGCATTTAAATTCGGTTCCTTGAGATTATGTTCTGATGATTATTGTCAATTATAGATTTACGAATAACACAAAGTTTTATGAACTACTCCATCCCACCCACATTTGTAATGAGTTCATTTTTCAACTGATTTAGATAGTTTTATGTAGTGTGCACGCACTCGTGCTTTTCATACGATAAGTTAATAGCGACATTTGTAAGTGAGTACCGAAAGTACCGAATTTCCCGGGAAATCCCGGTTCCATGTCCCAGTACCGAAACTTCGGTACCGGGTTTAAAAAAGTACCGGTTCTGCAACCCCTAGACGCTAGTGTGGCGTGTCCTTGGCGTGTTAACTTAGTATGAAAACAAATGAAAATTAGCCCGTTAAACGTTGGCGCTAGCGGCGTGTTTTGTTAATACACACATCAAAAGTGTCTAGGGATCAAGCATTTTTATGCGGATTTCTTGAGATTGAGATGTGGCTTTGTAATAAATTTATGATTTTATAAATTTATATGGATCCTTTTTGGTGCATTTCATAATTTGAATCAGGAACTGTAAATCAAACTCGAGTAAAAGATGAAAATCAGCTGTCAATATTTTCCCTATAAAAACATACAACGCATTGAAGACATTATTAGTGCTACTGTTTCCCTACTACTGATTAAAACCAACGTTATTATGGAGCGGCGACGTCATTTAAGCAGGGAAGAAATGCTCAGAGCCGTGGGAATGATAGAAGCTGGTTCCCGGCAACGTACTGTGGCTTTAGCTCTGAATACAAGTCAGAGTGTTATCAGTCGACTTTGGACACGTTACCGAAGCACTGGTACCATGGCTGAGCGCCATGGAGGACGGTATCGCTGCACCACACGGAGACAAGACCGATACATTCAAATCTTAACTCGAAGAGCTCCAACAATAACCGCCATGATGTTAGCCGTGAGGCTTCATCACTCTTCAGGGAACTTAATTAGCGACCAAACAGTCAGAAACCGCTTGCATGAAGTGAACCTTCATTCCCGAAGACCGCTACGGGTACCACCTATAGCAATGCACAATCGTAGGATTCGATATCAATGGGCTCTTGAACACAGAAATTGGGCAGAAGAACAATGGCGTTTCGTGTGCTTTTCTGATGAGTCTCGTTTTGGTATGAGACCGGATACAAGACGTATACGACACTGGAGAACCCCTGGACGCCAACAGCGATTAAAATCCTGCCAGGAAGTCCATCCTTATAGTGGTGGAACCATCATGGTATGGGCGGGTATTTGGATCGGCGGAAGAACTGAGTTGATTTGGATCAGAGGCAACCTCAACGCTCAAATTTATGCTGAGACGATTGTATCAGACGTCATCGTTCCTCTACAAGTGCAAATCGGTCCCTTATTTCAGTTAATGCATGATAATGCACGACCGCACACCGCAAGAGTTGTAAGACAGAGTCTCGCCGCAGCTAACATCAATGTCCTGCCCTGGCCTGCTCAGTCGCCAGACTTGAACCCGATTGAGCATGCATGGGATATGCTACAGAGAAGAGCTCTGCCGAATATGGAGGGTATCCAGTCGCAAGAAGACCTTTTTTGTTGTTGCAACGAACATGGGCGGCCATTCCACAGCGTGATTTGGATGAACTCATTTTGAGTATGCCAAACCGATGTTCTTGTGTTGTTAGTGTTCGCGGTAGAAACACGGATTGTTAGTTGTTTAAGTTACCCAATAAAATTTTAAAGAAAACTGTTATTTCAGTCTTTTTTTCGAACTTTAATGTTAGTGGTTCAAATGTCAAAAATCCCTTTATTAGGAAAATGGCAAATTTCTTTATGAATGCAAAGGTGACTTGGTTTATCGTTACTGTGACAAACGATAACACTTTATTTGATGAATCCTTAAAGAACATTTTAATTAATATCAATCAGGAGAAAAGTTATTGCAAAAATATATGTTGATCCCTAGACACTTTTGATGTGTGTAGATTTAAATATTTTATGCATTTCTATTTTTTAAATGCGATTTGTTAGGATAGATGGATTGATGGAAGTTTGTTACTCTTTTCTTGGATGAAATTCGGTACACAGATAGTTTATAAACTGGATATGATAAAAAATACCCTCAAAAATATCTTATACTAGCTTTTGCCTGCGACTTCGTACGCGCATAACGTTTATTTATCGTTCCTGTGGGAATTTCGGGATAAAAACTATCCTATGTCCATTCCCGGCTCTCAAACTATCTTCGTACCAAATTTCATCCAAATCGGTTCAGTCGTTTAAGCGTGAAAGAAAGACAGACGGACAGAGTTACTTTCGCATTTATAATATTAGTAGGGATTTTTATCTTAGTAAAACTTTTCCGTGGGATAATCAAGAAACCGCCGGCTGGCAACAGCTAGTAGGTATAAAGTAATGATGCTTCATAATACAAAAAACAAAGATTACAAAATACATTCGTGTATTTGTGTTGATTCAAAATGTCGTAAAATTGTTTACGGAATAATTCAAGTGTGCTGTTAAATCAAGGTTTTTTTTTCCAATAAAATGGCGAACGCGGTCCCAATTTCCTTTGGCAGATATTTGAGATTGTTTTTTTTTTCACAGGCAATAGGTACACTTGTTCAATCTTTCGAGCATTTCTGTCAATATTTTTCAACAAACACCCACATCAATCTTTTTATGTTTGTACATTGATTTGTAAGCATTCAGAGATTACAACATGTTTCTAGGGTTCAACCGAATACCTACGTCAGTGCGATAGCCAGTTTTCGTAGGTAACTAGGCTAATGCTTGAGCTAAGACTAATTCGCTCAAGATTTGCTCAAGATAGATTTGTGCTTAAGATTGCTCAGCTCAGCTTGTTGTCATGACAACGATTCAGAACGCCCACTTATATTATTTTAGTCGCTATTTTCGGGTATACCTACAAAGTGATTCGTCGGTCTGGGAGCATTCCTTGAAAAGGGTGGCAATAGATTTAATTTCCAACAATATCCTGAGGTCCAAACTATTTTGGATAAACGTTTGAAGATTTTTCGATATATTTCTTCCTCTCCTGAATGACTAACTACCTAATTATGAAAAATAGCCTCTGTTATCACTCCTATTATGTAACCTTCCGTAACTGAGATAGATATTTTTAAATATTTACTACTAACTTTTTAGACCTCTGTACCCTGTACACAAGAGCATTCATAATTTTGTGATTTCTAATAAAATTCACGTATATAATATACGGTTGTTATGTAATACGTGATCGTTCTAAAGCAATCTTGAGCATACGATGAAAAGTTTACAATACAATATTGAACTTTAACTTCCGCTTAAACCTTTTAATCAGATCCTTTTTTAATGCCTTTCTACCAGAGATGTAATATGTAGCTGTGCTGCGAGGATGTATAAGCTGAGCTACGAAACTATGTGACCGCTTCCACTGAAGCTACGCTATGTAGCTGTGCGGATAAGATGTGTTATGAAGATGCGCCGCCACAAAGTAGCTGCACTAAGAAGATGCGCAACTCGAGCTATGCGATGTATCGATACGACGATACTAGGGAAGATGACCCATAGCACGCATCCATAGCATGAAAATCCTAATGCGGTTCACATAATACATCTACTTACCAAGTTTCATCAGGATAGCTCTTATACTTTCGAAGAAAAGTGGATGTGACATACGGACGGACAGACAGACAGACAGACATGACGAATCTATAAGGGTTCCGTTTTTTACTAAAAATGTATAGAAATATTGAAACACGCTACGAGGCGCCGCCAGTGGCAAGTTATCCGAGCAGTCCAAATAATTTATGTCATAGGGACTTTTCCACGAGTAAAGTCCCTTATTCGTGCCTGTTTGACGGCCAGGCGAAGAAGGTGACACAGTGAATATCACATTCCGAGTTGATAAATCAATCAAATGAGTTTCCCTGATGGGTGGAGTCTACTCCACCCATCAGGGGAACTGTCAAAATTACAAAAAAAAAACCATCAAAGTCCAATTTTCTATAAATAAAATTCATTGAGCCGAGAGTCCGTGTAGACGGTAATAGGCTCAACCTTTATTACATTTGAAAAACCGGCCAAGTGCGTGTCGGGCCACGCACAGTGTAGGGTTCCGTAGTTGCCCATCAAAATACTTATGCGAATTAACTAAACTGATTCGCTGAATTTAATTTTAAAGAGAAGAATTTTCAAAATCGGTCCAGGAGTCTTTGAGAAATCGGGGAAAATACATAAAAAAAAGATTACGACGAATTTAGAACCTCCCCCTTTTTTTGAAGTAAGTTAAAAATAGTTGACGATAAAAACCTACCTATCCCCAAAAAACATACCGTAAAAACATACCTATTACAGCTGTAAAAATAAAGTTGACAAACTTACATTTGCAGTTGAAGAGCTTGTTCTCCGATACATTTTGTTTAGGAAAATATGTTATCCAAGTACATTTTATAAGTTGGTCGACTATTACTCGTAAAGTTGTAAAGCCTACTTAGTCATGATAATTTTCTTTTAAACTTCGTTATATATACTACTATTGTGAATTTTTTCATACTCCCAAACATAACCGTTTAGCTGGTAGAGGGGGGGGACACTCGAGTCGAGCAAAAATTTGCACTTTAAAGCTTAATATTTCACAAACGAATCTTTTTATCAAAAAAATGTTAATGAAAACTATCAATATTTTTTAAAGACCTATTTAATGATACCCCACACTAAGGAGTACGCGAGAAAAAAAAAAAACATCCCCTCTTTACGTGTATAGGAGGTACCCTAAAAAAAAATATTTTACGAGATTTTATTTTACCACTTTTTCGGCACAACAAATCCGTATATTTACACCAAATTACAGCGCTCTAGTACTGTGCGTCTCTGAGCTAAACTGCGGACAGACAGACGGACGGACGGACGGACGGACGGACATGGCGAAACTATAAGGGTTCCTTGTTGACTACGGAACCCTAAAAATGTGAGTCTAAATATAGGAACCTTTCCATATAATGGGCGTGATATAAAGTTACATTTGACTTTCAAAGCTAGTTGAAAAAGGCCGGTTTTTGAAATCAGCTTATTGCTGAATAACATTGATGAGAATAATCTGCCGGATGAGAATAACATAATTTTCTCAAGAATGACTTAATTATTTTGTAATAGGGAATAAGAATACCTATGTATATGCGAGTGTTTTTTTTTTAAATATTTTCTCTATTGGAACATAAAAACAATTTGGTACACCTATTTTAATTTCATTTCATCATTTTCTATTGTATGTTTTTGACGTACTAAACCCGAACTCAAAAGGTATACAACGTGTAATGTAACGTTAAATTCGCAAAACCTCTCGTGGGGTAACTCAGCCCATGTTACTGAACAATTTTTGTTCTAAGACTTTTGGAAATTCGCAAAAAAAATGGTTTTTCATACAAAATGAGAAATTTATCGGGCACATCAGTATGAAAAATCTTTTTTTTTTTACGAATTTCCAAAAGTCTTTGAACAAAAATTGTTCAGTAACATGGGCTGAGTTACCCCACGAGAGGTTTTGCGCATTTAACGTTACACGTTGTATAATATGTATGTTCTTGATAATGCAAAAATAATATGTATGTTCTTGATAATGTAAAAAGTACATGAAGAAAAAAACAATACCTAACTGTATTTGCGGGCAGAAATAATAAAGACTTTTTGACTCGTTTGAATTGAAAGCCAAAAAATTAAATGTAAACAAGGAAGAGCACGTGACAAATGACGTCACGGGTTGGCCGCGACAGTCACGAATGTTTGAAGTGTCTTAGAAGATTGCAATGCAGCAGTGTTGTATTATTTTTTAACTTGCTATTGCCACCGGTTGCACCCGCTACAACTCTAAAATTATAAAACACACAAAATCGGCACAATAAATTATCTGTGCACCTCAAAATATGTTGAGTAATTTTTACGAGAAGGAGTTACAAACATACATACATCCATCCTCATAAGTTTACACGTTTATAATTTTAGTAGGAAATACACACTCGCGAGCAAAGTATGGATTCACTTACTCCGATTCCGCGCGATCTTGAGTACTTAATAAATAGTAAAGAACAATAAAAATGGTACTATAAAAATAGTATTTTAATGGTTTAACTGTTAACTCTAAATTGATACCAAATTCATTCACATCACGCCATTATTTAAGGAGCTATCCAGTATCAATTACAAGTAAGCGATTCCATTCTTTTGCTAGCTAGTGTATTATTTTGTTGAACCAGCGTATTCCCTATTTTCAATTTCGGACGCAAGCCTCCTCTCTGTGAGAGGGAGGGGGCTATAATCCACCACTGCCATCACAATTCTTATTTAGTCTAATCTGAAACATTCTGTCAGTCAGGAAGGGCGCGCTTGATCCATCCAATTTCAGGACAGCCGTTATCCGATATTGAATTATAGAGTCAGGTGGCTTTAATTAAACTAATCCGACCATAATGAATGCAATAGGGACCGATATTTTGTTAATCAAAGGAGTTCTGCAAGTGACATCTTGTCCTTTCTAAAGGCGCTCCCTCTCCGGGAGCATTTACGTGTATATGTAACATTATAGATTCGACTTTGAGCATTACATTACAAATATTACAATATTATCTCCCTGACTGACGTGCATTCTCGTACAGTTAGTATAAAGATACAAGGTGCGCATTGTGATGCTCGATTGTCTTCCGTCACTGATGAAATGTTCGAATCTGTAACGTTACATTACAGGTGAATGCTCGCGGTGAGGGAGCGCCTTAAAATCCTTTGTTTGTTATTCAATAGTAGATGTTGTCAGCGACTTTGCTCACGTATGTACCTCGAGAATAATCCCACAGAAACGTCTACTGGGATAAACTGTATCCAATTTTATTTAAACGTTTCCCCTCACAAGGAATTATTTCTCCTTATCGTGTGTGCGTTTACAAACATAGAAATTCACATACATACGGGTCTAGGACCCGGAACAACTACTTGCATACTCGCGAGACGCTGCGATACTATGTGTGTTATTCCAGACTATAATTGACCTCTTTGCCAAATTTCATTAAGATCCGTTCAGCAATTCTCGTGATTGAGTAACAAACGTCCATCCGTGTAATTATACGCGATGCATTTTGTAGACACGTCTACAAATTCTTGGAACATTTCTTATGTAGGTCTAGGTACAGTCAGCATCAAAAGTTGCTGACCACATTCAGATTTTCAAAATCGCTGTACACCGTATTATTACGTATTATTGCGGAGTACAGCGATTTTGAAAATATGAATGTGGTCAGCAACTTTTGATGCTGACTGTACCTATCGTGTATGTTCGTATTCGTATTAACAGTACACATATAGTATAGGTCATTATCCTCATCTGAAGCAGAAATTGTGACACAAAGGCACTAGTGTAATACAATATTATAAAATATTGTTAATAGACAAAGCGAACGACGAAACAAAAGGACCGCACGAAGGTACAATCAGGGTTCATTGACTGAAACAGAGCTTTTATCGTCCAAAATCTTATTTTATTAATGTTAATAATATTTATTATTATAATCATAACTATTATAATTATTTTAAATTGGAAAGTAAATCTGTTTGTTTGTAACCTTTTCACGCAAAAACCAGTGACCCGATTATCCTGTTTTTCACATAGTGTACAAGAACGAACATCTGGTACTTTTCATTCAGGAACTTTCAGAAGGCGCTACATGTACAATCGACAAAGTGGAAGCATGGCCCATTTTGACAATAAATCGTTTGATTTGAATCCGTCAAATTGACAAAGATCAAAGTCGTTACCATGGATATGTATGTTTACGCGAATGTGGACCTAATTGTATTTGAATGTATGTAGGAAAATAGGCTTATGGTGGGTTATCATTCCACTTTGTCGATTGTACATATAATCCGGGCATATCAACTCTAGCGAAGCCGCGGGCCTAACACATCGTCTACTGTTTATCCCGGTTTTATGCTCCAGTGGGATCATTTTCGGGTTCCATGTAACAAGCGGTTCTGCTGGGCTGGCAACAGCTAGTACCTTTACATAATTATTTTAATTATTTATGTACCACCTTAGTTATTTTAATTAAATTAAATCTGGTTTATTTACCATAATTTACGTCTAAATTAAAGTATTTAATTACTTTCAAGAACGCTATAACTTAAAGCCGGGCATTCATTAACACATAATGAATATTCTTAGCCACGTCATTAGTAACAGTTATAAGGGACTATAACCCAAATGAAACAGTTTAGAACAGAGTAACAACGGTGAAACAACGTGAGGAATCTGGCTTGTCCTAGAACCAAAAAATTCGAAGACATGTGACATCTATAAACCCGCACTGGGCCCGCGTCGTGGATTATGGCCCACTCTCTCTCACAGAGTGGAGGCCTGTGTCCCAGCAGTGGGAACATTATAGGCTGATGATGATGATGAAAACTTTACGTCCATTTTGAACCAAAGGCACAGGTGCCATGTTACCCACATTTCACCAATTCTTTTAGCTCCATGTTTTAAGCCGCGAGAGCTATGCCAGCTATGGAGAAGGCTATGGTCGGAGTCAGACTCAGAAATAAGAAAATTCGTAGACGAACCAAAGTTCTCGACAAAGCCCAGCGAATTAGCAAGTTGAACCGGCAGTGGGTAGGCCACATAGAACGCAAAACTGTTGGCCGATTGGACCGTGAGGTTCTCGAATGGAGAACAAGCACGCGCAGTGTAGGATGCCCATCCACAAGGTGGACTGACGACCTGATGAAGACCACAGGATCCCGCTGGATGCAAGCTGCTTCCAACCGGTCTTATTGGAAATCTATGGGAGAGGCCTATGTTCAAACGTCTTACGTCTGATATGAAGATGATAATTATGAACAAAGTGACGTGACACGACGACGCGACGCGACGACGCGACGTCTCCAATACCTTATGACTTTGGTATTCAGGTTCAACTATCGCAATACAAATCCGATACCAAAGTCATAAGGCATCGGAGACTTTCATCGCGTTGTGTACGAAGGGCCTAAATCAACAACAAGCATCAAAATTGAGGGCAATTTAGAAGCCTGAGAGATTTGATCGAATAAAAACTTCTAACTGCGGGAGACGTAATCAAGGCCAAAGATTCAAAAGCCTGTGTACTACTTCAGAAGAAAAAGAAAAAAAACTCTTTAATTCGACACACGCACAAAAAACTACAAGTAATTTAAAAAAGAAACATTATAAGAAAAAACGGAAAAAAGATGAGTTTTCTTTTTCGTATTTCTATTTTCTGCGATCTTGCCTGAACATCATCTTTCTAGGAAGTTCTAAAATAACCCGAACTCAAAGGAAATTAATTAGCTTAGCCAAAAGGAGCTTAGTACTAAATAATTCCATGCCTGTACCTAACAAACTTTGTGTGACCACGAAACTGTGTTGCCAACAGGACGAGCATTTATTTGAAGTGGCAACACTAACAAGCCAACTACATAAAATGAGTAAAGTTTCTGCTGTCTGTGCAGTGACGTAGCTAGGTGGGAGCGAACCGGACCGTAGCCCCCCTCCTCGCAAATGAAGGGGCTTCGCGACCAGAGAAAAAAAATGACAGCGGCGATCACAAGTATGTCACCAGATAACTTCTACTTGGAAATTAAGTCTATTGACCTACGTAAATATACTTGTGGTTTCTGATGAGTGGGAAATGAAAGACCCGAAGAGGCCTCGTGAAGCTGATGTCGCCGATGATCTCATTTAGGTCGAACGCCTTCACTGCTCGCGCCTCTTTATTGCAAGATGACTTCACGTCTTTACGTCTTAGCTTTTATTTCTAACTGGGAACTGAAAGTGTCAAAGAGGCCTCACAAAGCTGATAGATGATTTGGTTCCCCCAAATCATCTATACTATTTATGTGATTGTTAGCGACACCAGCTTTGCGAGGCCTCTTTGACGTGACTCTTACAGAGGGTCTCGCACGATCTTCGGATGTAAGTCATATTATTCGTCTTGAAAAAAAGGGCCTTGATGCGTCTCGCCCCTCCCAGATTCGGTCTCGCTACGCCACTGGTTTGTGTTACATTTAATAAAACCCTGGCTGGGTCTACAGTAGGCGTGTAGTGGGAGATACAAAACTGTCCTTCATTAACCTTCATACGGTCTTCAAAGTTACTGACGTAGACGGTCTTCGGGTCTGATTTGACCCAGTACTAGATTTCAGGAAGATATAAGTAATATTTCATGAAATAACCGTTATTAGGTCTTACATTTTTATAAATTATATAATTAGGACAGCTACCGAAATGTATATTTATTGGAATTTATTACAATTCTTAATTTTTTTATACTGAATCAACAAAACTTTGCAAGAATAACGTAATTTCAAAATGTGATAGGTTTTCACAGTTAGCACACAAAAGTAATCGTTTTAGAAAGCTGTTTCTTGTCTGTGTTTTTTGGCATAATTGATAGAATATTCTCTTGGTTGTTTTTTATCCTGTATCGTTTTTGGCTGAAATGGTGAATTATTTTCAGAGTACCTCATATCTTTTGGCAATTTTTTGTGAAATGTTTTTTTTCTCGTTTGTAAGTCGTGGGTTCGAACCCAGCCAGCCTCCAGCATCATCATCAGCCTATAAATGTTCCCACTGCTGGGACTCAGGCCTCCTCTCTGAGAGAGGGAGTGGGCCATAATTCACCACGGGGGCCCAGTGAGGGTTGGTCCATCGCATTACTTTTTGTAATTTATTTCATCACCACTACTCTCAAAACGGTGAAGGAAAACATCGTGAGGAAACCGGCATGTCCCAGAACTAAAACGTCGAAGAAATTTGACATCCACCAACACGCACTGAGCGCGCATGGTGGATTATGGCCCATTCCCTCTCACAGAGAGAAGGCCTGTGTCCCAGCGGTGGGAACAAGTTGGACACAAGTCTGAAGACCTAGGTAAAGGTAGAATATTATGATAAAAAAGTTGTTCCTTTCATATTCAATATTTCTGGTCATAATTCGAGCTTGTTTTTTAGTACTGTCCTTCCAAGTGTAATCTGATGTTCCCGTCATTTATCTCACCTCAACATTTATTGTAAGACTATAAGAGGGCTTTTAGAAGAACAATGCAACCATCCAAAACAAATTGGATGCTTGGTAACAAATAAAATAACATAATGTCGTTTATTTACTACGTAGGGTCAAATTTGACCCGAGGACCGTGCACGTAAAAAAAGTTATAGGTCGAAATATATGAGATATTTTGAAAAAATAATATACTTATTATATTCAGTTCAAAACTTTGGAAAAAGTCATGAAATATCAAATATCAAAGGAAATTAGCTATAGAGAAAACTAAGTTTCATTCCTTAAATGGGTCAAAATTGACCCGAAGACCGTATGAAGGACTAAAAATTCAACAAATTTCCATGTTAACAGAATAATTAATGAGAAAACATTTACTCAACAAGTATATTAAAACTGTGTACGGTTTTTTTTCTTGTTTTTAAAAAGAAATAGCAATCTGTATTTTTTTTTTGGTTTCTTCAAATGAATCCAGTGTAATAAAAAAACTGATTAAGTTCGTGTTGGACCACGTACAATAAAGGGTTCCGTAGTCAAATATTGTTATTACATTATTGTTTTCATTTTTTTACTATAATTTTATAACAATAATAGTGAAAATCTCATGCTATGCAACTATTTCAAAGATATGTAATATAAATTCTATTACATATCTTATACGTAGTTGCGTGGTTTGCCCTGATATTATACAAATATCAACTTAGGTGGAATTCCAACCTACCGCCTGCGCCGTCTGTCGGGAGAGAAACAGGGAAAAAATAACCTAGAGTCGCACTAGAGAAATGTCGAACTTCAGTGTGTCGCACAGGCGTGCATTCGAACTAGCGAGTCGCAGAACAGTTTTATCGTACGCATCAAGCACACATCCGTTTGTCGAACTCACGTCGTAGTACCCTCCACTAACTAACGTAACATATTTATCTAATCATTACATACTACATACATTTAAACTTAGACTTTAAAATTACGCAACGGACTTTTTTAAATAGATATAGTGATTCAAGAGAAAGGTTCTATGTATAAAACACGGACATTACAGTAGAGATTGCACCCTTGCGGAGCCGGGGCGTGTCGCTAATTATAATTATTATAAAATATAGTTAAAAGCTAGTACATTACTACCTAATACTAATTAATAGGAAGCTCAAGACAAATCAAATAAGGTTGATTGATAATGATGTAGCATTGTTTCCGATATTTACGTAGTGGCCTGTGTAATTCTTTCTTGCCCTACTTATATGATTGATTTGAGTCCGTATTAAGGTAGTTAACAATGTAAATAGAACGAGGTTAGAGGTAAACATCTATGCTTTAAGTGTTTGTAAACAAATATATCCCTAAACTCTCAGGTATAAAATGTTTCATTGCAAATCAATGGCAAAAAAACTAAAAAAAAAAATTTACCGCCTTCAAAAACAACCACAAAAAAGGGTAAAATAACCTCCAAACTTTTCTTTCGGAAGTCGGTGGCAAAAAAGACAATGAAATTAATAACGCGACTGACCGACTTCCGAAAGAAAAGTTTGGAGGTTATTTTACCCTCCAAACTTTTCTTTCGGAAGTCGGTGACTTTTTTTATTAATATCATTGTCTTTTTTGCCACCGACTTCCGAAAGAAAAGTTTGGAGGTTATTTTACCCTTTTTTGTGGTTGTTTCTGAAGGCGGTTACATTAAAAAAAAAAAAAATATTTTTCTCTTTTTAGTTTAAATATTCAACCACAATTCTTGTCAAATACGTCATTTTCTTACATGTGCACTAGATTTTTTTAATCCGTAGCACCGGTAATAACATCGTTAACATCTCTTTCATTCAATCCTTATCTCAAAAACTACTGAGCCGATTTTGATGAAACTTGCAGTATTCAATAAGTTAAACGATACCTAGTACAACAAAAAAATAAAAAGAATTAATTAAATCGGACTATGCGTATAGTATAGTTCCGGAGATACGCGAACACAAACATAATTTACTAAATCAGTCGATGCCGAGTCGTTACTAGAGGAGTTGTACCTTCCTTCATCAGCTCAGCTACATGAGATGATGATTTCCATACGCAAGTACTTAAATTACTTCATAAAATTTGCGAAAACGATGTGTGGGCCCATAAAATTTGAGGATTGCCCTCGATTTCTCCAGGATCCAATCATCAGATCCTTACATGGTGACAATGGGACCACTTCAGAAGTTTCTCATTTCGAACAAAAATAGAATTTTGAAAATCGGTCCACAATTGGCGGAGTAATCGCGTAACAATCACATAAAAAAAAACCATACTGTCGAATTGATAACCTCCTTCTTTTTGAAGTCGGTTAAAAAGTAAGGGAAATAAAAATAAAGTCAGTCAGTTTTGGCATTGGCTACTTTACATGTACGATACGTATTGACTGTCAAATTCTAAATTAACGCGACATACGTCACGGGCAAAATATAGTAAATATACAAAAATAAAACCGGCCAAGTGCGTGTCGGGCCACGCACAGTGTAGGGTTCCGTAGTTGCCCATCAAAATACTTATGCGAATTAACTAAACTGATTCGCTGAATTTAATTTTAAAGAGAAGAATTTTCAAAATCGTCCAGGAGTCTTTGAGAAATCGGGGAAAATACATAAAAAAAAAGATTACGACAAATTTAGAACCTCCCCCTTTTTTGAAGTAAGTTAAAAATAGTTGACGATAAAAACCTACCTATCCCCAAAAAACATACCGTAAAAACATACCTATTACAGCTGTAAAAATAAAGTTGACAAACTTACATTTGCAGTTGAAGAGCTTGTTCTCCGATACATTTTGTTTAGGAAAATATGTCATCCAAGTACATTTTATAAGTTGGTCGACTATTACTCGTAAAGTTGTAAAGCCTACTTAGTCATGATAATTTTCTTTTAAACTTCGTTATATATACTACTATTGTGAATTTTTTCACACCCCCTAACATAACCGTTTAGCTGGTAGAGGGGGGGGGACAAAATTTAGCACTTTAAAGCTTAATATTTCACAAACGAATTTTTTTATCAAAAAATTGTTAATGGAAACTATCAATATTTTTTAAAGACCTATTTAATGATACCCCACACTAAGGGGTACGCGAGAAAAAAAAAAAAACATCCCCTCTTTACGTGTACAGGAGGTACCCTAAAAAAAAATATTTTACTAGATTTTATTTTACCACTTTTTCGGCACAACAAATCCGTATATTTACACCAAATTACAGCTCTCTATAGTTGATGCCAGTTAAGATGGCAATAGCGAACATTGACCCCTACCTAATAAGTCCTCGTATAATGACATAAGCTCAGAATTAGCATTTTTATAAAATACCGAATAAATTAGTAAGTATATTGTAAGGATATAAGTATCTTATAATTCATAAGATATCAAAATGGCAAAAATATTTCACCTATAACTAAGATTTTATATTATTTTTATATTTAAGACTCACAAGTAAACACTATCATTTCACAGAAAAATGCTTATTCTGATCTTATGTCATTATACGACGAATTATTAGGTAAAGGTCAATGACCGCTATTGCCATCTTAACTGGCACCAACTATAGTACTGTGCGTCTCTGAGCTAAACTGCGGACAGACGGACGGACGGACGGACGGACATGGCGAAACTATAAGGGTTCCTTGTTGACTACGGAACCCTAAAAATGTGCTATTACACATCACATTGGCAAAAAACCGTCGAAAAAAACGATATTATCGACGACAGCTGAGAAAAGACAGGTGGAAAATTTTACCGAAAAATAAAAACCAAAGCCGTTTTGTAAACAACCGTATTTCTTAAGAACGTCGCACATTTATCAGCACCGTACACGCTCCATTGCCTCCATTAGGTAGATGACGTCATTTGCACTGTCAGCACCTAATTTTTTATGTAGTAAAATCATCATGGAGGGAGGCCTTTGCCCAGGAGTCGGACACAGAGTAAACTCTTAAAAAAAAAAAAACATCAAATGAGTCCTCCCGCCTAAGATGGAGCGGAAGGGACTGTGAGAATTGTAGGTACTGGCTAAATCCACGGTGTTCTGTCAGTAGTCCTTTTTATGTTCAGGATTCCCTCTTCAGTCAGTCCCACGATCCAACTGTCACCATCCTTCTTCAATAAATAATCGAATGATGATAGGCTACGAGCATTCGTACGCGCATTTCGGGAAATGCTATTGTGATAGCATTTTTCGAATTGAGGCGCATCCAAATAAAGAACGCGCATTATGTCAGCAAAAAATCAGATTTCACCCGCGCGTCTCACATTCCCATAATCTAATACCGAGTGAAAGCGAAATACACCTAACCTGTTAAAATAAACAAATTACTCAATATTTGGATGATTCACGCTACACTGTGTCGTGTCCGGGCCGTGCCCCAACCGTGCCCCGTCCGGGCTTGTTAATGACCGACATTTCTTAAGATGTTGTACAATTTCGAATACGAACTATAAAATACGGCGCGTATGCCGTAAGGAACGGGCGGGGTGTACGGTGCTGATAAATGTGCGAGCAACTTTAAACTGTTTTTCAACCTTCAATTTGAGAGATAATACCAATAATACTTTGTGAGTGCTAAGATATAAAATTGTTTAAATATCGCTTAGTAGGAAACGATTTAAGTGGGTGAAGCCAAGTGGGATGATACATTTAACGAATAAAAATATTTGTTTTATAAAGTCATCATTCTAAGCTCATTAAAATGAAAACCAATAAAGTGCCCAAGATAAAGTTTCTAAAAATGTTCATACGAATTAGAAGTTTTCACTTTACGAGTTTCTAGAGTCACATTATAAAAAAACAAAAATAAATAATAAATTGTCCAAAAAATAAAAAAAATAAATGTTTGGGTTGGATCACTCTTATCACTTAGAGGTATGAAAAATAGATAGTAGCCGATTCTCAGACCTACTCAATATGCATCTAAAATTTCATAAAAATTGGTCAAGCCGTTTCAGAGGAGTATATGGTAACTAACACTGTAACACGAGAATTTGATATACTAAAAATGATGCATAAAAGAACTTTAAACCAAAGAACCCTTCTTACTGTGGTGAAACCATAAAATCATTTCTCCCGCCCTGGTGTGACGGGCGGAACTGTCAGACTGGTACTGACTAAAACCCGCAGTGTTCCTTCAATAGCCCTTTACGTTTCAGGGTCACGGTAACCTATTTAGTCAGTCTTGCGATTTCGGCAGGCTTTGGCCTTATGTGGGGGCCACGTCAGGTTGCTGACAGCTCTTTGAGGTGCCCATGGGACTCGACGCGCCGTCGACCCAGGCATGGTCCATGATCAGACGGCGAGTCACCCATTTCTCGCCGTCCGCATTCCTGAGTAAACTATCATATTTTTGTCCAGCAAGTCGGAGTCGGAACCAAAACTACCCGCGACTTCTAGTACTCGTACGTAAAATAAACATTATACGAGTACAGCTTAATAGGATAGGATGTGTATCCTTTACAACAGAAAAATGGAGTAATGTGGCCGCCGAAGCCGGCCTAAAAAGAGGTGGCAGGATTATTTAGACGAGTACCTCAATGGCTGGTCCGAAGTAGCACTAGAAAATAGTGGCCCAGCAGTGGGACAAAAACAGCTATTAAAAGAAATCTGTCTTGTTTTAGACATGTGATAAAGAGGAGCTCAAAGAAAGTCGCCAGAAGGATTTGTTTTAAAAAGAGTAACAAGGCTTACTTATAAGGGTACTCAATAAATACGGGTAGTAACCAAACAAGATATTTTGACGGTCTCAAAACACTTCAAAGTAATCTTGTATAGAATTTCTTTTACATTTGATTTTTAGAGACTTGTTTCTAGGTGATGAGCTTTTACTTTATTTTCTATTTTATTTATAAAAGGGAAATTGTTACAAACAATTTGTTTTTAGGAAAAAAATAATCAGCAAATACAAAATGTAGGTAGTCTGTGAAATTGTTACTATTTGATTTGATAATCAGTTATTAAAGATCTCCTCACGGCTTCAGGCTCAGGGTGATAATTAATTTTCAACGCTTCGCTTCGCTTTCTTTGCTTTTAAAAAACGTTCCTGTATCATGGGTGCGTTTACAAACATAGAAACTCAGTAACACAAACACCCAGACCCGGAACATCTACCTGCAGATCATACAAATATTTGTTCTGTGCGGGGACCGAGCCCGCGACGCGCTGCGCAAGAGTCGATCGCTCAGCCACTGCGCCAACCGTGTCATGGAGAGTTAACAAACTTTTATTTCGCATTTATAATATTAATAAATTAATAAGTTAGGATGTGAAAGTTTGTATGTTTGAATAGGTGTGTTTGAAAAGGATTGTATGTAATTTGGCATGGTTAGGTATATCTAACTAGCTTGATTCTGAAACATAACTCCGACAAACGTTTCTCCGATTCGCCGACACAACGATTCATTCCTGGACGGTTCGACGACAGAACCTTTCCTCGACGAACGTTTTAACGAGCGGCTTTGCCCGCGTGTATGTCCTTAGTGTCATTTCAGACTACAATCTACCTGTGCTTTCCAAACTATAATAAATGTTTATTGTAATATTTAACCTCAAAATAATTACACAAATGCCAAACATTCATCGGGGATCATAGTCTTGTGAACGAAATTGTACCTACTTACTTAATTACGGTATACCTGGTTGCCGAAATTTCCAGCAACCAAGCCGAAACTTTTCCGTAATTAAATATATTTAGATAAAAGGATTACACGCGGCCTTGTAATATTTATTTAGGCTTCTACCGCCTGAGTGGACGCACATAAGAGCACAAATAGCAAACACTGGGTGTGCTCACCCTTATCGTTTAAATAGCGATTTAGTAGCAAATAAAATATATCAAGGGACCAACAAAGTTCGTCAAGACAAATTAAGTTTAGATTTTTTTTTGTTAGGACAAACCCCTCACACTTTCCCCAAACCACTGCAACTCCGGAAAGGCAGAATCAACAGTGGCAACCATCAGAAAAGCATCGAGACAATGAAGATCGTGTCCCGGAGAATGAATCTGGGGGCACGGCAGTGCCCCGCCAAGTCTCGAGCAAAACGGGCACGGCCGTACCATCTTTTCTCGAAGCGATTCGCGGCTGTTTCGCCCCACCTATATCTTCGACGTGGACAAAGCTAGGAGTTTAGGTTTTCGGTCAATAATAGTAGGCATTAGAACAAGCTTAAGTTCGAAATTACATGCCAATTGAATGAATAGTTTAGGAGTTACGGTCGATCAAAGTTACACCATTTTGTCACTCACTGACTGACTGACTCACTGACCGATCATCAAAAATCTAAGGTACTTCTAGCAGACTTAGAAACTTCAAATTTTGCACCAAGATAGGTCATTAGCCACATATAAAGGAAAAATTATAAAAACATTAAAAAATAATATACCATAGAAAACAATTTTATATTTGCGGTTTGGCAAGAACATTGTGTATGGATTTTGACTGCATTGTTAACTTTGTTCGTTGTTTAAGTATTCAATTGGATGAATACATACATAGAATAGAAAAGAATAATATAAATGTAATACATAGACTATAATTAATCTAAATTAATACATAAAGTTCACAATTCATTAAATTAATAAAGCTAAAACTCCATTGTATTGCGATAAATATTGTATGCGCGCTCGATAGATGGCATTGTACCTGTCTGAATCGCGCTATGGTTTCGTTACAGAGCGCAGTCTAAGTAGTACTTTAAAATACTTCAATAATTTTCATTTGATAGCGCCATCTATCTATGAACAACCATTTCGAAACTAAAAAAATATTGTAGCGATATTTAGAGAACTTAAGTTAGCCGGATTAGATAGTAGATTTATTATTGTTACTGAAACAGTTATTTAGGAAAATAGTTTATTAATATAACATGGACATAGAACGTTACATAAATCTAGTTGTTTACGTGTTATTTAGTTTAGTTATATTTAGTTTGTAAGTTAGTAGATATATATTTATTTAGTTATTTGTTAGTTAGTTTAGTTCTATTTAGTTTGTTAGATAGAGAATGGGTCCTAAGCAAAAAAGTAGCTGAAGTCCAAGAAATTATGAGGACAGCTAAAAAAAAGAAAGAAATACACTTACAAAAAATAAATGAGATCCCACCAAAAACATTAAATGTAAAAAATGCCAAGTCTCTCGTTGCAGTCTTTCCATCGTAAAAAGTTTTGAGATCTCACAGAAGCCAAGTCCTATTCAAATTATTTTGTAGTTATAAATCAACATTTAGTAATTATATCAATAGTTTTCTTTATATTATAACTATAGTGACTTGGCAATGAGCACAAATTAAAAGCTGCTTGCTGCCTGGAATTATGTGCAAATGTTACTGACGAGACCTGTGATCAGATTATTTGTTATGTGTGAATCATGATGGTCACTACCGACTACATGTTCCAATACAATAATTAAGAATACCTTACGGGCCATCGCTTTATGAAAGTAAATGATGAATGTTAAGAGAATAAATAAAGTAAATAAAAGAGAATGTTTATGCATGCGGTGTGTGTAACTTTCAACTCCTCCAAATATGCCGTTTTATTTGTTTTTACTTGTGCTCATTGCCAAGTCACTATAGTTATAATATAAAGAAAACTATTGATATAATTACTAAATGTTGATTTATAACTACAAAATAATTTGAATAGGACTTGGCTTCTGTGAGATCTCAAAACTTTTTACGATGGAAAGACTGCAACGAGAGACTTGGCATTTTTTACATTTAATGTTTTTGGTGGGTTTATCTGTCTTGGATCCTACAGCGAAATTAATCAGAAAAGAATAGTGGAAGAGTAGGAAAAATATGTTTCTACTTAGTATATTATTTATATTAATAAATCCCGTTAATTATAGGTAAATAGTACAACCCCTATGATACTTCCTTGTGGCACACCATAGTAATTTCAATCACTTCAATTTTGCTGTAGGTTTTTACACATTACAGCACCTTGTCTTAATAGGCTTTAAGATATTCAGCACTTCCCATTTTCCACCATTTTTCCTGTTCCACGAAAACCGTACTTAACAATAATGAGATAAAGTCAAAAGGCTCACGGGGGTGTCAATATGTAATAAGGAAATGGTATACAGAATTCAATTGCTCGTAATAAGAAATGAAAATTATTCGCCAGAAAAGCTTTCTCATTCGGCCGATCAAAGAAGGAAACACATTACCCTCCTTTGCGTCGCGTAGTCGGGTAAAAAGGACTAATATTCGGATGAATTACTTATCATAGACTAAACACAATTCGTCGAATATTTTGTTACATTTTGTTGGTTGCTCGTGACCTATTCCTGCTTTCCCTGGTTATAAACATAAGTTTTCGTTGGACTGTCTAATTATGGTACCGTGGCTTTGTTATGCAAAGGGTAACTGAAGCAACAGAGTGGTTTTAGTAAGTACAAATCTGACAAATCCTTCTGCTCCACCCAGGGGAATTTAATTGACAATTTTTTACAACTAAAAATTGTGTAAGTTTTCCAAATCAATATAGATAACAATCAAATACCCGCCGGAATAAATAATTATACCTACATAATAATATAATAGCTAACAATGAGTGAAGTTTGTCGTAATGAAAAGGACCTCGCCGTGAATTTTTGCAGCGACGCAGTAGCCATGCTAACGCCAAACAGCCGCGATACAGTCGCTTTCTGAAGGATTAAAGCCTCATTTAGACGCAGCAAGAACTCGCGTGCGAGTTTCACTGCATTGCGCTATTTGTTTGATCAACAGAATTCGTTGTACCCACAAAGTCCGCAATGTAACGCAACTTGAGTGCGAGTTCTTGCATCGTCTAAATGAGGCTTCATGGATAAATCATGTAACCCGCAAAAATTTTTGCGAGAAATCAACAGGGTCACAAAGGGTACATAAAAAGGGACTTCAAGAAAATGACATTGTAGAAACCCTGACAAATAGACCGCTGCAGAGATGATTTATCTTGTGGTTCATATTAAATGTTATAACCACATTATAATGATAAACGCGGTTATAAAGAATACTGTAGACGTTACTATGAAAATGTTAATCTGCAGAGAGTATACATTTTCATCTCAGATCAAAGAAATAGGCAGATAGAACTTGCGCGAACAACAACGTGGTGCCAGTCGTTATTTATGTGTGCGCGGCAGATAAGTGGCGCCGTGTACGGACACGTGCATCTGTGTGCGTTTACGGTTGCCAGATATTGAGAAATACTCCCATATTTTTGTTCAGTTAAATTGTTCCCAAATAATGTACTAATATTTTTTTTCAATTAGAAACGCGATTTTGCTTTATGGTTATACCCAGAGAGCATAAGCATGTAGTATTTATTATTTAACAGAATAATAATAAGGAATAAAAGTTAATATGCGTAATTACTTAGTACCTATTTAATTAATTTATATCAGACCAGATAACACTTCATAACGCTTTTTGTTTTTTGTTTAATAAACTATTTATGGATAGGTTTTTTTAGTTTAAAAAGATAAAGAATTTTTTATAACAATCAACATATTTATTAAAATAATAATTATTTTACACACAATCACATTTTTATTAAAATCATAATTATTTTACACACAATCTGCACCAATTATATTGTGCAAACAAACATTTATGTACTATTAATGTTTAAAATTGGAAACGCGATTTTGCTTTTTTTTTGCAAAATTAAAACGATTTATCGGCCAATTGAAAAGGCCCTACCAGCACTACTAACGATACTGATTGCATTGCAACTAATAATTCGAAAATGAAAAATATCACTAATGAAAGTATGGAAACCTCTATAATGTCACATGGCAAAGCCTAATTGTTGCAATTAAATACTAAAAGTAATAATAAAGTACTTCATAAACCCCAATAAGTCTTGAAATATAAAAATTTTAAAGCGCAGTACGCGGAACGAAAAGTAAACGACTAAAATAATAAAAAAATCCAGCGGCGCGAGGGCGGCACATCCTTACAAGTACCGAATAGCTCAAAGGCATGCTCTCCGTCCCACTTTCTCACGCAAAAATACAAATACAGCCCCGCGCGCGGGGGCCCCTCCCGAGACCC
This sequence comes from Agrotis clavis, assembly GCA_954870645.1. NCBI lineage: Eukaryota > Metazoa > Arthropoda > Insecta > Lepidoptera > Noctuidae > Agrotis > Agrotis clavis. Next base: position 17,396,408 of record OX940925.1, read on the forward strand.
GAAGTCTTTACGACCCGGACGGAACTAACTAGTGACCTTGTGTCATTACGACCATAGACCATACAACATTATTTTTAGTATATGCGAAACCTGAATATAGTTTGTTCAGAATCAATATCTGAATCGATTCCAATAATTTTTACACCATGTTATATTTTGTCCCAAAATTATTTAAAAAGTTAAGATTAATGTTGTATAGGTACTATAGATTACGACTGTGCAGTTGTTTTGACGAATTTGATCGATATTTTTATGCACAGTACACATTCCCCTAATTCAGGGTAATTTACCCGTCATAAACTAGCAACACAGACGATTTACTGTTAAGGTTTTGTGTTTCAAGTGAGCCGAAAATATTTTATGGAAAATAAATACCAAAACAATAAAAATAACAAGAGTTACCTGTGGAAAGATATTCCATCTTGTTTTCTTTGTTTTTGTGAACAACTTTTGCAGTGTTTAAACACACAAGACGGCATGTTTTGACATAAAATGGCAAATCACTAGTGACGTGTGAGCGAGACGATGCGTAGCTTGGTACTGTCGCGAGTTTGTAGTAACTTTTGATTTTGTATTAACTTTGGTGGACCCACTCGCGTGTTCTGAGCGCTCTATCTGCCTGTTTTTTTGATCTGAGATTTTCATAAAGCAGTAAGATTGAGAAATAAGATACAGACAAGTATTTATTGACTCGTATTTTGACATTAAATATTAAATTACTATTCGCCTCAAATATTCTTATTCATAGAGATTTCTCTCAGATTTCTTAACTTTATGAAGGTTTCAGTTAAGTTAATTATAAGTTAGCTACGCACGTGTCATGTTAATCATTTTCGTAAGAAAAGTACAAGTAAGTCAAGTTCAAATTCCCCTTGCCTTAATTTGTTAACTTTCTTGAACCTTACATGTTGTGGTAGCTAATTGATGAAACCTTCGATGGTAATGTGCCCGTAGGCGAGCCTTTAGTGCGTTCTCACTGCCGGACTAAGATCGCATCGTGTTACAGATATCACATCGCCAGATCGCATCACCGGATCGGATCGCATTCTGTCGGTTAAGGCCTTTAGTATCGCACAATCACGTGGAAAATGGGACAAATATAAGGGCAAAGGTACTTACTGGTCTTCGTTGTAAGCGATGTTCCTGGGATCCACTTCAATATAATTACATTCCAGGGATTTCTTTAATAGACACCACACTGACAAAGGACTGTTATAGATAAATTTTGTATGAGTAGGTAGTTCGTTCGTTTCGTTAGAAAAATGGTTGACATTTTTGTATTTGCTGGTAAACGACCGCGCTTTTTGCTCGATGAGTGATATGAGTGAGTAAGACTGGTTGAAAGTGAATGATTGATTTGAATTTGGAAAGGAATGAATAAATGAATGAACAAGAATGGGAATGCGTGAATGTATTACAATGAGTAAGTGGGACTGTGTTTTAGTCAATTGAATATTTTATTTATTGTTTTTTTATCCATAATTAATTATTGTTGAATGATAAACACATTAACCTCCTTTGCGTCACGCAGTCGGGTAAAAATGAAATAACGTAGACATTTTGAAGTGTATTTTATGCACAAAATTTTACATAATATATATAATATAAAAATTAGTATCTTAGCTTACATCGACTCAATAGTTTTACAGAAATATAGTTATTAAAGAATCTAATGAGACTTATTTAAATATTATTAGTTCAATTATTTTTAGAAATCGGACGTTCTCTACAATTTTATTTTGTTTAAAACGTTATACACTAAACTTACATTAGTAACATGAAATATTGTAGGTACTAACATTTGTACACTTATAACAACTTTGGGAGCAATCAAGCGTCTTGAATATTATTCAGATTCGTGAAATATTAACTACTAATTTATTCTTCTAAAATCAAATCGAAAACAGTAATAACTTCTAGTGACAGTTAAAATAGCGGTTCAATTAGGAAGGAAGGTGTCAATGACCTCTGTGCAAATTACTTAGTTTTGTTTTATTATCTTGGTTGTCTTGTTATTTTCATACGATTATCGTTTGTTTAGAAGCGTGTTTGGGTGCACACTTTTAACCAAACCTATACTTTATAATTGAGCTGCATAGTACTTGCATAATGTATACAGCATGTTCTTGGTATTTCTTTTTCTTTCTTTCATTTCGATGTTGGTCCCATGTAGATCTAAAATATGACTGCATTAGTGATGGGTTTTTATCCGGATAAATACTCAAAATGGATAAATACTCAATAAATTTCCATTTTTACTCGAGTTTTTATCCAAAACAGTGGATAAATACTACTTAAAGTGTAAGTTACATTGTTCATCGTAAATTTTGTTATTTTTACAAGAAAAATGATTGAAATACATGAAAATCTGTAAATATAGATTTGTAACGTACTTTTTTAATCACTTTAATAATTACAAATACTATACGCGTTGAAAAAAGGAGGAAATATTCACGTTTTTTCATAATTCGTTGTTTTCTTTTTTTCATTTTTTCAATCAAAACTTAAATAGAACATAATTTTCAGTTTCTAATTAATTATGAAGTAGGACTGAAGCGGACACGCGACCACACATTTGTCTGATCAAATCTAACCGAGTCTAACTGAGTGTAACCGTCAGACACTCAGACTGACTCCGATTCTGATGGAGTCTGACTCTGAGTCTGAGTCTGACCGAACCTAATACCGAGTATGACTGAGTCTTAACGAGTTTTACGGAGTCTTAACGAGCACGACTTCGAGTTCGAACAAGTTTGACCGAGACTTATAATCTTACCGAGTCTTACGGAGTCTTAGCGAGTATGATTTCGAGTCTGACCGAGTGTGACTGAGTCCGACTGATTCTTACTGAGTCTTAGCGAGTATGATTTCGAGTCTGAACGAGTCGAGATGACTGTCTCTGACCGTCTTACTGAGTCCGACCCAGTCTTACGGAGTCTTAACGAGCATGACTTCGAGTTCGAACAAGTTTGACCGAGACTTATAAAGTCTTACCGAGTCTTACGGAGTCTTAGCGAGTATGATTTCGAGTCTGACCGAGTGTGACTGAGTCCGACTGATTCTTACTGAGTCTTAGCGAGTATGATTTCGAGTCTGAACGAGTCGAGATGACTGACTCTGACCGTCTTACTGAGTCCGACCCAGTCTTACGGAGTCTTAACGAGCATGACTTCGAGTTCGAACAAGTTTGACCGAGACTTATAAAGTCTTACCGAGTCTTACGGAGTCTTAGCGAGTATGATTTCGAGTCTGACCGAGTGTGACTGAGTCCGACTGATTCTTACTGAGTCTTAGCGAGTATGATTTCGAGTCTGAACGAGTCGAGATGACTGACTCTGACCGTCTTACTGAGTCTGACCCAGTCTTACGGAGTCTTAACGAGCATGACATCGAGTTCGAACAAGTTTGACCGAGTCTTATAAAGTCTAACCGAGTCTTACGGAGTCTTAGCGAGCATGATTTCGAGTCTGACCGAGTGTGACGTAGTCCGACTGATTCTTACTGAGTCTTAGCGAGTATGATTTCGAGTCTGAACGAGTCGAGATGACTGACTCTGACCGTCTTACTGAGTCTGACCCAGTCTTACGGAGTCTTAACGAGCATGACTCCGAGTTCGAACAAGTCTGACCGAGTCTGACGGAGTCGTAGCGAGTATGATTTCGAGTCTGACCGAGTATGACTGAGTCCGACCGATTCTTACTGAGTCTTAGCGAGTATGATTTCGAGTCTGGACGAGTCTGACTGACTCTGACCGATTCTTACTGAGTCTGAACGAGTCTTACGGAGTCTTAACGAGCATGACTCCGAGTTCGAACAAGTCTGACCGAGTCTTACCGAGTCTTACGAAGTCGTAGCGAGTATGATTTCGAGTCTGAACGAGTCTCACTGAGTCTGACCGATTCTTACTGAGTCTGACCGAGTCTTACGGAGTCTTAACGAGTATGATTCCGAGTCTGACCGAGTTTTACCGAGTTTTACCAAGTCTGACTCCGATCCTAACTAAGTCTGACCGATTCTTACTGAGTCTTACCGAGTCTGACCGAGTCTTACCAAGACCGACCGTGTCTTATCGAGTCTTACGGAGTCTTAGTTTGTCTGATTCCGAGTCTGACTGAGTCCTACCAAGGCTGACCGAATCTGATTCTGAATCTGACTGAGTCTAACCGAGTCTTACCGAATCTTAGAATCTTACGGAGTCTTACTAAGTCTGACCGAGTCTTACCGAGTCTGCCCGAGTCTGCCCGAGTATGACTGAGACTAAACAAGTCTTACTGAGTCTAACCGTATTCGACACCGGGTCTTACTCCTAGATTTGATCTATTTTTTCATATTAAACGGTTTACCTATTATAAAACATGTCAACAAAACTTGTTTTCAACCCTACCTAACATAGGGCTTTGGCCTTGTTGACGTCATCTCAAGGCCTAATTGCCGTGTCTGTGGCAGGACCTATTCAACCCCTGCCCTGCAGGCAGTTATCAGTAGTGACTAGTCACGGTACGTCCTCCCCACTTCGTTAAGAAGAAAGAAAATATATTTATTTTACAGTCAAACATGTCATTGGCGTAGCAGACAACGTCGATACCATGGAGGATTGTACCACGTAGCGCTCGGTCAAGCAGAAACAGTGTGCCAGGTTCCAAATGCGACGGTGCACCGTAGATGGTTTGAATTCGAAACTTCATAATAGCGGAGCGCTTCCTTAATTCAACTCTAGGGCAAAGTCTGGAAGACGTTCGTCATGACGAGAGACACTGCCAAGATGTCCTCACCCTGAGCGATTGCTTCCTCAGCCAAAGCCCTTTTTTTTACGAGGATAAACTGTCAAATGTGTCGTCCAGACTTGTACTGACTAAAATTCACGGTTTCTTCAATGGCCATTTACGTTTCAAGGTCACTGTTACCTGTTTAGACAGTCTCGCAACCCCGCCAGGCGTTTGGCCCACCATGGGGGCCTCGTCAGTCAGTCAATACACTTACATGCACGTTTGGCAGAAGCCAAACAGGATATTTACAGATCCAAGATACGCAAACAAGATAAACTGCATATAAAATGAGGCCGAGTTAGGCTGCAGTGAGAAACAAATTGCTCCTCCTTGACTGGAGAGACTTCTGAGACCTAATAATACAATAATATCATTTTTGGAAAGCCCAAGTAACAATACTTGTCATTGAATTTGTAAAAATAACCATTTTATTCGCAAAAAATATAAATATCCATCATTTTGAGTAAATATCCGATAAAAACGAGAAAAAACGAGTATTTATCCGTTTCGGATAAATACTCGAGTATTTATCTTCTGAGTATTTATCCTCCGCCCATCACTAGACTGCATAATTATTTCGATTTATTCCCGTTGAATTCCAGTTTTTGATCCCATTTCTTAGTTATTCCCGATGGGTCCCATTTTCTATTCCCTTTGAATCCCAAGTTATGACAATATGTGTACTATTCAGAAGACAAGTGATTTACTTTTATTATTAACTGACTTCAAAAAAAGAAGGACGTTCTCATGTTTGTATTTTTTTACCTATTTTTGTGCGAAAATATTATTTTTAGAAATTAATTACTAATTCATAAATACAAAAAAAGTACTGGGGTAGCTTATGCTAGGGTAGTACTTTTTGTTCTATGTAGATGTACTAGTAGTAAATGTTTGGTATAATTTACAATCAAATACCTTTCAATCATTTCGACGCCACACAGTTATGACGCGAACTCCGTTCATTCGTATTGAATTTCTTATTAAGATCATCTACTTTTGCTGTTGATTGTACTTGCTTTTATTTTTTAAGTATTTGGGATCCAACGGGAATAGTTTTTGGGATCCAACGGCAATAAAAGTTGTTCTCTTGTTATTTTCATATTTAGACCAAAACAAATTTACAAGTATTACTATACTGCTTTGAATAATTAGAATTACTTAATTTCTATGGATTGTTTTTATGAATTAAATTTCAACTTTCCGTGGAACAAAATAATAAAGATAAATGAGTAACACATTCGCTTTGTAATGTACAATTAAGAAAAGAGTTATCTAGGCAAGTAGGTATACAGTTTTTAAATGAAAATCATTTTTTATTATTGTTTTAAAATATAACAAAAACAAACCTTAAAAGAATTTATGCCTACGTGGATATTTTTGGTTTCTTTATAAGTATACCTAGGGTATATTTTTCTAAAAGAAAAAAAAAACATTTTAAGAGGATCATAACCTCAAAACTAACTGCTTAAGGCTTTGTAAAACTATAAGCGTGGCGTGGCATAATGGTAAACATACCGCCACGCTAATGTCACGCCACGCCAAAACTGTTTGGCAAAGCCCTTAAGTTTTTCAAGTTAACTTGATTGCGCTTGAATAAAATGTTCGAAATATTTAAAAAAACGAAATAAATTTTAGGTATGTACAAGTAGGTACGACCAAATACTTAATCAAAATTCAATTTACAAGTCGCATTCTATTTCAAAATTGGAATTATTTTTAAGGGCAGTTATTTCGCAATACAATAATCTCGAGAACAGTTTAAACGGGATTAGTCTTGAATATAAATCTCCCGAAGCCTACCTAACTCCTAGTTTAACAGTTACTCAAGTAAACCTTAAAGTTCCTTTCACTAGTTTATGCTGTGCTTATATTTAGTCCATCCATTACTGTCGTCAGAATTAATTAGTTTTTAGGCTAGAATTTCTCCTAGTGTTTTATTAGATCATCATCATCAGCCTATAATGTTCCCACTGTTGGGACAGAGGCCTCTTCTCTGTGAGAGGGAGTGGGCCTTATCAGACCACGCGGGCCCAGTGCGGGTTGGTAGACGTCACATGTCTTTTGGTTCTAGGACATGCCGGTTTCCTCACGATGTTTTCCTTCACCGTTTTGAGAGTAGTAGGTGATGATATAAATTACACAAAGTAATGCGCCTGGCGGGGTCGAACCCACGACCTACAACTCGTAAGTTGGGACCGATACCACTGGGTCACCAATGCTCTCGTTTTTTTTTAATTAGCACAGTAATTGTTGACTTTATTCATTAGAAACATACACAGTCACAAAAATACAAATCTTTCCTCTTTATTTTTAGACTAGCATTCCTATTTAAAATATTTCACACAAAGTACCTATAGCTTCTGGTTTTACTTGCATCACAAATCAGAATACATTATATAAATGATGTTTTTTCTTAAAGACAGGTTAAAAAAAATCTTTTTTTATTCTTACGAATGCTATCTATATTTTTCTTTTCAGTTTTTTAGGTGTCAGAGAATGAATGATCTTTTTTTTTTAATTTTATTTTTATTATGAACAGAAAACAGTTACAAGTTTGAGTATTTAATAAGAATGCGTTTAAAGTTTTAAACTAAATTAATAAACATTTCTGTATTTTATAAACACTTAGCGTTTTATATAATTTATTATTTATATGTTGTGAATTATTGTGGTGCAAGTGTAAAGTGGTAACTGTAGTAAAATTTACATTTTTATTTAATAGCTAACAATTGATTTTACTTACATATAATTAAAGTTATTCTGGTTCAAATAGGTATCTAAGCTGCTTAATTTTATTATGCAAAAAATCGGATAGGGCTTAAAGAAATAAAACCAAAAAAGACAATCAGCTGTTCGTTCCAAACATCTTGACCGAATAAATATTTATCTTTTATTTGAATTCATGATATCAATTTAATTCCAGATGTCTCACAGTCCCTCACTGTCTATAATAAGTACAGTCTGCATATTATTAAACTCTCGTTGAAATTCAGACGTTTTATTTTTTCATTAGGGGCGTCCACACAGAGCGAACCGCCTCGCGAGGCAGTTTAATCATGTGGCAAATGCCTCGCGAGGCTGCTCGCCTCGCCGTGCCGTTTGTTTATTTCTTTCGCTAACAGTACATTAAATTTTTCACACATCACAGTAAAGTTGGTAGTCAGCTCTCTAAAATTCAAACTGATGGTCCTATACAGCAGTTATATAACGTAAGAAAATGTTGTCTAACATTTGTTAACTTTTAGAAATGTGACCAAGTTATAAATAATTGTTGCTGATGTTATACAACTTCATGTTACAGAATCTTATACTTAAAAGTAATTACGACATGATATAATAAATCATTACTTCGTTTTATGCCACCGGGACGGCAAAAAAAAAATTACGTGATCAACATATCGAACCTACGTCAATCATCGTTTGCCGTCCCGCTGTCATAAGACGAATAAATATTATTATTTGTTTGTTTTATGACAGCGGGGCGGCAAACGATGAATGACGTGATACGATCTTAAACAATAAATTGAACCAGAGTGTGGGAACGTTTTTAGAATTCTTAACATTTCTTTTTTAAAGATTTTCTTCGAAAAGAAAAATTCAAACCGCGTGCAGGATCTTTCCAAAAAAAATCTTAGAAAAACGCTACGCATGAGTAAATGCGTTTAACATATTTTAATAAAAAAATAACATTTTAAAAAGTTATACAACTGCTGTGTGGAAGCACATTTATAAAATGCCCAAAATGAAAACACTCAAAAGTTTATCTTTGTTAAATTTTAATAAAGTAAAAGTACCAAAAATTCTAATTAACAAGAAAAACAAAAATAAAAATACTTTCCTAAAAAGTTTATCAAAATAAGAAAAGATGGAAGAAATATTTACCTAATTAAAATTCAACTTTTAACTTCGTAGATAATCTTAATTAGCAATGGAGGAAGAGTTTTCATCGTTCTTAAAATAAAGAGGTTACTTAGATTAATTGCTTACTCAATTTATTTTTATCTTACTTTTACGATTGTAACAGAAAAAAATAAAATATAGCAGAATAACATTAACTTTAATTTATACATTTTTTTTGTTCACCGTGCTAAACAAAAAGTTAGTTCACGTTGTAGAAAAACTTTTGAAAACCGGTTCTTCACAATTTCTATTTTCGTCATCACCAACGCAATATGGTGCTGGGTCCTTAATAAAATCAACTTTACTGATGAATGATATCCTGGATTCTCGCTTGGTGCCTGCCGAGTGAACACTAGGTAGGGTTGTGTGGTCTAGATTGATGATGCGGGAATCACGGCGACTTTTTCTGCAGAGAAGCGTCTCCTGAAACGCCTTGCGATATCTGGAACAAATAGACGGTTTTGGTTGGATGGAATATTATTTTTAAGAGTATGTACACCGGGACATACAAACTTTCAAGTTCTCAATTTTTAGTTGACTGGACCGGTTTTAATGAACTTCTTACCCATAAGTAGTATTCATAGGTCTTAAATGTAAAGAGAATGCATTTCGGTAAAAGAGAGTAGGTAATAGTTAAATCAGATCGATTTGAAACTATGCAAACAGAAATTACCATTTTTCTGTTATGTATGACTTATAACATTCTACTTATGTGCGTGAAATTTTATGAAAATCGGTTCAGTCATTTCGGTAAATCAAGACATAAAAATTGGTAAGCAAACGTCAGTCAAACTATTTTCAACACATCGTAAAGTTTGTATGCCATAATCAACAGTAGCGACCATCGAAAAAGTGTCGAGAGTTTATCTAAAACGATTAAAGAGTTTGAGCTCTTATCCAGAGCTCTTATACGCAGTACCTATCTCAAAGTAATTGGGGTAAAAGAATGTAGATAATTGCGACGCCATCTGTTCCCCAATAATACAACTGTGAAAGTAATGACGATACCTAGTACACACTTGGGGTTGAGGGGCTGCCTCATCAGGTAATTGTGACCGCTATTGAAGAATCATCGTGGGTATAGTCCGTACGAGTCTGACGCCCGTCCCGTCCCACCCTAGGTAGGGGAATGCATTTGTTGATAAAAAAGTGTAATAATGTCAAATTCCACGACAGGTCTCGAAGACTGAACACTTGCAGGACTCATTTGATGATTTTACCACGATAAAAAAAAAGTTAAACGAGATACTTGTAATAAAGATTATATAGCCCTTTACATTGCAGGGTCACGGTTGAGGAGACATTCCCAGCATGCTTTGAGGCGCGCGTGGAACACGACGAGCTGTCGACCCGGGCATGGTCCGTGACCAGACGGCGAGTCACCCATTAGTGCCATCCGCATGCCCGCGCCACAAGTAGCTCTTTAAGGTTATTATTTTGCTCGTATATAGTTTAATGTCTTTGTTATTTTCTTGAAAGCGTGCATGTTTTCACAAATGTCAATTGAGCAAAAGCTGAAAAAATATATTTTAAATATTAATGTCATATCATCTTTTGATCTTCAAGTGCGAAGTTCGTGTGAAATTCATGCCATTAGGGTAAAATTGACATAAAATAATAAAAATTTCTTGTATAAAAGGTTTTAACTGAAAACCTTTTTCGCGTTTAAGTATTCAGCATAATTTCTCTTAAAGAAACTAACTGTCCACTGCAGATTTTATGAAAAATTATTTATGGTTATTTTAAAACAATGTGTGTGGTAGTCGTACGGATTTTTGTTTCAGGTTTCCTGATCAGGAAAACTGATGTATGTGGCCGCCCCCTTACGTTCAAATAATCCAAAAAACAAAAACATTTGAAAAGGTTATGTTACAACGTTTTAAAAGGCACCTACCAACGACGATATAATACTAGACTCCTAATAACAGGCGACCGATGTCTGTCAACACATTAGGCAAAAAAGTCTTATATTCGTCTCATTTCGACCAATCCTGTGAGCCGTAAGCATACGTTGAGACAGAACAGACCTTGAGTTAGCCAATCACAACGCAGTAACCCGTCCTCCTCGCTTACGTAGTACCTCAGCGAGTTGACAGAATAGTTTTTGTTCCTTAGATCGTGCATGCGGAGTCTAGTATTATATCGTCGTTGGCACCTACCGACGAGCAATAAACAGGCACCTGCCGCAATAAAGATGTTTGTGGTGTCATGATAACCTTGTCGCAAGTATTTTTAAGAGCAGAAGCGTAGCTAACGCCTTATCAGCCAGGTGTCAAGATCCCCGATGATTGGAATAAAAATAAAAACATAAAATGTTGCTCTTAAATGAAAACTTATCGTGGCCATAAATCCTCCAATTTTCGAACTCCTAACATATTCAATTTTCAAAAACAATTGTTTATTTAAAAGTGTTAAAAACCCGCGCATGACGTCACAATATGGCGTCAGTAAACCTTTCTTCTTATTTGACCGCATATTACTTATTTTTATTATCAAGTTATAAATGTTTCTTGTTTTTTTTTCAATAACTTTTAACTGTGATTAACTTGTTTAGACTGATTTCAAAATAATGAGGCCTAATATTTGGCCAGCATGTGTATTTTTTTCGAGTTTCTTATCCCAGCCTCTGACTTTTTTATCCATGATCTAGATCTTTAACGTTTGCCTAGTTTCTTATGTAAAATGTGTCGAATTTCCTGTAGAGTTATAGAGGAACCTTGAGCAACTTGTATTTTGTCTGTCAAGATGCAATTTTACCGGTAAACGTCTATTGGGTAGCAGTATGTATACCTCGTCATCAGCCTATAATGTTCCCACTGCTGGGACATGGGCCTCCTTTCTGTGAGAGGGAGTGGGCCATAATCCACCACGCGGGCCCAGTGCGGGTGGTAGATGTCATATATTTTCTAATTTTGGGTTCCAGGACATGCCGGTTTCCTCGCGATGTTTTCCTTCACTGTTTTGAGAGCAGTCGTGATAAAATAAATGGCACAAAGTAATGCGTTGTGCGTAAGCCGGTGCCGATACCACTAGGCCACTAACGCACACATAAATGTTGAAATTTCTAGCTTCGTTTAATCTCGTCTAGGTTATACAAAAGTTAAATACCTATGTGCCGACATGGCCCTGATTTTCCCGGTCTGAAAGGGCTTTTCCATTAATTCAATTAACAATGCTCGTCTCGGTCCGCTGATGTCACCTCGGTTAATTTTATAAAGAATTTTCGTTCAGAAACAACGCTTCGAATGTTTTATCTTATTAATTATTTATTTTATTCGTGAGGCATACTGAACGTTTTTGATTCTGGCCACTTATAATAAAAGAATAAAAAAAAACAAATGTGCTATTTGAAAATGGAATCATTTGGGAGCATGTTACTTTTAGTTGTCATTCGTTTTTCAAAAATAATTCAATTTGTGAACATTTTCGTTTTAGGTTTTTTTTTATTTTATTTTCTCTGTGGCTTTGGCCAACAACAGAGTTACCAAAGAAAGAAGATGTTGCCTCTATCCCACAAATGTTGCTTTTAATGGTATAACTTTAATCCATTAAAGGATACATAAGAACACTCCTATTTTGCAGTGTAGATATAATAATAATAATAAATAATAAACCATTTATTGTCAGGTAACAAAGACCCATAGATATAAACCAGCCTGCCCTAAATAAACAGAAGTCTTATGTGTTGTCACACAACAATGAAATTTCGATACTAAAACCAAATAAATGTCCTCGAAACAGAACATTTTGATTCCTTTCAAATGAAACTCAGTAACAGCTTTTCTTGAATAATGGGAAATATTTGAATATACAACATGATACAGGAGAATTTCGAAGCACCACACTACAAATGTGTGAATTTTTATGTTTGTTAAACACACAAACATAGAAACACACATACACAAACACCCAGACGCGTAAGCCCCTTCGTACACTAGGCGACGCAAGTCTCCGATACCTTACGATTTTGGTATTCACTGACGCGTGCTTGTGTTCGAACCTCTATGGGTTTGTATTGCGATAGCCGCTTGGATACCGAAGTCGTAAGGTATCGGAAACTTGAGTCGCCTTGTGTACGAAGGGCCTAACAGCTACTTGCAGATCATACAAATATTTGTTTCGTGCGGCATCAAACCCGTGACACGCTGCGTATCAGTCAATCGTTTAGGGCGCTCCCTTACCGCGAGCATTCACCTGTAATGTAACGTTACAGATTAGAACATTCGAAGACAATAGAGCATCTAATTGCGCACTTTTATGGTACAATACAGGTGAATGCTCGCGGTGAGGGAGCTCCTTTAACCATTGCGTGAACCTTGCCGTCTTAACGTAAACACGGGCAAAGACGCTGATAAAAGCTAAATCAATATGTGCGGAACGAATATTTTCTTTTTCAATTTCGATAGAATTTACGTAACTTTACCGCGCGTTCATACTACGCTTTGAACATGACTTATTACGGTTATAACCATAAATTCAATCAAACAAAGCGTATTGGAACAGTAATACCTACTACGCTATTGATATTTCCAAGTTCCAAGAATGTTTATACAATCAGAAGCTGTATAAATAGCCTGCTTCCACACCTGGCTTGTTCCAGTGAGTGAACGAGATGGCACTAGACTACTTGTATACCTCTGTCACTTTCACTCGCCGGAACAAGCCAGCAGCCTTACTTATTTGGCACTCTTGAATGTTACACTACAGCTCACGATTAGAGCAGTATTGGGCGGATTTTTTTGGAACTAAATGAAATCGACTTTACTCGAACGAAAATAAATATCAGCACACATTTATTTATTGATTTAATGAGTAATTCAATATTTTTAAATTTAGTAATTAACGTTTTCATTTGTATGGCCACCCCATGACAATCAGTGTAGGTGTAGTCGAACATGCAGTCGATTCAAGTCTCAATCTCGACTTCGTTCAAGAGTGCCAATTTTCTGAATATTGGAATTGAAACTGAATCGAATTGGAATACGATCGAGATTGGGATTGATTTCAAGAGTAAAGCCCCTGGTTTTAAGACGTTGTAATACGCAGGTGGCCTACTATAACGTCTTAAAGCGTGAGTAGTTCGACCGCTCAGGGAACGAGATGGCGCTAGACGACTTGTATAGCTCTGTCTCTTTCCCACAATCTAACTACTCAAGCTTTAAGACGTATGGTACCTATTGTGACCAGCGTATAATGTCGGACTACATCTTGAACTGTTGTCAGTTTAAGCCGAAGTTAATTAATTATCTTTTTTTAGGGTTCCATACGACCTACCCACTCGTCGACCGCATGATCGATAAGTTTAGGTCGCAACAGTAAAATATGTAAATTTAAAAATTCAGTCCATCACAAAAGTATTGAATTGCAACAACAAGATTTAAAAGTCAAACTTAACTGGATAAAAACCCGTTGGGTTTAAAAGCGGAATGACAGCGCTTTTTGGGGTTCCATAATCAAAGGGTAAAACGGGAATTAGGACCGGTATCCACCAAAGCGGAGAGGAGAGGAGATGTGTTTAAATAACCAATCAGATGTCAACAGATGTCAACTGAAGCTAAGCGGAGAGGAGATGTGGACATCTGATTGGTTATTCAAACACATCTCCTCTCCTCTCCACTTTGGTGGATACCGCCGGGCCTTACTCCGTAAGAACATGAAAAGTGGCAACTCGTAAGCGATACCTTTGTTGTTGCAGGCATCTTTTTTTGTAAGATGAAAGATGGAAAGAGAAGTATTAGAACTACTAAGACTTCTCTTTCCATCTGTCTGTCACCAGGCTGTATCTCATAAACCGTGATAAATGAACACTTGAAATTTTCACAGAAGATGTATTTCTGTCGCTCTAACAACAATTTCTAAAAAAAAAAAAAAACAAAGAAAGATGCCTGCAACAACAAAGGTATCGCTTACGAGTTGCCACTTTTCATGTTCCTTCTTAATAGATATTACGGAGTAATTTTATCAGTACTTTTTTTCATCGTTGTAAAATCATTAATTGAGTCCTAGGCACCCAGGGCAGAGCGGTTTATGACTCGTACTGAATAATATCCACGGTGTCCTTCAATAGCCTTTTACGTTCCGGTCACGGTAATTCGTAAGTCCCGCAACCCCGTTAAGGTTTGGCCCTCTAAAGGGGGCCCCGTCATATTTGATCAGTACTTAAGTATCTAATCTTAAGTAAAGGTTCCGTTTTCACTTGCACTGATAATCTTGTTAACCCAATTCATAGTTACCGCTAATTATGCCAATTTAAGGCACCTATAATCAGTGTACGATTTATCAAATCACTCAAAAGCTTAGTATCACAGAACAGTAACTTATTACTCAATACTAGGTCTAAATCAATCAATCCATTCCATTTACCTGTTTCTTAAGATCCGTTCGGGACCTTGCCACTGCGCGATGGCTTAGTGTAGGGCGGAGAGCGAATCGCTGCAGAGACGTTTTTTTACATGTAAAATCAAATGACTTCATCGCAGGGCAAATCGGAAGGGACTGTCATACTGGTCATCATCATTATCAGCCTATAATGTTCCCATTGCTGGGACACAGGCCTCCTCTCTGTTAAGAGGGAGGGAGTGGGCCATAATCCACCACGCGGGCCCAGTGCGGGTTGGTAGATGTCACATGCATGTCTTCGGATTTTTGGGTCTAGGACATGCCGGTTTCCTCACGATGTTTTCCTTCACCGTTTTGAGAGCAGTGGTGATGATATAAATTACACTAAGTAATGCACCTAGCAGGGTTCAAATGATAAATGATATTTATTTTGTAAGTTGGTTATAACAAACACTTTTACACGTCACAATCAATATTTTTAAAGATAAGATGAGGCCGGTGTTTCGTACCTGACTACTCTGAGAAGAAACAGCCGAAACAAACTCAGAGGTCACAGTCTCTTTTAAAGTCCAGACATTGTTTTGTTCAGGTCATACGACCAGACCGGACCATGCGGGTGTCTGAGATGGTCTTTTGAGGAAAGAGCCACACAGATTTGAGTGGACCTGTCCAGTCAGTGCAAGCATTTGTCGGTAATCGTGTAGCTCGACTCAGAACACAAGGAGCTCAACGAAACGACGAACAATACCAAAGAAATTTAAGGACATTAGGGTAGGCCGCTTAAAGTACTCAAATTGTCAGACAGTAAAATTATTATAAATCAAAAGCAAAACTTCCCCACATTCGTCCTCGCATACACAATGATAAAAAAGTACACAAAATAAATAAACGTACATACGTACTGTTACGAGCTGGGTATTGGGATAAATTAATTAACACCAATTAAAACCAAATAAACTTTAATCACACACGAATCACAAACTAAAATAAACACTTAACACTACTCAACACTTAAACACTTATACACACTCTTAATCACACGTAAAAGTCACTTAGAGATCGCTTGTTCACTTCGAGTCGCCTCGATCGTAGTCAAAACCAGACTGAGTCAGGTTGGTGATCGACGCCCTTTTTATACCCCGGCCGGACCCACTAGATGTTTCTAGAAGGTGGTCGAATGTTCTGGAAACTTCGACATAGTCCCATACCTTCTGGAACATTCCAGAACCATCTCGAAACATCTAGAACAGGGTAGAATTTTCTAGAAATTTCCTGACCGATCTTTAGTAGAATTGTCGAGAACCTTGTGGAACTTTCGAGAAGATTATAGATAGGTCTCGCAATTCGATCGACGTAACACTGCCCCCTCCTTAGACATGCTCGTCCCGAGCATCGTTAGTCCCGTTGTATCGCGCCAAACGGTCAACATGGACAATCTTGGGCGCGCCACGTAGACCCTTTTGTATCCGGTAGGTGACGTCGTTAATCCTGGTCACGACTCGGTATGGTCCTTCCCATTTTGCTTGTAATTTAGGAGACTTCCCTTTGCTACGCACTGGGTTATGCAACCACACAAGTGACCCCTCGTCGAAACCTCCATTGTTTGTCTTCCGGTCGTATCGGGTCTTCATCTTCTCAGACATTTGTTGGCCGGATTGTCTGATATGCTCATACACATCATTCAACTTGTTACGCAAGTCATTTGCATAATCAGTTACACTGCGTGGAACATCAGGAGGGGTTCCGGTGATCAAATCAGCAGGCAACCGTAATTCCCTTCCAAAGTTCGCGAAGGCTGGTGTCACAGCTGTACTTTCGTGAACTGCACTACGGTATGACAGAAGAAATGGCTGTATGTGCTTATCCCAATCTCTTTGCCTGCTATCCACAACCTTTGCCAGATATCTCTCCAACGTTTGGTTGAAACGCTCCACCATTCCGTCAGATTGTGGATGGTAGGAAGTCGTTCTAGTCTTGTGAGTACCCATCAGCCGACAAGTCTCCTGGAATACTTGTGATTCAAAATTCCTTCCTTGGTCGCTGTGTATTTCCAAGGGTACTCCAAAACGACAGAAGACCTCCTGAACCAATTTATCTGCGACTGTTGTAGCTTCCTGGTTAGGAATGGCGAAGACTTCTGGCCACTTTGTGAAGTAATCCATGACAACCATGAAGTACTTGTTACCGTTTTCACTTTCTGGAAATGGTCCTGCCACGTCTAGTGCTATCCGTTCCCACGGGGCTCCAACGTTGTATATCTGCAAAGCACCTCTGCTGCGTGTCTGGGGTCCCTTCACAGCCGCACAACTGGTACATTTCCGACACCAGTCCTCCACATCTTCACGACAATGGATCCAGTAAAATCGCTCACGTATTTTTAGTAGGGTCCTTTTTACACCCATATGTCCACCTGAACATCCGTCGTGGTAGAGCCGCAACACATCCGGTACTTTGGCTTTGGGGACAACCATTTGTAAGTGACAGTGGTCTCCTCGAGCGTTTTCCCATTTACGGCACAAGACTCCTTCCTGGATAACCAAGCTTTTCCATTGCGCCCAATAACTCTTAGTTATGGAACTCATCGCAGCTACATCACTCCACTTGGGTTTAGGAGCACCAGCTTTAATCCAGTCAAAAATTGGTTTAATGTCTGCGTCATTTTGCTGAGCATGCTGTAAGGTTTCCTTCCATTCGTTACTGATATCCGTTCTTAGCATTCTTACAGGCACAACCTCCTTGGCCTCTTGCCTGTTGCAGTGCTTACAGTCTTCAGGGCAAGGTCTTCTAGACAGTGCATCTGCGTTACCATGTGCCCTCCCACTGCGATGTTCAGTTACGAAGTCAAACTCTTGTAGTAGCTCAATCCACCTCGCCACCTGTCCCTCTGGATTCTTGAATTGCAATAGCCACTTTAATGCGGCATGGTCCGTTCGCAATAAGAATTTTCGTCCCAGCAGATACTTACTGAAGTGCTGCAAAGTCTTTACTACGGCAAGTAATTCCCTTCTCGTAACGCAGTAATTTCTTTCCGGTTTCGATAGAGATTTGCTGTAGTAAGCTATAACAACTTCCTGATTTCCTTTCCGTTGAGACAACACGCCACCAATTCCAGTATTACTTGCGTCTGTGTCAACTATGAAGTCATTTTCAGTGTCAGGATAGTCAAGAATGGGTGAATTGCACAGACGTTTCTTTAATTCCTGGAATGCGATGTCACAGTTCTCGTCCCAACAGAATTGTTGCTTCTCCTCAGTAAGTTTGTGTAGGGGTTTTGCAATGTCAGCAAAATTCTTGACAAACCGTCGATAGTAGGAGCATAAACCTAAAAATGCTCTGACCTCCGTCTTGTCTTTCGGAACTGGCCATTCCTTGACGGCGACGATTTTCTCCGGGTCTGTCTGAACACCTTCCTCCGAAACTATGTGTCCTAAAAAGTTCACTTGTCTCCTGAAAAATGAACACTTTTCCGGACTTAACTTAAGATTTGCCGTCCGGATTTTCGACAGCACTTTGATTAGGTTTTGAAGGTGATCTTCAAATGTTCGGCCCACGATGATGATGTCATCCAAATAGACAAGACATGCGTCTCCGATCAATCCAGCAAGTACTTGCTCCATCAACCTTTCAAATGTCGCAGGAGCATTGCACAATCCAAATGGCATGACTTTAAACTGCCATAGGCCCTTTCCTGTGGAAAATGCAGTTTTCTCCTTGTCTTTAGGGTCTATTTCCACTTGCCAGTAGCCGCTTTTCAGGTCCAACGTTGTGAACCACCTCATTCCTGTCAGCGTATCCAATGTGTCATCGATCCTAGGCAGTGGATAACTGTCTTTTTTCGTGACGTCGTTTAGCCGTCGATAATCCACACAAAACCGCGTGTTGCCGTCTTTTTTCTTCACTAGGACCACAGGAGAACACCACGGGCTAGATGAAGGCTCTATAAAACTGTTCTTCACCATGCGCTCAATCATCTCCTTCACTTCCTTTTCGCGAGCAACCGGCACCCTTCTTGGTCGTTGTCGGATTGGTAACTCATTGCCAGTGTTAATTTTGTGCTGAACCAGTCCTGTTCTACCTATGTCAGCATCATCTGTAGAGAACATGTCGGCATACTGGAGTAACGTTTTCTTAGCCTTATCCATTTCTACTCCAGTTAGATCGCAGTTTTCCAGAAGTGTTGACACGTCAAATTTCAAGCGAAGCACTTTTTCTGACGGTGTACTTTCCATTAAGATCTCTTCTTTACCACATTTCAACACTCCTCGATCAACATCGATCTCACAACGATATTTCCTCATAAAGTCCAAGCCCAAGATGCAATCGTCTACTATGTCGGCCACGATGACATTATGCCAATATGCTTTATGACCTAGTTTTAACTTCACCTCCTTCTTGCCTCGGACGGTTATGTGCTGACCGGTAGCTGTCAGTAATTGTATGCGGTCGTGGTTGTTGAAGAAGTCCCCAAGGAACCGACTTGCTAGGTTTGAATTGACGACCGTGTGAGAAGCTCCTGTATCGAGTGTCAATTTGCATGGTTTTCCGTTGACTTCACCTTTGATGATCAGGCTGTTTCCGTCATGGGCCTGTGAGATCGAGATCCTCGGGGCTCTTTCCATACCAGCCAGCACCCGCCCCTCAGTCCTGGCGTTTAATTCAATTCAATTCAATTCAATTCTTTATTGCATTCACATGTGTATTATAAGTTCTTAAAATTAAAGTTAGTTCACATGGACCCTGTCGGGCACAACAATTCAATAAAATGTTAGCAGTAGCATTAAAATAGTAACTCGTTTCTCGTTTCCCTGCTGTTGCTGGGCAGTCTTATCGGTCCCTCTTCCCTGCTGGGATTGATCTTCCCTTGGTGTATTTCGCTTGGGACAGCTGGACCGAAGATGACCTTTTTCCCCACAAGTATAGCACCTGGGACTGTACCCTTGTGGTCGGTCGCGTACAGGTGATTCCACAACTTCTCTGACGCGATGCGTGCGATGATCTTGCCTCACTGCTTCTACTTCCAACGCATGAGCCAAGGCGTCCTTTAATGTTTCGTGATGCCCGAGTCTTACGGCGGCTCTGACTTCCAAGTCACGTATTCCGTCGACGAATGCCTGTACGAGATTACCATTGATCAGGGCAGGAGCAGACTGGTATGCCTTTCGGACCATCTTTTCAATTTCCAGGGCCCACTGCTGTAGGCCCTCAGCACTACGTTGAACACGATCCTTTAGCTTAGCGCGAAATACGTGCTCCAAGTGCGCGTCGCCGTACCTGGATTCCAACGCTTCCAGCAGCTGATCGTAAGTCACATCCTTGCCAAGAGCCTCAAGTACGGTCACGGCCTGGTCTCGTAGGCCTAAGGTGAGCGCGGTCATTGCTTGCTCTTTCGTCCACCCATTCGCCTTCATAACGGCCTCAAACTGCATCCTGTATGCCGGCCATGAAGATGTTCCGTCGAATGGTGGCACCTTAAACCCTCGTGCCGAAGGTGCAGCAATCACTGGACACACAACCCCGTCTCCAGACCGAAGTTCACCCAAAGCCTTTTTCACCCCGGCAATTTGGACCTCAGCTTCAGAGATGCGGTTCTCGTGCTGATTGACTTGCTCTTTAACCACTTTGAGCTCCTTGCCAAATGTCGAGTGCAGGTCTTTTATCAGGAACATCTGCTCTTCTTGGCGGCGGGCCTGCTCCTCCTTATCCTTTTGTAGCTGTTCTTCCAGGCGGCGAGCCTGCTCCTCCTGGCGGCGGGCTTGCTCCTCCTGGCGGCGGGCTTGCTCCTCCTGGCGGCGGGCTTGCTCCTCCTTGTCCTTTTGTAGCTGCTCTTCCAGGCGTCGAGCCTGCTCCTCCTGGCGGCGAGCCTGCTCCTCCTGGCGGCGAGCCTGCTCCTCCTGGCGGCGAGCCTGCTCCTGCAGAAGCGCCATAAGCGCAGACAGGTCTGGACCCGCTGGTGCTGAAGAGACTGCAGATGGACCAGCGGCTGGTTCCGTCGTAGGCTGAGCACCACCCGGCGTCTGTATCGGGGAACCTCCAAACCGCCTCTGGTCCATGTCTTGCTGGCGCTGACTCCTGGTACGAATACCGTCCGTGTCGTCTTTTGGTAAAATCGGCATTTTATCCCTCACTTCTGACACC
The DNA here is from genome assembly GCA_954870645.1 of Agrotis clavis. Classification (NCBI taxonomy): domain Eukaryota; kingdom Metazoa; phylum Arthropoda; class Insecta; order Lepidoptera; family Noctuidae; genus Agrotis; species Agrotis clavis. Next base: position 17,417,548 of record OX940925.1, read on the forward strand.
AAATGTTACGAGCTGGGTATTGGGATAAATTAATTAACACCAATTAAAACCAAATAAACTTTAATCACACACGAATCACAAACTAAAATAAACACTTAACACTACTCAACACTTAAACACTTATACACACTCTTAATCACACGTAAAAGTCACTTAGAGATCGCTTGTTCACTTCGAGTCGCCTCGATCGTAGTCAAAACCAGACTGAGTCAGGTTGGTGATCGACGCCCTTTTTATACCCCGGCCGGACCCACTAGATGTTTCTAGAAGGTGGTCGAATGTTCTGGAAACTTCGACATAGTCCCATACCTTCTGGAACATTCCAGAACCATCTCGAAACATCTAGAACAGGGTAGAATTTTCTAGAAATTTCCTGACCGATCTTTAGTAGAATTGTCGAGAACCTTGTGGAACTTTCGAGAAGATTATAGATAGGTCTCGCAATTCGATCGACGTAACAGTACGTAATACGTAAACGTTCGAACCCACGACCTACAAATTGTAAGTCGAGACCGATACCACTGGGGCACCTCTGCTCTACGAGTCCCCGCTCATAGCGAAAACGAGCGCAGTTTTCTCTGAGCAAATCGCTGCAGAGACGTTTTTTTTACGTGGTAAAATGATCCAATGAGTCCTCCCACCCCGGGCAAAGCGGAAGGGACTCTCAGACCGGTACTGACTAGAATTCACGGTGTCCTACAATAGCTCTTTACGTTCCAGGGTCACGGTAATTCGTTAGTCCCGCGACCCCGGCAGGCTTTGGCCATCTAGAGGGGGCCCCATAATTATGCTGATACTCTTTGAGGCGCGCGTGGAACACAACGCGCCGTCGACCCGGGCATGGTCCATGGTCGGACAGCGAGTCGCCCATTACCTGCCGCCCGCGTCTATGGTGGCCGGAGATCGTCTGCCGACGTCAGTTGAGGCGGGCGTCTACCACTGCGGTAAATTATCTCTCTATTGTGTTGACATTTTGAATCGTTGGTCTATTGAACTGTTGACTTAATGTTGGCATTCTGAATTGTTGTGATTTTGAATAGTTGATGTTACGGTGTTGATTTTTTAACTGCTGATATTATTATGGCTGTTGCTCTTAAGTATCAAACCCCTACAAACTGGGCAGTCCCGTGACCGCTACAACGACGTGCTTTACTAGGAGGAGCGCCGGGATCAAAAGTACAAACGCTGGCAACTGCTAATGTGAGTACGTGGCTTTTCGAAGGCGCTGCCGCCCCGCTCACCGCTCCCTGCACAGTTTAGACCAAAGACGAACGGGCTGTTAAACTAATTAACCACATTAGCAATGCCAGTCTATGACGCCTACTCGATTAACAGACTCGGCGTGAGTTAAGACGATTACGACGACGTAATTAATCATTTCAGACGATCGATGTTGAACAAAGGGCAAAGTTCATGTTTATGTTTTGGAGAAGGTAAACTTAGTACCAACTAAGAATACTGAAGGGCCTGATGGTTATAAAGATTAAAAGTTTGGTGCGGTGGCTGAGCAATCGACTGCAGCACTGCGTGTAAGAGCCTATGCACGCCACGTTTTTTAAACGCGCCGTGCAGCGCGTTTTAGAAACGCGCGTCGACGGCGCGTTTTCATCAGAGCAGTTTGGTGTAGTTTGTAGGCTGCGTCTGACTTGCGTGCGTATCGCGTCTGTATCGCGTCAACGCGCTGCACCGGCGCGTTTTAACGTGGTGTGCATAGGCTTTTACCGGTTCCATTCGCACTCAGAACTAATATTTGTATGACCTACAAGTAGTGTTCCAGATTTGGGTGTTTGTGTATGTTTAATTCTATGTTTGTAAACGAAAAACGAGTTCAGAGGCTAGAGAATAAGTATAATTTTGTTTATTTTTATCAAATTACAACTACTCATATACAAGGCGAAATTTTCAACTGGACGTAGTGGCTATTCTAAAATTGCCATAGATATATCCCTATTTCTGTATAATATAGGGCAATTTTATTTGACATGTGTCTAGGGAAGGCTCGGTCCATGAGAGCATGGACAGAGCCTTCCCAATCATAATATACCCAACCATTGGTTGGGATGGTGAAAATGAACAAAACTTGATCTGGATTTAATTTCGAATGTAAATAAAAACTAAAAACAAAAAAGGTATTGAAATTGTTGCTGTTTTCATTCAATCAAAAATAGATCTGTTTCAGTTAAGCCTTTAAGCATTTAATTTACTTGAAATAACTTTCAAAGTTTTGTTCTGATTTAATCTCGGAAAAAAGAAGATGGTGGTTATTGTTACAACAGCTGTTGATAGATACACTTTTTTAATATAAACTATTGAAAAACTTTCCAAAGATAATAACGATCAAGTATTCTTTACATAGTTTAATATCCTTTACCTCCGAAGTAAGAAACTTTCAGTTAGCCAAACAATCTTATTTTGTGAGTTTAGACTTGTTGAAGGAAGAGTAAACGATTTTGTTTTGTTATTAAAACAATTTCCATTCATAATAAATTGGAACAAGCAGGGTCGGACTAGGCTGGGAGCACGCCGGGTTATAGCTGTTCAGATATTTTAAATTTTTATTTAGTGATAGATCTAGCCTGGTGGTAAGCGAAGATGTGGTCGACGGTGAAGCACGACTGCCTAGATCGACAGTGAATAGGGTACTTCTAGGGTTCAGAAGTAACCTCTTAACTTGAAGACCACTAGGTTTTTTTTTATTTTTAGAACTACTCGTAGTTTCAGGTTCATTTTTTTATTCTTTGCTACGTTCCTCTTTAATTAATTGCATTAACGAACAGTGTATCTGATCTGCTTAGTTAACATTTAGTTGGCAAGAGCTGAGACCTAACCTGCGCGGCCTCTGAGCCTACCTATGACTCGCTGCAAGTTCCGCAAGCCAGGCTTGTGGGGCAGTTTGAGCCTGTTTGGCAGTTTGGGCCTGTTCGGTCATGCCCAGTCCGGCCCTGGAAACAAGGACGGCTTGAGGTTCAAGCAGAACAAAAACGAGATCTAAAAAACCCTAACCATGGCCTGACCAGTGTAATTTTTTTTTGAAATCGAAAATCTTTTGTAAACATTTACATTGTGTTAATGATAGAAATGTTTGCAGAGTATCTTTGTAACATTTGCGCTATCATTGTTACGTTTTCAATGTAAATTGATCTAGTCTATTCTTTGGTTGGTGGTTATTTTTGTGGGTAACGTTTTAATACAGAAATTATTTTACTGACAGAAAAGTATTATACAGGGTGTCCCGGGAATTGTGGATCGAATTGAGCACAGGATTGGGAGAGGTCATTTATACCTCTGAAACATACAGTGTTCGGACAGGGAATAAATGCTTAGAATTTCTACTATGTAAATTGATACTATGTTATGACAATAACAAACACTACAAAAAAGTAATGCGTATACTGAAAAAAATTAGCGGTTTAACTAACGTTAAAAAAATTCTACACAAGGCTCAACTTATCATTCACAAGTTTTTATGCAAAAGACTCAGAAGTAGCTAAGTAAATCATTGGTCCTAGAAAATAATTTAAATGACCTACATAAATGGCTCAAGGGATTCATAACTGCCAGACTATTAGCAGAATTACTAAAACAAACCGAAAAGTCACTGGGCTAAGTAAAACAATCCATTCTACTTCAAGGTCAAACGTGGGAGGAATAAATAAAAAAAGTTACGTCGGTAATCTACAAATCCTATCCTACTAATATTATAAACGTGCAAGGTTGTTTGGATGGGATGGATGTTTGTGATGTTTTTTTCTCTTTCACGCAAAAACCTCTGAATGGATTTGGATGAAATATAGAGATAGTTGATTGAACCATGGATGATTAAACAGGACAGTTTTTATCTCGATTGTATGTTCCTGTGGGATAATTTTATAGTTTTAGCGGGTGAAGCCGCTGGCAACAGCTAGTCTTCTATATCTATCTATCTATACTTATAATAAATCTGTAGAGAGGTCAATTCTGTACATGAAATATATTTCCAAAATAACTATCAGGGGGTGATTAGGGATCGATACTGATGCCAAAAATGCAATTAATAAAATTATTGTCTGTCTGTCTGTCTGTCTGTCTGTATAACCGTTATAGAAACAAAAACTACTCGACGGATTTTGACGAAACTTGGTACAATTATTTTTCATACTCCTGCGCTGGTTATAGTATACTTTTCATCACGCTACAATCAATAGGAGCAGAGCAGTGTAGGGAAATGTTAGGAAAACGGGAGAAATTACTCCATACACGCTAATCTTCGGAACTACTGGACGGATTTGATTGTTTTTTTTTTGTTGTATAGATATTAAGTCTGGGCAACATATAGACTATAATTTATCTTGGAAACTTGAACACCTGATGCAGAACTGCAATAGATAAGCTAAACTATAAGAGATACAAAAATAGCGCCATAGCAAAAATTGTTCCGCGTGATGAGCATTTTCTGCTGAGATAATAAATTTGAAGATATGGAACACCTGATGTGGAACCCCAAGAGCCCAGCTACACTATTACATATACAGTAATGACGTCTTAGCAAGAGTTGTTCAGCCTGATGAGCACTCCCTGTTGTCGTATAAAAACTGAAGATCTGGAACACCTGATGTGGAACTCCAAGAGCCCAGCTACATTATAACATATAATAGGAATGACGTCTTAGCAACAGTTGTTCAGCCTAATGAGCAGTCTCTGTTGACGTATGAAAATTGAGATCTGGAACAACTGATGTGGAATTCCAAGACCCCAGCTACACTATAACATATATGTATATGAATAACATCTTAGCAAGAGTTGTTTAGTCTGATGGGCATTTCCTGTTGACTTACAAAAATGAAAGATCTGGAACGTCTAGAATCGTCTTGCGCGTCCCGTTGTTTTCCCGTCCCCATGCTCTAAGAATTCGACATCAGACGTTTCAGATCTTCGATTTTGACGACCCCATTGTTGCTGGCATAAGCAACAGGATCCGCGTACAAAGTCGCTGGCAGAAGCTAGTAGAATAAAAAGTAGAAACTAAGCTAGTAGAATAAAAGTAGAAACTTCGTTTTATAATCCAATCAATTGGATTTTAAAACGAGTCGCCTGAATTTGAGGGTATTGGTGGTGTAGGGGGCTTAAGGTGAAACAAGTCAACATTTTTTCCATAGAAACTTCGTTGGGGTTTTACTCCACTATTTGACAAGGTACATCCAAAGTTAAACATGGTATCGTTTTGTCTCATTATTAATTTTGTCTGTACGGAAGCAGAATTTTGAAATAACAAGCCATTAAAAAGTTACGAGCTTCCAAAGATTCGAATTTATTGCTAATTTTAACTCAACTTTGGGCGTAAATTAGAAATTAAAGAAGCATCAAATTTCCAAAACAAAGTCCGTACCGACACAGCACATTTATCGAAGAATTCCATAAATTTTATTTGAAATTGATTGATGCAGTGGTTTTTTCATAAAACCCCTTCTTCCAGATGCCGTTTCGTATTTTTTTACGCGCGCCTTTTACTCTGAATGATCGTGCATCTCACTAATTAATGTTTTCCCCTGTTTTCTCCACGGGGGGATGACGCTCGCGGACACATGAACAATATGGCTCGATTTCAGGTGAAATATCATGGTTTTTGACCATGCCTGCCAGTGAGTTCGAGCTCGCGACTAGCGCCGCCTTAAGAGAGTTGGTCTTAATACCACCAAAGTAATTTTGGCTGGAGTTGCGTTTAAATATTTTTGAAAAAACACATCTTGATAATTAGTAATCAGTTATTTGACCTAGGATGCAAGAGCGAGCGAAGCGAGCTCGGCACTTTGGGGCACCCCGACACGGACAGGTTAGGTTCGAAGGGGATGGCGGGGTCTGATAGATCCCGCCATCCCCTTCAAAATTAAAATTCAATTTTACCAAGGATGTAACAGTAATTCATAAATACGCCTTCTGTGCCGATGCACAGAAGGCTTATTTATTAATTTTAATTAAGCGATGGAGCGACTCCATCGATTTATTAATTAAGTTTTGAGGTGGCTGTGTAACTCAACTACCATTACGAAATACTTCGTACCAACCACGTAGCCCGCTACGAGAACGTGCTACGGAAATCGTAGCCGCTACGTGTAACTAATGTGCTACGAAAAACGTAGCTGCCTACAGAGCTACGCAATGTGTGTAGCAATAATTGTAAATCAGATTAAGTGATTGAATGATTGTAAAACAGATCATTAATTTGTTTTACAATAAAATTAAGTTCTATCAAACATTCTGTATTTTAAAAACTAACAAACAAGTTCGTTAGATATTTTCTGTTTCTACGAAATATGTTGGAAATAATTTTAACTTTAGCAAATAACACGTATCTTGATTAGAAGAAAGTAGAACTTGGAAAATATTGAAAAGTTAAAGTTTCTGTGATTGTTGATTGCAATGCAACCGAAATGAACGGAAACTAAGTCTGAATACAAGTTTTTTTTTTTAGTTCTTTCAAACTTAACGAACCATGGTAACGAACCATGCACTAATAGGTAACTCTTGGATTCATACTAAAGCAAACAAAAATAACAAAGTTGGACTTATTTTTTTAACTTTGTATTTCTCCTGTATCGTAGGATTTTTTTCATAATTTACATACAAAAATAGCTGATCAGCAACCTGTAGATCAAACAGATACTTAACAGGTAGTTCTTTAATAATTGTGGGAATCGAACCCGCAACGCAGTAATCGATCGCTCGGCCACTGTGCCAGTTACTAAGTTTGAAGAGTCTTTATTTAATTATCATTTTTTGTCTTTTTTTTTTACGTGGTAAAATCATCAAATGAGTCCTCCCACCCCGGGCAGGGTGGAAGGGACCGTGAGACTCGTACTGACTAAAATCCACGGTGTCCTTCAATAGCCTTTTATGTTCCGGGGTCACGGTAATGAGATAAATCCCGCGACCCCGGCAGGCTTTGGCCCTCTGGAGGAGGGCCCCGTCATTATGCTGACGCTCTTTGAGGCGCGCGTGGAACACAACGCGCCGTCGAGCCGGGCATGGTCCATGGTCGGACAGCGAGTTGCCCTTTACTCGCCGCCCGCATGCCCTTTATATCCCATGTTGCTTAAAAAATGACCAATTTGTTGGACTGTACTTACCGACAATGTATTAAAAGAATTCTCAAGGGGAACATTCGCGTGTAATGTAACGTTATAGATTCGACTTTGAGCATATAATTACAAAGATATTTTTACTTAATTTACAAGAATATACTTGTAAATAAATTATTAAGTCTTGATTTGCTAAGAGCTTTCGTTTTTTTGTTGTTACATAAAATACGAAGCCAGTTTTCAAGAATATTGTTATTTTCATATTTTATTCTTTTTGTGTGAAGACAAAGAAATTGCCTCCGTGTGAAGAGAAAAAAGAACGTTATAAATACAGATAAAAATCTAAAAAGTCCCAATTAGATTACAAAAAAACATAGCGCTTTTAAAATTAGCAATAAGCCACAACACAGTAAAATTATTACGAGTTCTAACGTTATAGACCGGAAGCCAGACCAAAATATCGTTAGTGATTTCTTCTCAAGCCATAATTAGTAGACTAAATAAGGGAGTCGGATCATAAAGATTTGTGGAAGTCAGCTGCTGTTCCGTTGGTGGGATAAGCAGCAATAGCCGTTCAAACACGTAGAAAAAATAATATTTTTTTGTCATTTCCTCCCAACTGAAACCTGGTTTATATTGAAGATTACCTTATATCACGAAGAATAAAACCAATCAGCTGTCTGTAATATGGTGGAATACACGTCTGCTGGTCACTCGAACATGTAATTTTTTATATTATTTTCAGTGATTTCCTCTCGACTCAAATTTTACCTGATGAAAGTTTAGATGAAGATATGGATAAAAGCAAACGTCAGCTGGCTGTATCTCGGTGGAAAGATCGTAAAATAAAATATGAAGAAACAAATATTTTATTAAATCTGAATAACTAAACGTAATTTATTTGCAATATCAAAACGGACATAGGGAAACGAGTGTCTGTCATAATGACACATAGAAGAAGCCATAAAAATATTATTTGGAAAAAAAACTTGTGTCATCCTTAATGTCTAATCTTGTCAAATCATTCTGCTGTCATAAGGTTTCAAATCAATATTAAATGATTTTATACCATTCCCACTTTAAAAAGTTACTTTTTCTCACTGAAAACAGTGAGTAAAAAGCTCTTTTACTCACTGTTTTGGTGTTTGAATTTAGAACACATTGCTGCGGTCCACCCCTGTCAGCCCCCGTGTTGTTAGGATAATGTTACTCTTAATTTAAAACTTTGTTCCGAGTTTAATGTCAATTTGTTTGCTTGGTGACCGAGCGATTGTACTACTTCGTCGCGTGCAGTGGGTTCGATTCCCGCACGGAGCAAATTTTCGTATGATCTACAGTTATTTGTTTCGGATCTGGGTGTTTGTGTATGTGAATTTAGATGTTTGTAAACGCACCTTTGTCTTTTTTTTCTTCGTTAAATACCTATCTATTATCGCTTGATTATTATTTTTCTTGTGGTCATGGTATAAAGTATCGTATGTAACTCGTGAATAAAACGGATTTAAATCGAGGGCCTGAATCACTCGCGTCGCTCAGGATTTAAATACTTGAATCACTCGCTTCGCTCGTGATTCAATCATCATGAATCACTCCCTGCGGTCGTGATTCAGTCATTAAAATCCTTCGCTTGCTCTTGATTCATATATATGGCCCTCGCTTTAAATCCGCTCTTTATTCACTCGTTGCATAATGTACTATCGACACAGTGGAATTATGACCCACTATAAGCTTAATTTCCTACAGAAGCTTAAATACAATTAGGTCCACATTCGCGTAAACATACATATCCATGGTAACGACTTTGATCTTTGTCAATTTGACGGATTCAAACGATTTTTTGTCAAAATGGGTCATGATTCAACTTTGTCGACTGTACTATTGTTGTTGTATTTCGTTATTTTGTTCAAGTTATGGAACTGTTCTTACTGGAGTGAATAAGTAATTGACACCCTGATCAAGAAGGTCCGTTAACCGGTTCAAGAGAATCAGAAGGATTCCCGCACGATCTTCAATGATGAGACAAGGCTCTCGCTTGGAGATTACGTGAAGAGCTTCTCGATCCGGCTTGCATCATGAAGAAATTCCTATCTTTGAGGTCCGGACTAGATATCCATTGATATATGTTTCATAACAACATGTTTATTTTGTATTTTTAATTGTAATGTAAATGAAAAATGTAAATGACAATGAATCAAGCAATGATTGGGGGTTTTCTTTATAGAAAAGCTTTTTATTTCTTATACTTTTCACTAATTCAGAAAATAAATCAATAGACCCATTTATACGTTTTTTCAAGAGTTCATTATGATCGTTTTGCATATTCGTGCAAAAAATGGGCAGAGAACCTTAGGCCCATCGCATACGGCGTATTCTAAACGCGCAGAAGACGCGCGTTTCAGGAACGCGCCTCTTCGGCGCCGTAGACGCTGATTTGTTATTGCGTTTGGATTGATGATACAAGCGCGCGTATAAAGAAGCGGAGTAGAGGCAGGGGCGGGGCCCTCACGCCACTACTGCACCGCCCGTGCCTAAACAACTGAAGAAGAGGAGTCTCTGATCTAAAAAACGCAGAATCTACGAGCGACTACAGCGCGTCTGTCTCGCTGTATCTGCGCGTATACGTGCAGTAGAGGCGCGATTCACGCCCTGAGTGCTTATGTTACAAGGTTGTGATTGAATCTCGTATACGCGCGTAATCTGCGCGGTTAAAGAACGCCGTGTGGCATAGGGCCTATGTATACCACGTTTTTTAAAAGCGCCGTCGACGCGCTTTTTGTAAAAGAGCAGTTTGTTGTCGCGACACAAAGCGTCAAACGGGCGTTTGCATTGCATTTGTATCACTAAAAACGCGCGTCAACGGCGCGTTTAATAAACGTGATGTACATAGGCTATTTGGGCTAGTCCATACACGGCGGAACCGCGCTATTTCAAAATCGCCTGGAAATCGCGCGAGTCTTATATGTATGAGTTATTAAGTAATCGTTCAGACATAACCGCGCGGTTAGTTAACCGCCAGAAAATAGAATCGCGTTGCTCCCCGCGCGTTTCTATTACTATGGAGTATATGGAGTATATAACTGAACGCAAAGTAAAGCTTTGCGTTCAGTTGCGTGGCGGATACCGCGCGGTTAGCACATCACAGCTCGTGAGTTTGGCACGGTTCGTTTCGAAACTGAACTGTTTATTGATGAAGTGGAGAAGAGAAATGCAATATGGGATATTCAGTGTGAGGATTACTCAAATAAAACTATCATAACCAAGCTTGGCAAGAGTTAGAGGAGATATTTGGAAATTGTGAAAATACGTTGGAAACTTGGTTGGTTACTTAATATTGGATGCACCCATTTGCATTGCATACCGCATTTTTCTTATCGTTTTTTTAAGGAGCAACAACCACAGTAAATCGATTTTTCGCTGACCTCCTTTTTCAAACGGACGTTATCCCTGTACGATAATCACATGTAACCGCCGGAGTCTGATTGCATCACAATTTTGCGGTTTCGAACCGCGCGATTCATGAACGCGCGGTTTCCGCAAGTCTGTACTAGCCCTTAGTCCTGCTTGTACAATAATTTTCAAAGTATCAGCTGACGACCTTTCCACCGAGATACAGCCAGCTGACGTCTGTTTTTAGCCATATCTTCATGTAAACTTTCATCAGGCAAAATTTGGGTTGAGAGGAAATCACTGAAAATAAAATAAAAAATTACATGTTCGAGTGACCAGCTGACGTGTATTCCACCATGGTACCGTAGGCTGATTGGTTTTATTCTTCGTGATACAAGGTAATCTTCAATATAAACCAGGTTTCAATTGAGAGGAAATGACTAAAAAAAAATATTTTTTCTACGTGTTTGAACGGCGATTGCTGCTTATCCCACCAACGGAATCGCAGCTGACTTCCACGAATTTTCATGATACGACTCCCTCATGTAGTCTGCTAATTATCGCTTGAGAGGAAATTGGTCACGGACATCTGTTACGGGCTCCCGCTCTATTACGAGCTTCTACTCTCGTGTTTTGATGCGATAGATGATTTCTTTGTAAATATTCATTGAATTAAAATAAAAAATACGTCTCCATTATTTTCCAACATTCTAACTGACAGATTAATTAGATTTGCAATTTATTGATGCTGTCAAAAGTCAAAATGCATATTGGTTGTCAAAATTTATTTAAACGTTACAGGAGGAGCAAATAAATGCAAAAAAAGGAATCAAAGTGTAGGTAGTTTACGCCTTCGAATTCAAAGAACAAAATGGTTTAATATTAAAGATGAAGATCGCCCGTTCGTTTGAAGGGTTCAACAGTAAATATTGGATTCTCGTGAACTCAACTAAGGTCGGTAATCCAATTTATTATCAACGTTTCAAACTAAGTTTGTTTGCCAGCCCTGTCTGTGGAATTAAGTTTTGAAGACAGGAAGATATTCAGCAGGCGTGGGCATGCGGGCACAATGACGGGGCCTTAAGAGGGCCAAAGCCTGCCGGGGTCGCGGGACTAACGAATACCATGACTCCGGAACGTTAATGGCTATTGAAGGACACCGTGGATTTTAGTCACTACAAGTCTGATAGTCTCTCCTGCCCTATCAGACTCATTTGATGATTTTACAATAAAAGAAGGCAAAATTATATTTTAGCCTAAAACGAGGCGAATGAATCTCTTAATTTCACTCATGATTCTCGTCGAAACTACCTCGCTACGCTCAGGAGTTTACTCTGAGCTCTCTTGACACTCTCTAGTACCCCGAAATCCTTTGTTTCGCAAGTCAATAAAGTGCCCTCGACTCTAAACGGTCCTTCATCTCTACTGGAGAACAATAGACTCGATTGAAATTGTAAGAGTGCCTTTCCACTAGAGATGTAGCTATGTAGCTGTGCTGCGAGGTTGTAAAAGCTGAGCAACGAAACTGTGTGACCGTTTCAACATGTTTCTTCGCTATGTAGCGGTGCGATTACGATGTGCTATGAAGATGCGCTGCCGCAAAATAGCTGCGCTAGGAAGATGCGCAGCTCGAGCTATGCGATGTATCGATACTAGGGAAGACAACCCATAGCACGCAGTCATTGCACGCAGCCATTGCACGCACTCTTCCATATAAAAAACACATCTTAGTTGAACCCGTTTCCACCAGCGCTGTGCTATGTATACCGCAGCAACGTAGCACAGCACATCTCTGTTGGAAATGCAGCCTAAAACCACTAGTACCCTCCGTTTGTTATTTTATATTTAATCAGGGTTGGACTCTAGGCCACGGGTGACAGAGACAAAAACAACGATGGAGTGGACTTATCCAGAAGACGCCTAATCACTCTAATTTTGTGCGGGTATGCGGACGCGACGGTGACTAAAGCTTTTGTCAAACTGACAAGCGAGGCGTTTTTGTTTGTAATGTATGGAATTTTTTGAAGCTAGTTACATAGACTATCGGATCGCTTTCGCTTTTCTATGTGACTGGATTCAAACAATTCCATACATAACAAATAAAAACGCTTCGGATCGCATTCACTTCGCCTATCTGTTTGACAATAGCTTTACAGGTGACTTGACGTCCGATCATGGACCGTGCTCGGGTCGACGGCGCGTCGTGTTTCGCGCTCCTCAAAGAGCTGCCATCAAACTGACGAGGCTCCCCTTAGAGGACCAAAGCCGACCGTGGCACTGTCTTATCAGGTAACCATGACCATGGAACATAAAGGGCAATTGAAGGAACACCATGGATGTTAGTCAGTACGTGTCCGCTCTGGCTCAATATTGTTCTTGTTTTATACTTTTCAGTGCACGTTTTTGTCGTAGTCGGGTTTTAGTTATTTTTAACTTATTTTATATTTACACTATTTTGGGGTTATAATTATTTGATAAATATATCATAATAAAAGCAAAGTAGCGAGAAAATTTCAAATGTACTCATTAAGCCTTTTCATTTGTTTGATACCCATGTTGACACTGTTAGAAACAGGCAAAGTAGCTATTAATGTATATAAAAGCTATATATTGTATATATATTTCAAATGTGCACATCAAGCCCTTTAATTTGATACCCGTGTCGATACTGTGCGAATTTTTTTTTTTCGATTACGACTTTACATCGCCTAGAGGGCGCCATATTGGATTTGGTGACACGTCACCTACCCTATAACCAGCGGACAACTGAGACGCTTCTAACGACACCTCATTTGTCATGTAATGATAAGTAGTTTAGAAGATATGAGGAAACAGACAAACATACATAGATACATACATACATCCGGTCAAAATCATAACCCTCCTTTTGGCTTTGCCGTAGTCGGGTAAAAATAACTCTAATTTTGAAGAAATTAGGGTTGTATGCGTTCGCAAATACAGACGCAAGATCTGTAGAAATTCTCACCTCTCGGCTAGAAACTCCTTTTGATATTGAAATAAGGTTCAATTTGATCGAAATTGCGACGAACTTGTACATAAAAAACAGGAGGGTTACTGAAATCAATTTATCCTTTCTAAAAGTAGTTTTGTTTCAAGATAAGTTTGAAAATGGCAAACTTTTGTTACCTATTAGTAACAGTTGCTGACAGTTATTGGTACGTTAATCACAGATTACGTCGAAATAAGATCGTTATGAAATTATTAATGGCAGTCGTAATAGGAAGTTGTTATTTTCGGTAAGTAATTACCGCTAGAAAACATCTGGACGAAGTACTTAATAGGCAAAGTTTTTAAAATGGTCTTTCAAATTATTTATAAGATTGCATAACTTAAAATGGTCATCAAACATACCACTCTTTCTGGCGCAGTCGGGTAAAAAGGAGGCACGGTTGGCGCGGTGACTGCGTGTCGCGGGTTTGATTCTCTTACGAAACAAATATTTGTATGACCTACTTGGATGCGCGGGCCATGCAGGCGGCGAGTAATGGGCGACTCGCTGTCCGACCATGGACCATACCCGGGTGGACGGCGCGTTGTGTTCCACGCGCGCCTCAAAGAGTGTCACCATTATGACGGGGCCCCTCTATAGAGGGCCAAAGCCTGCCAGGGTCGCGGGACTAACGAATTAACGTGACCCTGGAACGTAAAGGGCTATTGAAGGACACCGTGGATTTTAGTAAGTATGAGTCTGACAGCTCCCGCCCTGCCCTGGGTGGGGAGGACCCAAATTGATAATTTTACCACGCTAAAAAAATGACTTACTTGGATCTGGCTGGTTGTGAATGTCAGTTTTAATGTTTTTTAACGCAACACGATACAGTAGAAATTCCTGATCACCGGTGAAGTTTATTAAAAAAACACGTAACCGCCTGTAAGATCATATTCACACACATTATCTTCATTTTTGTATTGACATTAATGTATAAGTAATTAAATTAATGTTGGAACAACATTATAATGTTAAAAGGCATCGTACCTATAAGTTTTTATTATACCTAATGCTCAGTCGCTCAATCATGGCTGCGTCGGCCATTTAATGATTTACCGTTGTTCGTTAAATTGAAAAGCAAAGTTTATTTCGAAATAAACTGCCTGACAATTTCACCACGGAAACCGTTGGTTCATTAAAAATCCAAATGGAAATGTTAACTAACCAAAACTGTGGTTTACGGTTTATAAAGGGAACTGGGAAGTGCTTAATGGGGTCTATAAAGGGAAGTGCTTAATTGGGTCTATAAAGGGAAGTGCTTAATTGGATTACAAACAAAGCTATGAGAAGATTAAGTAGAGATTATCAAGTTAAGAAAGCTTTAGGATCAATTCACACCAAGACGCGACGCTGCGCGCACGTTTCAATAGAGCGACTCAAATATAACTTTATTTACTACACGAAAAGATACACATTTCACCGTCAACGCGACGCAGCGCAGCGTCACGCGAACTGTTTTTGATGGCAACTCAAAACCTTAAGGTGATTGCGTCGATGTAGCCCGCGAAATTTAAATTTTCTTACGTTTTTTGCAATTTGCAGGCAAGTGACATGTTGTAACTTTATCAAAATATGAATTGCGGTAATAACAAGTATAATTTTAAATATAAAAATTATCAAAACATTCGCTCCATCAGGTCTCACATAGAAAAGCTGCATCTAAGTTAGATTTCGGAGATTTTAACAATATGCACCTTTTCTATGTGAGTGCTGGTGGAGCGAATGTTTTGATAATTTTTATATTTAAAATTATACTTGTTATTGCCGCAATTCATATTTTGATAAAGTTACAACATGTTACTGGCCTGCAAATTGCAAAAAACGTAAGAAAATTTGAATTTCGCGGGCTGGTTGGAGCATTCACCTTAATTTATTTACTACACGAAAAAATACTGACGACACGGTTACCGCAGTGGCTGAGCGATTGGACTGCTGCACAGCGGATCGCGGGTTCGATCCCCGCACGGAACAAATATTGATTATTAAGATGTTTTGAAATCTAATGGGTCTCTGAAGACACTTTATTATTTGGGTAAAGTGTGTGGTACAATATTATCTTATTTAGCCTATACAGCCTATTATTCACTGCTACTAGTATTTATGAGACTCTCCTTTGTGCGAGATAGGAAGTCTAACTCATATTATAAATGAAAGAAAACACGTTTTTTTTTTTAAAGCGGTCCTTAGGAATTTCTCCTTTATCCTGGGAACTATAACAAATATTTAAACTCACATACACAAACACCCATGACCCGGAACAACTACTGGTCACAAACATATTTGATCCGTACGGGAATCGACCCCGCGACAGGCAGCTTAAAAATTGGTCAACCACTGCGCCAACCGCTCCTTCATATTAGCATAGAGTAATGTTTTATAGCTTGTAACTTTCTTCGATAAATTGATTTTATCGAACACAAAAAGAATTGTTCAGTTTAAACCTAATACCTACTAATTTTTGTACAGTCACGAGCAATAGTATGTATACACTAAGCAGTATTCAAAAGCGATTTTCTGCTACCACATTGATTAAAGTTATGTCTTTTCATTAGACTTCTATTTTGGAAGCCATACTATTACGGAACAGGTCTTATTTCAAAGTGGAAACCAGAATTTCACGAATAATTTGCGTTTGAATTTTGTTAAGTGTTTCCATGTTATTGCTCGTGACTGTACTCGTACAAACAAAAAAACACACTTTAAGATACCAAGATTAGGTTCACTTTTATTAAATTGAAAAGCACTCACACATACATCATCTGCCTAGCCTTTTCCCAACTTTATTGGGGTCGGCTTCCAGACGAACCAAATGCAGCTGAATATCAGTATTTCACATAGAGCGACTGCATATCGGACCCCCACACAACCCAGTAACTGGGCAATACGATACCCTATGTTAAGACTGGTTGTCAGACTTATGAGCTTCTGACTAACAGTGACGACTGTCAAAGACCTACAAATGTCAGTCTGGACCAACGGCTTTACGTACCGTGCTTTATGACAGATGGTCACCCATCCACAGACCAACCTCGGCAAGCGCGGCATAACCCGGAAGATCGGCCTGTGCGGCTGTAATTATTTAGCACTCACAAATACAAAGTTATTAATATTACACCTAAGAGTAATATAAATAATAATTATAATACAATTTCAATCGTATAAGGAAACTGGTAAGTTCATCAACCTTCAGAATATTGACACCAGCATAATTATACAGAACACAAAGTGTTAATGTTTGTATCAAAAACAGTGTAAGTTACCTAGTAACATTATAATCAAGGATTATGAAAACAAACACAAAGTACGTCAACTTATACAGTGTTGGACTGAAATTCTACTTAAATTAATATAAAAGCTTCGCGCTGCTTACTTAGGGTCAGTTCACATCAACGACGATATATTATTACTAGATTCCTAATAACAGGCGACCGATGTCTGTCAACACATTAGGCAACAAAGTCTTATATCCGTCTCATTTCGACCACTCCTGTGAGCCGTAAACATACGTTGAGACAGAACAGACCTTGAGTTAGCCAATCACAACGCAGTACCCCGTCCCCCTCGCTTACGTAGTACCTCAGCGAGTTGACAGAATAGTTTTTGTTCCTTAGATCGTGCATGCGGAGTCTAGTAATATATCGTCGTTGGTTCACATCGAAAAGCGACGCGACACGACGTGACGCGACGATACTGTAAATGTGTATTTTTTCGTGTAGTAAATTAGATTTTGAGTCGCTATTATGAAGTGCACGTGGCGCCACGCTCCGTCATGTCATTGGTGAAATGTAGATCTTTTCGCTTTATTGAAATGTGCGCAGCAGCGTCGCGTAGCGGTGTGTATTGACCCTAAAGCTTCGCGCTGCTAACTTAGATGGAGAGCTTATATCTCGTTAAACTTTCCTACTGTGTAAAATGTATGAAATGTTTTGTAAAAGATTGGTTCTTAAATCTAATACATATAAAAATTACATATCACAGTGATTGCACTGCTTTTAATCGTGGTGTAATCATCAAATGAGCAGAAGGGAATATCAGACTCGTAGTACCGGTAACTACAATCTACAGTGTTCCTTCAATAGCCCCTTACGTTCCAGGTAGTGACCAACCGAAATTTCGGTTTCGGTTTCGGCCAAAAAAATCTAGTTTCGGCCTTAGTTTCGGTTTCGGCCAAAATATAGCCGAAACTTTCGGCCCCGCCGAAACTCAAGTGTTCGTGCATTTTCGTGGGTCGTTCGGTAAAATTCGTAGCTAACACGTGCTTGCTCGCCGTCAGGGGGGCTCAGTTCACCACCTTCCATTTAATCGTGAGTTGAGGTTATGTTTTTGAGTTTACTGCCAAGAGTAAGTCTTGTATATTCATGTCAAAACAAAATATATTTGTTACGTACGTTAATGATTAAAAAACTTATCAATCGTTAAGGCAGTGACTTTATTCGAAACTTAAGTTAACGGTTTCTTCTTTGAAAAAATGTTTTTTTTTAGCTCACTATTTTCGTATTGTTGAATATAGTGCGATTGCTAAGACTTCAAATCCAGTGAAAAATTGAAAATTATGAATTATTATAATTTCGAATTGATTATGGCTCAGTATGAGATAAATAACATAGAAAAATAGCAATTTCTATAAAATCTAAAAAAAAAACATAAGTTTGCCGTATATCATTATTTCCCAGAATTTGATCCTTATTAGCAACACTATTGAATGGTGTAAGAATGAAAGGTGTGTTTTTTTTTCCAAATTCTGCGGTTTCGATTCCTCGCCAGGATTATTGATTTTTCTAAAATCCAATGTTGCAGTTTTAGTTTTGGTCAAAGTTGAATCGGAAAAAACAGTGAATTTTTTATAAAATTAATTTTTGTAAATGTGTTAAAAAGTTTCGGTTTCGGTTTCGGTTTCGGCCGAAACTGAGAGCAAGGCCGAAAGTTCGGTTTCGGTTTCGGCTGAAAAATCAGTTTCGGTCGGACACTAGTTTCAGGCAACTCACACTCATAGGTTCTTATATTTTTTTATTTGAGGACGTAAACGAATCCTATCGATTTTTTTTTTAAATAACACTCCACGAGACTAAAATATACACACACATTTTTTTTTATCGTGGTAAAATCATCAAATGAATCCTCCCACCCAGTGCAGGGCGGGAGGGACTGTCAGACTTGTACTGACTAAAATCCACGGTGTCCTTCAATAGCCCTTTACATTCCGGGGTCACGGTAATTCGTTAGTCCCGCTACCCCGGCAGGCTTTGGCCCGTCTTAATAAAAATATACACACGCATACTAAAAGTTATCAATTCTCTCTGATACACGCTGTAGTTATTAATACCTTGAAAACTGTAAAAAAAAATCCGTTTTTTAAATAAACCACTGCCAGAATAAAATACGTATAATTAAGCTTTTAGTATAAAAGTTTTAAATAAAACCTTTTGTTTCGATCACCAAATAAAACACTTCGTTTGAACACGAAAAAGCAATCAAGGGAACTAATTAAGAACGGAAAAAGTTAATGAACAATGTCTATCATCAATAAAAGCGTTGAAAACGGGAGAACTAAATAAATGTTTTAGTGGGTTTCTATTAAGACTATCGTCTACCGAGCGCTCGTCCATACTAAAAGAGAAAACGTTTTCCTACCCCTAAATGTTATCCTATCTCAATGATTTTTTAGAATGCTTCTGATACTGTAAAAAACTAGGTTTATAGGTTTTCTTTTTTTGAAAATGTATAATAGTTTGAAAGTAACAGGCGCCTAAGAGTTACTATTTTTATGACAAAATCTTCATTGAAGTAAAACCTATATATTTTAAAAACAAAGAAGTTTTAGAAAAAAAGCAAAACCTACAAACCTAGAATCAGGGACCGAAAACCTTTATAAATTACGGTACCGGTATTGAAGAATTTTGGTTATTTTTCAGACTTAGGTAACCGCTAACTGGGTAACCAGACCGAAGAAAAATGTAACCTCTATTCAGGTTACCGTTTTAATACCGGTTAACTAAAGATAACGACTCTTTGTCACACACACATGCGATGCGCGCCCTGTGACTATTGCCGACGGCACGTGTGAAGTGTGCAAGATAGGGGTAATTTTTATTTCGGTAACCGGTATTAATACTGGTTATGTATTCACTTTTAATAATAAAGGTAATCTTTGAAATTACCTGTAAAAGAAAAAAAGGTTGTTACCGAAAAAATACCCGTATTGATCATACCGGTTTCGGTCCCTGCCTAGAATATAATATGCTGAAACGATTGATCTAAGAGATTGGACGTGATTTAGTATGTGAAAAACGTTTTCTTGCGAGAGACAAATTTCATATAAAAATACTCACAGTCAGTCGCGAGCTGCAACGCTCTCTATCGCACGATCGGGGGTTTTTGAACGCGCGAGAGGGACAGCACGAGTTTTTCTAAATACCTATTTTTTGAAAAGGCAGCCGCTATACAATCCTCTTAATTTTGTCGTTGGGTATTCGAGCAAAAAGTGAATAGGTTACTTCTAGATAAGCGTGCTTCACCGTCGACTATTATTATCATCGCTTAACACCAGACGAGATAAATGGTGGTCAAATGCGAACCTATTGCTAAATAAAACAACAATAAATAAAGTATAATTCTTAATTTTAAATTAAATAACATATTAATACCATATTTTATTTCAAATTAAACTAATACAACTCTCTAGTTCATCATCTGCTTAGCCTTTTCCCAACTATATTGGGGTCGGGTTCCAGTCGAATCAGATGCAGCTGAATATCAGTTTTTTACATGGACCGACTGCCTATCGGAACTCCCAAACCCAGTAACTGGGTAGTACGATACCTCATGGTATGAATAGTTGTCAGACTTTAGAGCTTCCTATTAAGGGGGATGCTCCAACCAGCCCGCGAAATTCAAATTTTTTTACGTTTTTTGCAATTTGCAGGCCAGTGACATGTTGTAACTTTATAAATATTTGTGTTGCGCAAATAACAAGTATAATTTTAAATATAAAAAATATCAAAAAACTCGCTCCATCAGCTCTCACATAGAAAAGGTGCATCATGTTAAAATCTCCGAAATCTAACTACGATGCACCTTTTCTATGTGAGAGCTGATGGAGCGAGTTTTTTGATATTTTTTATATTTAAAATTATACTTGTTATTTGCGCAACACAAATATTTATAAAGTTACAACATGTCACTGGCCTGCAAATTGCAAAAAACGTAAAAAAAATTGAATTTCGCGGGCTACATCGAAGCAATCACCTTAAGTATTGCTATAGCTTCTGGCTAATAGTAACGACTGTCAAAGATCTATAAATGACAGCCGGAACCAGCTGCTTTACGTGCTTTCCGAGACACGGGGGAACTCGCAATGACAGATAGTCACCCATACACAGACCAACCTCGACAAGCACGGCTTGACCCGGATTATCGGCCTGTGCGGCTGTAATTATTTAGCCACGAGCTCTATACAGCTCTCAGGTGTACTAGATTAATTCCAAAACACTTTTTTTGAAGTTGGTAAATCATCAAATTAATTATTAGTCTTTACGCCCAGTACCCTTAGCATTTGAGACGTAAAGTAAACTGGAACTTTGACAATTTTCAAGGAAAAATTAGTTCCTTCTTCGCACACCAGAGGCGCTGATCCATTTTTTCATACAAGAAACGCTGTAAATACTGGAAAGTCGCTGTAAAGTAAAAGAGTGAAAATTCGTGCTAAGGGTACTAGTTGGAGTCAAGTTTGAAAGTCCCTTTGACTTTCAAACTTGACTGACTTAAAACCAACAGGTTTCTTCAGTTGCCCTTTGCGTACCAGGAGGTCTACTTTCTAAGACCGTGTACAAAAACACGGGTGTACGAACGTAATAAACGTCAAAATCAAATATGCGGACAGATAATACCGCCACGAGTCCTTTTGACCTGGCGCTAGTGTCTGTGTCATTAAATCAAATTGCATTCCAAAAGTGTAGTACCACCAAATTTCCGCTGGTCACGGGTGGTGGCGCGGATTCTAAGGAGCTATCTTTCAAATCGTAATATCATTAATAGTAGGGGAGCCGAGGATGCTAAATTTGCAGTTCCTTGAGCGCCATGGCAATCTATTGGATTTGAAAGATTATGTTTTAAAAAGAAAAAAGTTTCTGATTAGTTTTCTATTTTAATGGTTATCAGAAATATAAAGCGCGTTTACTATTTTAAAGGCGTGTAAACATTTTTAAAACTAAAAAAAAAAGTTGTATAGAAGTACTCGAGCGCGTCAGCCATTTACAGTGTAAACGCGCTATAAATTTCTGATAATCATTACATATTAATCTGACGATTAATTCAAGGGGGCTGTCCGTAACAAGCGGTTGAAAACCCAAAAACAAAAACGCCTTATAAATAACTAGCTGACCCGTGCCCACTTCGTTGGGCAGTATTTCGGCTAATATGTATGATATCTTTATAATTTATAGCCTATAGCACTCACGGATAATGTAGCTTTCTACCAGTGAAACAATTTTTTAAATCGGTTCATTACTTCCGGAGATTACCCCCTACATACAAACTTACAAACATACAAACTTACAAACAAATGTTACCTCTTTATAATATTAGTATAGAAGTATAGATTAAAATTAATTAGACGGAACGTTGATTGCTATAAGAAACGAGCAGGCGTTACGTTTTTGTTTTACAACTTCAGGACTCGCTCATTTCCTAATGCCACGCCCAAAATGTCAGATTATTGAGATATACACTCTTCTGAACGTAATTAATCTACCTTTTCTTAATCTGACGTGCTCGAGTTTTTCTGAGGATAATTTTTTTTACTAATCTGACGGGTTCCCCCAAACACCCCACCATATGGAGGGTTCATACTTGGTACAGGTATATTAAAGGGTGCGAGGATTCTCCCTATATGGTTATCTGACACGCTCGAGTCACATCACAAATCCCTTCTTCGCCGCCCCTACTATAATTCTGAGTTCGGACTCGATGTCACGGGGCATCGAAAACATCCGTTACAAAAGACGAAACCAAAGGTTTCATTTTTAGACCTCTAGAGCCGCGATCTCCCTTCAAAAAAAGTCCCGCGAATCAAAACAATATAGAACCTCATGCAAAAATCTGTTTACATTTTTTCAATGTAACAGCAAAATTTTAGGGATGTCACGGGAAGGTCAAAGTTAAATAAGATTGATATTGTTGCTGATTCGGAAAAGAAATGGAACGATTTTTAACACTGTCGACAAATCGGGGTTAATGAAAGTTTTAAAACATTCAGATTAAAGTCGAAGATGGTATTTAGAAACTTGGGCTCATCTGGTAGAACTGGAAAAGATAGTATCATTTTTGTTGATGAAGACAAATAAATCTTAGTCCAGATTAAATCGGGATCTTTATTCGTAAGTTAACACCAGGAACTTTGGCTAAGCGTTATTATCGTCGCAACATTTATATCTCTACATCTATATACATATAATAAAATCGTAGAAAAGCAGTGTTTGTGCACGCTAATCTTCGGAACTACTGGACGGATTTGATTGATTTTTTTTTTGTTGTAAAGGTATTAAGTCTGGCCAACAGATAGGCTATAATTTATCTTGGAAACTTGAACACCTGATGCAGAACTGCAACAGCTCAGCTAAAGTATAAGAGACACAAAAATAGCTCCATATCAAAAATTGTTCCACGCGATGAGGATTTTCTGCTGAGAGAATAAATTTGAAGATATGGAACACCTGATGTGGAACTCCGAGAGCCCAGCTACACTATAACATATACAGTAATGACGTCTTAGCAAGAGTTGTTCATCCTGATGAGCACTCTCTGTTGTCGTATAAAAACTGAAGATCTGGAACACCTGATGTGAAACTCCAAGAGCCTAGCTACACTATAACATATACAGTAATGACGTCTTAGTAAGAGTTGTTCAGCCTGATGAGCATTCTCTGTTGACGTATAAAAATTGAACATCTGGAACACCTGATGTGGAACTCCAAGAGCCTAGCTACACTATAACATATACAGTAATGACGTCTTAGTAAGAGTTGTTCAGCCTGATGAGCACTCTCTGTTGACGTATTAAAATTGAAAATCTGGAACACCTGATGTGGAACTCCAAGAGCCCAGCTACACTATAATAAAAATATACAGGAATGACGTCTGAGCAAGAGTTGTTTAGTCTGATGGGCATTTCCTGTTGACTTACAAAAATGAAAGATCTGGGACGTCTGGAATCGTCACGCGCATCCCGTTGTTTTCCCGTCCCCAGGCTCTTAGAATTCGACATCAGACGTTTCAGATCTTCGATTTTGACGACCCCGTTGCCGCTGGCATAAGCAACAGGATCCGCGTACGAAGTCGCGGGCAGAAGCTAGTCTATAAATATATCATAAAAATAAAATTGGAGTGTCTGTTTGTAATATTGAAATAACCCTTTTTTACTACATGTATATGCATACGAATACATATACAGAAAATACACCAAAATATCATTTTTTACAACTTTTGTCTGTCTGTCATTCTGTCTGTTTGTAATGGCTAATCTCTGAAATGGATGGGCTGATTTTGACGGGACTTCTATTGGTAGGTAGCTGATGTAATAAGGAGTAACTAAGCGGCTACTTTTATTTTAGAAAAAATCCTTTGTTGGGAAAAAAATACATTGTTGAGTTCCGACATCCACGCGAACGAAGTCGCGGGCACAGCTAGTCTATACTAATATTGTAAAGCTGAGTTTGTTTGGTTGAACGCGCTAATCGCCGGAACTGTGGGTTCGAATTAAAAAAATATTACATAAACACGGTAATTCGTTAGTCCCACGACCGGCATTCAATCACTTAACCCTTGTCGGACAACTGTCTTAGTACAAGTCCTAAACAAAGACGAAGACAAGATATATCTTGGATAAAGTACGGTCTGATTTATAGATTTAGGCTTGCAATTTGTTTTGTAGGTACTTAGTCTTGATTTGACACAAACAGACGCCTTATCACGACTTTAACGTTTTTTGTGACGTAAAGAGGAACTTTGACGTTACTTTGATGGAAAAAAAAGTTTCTCGTTCGTACACTACATGTGCTTTTTCAATAACATACAATTACGTCGTATCGTAATACTACAAGTACAGCGTGCTTGTTGTATTAGGTACGCCCAAATACCTAGAATTTATGCAAGGGCGTCTGGGCTTAAAATTTGTTTCGTTCTTAGACTTGATTTTTGATGCAAACAGAATTAGAGCTCCATCGTGAAACCCTGTGACATTAAGATCTAGTATTGATCTAATAGCAAAGAAGTAATTTTGTACTCTCCAGTCATTTTTATTTCGTCTACGAAATCAAATAATTTTCGACAGAATTCAATTTGAATATATTCAATCACTGAGTAACCTTTAATAAAAGCCGGATTCGAAGTCAAGTTCAAAAAACATTCTTCCGAGAATTCTCCACCTATAGAATTTAATTTCATCTTAGCATTCTACTATCTACATATATAATTATATTTATGTAATAAAGCTAAAAAGTTTGGTAGAACGTCCGACTAGAAATCAAATAAAAAAAGTACTGTTAGATAGAATAGACTTTATTATGGATACCATACAAATTACATAATACAAAGAAGATCTTATAAATAGAGTGACACAAAAGACGCTCTTTTCGCTAAAAGTGATCTTTCCAAGAACACCTTTGGATTGATTTGAAGAATAGAGAAAAACAATACTATAGGTAGTCTGTGGTGTACAATTTACACATAAAATATATAATATACTAGCTGTTGCCAGGCTTCACCCGCTACAACTCGAAAATTATCCCACGGGAACATAAATCCGGATAAAAACTATCCTATGTGTTAATCCAGGTTATAAACTATCTGTGTACCAATAGCCAATTTGGTTTTTGCGTGAAAGAGTAACAAACACACCTACATACACATCCTCACAAACTTTCGCATTTATAATATTAGTAGGATATCACATATCATAATATCACAATATCCATCAAGATGTTTATGAAAGAAAATAATAACGATATAAGTAAAAAAATACCTTTAGTAAGATTTTTTTTTTTTGCCAAATACTCAGCTTACTACAGGCACACCGCAATCGCGGCGGTAAGACCTCTCTTTGAGGAGTGGCTGGATAGGCGTCACGGCGTCCTGACCTACCGCATGACGCAGGTCCTCACCGGACACAGAATTTTCGGGAGGTACCTGTGTCTGATGAGGAAGGAGGAATGCCTGGGTGTCACCACTGCGAGGATCGCCCGGAGGACACGGTGGAGCATATGGTGCAGGACTGCCCCGCTTGGGTAAACCAAAATTTTTGATTGACGAAGATACAGTGTTTTTATGGGTAATATCGTGTCGTACTACGTCGACTAGTACTATATTACACGTGTCACGAGTGCCCCGGGTGAATTTCATACGTTTTATCTTAGTAAATATTATTTGTTTTAACAAAAGAAGCTTATCCAATTAATAAATTATTAATTTTCCTTACTCTAATTATTGGACTAATTAGTTTTGCAATTTATTTATGCTATCAACATGCCTGTTCCAGACGTGCGATGCCGAGGCCGGGTCACTAGAAATATGTATTTTCAAAGATAATATAAGTATTATAATATAAATGTTATAGTATAAAAATACTAATAGAACAAAAATAATTTTGATTTTATTTCTGTCCTAATAACGAGTAATAATTATAACGTTCTTTATTTTCGAAACAATTTGCAATGATAAGAAGGCCGATAAAAGTAATAAAAAACAAGTAAATTAAAAGTAATATGTACTTATACATATATAACAGTTGTTGACATTTAGTTGGAGATATAAAATCTAGTAAAATTAATCAAAACCTGTTTAGCGCCAATTTTTTTTTTTTGACCATGTGTTAAATGTTAATACACTATATTGAAGTATAGAGAATGACCATCCATAAAATTACTAAATCGGGCAAAGAAATTTTCCAATGAGACTTGAGACGAATCTGAAATGATTGGAAAAAAACTTATATTATCAGCCTATTGCCGTCCACTGCTGAACGTAAGCCTCCCCCGAAGAGCGCCAACCATCCCGTGCTTGGGCAGCCCGCATCCATCCACTGCCAGCCACCCTCCTTAAATCATCGACCCATCTTGCAGCAGGGCGTCCCACATTGCGTTTGCCCATTCGCGGTCTTGCGCAGGAAAGAAACTTAGTGATGAAAAATACGTAAAGGCGCTCCCCTCACGGCTTTGTCATGTAACGTTAGAGATTCGAACATTTTTCATCAGTGACGGAAGACAATCGAGCATCACAATGCACACCTTGTATCAAATCTAAATGTGCGCGAATGCTCAATCAATCAATCAATCAATCAAATCGTTTATTTCAAGTAGGCCAGTTACAGGCACTTTTGAATTGTCAAAAGACAAAATTAAAATAAAATAGTTTAAAAAATAGTTACGGTGCTACAGTCCCAGTCACAAGACATAAAAACTGTGAAAGTACTGTAGATGCCCATTCCAAAGCGTAGATCTCTATGGAGAAGAACGGGCAAGAAACTCCATGGACACTCTTTTTCAATCGCCAAAATTATAACAAAATCTTTGTTACATCATTCAACTTGTGATGGTACATTATTGTGAGAACGATGTTGCAAGTGAAAAGTGTCCATAGGTGATTAATATAAAAAAGACAAAATTCTTTATAATTAAAATAAACCGTGGCTGCTAAGAGATGACCAGTCACGACTGACAGCGCCCGTTCACGAACATGACACATGCATGCTCGTCAGTCAGGGAGGTAGTACTGTAATGTAATGCTCAAAGTCGAATCTATAATGTTACATTACACGCCGAGCAGTGGTGGGCCAGTGGTATCGGTCCCGACTTACGAGTTGTAGGTCGTGGGTTCGAACCCCGCCAGGCGCATTACTTTGTGTAATTTATTTCATCACCACTGCTCTCAAAACGGTGAAAGAAAACATCGTGAGGAAACCGGCATGTCCTAGAACCAAAAATTCAAAGACATGTAACATCTACCAACCCGCACTGGGCCCGCGTGGTGGATTATGGCCCACTCCCTCTCACAGAGAGGAGACCTGTGTCCCAGCAGTGGGAACATTATAGGCTGATGATGATGATGATGACACGCCAATGCTCCCGGTGAGGGAGCGACTTAAGAATAGACAATCTGGCCTTAGAGCTATTTGAAATTTTGTAAAAGTGCTTGTGGCAAGCTGAAAACTTGCTCAATACCTACTTCTTCATTATCTCGCATTACAGAAATGCTGGTTGAGCAAAATATAAGTACATATTTTTGCGCCTGGCGTGTAAACCAACTAAATTATCTGGCTCATTAATTTTTCCTCTCTTTTTTTTCCACACTTTTTGGGACCAAAAAAATCGCATCTTTAAATACTTCTTGCTTCGTTCAAAACTATTTTTCTCGGCCTGGCCCTTTAGCCAAACAGCACACGACAGCAGACGACAATCGTTATCGCTCAGCAGTCACTAATACATTTTCAACTTTATACCCCAGCGCATAAAGTTGAAAATCTATTAAATACTGCTGAGCGATAACGAACGAAACAAACAAAAAAAAACAAAAAACCCGACTGCGTAAAAAAACTAAAAAGAAAGAAACAAGCCCAGTAGTTTAGAATTCACTCATTCACACTCACAGTCGGGGCCCATTCAAATTATACCAATCAAATCTTCCCAAGGGGCCCCGACTGTGAGTGTGAATGAGTGAATTCTAAACTACTCGGCTTGTTTCTTTCTTTTTAGTTTTTTTACGCAGTCGGGTTTTTTGTTTTTTTAAATATTTATTTTATTTTACTATTTTTTGTTAGCATTTATCAGTCTAAATTAAATTGAAACATATAAGTTATATATATTTTGGTAAACCATTTTTAAAATCCTTTAGTTTGATACCCCACTTGATAGAATGTGAGAGATTTAAAAAAAATATTTTTAGTTCGGAACCCTTAGCACACGAGTTCGACTCGCACTTGGCCAGTTTTATGTACCCAGTGACACTCTCACGTTTAAGACGAATCTAGCGACACCTCTCAAGTTAAAATCCATCAAGCCGCTTAGGCTGCAGAGCCACACACAGAAACATACATACATACACTCGAAAAACATAACCCTCCTGGCGCAGTCGGGTAAAAAATGATCTGTAAACTTCAATAGATTTTCAACTTTATGCGCTGGGGTATAAAGTTGAAAATGTATTAGTGACTGCTGAGCGATAACGATTGTCGTCTGTTGTCGTGTGCTATTTGGCTTAAGGGCCAGGTCTGCATTTCTGTATTTACTTCGAGATAATTGAAGAAGTATTGAGCAAGTTTTCAGCTAGCCTCAAGGACTTTCGCAAAACAGCAAGCTCTCCTAGTTATCCAAGATATCCTACTAATCCAACTAATATTATAAATGCGAAAGTTTGTGAGGATGTATGTATGTGTATGTAGGTATGTTTGTTACTCTTTCACGCAAAAATCTCTGAACGGATTTGGATGAAATATAGTACACAGATAGTTTATAACCTGGATTAACACATAGGATAGTTTTTATCCCGATTTTAGTGTTCCCGTAGGAGAATATTCGAGTTGTAGCGGGTGAAGCCGCTGGCAACACCTACTTTTAACAATAAAATAATATAAATCCATGTATATGAAACACAACTACACAAATGAGGCACTAAGTAATAAAATTCGTTCGCAGCTAAAAGCGTCTAGGCATAATATTTCATTAGTAGTGACAAAAGGTACCACATCACTCATTGCGAAAACCTTAGTAGCCGCAACACTGTCTTACGACTCAGACTCACCTCAAGGTTCATTTAAGTCAAGACAAGCGTTATACTGCCCTAGGGAGCAAAAGTATGGAATTACATACTTGGAATCTATCCGGAATAACTCCTTAAATAATGGCGTGATTTGAATGAATTTGGTATCAATTTAAAGGTAACAGTTAAACCTTTAAAATGGTATCTTTTAAGTGGTTTTTACCGACTTCAAAAATAAGCAGGTTATCAATTCGACCCGTATGTAGATATGCGGTGTATGTAATTATGCGGTGGTATTAGTCAATGAAATAAATATCAAAGACCGACTTCCGAAAGAAAAGTTATTTTAAACTTTTTAGTATTTTTTTGGAGTCGGTACTTTTTTTTTAAGTTTTTATTATTTATAACCGGTTATTAAGTACTCAAGATCGCATGTTGTTTCTTTTTAATTTTGTGTATTTCAAAAGCATCATATTATTTTAAAAAATTAGCATTCTTCACTTCTTCTCCACAACTACTTTGTCCGTACCAAATTTCATTTTTCTCGGTCCTCATAATTTTCATAAAAAGAAGACTGGCCTGTTGGTCTAGTGGTTAGTGACCCTGACTGCTATGCCGGAGGTCGTGGGTTCGATTCCCACCCAGGACAAATGTTTGTGTGATGAGCTCGATCATTTGTTCTGTGTCTGGGTGTAATTTATCTATAATATGTATGTATTTAGAAATATTTAAGTATGTTTATCAGTTGTCTTAGTACCCATAACACAAGCTCTGCTTAGCTTGGGACTAGATGGCGTTGTGTGATAGTTGTGGAATATTATTATTATTATAATAAAGTTTTCGGTTCACGTATTTTATATGTACCTAGATATCTTGCCCACCCTGTTGTATATTACAAAACTGATGAAAGTTTCTTAAAGTGGGAAAGCCGTCGTCGACATGCTGCAATTATATATTATGTACGGTGAGCCTAGATTCAACGATATAAATCAGCAAGCGGCAATATTTTTGGACGCAAGGATCACAAAGTGGCAAAATCAAGGGTCAATTTACACGGAGACGCGACGTGACGCGATTTGACGCTACGATATTAGAAAAAAAAATTAGAAAAATGTAGGTATCATTTTGTGTAGTAAATAAAGTTAGATTTTGAATCAATATTAAAATGTGCGCTAGCTGCCGTTTTGCGTCGCGTCATCGCATCGGTGAAAAGGGTAGTGGTGAAGCGTTTAAGTGGAAATGATTTTAAATTTTTTATGGGATGCGGGTGGATCGCCTGTTGAGTCCCGGAAAGGCTAATAGGATTGGCACTAACCTTTGGTCTTCTCTGCGCTGGTCTTGGAGTCTGGCTTGGAGCTGGTTTCTGGCGACCGAGCGTGAACTACCGATACCGGGATCAATCAGCTGATCTATTTTTTTATTATAGCGAGCGGTGCGGTGCGGTTGGCGCTAAGTAGTATACTGAATCTTCGAGGACTCACGCGACGGTTACTGTCCTTGTATCGATTGAAGGTCGCGTCGCCTTTCACCAATAGCCGTTCCCTTTTGCCAGAAAGAGACAACAACATATTGGCGTAAGCATCCTCCCCCCTTTGGAAATCCTTAGGATTTACGAAAAAAACAAAAAAAACAAAAAATAGGATGCGATAACAGGAGCAGGATGGATACAAGGAAGTATATGGGGAATATTAGCAATGTGATAGCTCACAAGTTGAATATATACAGGGTGAATTTTTCAACTGGGCGTGGATGGCTATCTTGGAAACTATGAGGAATTTTGAAAAACGTTGAAAGGAGTCTCGAGGCCGATTTTGACGAAAACTTAAACTGCATCGTTAGATTTTAGAAAATTCAATAATCCTGGCCAGGAATCGAAACCGCTGATTTTGGAAAAAAAAATCACAACCTGTATTATTACTCCATTCGATAGTGTTGCTAATAAGGATCAATTTCTGGGAAGTAACCATATACGGCAAACATAAGGAAACAGCATATTTTTATAAAACTGCTATTTTTCTATGTCACTTTACTTCAACTGAGCCATAAATCTATTCGAAATTACAAAATTTCGTTGTTTTCAATGTTTCACTGGATTTGACGCCTCAACAACTGCACTTTATTCAGAAATACGCAATTATTGAATTGAACAAAAAATATCATTATTTCCAAGAAGAAACGATAAACCTATGGCTATGTTTCGAATACAGTCATTGCCTTGAGATTGATCAGTTTTTTTCATAATTAGACATTTTCCTTAAGTTTGCCGTATATGGTTACTTCCCAGAAATTGATCCTTATTAGCAACACTATCGAATGGTGTAATAATACAGGGTGTGATTTTTTTCCAAAATCAGCGGGTTCGATTCCTGGCTAGAATTATTGAATTTTCTAAAATCCAACGATGCAGTTTTAGTTTTCGTCAAAATCGGCCTCGAGACTCCTTACAACGTTTTTCGATATTCCTCATAGTTTCAAAGATAGCCATCCACGCCCAGTTGAAAAATTCACCCTGTATATATGTACATATAAGGATACGAGCATGCAGAGCGATTGTTACTGTGCTATCAATGAATTAAGACGAACAAAGATAATATAGGCTATGTTAAATTAAGTTATATTATGTTAAGTTATTGGGACGGAAGTGGGCACAGTTTAACGACAGGACGTTTGAAAGTTCCATTTGTCGTGCGTACCAACGCAACACGCGCGACTCCGTCCCTGCCAGGATATACCTGCTCAATGATACCCGTAGGCCAGCGAAGTGGTGGCGCGTCATCTTGGTGAACGAGAACAAGTGTACCTGGCTGAATGGTTACCTCAGGAGTATTCCATTTTTGTCTTAACTGGAGAGTGTGCAGATAATCTAAGTGCCATCCTTTCCAGTAACTTTGGACCAAGCTATCTAATAATTTTTTCCTACTATGAAGGCCCACGGATGCGTCCACCTCGCAAGCTGGCAACGACTGCAGAGGGGTAGTGTTGAGGAAGTGAGCGGGAGTTAAAATGGTGTGCGGCTGATCAGACAGCAAACACAATGGACGCGAATTTAGAATACACTCTATTTGAGTCTACACTGTTAATAACTCTTCGT
Organism: Agrotis clavis; assembly: GCA_954870645.1. NCBI lineage: Eukaryota > Metazoa > Arthropoda > Insecta > Lepidoptera > Noctuidae > Agrotis > Agrotis clavis. The sequence goes on from OX940925.1 coordinate 17,449,835, forward strand.
AGCACAGTAATTGTTGCCCGATGCAACGATATAAATGAGTTTTTATGCACTTTATATTGCTTTCCCAAATTCCTCCCCAGTGGGGGGCGCGCGCGGGAATATTTCGCCATGTAATTTTACGGTTGTTTAGTTCCGTTTTGAATGCAGTAGACGTGTCTTTAGAAGCTAGAAACGTGTATAACTCGTCTAGTTGACGCTTTGCCCCAATGAAATTTGTTCCGTTATCGGAATATAGGACAGATATTGGCCCTCGTCGTGACAGAAAACGCTTTAAAGCGTCCAAGAACGTCTCCGAACTCAAGTCCGATGCAATTTCAATGTGTATGGCTTTGGTAGTCAGACACACAAAAATGCAGATATAAGCCTTTTGACTTCTAACGCCTCGCTTGCGTGTCATAGTGATAGCTATCGGCCCAGCGTAATCTACCCCTGTGTGAGTAAAGGCCTTGGCTTCTTGTACACGCGCTGGAGGTAAACTTGACATCATAGGCGTGGGATGAGAGGGAGCAACCTTGAAACAAAAATTACATTGACGTATGCGTTGTCGAATAATATTTCGAGCGGAAATAATCCAATAGCGTTGCCTTAACAATGACATGAGAAGGTGGGAACCTGTATGGCAATTGAATCGATGACAGTCATCTATCAACAGGTCCACCAGGTGATCTCGACGTGGAAGCAGCAATGGATGCCGATTTGCAAATGGTATCTGAGCGTTTGTCAGTCGACCACCAACTCGAAGCAAACCGTTTTTATCTATGAACGGACTAAGTTTTCTCAATGAAGGTGAGGGCAAATTACCCTTTTTAATGTTGTTTAATTCAGAGGCAAAGTATTTGTTCTGTAACTCGCGAATAATCGCAAACTCAGCGACTTCAAGGTCCGAGACCTCAATTGAAGAAGCTCGAGGTAACTTGCGAACAAATCGCAGAACATACACTATGATGCGTAGTAGCTTTTTCCAAGATGAGACTCGATAAGAGAGCTCCAGAAGTATTGAAGGAGATTGATGGGAGACTACTGTTAAAGTTACGGAACCCTTTGCTTCAGGTATAGACCCGTCGACATTCGACGGGTCGAATGCCACTATTGGCCACTCCGTGATTGGATGACTAGTCCATGGTGGACCTTGCCACCACAGCGGGTGATGGATGATTTCAGACGGTAGTAAGCCTCTTGATAAACAGTCACTAGGGTTTTCTATTCCATTAATATGGAAAAAGCGGTCTGGAGATAAATTTGACTGTATTTCAGTCAACGAATGTCTGCCAGCGATGCGGGGAAGAGTGAATCCATGATAGAGCGACAGTGGAATCACTGAAAGCGAATATCTCTTTAATAGGATATCGCTTATGGAAAAGAGTATGAACTTGTTTTACAAGTTTAGCGAGCATTAGTGAGGCACACAATTCTAGCCTCGCCAGAGAGATCGTCTTCAGTGGAGCCACTTTAGACTTAGCGCATACTAAATGTACGGATATATCCCTATTAGGGTGTGTTATATGTAGGTAAATGACGCAGCCGTAAGCCTTCATACTAGCGTCGCCAAAGGCGAGCAAATTGACCACGCAACCGGCCGCGACACCCAGATGGCGCGGTATTTGTAAACTAGATAATAACGGTAATTCAGTTTTGAACCTAACGAAGCGTTCAGTAATGACTGCTGGGGGCTCCTCATCCCATCCCACCTTAGCGAGCCAAAGGTCCTGTATTAGAAGCTTTGCATAAAGGACAACAGGTGCGACGAATCCCAACACGTCAAATAAGCGAGCAACCGTAGACAGTATGGCGCGCTTGGTATTACCCATAGTCGCAGCGGATGCGGCGAACGAGAACACATCAGAAGTAGGTATCCATTTCAAACCCAAGACCTTTAATGTTTCGTCATCATCTGTGAACTCAATCGCCGCGCGGTATGACTCAGGCAAATGCGCAAGAAGCTCTTTAGAGTTACTCGCCCACTTGACGAGGTCAAATCCGCCCTTCTTGAACAACGCGAGCAGTTCGTCCGCCAGACGAGTTCCATCTTCTACAGTGGACACAGAGGTGGTTAAATCATCCATATACAGTTCTTTAGAAGCAACCTCTGCGGCGAGAGGGAAACGTTCTTGATAGTCTTCAGCTAACTGGCGGACAGTACGCATTGCCAAGAATGGGCTCGGTCGCAATCCGAAAGCTACGGAATTAAATTGAAAAATACGAATACGTTCAGTATCGTTGAAGCGGTATAATATCTTTTGATATTTGCGATCATCTACGGAAAGTAAAATTCTAAGATACATTTGACGTATATCAGCGGTTATTGCAACTTCAAAATATCTAAAGTTGAGTAAAAGCGAAAATAAATCGGCCTGCAAATTAGGCCCAGTGTGCAACAAGTCATTGAGCGACTTGCCGCTGTCAGTTTTAGCACTTGCGTCCAAAACTATGCGGGTTTTTGTCGTCGACTTTTCAGGCCGGACGACAGCGTGATGAGGTATGAAATAACCTTCATGAATAGCGGGAAAAGAATAAGGGATTTCCGATAAGTAACCCTTATCTATATAATCAGCGATGACGTCATTGTAAGCTTGACGTAAAGCGGGAAGCGAATGAAATTTACGCTCTAACGCAGACAATCTACGCTGAGCGTGAATGAATGAGTTACCTAACGACTTAGGTTTACCCTTGAATGGCAAGGACACAATGTACCTACCGCCTGAGTTTCTAGTAACGGTTGATTTATAAAGTTCCTCGCAAACCTGATTTTCTGGACTTATTATTTTCGCAGTAGGCACCTCTTCTATTTCCCAGAATTTTAAGATTGAATGGTTTAAATTATCTACTAGCGGGCCGAATATTTAATTTCAATTTCTTACAACAAGCGAGGCTAATGATGTTATTCTGAGAACCACTGTCTATTAAACATCTCATTAACAAACGGTTTCCATTCACCGGAACATATACCTGTGCCGTTGCGTTGGTAACACAATTAACTTATTTAATAAATTACAATGTTTGGATTCGTCACAGGTCATTAGCGTAATTGAGTTCTCAGAACGACCACATTCCTTAGATAACGAACACCTGCGCGCAGTGGGCGCCGGCGGCGGCGTGTCAATATGCGCATGAATACATACAGCGGGAGCCCCCGACTCAGCTTGCGTTAACGGTGGATTCCGTTCAAAATGTAGCAATGAATGGTGTTTTTTATGACACTGCTTACACGTATTTGACGAACCACAACTAGAAGTGGCATGTTTGTTACTAAAACAATTGATGCAAAGTCTCTTATCCTTCACGAAATTAAAGCGTTCCTTCACGGCAAGTTTTTTAAATTCTATGCATTCGTAAAGGTGGCTATGCTGCGGCTTATTGCAAAATAAACAAGCGCTTTCACCGTTATGACTATTCTCGGTAATAGCAAAACTATGAAAGTTTTTATTGTTATTCGGGCGAGGTTTTGATTTCGCATCCACAGCCTTATTATTATTGGTGGCAGCAGTCTGATGGATCACTGCCGACCTCTCCATAATTTTTATATGATGACGGAGGTATTTCACTAACTCTTTACTCGTGGGTAGATCGTTATCTTTAATCGATAACTCGAAACTTTGAACCAACTGCGGATCTAGCTTTTTTAAAACGATATGCGTAAAAATAAAATCGGATAAATCTTTTATATCTAGCTGCTTAAGTGCAGACCAGGAGGAATTTACTCGTTCAATGAAATTATTTAATTGCGATGTTGATGAACCCGACGCCGGTTTTATATCCATTATATTATTTATATATGTTGACCCAAGTAACCTCTTGTCTTGATATTTTGTTACTAATGAGTCCCAAATAGTGGAATAATTGTCCTCATTGGGCAATATTCCCGCGAACACATTAAGTGCGACTCCACTTAATTTTCCTACCAGATATTGTACTCGCTGGCCGTCGGTCAAGGTTTTATTATCGTGCATGTTCGTCTTAAAACATTGATAGAACAATGGCCAAGATTCAGGCTGACCCGCAAAGCTTAAAAGTTCCAAAGGCGGGAGCCTGCACGAATAATTGGCAGATGTGGGTACATTTACAACTTGCGCACTTTGCGAATGAATTAATTCATCTCGTTTATATTTAACTTGCGAATAAAGTGATTCAAATGAGCTCCAGTCACTGAAACTGATTTCACAGTCGGGGTCAGCCTTCAATAACCACTCATTATGTTCGTCACACAACTTTACGAAATCCTCATATAACTTCTCTATGTTTGATGTCTCTGCTAAGAATTCCCCTACGCTTCTTGTATTAATTTTCGAAGACGTTATAAGTTTTTTAGAGGATTCAAAATATTCCTTTAATTTTGCAAAGGTAGCTTGTTTCTTAGCAATGACCATTTTTATTTTAATTTGCGCCGACATTTTGTCGTAAGTAAGTATGAGGTAGGTACTTTAAATATAGCACTGAACAAGTAAATTTTTTATAATATAATATTCAACTATCTCGCTATTAGATAATTAGTGGGTAAGTCGTAACGACTGTTCTGGAATGTACCAATAGATAGGTAGGTATTATTCTATATTAATGAATATAATAGGATTATATGAAATTATAGGATTATAAGAAATTATAGGATTATAGGATTATATAGGATTCTGGTTCTATCCGGTCCGAAGTGACCATTAAATATGGTGAAGCGTTTAAGTGGAAATGATTTTAAATTTTTTATGGGATGCGGGTGGATCGCCTGTTGAGTCCCGGAAAGGCTAATAGGATTGGCACTAACCTTTGGTCTTCTCTGCGCTGGTCTTGGAGTCTGGCTTGGAGCTGGTTTCTGGCGACCGAGCGTGTACTACCGATACCGGGATCAATCAGCTGATCTATTTTTTTATTATAGCGAGCGGTGCGGTGCGGTTGGCGCTAAGTAGTATACTGAATCTTCGAGGACTCACGCGACGGTTACTGTCCTTGTATCGATTGAAGGTCGCGTCGCCTTTCACCAATAGCCGTTCCCTTTTGCCAGAAAGAGACAACAACATATTGGCGTAAGCAGGTAGTTTCCAGGGTCAAAATAATTACATTCTATTTAGTCCGTATTTTAGATTGTAAAAAAATATTGGACACGTATTTTTTCTTTTTTCGATTAAACAAAAAAGAACAAAGATAATAGCCTATTTAAGTTACCTGTGACGTCATTCTGCGCGAAAAATGCCACGCATCGTGACGTCACACGTAACTTTAATAGGCTATATCTTTGTCATTTTTGGTCTAATTTACAAATAAAAAAATACGTGTCCCTTATTTTTGAATAATCTAAAAGACGGACTAATTACATTTTTTTAGGCAACTAGCCTAATGTGTATATTTTCGTGTAGTAAATAAGTTAGATTTTGAGTCGCTCTTTTGAAATGTGTGTGTAGCGTCGCCTCTCGATGTTAATTGACCCTTACGACGGGCCCCAATTTTTATATTAAAAACGAAAATGATTTTTATTTGATTGTTATTAATATAAAACAAGGTTAACTTTTTAATTTTATAAAAAAAAAAACTTCATTTTCCGAAAAAATCACGGGCCGCAAGAACGTGGGACCTTCCCAACCGTTTATTGTAAATCATTGCTGATTCTAATATAAAATAAAGGTCATGTTTCTGTTAGAACTTAGATACCTTTAGGGAATCGAAGTATCGAAGTTTGTACCCAAGTTTACTGCAAACTAAATGTTCAACAAGATAATACTCTTGTGATAGGTTAACTAATAGAAGCAAGTTTGACGGATTTAATTAGGGCTTGAACTTTTGAATTAATCTAGTTTTATGCCAGCGACTATTTTTCAACAGAAGGGCTAAGTAATCAAGATAGATGGTAATCTATACAATTATTTCTACGTGAAGCAAAATTTAGTATCCCTTTTTACGAAAATACAAATTTACTATGAAAGCCAATATGAACTATGTTTTCAAACTAAAAAAGTTGAAACAATTTATGGTCGAACTAGCTTTTGCTCATTTTGTTAGTGGCTCACCCGCTCATTATTGCCTCCCCCTTATATGTAGTCTATGTCACATACAAATAAAGATTTGATTGATTGATTGGTCACTTGCGATTAAGAGGATCGTCTACCGAGCGCTCGTCCATACTAAAAGAGAAAACGTTTTCCTACCCCTAAATGTTATCCTATCTCAATGATTTTTTAGAATGCTTCTTAAACAGTAAAAACTAGGTTAATAGGTTTTCTTTTTTTTTCAAAATTATTATAGTTTGAAAGTTACAGGCCCCTAAGAGTTACTTTTGAAAAAAAGAAAAGCTATAAACCTAGTTTTTTACTGTGTAGAGACGCATTCTAAAAAATCATTGAGATAGGATAACATTTAGGGGTAGGAAAACGTTTTCTCTTTTAGTATGGACGAGCGCTCGGTAGACGATCCTCTTAAAGAAGATTTCTTCAAAAAATGGGTTCTGAACTTCCAGAGATTCGACGGCGCAGTGGTTGAGCGACTGGACTGCAGTGCAGCGTGTCGCGGGTTCAATCCCCGCACGGAACAAATATTTGTATGATCTGCAAGTAGATGTTCCGGGTCTGGGTGTTTGTGTATGTGAGTCTCTATGTTTGTAAACGCACCCACGACACAGAAAGAAATACTTAGTGTGGGGCAACGTTTAAAAAAAACTCTTTCCTAAATGAATGTTACGAAACTGCAGCTAATATCTTCACAGCTCACAAAATTTTATATCTGATCAAATTTTTTTAATTTTATATCTGTGTATCACACTTGGTTTTAGCGTTAAGACCCATTCTAGTCACGTATTACCCAATTACCGTGGTGGAAGAGTAATTGTGGCGGCAAAAGGCCGTCGGCACAACCTGAGGGAGACATTAGTCTCGAGATTTTGATAAGCTGGCTGATGGATAGCCGCTCGTTTTTCGTCTTCGAAATAGGCGTTTCTTCGACCCAGGATTAAGGCAGTGGTCCGACCGCCGACGATGAACGAGTAACGAGTAGAACTAGAAATTATAAAAGAGTTGACGATCAGCGGGAAGCGAGTGTAGTTTCGATAGTTTTGTCGCCGGTGAGCAAGTGCGACGAGCGATTATTCGCGCCACTCGCCCGCGGTTGCTCAGTCCTCTATAAAGAATTAATGATCAAGCGAGCCGAGCGAGTATCGCTGAGAGAGTTTATTTTTGAAAGCTCGTCGCTCAGCGACAAAACTAATAAAGCGACTTGTCGCCGGCACTGTAAACAGTCAGAGAGCAACTATTAACATGTATAGGTATGCATCTCTTTCGTTTACACGGAATGTACATTCAGTGTGCGTTTCTTGAGAGAGAAAATCGCCGATAGTTACCTACTCGTTTTCTCCCCGCCGGTCGGACCACTGCCTAAGGGTAGTCTAGCCCTGTTTTTACTAATGTGTTAATGTGTCTTATCTCCAGTTTCTAGGCCGTACCTTCATTTCTGTCGAATCTATAGCTATATTTCTTGTTCGGGATGTTCATGTGTTTTATCGAGTTTATCCGGCGACCTCGGATATCTAATTAGTGGAACGATCTTCTCGGGAATCTTTTAATTTGGTATAGGTATGTCAATGTAATGGACCTACCACACGCACAAGCCTCACCACAGTTTTGCCTGCGCGTACTTGTCTGTGTTTGTGGTTGGGCGTTCAGTGTTGCCGACCGTGTATTGTTTTTTCATGCGAGAAGCTTGCGCAGGCAGATGTGTGGTGAAGCTTGGGCGTGTGGTAGGCCCATAACGGCACGGCTCAGTGGCTGAGCGATCGGATTACTGTGCTGCGTGTCGGTGATACGATTCCCAGACACGGAGCAAATATTGTATGATCTACAAGTACTTGTTCCGGGTCTGCGCGTTTGTGTATGCGAGTTTATATGTTTGTAAACGCACCCACGAGACAGGAGAAATTCCAAGATATTTTGGGCAACTTTAAAAATAAAGTGTTCAATAAAAAATCGGCCAAGTGTGAGTCGGACTCTTGCACGAAGGGTTCCGTGCCATTATCTATAAAACGACAACACAAATCACGTTTGTTTTATGGCAGCTTCCTTTTAAATGTTTATGTTATTCTGTTTTTTAGTATTTATGTTTGTTAAAGCGGCAACAGAAATACATTCATCTGTGAATATTTCAAATGTCTAACTATCAGTTAGTAGACGGAAAAACAGACAGACGCACAGCGAAGTTAGAAATAGGGTGCCGTTTTACCCTTTGGGTACGGAACCCACACTCAAACATACACAAAGTATTCGTCAAGACGAATCAAACGAATCTAAACTCGATAAGTATGCCGCGTTTCATTACAAAGTTCCTATGGCCACCTTCCAGCTCCATCATCAGATCAGCCCCATGTGTATGCATAATATTGCATTGTCACGCTAATACATATACGTGCAAAACAGCTCAATCGGAAACCGGTAAGTGGATCAAATTTAACTTGTTAGATTTGATTACAAAAACGGGACATTTTTTTTTAATGTGGTAAAATCATCAAATGAGTCCTCCCACCCCGGGCAGGGCGGGAGGGACTGTCAGACTTGTACTGACTAAAATCCACGGTGTCCTTCAATAGCCCTTTATGTTCCGGGGTCACGATAATGAGATAAGTCCCGCGACCCCGGCGGGCTTTGGCCCTCTAGATGGGGGACCCGTCATCTTGCTGACGCTATTTGAGGCGCGCGTGGAGTACAACGCACTGTCGACCCGGGCATGGTCCATGGTCGGACAGCGAGTTGCCCTTTACTCGCTGCCCGCGAGACAATGGGACAAGTGAAAGTAAATAAAAGCTTGTTATAAAGATTGGCAATGATTTCTCCCATGTCTATTTAATTTACCGACTTCAAAAAAAGGAGGAGGTTCTCAATTCGTCGGAATCTTTTTTTGATCCACACTTCCAGGGGTGCCCTGTAAAGTACTTACACCTCTGCTTTTCTCTTCATGGAATACATAGTGATGTTAATTATAGACCTCGTCAGTCGTTTATTAAATTGTTCGCGATATAGAGTAGTATCTAATTTTAGGAGACCTGTCAAATTCCATTGTAAATTGAACAGAATTCACGACCTTAGTTCTGCTGCTTTGAGAATTTATTAGAAAACTTTTAAAGTGCGTTATTAAAGAATTTTGCCATTATTAATGCCATTATTCGGTTCTAATTTAAATAGGCTATTTTTAATTTATTACTGTTTTTTACATAAGTGGTTTGACGTGAAGAATAGAAATAAACTTTAAGTAGGTATTAATTTTAAACTACACCATTATGGTGGATGTCAAAGACCTCACGTGGAAGTCATAAACCTTACTGGGTTAGGAAGCCTCAACTACCTGGAAGCATGACACATTCAACACCCTAGGCGGCCTAGGCCTTATCACGAATTCTACGTTTAACAAATAAATGTAAATATTCCTATGTTTAACAAATAAACGACAATGGGCAAAAGCGGTCCAAGATCCTCCACTTATGACACTTATTGGAAATGAAAGAACATAGTTGTTACATCATTCTGGCAAAATATTATCGAAATCTGTCCTGGGGTTCTTTTTTTATTTCCGTTTAAGTGACTACCTAATCTAACCTAACCCAACTTTTTTCAATCAGCTGTAAATGATGCCCGATGCATATTGAACCATCTGGGAAGGCGGTTGGCTTATGTTTGACTTACACCGACTAAAAATACCAATGAGACCTTAAATAGCTAACCTAACCTAACATTTTTTTTCAGCTAAAAATGATGCCCGACGCAAAGTGAACCATCTGGGAAGACGGTTGGCTTATGTGTGACTTGGACCCACTAAAAATATCAACGAAACCTATAATAGCTAACCTAACCTAACTTTTTTAATTCAGCTGTAAATGATGCCCGACGCATACTGAACCATCTGGGAAGGCGGTTGGCGTATGTTTGACTTACAACGACTAAAAATACCAATGAGACCTTAAATAGCTAACCTAACCTAACTTTTTTTTTCAGCTAAAAATGATGCCCGACGCAAAGTGAACCATCTGGGAAGACGGTTGGCTTATGTGTGACTTGGACCCACTAAAAATATCAACGAAACCTAAAATAGCTAACCTAACCTAACTTTTTTAATTCAGCTGTAAATGATGCCCGACGCATACTGAACCATCTGGGAAGGCGGTTGGCGTATGTTTGACTTACAACGACAAAAAATACCAATGAGACCTTAAATAGCCAACCTAACCTAACTTTTTTAATTCAGCTGAAAATGATGCCCGACGCACAGTGAATACGGTGGGCTTATGAGTGACTTGGACCCACTAAAAAAACCAACGAAACCTTAAATAGCTTACCTAACCTAACTTTTTTTTTCAGCTAAAAATGATGCCCGACGCAAAGTGAACCATCTGGGAAGACGGTTGGCTTATGTGTGACTTGGACCCACTAAAAATATCAACGAAACCTAAAATAGCTAACCTAACCTAACTTTTTTAATTCAGCTGTAAATGATGCCCGACGCATACTGAACCATCTGGGAAGGCGGTTGGCGTATGTTTGACTTACAACGACTAAAAATACCAATGAGACCTTAAATAGCTAACCTAACCTAATTTTTTTTTCAGCTCAAAATTATGCCCGACGCACAGTGAACCATCTGGGAAGACGGTTGGCTTATGTGTGACTTGGACCCACTAAAAATACCAACGAGACCTTAATTAGCTATTTAAATAGCTAACCTAACCTAACTTTTTTTGTTCAGCTTCAGCAGACATTAAGGCCTTAAGGTATTTTTAGTCGGTGTAAGTCAAACATAAGCCAACCGCCTTCCCAGATGGTTCAGTATGCGTCGGGCATCATTTACAGCTGAATTAAAAAAGTTAGGTTAGGTTAGCTATTTAAGGTCTCGTTGGTATTTTTAGTGGGTCGAAGTCACACATAAGCCAACCGCCTTCCCAGATGGTTCAGTATACGTCGGGCATCATTTTTAGCTGTACAAAAAAAGTTAGGTTAGGTAAGCTATTTAAGGTTTTGTTGGTATTTTAGTGGGTCGAAGTCACACATAAGCCAACCGCCTTCCCAGATGGTTCAATATGAGTCGTGCATTATTTGCAGCTTAACAAAACAAGTTAGGTTAGGTTAGCTATTTAAGGTCTCATTGGTATTTTTAATCGGTGTAAGTCAAACATAAGCCAACCTCCTTCCCAGATGGTTCAGTATGCGTCGGGCATCATTAACAGATGAAAAAAAAAAGTTAGGTTAGGTTAGCGATTTCAGGTTTCGTTGGTATTTTTAGTGATTCCAAGTCACACATAAGCCAACCGTCTTCCCAGATGGTCCACTGAGCGTCGGGCATCATTTTTAGCTGAAAAAAAGTTAGGTTAGGTTAGCTATTTATGGTCTCATTGGTATTTTTAGTCGTTGTAAGTCAAACATACGCCAACCGCCTTCCCAGATGGTTTAGTATGCGTCAGGCATCATTTACAGCTGAATTAGAAAAGTTAGGTTAGGTTAGCTATTTAAGGTTTCGTTGGTATTTTTAGTGGGTCAAAGTCACACAAACGCCAACCGCCTTCCCAGATGGTTCAGTATACGTCGGGCATCATTTTTAGCTGAACAAAAAACGTTAGGTTAGGTTAGCTATTTAAGGTTTCGTTGGTATTTTTAGTGGGTCCAAGTCACACATAAGCCAACCGTCTTCCCAGATGGTTCACTGTGCGTCGGGCATCATTATTAGCTGAAAAAAAAGTTAGGTTAGGTTAGCTATTTAAGATCTCGTTGGTATTTCTAGTGGGTCTAAGGCACGCATAAGCTAACCGCCTTCCTAGATGTTTCAATGTGCGTCGGGCATCATTTACAGCTTAACAAAACAAGTTAGGTTAGGTTGGGTTTGGATAGGTAAGGTTAGGTTAGGTTAGTAGTCACTTAAATGGACATAAAAAAAGAACTCCCGGACGGATTTTGATAATTTCTTGCCAGAATGATGTCACAACCATATACTTTCATTTCCCATAAGTGTCATCAGTGGAGGATCTTGGACCAAATTCCATACATTTTTGCCCATTGTCCTTTATCTTTATCTTTATCTTTACATATTTGGCAGAAAAATTTATGGAAAAGTAAATAGGTACGCCTCTATTGTACGTTCGACGGATTAATTTTAGTGAACGAGCTACAAATTCTATCCGTCAAATTAAAGTCAACGTCCCCGTTTACTTTACGTCACGAAACGTGAAAACTTATGCTAGGGTGTGTAATGGGAGACTCGCCGTCCGATCATGGACTATACCCGGACGGCGCTTCGTGTTCCACGTGCGACTCAAAAGGCTGACAACAGTCTGAAAAGGCCCCCATAGAGGGCCAAACGCCTGCCGGGGTCTCGGAACTGTTTAAACAGGTAACCGTGATCCTGGAGCGTAAAGGGCTATTGAAGGAACATCGTCGATTATTGTCATTACGAGTCTAACAGTCTATTTCGGTCCTTCCAGTGCGAGAGGTTTGATATTTTTACTACGCAGTCTGCCTATAAAATCATGAAAATCGATGAGGGCGCTGCGAATGTCATCGACTTATTTTCTATTGCATTTTTATTCCTTTTCAAGTCTACGGTGCTAACGAGTCGCAAAACAAGTCGATGACATAGTACCTCGATTTAGTGCTGCCCTACTTTGAATAATTTTAGTTCCCTTAAACATCGTTTCATGATTTTACGAGTATAGACAGACTGCACGTACATACGTATTTCCAACAGGAAATTCAAATCAACTCAAATATTCAGACATTTCAGTCTTTGGCTGTTGTAAGTTCATGCAGATCTTCTTAATCCTAAAGTCTAATGGATTGCAATTAACACTGAGTACTTTGAATGAATAATACATTAGCTTCAGAGGGAATGTCAGGTTGGTTGTAGCTCTGATATATTTGGTAACTTTACATAACCATTAAATACCAGAATAGGTTAGGTGGAGCTTGGTTTCTAGATGCTGTTGAAAGTCAGTATTTTACTTGGAGCGAGTGCCTATATCTGACCTCCACAACCCATTAATTGGGTTATACGATACCTATTGTTAAGACTGGTTGTCAGATTTTCGACCTTCTGACTAACAGTAGGTAACTTCTATCAAATATCTACAAAACTAACGAACGTAAACTTTTCATGAGGGAAGTGGAAACTGCGTATTTTCTAACTCTTCCACCATCCTTTTTTTATTAGTTTCGTTTCAGGATCCAAGACAGTTTAATTCATTCTCCGGGACACGTCGAGTTTCATTGTCTCGGCGCTTTTCTGGTGGGTTTGAGGAATAGCTATTTGATTAAAAAATCTTATTAGTACGGAAGTTAAATTATCAAAATTACTTTTAAAATTAGCAATATATTGCAAAAATTTTTACTCAGTTTTGATGCGTATATCTTTGAGAATATTATAAAATTGATATAACAAAATAAAAAATGTACCGTTCATTATTTTTCTAAACTCTAAATGATGTTCTCATTAGATATGCAATTTATAGATGTTGTCAATGATATTTTTCCGAGGTGAACAAGTGGACAACTTTGGTGTCCTCAATTTACCTGAGTGAATTGAGGACACCAAAGTTCTGTTACTGGTCGGGATGTCACCCAGGTGATATATTTCCGAGGTGAACTGAGGACACCAAAGCTGTCCACTTTGTTCACTCAGGTGAACAAAGTGGAATAAACCGTCAAATTGCATAATATAGTGCGGTTTGCGATTGTCGCAAATAAAAAAAAACTTTGTATTGTTGGAAAACAATTAAAAACATGTACAGACTGTTTCTCTATTACTCTTTATAATGAACTCCACTACGAAATCTGGTTAAAATTTATACCGGACACCTAACATGGTGTACTTTCAGCACCAAACTATTTTAAACTGTGTCCGAAACGCTCGTTACTCTAACATTACTACTAACTATTATAAATTGCGACCAAACTTTCGACTATGTTCTAGTTAATAAACGGAACTAACTCGAGACACATATTATTTTAATAGAAACAATTTACTAGAGTTACGTATCAGGATATGACGTGTTATATTTCAGAGCCAGTTTTCAGGATATTTCATTGGCTTGTTTGATACCGTAAAACTTAATGTTGTTATCTATTTTCATGAGCCTACTTATAATAGGGTAGTTAACTTCATAAATACTTTTGAAAATAATTTGAAAATAATTATGTGTAGTCCCTCAGTCATACGAGTAGCATTGAAAATAAATAAAAAAAAACGTATTCTTTGCATTTTTTTTTTTAAATCAATAAATATTGAAGGAGATAAAACGCTTCGACATTCGGAGGTGGGGGCTAGTGACACCATAATGCCCGTTAATTATAGGTACCGACCGAGTGAGGTTTTGTGATTCTTGGGAGTGCTGTCTTCGTCAATTTTAGTTTACGTAACAAATAAATAATAACGGGTCAAATATTTTTGATCATCCATTTTTCGGACTTAATTAATTTTTTTTGAGTAAAGTAGCCTATTAAGGGAATGCACCCGAATAAATATCCTTTTATTCCTTAAATAATTATCATATTTATGAGTCCTTCTTGCCCTGGGTAGATTGGCAGGGGCAGAACAGACTAGGTATTTCCTTTTTTTTTTTTTGCGCATTCTGTGTGGCCCACCACTGAGCAAAGGGGGGATTCCTTTTTTACTTCCTAGCTTCTCTGTTTTCGGAGTGGGAAGCAGTAATGCTCGCGAAGGAGGAGGCGGGCCGCGTGCGAGAGAGGACAGTCATGTTTGTCCCGTGAACATGATCAGATCGTCACACCACCTCCGCCGCGGCGATCAGTGACAAACTTTGCCCAACTCGCCGGGCCCATGCTCACCCTTAAAATCTTCTCCGTTCCCTTAATTTCCCTTTGCGTTCCATGGTCAAAGTGCTGTTTACAGGTAGTCCCGCGACGCCGACAAGTGTTTGTTCATATTGGGGCCTCATCAGTTTGCTGACAGCTCCACGACGAGAGCGTAGGACATTACACGCCGAGTCTGTACCTTGATCGGACGGCGAGTTACACATTACACACCGCCCGCAATCCTGTGCTAAATAATTATGTAAATCTTATGTGTTCGACCCTGGGAACAGTCTAATTTCGGTGAAATCAATATTATAGCCAATTATGGAATATTACAAGAAAGGATTTCAAGCATAGGTACCTATTACATGAAAGTTACACCGTTAATTAGAGAGAATCTTCATTATAAAGACAAAGGCAAAATATATTTATATTTTTTTTCGTAAACGTGGGTGAACATCTTTTGTTATCATTATTATACAGGAGAGGTAATTTGGTTTCAACCATATTTTAAACCATTAGCAATGGTATTAAAATCACACTAATATTCACGTGAAAGTTCTTCTTCTTCTTAGCGTGTCGATGGCATTATATTGTGTTTGTGTCGTTATGTCATATATTCGTATTATGATCGGCCCAAAATTCAGCTACGCGAACCCCGCTCACTGAAGCAGCCGTAAGATCGTCCAGTGTACACGTTACAGGGCTTGCGGCGCAGGACAAAAAGTGGATCATTGTCTGCGGAGATACGCCACATAAACACTTCCGTCCGTGAATCCCCATCTGTGGAGATTATCCATGCTACGACCGACTTGCGTTCGCAGTCTATTAAGAGATTTCCAAGTCGGCCAAGGCAACGCGTAATCCGCCGGAAGGCTCTCAGAAGGCTCGATGAAGCCGTCAGATGGTCTGAACAGTTCCCGCCAAACCTCACATCTTGTTGTTGTTGAGGTGCTAGTACCGACTGAACTATCTGGATTGACGCACCCAAAGAAGCAAATACGGCTATTGAGCCTCTGAGTCACTGAAACGTGCCCGCCCGTACATGAGTCAGCTTGCAGCTTCGTCCTCTCAATTCAGCTGGCTGTAAGTCTTCTAACTTTTGGAGGCGTAATCCCCGTTAGTGGATACCCAACTAGCAAAAGATGTCGTAAGAATGCCAGCAGCACGTTTCTCTTTCGGCTATTGATGGAGAGAAAAAGTCGAGAGAAATCCACGAATCCGACCACGTACTCTCGACGCGATTTGGGCGCACTTCTCTCAGCTATAAAGTGCTGTGAACATCGTAAGATTATCTGTGAATAGACAAATTGTCGAAAGAATATAGAAATAATCACAACTCGAAAGCTAAGTATCATATTAATCATCAGTATGCCATAGCATTCGTATCGGGGACGGTTTGAGGAACTAACGATCTGGTTCGTCTCATTTATAGCTGTATCCACTAGGTTGGTGTGGGCAGCACGGTCCCATACTGGACAGGCATAATCGTATAAGTTTGGGAGGATGTATGGTTAAACTGATGTTTGTTACTCTTTCACGTAAAAACTACTCGACGGATTTTGATGAAAGGACATTGCCCATTTTTGTATGGGGGTTGGTCCAAATGCTGCCCAGGAATGGGAGTATGTGCGCTGTATTTCTGGCACTAATGTCTATCTATGTACGAAATATTTTAAAAATCTACCCTAGGGTTCCTGATTTATTTACATTTTTATGTTGATGACTTTATTTTAGTCACCATGTTTTTTTATGTCGTACTTTACACCTGTCCAAATGCTGCCCAGGAATGAGAGTACGTGCGCTGTGTGTCTGGCATAAATGTCTGTGTATGGACGAAATATTTTAATAATCTAATCTAGGGTTCCTGATTTATTTACATTTATATGTTGACGACATTATTTTTTTAACGATCGGTTTTTACGCACATGTTATGTGTCTAGTGTGGTTTTTAGGGTAGGCCAGGCACCAAAATGTTGTAAGACGTCCTGCTCTGTTTTTAGACAGTACAATAAGAGACTTTGATGATGATGATGACGATTAGATTTTATTTTATTATATTTTTATTTGACATGTCATTTCACTTTTTTTTTGTTATCTTGTCTATCACTTCCAACATGAACAGAATGAGCACAAACTGCGTCACGAAGTGGTTACCTTCTATGAAAGCACCTGCAATTTAAAGGGGTCAAACAAAGCGTGACGTTGTCTGTACTAAAACTGTCTATTTGTACAAGCTAGACAGCTTGTTAATATTGTGGTCATAAAAGGTGTAAAGTACGAAATAAAAAACAAACAAAAAAAAACGGGGGCCCCGTAGAGGGCCATGAACTGCACGACACCAGTACAGCCTCCGGAAGGAGGCGTTCGGCCCTCTGAGATTAGGCAGAAGGCGCCTGAGGGCGGCTGCTGCCCGGTTCAGCCTTGGGGCCAAACTCAGGAAGTTCCACCGGCTGTCGAGGACGAGTCCTAGGTACTTCATCGTCCTCCCGACGCAAACCCCTTCCACCGTTATGTGAGACTCAGACCGTGGCGCGTTAACGCGGCCATCAACATACAAATGTAAATAAATCAGGAACCCTAGGGTAGATTTTTAAAATATTTCGTACATA
This sequence comes from Agrotis clavis, assembly GCA_954870645.1. NCBI lineage: Eukaryota > Metazoa > Arthropoda > Insecta > Lepidoptera > Noctuidae > Agrotis > Agrotis clavis. The sequence continues at coordinate 17,467,197 of OX940925.1, forward strand.
GACAGACATTGGTGCCAGGAACACAGCGCACCTACTCCTATTCCTGGACAGCATTTGGATAGGTGTAAAATATGAATAAAAAAAACATGGAGACAAAAATAAAGTCATCAACATAAAAATCTAAATAAATCAGGAACCCTAGGGTAGATTATTAAAATATTTCGTACATAGACAGACATCAATGCCAGACACACAGCGCACGGACTCCTATTCCTGGGCAGCATTTGGACAGGTGTAAAATACGATAAAAAACAATACGGAGACAAAAATAAAGTCATCAACATACAAATGTAAATAAATCAGGAACCCTAGGGTAGATTTTTAAAATATTTCGTACGAAGACAGACATTAATGCCAGGAACACAGCGCACCTACTCCTATTCCTGGGCAGCATTTGGAAAGGTGTAAAATACGATAAAAAAATCATGGAGACAAAAATAAAGTCATCAACATAAAAATGTACATAAATCAGGAACCCTAGGGTAGAATTTTAAAATATCTCGTACATAGACTGACATTAGTGCCAGAAACACAGCGCACCTACTCCTATTCCTGGGCAGCATTTGGATAGGTGTAAAATACGATAAAATATTTTTTTTTTTTTTTTTAGCGTGGTAAAATCATCAAATGAGTCCTCCAACCCCGGGCAGGGCGGGAGGGACTGTCAGACTTCTACTGACTAAAATCCACGGTGTCCTTCATAGCCTGTTATGTTCCGGGGTCACGGTAAGGGAATAATCCCGCGACCCCGGCAGGCTTTGGCCCTCTGAGAGGGGGGCCCCGTCATTATGCTGACGCTCTTTGAGGCGCGCGTGGGACACAACGCGCCGTCGACCCGGGCATGGTCCTTGGTCGGGCAGCGAGTTGCCCTTTACTCGCTGCCCGCATGCCCGCGCCTACGGTGGCCGGAGATCGTCTCGCGACGTCCGTCGCCGTGGGCGTCCTACACCGCGGTTGGGGCGGAGGGAGGACTCTGTCCTCTCTCGCTCGCGGCGCGCCTCCTCCTTCGCGAGCATTACTGCTTCGCAGAAGAAGGCGACCGCTTCCCACTCCGTCTCGCCCCGCAGCATGGCCGCAACCAATGCCGGGCGCGAGAGGTCTCCGCCTATCGCAGCCGTGAGGACACGTCGGTGCACTGCCCAAGCTGGGCAGTCCTGCACCGTATGCTCCACCGTGTCCTCCGGGCGATCTTCGCAGTGGTGACACCCAGACGTTTCCTCCTTCCGCATTAGACACAGGTACCTCCCGAAGCACCCGTGCCCGGTGAGGACCTGCGTCAGGCGGAAGGTAAGGACGCCATGACTTCTCTCCAGCCACTCCTCAAAGAGGGGTCTTACCGCCGCAATTGCGGCGTGCCCGACGATAAAATAAACATGGCAAAAATAAAGTCATCAACATAAAAATCTAAATAAATCAGGAACCCTAGGGTAGATTATTAAAATATTTCGTACATAGACAGACATCAATGCCAGACACACAGCGCACGGACTCCTATTCCTGGGCAGCATTTGGACAGGTGTAAAATACGATAAAAAACAATACGGAGACAAAAATAAAATCATCAACATACAAATGTAAATAAGTCAGGAATCCTAAGGTAGATTTTTAAAATATTTAATACGAAGACAGACATTAGTGCCAGGAACACAGCGCACCTACTCCTATTCCTGGGCAGCATTTGGACAGGTCTAAAATACGATAAAAAAATCATGGAGACCAAAATAAAGTCATCAACATAAAAATGTATATAAATCAGGAACCCGAGGGTAGAATTTTAAAATATCTCGTACATAGACTGACATTAGTGCCAGAAACACAGCGCACCTACTCCTATTCCTGGGCAGCATTTGGATAGGTGTAAAATACGATAAAATAAACATGGCAAAAATAAAGTCATCAACATAAAAATGTAAATAAATCAGGAACCCTAGAGTAGACTATTAAAATATTTCGTACAAAAAGAGACATTAATGTCAGACACACAGCGCGAGTACTCTCAGTCCTGGGCAGCATTTGGACAGGTGTAATATACGATAAAAAACATGACGACAAAAATAAAGTCATCTACATAAAAATCTAAATAAATCAGGAACCCTAAGGTAGATTATTAAAATACTTCGTACATAGACAGACATTAATTAGCGCACGTACTCCCATTCCTGGGCAGCATTTGGACAGGTGTAAAATACGATGACTATGAATATAATGACTTTATTTTTGTCTCCGTATTTTTTAAATCGTATTTTACACCTGTTCAATTGCAGCCCAGGAATGAGAGTACGTGCGCTGTGTTCCTGGCACTAATGGCTGTCTATATGCATAATATTTTAAGAATCTACCCTGGGGTTCCTGATTTATTTACATTTGTAAGTCGCTGACTTGATTTTTGTCTCCATGTTTTTTTTTCGTACTATACACCTGTGCAAATGCTGTCCAGGAATGTTTTCTGACTGGTTTTATCATATCACTGCGACATATAGACATACCTTAGTGCCAGAAACACAGCGCACGTACTCCCATTCCTGGGCAGCATTCGGACAGGTGTAAAGTACGATAAAAAAAAGCATGGAGTCAAAAATCAAGTCATCGACATAAAATTGTAAATAAATCGGGAACCCCAGGGCAGATTATGAATATAATTATTTCGTATATAGACAGACATTAGTGCCAGGAACATAGCGCACATACTCCCATACCTGGGCAGCATTTCGACAGGTGTAAAGTACGAAAAAAAAATCATGGTGACCAAAATCAAGTCATCGACATAAAAATGTAAATAAATCAGGAACCCCAGGATAGATTCTTAAAATATTTCGTATACAGACATACATTAGTGCCAGCAACCCAACGCACGTACTCCCATTCCTGGGCAGCATTTGGACCGCAGTTGAGCAATCTCCTTTGGTACACAGGTAGTTTATAACCTGGATTACCACGTAGGGCTATTCACACATTTCCGGGTCAGGGCAATCCGTGTTCCGAGTTGTCCGTTTCAGTGTTCCCGTCAGGGACGTGCCATCAGTCATCCGTGTTCACACATATTAGAGAAATCGGTATCAGTGTAATCTGTTTCACACTTTAATTATTTTCCTATATTATCCTATATGATATTTTTCTTCTTAGAATTCAAATAATGTGGATTAGAAAGATCGTAAAGTTTATCATTCTGCCGTACAAGTTCTATCAACCTTTCTGTGTTCATGTTGCACTTGCAGATAAATCGTCAATTTTAACAAAAATCGGATAGCACTGTCAGAGCGTCCGTGCAACCGAGCGTGCTCCGTGACACTGACGCCTGACACGGAACTGTGTGCAAGTTCATACAATTTGTACGTAACCTATTTTTTCCCCGTCCCTGACGGAACACGGCCGGGACGAGTTCCCGGAAATGTGTGTCCCTTAATATAAAAAAAAAAAATAACAAAGGGCCAAAAAAATAGTTTTGGTAAATCTACCAGGTTTTTTTATACGTGGTAAAATCATCAAAATGAGTCCTCTCACCCCGGGGCAGGTCGGGAAGGACTGTCAGACTTGCACTGACTAAAATCCACGGTGTCCTTCAATAGCCCTTTGCGTTCCAGGGCCACGGTTACCTGATAAGACAGTCCCGCGACCAAATCACCGAGGCCGGGTCGAGTTGTTAGTATACAATTCTTATAAGTATCCATTTCACATTACATGCGAGTACATCGTAAAAAGTTGTTCTTTCAACATGTCTTGCAAATACGTGTTTTACTATGAGCGTCTTTTGTATGAAGTACCAGCTGAAAGGAGCATTGTTTTATTGAATACTGTTCTGACATTTATTACTGCGAATTTCTCGTATAGGACTTGTTTTTCTATTTCTACATTTTATAGTCGGTATTTTTCGCCGTAACTCGGAAAATAATTGACATTTGCTAACGATGGACGCGGTAATAAAAGTCGAGTTTTTCGTTCTTTTGAGAAAATAAAAGATGAAGTTCCTATGGAATGCAGTTTGTTTTGAAGTTTTATGGAAAATCCGGATCCAATTACGGTGGATATATCTTCTAGTTGTATTTCTAAATAAAAATATATCTTATTATCCTATATATGATTAAATGTGATAAATGAAGAACCGCCCGATCAATTTTGTGCGAACTTCACATAAACCATCTACTAAATAGTCCGAAGAAAGCCTAAACATTTGGTTAGGATATCTGAGCCCGTTCTTGAGTTATAAAATTACAACGAAAAGTGGCATTGATTTTTATATATTAACTGATATTGACTACTACAACATACTCACACCTACTTCGCACAGCAACGGCTTCGATGTTTGTTTATTACAGTATTTTCTTTTTTTTTTATTCAGATTAGTAGTTTCAGAGGTTATCAGAGCACAAATGACGAACCGTTCTGATTTGAGGCCTAAGCACATGCACGGGCACATGATATACTTATTTTACTACCTAACAGCGTATTTGAAGTATTTTTTAGTAAGTAAGGAAAAATGAAAAAGCGCCACTAGTGTACGAACGAAGAACTATTTTAACGTGTAAACTAGTGATAAAATCCTAGATCAAAAACTTTAATTGCTATAGTGAATAGTTGAACCAAAACTCGTAGAACAGTAGAAGGGATAACAAGCAGTTTCGCAAAGACACACAAAAAGCAACTCAATAACGTGTACAGAAGGTCTATTCTACCTTCTTTACTCCTTTTTCGTTCCCTTTCTGATTGCAATTTTCCTCTTAGCAAAAGGTTGGTGCTTGATTAAACACCGATCACATTGAGCAGGGTTTCTCAAACTTTCGGCTCCACGAACCCCTGTTAAAATTTCCAGGTGACATCGAACCCCTAACTAATTAATAAGAAAATAATACAATTGACTGATGAAGAAAATAAGGTTTTTATTTTTATTACAATTTTAAGCTTAATTCTGACCGGTATTAAGTCTATATTTGTATTAAGTTTTTATCATGACCTGGGGGGGTATTACAACGTCTTAAAACCAGGCTTGTTCCAGTGAGTGAACGAGATGGCGCTAAATGACTTGTATAGCTCTGTTAATTTCACTCCGGAACAAGCCTGGTTTTGAGACGTTGTAATACCCCCCCTGGTGTGAAAATCCACTTTCGCATACGCATGTTACTGGCCCTATAGCCAAACGGCAAGCGACAATCGCTAACGTTCAGCAGTCTCTAATACATTTTCAACTTTATACCCCATTGCATAAAGTTGACAATCTATCAAAGATTACAGATCGTTTTCGTTTGTTTTGTTCGCTATCGCTCAGCAGTCTTTACCAGATTTTCAACTTTATGCGATGGAGTATAAAGTTGAAAATGTATTAGCGACTGCTGAACGTTAACGATTGTCGCTTGCCGTTTGGCTACAGGCTCAGGTCAGACAGTTATCAAGCCACCATTACGTAAATCTTACTGCGAACCCCGTGCAGTCGAATGGCGTACCCCACTTTGAGAAACCCTGACCTAGAGTGAATAACTCATCTGTACGTGGGCGTCAAATTAATGGAAACCACTCGAATCAATGGACCATGCTGTGAGGTGACGAAAGTTATATGTCGAATCTTTGATGAAACTTCGGAAGTGCGATTCAAGACTGATAACTCAATTTGCTAGCATTGGATGATGACAAAAAATAAGGATTTTTTTTAGATGAGACGTAGTCGATAGAAAATTAAACAAATAGCCATCTGAAACATAAAGTTTGTACTTTTAACTACTATGAGTATTTCAGACTGATTTTCAGGGTTCCGAAACAAAGTGACCCTGTACTATGGGTATTTGTACCCATAGTACAGGGTCACTTTGTTGTTCGTCTGACTGTCAATTGAAGAATTTTTCTCAGGAACGCATGAGGGTATCAAATTGAAGACTGAAGACCTTAGAGCAGCGAAAAAATCAAACTTCTAAGTCAACGCAATCCAGAGGTACGTGTATGCTGAGTTATGTCGCATTTTGGCGCTCGCGATGTAATCGAAACCTGTAGTAGGGTACTTCCCGTAGATCTACGATCATGAAAATAGGCAAAAACTGAGAACTTGGGTCGTAAACTGAAAGAAAGCTGGCATCCTACCAGCACTTATAGGCATTAAATAGCAGTTTTCTCACCTGCCACTCATGACATTGTACAGGATGGGGTTGATAGTGGCCGACACGTAGTACAACGCCCCAGCCACGTTAAACAGGTGCTCGTTGATGACCGGGTACAGCGCCAGGTCGCTCCCGTAGACGTAAAACAGGCGCTGCACGTGGAACGGCGCCCAGCACACGAAGAATGCTATCACTACCGCCGCTGTGGACAAAATAAAAACCATTAAAACATGTAAATTAACGTCTTCAAAAGCGAATAGGTCTTCTAGGTAAGCGTGCTTCATCATACACGACATCATAGCTTACCGCCAGACGAGATGGTGCTCGAACGCGAGCCTATCGCTTATAAAGAAAAACGGGTATTTGACACTGTAAGTCTGCAATTACAGTGGCAGCGGGTCGGACAGCGGAATCCGCTGGCGGGTAACGCAAACACATAGTTTTTGACTAAGGTGTACCAAGTGCGGGCGGGGCAGTTTGAGCGGAAATCTAGTCTATTTCGTGACCCGCCACCCGCTCCCGCTGCCCGCCCCGCGCCACTGTAATTGCACACTTAAGGGTTCATGAACACGATGCCGCCGCCGCGCCGCCACCGCTCCGCCACCACGCCGCTAACCTGTGTCATACCTTCTGCCACCGGCGAAAATCAAAGCGGCGCCGTGGCGGGGCGTCGGCGTCGTGTACAGGAGCCCTAAGAGCGAGGCACCATCATCATTGATAGCAGAGCAACAATAGACAGTTTTGCAATGCTAGTCTGAAATTAGACTTCATGAGACGCTTCGCTGCGACTGAGCCAGTTTACCCTTTTGCATTGCGCCGTCGCGTCGCAACGCTGTCAGTGGCAATTGTGATCATAAACCGGCTATAAATCCAGTCTCGGCCGCTGGGTCATCAAAGTAAAACACCTCTTGCTAAGGTCTCAAACCTTGGACACCAGTCTACAAAATTGGTGTCCAAGGTTAAGTAACACTTGCAGAGGTATGACTTTGGATGAGTGACCAAAGTAAAGCAACTCTTGCTGAAGTCAGTCTGAGGATGCTGAGGAGACACATCATAAATACAATTGTAAGGAAAGATCTGCATTTTTTTCCGAACGATCCCAACATTTCCCATCTCTGTTGTAAAATAGGGGTTCCCTCACCGGGAGCATTCGCGTGTAATGTAACAAGATTTACTGGTTTTGCATACCTTGATGTATAGCCGTGTGTACGTTCAGAACTCTTACTAAAACATAAATAAGCTACCTACATAAAATTATGCCAACAAATGTAAATTTAAATAAAACACCCTGGGACTTTTTGCAGTCCCGTAAAGTTCGATTTAAAAATTAAAAGTTAGACGGTAGCTAAATGATTTTAAAAATATTTCAAGCTGTGTTTTTATTTTTGTTTTTCCTGTAAAACGTTGCACCGACACGTTCCGAGTCTGGGTGTTTGTAGGTACCGGTATATGTTAGTTGAAAGATTGTAAAGGCAACCGGAAAATTTTCCTACGTTCCGTGCGTAGTTTTTGCATGAAAGCTTGACAAATATCCAATCATCCACACAAACATATTATAGTATTTATAGTTCAAAACATTTTGTATCGTAAAATAAAATGTTTTACAATCTGGCAAAGTTACAAACTATAGGTGATAAGCTACTTAATCCTTGGGATTTGGTCTAGCTAGTAACTTTTATTTGTACCAACAAACGCGTTTGACTCGATTTATATGAAAATAGCTATTAATTTATTGGAGTTGGAAAACAGTTGGAAGGATTAGTTTATATCTGTTTTACAAAATTTCGATTCAGGCTTAACCATGTTTGACCCCGGCGTAATTTATAAATATTCCATCGTTAGCATCCTATTGAAGTTTATAATTTACGAGTACAACTTTATTAAACTAATTTATTTATTCAAATATGGGCATTATATTCAGCTTACAATCTCCATCAATGGTGTCAGGAAACACAGACCCCCGCAGGGAATTCCACTCCTTATCTGTGCGCACAATAAAAATAATAGTACCTGTATGTCTACCATGTAGCGATGGCGCATTACCGTATGTCTTGTAGTACAATGATGGAAAGGGGCAGATGGAATTAAATTGTGCTGTTCTATCATACTCTCCGAAGTGTAACCGATAAAAAACCGACAGGCAAAACTCGGCGTCGATGATGAAAACTTTCGAGATTAGAGTTGACCAGAGCGTTGTCGCCGATAAATCTTTTTGCCCGTTTGTCAATTGACTTGAGTGTAAAGGAAAGTTTAGTTGATTTCAGTAATCTTCTAATATTCTTCGCCTACTGTGGCTATGATAATTGATTTTCTATATTCAAAATTGTAGGTCAAGAAGGTCTGCAATTTTTCTCTACAATGGGTTTGGCAAGCTCATCCTTTAAAAGCTTCCTATTTTGACTGAACGATAAATCAGTGATACGACTGACAGAGACTAAGTGAAGCTCTCATGTGGAAAGGTTTTTGTTATCGCTTATCTTTGCTATCCATGAGTGGCAAAGATAAAATTGCACAATGTTTAATGGGCTCAACTTTAGAAACGTGCTACCCGAATTTGAGTATATTGATGCATGGGGGGTGTAGAGAGGGGTTTATGTAACTCCCCCCAAGCATTTTTTTCTGCCGGAAATTTCAAAAAATTTCTTTGAGAATTTTTTTCATAAAAACGACTTGGGGCACCCCGACACGGACAGGTTAGGTTAGAAGGGGATGGCGGGGTCTGAAAGACCCCGCCATCCCCTTCGTGGTTATTTATTTTTAAACCACCCAGAAGTAGGAGCACCGCGAAGCGGTGCTCCTACTTCTGGGTGGCTAAATATATAATTGTAGCTAAATATACCGTAACTTTAAAATATCATAAAAAGAAAACGGTTGCTGTCCCCCCCAAGCATTTTTTTTTGAAAAAATTAAATTAATTTTTTTTTGAAAAAAATTCTCAAAGCAAATTTTTGAAATTTCCGGCAAAAAAAATGCTTGGGGGGAGTTATATAAACCCCTCTCTACACCCCCCATGCATCAATATACTCAAATTCGGGTAGCACGTTTCTAAATATTAACCGTTTAATGTATCGCGAGTGGCATGTGAACTCAGCAATCATTGTGCCGATAGTCGCGTCGGCCAATGGTTTAATTGCTAAGCGTTAGGCAGTTAGATCAGGGGCCTGATTCAGAAAGCAGTTCTTTTGGACGCGGTGCTGCATTGTTAAAAGGTTCCTTTTCTTTGGTGCCCTGACCCAGCAGCTTGGGCCCTGTTCTCGATACTGGTGGGCTGCTGTTTTTTATGGTGCTGATAGATGAGTATTCATTTTTAACAGAACATAGAGCATTCGCCGTTTTTAATTTTGTCGAACTGAAACAAACAGAGCCAAACATCGCAACGAACATTTTCACGATCTTTCTAACTGACGCTCAGGTCGATGGTCGTCATAAAATTTTACTTCATAAAGATGTCAGACTATTGACAATCGGCTCTCTAGAATGGTCGTTACAATGCTCGCTAAAACGCTCTCACTTGTTTTTTTATAATGTAACATTCGTAAGAATGCTCATAGCTATTGTCAAACAGACAGGCGAAGCGAATGCGATCCGAAGCATTTTTGTTTGTAATGTGTGGAATTGTTTGAATCCAGTCACATAGAAAAGCGAAAGCGATCCGATAGTCTATGTATGTGACTAGCTTCAACCAATTCCATACATTACAAAGAAAAACGCTTCGGCACGCATTCGTTTCGCCTGTCAGTTTGACAAAGGCTTAAGAGTGTTTAAAAGTTTCTTTTGTTATTTTCATTTATGCAGTTGAATAAAAAAAAGGAAAACAAAACAGATTTAATTTGAAGTGACATATAAACGTTTTATTAAAATAATGTAAAAGCATTGCCATTGAAAATATCAAAGAGACGTTCATAACGTATATTGAATGGTAATTGAATCGTTTATTCCAGCTTTGTCCAATTATCATTCAATCGAACACGTTGTTATTCGTCGGATTAATCGGATTAAGCGATTTGCGTTTTGTTATTTCATATAATTTGATTGTATGTGGCGTAGAGATCTTTCATTTATAAACGATGAAAAGAACAAAATGTTAATTAATTTACATACGTAAGTAATAAGTGTAAAACTTTGTTTTTTGTAGAGATTTTTTTTCCATTCGTACTGAGTAAAAGTCCTTTAGATGCCCCGTCCCAGGGCGTCTAATCTCTAAGCACTAAACCCGTGGTTTCGGCCTAAGTGACAGACAACGACTATATAATACTAGACTACGCATTGCACGATCTAACGAACAAAACTATTCTGCCAACTCGCTGAGGTACTACGTAAGCGAGGGGGGCGGGGTACTGCGTTGTGATTGGCTAACTCAAGGTCTGTTCTGTCTCAACGTAAATGTTTACGGCTCACAGGATTGGTCGAAATGAGACGGATATAAGACTTTTTTGCCTAATGTGTTGGCAGACATCGGTCGCCTGTTATTAGGAGTCTAGTATTATATCGTCGTTGGTGACAGACGTTTTGACAACGAGCCCCCGAACTAAGAATGATAGACAGTTAGCTCCTTAGAGTCCTCGCCACTACTCATGACCGGAAAATTCGTGGTACTACATAGATAAGTACATTATTTTTAATGCAATTTGATGTAATGACATGGACAACGAGTTGACCATTACTCGCCGTCGCTGTCACCATCGATACTTTGCAAAGTTCATAATTACTATCTGTTGCTGTAAATTCGAAGGGTAATGATACAAAACTTGTTCAAGCGTACCGTGGGATATAAATCCTCGCTGTTCCTTTGTAGATAACGCCTAACGGCCTCGGATTTGATAACAATATTTGATAGGGGTAACCTGCGTGACCTTAACGGAAAATACCCGTCACATTACAGAATAAAGACGAATTTCGCTTGAAATAAAAGAATCTGTAAAGAAGTTCGGCGAGAATGGACCCTTGATTTAAAAATAAAGGAGGCGTCGTTCACTTGCAAGTCTATATGAATTTAAAATAAGAGTTTAACAAAGGATTATATAAAAAATATTGAGTTGCTAGCTTTATGGGAAATAGCTAGAAATAAATTAAATCTATTGAAAATAAGTTATCGTGCAGCAGTTTACGAACGCATCGCGTGTCACCGACTGCATTCCAACCTCCATAATTAAACAAATTCATCACCTACTTATGCTTTTGGACGTTTAAGTTTGGCAGTTTTTATTATTGCTTAAAATGTGAACTAAAAAACACAACAAAGTGAATATCATGCTAAAAATGCTAAAATACACATTTTTAATGAATAATAATTACAACGCTTTTTTTTTTACGTGGTAAAATCATCAAATGAGTCCTCCCACCCCGTAGAAGATTTTTATTTCTAACCTTTTTTGTGCGAACGTAAGTTGGAATGTTTGCCTGACAGAGACGTAATATGTCATAAATGTCATTCCATCGTTTGTTTTTAACGGCTAACTTGGGATTTCAATGCGATTTTGGTGGATTATTTTTTGACGCCTTGGCTTTATATTTGGACTGACTATTCTGCATAACGACTACCGTATTTATCTTTGGATTCCGATTTGCAAGTGCGTTCCTACCAAACACTAAGTACTAAATGACAATGTTTATTATGCATTACTGTTAGGTATAGTGCGCCACAGATAAGTTGAACCAAAATGCTAGTGCTATGATTACGTTAGTACTGTTAGTTGCTAGTTCACAGATAATTTTAACTTCTAGATTTTTAGGTTATAATCTTCTACCTTGTATACCTTTTTTCTCCCAACTTTTAGAGCTGACTATTCATTTGCATTTTTGCTAGTTTTGTACATTTCTATAAGTAGTACTAAGTTTCAATAATGTATGATTCTAATATCAATGGGTCCCAATTTACATAGAAGTTCGCCATTCTTCTTTCAGTAATTGACATTTGATCCCCTTGACCCTATTGTGGGAAGATTTTTTCATGTAAGATGAAACTGAGTTGATAAAGAAAATGTCAGTCAGCTCGTGTATCGAAGGCAAGATATGCCCATAACACAAGAAAGGAAATACATTCAGATTACCAAGTAATAAAAAGTAAAAAAAAAGTAACAAAGTTACAAAAAAAAAAAAAACTATAAATCAAGCCAAGATTTGTAAAATGCTGATCCTTGATTTAAAGCTTTGTGCTAAATTGATCCTTGCAATGACAAACGAGAAAAATATGTGACAATTTAAACATTTCTTTAATAGATTTTCAACCTTATCACTTAAATGAGGAAGGTTAATATTCGATTCGTAAAATTAGACAGATTCGAAGGATTCAGAAGGTTTACCTACCTTCTGGCGTCGGTACATTTGCCAAAGATTTTAAGTTATTTTCTCTGAAAATTACTGAAGCAAAAAAACATAGAAAAGACGCAGACATGGCGGAGACATAATGTCTCTTCGGCGTCTCTTTCATACAAAATGTATAGAAGCGTCGCGACGTAAAACACACAGAAGAGACGGGGCGCGGACGCGACTCTCATACATTTTCGCACGTCCGCGACGCGTCCTCGTCTTACGTCTTTTCTATGTGGCCCGCGCCTTAGGCTGTGGGAAAGAGACAGAGCTATACAAGTCGTCTAGCACTATCTCGTTCCCTGAGCGGAACCATTCACGCTTTAAGACATAATTGTAGGCCAGCAGGATTCGAACGTGCGACTTTCTGAATCAGTACTCCAGACGCTTAACCAACGAAGCTACGAGTATCGTAGTCGCCAGCGAGGTCAAAGCTTTAATTTCGTTATTAAACGTCTTTTGGTGGCGATGACGTTGCGACATCTAATTGTAGCAGTGTCAAACTATTACAATTTCCGAAAAGAACTTTACGTTTCACGGAAATATTTAATTTAGTTAATTAAAACAATGAATTCAAAGCTTGTAAACAAAAAAGATTTCTCCAGAGAACCTAATTCTGATGAAAATGTGAAGTAAAGGACATGGGGCACCGTAAATGTCGATATGGACAGTTTCTCTAATCACTTAAGGAAGCGTATTCTAAAAGTTAGCAACATCGCAAATACAGGGTGAAATTTTATTAATGAGCAATATTTTAAACTCGGGCATTACTAACGATACTAATCGTATTACGGAACTCAAAAACATTATTAACGCAAGTATCTTTGCTTAATATTATTTGATGTTGGTGTAGTTATCGTTCCGCGCGCGGTGTAATGCGCTTTAAAATTGTATTACTTTAAGACTTTTGGGGTTTATGATTTATTTTTTATTACTTTTAGTGTTTATTTGCAATAATAAGCCTTTGCTATGTGACGTACTACATTTTTTAAGTTTTCCGTAATTGTATTCATAATATTTTTGATTTGCGATTTATTAGCCGTAATGCAATCAGCATCGTGAGTAGAGCCTTAGATTAAAATATTGCCCATGATTTTGATTTCACCCTGTAGATGTCAAATATTAACAAGTTTTAATTAATTTGGCAATGTTACTGTATGGAAATAAGAAATATGGCTCTGTAGTGCACTAATTGCATGCAATAATTAATATCGTAACACCGAATATATAGTTTTAGATATAAAAAAAGTATTTTGGGAACTTTCCAAATGCCTTTTACACTTAAAACGGTTATAAAATCAAATTCAGAGTTTTAATTGCATTCCTATATTTTTTTGTGCACCAGAGCCATATTTCTTAATTTCATACTGTAAAGCCAAATTAATTGAAACTTGTAAATATTTGACAGCTATTTACGACGTTGCCAACTTTCAGAATACGCGCTCTTAATAACAAGAAGTTTCGTGTTTTTTTTATGTTGGCATTAGTTTCGCCCCATAGAGCACATAAAAAGTTCGTAAAAAAACAAATAAGTAAATCAAAGCTCACAAACAATGCCACTCCTATTCCCGCAATATCCTCAAAGTGGAAAAAGTAAGAGCTTTTTGTATAAATGAAAGTCTGTTCTGTCTGGTGTTTGGCGGTAAAACTAATTAGCTAATTTAACTATTTAGCTTCCTGTTTTCATCGGCAATAGACTTGATTTACGCGACATCCAAACTTAATATTATAAAAGCGAAAGTGATTTTGTTTGTTTGTAACTTTTCACGCCCAAACTACTGAAGAGAGACCCTATCATAGAGTCTTAAAGGTCTCTCACAACGTTACCTATGCATGCTGTAATGCGAAATGATGTGTCACTACGTCTTGTCCACTTTAGTGGTGAACTACTTGCATCATTTAAGCTATTGTCAAACAGACAGGCGTGACGAACGCGAAGCGTGGCGTTTTTGTTTGTAATGTATGGAATTGTCTGAAGCCTGTCACATAGACTAACGGATCGCTTTCGCATTTTTATATGACATGATTCGGTTCGGTTCGCTATCGCCTGTCTGTTTGACAAAGGCCTTATCACTGAGTTGCCTGTCTCACCAAATAACCTCCTTTTACCCTACATTGTCAGGTATAAAGAGATGGTAATAGGGTATTTTTACCTAGGTTTGCAGGACTAACGAGCTACCGTGACTCGGGAACGTAAAGGGCATCCGAAAGGAACACGGGTGGATTTTAGTCAGTACAAGTCTGACTGTCTCTCCTGCGCTGCCCTGGGTGGGAGGACTCAATTGATGATTTATACCACAATAAAAAAGAGAAAGGGGTAAGTATTTCATCCCGAAAAAACAACAATAATATTGAAAAACCTAGTTTGTATTAACAGAATGTATATATTCCTGCTTTTGTATTCGTCTGCTATTCAAGGATTCAATTATGTAAAGATATGTTGCAACTTTCGTGACTCGTAAAACAGGCTTTGTTTACTGGCTATGTTTGAGATTGAGTTCTAGTTCGTAAACCTTTCAAAGATAACGCTACAAATTAGAATTGAAAGCAAACGCCGTTTGATAGCTATTCTAAAAGTCAAAGTCTTACAATGGGGTATGGTATTACCCAGTTACTTGGTTGTGAAGGTCCGATAGGCAGTCGCTCCATGTAAAATACTGATATTCAGCTGCATCTGGTTCGCCTAGAAGCCGACCCTCAAAAGCCCCAGCTTAGTTCTTAGCTTACAAACTGAACATTTACCAAATCAGGGATTAATTAACAACGATTACTAAAACTTTGAGCCCCTCGATGTAACATCTTGGCCGTTTTATTCAAGGGTCGCTAATTCGTTTAGGGCTACCCATTTGAAGGGCACGTCAAAATAGACTGTTTTGGGACTCCAATTTTAGGCACAGTGGCTTCGTTTTGATGTACTACTAACTGGATTATCCCAAAATTGGAGTATTTCTGGTTTGTTGGCTAGATAATCAAACGTTGTGAATATATTTGAAGGTACGGTTAGCGCAGTGATTCAGCGAACGACTGGTGCGCAGCGTGTCGCGGGTTCGATACCCGCACAGAACATTAATATGTATCTGTATGACCTACAGTTGTTCCGGGTCTGGGTGTTTGTGTATGTCAGTTTCTATGTTAGCAAACGCACCCACGACACAGTAGAAAATCCTAGTGTGGGGCATAGTTTAAAAAAATAAATTTAAAAAAAATCAGTAGTGGTCTTTGTCAAAGCAGCAATAAAACAATAACAGATGCACGGTCTTTAAGGTTAAGCCGCGCTTGTTGAGGTTGGTGTGTGGATGGGTGACCATTACCATAGCAGCTTACTCCGTGTGTCGGAAAGCACATAAAGCCGTTTGTCCCGGCTGTCATTTGCCACAGCTCTTTGATAGTCGTTAATCACAGTCAGAAGCTCAAAAGTCTGACAACCAGTCTTTCCAAAGGGTATCTATCGTATTATTGCAATTGCAGGGTTGTGGAGATCAGATAGGCAGTCGCTCCATGTAAAATTCTGGCATTCAGCTGCATCCGGTTCGACTGGAAGCCGACCCCAATATAGTTTGGAAAAGGCTAGGCAGATGATGGTACTCTTTGTCAAAGAGCTTTTATTGAAAGAGCTATTCCAGGTAAGTACTAACACAGTACGAAGCAGCGATTTCGGGTTCCTGTTTGAAAGGTACCTATGGCCATGGCCAATGTAATTACCTACAGCTCAAAGAACATTTCTGCGTAGATTGCAGTGAACCTATCATCCACTAAAATGCAATACGGAGGCACGAATGGGGCGGCGTTAAGGAACGTAATGTAAATACGTCGTCGATTTTTTATCGAAATTACAAGTATCCTTTAGCATTTAGGTCAAATTTTCGGAGGAAAGCACATCCTTAATAATTAAATTACAATTAGTAGATAAATCTCGACATCTGAAGCATTTGGTCGGATGTGATCTATCATCCGATTAAATGCCTCTGACATAAGGTCGGCTGTGTTCAGTGGCGTAGCTGTTAGGGCTTCGCAAATGATGGGCCTCGCGCCCACAGAAAAAAATCTTGACAACGGCGATCACAAGTTTGTTACCAAACAGTAAAGCAGTACAACTTAACTTCTACTAAGAAATTGAGAGCAGACCGATACCACTGGGCCACCCCAGTGGTATCGGTCCCGACTTACGAGTTGTAGGTCGTGGGTTCGAACCCCGTCAGGCGCATTACTTTGTGTAATTTGTTTCATCACCACTGCTCTCAAAACGGTGAAGGAAAACATCGTGAGGAAACCGGCATGTCCTAGAACCTAAAATTCGAAGACATGTGACATCTGCCAACCCGCACTGGGCCCGCGTGGTGGATTATGGCCTACTCCTTCTCACAAGAGAGGAGGCCTGTGTCCCAGCAGTTCCCACTGCTGATTATAGGCTGATGATGAAGAAATTGACATGACCTACCTACATAATATATACTTGTCCGATGAGTGGGAACAGAAAGAGCCTAAGAAGCCTCGCAAAGCTGATGTCGCCGACGATCACATTTAGGTTTAGCACGTTCACTGCTCGTGCGAAGATGATTGCAAGATGACTTGGAAACGTTTTATTTCTAACTGGGAACTGAAAGAGTAAGAGGCCTCTCAAAGCTGATGTTGCTGACAATCTGCATAATATTTGTTGTAGAAGACAATGGCGGATTTGCAGTCTTAGCTGCTCTAGGCCCTACACCATGTGCCGCCCCTTTCTTAGCAACCATCTTATAGATTTAATCATTAATGAATTTACTTTATTGCCCACTTTAAACTGATTCAGAAAATTGGTTATCTTTAACTTAAAGCTGTAAGTTTATAATATTTTTTGAGGATTCAGGGATTATTGGACATTCAAAGAAAACATTTAAAAACAGTTTTAGGTTTTAAGTTAAACTAAACGCATGAACTGTTATCACATGTACGCAATAGGGATTTAGAAAAAATAAGGTTCGCGACCGCGAGGCTTTAATAATATTAACATATATTGCATCGACTTATTTCTTTTTTTTTGTTACCATCAGTGGTTTTTTGACACCCTAATATCTGGCCGCCCTAGGCCTAGGCCTACTGGGCCTTAGGGAAAATCCGCCACTGATAGAAGACTTGAGGAACCAAGTCATCTGACAACAAGGATCCTCGCGGGAGCATCGGAGACAAGTCATATTTTTCGACCTGAAAATGCGCCTCACAGATGCGTTTTGCCCCCTCCTAGATTCGGTCCCGCTACGCCACTGGATGTGTGACAAGATTTCAAGCATGTGAGCTTAAGAGCGCGTATTCTGAAAGTTGGCAACATCGCAAATATCTCTCAAATATTTACAAGTTTTAATTAATTTAGCAAATTTACTATATGAAAAGAAGAAATATGGCTCTGTAGTACACTAAAAATTGATATAGGAATGCAATTAAAACACTGAATTTGATGATGTAACCGTTTCAGGTGTAAAAAAGGCATTTGGAAAGTTCCCAAATGCTTTTTTACATCTAAACCTAAATTCGGGGTTACGATATTAATTATTGCCTTCTCTTATCAATTTTTAGCCATATTTCTTATTTCCATACAGTAACATTGCCAAGTTAATTAAAACTTGTTAATATTTGACAACTACTTGCGACATTGCCAACTTTCAAAATACGCGCCCTTAAGTCTCTGATGTCGTGAAATGGCAAACAAGTAATTTTCACAATCGAATTATTTACTTTATTTCAACAGGTCACGCACTCGTGCTAGCGCCTCGTTTGTCATAAATATTTATCGATATTATCTTCTTTTTTATTTATTTAGTAAAAATCTATTTATTCTCGATGAAATTACACGTTGATGTGCTGATAATACCTGCGTCTGACAGCTTTCACTTTCATATTCTAAAGGTTTTAATTGAATTTACGAACGGCAGGTGCAGAACAAAGCTTGTTGTACAGATTTCTAAGTGGACTCAGTTAAACATTATTATTTTATTAGCTTTTGCGTTTTTTTTTTGGTGTAGTGGCAGAATTGCGCTTGTCTGTACAAATTATACTCTTTAGAGGCAGCAGTCCATCTTCAGACCCGCTGTGTGGCCACCTTTTTCTGGGCCGCCGAGGCCGGCCCAGAAAGAGGTGGTGAGACGAGCTGGACTCACACCGTGAGGGCTGGTTCGAAGTGGTGCTGGACAAGAAAACTTGGAAAAACTTGGGAGAGGCTTTTGCCCAGCGTGGGACAGTGCAGGCTGAAAAAAAGTGGCAGTAATTCGGTTCACAATATTTGAGAAATAAATGGTTTTATTGCGAACAGGCTATTTAAAAAAAAATGTCTGGAAGATGGATTATCAAAAAATATTTGAACCGTATTTTTTCTTTTGTTACGTACCTAAACCAAAATTGACAAATATACAACGCTAGCGTCTTTGTCAATTTTAATTGATTAAAAAAAAAGCAAAAAAAAAATATATTTAACGGAGGATCGTTATCAGAGGGGTTGGGATATCGGAAATAACATTCAGAAAATCTTCGTTAACACTTTTAATTACTTGCTAACACACACTGAATACAAAATAGTCAAGGATGTCCGAGATATCGCTCGATTAAAAACTTAGGAACGCGAGAAGTTTAACATGGCGGAGCAACCAATATGTCTACCCAGCTTGCCGGACCGATTCAAAGTGTTCACTTCACTAAACTGTCCGCCCAAGTGCTTACCCTACACAGGTTAGCCAACATCTGTCAACGTCACTACCTGTCAACTTCGAATTAAACTTCCGAATCGACATTTGACTCGACTATTCGCTCGGTGTTGCCATTTGCTCCCCATGCTAACCATCTCCAAATTACGACTAATTTGACGCTCCTAAACAATCTGTCAATTCTAACTTAATAGTTACTCCAATGAGAGATAGATGGCGTTATTCTAAATTCACAATAATCAATAGAGATTCTAAAATGCGTATCGGTTTTGATTCCAGGCCAACGATAATAGATGGCGTTATTCTAAATTAACAATAATGAATAGAGATACAAAATTGTGTTTGTTTTGATTCCGCAGCATGATAATAGATGGCGTTATTCTAAATTAACAATAATGAATAGAGATACCAAATTGTTTCTGTTTTGATTCCGCAGCATGATAATAGATGGCGTTATTCTAAATTATTGTGCTTCTGTGCTCATTCTGCGACACGGCCATTCTGACAATTCACACGTCCTCGTGTGAGACATTCGTCCTCGTGTGAGACATCACATCCTGAGGAATCTGGAATGAGAAAAAATCTCGAACAGTAATCATTCTAACCGTTCGGCCATTCCTGACCCAAATGGAAAAGGTTTTCTCATCAAAATAATTACAGGGTCTAATAAAAATCACAACAAACTGTTTCTCTAAAAGCTGACATGTCGAACAACACCCATACTCATTCAAATAATAGGAAACTCATTAAAATATTGCAGTGCTCATACTCTGACCTCCATTCGGCCTTCATCATCACACATTATAACCTCCATCCGGTCATAAGCATGGAATCTATCGACCTCCATCCGGTCTTCAAAACGTAACCTCCATCCGGTTACAAACACAACAATCAAGATAATCATTTCGAGCCTTTATCAAAATAATTTTAAGAAGGTTTGTTCAACATGCTACCTTATTTTTCCTATAACGTTACAGATTATAAGAAAACTCTTACTATGCTAGATACTTTAAATGTTAAGTTGACTACTGCCAAACCAAAACAAAACAAACTAAAATGAAAGAATAAGGCACATAATAGAAATTGGCACAAAATTAAGAAAGCATTATGACTCTACCAAACATATCCACGGCACTTAACCAGCACCATGCATCACTACTTACCCAGTCACTGTAGTACTTAACCAGTACTTAACATTGTAGCGCTTAACCAGCGTTACAAATCCTATCACTTAACCAGTGATAATAACAACGCTTACCCATTGATATTAACCCTCTAACGCTTAACCAGCAAAAGCACACATAACACCCTTAACCAGCGATTCAACAGCTAACGCTTAACCAGCGAAAGTCTACATCATTACACGCTTAACCAGCGATTTAACAGCTAACTCTTAACCAGCGAAAGCCCACATCATAACACGCTTAACCAGCGATTTAACAGCTAACGCTTAACCAGCGAAAGCCCACGTAATCCGCTTAACCAGCGATTACACTACTAACGCTTAACCAGCGATAGCCAACACAACTCGCTTAACCAGCGATTCAACAGCTAACGCTTAACCAGCGAAAGCCCACGTAATCCGCTTAATCAGCGATTACACCACTAACGCTTAACCAGCGATAGTCAACTCAACTCGCTTAACCAGCGATAAAACAGCCAACGCTTAACCAGCGAAAGCCCATGTAATCCGCTTAACCAGCGATTACACCACTAACGCTTACCCAGCGATAGTCAACACAACTCGCTTAACCAGCGATTCAACAGCTGACGCTTAACCAGCGAAAGCCCATGTAATCCGCTTAACCAGCGATTACACCACTAACGCTTAACCAGCGATAGTCAACTCAACTCGCTTAACCAGCGATAAAACAGCCAACGCTTAACCAGCGAAAGCCCATGTAATCCGCTTAACCAGCGATTACACTACTAACGCTTAACCAGCGATAGTCAACTCAACTCGCTTAACCAGCGATAAAACAGCCAACGCTTAACCAGCGAAAGCCCATGTAATCCGCTTAACCAGCGATTACACCACTAACGCTTAACCAGCGATAGTCAACACAACTCGCTTAACCAGCGATTCAACAGCTGACGCTTAACCAGCGAAAGCCCATGTAATCCGCTTAACCAGCGATTACACCACTAACGCTTAACCAGCGATAGTCAACACAACTCGCTTAACCAGCGATAAAACAGCCAACGCTTAACCAGCGAAAGCCCATGTAATCCGCTTAACCAGCGATTACACCACTAACGCTTAACCAGCGATAGTCAACTCAACTCGCTTAACCAGCGATACAACAGCCAACGCTTAACCAGCGAAAGCCCATGTAATCCGCTTAACCAGCGATTACACTACTAACGCTTAACCAGCGATAGTCAACACAGCTAACGCTTAACCAGCGAAAGCCAACGTAATCCGCTTAACCAGCGATCACGCCACTACCGCTTAACCAGCGATAACATCACTACCGCTTAACCAGCAATAGCCAAGTAAAGTTTAAGTTCAAACACTAAACATAACACAATTAAGACTGACCGAGAATCCTAGAGCAACCAAGTACCTTTGCAATTTGTACCATTACAATGCAAGAAACTGATCATTAAAAAGCAGGAATCAAATTCGTGGCCTTTGGCTAACACTAGCCCCACCAACAAACCTCTGTTTGTTTCACACCGTTCATCACGAACGTACAATACACGACCTCCGCCAGTGCCACCCGCACACCGCACATCTATGGACACCACCGGGATGTCAATAAGATACGGACTACGGCTACGAAACAGCTACTGGTACGGTCTGACCAGCCGACCTAAGATTCCAAACTTATCATCCAACTCAAAGCCTTTACTTCAAATGGTACTTGACCCTCAGGCATTCTCCACAATCCATCAAGTGCCCGCTACAATCAGGCAACACATGAAAACAAATCTCAATACTAATGTCACAGATCTCCATCAAAGTCGAAAATCTATAGGCTACAGACTTTAATAAAGAACACAAGGCACCAGAGTCGTAAACAAAATGAAAATTGCTCACCGGATAATCCCAGTCGACGCGCTCAGGAGGCACAGGTCAATCCTCTCCTCATTAACAGGCTTCGACGCCCCGGAGTCGGCGCCGCTCCTCTCATGTCGCCGTGGCAGTTGAAGCAGGTGATCCCGGATGCATGAGGCTTCGCAGTTGTCCATGGACCCCTCTCGTTGCCATCGCTGTGGTTGTGGTGCTTCGGCGTAGCTCGAATATCCTGTTTCACGTCTATGCGGTAGCAGTGCATGGATTCATGACCCGGCTTGCAGCAGGTAAAACACTTCAGAGGTTTCACAACACTTTTCGCTTTTTCTCCACAAAAGAAACGCTTGCAGCTCTTGTTGTAGCTGGCTACGTGTCTTGCAATAAAAAGTCGCTTAAAATCAGTCCACGTCATACCAGGAAACGATACGGTAGGCAGCCAGGCAGAAAGAAGCTCCTCCCTTCAAGGCGCGGCTTATAGCGACCATAAGCGGGGCGCCATGTTGATCTTGGTACGAAAGCACATCACTGTAGTCGTCACTCAAGCACGTGCATCCACATTTTTTTTTCTCAGGATCGAAATTCGGTAAACTAAAAACATGTGGTGACGTAGTAGGTGTTTTCACGGCTTGAATCGGTGTCAGAAAATTGCAAAAAAAAAAACCATTTTTCATCACTATAGTCTTCATTTCGAACACGTGGGTCGTCGTGGTCCAATCCCACTTCTGATAACGGAGGATCGTTATCAGAGGGGTTGGGATATCGGAAATAACATTCAGAAAATCTTCGTTAACACTTTTAATTACTTGCTAACACACACTGAATACAAAATAGTCAAGGATGTCCGAGATATCGCTCGATTAAAAACTTAGGAACGCGAGAAGTTTAACATGGCGGAGCAACCAATATGTCTACCCAGCTTGCCGGACCGATTCAAAGTGTTCACTTCACTAAACTGTCCGCCCAAGTGCTTACCCTACACAGGTTAGCCAACATCTGTCAACGTCACTACCTGTCAACTTCGAATTAAACTTCCGAATCGACATTTGACTCGACTATTCGCTCGGTGTTGCCATTTGCTCCCCATGCTAACCATCTCCAAATTACGACTAATTTGACGCTCCTAAACAATCTGTCAATTCTAACTTAATAGTTACTCCAATGAGAGATAGATGGCGTTATTCTAAATTCACAATAATCAATAGAGATTCTAAAATGCGTATCGGTTTTGATTCCAGGCCAACGATAATAGATGGCGTTATTCTAAATTAACAATAATGAATAGAGATACAAAATTGTGTTTGTTTTGATTCCGCAGCATGATAATAGATGGCGTTATTCTAAATTAACAATAATGAATAGAGATACCAAATTGTTTCTGTTTTGATTCCGCAGCATGATAATAGATGGCGTTATTCTAAATTATTGTGCTTCTGTGCTCATTCTGCGACATATTCATTATTTTTCAATGCTATAACTGACGCAATAGCCTGTTACGTTCCTGACGAACTTAACAGATTTTCAATTTATTGATGCAGTAAACTACCTTATTGTAGCAAAGGTAATATTTTTTATTATATAAAAAAACAGATGTAAATAGAATGAATTATTCCCGTTGGATCCCAAATCAGGCCCTGTAGCCATGTTACAAACGATAAACGCAAACGCTGAGTAGGCTTTAATATTCAACTTTATGTGCTTGGGTATAACGTTGCAGATTTAGTGAAGATTGCTTATCGTTTTCGATCTTTCCTGTCGGGAGCGTTACTCAGAAATCTTAAATAGATTTTCAATTTTAGGCTCTAGGCTATAAAGTTGAAAATCTATTGGCGTTTACGATTATCGTTTGCGACTTGTTGTGACTTGGCTAGGGGCAGCTTAGAAAGTTCCCACTGCTTATGCTCGTCCAACATTGTGAACCTAACTACTGCCACTATAGAGTATAATTGAGAACTTCTGTCACTAAAAAGTTTTATTAGTTTGGTTAACACGTTCGCGCGCGGTGCTCACTTTTTCGAAACATGTGATGGAGCACTGTTTTCCCCCATACATTTTTTTTGACGTTTATAAACGTTTATTGGTACTTCTATTCATTTGAGTAATTAACAATGATTACAACGTCATTATACGTCGACGTATGGTGACGTTTCGCAAACTGTAATAATATTATTATTTTTCTCGCTTTGTTTTGTTCATCTAAAACAATGGAATTTCTTTATTAGATGTAAAATAAAACTGCTCTTGTTGCTCAAATATGAAAATAATTATTGTATTCAATATAATACATACTCTTTTATTTAAATCCAGTAAAAATATGTCATAACTTACGATTTAAAAGTTTCGTAACTCAGGAGCTCACTTCACTGCACGCGCGCGTCGCGTAACGGTGCACAGCCCGACTGACAGTATGGCGGCGCATACTCCAGTTGACGTCTATGGACGTTCTGCGTTTGTGGGTAGGTGTCTTTGTATGTGTGAGAAGCACCCACAAAACGCTTAAAATGTCGATGCTGTGTGACACTACGAAATCAAGATTTTGATATGTTGTGGCACTGTGACGTCACTATACGAACTTTATAGGAGAAACGGACGTTTCCTTACGTTCCGACTGATAGAGAAATATAAAATTTGACGTATCGATACGTTGTGCGACATCGTATCTCGGTTTTTTTACGTATCCATACGTTGTGAACGCGAATGTGTTAACCGGACTAACAACCGAACTACTACCACTATGCCGCGGCTTTGTTCGCGTTAATTTAGAATTAGACAATCGATTCAGATCGTTCATGTGGCGCCATCATAATTATGAACGTTATTGTTGTTTTTCTCGAGAACAGTAATTGTTTTTCAAATGATCTTCATGAAAGTCCACAAGTCCATCTCTGGACACCTACTGACAACGTATTGTTTATCATGGCAAAATCATCAAATGAGTCCTCCCACCGAGGGTAGGGCGGGAGGTACTGTCAGATTTGTACTGACTAAAATCCACGGTGTCCTTCAATAGCCCTTTACGTTCCAGGGTCACGGTAATTCGGTAAGTCCCGTGACCCCGGCAGGCTTTTCTTTATGCTGAAACTCATTAAGTCGCGCGTGGAACACAACGCGTCGTCGACCCGAGTACTGACAACGTATTTGCAAAAAAAAACGACATGATCGGTTCAATGGTTTGGGCATAAAAAGATAATTATCGTAGATTGGACTTGTTTGATTACAAATAAAATAGATGGATAAATGGTAGATTAAAATATAAAAAGTAACAAATATCATTATCCAACAAAGGAATTCACACTTCTTTATGCTAACACTTTGACAGCAAAATGAAATCAAAAGCTTGGAAGTCTCACCACCTGCTTCTGTAATCCCGAACGAATACAACCTCGAATTTATTCAAATTAAGTTAGAGCAAACAGAGCGTCTAAAACGGCCACTTTTAGCAATATTCCTAATGATTTAGTTCGCAACGTCATTTTAGCTCATCATCTGCCTAGCCTTTTCCCAACTATATTGGGGTTGGTAACTTCCAGTCGAACCAGATGCAGCTGAATATCAGTATTTTACATACAGCGACTGCCAAAGGATCGGACCTCCACTACCCAGGTTTGAGTGGAGAATGTGGATTTCAAGCCATGTGATTGGTGAATCGCTCTCCGCTGCGCTCCGCTCCACCTCAGTGGAACCGCAGCCTAATACAGGCTATTTAAAAGACCTCAAATAAAAAAGAATACATAAAACAAAAGCTGAACACCATTATGTATTAGCTTTTGTTCTCGGTTAAAATTGTGTGATGTGTACGATCCAAATTGACAGTCAATTTGGATCGTACATGTGCCGCCTTCTATTATCATATTAACGTTATTGTTATTTTTCTCGGGAACAGTACTTTTTTTTGGGATGAAAGGTCTATGTCCTACTCTCTCTGTTCGCCTGAATCGAATTCATGTCTCATAAGTAATAAGTATTTGATTTACATTATTATAATCTTCTCAAATATTTATTAGAAAAATTCTCGTGTCACAGTGTTAGTTACCATACTCCTCTGAAACGCTGAAATGCATATTCAGTAGGTCTGAGAATCGGGTACTATCTATTTTTCATACCCCTAAGTGATAAGGATTATCCACCCCTAACATTTATTTAATAATATGGCATTAAAAAGTACATGCAACCCTTTTTCACTCTTCTATCATCAATCCCTATTTTTTATAGTTGTTTTAGTCATTTAATGATTTTTCATTCCGCGATAACTGATCAATTATTACTTGATAAGTTATCCCCCCAGGTGTCTACTGCACGTACGCACTACAGCTAGTATAATATAAATTAGTGAGATATGTGGTTTCGTATACAAATGTTAGATTCGGAGGAAAAAGTCATCCGTGTGTAGAATTTAAAAAAGAAAAAAAGAAATAATTTGTTAATTTGACGTCAGCATACACTCACAGGAAGAAAAACAAGATCCAAAATAAAATAAAGACGAAGTAAAGGCCGGTTCAAATGCGAGCGTTAACCGCTACCGCTGTAGGTGTAACCCACTGGGATATCGCTATCCACAGGCGGTGGCGGCCGTGGTAGCGGATACCGCTCCGGTTGGAATGGCCTTAAACCATTAATAAGAACCATTAATACATTCATTTTTGTGGACAAACACGTCATGACCTAAAAATTAAAAATGCCAAAAAAGTGCTAGTCTCCTAACAAAGTTTTTTCGTATCTCTTATGGATGCGAATTTCCCTTGTTGTAAAACATAAAAGAATTATCCAGTATATGTATAGTACAGTCAATATGCAACGAAAAGAGGCTTGCCCTCCGAAAAATGACAAACCGACATTTGACCTTATAAATCGTTAGGGGGGCGTCTCAGGAGGCGTCGAGCGTCGCGCTGCATGCAGATTTTGAGAAATTCAAAAATTTAATAAAAAAATTTTGAAACGCGTTTTTCTCAGAAAGTATAGGTTTTAGCGAAAAGTTTGTTAAAAAAAAAATGTAGAGGTCATTGCGAACTACATTTTTTGTCATTGGTGTGACGTCATCCGACTTGAAATACAAAAAGTAGATGGCGCTAAAGGATCAAAAAAGTGTTTCTTTGCCATTTTCACTAGGAAAAATTTTTTTTTTTACAATAATGTAAATAAGAAAGTTGTTTGTCACAAAATTATCTACAACTTTTGTTTAAACAAAATTTTTATAAATTTTATAATCATGTACCCATAACATTTGTGATGAGAAATAAATCAAATTCTTATTCTTATTATCATCATCATCATCATCAGCCGGAAGACGTCCACTGCTGAACATAGGCCTCCCCCTTAGACCGCCACGCCGAACGACAATTCGCCACTTGCATCCATCGGCTGCCCGCGACCCTCACGATGTCGTCGGTCCACCTAGTGGGAGGCCTGCCTACGCTGCGCTTTCCGGTCCGTGGTCGCCACTCGAGAACTTTTCTTCCCCATCGGTTGTCAGTTCTACGAGCGATGTGGCCTGCCCATTGCCACTTCAACTTGCAAATTTTATGAGCTATGTCGGTGACTCTGGTTCTTCGCCGAATATCCATGTTCCGGATTTTATCCCGCAAAGAAACTCCAAGCAGAGCTCTTTCCATTGCTCGTTGAGTGACTTTTAGTCTCTCTAAAAGGCCAGCAGTCAAAGACCACGTTTCAGAGCCATATGTCATCACTGGCAACACACACTGGTTAAACACCCTTGTCTTGAGACACTGTGGGATTCTCGATGAGAAGATATCACGTAACTTCCCGAACGCTGCCCATCCGAGTTGGATTCTTCGGGCGACCTCTTTCTCGAAGTTGGACCTACCTAACTGAACAATCTGTCCAATATAGTTTATGTTGTTTTAAATAAATTTCAGAACTGACCATTGAACTTGGCACCCATTTAGATTTCACTTCTTGGCACCCATTTAGATTTCACTTCTTTTTTCGTTGAAGTCAACAACCAAGGCATAATATCAAACTATTGTGCTTGGCTTTGGCTCTCATTTCACATTTATGTTTTTGATGGGATCGTAATATCATGACATTAATTCTCAGTTCGGGCTCCATGTCACGGAGTGTAGAAAACGTTTTCGAATACTAAAATAACGGGCAAAGCCACGTAGGTTTATTAGTTTGGTAGATAGCTTGTTAGTTTTTCTAACTAGCGACCCGCCCCGGCTACACTCGCATAAACCTGTTAATAAATATAAACCTTCCTCTACGTACGGGTGGCGAGTAATGGGCAACTCGCTGCCTGACCATGGCCCATGCCCGGGTTGACGGCGCGTTGTGTTCCATGCGCGCCTCAAAGAGCGTCAGCATAATGACGGGGCTTTATCCAATTACCGTGACCCTGGAACGTAAAGGGCTATTGAAGGACACCGTGGATTTTAGTCAGTACGAATCTGACAGTCTCTCCCGCCTTGCCCTGGGTGGGAGGACTCATTTGGTGATTTTACCACGATAAAAAAAGCATACCGTACATATGCATAGACAGCGGCAAGCGACTTTGTTTTATACATTATTATGTAGTTATGTAGACATCAGCTCGTCACAATTCTATTATGTGTAACAAATAAGTGTCATCTTACTTATTGCATTCACATAAAAAATATTCGTTGTCCCGACTAATTGTCTGCGCGATACATCTAAGTAATTCAATAGCGTTCATATTACAAGCAAAAGTCGGCCATCTTATCTCCTTTCATATCCTAAGTGGTTTTCTCGATTAGTCAAGCTTCATTTACGAATCCTTTTATTGTTATTTCACCTAGCTTTATTGAAATATTAATTTATCAGTTTATCAATAGGTATCAATCATATCAATATCAAAAAATATTTGGCAAGATTTTTTTAACGATAACTATAAATACGGCACATTTAAAATTGCCAATACGTCACACGCAAGTACAGTTTTACTTGTTTTTGACGTCACGAGCTATCCCACTGTTGAATTATGGTGCGTAATATCTTTATAATACGCATAGATTTAACAAAAAAAAAATACGTGTCTGTTAGTTTTCAAAACGCTATCTGACACACAATTTTTTTTTATTATCACTTTGCCCCACACTAGGATTTTCTCCTGTGTGTCGTTGGTGCGTTTACAAACAAAGTTTCTTTATCTCACATACGCAAACACCTAGACCCGGCCAACTACTTGTAGGT
Organism: Agrotis clavis; assembly: GCA_954870645.1. Lineage (NCBI taxonomy): Eukaryota > Metazoa > Arthropoda > Insecta > Lepidoptera > Noctuidae > Agrotis > Agrotis clavis. Next base: position 17,496,440 of record OX940925.1, read on the forward strand.
CATTCGAATATTATAAATGCGATTTGTGATGATGGATGGATGGATGTTTGTTACTCTTTCACGCAAAAACTTCTGAACGGATTTGAGTGAAATGAGTTTTTTTTCGTGTGATGATATTGTGGCCTCTGGTGTCAGAGTTAGTTAAACTACATCTGGGAATACTATAGGCCTGTGGATTTGAATGTACGTATTAATTATTATATAAGATCAGGTTTCCTCACCATGTTTTCCGTCGCCGATCTCAGTGATGTCCAAGATAAACTTAGATAGTACTTATGAATTGAAAAAGACACATTGGGTTTGACCTCATGCATGTGAAGTGAAAGTGCTAAACCTCAGAGCCAACACGACAATGCAATGCATGAAATTAAGGAGTTGTTGTAAAGCCACAAAGTTAATCAGCCCCATTATTTTAAACCAACATTGAAAGTTAATTCGCCACAGCTAGATTTTGTTATTTTTTTGCCACTTATCCTCATGTCACATAATTTTTACTTAAGACAGTGGCACCAACACCTCCATGATCCTATTCTCCTAGTTACTTTCTGTGGTTTTTTCTAATTTTGTGTTAGATTTTAATATTTAGTTGTTCTGCTAGCCGTGCGGAAAAAAGAAAGGCATGTATTTAATGCGGCAACTAAGTATAATGAATATAGGTTGAAAAAAAAATAGAGTGGGTACCAAACATAATGGGTTGGCAGCTAATAAGGAGTATCGTAGTAAGTAAAAGATGGCATATTAATATATCAGTTATAAGCTCCGTTTTAATTTAAACTAGCATCAAGTTTTTCTTTTGGGAACTGAATTAATATCTAAGCGAAAACTTAATGATGAAAATAAAATAGAAAATGGGCATACATAAATAATACAAATCAGATTCTATTTAAAATTGTTTGTATGAAGAATAAATATAAACTAGCTTAAAATTGTGTGACTTTTAATAGCTTTGAATCAGTACCACCTGCCAGAATGCTCGACGGAGCCCCGCTTCGCGGGGCTCCTATTTCTGCGTGCAAGGTTTAAAGTAACCTAACACGAAGGGGATGGCGGGGTCTTTCAGACCCCGCCATCACCTTCGAACCTAACCTGTCCGTGTCGGGATGCCCCAAGTCCCGAGCTCGTTTCATTCGCTCTTGCATCCTAGGTCAAATAACTGATACCTGTCATGCTGGCTCACAAAATAAACAAAACTAAACACTAACGTGTTAGTTGCACACATTACCGGCGAATGCCACCCTACTAACATTATTAGTCGCCAAGTCATTATATACAGCTCCTCGCCTAATATTTCAATTGACTGGTATAGTTTATTTGCTACCTAAACGCAGCTGCTAGTTTTTAGTTTTTATAACACCCTTAATTTTGAACCTTACGTAATATAATAGTCGCGAAAATATTTAATCGCTGGCAAGTTATTTTATTTGTTGCAAACATTTAGTCGACTTTTAAGTTAATAGTCACTCGGAAAATAATAAGCTAAAAAGAAATGGGGCGAATTTACAAATATCAAAATTGACAAAACAAAAACTGTGGCTAATTTACACATACTTTTTTTGGCGACGGTTTAATTTTGTGGTTAATTTACGACAACCAAAATTAAGTACCTACACAGATAGTTTATAACCTGGATTAACACATAGGATAAGATCAGGACATATTTATACCGATTTTATCTTCCTGTAAGATAATCTTCGAGTTGTAGCAGGGAAAGCCACTGGCAATAGTTATTTGATTAATAAATTTGTACCTGCTTGATTGGATTACGGAGATTACTGAAAGTTGTTGTATTAAGTCGGTTCAATAGTTTTGATTTTGCTTAATTTAATAACCGATTTAGAAGTTTGCAACACAGGTTGGATTTATTTTCAATAAATTGCTTTAAACTACTCTCGAATGGATTAGATTAAGCTCTCCTAACATTGTTAGCTGGAATTTCTGTTAATCTGTTCTAATACCCACTAATTTATTTGTAAAAGGTAGCTTTATCGACACGAGTCCGCATCAGGGGGTCTACTTTATAATCCCGTTAACACGAAGACACGGATACGGACGTACGAACGTAATAACATCATAATAATCAGCCGGAGGACGTCCACTGCTGAACATAGGTCATAGGAACGTAATAACGATAACGTCCAAATCTAATTTACGAACGGAAAATACTTGGAGACCGCGTCACGACTAAAGTCCTTTTGACGCGGTGGCGCTAGTTTCTACTGTCTATGTCACTACGTCATTTTTTTTTTGTTGCCATCCTTCCGGTTTTCCCCGGATTTGTCCTAGTTTAGACATCCAGGAAGTGTCCGGGGGGGGGAAGGGGGCTTCGTCCGGGTTTAATTTAAAGTCTTGGGCCGCTCCTCGCGACACACGCACTCTTCATCGTCCCCCCCTCACCCCTTCCAACGCAGTTGCCACGGTGCGCACTTCGACTCATGTCCGGGTTCTGGACTCTAAAATACGGGGTTTTCACCCGTCTTGTCCTGGTTTCCAAATTGTTGAGATGGCAACCGTCGAGTCTAACGAGTTCAGGTACCACAAAACATTAGGTGATAGCCCTATAATATCGCTAAAATATAAATCGGTCAAGTGAAATTGCTCGTTAGTTTTGATCACTTTAGTCGTGGCGTGTTCTGTCACTTCTGCCACAGAAAATTTATGTCGATGATATTGTAATTCGAGTTTCGAATACATCAATTTGTCTAGTCATTCAAGCCATTCAAAATTTGCGAACATAATTTATAGTTTCTCGTGGCGGGAACTATGTCAGCTCAGTATGCCAAAGGATACTAGCATATTCATGTACATTACATCAGTCGCTACAAGACAGATGACAGTTTTCTAGGTAATAATAATAATAATATTCCACAACTATCACACAACGCCATCTAGTCCCAAGCTAAGCAGAGCTTGTGTTATGGGTACTAGACAACTGATAAACATACTTATATATTTCTAAATACATACATATTATAGATAAATTACACCCAGACACAGAACAAATGATCGTGCTCATCACACAAACATTTGTCCTGGGTGGGAATCGAACCCACGACCTCCGGCATAGCAGTCAGGGTCACTAACCACTAGACCAACAGGCCACCTTCGTCGTTGAAAGCGACAGAACATTTGCAATTTGCATGCATAAATAAATAATGCTTCTCTAACTTACGCCAAGAAAACTGCGTAGGCAGCTTTAACTTACGAGTTATTTTTAGACTGAAAAGTATTTGCTCAGCAAACAACCTATTAATGTCCCAAAACAGGGCAATGGCCTATAAAAAGTCATCATCTGCCTAGCCTTTTCCCAACTATATTGGGGTCGGCTTCCAGTCGAACCAGATGCAGCTGAATATCAGTATTTTACATGGAGCGACTGCCTGTCGGACCTCCACAACCCAGTAAGGGTGCTCCCACATCTATCGACGCGGAATCGGCTTAAGCCGGTCAAAAAATCCTTTATGTCAACGTAATAAGGGTGTTACTAATGCCATTCGCACCGGCTCGGCTCGGACGACGCGACTCGACGTCGGCCGACGGCGGAGCGAGTCGTTTATAGATTAGCTGATCGCATCCGCACGGCTGCGTACGGCGTCGAACTGCTTCCGAACACCGCCGAAGACGGCCGAACGCATGCCTTCATCTCCGACGGTAGCTGATCGCATCCGTACGGCTGCGTACGGCGTCGAACTGCTTCCGAACAGCGCTGATGACGTCCGAATGCATGCCTTCATCTCCGACGGTAGCTGATCGCATCCCTACGGCTGCGTACGGCGTCAAACTGCTTCCGAACAGCGCCGAAGACGACCGAACGCATGCCTTCATCTCCGACGGTAGCTGATCGCATCCGTACGGCTGCGTACGGCGTCGAACTGATTCCGAACAGCGCCGAAGACGGCCTAACGCATGCCTTCATCTCCGACGCGCGACAGTAGCCGAACGGCGCCGGAGACGGCCGAGTATCAATGGTGGCATAGCACAGTGTTTTATGAAGACCATTTTTCGGACATTGCTTTTTTATGTGAAAATCTGATAGTTTAAAGTTATTTAAATGCATTACTTTGTATCTCCATTTTACTAGCATGTCTAGTTTTTGAGATGATTTTTTTTGAAAATCGTCATTTTTCAACGTAAGCTATTTAGAAAAAAAAAATCTTTGAAAATAAATATGATACGCAAAATAATTATGACCTTAGAAAAACGACGAAGTTTTTTATACTGTATATTTTAGGTACTCAGGAACTTCGATAGATCTAGCTAGACTTATACGAGGTTTTTAGTCTTTATTTTTTTTCTTTGTTGTTTCATCGTATTTGTTATACTGAAATACCGACTGCCGATAGCATGCGAACATCCGTCGCGGCAGCTGATCGGAGGTAAGCCGAGTAGTGTGGTGATACGCATTCGGCTTAAGCCGACTCCGCGTCGATAAATTTGGGAGCAGCCTAACTGGGCAATACTGGTATGCCCCATGGTAAGACTGGTTGTCAGACTTATGTGATTCTGACTAACAGTAATGACTGTCAAAGATCTACAGATGACAGCCGGGACCAACGACTTTACGAGTTTTCCAAAGCATGGAAGAAACTCGCTTAGTCAGACGATCACCTATTCACAGACCAAGCTAAACTTAACTCGGAAGATCGGCCTATGCGGCTGTAATTATTTAGCCACAACAGCCTTTAAAAAGTACGAGTATTAAACACCACAGATAAAGTTTCAAATTCGCCACTAAATAATAATGTCATTCAGATCCAGCCTATCCCTTGCTGTCCAGCCCCAGCGACGCCCTAAGCCGAGGTCCCACAGGGGGTGCCCTTAGCGTGTGGTCGCTTAGTTTGTAAGCCCCTGACTGGAAGCCTTAGTTTCAAGTTTCAATAATGACAAATCTCATCACAGTCACAAGCTAAAATTCTTCCTTTCTCTCTTTCTAAAACTAAACTACCGTGTTTTCAAAAGCTCAATAGAAGTCATTTCATTTTATAATTTTATCTGAGGACCTTTTCCCAATAATGTTCTAATCGACTTCCACTTAAAACAGAGGCAGCTTAATACAAGTATTATATTTTACTGAGAGCAGATTTTTAACCGATAATTAAATTATTTGAACGTCGAGGTGAAACATAAGTGTTTAACAGAATTTAAGCTTTAGACTTTCCAGGCTGAACCTATTTGTAGAAAGGTAATACGCCAACGTCAACGTAAGGACCGCCGTCAATTTGTCTGGCAGATAATTTTATTCAACGCTTTAGGTCCATTTGCTGCGATAAAACACTTTTGCTTTCATAACATTTAATTATTTTTTATTGCTTGTACAGTAAGTCATAGTAATTAGGCAATCCCTTTTGCACATACGGTTGAAGATTTTAAGAATAAGATTTGATAGAATTGGAGAATACGATTGCCCAAAACTTCCATTTTATTGGGCATTTATGTTTCATTAAGAGTTTGTGAGTTTCTTTCCATCATAACTTCTGAATTTTTATTATTACCCTGTATAAGGTCCAGAAAATTTTAACCTGTGATATTACTGAGGAAAAATCATGATTCCTACAACTTCGACATATTGGTTTATAATTTAAATCATTCTTCTTGTACTCATAAAGCTTTAAATAAAACAATTTGTCTTAGCCTCATTTTATGTAATCTTTTTGCATGTTCAATGGTCAGCATTTGCATAGGTTGATGTGTAGTCATGTATGTATATGTATACTTCATTTTATAGTTCACTACTGGCGTGTTATTTTTGCTTTCCTGGGTCTACGAGACTTAAACAAGTCTTAACTAGTTTGTAATTCAAAAACATAAAAAAATGGTTGAATATAATTGACATTGACAACACATTCAAGAATTGAGCACCAGAATAGATTAGTAGGTACCAACAGAAATATCAATCGTGTTATTCAGATGGGAATTTACCCACACTACACTATAAATTGGCAATTGTTGGAAGCTCGAGCCAACAATCGAACAAAATTGTTTCATCGTGTTGATTTAACACTATAGGGCCCGCTTGCACGAACCCGAGTTATCTATTTACTCAGAGTTAGTTGCTAACACAAGGTTAAATTGACAGTTTGTCATGCAATATTGTCAATTTAACCTCGTGTTAGCAACTAACTCTGAGTTTAAAAGATAACTCGGGTTCGTGCAAGTGGGCCTAGGTATGTCGTGTGTGTATGTTTGTGAATGTGAATAAACAAGTTTTGCGTTGTACCTACTGTTTGTCATTGAGTAGAAAATAACGTTATTGTATTGAATTCAATTCATGTAGGAGTGTTTCACACTATTATTATAAAAAACCGGCCAAGTGTGAGTCGGACTCGCCCATAAAGGGTTCTGGATCAGCAAGAAACACAATATAAAATTTCTTGTAGTTGGTTGCAACGGGTAAGTAATATATGATATAACTACAAAATCTCTAAAATTTACAAGAGATAACAACTGAATATATAATTTTATTTGATATAACGATCTGTTAATATAATAAACGATTGACATAATTTTATAATGACTAATTTCTATAAGCATAACAATCACTGAATATAAAATCGTTTTGTATACCGCTCAAAAGACATAAAACTTATTTGGTCTCATTTTTTTTCTTCCTGTCTAGTAATCTAACACTGATGTACCTACTAATAGTACCACCTGACATGAATCTTCGACAAATTTTTCTAATAACAATAGCAATCGTGAAGGCAAACAATCAAAGTTCAAAGGATAAGCCAAAGTCATCAAATAAAATAGTTTAAACGTTAAATTATATGTTTCAAACGTTAAATGTAATGATTTTCGCTTAATTAAACGTTATATCAAATAAAATTATATGAAATGAGTTTTAGAGTAACACAAATATTATGTTTAGAGAAATTATATCAACCGTTAGTATATCTCACGTTGATAATGTCATGTGAACGTTATTGAAATGAAAATATATCAAATAACTTTATATGAAATGAGACGCACCCGGTTGCAACTTTAAAAGGTAAATTGCGGTTTACGATTTATGAAGTATTAAAAAAAATACTAACTAGATCTCGTTCAAACCAATTTTCGCTGGAAGTTTGCATGAGTAATGTACATCATATATATATATTTTTTTATCAATATCTTATTTTGGAGTTACGGGGGGGGGGGGGACCTTTTACCACTTTGGAAGTGTCTCTCGCGCAAACTGTTCATTTTAGAAAAAAATTATATTAGTAACCTCAATATCATTTTTTTAAAGACCCATCCATAATTCCATGATACATTTGGGTTTGGTGAAAAGTTTTTTTATTATTATTTAATGTAATATAATATGTAATGTGAAAATCCTAATTCGGTTCACATAATACATCTACTTACCAAGTTTCAACAGGATACCTCTTATACTTTCGAAAAAAAGTGGCTGTGACATACGGACGGACAGACAAACAGACATGACGAATCTATAAGTGCCCCGTCACGACTGCCTGAACGGATTTATATGCAGATCTCACTAATAGACAGAGTGATTCATTAGGAAAGTTTAAGTGTATTAAATGTAAAGGTTTTGTGTAAATTGGATGGAATTTGACGATAATAGTTGTAAATGTCGGACGGACAAAGTAAAGCCGTCTGGGGACATCGCCTAATCCTTTTGAGATAATATAACAATGGATGTAGACTTCCGAAAGAAAAATTATTTTGTAGGTTATTTTACCCCTTTTTGTGGTTGTTTTTGAAGGCGGTTAATTTTTTTTTATTCTAGTATAACATATTTTTATACTGCGCTGGGCTCGTGTGGTATCAGACCTCCACAACCCAGTAACTAGGTAATACGATACCCCATGGTAAGACTGGATGAGAGACTAGAGTTTCTGACTAACAGTAACGACTGTCAAAGATCTTAAAATGACGGCCGGGACCAACGGCTTCACGTGCTTTCCGAGGCACGGAGGAAACTCGCTATGACAGATGGTCATCCATCCACAGACCAACCTTGGCAAGCGAGGCTTAAACCAGAAGATCGGCCTGTGCGGCTGTAATTATTCAGCCACAAGCTCCAAGAGCCCTTTTTCGAAGAAGACTATGGCTAGGTATATAACATTACGCTACGACCAAACGGAGCTGAGCAGCGGGTGAACCGCAAGAACAGCTAGCCATTAATAATAATAATAATAATAATATTCCACAACTATAACACAACGCCATCTAGTCCCAAGCTAAGCAGAGCTTGTGTTATGGGTACTAGACAACTGATAAACATACTTATATATTTCTAAATACATACATATTATAGATAAATTACACCCAGACACAGAACAAATGATCGTGCTCATCACACAAACATTTGTCCTGGGTGGGAATCGAACCCACGACCACCGGCATAGCAGTCAGGGTCACTAACCGCTAGACCAACAGGCCAGTCAAAGATTAAATTAATGAAGTTAGATTTCATCAGTATTTTAATTTATCCTTGAAATACTAACACAAGTCCAAACTAGTGATGTTGCGAATATCTGATTTTTGACATTCGCGAATGCGAATGCGGATGCGAATATTCAATTCCATTATTCGCGCATGCGAATGCGAATATTTAGTTTTAAATCAATTACGTTTGATAATTTAGAAAATACAAAAAAAAAAACACTTTTTAATGTAACTTTTTAACTTATTTTTATTATATTTTTTACTTCCTGTCTGTAACGAGAATGGAAAAAGTATGCAGGGTGATTTTTTTAACTGGGCGTGGTTGGCTTTATGAAACTAAAAGAAATGTCGAAAAACTATGAAAGGAGTCTCGAGGCCGATTTTGACGAAAACTAAAACTGCATTTTTACTTCACCAGAATTTGATCCTTGCTCCAGCTGGTTCGATTCCTGGCCAGGATTACTGATTCTGCTAAAAGCCCATGATGCATTTTTAGTTTCCGTCAAAATTGGCCTCGAGACTCCTTTCAATGTTTTTCGATATTCCTCATAGTTTCGGATTTAGCCATCCACACCCCATTGAACAATTCACCCTGTATAAGAGTGGCTCTAAGAATGGCGTCAGTGAAAGAAAAACAGACAGAAACACGTTTATCTTAGCATGGTCATATTTATGATTAATTATTGTGATTGATTTGATGAACATTAATATTGATGAACGGCGAGATAAAGGCAGATTAAACAAAAGATGAATGGAGAGGACGACAAAAGATAAGAATGAATGGAGTGTGTGGAAGAAGGAGTACCAGATATTGGTATTTTTTCAGTATTTCGTATTCGCAAAATATTCGCATGAATTTTGCGAATGCGAATGCGAATGTCTAAAAATATGCGAATATCCGCATGATGCGAATGCGAATGCGAATATTCGTAACATCTCTAGTCCAAACACTGAACTCCCACTCAATATCGGCATTCAGTGCTATGTACTCGTAATTCTGTCGACACGGTTCAAGAGTAATGTCTTAAGTTTCAGACGCTGAAACTTCGCAGTATATTGCAGATGTTGAGAGAACTTAATCCTCATGTAACGTAGGTTACTATTTTAGTCGCAGCCCAGCTCAATTAGGTCAAATCTTTCATTCCATTTGAGAAACTTCTTGCGGTGACGTTAACTTAGTTTTTAAGGTCTAATTAGTGAATTAGTAAAACTTTAGAAAGTCGAGGAGTATTAAACATTTATTTAAAACTAGCGGCCGTCCCGGCTTCACACGGGTGAACATGATGATTTTCGTCCTCTTAAACCTGGCGCTGATGGTTACAAACCCAACAAAAAAAATGAAGTTGCTGAATCGGTCCAGCCGTTGTCGAGTTATGAGCTTAGCAACACATTTTGCGATCCATTTTTATAATAATAGAAAGAAGATAGATAGATAGATAATAAAAAAAAAACCGCACTAAGAACGTCTCCTGTTTCGTGTTCGTGTACTCGTATGCGTTTACCATCATCTGCCTAGCCTTTTCCCAACTATATTGGGGTCGGCTTCCAGTCAAACCGGATGCAGCTGAATATCAGTATATTTTAGATGGAGCGACTGCCTATCAGACCTCCACAACCCAGTTACTGGGCAATACGATACCCCATGGTAAGACTGGTTGTCAGACTTATGAGCTTCTGACTAATAGTAACGACTGTCAAAGACTACAAATGACAGCCGGGACCAACGGCTTTACGTGCTTTCCGAGGCACGGAGGAAACTCGCTATGACAGATGGTCACCCATCCACAGACCAACCTCAGCAAGCGCGGCTTAACCAGGAAGATCGACCTGTGCGGCTGTTATTATTTAGCCACGAGCTACTCGTATGCGTTTACCAACATTTAAAATTTTGATTAACGCATTCATGAGATCAAACCATTTGCGGTACGTTTAGGGACTTTACCCATGGCGCGACGGGATTGCAATTCGACCGATTCCAATTAAAAGTGAAAATCAACCTTACCACTACGACATATGACATAAAACACGTTGTTATCGACGGGTAAATGAAAACAAAACACGATCGCCACGACGACGCCCCAAAAGTCTTAGAGTATCAAAATTTTAAAGGGCATTACACCGCGCGCGGAACGAAAAGTAAACAAACATCAAAATATTAAGCGAAGATACTTGCATTAATAATGTTTTTGAATTCCGTAAAACGATTAGTATCGTTAGTAATGCCCAAGTTTAAAATATTGCTCATTAATAAAATTTCACCCTGTATGTGGCGATCGTGTTTTGTTTTTCATCTACACGAGATAACCGCACTTTTTATGTCATATGTCGTAGTGGTAAGGATGATATTCGCTTGTGGTTGGAATCGGTCGTATCGCGTCATGGGGAGGCTCCCTAAGCTATTGTCAAACAGACAGGCGTGGCGAACGCAAAGCCAAGCGTTTTTGTTTGTAATGTATGGAATTGTTTGAAGCCAGTCACATAGACTACTTATCGCATCGCTTTCGCTTTTCTATGTGACTTGATTCAAACAATTCCATACAATAAAAATAAAAACGCTTCGGATCGCATTCGCTTCGCCTGTCTATTTGACAATAGCTTTAGAGTGGAAATTGGCTTGCCACGTTGCCGCGGTTCTTCTGTGTCAACAGTTGCTGGCGTTTCCACATGTAACCTAAGTAACAACTCTTCCGCAATATTTTTCATACGCGGATGAAAAGTTCCCCTTCGAAAAATTTGAGGGGTCGGCTTATCCGCGTGTTCGGGTGCGGTCGTCGCATGGCTAATATTGATGTGGTCATTGCATCCATAATTAGGTACAAAGGTTTTTATTTTTAGCGTGGAAAAATCATCAAATAAGTCCTACCCAGGGCAGGGCAGGAGACTGTCAGACTTGTATTGACTGAAATCCACGGTGTCATTCAATAGCCCTTTATGTTCCGGGGTCACGGTAGCTCGTTAGTCCCGCGACCATTGGTGTATAGGTAAAAAAAAAGGTGTAAAATAAGAACACAATGTGGAATCTGGAGCAGAAAGTACTAGGAGAACAGGATCATGAAGGTGTTAGTGCCACCGTCGTCTTCAGAGGCCTTATCATGAGTTTTCAGTTATTCTCACGTAAAGTAAACTGGAACTTTGAAATTTTCAAATTGAGAAAAAAGGAAAAAATTAGTTCCTTCTTCGCACACCAGAGGCGCTGTTCCATTTTCCATGCAAGAAACGCTGTAAATGATGGAAAGACGCTGTATAGTAAAATAGTGAAAACTAGTGATAAGGGTACAGTATTTCAAAACGTGTTTTTCTCAAATCGCCTCCAGTGTTTAATCCGTTTATTACCGTTCAGTAGACGGTTATTCGCTTGTGTCTGCTCGAGGCTGTGGATGTTAATTAGGGTGTTTCTTTATTTCAAGAACATTTTAAAGTGCTTACTGCTTACGCTTCTAGACCCACTGGTTTCATTAAGAGGAATTCGTATCCAATACTGGTAGAACGTACATAATTTATTGCCGCTATAAAGTGGTGGATACACCCTCAAAACACGTAAACTAAAAGCTTTCTATTTTTATTTATTTGAAAGGTTTTATAACAAACGGAATATTTATTTGATCCGTCTTTGATATCATTTACAAGAACGTATTATATTTCAGTACTTTAAGATACCGATTTTTATTTTATTTTAGCTGTTGGTCACGGATACGCCCCTCCCCACTTCTATAGCCTAAAACCTCCATCTATCTCTATAGCATTCATCAATATCAGTGCGGCAGTTTAAAAGTAATATTGTAACAAACGATCTCACTTTTTCATTAGTTGAAATACTGAAAAATATGTTTTTTATTATGTAAGGTACCTTTTTAACCGACTTCAAAAAAAGGAGGAGGTTATCAATTCGACTGTATTTTTTTTTTTTTTTTTTTTATGTTTGTTACCTCATAACTTGCGACTGGGTGAACCGATTTTCATGATTCTTTTTTTATTCGAAAGCTGGTGCTTCCCGTGTGGTCCCATTGTCACCATTTCAGGATCTGATGATTGGATCTTGGAGAAATCGAGGGCAACCCTCAAATTTTATTGGCTGACACATAGTTTTTCGCAAATCTTATGAAGTAATTCAAGTATTTGCGTATGGAAATCATCATCTCATGTACCTGAGCTGATGATGAAAGGTACAACTCCTCAAGTAAGAAAACTATGTTTGTGTTCGCATATCTCCGGAACTACAAGTCCGATTTAAGTAATTCTTTTTTTGTTGTACTAGGTATCGTTCAACTTAGGGAATACTGCAAATTTCATCAAAATCGGTTCAGTAGTTTTTGAGATAGGGAATTAATTAAAGAGATGTTAACGATGTTATTACCGGTGCTACGGATTACAAAATTCTAGTGCAAATGTAAGAAAATGATGTATTTGAGAAGAATTTTGGTTGAATATTTAAACTAAAAAGAGTAAAATAAAAACTTTTTCTAAAAAAAATGTGACCGCCTTCAAAAACAACCACAAAAAAGGGTAAAATAACCTACAAAACTTTTCTTTCGGAAGTCGGTGGCAAAATAGACAATGAAATTAATAAAAAAAGTCACCGACTTCCGAAAGAAAAGTTTTGTAGGTTATTTTACCCTTTTTTGTGGTTGTTTTTGAAGGCGGTCACATTTTTTTTAGAAAAAGTTTTTGATTTATTTGAACACATATTAACATACATTTATAACGATATATTTACCGTCTCGAGAGTCCATAAATATAAGTATTTATATTTCAGTAAGGTTTTCAGAGTGAATCCCAAAGGATTTCCATTCTTATTCACGTTATTAAAGTTAGGTCAGAATTGGAAGCAGATCTTACTGTGAGATTCCTAGATGTGAAAATTTATAAAATACTAGCTGACTGACCCCGCAAACTTAGTAGCGCCACAGAATCAATACTACGAGTACTACACTACTAATACTACTACATCTTTTTTTGATTTTGTGCAGACTTCACATAAACCATCTACTAAATAGTCCGAACAAAGCCTAAACATTTGGTTTGGATAGGTGAGCCCGTTCTTGAGTTATAAAATTACAACGAATTTAAAATCCTACTAATATTATAAACGTGAATGTTTGTTTAGATGGATGAATGTTTGTTACTTTTAACGCAAAAACTATTAAACAGTTTTGGATTAAATTAGGTACACAGATAGTTTATAACCTGGATTAAGACATGGGATAGTTTTTATCCCGATTTTATGCTCCTGTGGGATGATTTTCGAGTTGTAGCGGGTGTAGCCGCTGGTGTAGCTGAAAGTATTTTGTGACATAATAGTTGTTACAAAATACTTTCATGTATGTTTTTTCAGTACAAAGGCCAGTCAAATGTGGAAACAAATAATACTGATACTGCTGCTCTTACCCAGCAGCCCCATGATCACCAAATTCCTCCATCCAGAGCCAAAGTGGGTCACTGGACTTTTTCTTTTTTTTCCATAGCGTATGTTCCACTCCCGGGCAAAGACCTTCCTCCACTCCTTCCACTTATCGCGAGCCTGCACCTTCTCTTTCCAGTTTGGAAGGAACCTATCGAGTTTGTCCCGCAATCTCCTTCGTGGCCTACCGCGACCCCGCCTCACTGTCTCAGGGCACCAGTTTTGTGCTATTTTGGTCCACAGGTTGTCCGGCATGCGACAGACATGTCCTGCCCAGTCCCATTTCAGTTGGGCAGCCTTCAAAGCCACGTTAGCTATATTCGTCTTGCATCGCAGTATTGTGTTTCGAACGCGATCCGTTAATTTAACACCAACCCATTTTGGCAAACCTTGAGTTTCTTGAGATCACTGATCTAAACCTTTTTTTATCTCTCGAGCACAAAATCATAGACATGTGCATTCTTTCCATTTTGATGTAAGGATACGAGTCCTCCTTACTCATTTGATGATTTTACAATCTTAAGAGGATAGTATAGCGGCTGCCATTTCAAAAAATAGGTATTTAGAAAAACTCGTGCTGACCCTCTCGCGCGTTGAAAAAAACCCCCGATCGCGCGATAGAGAGCGTTGCAGCTCGCGACTGACTGTAAGTATTTTTTATAATTATGAAATTTGTCTCTCGGGAGAAAACGTTTTTCACATAATAAATCACGACCAATCTCTTAAGCGCATTTCACACAGAGAGCGGGCGCGGGTCGGGCGCGGGTCGGGGCGGGAGTACGGCGGGTCTAGTTCTTTGTATTTAAATGGAAGACTTCACACTGAAAGCGTGCGCGGGTCGGGCGCGGGGCGGGTCGTGCCCGTACACCGAAACGCGCCCGACCCGCGCCCGACCCGCGCCCGCTCTCTGTGTGAAATGCGCTTTAGATTCTGGCGTCAATCGTTTCAGCATATTATATTCTAAGTTTGTAGGTTTTGATTTTTTTCTAAAACTTCTTTGTTTTTAAAATACAAGGTTTTACTTCAATGAAGATTTTGTCATAAAAAAGTAACTCTTAGGTGCCTGTAACTTTCAAACTATTATAAAATTTGAAAAAAAGAAAACCTATAAACCTAGTTTTTTACTGTGTCAGAAGCATCCTAAAAAATCATTGAGATAGGATAACATTTAGGGGCAGGAAAACGTTTTCTCTTTTAGTATGGACGAGCGCTCGGTAGACGATTGTCTTAATAAAGACAAATAATTGTTCATGTTGCTGAAAAAGTAAGCCTGAGCTGTCTAGACGTCTACGTCTGCCAAAACCAGTAAACGTACGTATCTAATAAATTTTTGTTCATGATTACCACAAAAAAAGTACAAAAATAATCACGGAACTCATACAAATGTACCAATTTCAATTCAAAGGAGGTCCTTTGAATTGAAATTGGTACATTTGTATGAGTAAAAAAAAGAAGTTTATGAAACTGAAAACAAGGAAAGGTTTCCTTGTTTTCAGTTTCACAAACTTCTTTATTTTTTAGAGCAAAAGTTATGGACAATAAAGTAAGGGAACAACAGATTTCTTGTGAATTTTGTGGTGTAATCAACTTGCCAAAAATAAAATGTTCGCATTAAGCAATGTATTCTCTCGTATAAGCACTCGTTATACCGGCTTCTCACGGCACGTGATAACACGCGGCATGCCGAACACGCGCTCTCCCGGTCCTGGTATTTCATACAAAAATCGGACGTGGGAGCACGCGTCGCTGCGTAATACGCGTCCTGTTAAGCAAGCATTAGAGCCTATGCACACCATGTTTTTTAAACGCGCCGGTGCAGCGCGTTTTAGAAACGTGCGTCGACAGCGCGTTTTCATCAGAGCAGTTTGTTGTCGTCTGTTTTAGGCTGCGTCTGACTTTCGTGCGTATCGCGTCTGTATCGCGTCAAACGCGCTGCACCGGCACGTTTAAAAAACGTGGTGTGCATTGACTCTTAGCCCTTTCGTACGCTAACGCAACTCTCCGATACCTTACGACTTTGATATCCAGGCGACTACCGCAATACAAATCCATAGAGGTTCGTAACAGGCACACGATACCAAAGTCGTAAGGCGCGGGACACATAGAAAAGACGTAAGACGCAGACGAGGCAGAGACATAATGTCTCTGATTTTGGCCGACTAGCCGACTATTTGGCTTGAAAAAACCGGCCAAGTGCGAGTCGGACTCGCCCATGAAGGGTTCCGTAGCAGCAAGTAACATAATATAAACGTTCTTGTTGGTTGTAACTTTGAAAAGTAAATTGCGGTTTACGATTTATGACGCTTAAAAAAAAACTAATTACTCGATCTCGTTCAAACCAATTTTTAATTGAAGTTTACATGGTAATGTACATCATATATTTTTTTTAATTTTATCATTCTCTTTTTTAGAAGTTACAGGGGGGGGGGGCACACATTTTACCACTTTGGAAGCGTTTCTCGCGCAAACCGTTCAGTTTAGAAAAAAATGATGTTAGTAACCTCAATATCATTTTTCAAGACGTATTCATAGATACCCCACACGTATGGGTCAGGCGAAAAAAAAAATGTTTTCGAGTTTCAATTCTAAGTACGGCGGGTACCCCCAAATTTGGTTTTTGTTTTATTTTTGTGTGAAAATCCTAATGCGGTTTACATAACATATCTACTTACCAAGTTTCAACAGGATAGCTCTTATACTTTCGTCAAAAAGGGCTGTGACATGGAACGGACAGACAGACAGACAGACAGACAGACATGACGAATCTATAAGGGTTCCGTTTTTTGCCATTTGGCTACGGAACCCTAAAAAGGCCGATTAGTCGGCAAAATATAATTCTTGTCTATCGAGATCTGGGGCTATTGGTAATTTCAGGCGTGTAGCATGTAAAGCTAAGTATTGACTCAGCTGGCGAGCAAAGTGCGTAGCAAGTGCACTTTGAGTTCATTACGAAATGCACTCAATCGCCCACTAGTAAAATTAATGTTGAATTTCTGTGACCGCACTCACAGAAATTCAACATTAATTTTACTAATATTAGTTAAAATTATATTTCTCTTGAATGTAGTACAAAGAAAGGGATTTATTATTCATAGATTTATTTAATAAAAAGAAGATCTGAGTAGAAGTAAAACAAAGTAAAAAATTAAAGATTTAATTCCAAATCAATCACATCACAACCGATTAATAGGCGACAATTTTGGGCGACTGCAGAAATGGCCAATTCGGCCGAGAAGTAACCTAGTCGGCACCTCTCCATTGTCTAGTTTAGAACACTTTCATGTGTCTATAGTTAGCAATATGTTTTCTTTTTTTTTTATTAAAATCTTTATAAAAAGATATTACAAATTACTCCACGCAAACGGCTCAGCCAACCTCTGTTTGACTTCTTAGGTACCTACCTAATGGTTTAACTAGCCACAAGGGCATATTATAACTTAAATTACCGCACGCAAAATACGCGCATTTGACGTGGAGTTGCGGATACCAGCCCGTACAATACAATACAATACAACTTAAATTAAAAAAGTACTTAGGTAATTCGATTAAAAAATTAAAAATAAAGTAAGGTAACTAAGCTTTTGCCTCTGTTTTTAAAGTTTCTCAACGACGACGCGCTAAAAAATTCTACCACGTGGTTCTCGTAACAAAAGAAAAAATATGGTTATAATAATTTTAATTACCTAAAATCGCAACGTGACGTAACGATACTAGAAATGTGTTTTTTTTTCGTGTAGTACATACATTAAATTTTAAGTCGCAATGTGAGCGAGGTGCCGCGTTGCGTCGCGCATTGGAGAAATGTGTATCTTTTCGTGTAGTAAATAAAGTTACATTTGCTCGTTAGAGTCGTTTTCCCCGCACTATATTGGGGTCGGCTTCCAAGCGAACTAGATGCAGCTGGATATCAGTATCATACATGGAACGACTGCCTATCGGACCTTCACAACCCAGTAACTGGGCAATAGGATACCCCATGGTAAGACTGGTTGTCAGACGTTTAAAGCTTCTGACTAACAGTAACGACTGTCAAAGATCTACAAATGACAGCCGGGACCAACTGCTTAACGTGCTTTCCGAGGCACGGAGGAAACTCGCTATGACAGATGGTCATCCATCCACAGACCTCTGAAAGCATGGCATGACGCGGAAGATCGGCCTGTGCGGCTGTAATTATTTAGACACGTTCTCCTCTAATCGCTAAAGGCGCTCAATCACCGCGAGCATTCACCTGTAATGTAACGTTACAGATTCGAACATTTCATCAGTGACGGTAGACAATCGAGCATCACATCATGCGCACCTTGTATCAAATCTGTACTAAGCATACGCGAATGCTCGTCAGTCAGGGAGGTAGTATTGTAATGTAATGCTGAAAGTCGAATCTATAATGTTACATTACACGCGAATGCTCCCGGTGAGGGAGCACCTTTATCTAATTGACACTCAAAGGAAATAGCAAAGAAAAAGCACAGATTATATATAAAAACTTACCGAGCATTCTTATGATGGCTTTCCTGGATTTAGCTTGTCGTGTCTCGCCATGCACCTGTCCATTTAGCAAGCCAGTCTTGGTTTTTTCCATGGCACGATTCGATCTGAGAACAAAGAAGATCAATTTAATACCTATATTATTACATTGCTCATTCATGGAGTTATTACCTAACTGAGATTATATTTACAAATTGCCGTGATGAATGATGATAGGAAGCAATAAATAAAAGTAGTTCTTATAATCTAGCGCTAACCCTCTTTTTAATCGTGCGCGGCGGGCGGCGAGTAAAGGGCAACTCGCTGTCCGACCACGGACCATGCCCGGGTCGACGGCGCGTTGTGTTCCACGCGCGCCTCAAAGAGCGTCTACATAATGACGGGCCCCCTCTCTAGAGGGCCAAAGCCTGCCGGGGTCGCGGGACTTATCTCATTACCGTGACCCCGGAACATAAAGGGCTATTGAAGGACACCGTGGATTTTAGTCAGTACAAGTCTGGCAGTCCCTCCCGCCCTGCCCGGGGTGGGAGGACTCATTTGATGCGATCACGCTAAAACAAAAAAAAAGCCAGTCCCAGGATGGGACGGGAGGGACTGTCAGACTCGCCTATCTACGATAATCCTTCAATAGCTCTTTACGTTCCAGGATCGCATTTACTTGATAAGACAGCCCCGTGATAGTGCTATACCTAATGTGAACATTTGGCTCAACAACAACAGTTAGCGCAGTGGCTGAACGATTAACTGTTGCGCTGTGTGTCGTGAGGTTGATTCCCGAACGGAACTAATATTTATTAATGTGGGGCAAACTTAGGTAGGGTAAAGTACCCAACTGCTGACCTCCCACCAACTATTGACCGCATAACAGTTTTTATCAAAAATAATAATAAATCTTCTTGCAGTGCTGCATAAAGAATACAGAAAATGAAATATAATTTAT
The DNA here is from genome assembly GCA_954870645.1 of Agrotis clavis. Taxonomy (NCBI): domain Eukaryota; kingdom Metazoa; phylum Arthropoda; class Insecta; order Lepidoptera; family Noctuidae; genus Agrotis; species Agrotis clavis. The sequence continues at coordinate 17,515,663 of OX940925.1, forward strand.
CTTGTAATATATTGGCGTCACAGAAAATTTAAATAAATCAATATTGCGTCCGTAAACCTATGATAGCAAAATACCCTCATAAAATCATCAAGAAATTTAACAATTTGCTAAGCTGACGGTTGTTTTCAATGTCATTTTATTTCAGTTTTACACTATAGATTCCTTTGAGTTTGGTATTTTTTGGTTATTTAAGACAGACACAATGATTTTCCACATGATTTTCAAGTTTTAATGAGCGTTAACTTGTTAAAATGATGAGGTCAATATCTGGTACACTAAAATGTATGAATAACCATTTTTTTAACATGGCATGTCAATAGCTGGTAATTAACCAAATGTACGAGAATACCAGTTACTGACACCACGGTGTGTACGTATAGTTCATTTTTAATGGTGAGGTAGCTTAACTTTAATGCACCTGTATTAAGCCCATGGGCGTTGGCACCCCTAAAGGTGTGTATCTGCATAATCACAAACATAAAAAATACCTTACGTAGTAACCTGACTACCTAGCATAATTTGAGTGAGGTACTTAAATTTTCGGTCTACTGTCACATTCTGTATCCTCCTGAATATTTTACGCTGCTTTCACATTTGGGCGACAGTCGCGCGACAGACGCTGCTTATGCGCGGCTGTTCATATAAAATGTGAAGAAATGTGCTTCTGCCGCGCTACTGTCGCGCTGCTAACGCCCTAATGTGAAAGCGGCCTTAGACTTTTAGACTTACTAGGTAATATTATAGGAAAAGTGAACGGCTGAATGGATTTTGACACAATTTGGCAAGCAGATTATTTTAAAACCTGGTTAAGTGGGTGTACCTGGACGCAGGATACTTTTTATGTCGGTATATGATCCCGTGGGACAATTGCAGAATATAACACGAGCAATGCCTCAGCCACAGCTTGGTTTAATGCATAAAATAACAAAATATACCCTAACCTGCATGTTTGAACAAACTGACTTAAATCATTTCCGAGGCAAAGTGTGAGCTAGTTTTTTATTTGTATCTATGTTCTCTTCATTTGTGAGGTCTTTTACATAAGTTTAAAAAGTTAAAACCGTCTTATGTAATTAGGAAAATATTAATTCAAAGGTTTTTAAACTCACTTTGTAGAACTAAAGCCGTGTTATTTCAATTTATATTTTGCCGTCGAGTATTTTTATATCTGCTGCATAATATAGAACAGTGAAATAACTACTAATAAAGAAGAAAAATTGGACAAAAAGTGATAAAAACTACAACAAAAAGTGATAAAAACTACAAAATTTCAAAAATAAGTGCAAGAATATTATTGACGGCGTTTGAAGACTGAAGACCTAAATAGTGTGAAAAAAGAAAATGAGAAGGGCTATAAGACTAGCGTTGTTTGTTTTTTATCAAATAAAAACTCGTATCACATTCATAATAAATAATATTTGAGTTTATTCTTATACTACAGGAGGTCAAAAAATTGGTCATTTGCATGATGAAAATTTGGTACAAGCATGTTGATAACTGGTCAAATGGCCTGTTCTTGCTAAACTCGAGAAAAAAAACACTTTTTACCTTTGTATGACTGGAAATAATGTTTTAGTTACATTCTCCAATGTTTATTTTATCTTCCGAAAATATTCATTTCCACTTGCAACTCGTACATTAGTTTATTTTGCGAAAGAAGCAAGGAAAACCGCTTAAGGGGTCAATAGTTGGGTGTTTTACCCTACTTAGCACAGACGATACGAAAAAATATTTCCCATCATCAGTCAGGCATCTCTGGGGAATCAGTAACAAACATCGAAAAAGAAAACGCACGAATTAAGAATCTGCTCCTTTTTTGAAGTCTGTTAAAATATAGAACAGCCAGGTGGCCTACCACGAGCTAACAACGCGATCCAGTTTACGCCAGGGAACGAGATGGTGCTAGACGACTTGTATAGCTCTGTCTCTATCCCACGGCTTCTGATCGTTAGATTTGACCTAAAAATCAGGCAACTTGAAATATAACCCTATTCGGGGGTACATAGAGCTACCTTTAGAGTAATAGGAGCACGAAGATGATTGATGTGTTCAAAGAAAACGCCGACAAAACTATGATACAGTAGAAAATATGTGTAACTTAAGTGGATCACATTTTTACTCGTATCTATTTGAATAAGTAGTAAAGATTTTCTGTGGAAAATTCGAACCGCAAGCAGAAAATGTACCTGCGATCTCGGGATTCCGCCGTATCTAAGTATTTCCATTATTGAACCACTGTGATATTTTTCTCCCAGTAGTTCAGACAACGAGCCCGGACTAGGAATGAATGATATTACGATTCGACTTTTACTTTGAGATAGCTCGTTTGAGATTACCTACCACTCATGTTAAGCGGAAAATTCGTGGCATTAAGGGGGGGATGCTCCAACCAGCCCGCGAAATTCAATTTTTTTTACGTTTTTTGCAATTTGCAGGCCAGTGACATGTTGTAGCTTTATAAATATATGTGTTGCGGTAATAACAAGTATAATTTTAAATATAAAAATTATCAAAAAACTCGCTCCATCAGCTCTCACATAGAAAAGGTGCATCATGTTAAAATCTCCGAAATCTAACTTCGATGCACCTTTTCTATGTGAGAGCTGATGGAGCGAATTTTTTGATAATTTTTATATTTAAAATTATACTTGTTATTACCGCAACACATATATTTATAAAGTTACAACATGTCACTGGCCTGCAAATTGCAAAAAACGTAAAAAAATTTGAATTTCGCGGGCTACATCGAAGCAATCACCTTAAATCTTTTAATGCAACTTACATTTAAAAAATCTTATTGATGTAATGACATAGACACTAGCGCTGCATCAAAAATACTTCAGTCGTGGCGGTATTATCCGTCCGCTTTGATTTAGAGAGCACACCCATGGCGCGATGCGACTGATTTCAACTACAAGTGAAAATCAACCTTACCATTAACCACATAAGACATAAAACACGTTGATATTTACGGGTAGATGAAAAACAAAACACGATCGCCACGACGACGTCAAGTCAATCGAATTGCATCATTATTTCTTAGAAGTGGTAAGGTTGATTTTCACTTGTAGTTGGAATCCGTCGGTTCGCATCGCATCGCATCAATGGGTAAAGTCCCTTAGACGTTAGTTACTTTCGTTCTTCCGCATCCTTACACTTAACCATTGCCCGGCCATCATCCTATCGTGGTAGAAACTGGGCTTTATAAGCTTTGAAACCATGTTTCTAATTGACGTGTGTTGCTTCCATAACTAGTTGAGCTGATCTACTAAAGGGAAGGGTGAATATGTAAAGGGTCATTGAGCTCAATGTTGCTGTTTCAGGAAAAACAAAGAACTAGTGAACATGAATAATCGACACAAGAGCCTGTGGACAGCGATCACGGGTGACTCGTCGTTCGATCATGGACCATGCCTGGGTCGACGGCGCGTCGTGTTCCACGCACGCCTCAAAGAGATGTCAACAATCTGACGGGGCCATACGCTTGCCGCGACTGAGATAGCCTCATCAGATAACCGTGACCATTGAACGTAAAGGGCTATTATATATTGAAGGAACACGGTGAATTTTAGTCAGTACGCGTCTGACAGTCCCTTATGCTCCACCCAAGGAGGACTCATTAGATGATTTTACCACAAAAAGTACCTACACTGAAAAATAAATAATTTTTCAGTGTAGGTACTTTTTGTGTGCTGCCAAGCTGTGTTTGAAGTACCTCTTTTAAAGTTATGAGTAAGTTATGATCGCAGCAGGTGGCGTTCAGAACTTTCAGCCTATCAGGGTATATGAGTACTTACTTACGCAAGCATACTTAATACTAAAAAACGTGTGGCACTCGGGGACAGCCGCGGTAAAGCTATTGGATAGCATTTAAAAAAAAAATCGGCTACCGCGAATGTTTAACGAGAATATCATTTATTTAAAATGTTTGTGGTGCACTACTGTTATAAAGAAAAAAATATATACCTAATGAAGATATAAGTGGGTCTTTTAATAGGTATACAGGATTTCCAGAACCCACTCCCAAGCCGCTCCCACTACCTTTATATATCTACACGAAAAATAGTTACTTTTCCTTGTAATGTGTGGAAAACTTAGTTGTATTTTACTCGAAAAACTATATTAACAGACTCAGCCGTTAAGACTGAAATAAAGGATCCTATTAGTCATTAATTAACACCATTTTTTTCTAGCAATGAAGATAGCTATGATGTTAATTATTATCCGTCATAAAACTGCTAATAGACAGATATCAGAATAAGCCCGTCAGCTGTGTCTGAACAAAGATAATAAAATTGCAAATCATTTATCTGGATTGATTGATTGAATTTGATTGATGAAATAACTTATCACCCATTGATGGCTTAGTCAGGCTTTACAATAATGCTCAGTCAATTCTAGACGACCTAGTGTTCGTGGCAATCTAAATTGAATCGACCCAAAACTTAAGCGACGAGGCCTACATTCCGTTTCATCACTTTCCCGTTTCAACAACTAAACAAAAGACGTGCAAAACAAGTGAAAAAGAGTGCCTTTGCATCACTATTTTGATCTAACTAACTAAACAACTATCTAATCTTTCGCTCCAGTACCCTTAGCACGAATTTTCACTCTTTTACTTTACAGCATCTTTCCAGTATTTACAGCGATTTTGTATGAAAAAACGGAACAGCGCCTCTGGTGTGCGGAGAAGGAACTAAATTTTTCATTGAAAATAATTGTCAGTTTGAAATTGTCAAAGTTCCAGTTTACTTTACGTCTCAAATACTGAAAATTCGTGCTAAGGGTACTGTTTTTGATGGATACAGTCACGAGCAACAAAATGTTTCCCTTTACCAAATTCGAACACGATATTCTCTTGAAATACTGGTTTCCACTTTGAAAATCTATTAAAACCTATTTCGTATAGCATAGCTTCCAAATGGAAGGTTCATGGAAATGCAAAAGGTATCGATCGAATCGATTTGGTAGGAGAACATCACTTTTGAAGCATTTACAAGTAGCTGCTTGGTTATACACCTACGGAAAATTCGTGGTACCGTACTACATTTTTTTAATGCAAGCGTCAAAAGATCGTGAGTTCCATAATATATTCCACAACTATCACTCAACGCCATCTAGTCCCAATAAGCAGAGCTTGTGTTATGGGTACTAGACAACTGATAAACATACTTATATATTTCTAAATACATAAATATTATAGATAAATTACACCCAGACACAGAACAAATGATCGTGCTCATCACACAAACATTTGTTCCGGGGTGGGAATCTAACCCACGACCTCCGCCATAGCAGTCAGGGCCGCTAACCAATAGACCAACAGGCCTGTCAGTGGCTTGTGAGTGGTGGTGAATCTGATATGTTTTTCTCTACCACACTATTATGCTAAATTGTTTAGTTCTTTCATAAGCGGTTTCAATAACTGATCGTCCATTATATTGTCAGGTGTACAAAAACAGACATAGGGTACTTTCATCTCGTAAAAAGTACTAGTAGTACCTAGTTAGTAAGAGTAAGTTCAACAGAAAAGAATTACATCGTTCTTATGATGGCGCTAAGTATCGCCGAATTCATTGCCAAAAGCCAGCTACAAATATTTCAGAGAAAAACAGATTAATTCAAAGCAGGGAAGTCTATTATTCATCATCCAGTGGTTGCCCAGTAATATCGGCAGCGACTTACGATTATAGGTCGCGGATTCCAACCCAGCCATGCGCATTACTTACTTTGTGTGAAATTTCATCACCACTTCTCTCAAAACGGTCAAGGAAAACATTGGGGGAAACTGGCATATCCTAGAACCAAACATTCGAAGACATGTGACATCTACCAGCCCAATCTATATTTTAAATAAAAAAAATCAATGCCACTTTTCGTTGTAATTTGATAACTCAAGAACGGGCTCACCTATCCAAACCACATTTAATAGATGGTTTATGTGAAATTTTTTTTAGCGGTTCTTCATTTATCACATTTTTGTAAGAAATGATTTCTATAAATGGCGGATGATTTTGTAATGGGAATTTTACTGTCAAAGTAGCGAAGCACGTACCGGGCCGCTAGTCATCATCTGCCTAGCCTTTTCCCCCACTATATTGGCCTCGGCTTCCAATGGAACCAGATGCAGCTAGATATCAGTATTTTACATGGTGCGACTGCCTGTCGGACCTTCATAACCCAGTAACTGGGCTATACGATACCCCATGGTAAGACTGGTTGTCAGACTTTACACCTTCTGACTAACAGTAACGACTGTCAAAGATCTACAAATGACAGCCGGGACCAACGGCTTTACGTGTTTTCCGAAGCACGGAGGTAACTCGCTATGACTGATGGTCACCCATCCACAGACCAACCTCGGCAAGCACGGCTTAATCCGGTAGATCGGCCTGTGCGGCTGTAATTATTTAGCCACGAGCTCCTCCGGGCCGGTAGTATTTTATAAATATTATGTACGCAAATTAACGGATGCGTCGCAAATTTCGAAGATTTTTTACCAACCCGCACTGAACCCACGTATTGACCCACTCTCTCACAGAGAGGAGGCCTGTGTCCCAGGCTCCCAGCAGTGAGAACAATTATAGGGTGATGATCATTCATCAGTGACGTCACGGACGTGGGTAACAGCTGATTAAGCTCGTACAGTTTCGTTTAATAAAAATACAAATAGATTATTTTTCATAAACCTTTATTGTTGAAGTGCTTATACATAATCCAAAAAGTAAAATACATTGAAGTGCAGTGACAGTATACAGTATTATTGTGGTAAAATTGGAAATCAAAAGTGAACATTATCTAAGTGCAAAAATCACCCACCTACCCAATACTTTTGACAAAATACAAACCAAATTTACGGACAAAGTCGCAGTGAAAGTGCAACGAAGTGCAGTGATAGTAGCGGACGGATGTGTTGCGTGACTTTCCAGGCTCACTGACTGTAGCTAAATAAACCTAGCCAGCTGATAATAAATACCATAATTATCTAAATTTGGTACAGACAGCGCCATCTGTGATACATTAGTTGTACTACGAAACTAGTTTCGTTGTCTTTGTTTAGAACCGCAAAACAATAACACTTGAATATGGCGAAGTGTGGCACCTGTGGAAAATTTATAGCTGCGGCCAATGGTGTTCGTTGTTCCGAGTGTCCTGGGTCTTATCATCCTATCTGCCTTGGTGTTGCGTCGACGAAGGTGCCGCCTAACTGGTTGTGTCCGTTATGCAAGGCAAAGTTACCTAGGTCAGACAACTCCGCTACACCTGTTCAGGGCCCGCCTGTCGGTGGCTTACTCAGCAGCCAGCAAAATGTGATGCAGCCCGTTTCAGGTAGTCAGCTTATACCGGAGAATCTAAATACGGTAGTTGCGCCAGAGGTCAGCCTATCATCTCAGCCTTGCTCACCGGGTACAGCAGAGACTCGGCAGCTCGACATAGCCCACGAGATTCGCTGCTTCCGTGAAGAACTTTGTGCTATGAGAGTGGAGCTGCGTGAGTTCCGGAATGAAATGGCCACTTTAAGATCTGATATCGGCTTGTGCAGGGAACGTGTTGATGTTGTTGAGAGCAGGGTCTCCCAACTTGAAACCCGGATGGGAGAAAAGGAACCATCGTCGTGTGACCATTTTGAGGAAACAATTGCTGAGCTTAAGATCAAGCTCAATGAACGCGACCAAGATCTACTCCTCAATGACGTCACGATAAGCGGTATACCGGAATCTAAGGACGAAAGCCCAATACACATCTTTAAGCTGGTGTCTTCAAAACTGGGAGTAGAAGTCGACGAGCGCGATATTGTAAATGTGGAGCGTATTGGCATGGTGCGCCGTAACTTTAATAGTAGCGGCAGTGTTGACGCAGCGGAGCATCGGGCGCGCCCACTCGCTGTACGACTGTCGCGGCGCGCTACTCGCGATCAACTGTTGCGAGCGGCGCGCGTGCGACGCGGGCTGACTACGGTGGACCTACAACTGCACGGGCCGTCTAGTCGGTTTTATGTTAATGAACGGCTAACGCCGACAAATGGATCTTTGTTTTTTAAATCGCGCGAGGCTGGGCAGAGGCATAATTTTAAATATGTGTGGACCAAAGACGGCCGCATTTATGTTAAAAAGGCGGATGGTGTGCTACCGCAGCGCATTCGTTCCGATAATGATTTGGTTCGAATTTTTGGCGATGCCACCGTTTGACGTGTTTGTTGTGTTATGTTAAAATGTACTCCGTGATAAGCCAATGTTATTTACCCTTGTCTGTTGTCTTTTGTTTTAATATTTTATTGATTATTATTTGCTTTATCTGTTTGCAGCATGTCCTCCCCAAAGGATGTACTGTTTTGATTGGTTTTTCCTGTGGTGACACACGTATGATGATGCCTATATCTATCCATATTTTGTATTTGTTATTTTTTTACTTTAGTACCTTTATGTTTTTATTACAAGAGTCACGGACTGCTTTCACGTTTAAGACTACTAATTTAATTAATCATACTACATTATTTATAAATTATTTTGACACTTATTTCACACGTGTGCCTTTGTTTACGATTTTATACTTTGTTTATTACGAACAACCATTTACTATTTGCATCCGCTTGGTACAGAAATATTCTTTTTGTTGCTTTGTGTTGCGCTGTGAGACATTGTAATGAGTGCAAAGTATCTCAAGTTTGGATTACTCAATCCTGGCTCACTGGGCACTAATCATGATGAGTTTATTGCCGCATTAGAGCGTCATGATGTCGACTTTATGGCAATAAACGAGACCTGGCTTAGAACGGGTGAAGACGGACGCGCGCCCGCCGTGCCCGGTTACCGGCTGCGGCATGTTCCGCGGCCCGTGAGCGTACGCGGCGGCCGCGGCGGTGGTGTTGGGTTTTACATCAAGCGCGGAATAAAGGTGCGTACCCACGTCCACCCGGTTGACTCCTTACACGATTCAGTCGAACAAATGTGGCTTATTCTTAGCAGAAATGGTATCAAAATCGCTATAGGCACTGCTTATCGACCGCCATGGATGGATGTTGATTTATTTTTGGACGCGCTAACTTTGTCAGTAAATTCCTTAACGTCTTGCAATCACACTATTATTTTGGGCGACTTTAACATTAATTGTCTCAATCAAACAGACTCAAAAATGGTAAAATTGAATATGTTTCTACATACTCTCAATCTAAGTCAATTGGTGACGTCTGCTACTCATTTCACTTCCACTAGCGAGAGTCTTATAGACCTTATATGTACTGATATGAAGGCTCGAAAAGTTGAGGTGGACTGGATAGGTGCGCTCAGTGCACATGCGTTTGTTACTGCCGTATTTAATTTTAAAAAAGAGAAGATACCGCCAATTACTATAACTAGTAGGAATTTAAAAAATATACCGTTGGAGAAGTTTAAGAAAGACTTGGCCTCAATGGATTGGCAAGCTGCAGCTGTGTTGAGCGACGTAAATGCTATGGTGGCTTATCTCAACACAAATATCATCGCACTTTTCGATAAGCATGCTCCCTTTAGAACTCAGTTTATTAAAGAACGGTCATATCCGTGGATAACAGATAATATCAGGCTTATGATGTGCTTACGCAATCAGGCACATGTGCGTTGTCGAAACTTGGATTCGGAAGGTAAACTATTATATTATAAAGAATTAAAACGTCTAGTGAGAAAATCCATATATCACGAAAAGGTAACTTATTTCAAACAAAATATTAATAGTAAAATACGTCAACCGAAAATATTATGGAAAAATCTAAAGTCTACTTTATTACCTTTCAAAAGTGTGGCCGAGTTACCCTCTCATTTTAATGACCCAAATAAAATAAACTCCCATTTCTTAAATATTCCAGGTGACAATGTGGCACCAGTGTCATGTATGGATTACTATGAGACTCATAGATTTAATGAAGGTATTTTCTCGCTTAGAACTGTGGACCAATCTGACATTATTAAAATTCTATTAAAATTCAAATCTAATGCAGAAGGTTTTGACCATATTACGCTTGACATGTTTTTCCTGACACTTCCTCAAACCCTAGATATCCTTGTTTCTATTATTAACAATTCCATTTCTACATCTACTTTTCCTGACATATGGAAAATAGCCGTTGTGCGTCCTATTCCTAAAGTCGCAAACCCAAGCACTATTAAAGACTTAAGACCGATAAGTATTTTACCCTTCTTGTCAAAAGTACTGGAAAAAGTAGTGAATTCCCAACTAACTACATTCCTTGAGCAAAACAACGTCTTACCGGATGCACAATCGGGTTTCAGGAAGGGACGTAGTACTACCTCAGCTCTGCTAGATGTTACAGACAACATATTGGCGGCTCAGGATGAGGGTTGTTGTACCCTGCTAGTGTTGCTGGACTTTTCCCGAGCATTTGATGCCATTAATTTGTCTCTTTTGCTTTCAAAGATGACGTATTATGGTTTTGACGCATCTACGGTTGCGTGGTTTAAAAGTTATTTAAGCAATCGTAAACAGCTTGTTGAAATTCGGGATGTAAATGGTTCTAGCATTTTCTCTAGTATGGCAGAAGTGGTTAAGGGAGTTCCACAGGGATCGATATTAGGCCCTCCTTTGTTTAGTCTATATAGTGCTGATATCACTACTATTTTGAAACATACTCAATTTCATATTTATGCTGATGACATTCAATTATATATTTCTTTTAAACCAGAACAATATGGCGATGCGGTGAAGCTGATAAACGAAGATCTGGAGAGGATAGTGGATTGGTCAAAACAGAACTCTCTATTACTTAACCCATCCAAAACTAAATTTATGCTTTTTGGTTCTAAAGGTCAACTAGATAGAATCGACAGTACTCTTGCAAACGTTACCGTAATGGGTCAATGCGTTGATCGTGTTTACGAGGCGAGAAATCTGGGCTTGATTATGGACCAAGAGCTACGTTTTGAGGCTCATATTGCAAATTGTGTGCAAAATTGCTTCTATCGCTTAAAAGTGTTGTATAAAATTCGTCTATTTTTAAGTGAAGAACTCCGTGTACAGCTTGTTGAAAGTCTGGTTCTATCCAAGCTCAACTATGCTGATACTGTTGTAGGACCTCGACTCCTGGCGCGTACCGTAAGACTTATCCAAAGAGTTCAAAATGCCTGCGCACGATTTTGCTTTAACGTTCCACCAAGGGGCCACACTACACCATTTTTGAACAAACACAGCATCTTAAAAATGAAGTCACGACGTAAACTGCACTTAGCTTGTCTTCTTTTCGGCGTCATCAAGTATAAATGTCCGTCATACCTGTACTCTAAACTGGCGTGGATAAATGATCACCGGCAGCGCAAGGCCAGGCGTTGCGCCCAACAGCTGGCTACCCCACATCATCGTACTGCAGCTTTTCGAGGCAGTTTTCGTTACGCAGCCTCCAAATGTTGGAATAATATTCCACCTCCGATTAGGGACCTAAACAATTTAAATACTTTTAAAATCAGACTAAAGCATTTTATTCTTAGTTCGCAAATTAATTTTGAAAATATTAATATTGACAAATCATTTATTTAAATAAATAAAATATATGAACGGTATATTTTATTATTATTTACAATTTTAATATAATTTCATGTTTATAATCTAATAATTATTAAGTTATTTCAATCTTTATTTACAAATAGCTATGCTGCCCTAGCTCTCGTACTAGAACAGTTATTGCACTCATTTATTCGAATCGCTAGTTTATGTAGGTATTTAGAATTTAAAATTATTTTAATGTAATAGATATAATTTAATTTTGAATGTAATTAGCAATTGAATGTAATTAAACGTATTTATTTGAATGATTAAACTTGGACTCACCACAAAGTTGTGTACCTAGCGCTAGGTAACGAAAGGGTGCGAGCTGGGCTGGCGAGCTCGTTTGGGCCTGCGTCTGTGTCGCCGGGAACTGTGTGATTGCACTTTTACACCTAATTAACACTTTTACACTTAATTTATCAAAAAGCGGAGTTTTAAGAAAAGTCGCACGTACTGCAACGAGTTTCTTGTTTCTGTTCGCCTGTCTGGCGCCATGGCGCAAGCAGCGCTCCCTATTGGTCGGTTGCCCCGCCATTGGTGGCGTCATTCTGGGCGCGTTTTTTTTATAAAAATACTTTTAAGTAACTACCCAAGTAACAAAAATTGGTACTATAAAAGACCTGAGAACGTTTTGGAGCGTGCTAAAAAGCTCCACAATAACAAAACAATAGTACTATAATGGTGTTGTAAACGTTTACAAAACCCCAAATAGGCCGGAGTTTTATCACTAATTTATTCTATAAACATTACATAAAGGCTCTCACGGTGATAAATCAGCTCGATAGTTGAGATGTAAAAGTGTAGTGAAACGCTTTTTAGTACTAAAATAGTGCCACAAGTGCAATAATGTCACGAATTTGCACTATAAAAGTAACCAAAACATGTTTAAAGTGCTATTTTGCACTGTTAACGATTTGAGAGATCTTTCTTGACACTTATATTATTCATAATTTTTTGTTTGTGTTGTGTCAGTCGTGTTCTTCAAGATAAGTTTTAAGACTCATGTCATTTGCCATGTTGCCTAACGTATCATTGTAATAAAAAAGACATGCAACTCTTCCATAACTGCCATAACTTGCACTTGCGAAAATAATTGTATCGTTAAAATCAATATGCTGATTTCGAATTTGACAATGCGCCCTCATTATTTTCGTGTTTTAATTAAATTTTAATTAATAAAATAAGGACTTGTCCCGAATACGGATCCAATAGTACACATTGGCTCCAGCTGTGCTACTAATGTGCTATCGCGGCAGAAAATAGCGGCCATATTTTCCAATTAGGGGTCCTTGTCCAAATATAAAACAGTGTAGTCAAAATAAATTTCTTTGCCTGGAGTTGCATTAAATACACACTAGGGCATAATTTGGGATTGCAGTTGGTATACTGTAAGTGACGCACCATCTTCTTAGGTCACTGTATAATTGGTCATTGCTCTCCTCCTCTGAACATTCCGATGTTTGGGAACTTTGAAGACAGGTGCTCTCACTGTATTCTTCATCCTTATTACAACCTTGAGCAAAAGGAACATTAATACTACAGCCCTGTTGTGATTTAAAACAAATATTTTGTGCAGAACCATGTGCTATATTTTCTGGACCCGCTTGACCAGTATTTACATTTTGAGCATGAGCCTGTTGTATTGATGATAATGCTTGTGTATATCGATTCTTTACCTTTTTTTTATAACTACCACTCTCATTATACTGACGCAGCGATCTTAAATCCATTATCAAACCTTTACTTAAAATTTTACCAGAACACAATCGACATTAAGAAATACTAGTGATGTAATTGTTACTGAAAAGCCATTAAAGGTCCAATTAGTCCATTAATGATGAATTTTAGTGTTTTTTTTTGTCACGCTTTAGTCTCGTTTCAGTAACACCAACTCACTTTAAGAGCTATTTGAATTTAAGTATTTAGCAATTGCGCCACGAGTCGCTATGGTACTATTTAGTACTATAGAAGAGTTTTCATGATTTTTACAGAACTAGCCCCTTAGCGATGTTGAGGGAGCTTTTATGAAGCTAAACGGTTACGTAATGGTTGTGTAAGTTACTTTTATAGTGCAAATTGATCCTGTAATACGTAATGGTTGTGTATGGTACTTTTATAGTGCAAATTGATCCTGTAATAGTGTTTTCGATACTGCTACAGTCCTAGTACTGTAAAAATTATTTTGACGCATTATTAGAGCAAAATAGATACATAAAAGTGTCAGTAAGGTTGTCTATAGTACTAAATAGTACCAAAATCGTTTTTCTCATTTCTATTACAGTGCAACACTTTAAAGATTCTTTTGAATGGCCCTGTAAGCGTTCTAAGAGCTAAATAATAGAACTTAAATGCTCTTTAATCTTATAGAACCAAAATGCTTTGTTATAAACCTTTATAGTACATGCAGTCACAATGGTTACTGTTAAAGGCCTACTATATCACTCTTTGGTGATAAAACGCCTAGGTTATAGAACCTATTGTTACTTGGGTAATAAAGCGCACACGTTTTTCATATTACAATCAATTTTAATATAATTTTATCTAATGCACTTCACTTTTCCCTACACACATTTCCAATTGTTTATGTTATTTAACTATTTTATTTATTTATTTTTTGTTTTGCCTACCCTCGTCCGTGTGTCACTGCGTGGTGCCAACTGAAAACCAGCGCTGGGTGTCTTTTTCGCCCAGCATATGCTGAGTTGGTAACCCTTTTGGTGTGGACATGCTCAGCAAAATTCTTATTGTATTTTTTGAATTTTATTTTTATTATGTCTGTGTGTGTGTCCATTAACAAATAAATGTTTTTCTATTCTATTCTATTCTATTCTATTCTATTCATCATCCATACCTTTGAAGTTAAACCACATTCCGTTTAATACCTCCAACATAATGTCATTTAAAATCCAGACAAATTACAACCTGGGACCGAAATAAACGATTCCCATCTCAAACTTTTCTATTTATGTATGTATGTAATTTATGTATCCTTTAATCATCCCTGGGGATGATTAAAGGATACATCTGAATTACCTTTCATCTAGGTCTGTGAAACGTGAAATTACTATCAAAAGATCTAGAAAATTGTCTGGAAAATTGAGAACTGACATCGGCTAAACCTTTTTCGTGAAATAGCTGGATCAAAGTTTTATAGCCTAGTAACGGACCTTTTTTAATAATTATATCTTGTAAAACCGATTTCATTTTCTTAAGTACACATGCATGTACCGCTGTATTTTTTAGACCTATGTGTCTTGCTTACGTAAATAAAGTTTCACTAAAATTGATCTAGTCAACTCGAAAGTTAAGTCAAACTTAGTCGTGGGACTTACGAATTACCGTGACCCCGGAACGTAAAGGGTTATTGAAGATCGCGAGACACCGTGGATTTTAGTCAGTACGAGTCTGACAGTCCCTCACGCTCTGCCCTGGGTGGGAGGACTCATCTGATGATTTTACCACGATAAAAAAAATTATTGCGAAAAAACGGACTTGAAAGTTTTATAAAATGGTGTTCGGCACACACTCTCTATAATATTAATTATATTTTTCCTTCTTAAAGAAAATGTATACAAATACGAATATAAACACGAAAATATAACTCATTAAAAGTCCAATCTCCTTGTGTCCACTTGTAATTTGTGGCTGTTTGTAATGAGGGAGAATTTCATGGAAATATCATGGCGCTTATCTCTTTTACGCGCCGGTATTTTTCCTTGATAAATTAAGGAACGAAGGGTCAATGTACGATTCGTAAACGACTCTGGATAAGGTGCTAATAAACTTGAGCATTTCCTTGCAAAGCGCATTGCTGCGAATATTACATTAAAATTAATTAAAGAAAAACAAACGAGAGCGTTTTAATGAGCATTTTAACTAACGTTCTAGCGAGCTTTTTGCCGAGCAAACGGTCAAGTTTGTCATAAATAAAAAATCTTTGACGAGTATCGAGTAGAGCGTTTGCTAGAAAAAGTGTGTGGAGGCTGATGCAACGTTCTCCTTTAGTTAAGCCTTTAATTAGTGGGTGGCGCAGAAACCGTTGGGAGGGCAAAAAAAAGTTTTAAATCTACTAGTACATATATTCTTTATGTATTTTCAATCAACCATAATGCTATTTCCCTGGACATTCAGCCATTTTTACATTACAACCTACGGGATAACTTATTTATCCGTGCGTCAGATGAGATGTCCCATCGGCAAAGAACTTTCTTACAAACTTTCATCCCCTGTGTTGATGAATTCTAAATCGTCCCTTCATATCCATTATTTGTTAGTACCAACTTGTATTAAAGGTCAGTTCATATCATACCAAGACGCACATTTGAATAGATCGACTCGAAATATTTATTTTCGAAATATTTATTTTATTTACTCTACACGCAAAGAAACACATTTCCAGTACAGGTATACTTTAAGGTTGGTTGCAAAACTCACGAATTACCGTGACCCCGGAACGTAAAAGGCTATTTAAGGACACCGTGGATTTTAGTCAGTACGAATCTGACAGTCCCTCCCGCTCTGCCCTGGGTGGGAGGACTCATTTGATGATTTTACCACCCTAAAAAAAATACTTTAAGGTTCCAGAATATCACTTACGTGCACACGATACCCCTGTCTCCTAAGTGCAAAAATTCAAGTGCAATGCGAGTCAATTACAGAATGTCAATTGCAATTAACGTGAATTAATTGGATAATCATCTGATATCCCCAGCATAAGATCAAAAGGACATCGACCTCTAGGAAAACACGATATCGTCTGATTTATTGCAGAATATCTCAAGAGGATTTAAGCAAACCACTTGATTAAAACTTGACACTACGATTAAGTTAACCCACGGTCATAAGATTGTTATTATAATTATTGTGTAGTCTATGTACGAACTCGGCGGTGGGGACGAACCTGTCAAATATACATATAGCAGCTCGCGATGTAAAGGAGATGTGAAATAACTGGGGACTCTCGGAAGTGACGTGTGTCAAGTTTAATGTAAATAAAACAAACTTTAAAATAGGTACTTTTTGTTTTGACTAAAATCCACGGTGTCCTTCAATAGCCGTTTATGGGCCTACCACACTCACAAACTTCAGCACAGTTTTGCCTGCGCAAGATTCTCGCATGAAAAAACAAAACACGGTCGGCAACACTGAACGCCCAACTACACACACAGGCAAGTACGCGCAGGCCGGACTTGCGCAGGCAAAACTGTGGTGAAGCTTGAGCGTGTGGTAGGGCTATTACGTTCCGAGGTCACGGCAATTCGTAAGTCCCGCGACCCCAGTAGGCTTTGGCCTTCTAAGGGGGGCCCCCTCCATAACGTTTAAGTACTTTCATTAAGTTAATCAAGTAGTGGGTAAATGTTATAAAAACATCTAGTTGCAAAGAATTTAATAGATTTTAAGTCCTGAAATAAAGTGGTAACTAGGAAGTGACGTCAGCGCGCACACAGCCAAACCACAGTGACACCAAAAAATAAACATGGTACATATCCCATTTCAAAATCTAATAAACCGATTTTAAATTTTTGAGTTACATGTAAAATTGACCTTGAAAGGCCAATTTCGGCTGTAGAGTGTCGACAAAGTAGGGTGTCAACATTACCGACAAAAAGGCAGGATTCTCGCCTTACATAATAAACGGAACTTCCCTAATGGGGTGATTCAGCAAAGTGCTTATAGAAACCAGCCCAGTTGGCCTTGAAGAATCAAGATGTCGCACGCGGAATTATTAATAACGTCAATTGAATAGACTTCGTAATTCAGGACCGACAATGTCGTTTTTGCGGTTTATAAACGGGAAGACGAAGTGCGTTCGTCCATGGATATTTTAAGTCGAATGGTCTTACATTTTCATTATTTTATTTTTGACAAAAGAACTTTTTAAAGACGAAGTATTTTTTAAAGACCGAGGCGCTGGCACGAGTGAGTGACAATATATTATGATATTTGCTTCCCTTAAAGTATTCCTTGCATCTCCAGCATGTTCTCTTTTTTTTACGTGGTAAAATATTCAAATGAGTCCTCGGAGGACGGGAGGGACTGTCAGAATTTTACTGACTAAAATCCACGGTGTCCTTCAATAGCCCTTTACGTTCCCCGATTACGTACCCCCACGGCTACCTGATAAGACCGTCTTAATAGAACCTTAAATGAAAAGTTGCTAGCACGACTTAAAACTTCTTAAAACTGTTTTATGCAAGTACCTGTGTTCATTCAGTATTTACAGTCTATTTTACAGCGGTCCGTAAATAAAATTTTGCCTTTTCAAGTTCTATTTCTAACTGAAAACTCCACACAGTCTCTTTTTACTCTGTCTGAGTTCAATGACCATTCTTAAACAATACTAAACTAAATATTAAGTTTGTAAGAAATAGTACAAACTTCTAGCACTAATTTCAAGAATTTTAGCCTGTTTTAGAGCTACCTATAAATTCAGCCTAGCCTGTAAGTTCACAAGTTTTTCGAAGTAAATTCTTTATCAATCTACGAACAAAGAAAGTTTCAATTGTGTGTACGTTCAAAGAATACCAATTTTGAACTTCTAAATGTATGTAGAACAAAAAAAAAACTAAGAAATGTTTTTGACAACATAATTTTTCCAACATCTGCGTAGGAAGGAATTACAGACGTAATTTCCAAACTTCAAAAAGTCGTTATAGTAATGTGATATTAAATCAAAATTCTCTAAGTACTTGTATAACTCCATAAACCTTAGAAATTGTTAGCAGTATATAATTACAGTTTTTATAATTCTATAACAGGAAAAGTTATTATCAAAACGTTAAAATATTTGTTACCTCTTTCGACGGTAAGTATCTAACATTTTACTATATAATATTATATTATAATGTGTTACCGACTAAACCCGATTTTTAGGACAAACTAGTTTTGCCTAGGTAAAACTAGTTCTTCCTTCATACGATAGGATTAACTGATATAGCCTATAGCCCTTAGCCCGATAGGATAAACTAGTTTGGCCTAGGCTAAACTAGTTCTTTGCGAGCTCGGGACTTGCTGGCACCCCGACTCGGACAAAGTTAGTTCGTGGTTATTTTTTTAAGCCACCCAGAAGTAGGAGTCCCGTGGAGCGGGGTCTCCGTCGACCTGCATGTGGAATATTCTTGTTTATTACGTTTTCTTACTAAAAGTATCTAGTGATATATGACAAAATACTATAATAAAGTCAGAGATATGTCATTTCACTAAACTAATTCAGGTAAAATGTTAGAAAACGTTTTATTATTAATTTTGTTGCTTAATGATTCAGTCAAACCGGAGACGTGACTGATGAACGACGTGACGGTGACTGGTGTTTGTAGATACGTACAAAAACCGTCACCGATCCGTTGTCGGAGACGTGACGTGACTGATGTGTGTGAATGCACCTTTAATGGTGAGGTGCGGGGATGCACGGAACCAAAATATTTGTATGATCAACAAGTAAATAATCCAGGTCTGGGTGTTTGTGTATGTGAGTTTCTATGTTTTAAACGCACCCACCCACGACACAGCAGAAATTCCCAGTGTGGTGCAACGTTAAAAAATAAAAAATAGAGCCTCTAGCGTAAATGAAAGAAAACAAGGAACTAACTTTTTCCTTTAAATTACCGTCAAAGTTCCAGTTTACGTCACAAATACGGGACAAGTCATGATTCCTGAGGCCCAATAGCAACAGAATCCTCAATCATCTTCACCCATATATCAGTCTCATCACATCCAATAATAGACGAATATCAAATAACATATTTCAATTCGAACATGATCAGCAATCATTCTCTGTTTATGACAGCAAACATATTAGATCCTCCTTTGGTCCAGAATGCGCACAAAAAAGATCAATGTAACTCAAGTACCTACATATGAACAGAGAATTCAGGAATCTTGTTAGATTGTCCGACACAGACAAATTACACTTATGTGGTAATAGTTGGGGAATTCTTTGTTCACAGGTAAATCTCCCACTACCGGCGAGTAGCGGAGCGAACTATCGTCTATTTTCTAGATAAAAAAAACTGAGGTTCAATTCACACTAGCACAGAGTCGAAGCGTCAATCTGAAACTATGAATAATAATTGACCCTTAGTGGACGTCATGGTAAGCTTCTGAGAAAATTCACCCCTTTAGCACGTACGTAACGAGGCGTTCTAAATTGGAGCCGCGGGCACCTCAATTTTTTTTTGGTGGTCAGTACAATTTTTAGTCGGTTCAATTTTTTATCAATATTTTTTATAGGCAGGATTATTGCTGGTCGCACTCGCATCAACAACCACGCCTTGTACCGACTGTGGTACCAGTTAGTGACTGGGTGCGAGTAATTTTCATCGCACCCACGCACTCGCTCATATCCAGGCGACAAAACTATTCGAACTATAAACTCGCTTCTTATTAGTAGCCAACTCATTTCTATCTCAACTAGCTAATTTCGCTATCCGCTGTCGGTGGGACCGGTCTCAGTACCGCCGCATAGAGCGCCCTCTATGGCACTTAATGGAAAACTGATGTTTTTTTGTAAGAAAAAGTTTGTGTGATGGATGAAATAGAGTTTTTTCAATATGTTCCTTAATGCCTTATTTACGTATGATTCAGTATTATTCTGTTTAACGGCCAAGGTTATAAGGTGATCGTATTTTCTCTGGCGAAAGATTAGGGTTGTTGCTACCCAAAGAAACTGATCGAGAAATTATTTATTAGATTATATCTAATGAGTAATGACCGTCTTTATGTCGAATTTGCGCAACATAACACGATAGCATTATTAGGGTGCATTTTTCAACTGGGCGTGGATGACTATATCCGAAACTGATTTTGTCGAAAACTAAAAGTGCGTCATTGGATTCTAGAAAATCAATTATCGTGGTCAGGAATCGAAACCGCTGATTTTGAGAAAAAAAATCTTAGCCTATATTATTATCTACGCTATGGCAAACTTAAGGAAATAGCAGATTTTTATGAAATGCTGTTTTTCTATGTTACTTTACAGCCATAATTTATTAGCCATCTACGGCCCATTTGAAAAATTCACCCGGTATAGTTGTGTGGAGGGAAATTGGAATGAAAAATAAAACTTTCTTAGCGATCGAATTTCTTTCGAAAGGATGTTTTTTTATGACTTTGACCCTCATGAGGATTTACGCCGGTATCGTGGGTGCAATTATAATTCCACAGACTAACTAACTACCTACTTGTGGATCATACAAATTAATATTTGCAGCAGTCAATCGCTCGGCCTCTGCACCATTCGTGCAGTAAAGTTATCATTCTTCTTCGGTAGTCATTCAATTAAACCATATAAATGATTAAACTGTTCCACACCAAATCACTTGAAATCTTACAATACCCAGACACACGATTGACAAGATACACTATGTACCTACATGTATACATATATGTCTTCATTGGCCTTTCTCTTCAATTTCTCGCAATAAGTAAGGGTTTACTAAGGATAGGGTCACCATCTTTAAAATTTGGAAACCAGGACAAGACGCGTGAAAACCCCGGATTTAAGAGTCCAGAAACCGGACATGAGTCGAAGTGCGCACCATAGCAACTGCGTCGGGAGGGGTGAGGGGACGGTGCAGTGTGTGTGCGTGTATCGCGGGCGAACCAAGACTTTTAAATGAAGCTGGGACGGTCCCCGGATGCCCTCTAAACTAGGACAAATCCGGAGAAACCCAGACGGATGGCCACCCTAACTAAGGATAACTTTGGAGTGAGGCATCGTTTAATCAATAAAAACATAGTTTATGTTAAATTCATAACAACAAACAAGCCTTAAGGGCTGTTTATTGTTTATGATAGTTACACTATCTCTATTAATTTAATGTACTCGTATTTTGAAAGGTTACCTATATCAAGTGTTTGAATAGATAATGCTAAACTAATTGTGGCAAACAACTTCTCTTATGTGCAACTCGAAAATTATATCATGAGAACGTAAACCAGGATCATGATATTCTATGTGTTTAATCTAGGTTATATAACAGACTATCTGTGTACCAAATTTAATAAGAATCCGTTCAGTATTTTTTGCGTGAAAGAGTAACAAACATCCATTCAAACATCGAAACTTACGAGTTCATAAGATGAAAGAATTTTATGCACATTTAGCTAGCGCTGCAAGAAATTGCCTGTTAGTCAACATACGTTGACTAACAGGCAATTTAAGCACGTGGCAATTTGTTTGATCAAGTAAATTCATTGTCCATTAGTAGTCCGTAATGTTGTCAAACTTGCATGCAATTCCTTCGCATCTAGTCTAAAGATAATTAGATTACAAAGTATTAGTAAAAAAAGGAATACTAACAATGTGTACCTTATGTTATACCCCATTCTCGCGTATAAGCAGAGAATAAGTATGGCAGGAACAAAGAAAAAGAACATGCTGCTCAGTTCAACAAGTGGAGACGGGACCATCAGCTCGCAGAATGCAGAGTCCAGTGATATGTTCCCGGAATCTGCAACAAATAAATTAATAAATTATTTAAAGTGTAGGTACTTTAGTAAAAAACACGCACCGGCAAGCGCACCGTGGGACAGGTTTCAACCTGCAAGGTGGACAGATGATCTGATGAAAATCACAGGAACGCGCTGAATGCAAGCCGTTTCCAACTGGTCTTATTGGAAATCTATGAAGGGAGCCTATGTCCAGCAGTGAATGTCCTACGGCTGATATGATGATGATGATGATAATGACTCATGGATTCTTCATACCGGAATGAAAGGACGTGTAAAATTTATTTGCAAAACCTACTTGTATACATAAATATCATTTGAAATCATTTGTTTATGTATATATCTCTCTCGTTTGACCACCATCTCGCCTTAGTAAGCAATGATGTGGACAATGGTGATGCCTAGAAGTAACCTAACCTATTTACTCTTAAAGATCTCAAGATTGTTCCTACAGGAAACCTTTAGCTATACGCACAATGATTCAAAACGCTTTGTGCGTCTAGATGATGTTCACCATGTACAATTAGTCGTTAGGTTCGTATGTCTTGTAGTTCGAAAAAATTATAAATCCTCATAAGCAAAGTCACGGGCAGACTGCTAGTAAATGATAAATGATATTTATTTTGCAAATAGGTTTTCGCAAACACTTTATTTTATACAGCTAGATAAGGCCGGTGTTTTGTGCCTGACTACTCTGAGAAGAAACAGCCGAAACAAACTCAGAGGTCATCAAGATATTTTTAAAGAAACGAAAAAATTCAGATTGCGAGCCGGGCTCGAACCTGCGTCTTCTGGATAGGTACTCCAGACGCCTTAACCAACTAGTCTGGACTAGTAGGAACTACTACTACTACTAGTAGGTACTAGTAGAACTAGTAGGTGTCTGGAGTACCTATCCAGAAGACGCAGGTTTGAGCCCTGCTTGCAATCTGAATTTTTTCGTTTCTTTAAAAATATCTTTGCGAAGACGCGACGCAGGCGTTATTGCGTATAAAAATATAACTTCAGAGGTCATCGTCTCTTTTAACGTCCAGACATTAAATTGGTTCAGTCATGTGAAGACCCTGCAGGTTTGTGTCTGAGATGGTCTTTTTAAGAAAGAACCAAACAAATTTGAGTGAACCTGTCCAGTCAGTGCAAGCATTTGTTAGTTATCGTGAAGCCCCGTGTTTACGCAACGAGTGACCTCTCTGCTCCTGGATACGTATCCCCAAAAGTGGCCAATACAATCGTCCTAATTACCATTTTATTCTACTGTTACTGGCTAAATCTGGCCGCATAAATTCTAATAAGTGTATACACTGCCACATACCCACAGTTCGCCCGGTATGACCTGCCCGTCATGCCATGTCATGCCAAGCAACTTAAGAATAAAACGTAGACAATGAGACAGCATACCCGGGCGGTAAAATCTACCGCCGCCGTAGTGTAAGTGATTTAGCGAGCATTCTAACGAACGTTCTGGCAAGCTTTTTGGCGAGTCGACTGTCAAGTCTGACATCTTCATGAAGAAAAATTTTGTCGACTATAGACTAGAGCAGCCTTATTCAAAGTGTGCTCCGCGGAGCCCTGGGGCTCCGTTAAGCCTTTCTGGGGGCTCCGCGAGAACACAGCTACCAAAACAAAATATTGCAATAAAATTGATGCCGAACCTGATATAAGAATTCAACTCTCTTCGATAAACCGATTAATGAAAATTAAGAAATATTTTCACACATAGCATTTGATTTTTGTCATTTAATTGTAGTATACACTTTCATTGTAATGTGATACCCTGTTATTAAAAGAATGCACGTTACTTTTTGTTTTATAATGGGGCTCCGTCAAAAAATTTGCTTTTTAAAAGGATTCCGCCACCAAAAAAGTTTGAGAACTAGAGCATTCGCTAGAAAGGTCGTGAAAATGTTCATAGCTAGTTTTGTTCCATGCTCGGCTCTGTTCGTTGTTCAGTTTGGTAAAATTAAAACGGCGTATGCTCGACGTTCTGTTACTGTTACTGTTGAAAACCAGCGTCAGGTAGGTACTTAGTTGCCTGACATTTATGCTGAACTGGGCCTGTTTGGAGCAGCCGTGGGGCAAACAAATTTTGTATCAAATGGTTTTAGGTTATTTTTATTTTATTGTTTTTTTTTTTCATTTGTTCATTTTAATTTATTTCATTATTGTGCTATGCCCTGCGTCTGTACCAATAAATGTTATTTCTTTCTCTTTCTTTTCTTTCTGTAACAAGTGAATACTCAAGTCTATCAGCACCTATAAGCATGACACTATTTGTTTTAAATAAAATATTCGATCACCGCAAAGTTATTCATGTTAGTCAGCAAAAAAGGTTGATTTATAATACTAATACTGGTAGATAAATTTTATTTTTAAATATTTATATACGTGCGCTGAGTAGGCAATACTTTTAATGAAAATATTTTGTGTTTCGTCTGCATACTAAACATTTTTGTTGACAGTTCAGTGTTCTCGTGGAAAACCAGAATTCAAGTCCAGATGTTTATGAAAATCTTTGTTGATACGAGAATAAATGGATGGTTAGCATTGTTTAATCAAAAAAAGTTGGGATATAATCTAATTTATGGTAGAAGTTCAACGAAGATGATGTATTTGATGACTCCATAAGTTTAGTAACTCGTGTAAAACTTACTGATGTAGTTACATCTAGGAAAAGAAAAGGATAACTCGATAACACCTGGAGTGTCCTGGGACATCCCATGCAAATTGAAAGACGGCGAGTAAGCATGAATACCGACATACAGAATGAATATTTCAATAGCGGGTTTATTACGGTAAAAATGATTAACTTCGTGAATTTCCAGCTCAGTTTCAGTTTAAAAAAATCCTTCAGCCCAGTGACATCATTAGCAATTATTCTTATATTGAATGAAAGCAGAAACGCTTGTCATTTCTGAACGTAGACATAAAGCATAGACTGAGCATAAGCTAGTTAAAATTACCATACTCTCTTAACAGAGCGGAAAATAATTATAGTGTGGAACCATCAACAACCATAAAGCCACCATCTATATCTTTCTAGTACGGCACAGATAATGTCTTTGGTAATGAAAGGAATTTCAATTTCATTTTACATTTGGCAAGGGAAGGCTCAGCATGGACTATGCTGTAAGGTTATGTTCTAATACGACACACAAATCTACTAGTGACGTTGCTGGAAATCAGTGGAAATTCACGAAGTGAATAATCAGGAATATTGCTTAATGTGGCATTTTAGACCCGCTGGTCGTGGATGTATAAAAGTAAGTACCAATAAAGAATAGTGATGATGATGATGAATGAAAAATCAACATTTATAGTCAGGAATCGAAGCCTCTGATTTTGAAAAAAAAAAAGATACCGTCGCGTCGCTATTAGGATCAAAGTCGGAGTGAGTAAATGACATAAGAGACATTTATTAACCAATTAACGACGTAAATTGTATGGAAAGTGTTTAGGCGCCTAAAAGTGTATGAATGGGGAACTAATCATATCCACGTCAAAGTACCCGTTTATTACTTTAAACATCACAAAAACGTGAAACTCGAGATTTAAGCTACTGTTGAAAAGTTTACCCTGTATATGTAGGAGCTTTGTAAGTTTATATGCGGGCTGGGGTCAACGCCTCTTTGTAATACAACATAATGTCTGTATTCCTTTTCGTTCACTAAAATAAAGCTCTATACCTACTGATATTATAAAGCTGATAAGTTTGTTTGATTGAACGCGCTAATCTCAGGAACTACAGGTTCGAATTGAATAAATATTTTTATGTTGGATAGTCCATTTATCGAAGAAGACTTTTGGCTGTATAACATCACGCTATGACCAAAAGAAGCCGTGCAGCGGGATTGATACCGCGGGGATTGTTAGTACCACTTACAGCTTGGCAAAAAACTGTAGAAAACCGGAAGTCGCCACTGTCTTCTCGATACCAGCACTTTGAATGATTTTTTTTTTTTTTTTCACTTATAACGTTAGTTTTATGGCACAATAATAAATCTAACAAACCTGCGGTCTTTGTTTACATCAAATATCAAAGATTTTAAAACGTCAGAAACAAAAAGATTAGTTCCGTTTCAATCCGTTCTGGCCAAGCTGTAATAGTATCTATATTTCATTACAAGTGCGGAAAGACTGTCATTGCAAAGAGTTCCGACAAAATGTCTACCCGAGCCGAGGCGCAGCTGAAGGCGAGGGTTGACAGTCGGAACAAGTTGCAATGACGGTTCCGCACGTGTACTGAACGACTATTTTTAATACAGTTGCGAAAAAATGAAGCAATTTAATAATAGAAAATTTCTGGAAAATGGCGTCAACCGTAGAATATATGCAGAGTTTTTTTTTCTTCACCCATTTTGGTAGGCAAAGGGAACTACGCCCATACAGATTAGTCTTCAGTGGATTTTTTTTTATTGATATGTAATTTTATTTTAATGAAAATGAAATTTAATGAGATGAAATGAAATGAAACCTAACCTAACTTATTCAATTAAATCATTAAATCTGATATTGAAATAATAGTCCAAGAGCTACTGAACCCTGCGACTAACGGTCTTCCTGTAAGGTTAGAAATTTGTACACGTAATATTTATAGCATGCTAAGAGCAATAGCGACGACCTGGCAGGCGCCAGCATACTTGTGCACCTTGTAATCGCCTGTCATTTTTTTTCCAAGATTTACAATAAATAAACTACATCCTGTTAAATTTTTAAGCTTACAGGAACAAGTTTTTTTTTCAATTTTTTTTACACTTTGAAAATTAATTTGTCTAATGATGTGCACGGCTGACGCCTGCCAGGTCGTCGCTATTGCTCTTAGCATGCTATAAATATTACGTGTACAAATTTCTAACCTTACAGGAAGACCGTTAGTCGCGGGGTTCAGTAGCTCTCCAGCTATAAATTAGTAGCTTCTTTTTAGAAATATACGTATTTGTATGAATCACAAAAACTCTTTAGTAAAAACTTCGTGGTTGGTTTTTTATAATAGACATTATTTTGACAGTTAGGAAAGAGAACGCACGAATTCGGGAAAGGTAAAAAAAAAAATCACTTGTGTGTAATAGTCTACATCCCGCACGCTATAGGTCCCTGCAATACGCCACTTTTTGAGCAACTGTATTAAAAATATAAAACAACCGGTCAGCTATAAATCGGGCAATAGTATGTCGGAGCTCTGCAATCTGCCCTTTTTTTTAACGTGGCAAAATCATCAAATGAGTCCTCCCACCCCGGGCAGGGCGGAAGGGACTGTCAGACTCGTACTGACTAAAATCCACGGTGTCCTTCAATAGCCCTTTATGTTCCGGGGTCACGGTGATTGACGATTTTACCACGATAAAATAAAATGTAGAAGGTAAGTACGAGTATATTACTAAATTTTCTTCAAAGCATAGAAGGTGTAGTTGGTAAAATAAAAACCCAACTCAAATGGGTTCTCTTCAAGTACAGAACACTTAATAGTTCAAGTGAAATCATTTCCTCCATTTACTTTGCATAAAAGGCTCTAGTATTCGGTTCTTTTGAGCTTGAAATAATTACTCAGCTGTGTTCCTGTCCAAGTATTTTCCTACTTCCAAGTTGAGGTATTTATTTATTGAGGGTGAAACCACGTTTACACGCTAATATCAGCATTTTCGAGATTTTTTCTTTAATTGCTGTTAGCAAGGCAGTCCTGGGTGCTATCTTTGCGTAATTGAGACCTGAGACACCATTGAGACATTTTAAAACACTCATTGTAAAATAATATAGGTAGCAAAATCTATTGAAGGATTACCGTGGGTTTTAGTCATCATCATCTGCCTAGCCTTTTCCCAACTATATTGGGGTCGGCTTCCAGTCGAACCAGATTCAGCTGAATATCAGTATTTTACATAGAGCGACTGCCTGTCGGACCTCCACAACCCAGTAACTGGGTAATACGATACCCCATGGTAAGACTGGCTACTTCAGAGCTTCTGAATAACAGTAATGACTGTCAAAGATCTACAAATGACAGCCGGGACCAATGGCTTTACGTGGCACGGAGGAAACTCGCTATGTTAGATGGTCACCCATCCACAGACCAACCTCGGCAAGCGCGGCTTAACCCGGAAGATCGGCCTGTGCGGCTGTAATTATTTAGCCACGAGGCACCGTGGGTTTTAGTCGACGAGGACGAATTCGATAGACCCTTCCGCTCCTCCCAGTGAGGTCTCATTGGATGATTTTCCACGTAAAAAAAGAAAAATGTGTTCAGTTATTGCACTCCTTCGAATTTTTTTTTTTTTTTTGAGTAAGCAACATTATCTATTACATATAATAAAATGGAAGGAAAGTCAAAACTGTACATTGAATATTTAAAAGAATACTTGGGGTGTAATCTACGAGAACAATCAATACTGAAGCCAAAAATATAGTTTTTAGAATTTTTGTCTGTATGTAGGTATGTATGTCCGGGTTAAGGCCAGGTTCCAGTACAGTCCGCAGCTATGAGCGCACTACCTCAGCCCCCGCAAAGGGGCGGGGCAAGTCGACAGCGGTGCGGGCGGGAGGGACCGTGTGTGTATATGCCACAGCGTAGCGTAATGCAGTAAGTCAATTACGTACGAGTGTGTCTGGATTAGATTTTCGTAAAATGATATTCGAGATAGTTTTGATTTTACAAAGTGCATACAATGGAGTACTTTCTTAGGCAGCAGTATATTTAATATGTGCCGAGTTTGGGCTCGTTTTGTTATGATGACATCTTACCTGCGGACTTGATGGAGTGACCTGAAGGTCTACATCGGTGACTGCCACTGGAACTCGGCGACGGATCGAACTAGATGTGCCGAGTTTGGGCTCATTTTGTTAGTTATGATGAGATCTTACCTCCGGACTTGATGGAGTGACCTGAAGGTCTACATCGGCGACTGCCACTGGAACTCGGCGACGGATCGAACTAGATGTGCCGAGTTTGGGCTCGTTTTGTTAGTTACGATGAGATCTTACCTCCGGAATGATGGAAAGACCTGAAGGTCTACATCGGTGACTGTCACTGGAACTCGGCGACGGGTTGAAATAGATGTGCCGAGTTTGGGCTCGTTTTGTTAGTTACGATGAGATTTTACCTCCGGACTTGATGGAGTGACCTGAAGGTCTACATCGGTGGCTGTCACTGGAACTCGGCGACGGATCGAACTAGATGTGCCGAGTTTGGGCTCGTTTTGTAAGTTATGATGAGATCTTACCACCAGACTTGATGGAGTGACCTGAAGGTCTACATCGGTGACTGCCACTGGAACTCGGCAACGGATCGAACTAGATGTGCCGAGTTTGGGCTCGTTTTGTTAGTTATGATGAGATCTTACCTCCGGACTTGATGGAGTGACCTGAAGGTCTACATCGGTGGCTGTCACTGGAACTCGGCGACGGATCGAACTAGATGTGCCGAGTTTGGGCTCGTTTTGTAAGTTATGATGAGATCTTACGTACGGACTTGATGGAGTGACCTGAAGGTCTACATCGGTGACTGCCACTGGAACTCGGCGACGGATCGAACTAGATGTGCCGAGTTTGGGCTCGTTTTGTTAGTTATGATGAGATCTTACCACCGGACTTGATGGAGTGACCTGAAGGTCTACATCGGTGGCTGTCACTGGAACTCGGCGACGGATCGAACTAGATGTGCCGAGTTTGGGCTCGTTTTGTTAGTTATGATGAGATCTTACCTCCGGACTTGATGGAGTGACCTGAAGGTCTACATCGGTGGCTGTCACTGGAACTCGGCGACGGATCGAACTAGATGTGCCGAGTTTGGGCTCGTTTTGTAAGTTATGATGAGATCTTACGTACGGACTTGATGGAGTGACCTGAAGGTCTACATCGGTGACTGCCACTGGAACTCGGCGACGGATCGAACTAGATGTGCCGAGTTTGGGCTCGTTTTGTTAGTTATGATGAGATCTTACCACCGGACTTGATGGAGTGACCTGAAGGTCGATATCGGTGACTGCCACTGGAACTCGGCGACGGATCGAACTAGATGTGCCGAGTTTGGGCTCGTTTTGTTACTTATGATGAGATCTTACCACCGGACTTGATGGAGTGACCTGAAGGTCTACATCGGTGACTGTCACTGGAACTCGGCGACGGGTCGAACTAGATTTGCTGAGTTTGGGCTCGTTTTGTTAGTTATGATGAGATCTTACCTCCGGACTTGATGGAGTGACCTGAAGGTCTACATCGGTGACTGTGACTGCCACTGGAACTCGGCGACGGATCGAACTAGATGTGCCGAGTTTGGGCTCGTTTTGTTAGTTATGATGAGATCCTACCTCCGGACTTGATGGAATGACCTGAAGGTCTACATCGGTGACTGCCACTGGAACTCGGCGACGGATCGAACTAGATGTGCCGAGTTTGGGCTCGTTTTGTTAGTTATGATGAGATCTTACCTCCGGACTTGATGGAGTGACCTGAAGGTCTACATCGGTGGCTGTCACTGGAACTCGGCGACGGATCGAACTAGATGTGCCGAGTTTGGGCTCGTTTTGTAAGTTATGATGAGATCTTACCACCAGACTTGATGGAGTGACCTGAAGGTCTACATCGGTGACTGCCACTGGAACTCGGCAACGGATCGAACTAGATGTGCCGAGTTTGGGCTCGTTTTGTTAGTTATGATGAGATCTTACCTCCGGACTTGATGGAGTGACCTGAAGGTCTACATCGGTGGCTGTCACTGGAACTCGGCGACGGATCGAACTAGATGTGCCGAGTTTGGGCTCGTTTTGTAAGTTATGATGAGATCTTACGTACGGACTTGATGGAGTGACCTGAAGGTCTACATCGGTGACTGCCACTGGAACTCGGCGACGGATCGAACTAGATGTGCCGAGTTTGGGCTCGTTTTGTTAGTTATGATGAGATCTTACCACCGGACTTGATGGAGTGACCTGAAGGTCTACATCGGTGGCTGTCACTGGAACTCGGCGACGGATCGAACTAGATGTGCCGAGTTTGGGCTCGTTTTGTTAGTTATGATGAGATCTTACCTCCGGACTTGATGGAGTGACCTGAAGGTCTACATCGGTGGCTGTCACTGGAACTCGGCGACGGATCGAACTAGATGTGCCGAGTTTGGGCTCGTTTTGTAAGTTATGATGAGATCTTACGTACGGACTTGATGGAGTGACCTGAAGGTCTACATCGGTGACTGCCACTGGAACTCGGCGACGGATCGAACTAGATGTGCCGAGTTTGGGCTCGTTTTGTTAGTTATGATGAGATCTTACCACCGGACTTGATGGAGTGACCTGAAGGTCGATATCGGTGACTGCCACTGGAACTCGGCGACGGATCGAACTAGATGTGCCGAGTTTGGGCTCGTTTTGTTACTTATGATGAGATCTTACCACCGGACTTGATGGAGTGACCTGAAGGTCTACATCGGTGACTGTCACTGGAACTCGGCGACGGGTCGAACTAGATTTGCTGAGTTTGGGCTCGTTTTGTTAGTTATGATGAGATCTTACCTCCGGACTTGATGGAGTGACCTGAAGGTCTACATCGGTGACTGTGACTGCCACTGGAACTCGGCGACGGATCGAACTAGATGTGCCGAGTTTGGGCTCGTTTTGTTAGTTATGATGAGATCCTACCTCCGGACTTGATGGAATGACCTGAAGGTCTACATCGGTGACTGCCACTGGAACTCGGCGACGGATCGAACTAGATGTGCCGAGTTTGGGCTCGTTTTGTTAGTTATGATGAGATCTTACCTCCGGACTTGATGGAGTGACCTGAAGGTCTACATCGGTGACTGCCACTGGAACTCGGCGACGGATCGAACTAGATGTGCCGAGTTTGGGCTCGTTTTGTTAGTTGTGATGAGATCTTACCTCCGAACTTGATGGAGTGACCTGAAGGTTTACATCGGTGGCTGTCACTGGAACTCGGCGACGGATGGAACTAGATGTGCCGAGTTTGGGCTCGTTTTGTTAGTTATGATGAGATCTTACCACCGGATTTGATGGAGTGACCTGAAGGTCTACATCGGTGACTGCCACTGGAACTCGGCGATGGATCGAACTAGATGTGCCGAGTTTGGGCTCGCTTTGTTAGTTATGATGAGATCTTACCACCGGACTTGATGGAGTGACCTGAAGGTCTACATCGGTGACTGTCACTGGAACTCGGCGACGGGTCGAACTAGATTTGCTGAGTTTGGGCTCGTTTTGTTAGTTATGATGAGATCTTACCTCCGGACTTGATGGAGTGACCTGAAGGTCTACATCGGTGACTGTGACTGCCACTGGAACTCGGCGACGGATCGAACTAGATGTGCCGAGTTTGGGCTCGTTTTGTTAGTTATGATGAGATCCTACCTCCGGACTTGATGGAATGACCTGAAGGTCTACATCGGTGACTGCCACTGGAACTCGGCGACGGATCGAACTAGATGTGCCGAGTTTGGGCTCGTTTTGTTAGTTATGATGAGATCTTACCTCCGGACTTGATGGAGTGACCTGAAGGTCTACATCGGTGACTGCCACTGGAACTCGGCGACGGATCGAACTAGATGTGCCGAGTTTGGGCTCGTTTTGTTAGTTGTGATGAGATCTTACCTCCGAACTTGATGGAGTGACCTGAAGGTTTACATCGGGGAGTCGGAAACTCGGCACATCTAGTTCGATCCGTCGCCGAGTTCCAGTGGCAGTCACCGATGCAGACCTTCAGGTCACTTCATCAAGTCCGGTGCTAAGATCTCATCATAACTTACAAAACGAGCCCAAACTCGGCACATCTAGTTCGATCCGTCGCCGAGTTCCAGTGGCAGTCACCGATGTAGACCTTCAGGTCACTCCATCAAGTCCGGTGGTAAGATCTCATCATAACTTACAAAACGATTCCAAACTCGGCACATCTAGTTCGATCCGTCGCCGAGTTCCAGTGACAGCCACCGATGTAGACCTTCAGGTCACTCCATCAAGTCCGGTGGTAAGATCTCATCATAACTAACAAAACGAGCCCAAACTCGGCACATCTAGTTCGATCCGTCACCGAGTTCCAGTGGCAGTCACCGATGTAGACCTTCAGGTTACTCCATCAAGTCCGTTGGTAAGATCTCATCATAAGTAACAAAACGAGCCCAAACTCGGCACCTCTAGTTCGATCCGTCGCCGAGTTCCAGTGACAGTCACCGATGTAGACCTTCAGGTCACTCCATCAAGTCTGGTGGTAAGATCTCATCATAACTTACAAAACGAGCCCAAACTCGGCACATCTAGTTCGATCCGTCGCCGAGTTCCAGTGACAGCCACCGATGTAGACCTTCAGGTCACTCCATCAAGTCCGGTAGTAAGATCTCATCATAACTAACAAAACGAGCCCAGACTCGGCACATCTAGTTCGATCCGTCGCCGAGTTCCAGTGACAGCCACCGATGTAGACCTTCAGGTCACTCCATCAAGTCCGGAGGTAAAATCTCATCGTAACTAACAAAACGAGCCCAAACTCGGCACATCTATTTCAACCCGTCGCCGAGTTCCAGTGACAGTCACCGATGTAGACCTTCAGGTCTTTCCATCATTCCGGAGGTAAGATCTCATCGTAACTAACAAAACGAGCCCAAACTCGGCACATCTAGTTCGATCCGTCGCCGAGTTCCAGTGGCAGTCGCCGATGTAGACCTTCAGGTCACTCCATCAAGTCTGGTGGTAAGATCTCATCATAACTAACAAAATGAGCCCAAACTCGGCACATCTAGTTCGATCCGTCGCCGAGTTCCAGTGGCAGTCACCGATGTAGACCTTCAGGTCACTCCATCAAGTTCGCATCCTAGCTAAAAAATAAGTGGTCCATAAAAAAAAATTACATCGTTTCAAAATTAGATCACTTGACTATTTTATTCTATTCCCGCAACTAACACGTAATCGCTTGTGTGTGTGACTTTGTTTCCATGTAGTAGTTCAGTTTTATGCCTGCTTACGTAACCGCGCGGGGGGAATTTTTGCGCAGCAACGACGTACGTCCATCCTCTATCACGCCTCGGCGGGTACTGGCGAGCGCCCGGTGAGCGAAATAATGCCAATATTTTGGGTATTTTATTTCTTGGAGAAAAATTATAACGAAATTTTAAAATTTGCTTTTACCATGCACTTCTAAATAATGAGCTGTTTTTATTTTTATAAGTTTCATATAAATTCATTGTGAAATCTCTAAGCAGTGGATGTTTGAAAATTGTGATTTAGTGTCATGTTTGAGATTTTTTTCTATCGAGCCAATTATTCCAATTCGTGTTTCTATCTTTACCATTCACTCGAGGATATGTTCAACTTTAATATTATGATTTTTTTTTATTAAAAATATCATTGTTAATGAGACTTTCAGACGTTTGAAAATCTTAAAAATTACTGAAAGCCCGCCTTAAACTCAAAAAGTACTGCATGGATTTACTTTAAATTTTGCACGAATATTTTTAAGAAGTCGGGTCAACATATAGGCTACATATTATCACGCTATCACCATCGGGGAACGAGCAATGATCCTTTATTACGTCTACGTCATCATATATGACGTCGCGGGCAGCAGCAAGTTTTTAATATATGCGAAACCCGATACACCTATCTAGTATTTTTGTAATATCTTTGTATACAATTTCAAAACAGCATCATGAAAAATCATAAAGTTATAAGCTTGTTATGTTACCTGGTTGTCCGTTCAAAAACATGCTCTTTTCGGCGGTGGTTCGCGGTACCCCCTCCAACCCGCGCCTCCTGTGTAATACTTTCACTGATAAGTACCTAATAGTTCTCCAATAGGTACCTAATCGAACGGTGATTGTGTTGTAATAAACTGGTGATAAAATTTAATTAAAAAATTGTTGGGAAAATATAACATGGTATAAACATTATTGGAATCGAATCACTTACTGATTCTGAAAAAACTATTTTCGGGTTTCGCATAATATATACTAAAAACAATGTTGTATATTTATGGTAGGTATGAGGATTTATTGGTTCAGAGTTCAGATAGTAGATAAATAAAATATATCACAAATACCAATAGTTAAAATGTTCAAGAAGATATCGAGGAATGTTCCCGTGGGGTTGTGAACCTTTAAGTTTACGTCCTCGAATCCGAGAGCTCGAGGCATCTGCGAGCCACGCATTAATCTTAGCTTGAGAATTACGATATAGCCTCGTGTTGAGAAAAGTTAGATAAATACATATTATGAAATACGTGCGACACTCCATATTATTATATTTTCTTTTTTAAACGTTGCCATAGGTAGGTACCTACTCTAGGATTTTCTCCTGTGTCGTGGGTGTGTTTTCAAACATTTTTGAGCTCATAAACACGTATCAAAAAAGTTTGCGATCACTGAATAATCGAAATCTTTTTTGTTACGGTAGATTTTAGGTACGATTTCTTCATCTTTTTAGATTCTTTATTTTTTAAATATAGATTTAGGATTTGGAACAATAAAATAGTTCGTGTTTTTCCAATATAAAATTTAAAAAGATATATCAGCTTATGCTAGTGATCACAAACTTTTTTTTACGTTTGTACACAAAGACCAAGACCCGGAAGTACTACTTGTAGATCATCAAAATATTAGTTCCGAACCCGCATCGCACAGTGCAGCAGTCAATCGCTCAGTCACTGCGCCAAAAATATATAGGTACATTTTTTTTCACTAAATCTTTAACAAAAATTGGGCTCGTCCGGGATTTGAACCCGGGACCTCTCGCACCCTAAGCGAAAATCATACCCCTAGACCAACGAGCCAACTGTAATAGTCTCTCAAATTCGCTATCACAAGACGTTTCTTCACAGTCCAAAGAGAATAGTATACTTAACATTTTATCATGTTGATACTTTCTATAATAAAACACGTTTGATGACGTCATGATCGTTGCGGAATGCGTAAACGCACGTATGTAGGTCACCTTTCACTGCGCGACTTCGATTGTGGCCACCAATTTGGAGCTATTAAACAGCTGGCTCGTTGGTCTAGGGGTATGATTTTCGCTTAGGGTGCGAGAGGTCCCGGGTTCAAATCCCGGACGAGCCCAAATCTTTTTGAGGTTGGTACATTAAAAAAATGGGGATTTTAGCTAAACATGCATATTTAAATATGTAAGTATATTTTTTTAAATACCCGTATATTAAATTATAAGATTTTGATGGCGGCTATTGTCTATGTCAAAAAAACATATATTTTATCAGTAAACAATAAAGGTTAAAAGATTAACTAAGAATTTCATATCGGTTACATAGTAAATCATAGCTTTCATAATACTCCCAATAAAGATTAGGTATATTGATAAAAGATACAAAAAAAAATGATAACATTTATTGCACGCTAATTTAATTTTAGTCACATCTAACCGTATTACAACTGTAAGACAAGACCATAGTTATAGATATTGTCGAAAACTGTACAAGCTGAAGTGGCTGGTCATGTCTAGGGTTGCCAACCGTCCGGGTTTCCCCGGATTTGTTCTAGTTTAGAGGGCGTCCGGGTTTAAAAATATAAAGTCTTAGGTCGCCCGTGACACACTTCACCGTCCTCCCTCCCCTCCCGACGCAGTTACCACTGCGCACTTCGGCTCATGTCCGGGTTCTGGACTCTTAAATACGGGGTTTTCACGCGTTTTGTCCTGGTGTCCAAATTTTAGAGATGATGGCAACCCTAGTCATGTCTGCCGCAGAACCGACGAAAGGTAAGAGTGGGAAGCGGGAGACGCCTTTTTTTTTTCTTTTTTAGCGTGGTAAAATCATCAAATGAGTCCTCCCACCCCGGGCAGGGCGGGAGGGACTGTCAGACTTCTACTGACTAAAATCCACGGTGTCCTTCAGTAGCCTGTTATGTTCCGGGGTCACGGTAAGGAAACAATCCCGCAACCCCGGCAGGCTTTGGCCCTCTGAGAGGGGGCCCCGTCATTATGCTGACGCTCTTTGAGGCGCGCGTGGGACACAACGCGCCGTCGACCCGGGCATGGTCCATGGTCGGGCAGCGAGTTGCCCTTTACTCGCTGCCCGCATGCCCGCGCCTACGGTGGCCGGAGATCGTCTGCTGACGTCCGACGCCGCGGGCGCCTACCACTGCGGTTGGGGCGGAGGGAGGACGCTGTCCTCTCTCTCTCGCGGCCCGCCTCCTCCTTCACGAGCATTACTGCTTCGCAGAAGGAGGCGACCGCTTCCCACTCCGTTAGCGGGAGACGCCTACGGCAACGATGATTTCCGGTTACCGTAGACGCGGGCATGCGGACGGAGTAATGGGTGACTCGCCGTCCGATCATGGACCATGCCCGGGTCGACGGCGCGTCCTGTTCCACGAGCCTCAAAGAGCTGTCAGCAATCTGACGTGGCCCAAAGAGGGCCAAAACCCGGGGTCGCAGAACTGTCTCATCAGGTAACCGTGACCCTGGAACGTAAAGGGCTATTGAAGGATCACCGTGGATTTTAGTCAATACGAGTATGACAGTAATGGGCTCATTTGATGATTTTACCCAAGGTTTTGAAGGTTTTTCGAGTTTCAAGTTGTTTTTTATTTATTACACACTTTCTAAAAAATAACCCTGTATTTACCCATGTTTTAAAAAAAACTTGTGTTCACCTCAAGATGATTTTGCCTTTATTCATCAGGGTAATAAAAAAGGCAAATTGTTTTTTTAGGCTTTTTATAGGCAACGCACGGATGCTATTCAGATGATATAGCCAACACACGTTCTGAAAGTTGAATTAAAGAGAGGGTCTCATGTTTTGTATGCAAATGATCAAGAAGCCCTTTTAACCTTTTGTATTTTATAAAAGCAGTCTTGTCTCCATATTACTAAACAATATACTATATGATATCTTACAATAGGCTAGATTCCAGTGTCAATATTGAAAATCAACTCAGTTAGAGTCTTTTTACCAGTTTTACAGTGGTATCAGCCCCGATTTACGAGTGGTAAGTCCTGGTTGCGAACCCAGCCTGGCGCATTACTTTGTGTAATTTATTTTATCACCACTGCTCCCAAAACGGTGAAGATAACATCTCGTAAGGAAACCGACATGTCCTAGAACTATCAAATTCGAAGACATGTGACATCTACCAACCCGCACTGGGCTGCATGGTGCGCATGGGCTCTCACAGAGAGGAGGCCTGTGTTCCAGCAGTGATAATATTATTGGCTGATGATGACGATGATGACTTTTTTTTATTTATTAATAAGCTATGTGAAATAAACAGTAAGTATCTAAACTCGACTGTCGATTCAGTCATTTCGAAATACTCGTATAAGTACCTACTTGATATGAAATGCTTTTCGGGGTACACGATGAAATTACAACAGATTTTCAAGAAATCCTTTTATTGAGTAGGTTATAGTATAATATAATATATTTATCGTTATTTCCTTTCAGTAAAAGCATCTTATACGTATTCATTCAAATCAAACGGAAGTTCAATGAGCCGAATCTATTGTGTGGATTCACCAGAAACTGTCGATTAGTCACACCCGGAGTAGGTATTTTTTGCGGAAGAGTTCCCACTTCTATATAAAAAGCCAACACCTGCTCACACTTGACTAAATGCTAACAAAAAAAAGCATAGTGCTAGTTGGCAGTTCAATCGGCGTCTATTTGAGTTGTCTACCTTCTGCGTCGAACAGTTTTGAAGAGTAATTTTTAAACAACCAAAATGATTGTACGAGTAAACCTCCTGGAATTCATGCAATCCTAGTACTTTTATCATGAGTAGATTCTGCCCCGAGATCCACATCTTGAAATCAGGATTCAATAAAAAAAATATCAATAGTCAGATTAGTCACTAGATTCGATTAGAAATAAGCAGTACCTTTGTACATCAGTATTAAACATGTATTTTCCTTTACTTTTGTATGTGTACATAAATAGTTAAATAAATAAAAAAAAAAAACCTAGCAAATGGATCTTCTGAGAATGAACCTCTTAAGGCTACTACACACATGCCGGCGGCAATGCCGCCGGCTTTATGCCGAGCGGCTATGCCACGCAAAGCCGCCAAGCATCATTCCGGTTGTGACAGTCACATAGAACGCCGCTTGAATGCCAGGAATGAACTGACGCATGCCGCGTAACCCGCCGCCGGCACACCCGCCATCGCCATGCGCCGGCTCCTTTGTGTTACAAAGCGGGCTTTGAATGTCGCCGGGCGCACTGTGGCTTGGCCGGCGGCCCTGCCGCCGCCGCCGGCACTGTGCCTTTAAACATGTTAAAGTGAGTCAAGTAACGCTGGCTACGGACTGTCCCTTAAATAAATTCCTTTTATTTTTAAGCTTTTCTGTTGGTCAATTCCACTTTATTCACCTCGGTATGCAAAGTAGACACTGGTGTTGTGCAAAGAAATATTAGATTATGAGCAGGATTTGGACCTGTCACCTTCTGATTCAATACTTCAGACGCTTTTACCAACCGAGCTATCGCAGTCATGCTCGCGGGGTTGAATTCATTCCGTTCTTAAATGTTGTTATTATGGTGACCATGGACCATGCCCGGGTCGACGGCGCGTCGTGTTCCACGCGCGCCTCAAAGAATGTCATCACAATGACGGAGCCAGTCATCCTCTAGAAGTCTAGAGAGCCAAAGCCTGCCGGGATTGGAACTGGAGAAGGTTCTCGATCGTCTGAGGCCAAAAGCAAGCCATTAATATAAATAAATAAAAAAGTGTACCTAAGGCTGTGATTGGATATAAAACATAATGAGAAACATTGACTTTAAATAAAAATCCAATGTAAAATGTCCCTGGACATAAACGTATTCCATATAAAAGTATAATATTATTATGCAAAATATCCGCCATTACAATAATAATAACTGAACTGGAGGCAATACGTTGCCCAACTTTCAACAAATTTGTGTAGAGTGGCTTATCTAGGTACTCTAATCGGGTTAGCACAGGCTTCAACTAGGGACTAGAACTAATGCCTAAGGGCAATGAAGTGTTTATGTTTATAGTCAACGATCAGATATTAAATTAATTTGAGTACTAGAATAACTTAATCTTATTACAAACTTCACCTTCGAGCATGCGGACGGCGAGTAATGGGTGACTCGCCAACTGATCATGATCGACGATACATCGTGCGCTACGCGAGCTGTCAGCAATCAAAGTGTCGCCGGACATGGACCACTGGCCACAACCACAAAACGCCGCCACGAGAAGCTAGAAGCGACCACAAAGAAGCTGAAGCGCGCGACAGCCATTTGTGGCTGGTGGTCGACACTGTGGTCGTTGGCTGCTACATTTTTTATTAACCCATGCATTACTGAGGTAAGAGATAGAGGGGTGCGGAATACGCGAGTGGCGTGTGGCGGCGTTTTGTGACGGCGTTTGGGTCATTTCACGCAGGCTCAATCCTTTACTAATTTCGGTGGGATGGCAATTTCGGTGGCTGTCTTATTTTCAAAACAACTACAGCTGTTTATTTCATACTAAGAATACTAATTGGATGAAAAAATAAACTTGTTTTATTCTGGACAGGGTTGGCATGATTAAAACAAGTTGTTTTAAAACACATGTTTAAAACAGTGTTTTAAACAGTTTGAAAATAAACAGTGTTTTTTATTACATGTTTAAAAACAAAGATTAAAACAGGTTTAAAACATTGTTTAAAACAATACGAAAAAAAACATGTTTTGAAACTACTTTTCATGGCGCATAACAACTGAATATAAAATAAAATAATATTTGAGTCTGAATAGTTCAACATAAAACCAACCGAGTCTCTATTGCTGTTATATATTTGAACTTTCATTGGCATTGTAATTGACTTAATCATTTTTTTTTATGAAACGTTGCCCCACACTAGGAATTTCTACTGTGTCGTGGGTGCGTTAACAGACATAATTATAAACTCATACCTACATTAGGTACTATTATAATAATATATTCTGTGACCTACACAAAAACGGCCAGCCCCGCCAATATTATTATTTTGTTATGTATTTCATTCAATCAAACAAATATCTAAGTACCAGGATTTGTATGGGACAAATAGCACATATTTTGAAACATTATCATAATAATTTCAAAACAATTAAAATTGTAACAATTTTAATTAATAACAACACTATTCATATAAAAAACGTAAACT
Organism: Agrotis clavis; assembly: GCA_954870645.1. NCBI lineage: Eukaryota > Metazoa > Arthropoda > Insecta > Lepidoptera > Noctuidae > Agrotis > Agrotis clavis. The sequence goes on from OX940925.1 coordinate 17,556,735, forward strand.
TCGATCCCTAATGTCGGCTGTGGAAAGAAATTTGGTAATTCCCCTATTTTTAGACATATTCGGTAGGTCGGTGTTTCTCAGTTCATTGTTGATAAGGTAAAGCCCCGCTCCGCGGCGCGGGGATATACCTTATGAACAATGAACTATTCTACGAATAGGAGGCGCGCCGCCTGTCCCGCTAGGAAAGTACCTACGTCGCCCAGTATAAAATCAACATTAGAACATACCTACCGGGTGAATGTGAAGCGTTTGATTACGCAACATACAAATAAATGTTATGTATTGATCGTTTTTTTGTAAATATTAAATTTATTATGGCGAGTTTATAAAGATCTAGCCTAGAAAAGAAACATAGTCGAATTAATTTGAAATAATGCCCTAAACTAAAAAAAAAAAACAAAAAAAACACTTGTTTAAAACATTTTGAACTGTTTGTTTTATATAATTTAAAAAAAACTGTTTTTTTTCCAACCCTGATTCTGGAACACAGAATAAAACAAGTTTATTTTTTCATCCAAAAACCTACAAATAAAAAAATACACCGAAATTAGTAAAGGATTGAGCCTACGTGAAATGACCCGTTTATATAGTTGCCGGTACGGGCCACAAGAAGCGAGCAGCGAAGATTGTAGCGTGTGGCGGCCACCGGCGGCGGCGTCTACCGTGTGCGGCGAGTCCATAATAAAATGTTTGAAAATTACAAGAAATATGCCGGTGGCGGCATTTTGTGGTTGTGGCCAGTGGCCCGTGGAGCCGTAACGAAGAGGGCCAAAGCCAGCCTGCCAGGGTCACGTAACTGTCTTACCAAGTAACGGTGACCTTGAAAAGTAAAGGGCTATTGAAGGAACACCATGGATCTGTCAATACGAGTCTGACAGTCCCAACTTGGGCGGGAGGACTCATTTTGATGATTTTACCACGAGAAAAACCTGGGTGTCACCAGAGTAGATAGAAGGATATGGAGGAAATCTTCGCCCAGCAGAGGAATAACAATGAAAAAAGAAAATAAACATGATTTTTGAAATTGTCAAAAACAATAACATCATCATCATCATCATCCAAAGCCCGTCTTCACCCACTGCTGGGTATAGGCCTCTCTTTGTTTGTGCAAAGCTCCACGGTCTTGCGCCAGCCTCATCTAGGACTCCCGCAATGGCAACAATGTCGTCTACCCATCTCGCCGCCGGACGACCAACCCTTCTTTTCAATAGGAAAAGAAGTGTTGGACGCCACTCTGTCACAGCTCCAAAAACAATAACATAGTTTTCACATTATAATTTTCTGGGAAGCTAAGCTTCCTAACAATAATCAAACGAAGCCCTCATATTCTACAAAACAATACTTCCTGTTTCGGAATTAAATTCTTGTCTAAACGACACCCTTCAAAAGGAAAGCGCTGCTTTAATCTATCTGAAAACTGATTTTTAAATTATGCAAAAACTTTAACATACACAGAGTTTTATTGGTTTCATACCGAGGCCAGGCCGTAGATTCAAACCTACGTTTTTGGCCGTAAGTACAGAGCTCTTGAAATACTTCAAATAAAATAAATACAGTACTTCATTTTCACATTTTGAGCTGTCAAATTTTGATAAAAATACCTGGCATTCTTAAACTACACGGCTGTGCTATTCCAAAATTAAAAATACCGTTGAAGAGCCAACAACAAATCCAAACAAGTACCTAGATTTTTTTTATTTCTATTTTTATTATGTATTTCTCTTGAAACAAAAGGCCCCAGATGGCGTTGTAGGATCTGCTGCACGAATGGAGAACAAATTGATTAATTAGATTAGATAAATTAACATCAAAGTTTCCGTTTACTTTACGTCACTAAAACGTGCTAACTCGTGGTAAAGCCCGTTCGTTCTGAAATGTCGTAAATTTGCTCCTACCCTTTTTTAGACGGTAATTTTTTGTAAACGACTGCCGAAAAACCGTTTTTGCAGAAACATTCAGTAATGAATAATGTCGTGGGCCGATTTTATGCGTAACACATACATTATTTGTGTTCCCGAGAATTTATGGGCTCAATGTTTTTTTAAAAAGGTTCAAGGTTCAATTTATGGATTTCAAGCCGTTGTAAATTCAAATACAGAACGATTTAATTTATTTTTCAATTGGTCTTTAACTTATTTTTATTGGAGCGTTTAAATGAGGAAAAGTGACCGTAAAATTAAATATTTAATTAATTATAAACATTAATTTTACAGAATTGAACAAAAAAAATACGAAAGACATTGAAGCTTGTAACGTTATTATAAGAATCGAGACTTTCAGTTTAATTAACCTAAATAAAAAGTTTATTAGGGCAAGAAATAAAAGTAATTATGAAAGGTTTTCCAAGAAAATTGAATCATTAACATGCTAAGAGACTTGAGAATTGCTTTTAAAATAAAAATAAAAAACATTTAGTAGGACTTTTAAACTTTAACAAATTACGTAGATTCCAATCTAGATTCGTGAAGCCCATTACTTTCGTTGAATTAACAGATTGTGATAAATAATTGGCTTTCCTTTGACTTTGTAGGACGTTGGTTAAAAATATGGCAGGCCACGTTACCATAATACTTCCGACTTCGTAAACCACCCCAAAAAAGAGTAAAATAACTTTTCTTTCGGAAGTCGCTGGCTTCGTTTTTTTTTGCCACGTTATTTCTTTTGCTCATCCGACTTCTAAGAAAACAAGCGCGTTTACTATACCTTATTTTGTAATTTTTGGCTAAGTAAAAAAAATGCGAATAATCTACAAGTAGTTGATTCGGGTCTGGACGTTTGTGTATGAGTTTAATTAGTAAACATACCTACGACATAGGAGAAATTACTATTGTTACGAGTAATACATGAGTTTAAAAAAAATATTCTGCTATTCAAGCTTTAAACTGCTCTCCGGAACAATTTGCTTTTTCTAGACTCTTGCTACGATAGAATTTCACTAGGGACTCATTTATTTATTCGAGGTGCTAAGACAGGAAACCTCCACATGCGCCCGTGGACTGGAGTTAGGGTTGCCAACTATTTTTTCAAGAAATAAAGTATTTTCAGGTCTATGACGATAATTAAACAGTATTTTAGAAAAACGAACAGTATTTTATTTATTTATTGTTTTAAATACATATTTTTTGGAACTTCTCGCACAACTTACTAATTTACAATCATTTCTTAAAACTTCATACGCCTCATCACAATTAAAACTGAAATTAAAATAAATGAGGAGCTCATTTTTTATTAAATTGATAGATGCTCTATTTCTGTCATCCCGACACTTAGAATTCATTACTGAAAAAACTCTTTCAGTAAATGCTTAGGTAGCAGGAACAGAAAGTAGATATGAGACAATTTTAGTTATGTTTTTAAATTCTTCTGAAGTGTTTACTAATAAACTATGGCACCACTTTTGGCTAGTACTCATTTCAAGAAAATCTTTATTTGTAAACTCAGTGTGATTTGTTTGTGGCTGCGCTGCACTGAGCAGTGAGCGCCCTCTGACTAAATAAAAACAAATTTGTGAGCGTCTAAGTGTAACACATAATAATGTGTCTGCATTTTGATGCTGAAAACAGTATTTTGTATACTTTTTTTTTGTTCAACAGTAAAAAGTATAATTTAGTGAAAAACAGTATAATACTGTTCAAAACAGTATAGTTGGCAACCCTAACTGGAGTTCCCTCTCGGATACGACCGGGGGGAAGATCAGTTTTTCGGGCCGGTGCACCCTGGGATGCGGGCAAAACTCTTCTCTTTTTGCCCGTATGCGAATAGCCTGTCGGGTGGACGCTCCAACGCGTGTCCCTCTGAATAGCAGAATGCACAGCGGCGGAGCGGGCTTGCGGACGGTGAGTAATGAGTAGGTCGCCGTGTGACCAAGGACCAAGCCCGGGTCGGTGGCGCGTCGTGTTTCACGCGTCACCGACGGGGCCCCTTATGGGGCCAAATGCCTGCTGGGGTCGCGGAATTTTCTTAATCCAAGATACCGTGGCCCCGGAACGTAAAGGGCATCCGAAGGAACACGGGTGGATTTTAGTCAGTAAGAGTCTGACAGTCCCTTCCGCCCCACCCAGGGCGGGAGGACTCATTTGACGATTTTGCCAGCCAAAAAAAAAAAAGAGGGACTCATTTATTATGAGATTGTACATAGCACTTGTATGCTGTAGGTACCTAGTCTAGCAAATTGAAACCGTGTTCTTTTTTTTTTTCTTAGCGTTTTCATAAAATACCTGGCGTTTTAAAATCACAAATGAGTCCTCCCACCCAGGGCAGGGCAGGAGGGACTGTCAAACTTACTCGTATACTGACTAAAATCCACGGTGTCCTTCAATAGCCCTTTACGTTCCGGGGTCACGGTAATTCGTTAGTCCCGCGACCCCGGCAGGCTTTGAACTTCCCCATCATTGTGCTGACTCTCTTTGAGGCACGCGTGGAATACAACGCACCATCGTCGACCCGGGCATGGTCAAGGATCGGACAGCGGGTCGACCATTACTCGTCGCCCGCATTGACAAAACCGTGTTCATAAAAAATGTAAAAAAAATAAATTTCTGAAATTCTGGAACTTTTTTTTAGAAATTGATATTGGTAAAACCTAATATTGAACATTTTAACTCTCCGACCCTGAAATGCTGTTAGCAGTATAAACTAGAACCACCCTGTCGATTACCTACATAAGTGAAAAGCTGTAAATAAAATATAAGCTTAAGGCCTACTGTCCACACAGTCGTCTTTCGTAGGATGCATGTAACCTACAAATGAAGATAGGCGTATTTTGCATATTTGTTAAGTTATGTCTCAGTTTTCTTTCAGTTTCAACTAGCATCGAGAAAGGATGTCTGGCAACGCTGGTGACATGTTGCTGCGCGCGCGCACCGCACGACAAACGCAACACGAGCGGCTGACGTGACGTTGCCGCTTCGTGGACACAGATTTCATTGTTTCTACGCAAGATGCAAGCATTCGTCTTGCAATCGTCAATTGACGAAAGCGTGCGTAAGACGTGCGGTTACGTGGACAATTGGCCTAACTTATATTCATCTAGAACGCTTTTTCAATTCCTCTAGGTAAGGTTTCCCACCGCGAGCAGAGATTACATACTACAAGTACTCCGGTCAAATACGTAGAATTCGTGCTAGGATCTTCGATCCTGTAGCCCATTAGCAGTTAAGTTTTATCAAGAATTTTATCTACAAACTTTATTTCAATTAAAAAAAAATCTGACTTTATCGGACATTGCCCCGTACTTGTGTGCACTCAGTAGCTGGCAACCTTTGTTACAACTAACAAAGCCGTAACGTAAAGCTGTAAATCGAATTTTCAATAAAACTTGAAGATTGAGTAATTAAAATAATCGGACTCAAAGCTGAAAGTACTGGCAAAGCCTGGCGAAATTTTATAAGTACTTACTTCGCTAGATTGATTGGTTATAAACTTTGTTTTTGACGTGAACAATAAAATTGTAGGTACAGCTTGTTTTGAAAGTCTTTTGTTCATGTCGAATCGAGAAAAGGATTAAACGGGATGTTTGTGAATACTTCGAGATTTCTTGGTACGATTTGTGTAATTCTCTTTTTGTTCGATGCGCATTATACCTACTTGTCGTTTAACATAAAACCATAAGTTTATGATAAATGGAATTCAGTGGCAAAAAGTCAAATAAATAAGAAACGAAGCTCTCGACTGCCGAAAGAAAAGTAACTTAATTCTTTTTTTGTGGTTGTTATTGAAGTTGGTTACGTGTTTTTTTTTTTTTGGTTCATTTTTATTATAAGTAGCTTATGAAACTACGCATTTATACAGGGTGCAATTGAAGTCGTGGGCATTATTTCAAACTAAGGCACTACTCATGATACTAATTGCATTAGGCCTAATAATAAGCAAATCAAAAATATTATTAATGCAAGTATGGAAAACTCTAATAATGTAGTAAGTCATATTACATACATAGCAAAAGGCTTATTAATGCAAATAAACATTAAAAGTAATAAAAAAAAATACATCATAAACCCCAGTAAGTTTTCTAGTATCAAAATCTCGAGCGCAGTACAGCGCGTTACGAAAAGTAAACAAACATCAAATAATATAACTAACTTGCATTTATAACATTTTTGATTTGCGTAATGCAATTAGTATCATGAGTAGTGTCTTGGTTTAAAATAATGCCCATGAATTCAATTGCACCCTGTATAACTTTAGTTCGAAATCTGTACAATAGGTATCTGGAAACTAAACCAGGTGCATGAACCAGTAAATTATTATCAAAAAAGTAGAGCTAATAAATTTTGCACAATAAAGGTCCTATGTCTGAAACAGGGTGGAACATCCCTTGATAAATTTCCTGAAAGTAGAACCATGAATTTGGCCTGTTGTTTATTAAAAGGAGAATCAAGTTATTAGGTTTTATTACGGCTGTCCACTCCGGTTCACTGAACTTCACTGAACAAACGAGCGTGCCGCAATTGCGGCGGTAAGACCACTTTTTGAGGAGTGGCTGGATAGGCGTCACGGCGCCCTTACTTTCCGCTTGACGCAGGTCCTCACTGGACACGGAAGTTTCGGGAGGTTCCTGTGTCGGATAGGAAAGGTAGAAATGTCTGGGTGTCACCACTGCGAGAATCGCCCGAAGGATATGGTGAAGCATACGATGCAGGACTGCCGCTTAGGTAGAGCACCGCCGTGTTCTCACAGCGGCGATAGGCGGCGACCTCTCGCGCCCGGCATTGGTCAGGCCAAGCTGCGGGGCGAGACGGAGTGGGAATCGGTGGCCTCCTGCTCCGAAGCAATCGTGCGAAGGACGAGACGTAACGCGTGAGGGAAAGGATAGCGTCCACCTCACGACCCAGCCGCAGTGGGAGACGCCCACGGCAACGAACATCGCAGGACGATCTCCGGCGACCGTAGGCGCAGTCATGTGGACGGCGCGTCGTGTTCCACCCTCGCCTAAAAGATCTGTCAGCACATTGACGCGGCCCCCTTAGAGCCACGAGCAAACGTGACCCCGGAACGTAACGAGCTATTGAAGGACACCGTGGATTTTTGTCAGTACAAGTCTGATAGTCCCTGCTGACCTGCCCTGGGACTCATTTGATGATTTTACCACGCTAAAAAGTCCCTGTTGAGGATTTCAAAAAAGCATTTTTAATTATTGCCTCCAATACATTCCTGTTTGTCAGCATTTCAAATATTCACCGCCTTTATCGTTCACAGTTAAACAACACTTAATTAATTAATTTAATGAAGACTTATTTCTATAAATTTGTTTGTCGCCAATTTCATGAAATTATGAAGCAAAAACGGCGCAGTTAATTAAATTGTCTTTTATACAGAATCTTCATAGTTACCGAAATAACTTGCTTTGAAGTATAATATGCCAAACTCGTATCTTTATAATTTATGTTATATCAAAGGAATTGCTTACTGAAATTGTAAATTTTTGTAAGGTTTCATTAACTGTTGGTAAAATTACTGTTAATAATTGTGGTTACAATCCAATCGATCTTCGCGTAGTACGTCCATTTACAAGGTGGATAGATGATGTGATGAACACCACAGGATCGCCGTGGATTGCCGCCAAGCCTTTGCCGACAAGCCGCTTCCAACCGGTCCTATTGGTACTCTATCCGGAGTTGCGGGACTAACGAATTACCGTGACCCCGGAACGTAAAGGGCTATTGAAGGATAACGTGGATTTTAGTCAATACAAGTCCAACAGTCCGTCCTGCCCTGCCCTGGGTTCAGGACTTATTATTTTGATGATTTTACGGCGATAAAAACAAATTGGTTATACTCTATAGGGGAGGCCTATGTTCAGTAGTGGACGTCCTACGGTTGATATGATTATATTGAGATTAAGATCAAAACAGGAGTTTCCAAACTGACTTTTTTGTATTCATTATGCTGCCCTGTGATATCGCGATTTCAAGGTCCATTAAGAATTCCGCAGTAGCAACCTCAAGTTTGGGAGTTGGCAGTATGACACTATACATGTAATGACACAACGCATTAGCAAAATGCTGACGTTTTCACAAATTATTAAAGCTGTTGTCAAACAGACAGGCGAAGCGAATGCGATCCAAAGCGTTTTTAGGTATTTGTAATGTATGGAATTGTTTGAATCCAGTCACATAGAAAAGAGAAAGAGATCCGATAGTCGATGTGACGGGCTTCGAACAATAATTGCATACATTACAAACAAAAACGCCTCACTTCGCGTTCGCCACGCCTGTCTGTTTGAGAATAGCTTTATAGTGATTAAACTTCTTATTCTCGAAAGGAACGGGATTTCGATTGAGATTGAATATGATTTGAAAGTGCCATATCACTCGTCATAAAAATGTAAATCGAGGATATGTTTAAATCTATGAAATTTATGTTTATTTTGAAACATGTGCAAAAATATACAAACTGCGAATAAAATCGCGTTTTAAAACACTTTCGTAAGCTACATTTATTTGGTGTTGTGATTACCTATAGTAGGGGCGGCGAGGAAGGGATTTGTGTTGTGACTCGAGCGCGTCAGATTATTATAGGGGAGAATCCTTGCACCCTTTGATGTACCTGTACCAAATATCAACCCTTAATATTGTGGGGTTTGTTTGGGAGAACCCGTCAGATTAGTAAAAAAAAATCGATCCGCAAAAATACTCGAGCGCGTCAGATTAAGAAAAGGTAGATTAATTACGTTCAGAAGAGTGTATATCTCAATAATCTGACAATTTGAGCATGGCATTTGGAAATGAGCGAGTCCTGAAGTTGTAAAACAAAAACGTAACGCCTGCTCGTTTTTTATAGCAATCAATGTTCCTTCCAATTAATTTTTATTATTTGTAAGGCGTTTTCGTTTTTGGGTCTTCAACCGCTTGTTACGGACAACCCCCTCGAATTAATCGTCAGATTAATATGTAATGGTAATCAGAAATATAAAGCGCGTTTACACTGTAAATGGCTGACGCGCTCGAGTACTTCTTTACAACTGTTTTTTTTTACAGTTTTAAAAATGTTTACACGCTCTCCCCCCCACTAAAATAGAAAACTTGTCAGAAACTTTTTTCTTTTTAAAACATAATCTTTCAAATCCAATAGATTGCCATGGCGCTCGAGAAACTGCAGATTTAGCATCCTCGGCTCCCCTACATATAACCTGCATTCATCAAGTTTTACTAACATAAATAATTCAAGCAAATGTATAAAGACGTCACAAACTTCGATTGGAAAATCAATTCAGCAGAGCAATCAAACTGATTTAGCTATAAATCAGAAACGTTTATACTCAAAATATATTATGTCATTGGTTTACAAACAAATTCAACCGCGGAATTCAGAACATCAACAATTTTCTTCCCGGAATCAACATCACACCGCTTCATGAATCGGCTGTCCAATACATTTGAATCTAGAGTTTTTTTAGGATTCCGTAACTCAAAAGAAAAAATAAAACTCAAACGAAATCCTTATATGATCACTTTGTTGTCTGTCTGTCCGTGTTTCAAGATCTATTTTTTCAGGAAGGTAAGGTATCAAGCTGAAATTAATATAAAATACTCAGGTATCAATCTGAAGCTATTGTCAAACTGAAAGACGAACCGAATGCGTGGCGTAGCGTTTTTGTTTGTAATGTATGGAATTGTTTGAAGCCTGTCACATAGAGTACCTATCGGATCGTTTTCGCATTTTTATATGGCATGATTCGCTTCGGTTCGCTATCGCCTGTCTGTTTGACAAAGGCCAAAAAATCAGAATCAAATCAAACTTCTCGTCATAGCAATCAAAAGTTACGACGGTTTTGCCGCGTATTTTGACGTTCGCGAATCAAAATCTGTAGTGTACTTCCCGTTGACCCAGAATTATTATAGAATAAAAGTGAGTACTTTTTTTTGAACGCACACCCTGTTTTCTAGGTCGTATTCTTCTGCTCGTTCCATAGAAGTTCTATGGACAGGCAGAATATTTTAGACGATGAATGAGACAACCAAAATGTTTACACGAACCAATTTTTTAAAACAAACATTCCAGCCGTTCCCTAAACCAAATTCTAAGAAAGTGACATTTTCTCACTCCCAGCAACTCTTACTGGTCCTGCAACTATACGAAACCCAGCACCCCTGCAACCTTTACCCCACATGAGCCAAATGAAAGTGGTTTTATAACCCTGGCTTAGCTGCAGCTGTCATAAGGGCAACAACTTCTTCCCAGTCACGTCCCAGATATTCAATAAAGCAATGTCCCACTGTTTCTTTTACTCCCCGACCTCGACAAATAACAAAAAATCACTCTGAGCTATCTACAGAAAAAGCTGTTTTCGGCACGTTCTCTTTCATCCCGTTATGATAATGTTGGCGGTTTTCTGACCATGGTCTTCAAAGGTCGATTTAGGCTGTGTCATGCTAACGCCAGAATTATGATGAAATAACAAGTTTACCTGTGTTTCATTACTTGCAAAAGTCCTTAGAATTGCCAGCTAGACTACCATATTCTGAGTGTTTGACCATTTCTAAGCAATAACACCTTTTTATTTTTTATTATTATTTTAATTTGCATCGGAATTGGCAATGTATGCTGTGGTATACATCATTTTTCAGGAAACCTGAAAGTGCTAGATATTTTTCTGTAATGTCGTTACATAGTGTCGTTTCTCTTACATAAGGCCAAAAGAGATTATGAAAAACTAGAATTTAAAAAAGCGGGTAAAAACTCTAAGCAATTATGGAAAGTTATTAGAAACGTTACGAACATAAACAAAGTCAAATCCTCAGCCGTTGAACTTCTAGATCATCACGGAGATAAGCAGGACATCGTTGATGAAATTAATTTTTATTTTGCCAATGTAGGTAGAAAACTGGCGGAAAAAATTAATAGTGATCCCCAGCCTTTAACCCTTCCGGTGTCTCATACCGAATCCTTTGTTTTGCTAGATACTGATGAATTGGAGGTGGAACGTTTAATTCTATCACTTAAGAGTGACTGTGCGACCGGTTGGGATGGCATTTCCTCTGGTTTTCTTAAACAGTATAGCAAAATTATTGTCCCTCCGCTGACGTATATTTGTAACTTGAGCCTTAATACGGGTATCTTTCCAGATTACTTTAAAAAAGCTGTTCTCCATCCTATATACAAATCTGGGGATCGTGACCGAGTCGAAAATTACAGGCCCATTTCAGTTCTACCTGCGATGTCCAAAATATTAGAAAAAATTATTAACACGAGGCTTATCGCATATTTGGAGACGCGAAACCTGTTGTCCACAAATCAATTTGGTTTTAGGAAAAATTTGTCGACTGCCGATGCTGTCCACAAACTGGTTAACCATATAGCTCAGAAACTGGATAGCGGGCAAAAATGTGTTGCGTTGTTCCTCGATCTAGCAAAGGCATTCGACACGGTCTCGATTCCCATCCTAATATCTAAACTAGAATGTCTGGGCATTCGAGGAGTCCAGCTTTCCCTATTTCGAAGCTATCTTACTGACAGATTACAAACTGCTAAGATTGGGACCTATTGCAGTTCTGATTTGCATATTTCATTTGGGGTGCCCCAAGGTAGTGTTCTTGGCCCGAGCCTGTTTTTGATTTATATGAATGACTTGTGTACTCTCAACCTGGAAAACGGTGCAATGTTTTCTTATGCGGACGATACAGCACTTGTATTCTCGTCGGAAACCTGGGAAGAAACTTATCGCCTCGCACAAAAAGGTTTTGACAGGGTTAGTGTATGGCTGAAAAATAACTTGCTCACTTTGAATATCACAAAAACAAAAATACTAAATTTCTCAATCCGTAACTCGAATATGGCACTAGCCAACTCATTGCACGTCAATGCTAAGTCTTGCCAATCCAGTAGCAATAATAATGCACATGATGAAAGTCCCCTCGACATTGAAAGGCTCACGTCCATAAAGTACCTAGGCATAGTGATTGACTGCAACCTAACATTCAGAGAATACTTAGTACACTTATCAAATAGACTACGCAAGCTTATCTACATCTTTAAGCAACTACGTCATTCAGCTGATCCAGTCGTCTTGAAAATGGTTTACCAAGCAATGTGCCAGTCAATCCTAACTTATTGCATCTCTTCCTGGGGCGGGGCTGCCAAAACCTACTTTATACAAATAGAACGTGCGCAAAGAGCTATTCTTAAGGTATGTTGCTTTAAACCACGGCTTTATCCCACAGTCAAGCTATATGAGTACTGCCAAGTCTTAACTGTTCGGCAGTTATTCATACTGACTACTGCCCTCAAACAGCACACCATTACTGGTTACTCTCGGGAATACACTCGCCGTAACCATATTGTTGCAACAGCCACTCCACTAAGGACTTCCTTTAGTCATAGGTTTTTTATATTCCTCGGACCGTACCTTTATAATAAATTACATAAAATTTTGACCTTACACCCATTGAATAAACATAATTATAAAACAGTACTTCAAGCTTGGCTGCAAAATCAATCATACACAGCGACAGAAGCCCTCATGGATGTTCCAGTTTAACTTCTAAATACACACTATACACACACACATATACACTCACAATCACATACACACTCCTCTACATACACACGCTCATACATATACAATCTCACACGTACATACATAAAAACACTAAACTTGCGAAACTAGGTTGGTTTTATCATTCTTTCTTTTTGTTTTAAATTTATCTTTTTTTATTAATCACTCACTTTTTTTGGAAATTTTATTTTTGTCTAATATTATTATAATTAAATGTAGCACTAAGCAAAAATCAGTTTGCATCTTGAAAGAGGTGGGGACCTGGTGACCTGTATGACAGGTGTTACTCTACCTACCACAGGCACCAGCGATCCACAACCAGAATCTGTTTAATCTACCTAATATTTTTGTATTTTATTGTATCGTGTTTTTTGGTTTGTGGTGAGAAATAAATGTTATTTTATTTTTTTTTTTATTTACAGAAAAATTTCTAGCACTTTCGGGTTTTTCTACGAAAATCTCTCGATTTTCGTAGAAAAAATATTGTTTTTATTACATTTCATTCCCTGCCAAATTAAGGGTTAGCTCTGTTCGATATTCAATTCGACAAAAATAAAAATGACGAATGCTCGATGTTCTGTTACAAGTAAGTGTTCAAGTCAAATATCAGCACCAGCACCATAAGAAAAAAAAACTAAGTAGGTAGCTGTTAACAAAACCCAATGCACTTGTTTTTATTTAATCTTTTATATAAAAAAAAGATAAGCCTCTCACATCTTTCTTAGAGAAAAACACTTCTACAAAGTAGATAGCTCATATTTTTGCCTCAAGCGCATTCTTCTGCAATTACTGATAAATAATCGTTCCCCTAAGACAAAGAACTAAAATAAAAAAAGATGTCTTGAGACAATTTATCAGAAAGACCGCAGCTGCAGTATCTTTTAAGCATTAACGTGCTATTTACAGGCCTGATGGTCTAGTGGTTAGTGACCCTGACTGCAATGCCGGAGGTGTGGGTTCGATTCCCACCCAGGACATAAAATATGTTCATGAATCAAAAATGTTGAGATAAAAATTCGTGGCAAAGTTTAAGCAACACACGTGACCAATAATTTTAAAATAATATGCACTTAATGCAGATTTTGAAATGGTATTACTTATCATTGTACCTAATGTAAATCCTACTAATATTACGAATATAAATGCGAAAGCTTGTGTGGATGTATGTATGTGTATGTAGGTATGTTACTCTTTCACGCAAAAACCACTGAACGGATTTGGCTAAAATTTGGTACACAGATAGTTTATAACCTGGATTAACACATGATAGTTTTTATCCCGATTTTATGATCCCGTGGGATAATTTTCGAGTTGGAGCGGGTGAAGCCGCTGGCAACAGCGTAATGAATAATTGCTTATTGTGTTTGAAAGGAGAGAAAATTTCTGCTGAGAAAAGTATGAAATATTCAGGTATTCCAGGTAAACCCCACACATTTTAAGATTTTCACCGAAGTTATCCATTAATTACTGGATATCCTGTATAGATAGAGATATAGGGCTCCATAAACTCAAGGCCCCAAATCTGCCAATTCTTCTTATCCATCATTATATTTCGATAAATATTTTCGGCTTGTTTTTCATTAAAAAATAAATAAAATATAAACAGTACTTATATTGGTTGTGGTCTAAATTAAACTTGAGGAGCTCGTGGCTAAATAATTACAGCCGTACAGGCCGATCATTCGGGTTAAGCCGCGCTTGCCGAGGTTGGTCTGTGGATGGGTGACCATCTGTCAAAGCGAGTTTCCTCCGTGCCTCGGTTGCTCGGAAAGCACGTAAAACCGTTAGTCCCGGCTGTCATTTGTAGATCTTTGACAGTCGTTACTGTTAGTCAGAAGCTCTAAAGTCTGACAACCAGTCTTACCCTGGGGTAACGTATTACCCAGTTACTGGGTTGTGGAGGTCCGATTCAGTCACTCTATTGATAAAGTCTGATATCCAGCTGCACCTGGTTCGGCTAGCCCAATAGAGTTGGGAAAAGGCTAGGCAGATGATGGTGCATATTAAACTTGACACGTACTTCACTCCGCGTATGCCTCCTGAGGCCTTATCATGAGTTTTCAGTTATTCTGACGTAAGTAAACTGGAAATTTGACATTTTAAAATTGACAAACAAGGAAAAAATTAGTTCCTTCTTCGCACACCAGAGACGCTGTTCCATTTTTCCATACAAGAAACGCTGTAAATGTTGGAAAGACGCTGTAAAGTCTAAAGTAAAATAGTGTAAACTCGTGATAAGGGTGCAGGGCCCTGTAATTCACATCTCTGTAACATCACGCTCCAAAAGGTGCCGAGCAGTAAGGTTGAAACCACAGGAAACTGCTAGTTTATAATTTTAGTAACAGATGTTTCTTTTAATTGAACATTCTGAATTTAAGCTAAAAATAAAAACTTCTAATTTATTCAACTTAGTGTGAGCAGGTTTTTCAAATTCCAATTATTTACTCAAATACTAGTCTATGGTCGAGAACAAAATGTAATTAGATTTTTTCTAATAGAAAAGTTTTCTTAATTGGACAGAAGCCTGATAAATGAAATGAGGCTCAACTTCAGTTACGTAAATATTTAAAGTCAACAAAGTCTTGGATACAGAATTGTTTACACATTCAACTTGTATTTTAATTATTACTGTAGTTCACTTTCAGTGGTAGAAACTACTAAAAGTTAATTCTGTGCCTCTAGTGAAAAAGGGTTTAAGTCCGATTTTGTCGAAAATGAGTTAAGTACACTAAAATGTTCAGAAAAAAATGATCTATCCATTCGTGAAAACAGATCTTGCCTATCTTTAAAAATAAGGAAGTTAGCAATGTGCAAAGGGGGTTAACTAACACTAAAAATATTACAAAAGCGGGGTATAAGTGCACTTTAATTTCTTTACACAAAACTATGTTTATTTTTATTTTGTGTCTTTTGATCTAAATAAACATGTATTGTCAGAGCTTCAATTTGTTTAGTGAATACCGGCACAAGTACATTAATTCCTTAAAAATTGTTATGTGAGTAACGATATCACTTGACATAAATCCGTTTTCACCAAAATAAAAGACAAAAATCCAGAATAAGTTTTTTGGTATCAGTTTTCACGTATGAAATATTTATATTAAAAATGCAATTTGACATAACTAAAATAATACCAATATTTCGCTGCTATTTTTCGTGAGAAAAGATACAACTGGCCGATACGGGTTATGGTGCTGGTGGGTGGAAAGTGCGTAGCGCTCGCACTCTTTCGGTGGTCCAAGCACTCTATTGAAGGGAACTTGTGTCGACGCACTGCAAAAAATCAGTAATTGCACTGGTAAGTTGTACCCTTTTTCACATATTTTAGCAAATTATTTTTGAGTGTACGTATTGTTATTTAGATTTTTGTCCAAATGTACCCAATTACACCGAGTTTTTATTTTAAACTCCATTGCGTAACTTATTATGAAGAGGAGACATTGTTTTTTTTTTGTTTTTGTACGTATGTTAGTTAATTCTTCACACAAAAACACTACAATAACAGTGGTTATAATAAACAACCACCAGATATCAACCTCACATATATATTTAACTACACTTTATAGTATAATTATATAGATACGTAAAATTGTCAAATTAGCACATTTTATACTTCTATTTCGACTTACCTACTTAACTTTCATATCGCGATTCCCTGATGTAATGTTTTAATAAATAATATAATACATAATAATAATATTCCACAACTATCACACAACGCCATCTAGTCCCAAGCTAAGCAGAGCTTGTGTTATGGGTACTAGACAACTGATAAACATACTTATATATTTCTAAATACATACATATTATGGATAAATTACACCCAGACACAGAAAAAATGATCGTGCTCATCACACAAACATTTGTCCTGAGTGGGAATCCAATTCACGACCTCCGCAAAGCAGTCGGGGTCACTTACCACTAGACCAACAGGCCAGTCAAATATATCTATTGTTTTAGAATGGCTGGTCGTGGTCGCATTAATTGTTTGATGGGTCTTTTTTCCAAAGATATGGCAATGATGGATGAAGTAGATTGGATTGATGGCGAATCTATACCTGTGCTTATATCTTCCGAAACTATTCTCCAAAGGCTACACATTCTAGGGATCATTCTCCAAGATCAGGATGTTCAAACAGTTATTATCCAAGGCTTGAATGTTTAAAAAATAACTCACCAAAGCAGGGAAACTCTTAAATATTTTCTCCAATACCTGGAAGTTTCAAAAACCTTTTCGCAGAGCCTGATAATGATGTCGATACATTCACTGATTCTGATGAAACTTTTGTCTTATATCTTGATATTATTTCTATGTTCACTGATACGCTATCATAACCCAATTTGCATTATCCCACAGAAAGTAGTGACGATTTCATTCCAAATAATCTGACACAAGTAACTCAGATTGTTCACTTTTACAAAAACGTAAAAGGCGATGTCATTATTCCACAGTCAGATTTAGATACGAGCAATAATAAGTCATTTTGGGATATAAAAAGGTACTTAACAAGACCGGAAACGTAATCCTAGGAAAAGTAACAAGGAAAGAAGAGATACAGAAACTATAAAAAAGAAGAGAAATTTAAAGTTAAAAGACTAGGACCTTGTAGAATTATTTTAAATTATTACTGGAGCTTAGAAGTCTACGACAGACGAGTTAAAGACAAAAGAAATATAAAAAAGGAGAATTTCATTGTAAGTTGTGTGATGAGGAAGAATGGAACATTGTTAATTTGCAGAGGGAAAGAGGAAAATCACCACTCCCTCTGTTTGAAACGGTAATGTATTCCTAGGTCATACGATGGGCCTAGCTAATTCAAATGAGAAAAAGAGAGATTTGATTTCTCTTCTTCCGCTAATAAACCCCAGTGTTCGATCTTTTTATAACAACCTTTTCATTGACGATGATAATATAAAAGATCAACATCCTCTTCTAAACGACAGCAACGACGACATCGAATAAGGTTTTCTGGATCATTTTTAAGGTTTCTGTTAGACTTGATTTATTTGATTATTTTTTTATTTTTGAATTGTTTTCCTGATTAAAAAAACTGCGTCATAATACTTAATTAACTTCTTCAATACTTTTTTACTAACTGCATATTTATTTTAAAACTGGAGTTTATTATCGGTAGAAGTGAAATTAAAATAAGGTTTTCTGGATCACTTTCCCAGGTTTCAACTGCAGTTGATTTGTCCTGACTTATAAAAGAACTGTGCTATAGACATTTCTTGATATCGAACAAGATTTGAATCACTTTCAAGGTTCTGTGGGACTCGATTTGTACTTTTCATTTGTTTTTTAATTGTTTTTATGATTTAAAAATAACTGTCATAGGTACTTCTTAAAATACTTTTCTTCACTTTAATAAAAAAATAAACACCACAAAACTACATATTTTTTGGTTTTATTTTGGTTTAAAGATAGATATAACTTACACAAAAGGTTCACGTAAGTCAACATGCGCCTTATGTTACGTCTAATAACTATGTGAAAAAAGATACAAGTTATTTATTTTTGCTATTTTTCAAAATTTTATCATGTCGATAAAAAGTACACATTCAGTTCATTTATTTTGGCTATTCCAACACTAATTATCTGATTTAATTTCATAGTTATCATACAAATAACTCCAAATGCGTATCCTTTTTCACTTTTGTGAATTAACTTTTTGTGTATGAGAAAAGGGATCTAACTTCTTTTATACCCTTGTGTAGTTCATTTTGTGTTAAGTATAAGTCGCTATTTTGAAAACTATTCAGTTTATGTAAAAAATAATACTAGAATAAGAAAGAACATACATTTTTTACCTATATAACATATCACATATATTTAATTTGACAGCTGTTTAAATGCCACACGTACTTAAACATGTAATTTGGTGCGCGCGGGGCGTTTTTTGCGTCTCCTGTAAAGTTACATTTTTAGACTTAGACCCTTTTTCACTAGAGCCACAGAATTGAGGAGCTTCGTGGCTAGATAATTACAGTCGCACAGGCCGATCTTCCGGGTTATGCCGCGCTTGCCGAGGTTGGTCTGTGGATGGGTGACCATCTGTCATAGCGCGTTTCCTCCGTACCTCGGAAGCCGTTGGTCCCGGCTGACATTTGCAGATCTTTGACAGTCGTTAAGAACAGCCAGAGGCTCCAAAGTCTGACAACCAGTCTTACCATGGGGTATCGTAATACCCAGTTATTACTGGGTTGTGAAGGTCAAAATACAGATATTCAGCTGCACCTGGTTCGACTGGAAGCCGACCCAAATATAATTGGGAAAAAGCTAGGCAGATGATTCTTTCAGTCATAGAAAATGTTAAGGATGTGTCATTTCGAAGATATTTAATACCTTACTAGAATTACAATCTCAAGAACAGTGTTGCCTATCTGAAGTGAACACGGGCACGCCGCAATTGCGGCGGTAAGACCCCTCTTTGAGGAGTGGCTGGAGAGAAGTCATGGCGTCCTTACCTTCCGCCTGACGCAGGTCCTCACCGGGCACGGGTGCTTCGGGAGGTACCTGTGTCTAATGCGGAAGGAGGAAACGTCTGGGTGTCACCACTGCGAAGATCGCCCGGAGGACACGGTGGAGCATACGGTGCAGGACTGCCCCGCTTGGGCAGAGCACCGACGTGTCCTCACGGCTGCGATAGGCGGAGACCTCTCGCGCCCGGCATTGGTTGCGGCCATGCTGCGGGGCGAGACGGAGTGGGAAGCGGTCGCCTCCTTCTGCGAAGCAGTAATGCTCGCGAAGGAGGAGGCGCGCCGCACGCGAGAGAGGACAGAGTCCTCCCTCCGCCCCAACCGCGGTGTTGGACGCCCACGGCGACGGACGTCGCGAGACGATCTCCGGCCACCGTAGGCGCGGGCATGCGGGCAGCGAGTAAAGGGCAACTCGCTGCCCGACCAAGGACCATGCCCGGGTCGACGGCGCGTTGTGTCCCACGCGCGCCTCAAAGAGCGTCAGCATACTGACGGGGCCCCCCTCTCAGAGGGCCAAAGCTTGCCGGGGTCGCGGGATTATTCCCTTACCGTGACCCCGGAACATAACAGGCTATTGAAGGACACCGTGGATTTTAGTCAGTAGAAGTCTAACAGTCCCTCCCGCCCTGCCCGGGGTGGGAGGACTCATTTGATGATTTTACCACGCAAAAAAAAAAAAATGATTTGAACACGAAAAACGTCAAAACGTCATAACTTTTGAACCGTAAAAAATAGCACTGTGTCTCAGAGGTAAATAAGATTGATAATGACCTCTCTCATGGCCCTTATTCAATTTGATTCACACTTTTCCAGAAACCTTGTATGTTTAAATAAACAAGCCTTAGAAAAAAAACTTTTTCAAAAAAAAATGTAACCGACTTCAAAACAACCACGAAAAAAGTTCAAAATAACCTACAAAAAACTTTAACTTTTCTTTCAAACTTTTCTTTCGAAAGTCGGTCACTTTGTTTTTTATTTCATTGACATTTTGTCACCGACTTTCGAAAGAAAAGTTTTTTTGTAGGTTATTTTGAACTTTTTTTGGGGTTGTTTTGAAGTCGGTTACATTTTTTTTGAAAAAGTTTTTTGTTTTATCCTTTTTAGTTTCACTATTCAACCCAAATTATTGTCAAATACATAATTTTCTTAAACGTGCTCTAACAAGTTTGTAATCCGTAGCACCGGTAATAACAACACCTATGTATAAAAACTAAAAATAAAAACTACTGCACCAAACTAAATGAAAATTTTATGGGACCAAATGGCAAATATACTGTATCGAACAAAAGAAGAATCATCGAAAACTTTTTAGGTTTTTGTTGATTTATGTTGATTTTTCAAAAAGTACTAGTCCGATTTCGATAAAATTTTAATGGGGCCATTTCGGAAGTATACCCTATCCAACAAAAAAAGAATTTTTCAAATCGGTTGTTAAACGACGGAGTTATGCCCGAACAAACACAAAAAAAAAAAAATACAAACATCCGAATTGAGAACCTCCTCCTTTTGGAAGTCGGTTAAAAATACTCTATATGTTTATTGCATTCCACAACGTGAACTTAAGTGGTAGGTACATGGGCATGCGGACAGCAAATGGGTAACTCGCCGTCCGATCATGGAACATGCCCGGGTCGACGGCGCGTCCTGTTCCACGCGCGCCTGCCGGGGTCGCGGAACTGTCTCATCAGATAACCGTGACCCTGGAACGTAAAGGGCTATTGAAGGATCGCCGTGGATTTTAGTCAGTATCAGTCCGTCAGTATGGGCAATAGGACTCATTTTGATGATTTTACCACGATGAAAAAAAAGTGGTAAGTACATAAGAAAATACATTAGTTTTAGAGATTTGTGAGCCCTCGGGCAAAACAAATTAAGAATTATGAAAAAGGAAAGACAATAAATAACAGTTGACAGCAATAATATCATAAATATTCTCATAACGTAATAGTAAGCTCGATACAAAGGGAACATTTGGACAAAAAGCCATAAGCCACTCAAGCCATTATCGCATTACGTTTCCTTGGCACAGTTCACCGGAATTGGGATATTGTCTCGCATATAAGAGTTCCTCCCAGAATCCCATTATACTCGTATTCCTTGTTTTTTTTTGCTATTTCGGGTACTTCATGCTTTAGCCATAAAACAATATTTATTTATATATCCATATACAACTATTATCACAGGCAATATTTTCAATAATTGGTCAAAAAGGTTTCAATAATTAATTTCTATAACTTACTATAGTATGTACCATTTAACATGGCAAAAGAGGTCTTTCACTCCCTCCTACCAAGTTTTTCATCACTAAGCGATAATGACACTTATTGTTACCTAAAACTACTAATAAGCGATAGTTGCTTCTATATATATGTACGCTACAGTATCGTGGTACCAGCCTGCTTGACATACAGAGGTTGTGAATCTTGTGTTGCTCTAATTCAAAATTATTATTTTTTATTTCTAGAAATCAAATTGTGTGCTTATAAATTTACGCGTGTCGTAAAAAATGTTCCACTGTGTGTGACGGATTTAATGGATGTAGTGATAGGTAACGGCCCTTTTCCCGTCATATGTATTTTCGTCCGCGCGCGGATCATAGTACATTTTCAAAGTCGATTGTATGTTTGTTCACGATTATCTTGCGTTTGTCTGAACCAATTTTCATGCGGTTTACGGAAAAATGTTTATTACAGTCTAGGGAAGGTTTTAATATACAATAATAATGGATGTCTTGTGACGTTGCCCGCATAGATCCGTTTTTGTTGCTCGCTTGGATATAAATTTCTAAAGTTGCCGATTATACGAAGATTTTTGTTGAATGTCTGTACTAAAAAGTGTAAAATATTTTTTTTTTTAAAAGTACCGACTTCAAAAACAAATACAAAAAAGTGTAATAGTAGATTATTAACCAAGGGGATAAAGCAGTGTCTTCTGTCGCGGGTGACGATTTAAATCGCGAGCATAACGAAGGACTCGAGGTTTACTCCCGAGCGTAGCGAGGGTGTTAAAAACTTAAATCACGAGCGAAGCGAGGGATTTAAGACGTGTCCTGAGTGTAGCGAGGGATTTAAGTTCACCCAAGACTAAGACAGCTTTATCACCGAGGAAAATACTCTACTTTTCGTACCATTTGCGAAAAAATTAACACAATAATAATATGAGATAAGCATTTATTAAACATTAACATTTAACATTCACTTATTTAAAAAAATAAATTAAAATAAACTTAACGTTTATGTATTTGAAGAAAACAAAAATGCGGCAAATTCCTCGACTAATATTTTTTTGTCGGAAAAGCAAAGGCATCAAACTCATACGGCCTCTTCGGTTTTCGTAATTTTATTGAATAATCATAACTGCATAATACATGCGTATTCCTTTTTCAAAAAGTTGGATAATGCTTTTTATACAAACTCAATGGTGTAAAGACAGACTGGTGTAGTTCAGTTTCGGTAAGTATTCCAAATTTAAATCACATTCTCTCCCTAGAGGATGAATGAAATTCAGTACAACTTTCTTTCCCTGTTTTTAACAGATTAAAAATGACTATTGTTATGTACGCTTTTAGTGGCATAGAATGTCACTTTTTTGAGCAAGTGGTACGAAAAATAACTTTTCTTTCGGAAGTCGGTGGCAATAGTCAATGACATAAATAAAAGCCACCAACTTCCGAAAGAAAAGTTATTTTAAACTTTTTTGTATTTGTCTTTGAAGTCGGTACTTTAAAAAAAAAAAGTTTTATTAATACTTAGGGTACAACGGCGGTCTTATCGCTAATAGCGATATCTTCTAGACAATTATGATGGACTTGAAGAATCTTAAAAAAAAATGAGGGTAGACAGTGGTGCACATCAAATAATAGATAACCGATAATATAAATACAATACACACAAACATTAATAATAAAATAAAATACACATACATACATAAATATAAATAATTATGTATTATTAGAGAGAAAGGAAATGATTTAAGACTAAGCTTTTAAAAGAAACCAGTGACTTGGCTTGTCTTACTGATACAAGCAATGCATTCCACAAACGACAGCCTGGACTGTGAAAGAATCATCATAAAAAAATGTGGAATGCGCGGCATCAAATCAATCAATCAAATGTATATAGGTAATTATGTATATACAACGTGTAACGTTAATAGCGCAAAACCTCTCGTGGAGTAACTCAGCCCATGTTACTTATCAATGTTTGTTCAAAAACTTTCGGAAAAAAATAAATAAAAAAAAATGGTTTTTCATACTGATGGGCTCGATCATTTTCTCATTTTGAATGAAAAATCTTTTTTTTTTTATTTTTTTTTTCCAAAAGTTTAGTAATTGCCGATTTATTAAAATCATCAACTTTTTGGAGAACGTTTGGTCTACTCCTTTTACCTTCAGGTTGCGTTATTTTATGAATATTTCTGTATTCACGTAATACCCGATATATCGATCTCTCACTCACCCCACATATTTCTGACGTACGTTTGACAAGATCATGGTTAGTTAAATATTTATCCTCGGGCTTTGTGTTTTGGACATATTTAAAAATATTAATAATCATAAGACGTTCTCCGCTGGTGAATCATCTTCTGTCTTTTTGCTGGCGGCGATGTGAACGGTATCGATTCCGAACCTTCTTGAGGTTGGAATATGTTTGGACGACGACGGCGTTTACTGGTTTCACCAGTAGATGTTCCAGCTTCTGGTTACATGCTTCTTTACAAGTAACAAATGAAGTAACAATAACAACACAGAACACAAAAACAAAACTGTAACAAACTCAAAAACGATAACATTAAAAGCAAAGAAATTATAGCACAGACCCAAAGAGATTTAAAAGAACCTATAGAGCGGGCATTGGGAAAATTGTCATACAAAATTATTGATGCCGTGTGTCAGTAGCACAATCTAGCGTTGCATAGCAACGCGACTACTATACCGAGCGACTTTTTACCTAGTGGTAAAAAGTTTTGGATCACAACATTCTTCGTGATGTCCCGTCTATTGCTCGTATTTAGTTTAATGTCTTTGTACAGACCGAACGCAAGCGAGCTTCCACACGGAATGTCAAATCTAAATGGCGGCTGCTGCCGGGGGTGCTGCACCCCTGACGCGATGACCTCGTAAAACAAAAACGACATAAGATCAAAATTAGCATTTTCTGTGATGAAATAGTTTTTGTAATTTATTTTAGGAAAAATAAGGTGTTTTTACCATCCTGATATCAAAAGAATATTAATACACTTATATCCATACAATATGCACTAACTTTATATTTACTCAGTATTGTATTATACGTTAATGCAAAATTATATGATGCATAATAATATATTTACTTTTTTTAAATTGTCTCAGTGTGATAAACTTGTGTAAAAACGAAAATACAATATTTAAAAAGAAATATTTCGTAGGGTACGTTTGCTAGATTTTCTATTATTTTGGGTTGTGCATTGTGTTGTTTTTGTGGTAATTTTTTATGTATTATGAGACTCAAGCGATGTCAGTTTTGCGACTGTTTGCGACAGATTTGTACGGGTGAAGAGGAAGTATCGCTAATATTGAGATATCGGGATGAAAGTCGGAGCAATGACCGCTATTGCCGTGTTAAATGGCACATACTATACATTCAATGTAAGACGCCTGTCCATTGATGCGGAGTAGGGTATCGAACCGGGAAATCCCGGTCCCGAAAATCCCGGGATTTCCCGGTTCTTGAAGTATATTTTAAAACCCGGGACATGCGACTGAGAACCGGGAAATTCGGGATTTTCGGGACTCAGAAAAACAGTATAAATAATTTGTTTAAACTTGTTAATTCTTTTATAGAACAAAATAATCAAATTGGATGTAAGGTATTTATTCACTTCGCCGTTAAATACGGAATAACATGTTCAGATACAAGTGTGGTTGACAGAGAAGAAAAGTTGATGATGTAGTACTGGTTATATCTCGAAAGCCTTTGACAGGGTCTCGAGACAAAAAGCTTCCTTGCTTTTGGTATCTCAATTTTTGTAGCTGGATATCAGACTTTCTTAGTGAACGATCAATCAGAGTTGTCGTTGATGACTGATCCTTTGAGCTTTTGGTTATTGACTCTGGAGTTCAACAGTTATCTGTTTTCTTTGCAACTCTTATTTTGCTGCACATTTCGTACCCACTTCAGCCTGGTATTGTTCGATAGGTAGATAACAGTACTGTTTCAGTGACATACTTGCCCACTGCAAAATCCAGTGGGGATGAAATTCATTGCTTCAGAAAGACCATGGTAGAGCAAACAGATTTGATAATTAGTATCCCATAAAAGAGAGAAGTTTCTTGTTCGCTCACACAAGTAACTTCTCGCTTTTAACGCCACCAACATACAGGCGTATATTTCCTTAGTGAAGTAGGAGTAAATCAAAACTACATCTTTTATAGAGTAATTTGGACCAACTCCTATTTTTCCTGTTTCTGTAACTGATGACCTTGAGCTTTTGGGCATGGAACTGACATCCAGTGTCAACTTTGACGTGGGCATCCTAAATAGAGTGAAGCGATACCTTACACCTGGATATGTGCAAGCCCATTTCTGCATTGATTGCGTCGTAGTAGCCCGCGAAATTCAAAGTTTCTTATGTTTTTTCTAACGGAGTATTGCAGCAACCTTACTCAACTTAATCATTGGGATGGCTCAGATAAATACAACTTACTGCACTAGACCCAGTGGAATGCAGAGCTCCTTAGACTAATTGGCAACGTGAAACTGGTGGATGGTTACTCTACAGCTTAGCTCATCTCATCGACGCAAGCTTAAGGAATAATAATAATGTAAAGATGTACATTATAGCACGATACATCTCATTACATCTTTCCATAGAAATCGTCAGGAGACCACACACTGCAGCAATAATGTATATTTTTACATCTTCGAATCTAAGGTACTGAGCGATACGAAAATATACATTTATATTTCGATACACCTATATACATCTCAATACATTTCCGTATATCTCTCTTCGAAAAGGATTTTATGAAATGTAGGGAAATATACATTAGATTACCTGTTGTGTGTGTGATACATCAAGATAATTTAAAGCTATACATCCCGGGATGTAATGTACATTAATATACATTATAGCTGCTGTGTGTGAAGCCCTCCCTCTTTTCGTTTTTTTTTATTGGGTTCGCTCGTGCTAAGATGAGACCTAAAATAGGTCGAACTCATGAATTCTACAACCTCTTTCCACCGGCCTACTTGCATTAGGTACATCTAATGTCCAGTATTGGACATCTAGATGAACTGCAAGTTTCCATAGTTAGTACAGTTAGAGTGAATAGATTTGCCACCTCTGAATAGAAAAGAGGCTAGAGCAAACCCATGTCCATGAGGCCGTCGAATAAGTTGGTTGTATGATTTTAATCAGAATAAATACTGTACCATAAAGTTATCTTATTATTTTCATTGTTTTCTAATGCCATGGAAAAAATGCATTTTTGTCCCGAAATTCCCGAAAATCCCGGGATTTCCCGGTTCCTTGGACGCCTGTCCCGAAAATCCCGGGACTTTCAACAAGGACCGGTTCTCGATTCCCTAATGCGGAGCGAGCTGGCGGAGCGGAGAAACGAGGAAATATTAACCAATATGATTACAGCATTGAAGAGAAGCGGAGATTTAGTACAATCCTATTGGTTAATATTTCCTCGTTTCTCCGCTCCGCCTGCTCGCTCCGCATAAATGGACAGGCAGCTTTATCCTTGTGAATTCACTCCATGCACATTTATTGGAGGAACTCATGGATATTTATGTATAATGAACAATTGACTGCTTATAGATGATTTTTGAGGAAAGAAAAATTCTGATTGCAAGTGGGATTCGAACCCGCATCTTCTGGATAGGTACTCCAGACGCCTTAACCAACTAGGCCATTGCAACCCACACCTGCAAGCTGAAATTCTCTATTCCTCGTTTGAACGATTTTCGGTAGCGTAGCGCCATCTCTTGGATTAGTGTTTAAAAAAAAATATAATTAATCGACTGCTTATTTGACCTTCACCGCTTAGTAACTTGACGACACGGTTGGCGCAGTGACTGAGCGATCGACTGCTGTGCAGCGTGTCGCAGGTTCAATCACCGCATTAAACAAATATTTGTACGATTTGCAAGTAATTGTTCCGGTTATGGGTATTTGTTTATGAGAGGAGTTTCTATGTTTGTAAACGCACCCACGACACAGGAGAAATTCCTAATGTGAGGCAAAGTTTCTAAAAAAAACTTGGCTATACGGATATTTCGTGAGTCCCGCGGCCCCGGCAGGCTTTGGCCCTCTAATGGGGGCCCCGTCATAATGCTGACACTCTTTGAGGCGCGCGTGGAACACAACGCGGCGTCGAAACGGGCATGGTCCATGGTCAGACAGCGAGTCGCCCATTACTCGCCGCCCGCATGCCCGCGCCACTGTGGCCGGAGATCACCTGCCGACGTCCGCGCTGTGGACGTCTACTACTGCGGCTGGGGTGGAGGGAGGACGCTATTCTCTCCCTCACGCGGCCCGCCTCCTCTTTCGCGAGCATGACTGCTTCGCAGAAGGAGGCGACCGCTTCCCACTTCATCTCGCCCCGCAGCATGGCCTCGACCCGGAGATCGAAATTATTGAGATCGCGCCGGAGCTCTTCCCGCCGCGCCGCTTCTTGTCGGAGCTGAGGCCTTAGAGTGGTTTCGCACTATGTCCGATCCGAATCCGATCCGAACCCGTGAAAATACGGTCCGTCGTAGCCGTAGAACTATTTCTATGGTAATTTACGCACTAGATCCGATCTCTGTCATCCAATTTCTTTCCGTCATTATAGAATCTCCATTTCGGATAAGATTTTTGACGGACCGAAGTAGCCATAGTATTACATATTTGTATGAACGTTCGCGCACTGCGTCCGAGTTGAATCCGAGCTGCGGACGAGCAGAGAGGCAGCGGGGCGTGCGGGGTATGCGACTGGGTGACGTGAAGCGCCAATTTTATTCCAAAAGATGTCTCCTAAATTGCTTGGATTTGTATCAGAGATGGGAGTAGTGCGTAAGCAATATCCGAATTCGGACCGTGATTTCAAGACCAATTTTTTTACGGATTCGGATCGGACATAGTGCGAAACCGCCCTTAGAGTAAGTAGTTAAATAGATAGAATATACTTTATTGTACACCAAAATTGTTACTCAACTATTATAAAAATACTATATTATTCTATGGTAACAATTGCGGTCTTATCGTAGCGATATCTCCCAGACAACCTTTGGATGGACTATACGAACTTAATAAAAGTAATGGATATTATCTGTAATTTGTATGGTACTTTAATAAAGAGTATTCCATTCTTAGCACAAGATTTTCGTATTTTATTAACGGCGTATTTGAAGTAAGGAAAACATAAAAGCCTTAAATGTTAATTAAAGCCTTATCACGAGTTTTCATGGTTTTGTGACATAAAGTAACCGGGGATTTTGACTTTAAGAGCGCTATGACATACTGAAAGAACACAGTTTCTGTCAATTTGACATCGTGATGCCCCCCGCATAAAAACAAAACACTAACGAAACAGCTATGCCTCGTATACCAGGAAGAAAACAACATGAGCTTTTGCCACTTTTCTTTCGAATAAACAAAGTAAGATCCCGAGCTTCTAGACACTACTTATATTTTTAAACGAATGGATAATATGATAAATGTATACCTATCAAAGTAAAATAAGGGCCACTCATTATATTACACTTTAAACCGCACATTGTGTCACACTGCGAATTGGATATATTTGTAATTTACAAAGTGTGCATTATAAAGATTATTCAATTCCATTCTATCCAAGTGTTAATTTTGTTTCTAGTGACTAATTTGAATTCATAACTTATTTAATTAGATTTTTGAAATTATTTAGAATTTACGATTTGGTGATTAAAATTTTTCAATCTTTTTCTTTGACTTATACATCAAACAGTCATTTATGCCATCTATTCAGAGACATAATTATGGACGCAAAACCAGCCACTTGGGGTGATTACGGTGACATAGATAAGGAGATATAGCCAGAAGTGGTCGATTTAATGCTCGAATATTTCCAACCAGTTGTACAAAATATTTGAAACTAGTGTCAAAAAAGACGGGTAATATCACCAAACGCCGTGATCCAGGAAGAAAGCGAGTAGGGCCCAAGAAGACCATCAAGTTCGTTAAACCGCGCAAAGAGAGCGATAATCTACTGCGCGGATCATACAAACTCCATTGCGACCAGCCACAAGCTCCCCTATAATTGACAAGACAATTTCGAATCGACACCATGAAGATTAAAAAACCGGCCAAGTGCGTGTCGGGCCACGCACAGTGTAGGGTTCCGTAGTTGCCCATCAAAATACTTTTACGAATTAACTAAACTGATTCGCTGAATTTAATTTTAAAGAGAAGAATTTTCAAAATCGATCCAGGAGTCTTTGAGAAATCGGGGAAAATACATAAAAAAAAGACTACGACGAATTTAGAACCTCCCCCTTTTTTTGAAGTAAGTTAAAAATAGTTAACGATAAAAACCTACCTATCCCCAAAAAACATACCGTAAAAACATACCTATTACAGCTGTAAAAATAAAGTTGACAAACTTACATTTGCAGTTGAAGAGCATGTTCTCCGATACATTTTGTTTAGGAAAATATGTTATCTAAGTACATTTTATAAGTTGGTCGACTATTACTCGTAAAGTTGTAAAGCCTACTTAGTCATGATAATTTTCTTTTAAACTTCGTTATATATACTACTATTGTGAATTTTTTTACACCCCCAAACATAACCGTTTAGCTGGTAGAGGGGGGGGACACTCGAGTCGAGCAAAATTTAGCACTTTAAAGCTTAATATTTCACAAACGAATTTTTTTATCAAAAAATTGTTAATGGAAACTATCAATATTTTTTAAAGACCTATTTAATGATACCCCACACTAAGGAGTACGCGAGAAAAAAAAAAACATCCCCTCTTTACGTGTACAGGAGGTACCCTAAAAAAAATATTTTACGAGATTTTATTTTACCACTTTTTCGGCACAACAAATCCGTATATTTACACCAAATTACAGCTCTCTAGTACTGTGCGTCTCTGAGCTAAACTGCGGACAGACGGACGGACGGACGGACGGACGGACATGGCGAAACTATAAGGGTTCCTTGTTGACTACGGAACCCTAAAAATTAATATTCAAGAAGATTCTTGGTTCGCCTGCAGTTAACTGTGAGCGGATGGTGCAAATCGTTAAACATTTGCAAAGGAGAATTGAACTGTTTTGACTGGGCTTCAGTGCTTCATATACTGGGTTACAGCTGGATTATTTTTTTAATAAAGACAGATCTATCAGAGTCTAACAGGTTTCAGATCATTTCACTCTTGACACAGAATGTTTTGGTGAGCTTTAAATTATAATCTCTATCTCGCAAAACTGAGCTTTCACATCCTAACGAAGGTACGTAACTGCTCAAAATTGTGTAGAAAATGTGGTTCAACTCCACATTATTTCATTTGCACAGCAAGTAGTACCTGATTTCATCTTCGATCAATCGCGACTAACAGTGCATAGATTCGTTTGTGCTCGAATTACGATGCTACAATTGGTCACTCAGGCTTTTTACCTGATTTCTATTGAAATGGTATAGAAAATGTTCGTTATTTAATACAGAACATTTCACCTTCAGTAAAATAACACAGGGTTTAAGAGAAAAAAGAACTCTTTAGAACATTGAAAACATTATTTTTTCCATTTCATTATTTTATTTATGAAACTTGACACATTCCTGTAATTTCTCAATTTTCATTCAATTTCGCTTATTTTTACGATTTATTGGAATGCTAACTTATTTTTTGTATGTTTTTTTCTGAGTAGTATCTGTATTCATGAATGAAATTCACAAAATAATATCAGGCGAAAGAGCCATGGCCGGTTGAGTGCTTGAACTTCAATGCTGCTAAGAATTGAATTTTTCCGCAAAAAGGAGTCAATCCGACCCGGTTCTATCTTTCTGAGGTGTAACCGTAAAAATGACAGCCCATCTTGACCTTTTTGGGGTGCCGTTGACATCGACCCACAATATTAGTCCACTTATTGAGTTGGCTGCAAAAAAGTTAGGTACATGGAGTGGTACAGGTTTGCCAAATCCCAACTCGATGCAATTGAGTCAAGGTAATAGCGCCCG
Source organism: Agrotis clavis (assembly GCA_954870645.1). Lineage (NCBI taxonomy): Eukaryota > Metazoa > Arthropoda > Insecta > Lepidoptera > Noctuidae > Agrotis > Agrotis clavis. The sequence goes on from OX940925.1 coordinate 17,587,900, forward strand.
GCATTGATCGAGGCCACGATCTGCGGGGCGAGACGGAATGGGAAGTAGTCACCTCGAATCCTTACGCAAAGCAGTCATGCTAGCGAAGGAGGTGGAACACGTGAGGGAGAGGACAGCCGCGTGACCTACGACGCCGAGATGCGATTTCCAATCAGAGAGGTACGCCTTGGAAGGCCGGAGCTTGTCTTGGTCACTGGACTGTCTTATCAGGTAACGGTGACCCTGGAACGTATAGGGCTACTGAAGGATCACCATGGATATTAGTCAGTACGAGTCTGGTAATAAATCCCGTCCAGCTCGGGACATTTGATGATTTTACCAAACAAAATTAAAAATACAATGCAACTGCCAAAACGGAATACCGCAATTGACTGGATGCCAAACCTGATACAAGACTTCAACTCTCTTCGATCAAACCAAATAACAAGAAATCGACTGATAAAAAAAAACTTTTTGAAAAAAAGTACCGACTTCAAAAACGAATACAAAAAAATTTAAAATAACTTTTCTTTTGGAAGTCGGTGGCTTTGTTATTTATTTCATTGACTATTGCCATCGACTTCCAAAAGAAAAGTTATTTTAAACTTTTTTGTATTCAGAAAAGTTATTTTAAACAAAAAAGTTAAAATAAATTTTCTTTTGGAAGTCGGTGGCTTTGTTATTTATTTCATTGATTATTGCTACCGACTCCCAAAAGAAAAGTTATTTTAAACTTTTTTTTATTCGTTTTTGAAGTCGGTACTTTTTTAAAAAAGTTTTTTTTTTTTAAGTTACTTTTCTCTGGGTTAACCGCTACCAACGATCAGATCAATTTTCCACGGATTTTCGGGGCGCACGTTAGAGAGCCAAATCCTGCCGGCAGCGTTGCGGGACTGTCTTATCAGGTATCCATGGCCCCGGATCGCAATGGGTTATTGAAGGACACCGTAGATTTTAGTCAGTAGTGTCAGTACAAGTTTGTATGTCCTTCCTGTAGTCCTGTCCTTCCCTGGGTGGAACGGCTGATCTGATGATTTTACCACGTAATAAAAAGCCAAAGCACCAGGTACTTGTGGTATGGTGGGTCCCGCAGCGAGGTATATTATCCAAACGAACTGGAATGTTTGGGAAGTTAGCTAGTCTGAAATTACATTTAATTACCAATTCAGAAAAAAAGCTATCAGAATTATTTACATTATTTTATTATCTACAATTATATCCATATTCGAATATAGTAGGAAAATACAATCAACACATTTATATATTTACATTGCAAACAGATCAAAATTAAATTAATTCAAAATATTAGCTTGTATCAAGAAAGGTAGGTTATGCTGTATTCTTGGCGATTGGGAAAATTACTGGCCACCACTCATGACCTGCGTAAAATTCGAGGTACTACATTTTCACATGGAATTTGATGTCATGACAAAGACACTAGCGCCGCGTATAAAGGTCATGAAAGGTGGCGTGTATTTTAAATTTTAATAATTACGTGACTAATGTCAAAATGGTTGCGAGCGATACGTCCTCCCTCAAAAGGCGCCCCGCGCCGTCTAAATCAAAGAACAAACCGTTCTTGGTTTTATGTTGAATTTTGTCATTGCTTATTATAATTGTTTAATACTATTATTTTACTTTTAAATGAGCTAATTATTTTTTTAATGCAAGCTAAGATAGTAACCTTAGTTATTCAATACTTTTTGATTGAAAATTCAGTAAATATTGATAGATAAAAAATATAATTTCGGACGAAAAAATGTCAAATTCTTCCTGTTTTGAAAAAATATTTTTGATGTATTTCTGAATGGAAAATAAAAAAGTGATTAATGCAGTCCAAATATAATCTTTCAGATGTACCATGGACATTTTCAAATATTATTTTACAATTATACCTTCTATGTAATTCGGTACCAAAGTATGACAAAAAGTAGAATTTTATGAAACATCCTTTGCAGAGACAAGGTTTTTACTCATGTATGTATACAAATCTAAAAATTTGTTTAAAGCACTCCACACAGAAATAATCAAACTTTCTCGAGTATATATCTTTTTTTTATTTGTGTCAATGACATACCCAGAATCGGGTTCCAAAAGTCGCACAAAAACAACGAAACGTGTGAAAGCCCTCTTAAGTTCGTCGTTCGCACTACTTCAAGTGCATTATTATCATCATCATTATCATCACCTGCCTAACCTTTTCTGAACTATATTCGGGTCGGCTTCCAGTCGAACCAGATGCAGCTGAAAATCAGTATTTTACTTCAAGTGCGCTATACGGCCAAAAGTTATTCATGACCAAGCAACGCACAAATAGACACTATGTATAAAACCATTTGTCTTTGTTAGACATTAATTAATTTTGTCTACGACATCTCGTCACGTGATCTTGTAAACTAATTCAGCCATTGTTCGTGTCTATAAAGATTTAAGAGGATCAGAGGACAAGACTATTAGGAATTGACAAGACAATGAGGTTTGTAGGACGAAGTTGAAAAGCTTAAGCTTCTTTGAATTTTCGACTTCGAAATATTAATCAGCTAAAATGCTTCATAAGTCTCAATTAAGGTCAAATCACTGAATTAGTGAAGCACGACAACGTTTGAAGAAGCCAAATATGTCTCTTGATTGATATTTTGGTTAATTGGACTTGCCTAAAAGGTTGTATGGAGTCGTCACCGTTTTCTAGCGTGTTATACGGCCACGGTGCATACAGGGCGTCCCGGAAAGTGGATCGAAATCAAAAGGGGCATGGGGGAGGTCATTTCCAATCTTTTTACTTCTGAGACATATTGTTTTATTTTTTATGGTTCAAAATTTATGGCCACTTTTCGTGTTCAAATGGCAGCAAATGCCTAGAGATTGCAATTCAATTAAATTGTCTTTCTTTAAAGTAATTGGTGTATCCGAATGACTATACCTCTAACGAACCTCTATGCCTCGGGGAACTTTGACAACTTTCGCTAGTTTAACTTTTCCCAGCAAATTCGGTTGAAAATCGGGTAACTTTTTTTGCAGTAGACTTTTTTAATTTGCACACAAGCTTTGGACATTCCTGTCGCAACACTATAAAGCAGCAGAAAACAATTGTAAACAATTGTTTTCAGTTGCAATAAAAAAAATAACTATCTACTTAAAAAAACTCAATTGTCGATCAAAACAGTTAGGTACTCGTTTTTCAACAGATTTTCTTGGGAATAGAGATTCTTTGGAGGTATAAATCACTGGTATATTCTTGGTAGTTTCAAAGTTAGAGAATTTAATTAAGGTGATTGCTTCGATGTAGCCCGCGAAATTCAAATTTTTTTACGTTTTTTGCAATTTGCAGGCCAGTGACATGTTGTAACTTTATAAATATATGTGTTGCGGTAATAACAAGTATAATTTTAAATATAAAAATTATCAAAAAATTCGCTCCATCAGCTCTCACATAGAAAAGGTGCATCGTAGTTAGATTTCGGAGATTTTAACATGATGCACCTTTTCTATGTGAGAGCTGATGGAGCGAGTTTTTTGATAATTTTTATATTTAAAATTATACTTGTTATTACCGCAACTCATATATTTATAAAGCTACAACATGTCACTGGCCTGCAAATGGCAAAAAACGTAAAAAAAATTGAATTTCGCGGGCTGGTTGGAGCATCCCCCTTAATTTGCAATTCCTGGTATGTGTACCTACCTACTTCTAAGTTGCCTATTGGAACACGAAAAGTGGTCATAACTAAAATTCCTAAATTTTCGTAGAAGAGCGACATAGTAAACAATTGATAGAACAACTTGCGCAACATTGATTTTATATTAGCAACATTGCTGAAGTGGCTAATGTATAAGAAAGTTAAGTATTAAAATTCAATAAAATACTTAATTCATAAATGAAATCTAGATCTACAAAAGAAAGTCAACTATTAAAATTCAATTCATAGTTTTATTGAGGAAAGTTCATTGCATCCAAGGATACCGTTATCTTAGATCCTGGTCATAATACGTACGTGCTTGAAACTTGAATTGGAGCTTATTTTTAAGTGGAAGTTAGATAAGGGACCAAGGAGCGTAAGTTTAGCTGGGAGGATTTTGTGCTATATTTTTTCAGCTCTCATTTATTACAATATTACTTGTCTTCTAAGAATAAGCCCAACTAAGTGACAAAGTGCGAGATATAAATCTGGCAATTGAACGAAACATCTTGTTTTGGCCGAAATGGTAACCACATCATCATTAGCTGAATCTTTATAAAAGCAGCAGTGAGTTAAGACTAATTGTCTACCGAGCGCTCGTCCATACTAAAAGAGAAAACGTTTTTCTGCCCCTAAATGTTATCCTATCTCAATGATTTTTTAGAATGCTTCTGACACTGTAAGAATCTAGGTTTATAGGTTTTCTTTTTTTCAAAATTTATAATAGTTTGAAAGTAACAGGCGCCTAAAAGTTACTATTTTTATGACAAAATCTTCATTGAAGTAAAACCTTTGTATTTTAAAAACAAAGAAGTTTTAGAAAAAAAACTAAACCTACAAACCTAGAATATAATATGCTGAAACGATTGACACCAGAATCTAAGAGATTGGACGTGATTTAGTATGTGAAAAACGTTTTCTCCCGAGAGACAAATTTCATATAAAAAATACTCACAGTCAGTCACGAGCTGCAAAGCTCTCTATCGCACGATCGGGGGTTTTTCAACGCGCGAGAGGGACAGCACGAGTTTTTCTAAATACCTATTTTTTGAAAAGGCAGTCGCTATACAATCCTCTTAAGGCCAGGTTCCAGTACAGTCCGCAGCTATGAGCGCACTACCTCAGCCCCCGCAAAGGGGCGGGGCAAGTCGACAGCGGTGCGGGCGGGAGGGACCGTGTGTGTGTATGCCACAGCGTAGCGTAATGCAGTTAGTCAATTACGTTCGAGTGTGTCCGGATTAGATTTTCGTAAAATGATATTCGAGATAGTTTTGATTTTACAAAGTGCATGCAATGGAGTACTTTATTAGGCAGCAGTATATTTAATATGTGCCGAGTTTGGGCTCGTTTTGTTATGATGACATCTTACCTCCGGACTTGATGGAGTGACCTGAAGGTCTACATCGGTGACTGCCACTGGAACTCGGCGACGGATCGAACTAGATGTGCCGAGTTTGGGCTCGTTTTGTTAGTTATGATGAGATCTTACCTCCGGACTTGATGGAGTGACCTGAAGGTCTACATCGGTGACTGTCACTGGAACTCGACGACGGATCGAACTAGATGTGCCGAGTGTGGGCTCGTTTTGTAAGTTATGATGAGATCTTACCACCGGACTTGATGGAGTGACCTGAAGGTCTACATCGGTGACTGCCACTGGAACTCGGCGACGGATCGAACTAGATGTGCCGAGTTTGGGCTCGTTTTGTTAGTTATGATGAGATCTTACCTCCGGACTTGATGGAGTGACCTGAAGGTCTACATCGGTGACTGTCACTGGAACTCGACGACGGATCGAACTAGATGTGCCGAGTGTGGGCTCGTTTTGTAAGTTATGATGAGATCTTACCACCGGACTTGATGGAGTGACCTGAAGGTCTACATCGGTGACTGCCACTGGAACTCGGCGACGGATCGAACTAGATGTGCCGAGTTTGGGCTCGTTTTGTTAGTTATGATGAGATCTTACCTCCGGACTTGATGGAGTGACCTGAAGGTCTACATCGGTGACTGCCACTGGAACTCGGCGACGGATCGAACTAGATGTGCCGAGTTTGGGCTCGTTTTGTAAGTTATGATGAGATCTTACCACCGGACTTGATGGAGTGACCTGAAGGTCTACATCGGTGACTGCCACTGGAACTCGGCGACGGATCGAACTAGATGTGCCGAGTTTGGGCTCGTTTTGTAAGTTATGATGAGATCTTACCACCGGACTTGATGGAGTGACCTGAAGGTCTACATCGGTGACTGCCACTGGAACTCGGCGACGGATCGAACTAGATGTGCCGAGTTTGGGCTCGTTTTGTTAGTTATGATGAGATCTTACCTCCGGACTTGATGGAGTGACCTGAAGGTCTACATCGGTGACTGTCACTGGAACTCGGCGACGGATCGAACTAGATGTGCCGAGTGTGGGCTCGTTTTGTTAGTTATGATGAGATCTTACCACCGGACTTGATGGAGTGACCTGAAGGTCTACATCGGTGACTGCCACTGGAACTCGGCGACGGATCGAACTAGATGTGCCGAGTTTGGGCTCGTTTTGTAAGTTATGATGAGATCTTACCACCGGACTTGATGGAGTGACCTGAAGGTCTACATCGGTGACTGCCACTGGAACTCGGCGACGGATCGAACTAGATATGCCGAGTTTGGGCTCGTTTTGTAAGTTATGATGAGATCTTACCACCGGACTTGATGGAGTGAACTGAAGGTCTACATCGGTGACTGCCACTGGAACTCGGCGATGGATCGAACTAGATGTGCCGAGTTTGGGCTCATTTTGTTAGTTATGATGAGATCTTACCACCGGACTTGATGGAGTGACCTGAAGGTCTACATCGGTGACTGCCACTGGAACTCGGCGACGGATCGAACTAGATGTGCCGAGTTTGGGCTCGTTTTGTTAGTTGTGATGAGATCTTACCTCCGAACTTGATGGAGTGACCTGAAGGTTTACATCGGGGAGTCGGAAACTCGGCACATCTAGTTCGATCCGTTGCCGAGTGCCAGTGGCAGTCACCGAGGTAGACCTTCAGGTCACTGCATCAAGTCCGGTGGTAAGATCTCATCATAACTAACAAAACGAGCCCAAACTCGGCACATCTAGTTCGATCAGTCGCCGAGTTCCAGTGGCAGTCACCGATGTAGACCATCAGGTCACTCCATCAAGTCTGGTGGTAAGATCTCATCATAACTTACAAAACGAGCCCAAACTCGGCACATCTAGTTCGATCCGTCGCCGAGTTCCAGTGACAGCCACCGATGTAGACCTTCAGGTCACTGCATCAAGTCCGGACGTAAGATCTCATCATAACTAACAAAACGAGCCCAAACTCGGCATATCTAGTTCGATCCGTCGCCGAGTTCCAGTGGCAGTCACCGATGTAGACCTTCAGGTCACTCCATCAAGTCCGGTGGTAAGATCTCATCATAACTAACAAAATGAGCCCAAACTCGGCACATCTAGTTCGATCCGTCGCCGAGTTCCAGTGACAGTCACCGATGTAGACCTTCAGGTCACTCCATCAAGTCCGGTGGTTAGATCTCATCATAAGTAACAAAACGAGCCCAAACTCGGCACATCTAGTTCGATCCGTCGCCGAGTTCCAGTGGCGGTCACCGATGTAGACCTTCAGGTCACTCCATCAAGTCCGGTGGTAAGATCTCATCATAACTAACAAAACGAGCCCAAACTCGGCACATCTAGTTCGATCCGTCGCCGAGTTCCAGTGGCAGTCACCGATGTAGACCATCAGGTCACTCCATCAAGTCCGGAGGTAAGATCTCATCATAACTAACAAAACGAGCCCAAACTCGGCACATCTAGTTCGATCCGTCGCCGAGTTCCAGTGGCAGTCACCGATGTAGACCATCAGGTCACTCCATCAAGTCCGGAGGTAAGATCTCATCATAACTAACAAAACGAGCCCAAACTCGGCACATCTAGTTCGATCCGTCGCCGAGTTCCAGTGACAGCCACCGATGTAGACCTTCAGGTCACTGCATCAAGTCCGGTGGTAAGATCTCATCATAACTTACATAACGAGCCCAAACTCGGCACATCTAGTTCGATCCGTCGCTGAGTTCCAGTGACAGCCACCGATGTAGACCTTCAAGTCACCATCAAGTCCGGAGGTAAGATCTCATCATAACTTACATAACGAGCCCAAACTCGGCACATCTAGTTCGATCCGTCGCCGAGTTCCAGTGACAGCCACCGATGTAGACCTTCAGGTCACTGCATCAAGTCCGGACGTAAGATCTCATCATAACTAACAAAACGAGCCCAAACTCGGCATATCTAGTTCGATCCGTCGCCGAGTTCCAGTGGCAGTCACCGATGTAGACCTTCAGGTCACTCCATCAAGTCCGGTGGTAAGATCTCATCATAACTAACAAAATGAGCCCAAACTCGGCACATCTAGTTCGATCCGTCGCCGAGTTCCAGTGACAGTCACCGATGTAGACCTTCAGGTCACTCCATCAAGTCCGGTGGTTAGATCTCATCATAAGTAACAAAACGAGCCCAAACTCGGCACATCTAGTTCGATCCGTCGCCGAGTTCCAGTGGCGGTCACCGATGTAGACCTTCAGGTCACTCCATCAAGTCCGGTGGTAAGATCTCATCATAACTAACAAAACGAGCCCAAACTCGGCACATCTAGTTCGATCCGTCGCCGAGTTCCAGTGGCAGTCACCGATGTAGACCATCAGGTCACTCCATCAAGTCCGGAGGTAAGATCTCATCATAACTAACAAAACGAGCCCAAACTCGGCACATCTAGTTCGATCCGTCGCCGAGTTCCAGTGGCAGTCACCGATGTAGACCATCAGGTCACTCCATCAAGTCCGGAGGTAAGATCTCATCATAACTAACAAAACGAGCCCAAACTCGGCACATCTAGTTCGATCCGTCGCCGAGTTCCAGTGACAGCCACCGATGTAGACCTTCAGGTCACTGCATCAAGTCCGGTGGTAAGATCTCATCATAACTTACATAACGAGCCCAAACTCGGCACATCTAGTTCGATCCGTCGCTGAGTTCCAGTGACAGCCACCGATGTAGACCTTCAAGTCACCATCAAGTCCGGAGGTAAGATCTCATCATAACTTACATAACGAGCCCAAACTCGGCACATCTAGTTCGATCCGTCGCCGAGTTCCAGTGACAGCCACCGATGTAGACCTTCAGGTCACTGCATCAAGTCCGGTGGTAAGATCTCATCATAACTTACAAAACGAGCCCAAACTCGGCACATCTAGTTCGATCCGTCGCTGAGTTCCAGTGACAGCCACCGATGTAGACCTTCAAGTCACTCCATCAAGTCCGGAGGTAAGATCTCATCATAACTAACAAAACGAGCCCAAACTCGGCACATCTAGTTCGATCCGTCGCCGAGTTCCAGTGGCGGTCACCGATGTAGACCTTCAGGTCACTCCATCAAGTCCGGTGGTAAGATCTCATCATAGCTAACAAAACGAGCCCAAACTCGGCACATCTAGTTCGATCCGTCGCCGAGTTCCAGTGGCGGTCACCGATGTAGACCTTCAGGTCACTCCATCAAGTCCGATGGTAAGATCTCATCATAACTTACGAAACGAGCCCAAACTCGGCACATCTAGTTCGATCCGTCGCCGAGTTCCAGTGACAGCCACCGATGTAGACCTTCAGGTCACTGCATCAAGTCCGGACGTAAGATCTCATCATAACTAACAAAACGAGCCCAAACTCGGCATATCTAGTTCGATCCGTCGCCGAGTTCCAGTGGCAGTCACCGATGTAGACCTTCAGGTCACTCCATCAAGTCCGGTGGTAAGATCTCATCATAACTAACAAAATGAGCCCAAACTCGGCACATCTAGTTCGATCCGTCGCCGAGTTCCAGTGGCAGTCACCGATGTAGACCTTCAGGTCACTCCATCAAGTCCGGTGGTAAGATCTCATCATAACTTACAAAACGAGCCCAAACTCGGTACATCTAGTTCGATTTGTCGCCGAGTTCCAGTGACAGCCACCGATGTAGACCTTCAAGTCACTCCATCAAGTTCGCATCTTAGCTAAAAAATACGTAGTCCATAAAAAAAATTTACATCGTGTCAAAATTAGATCACTTGACTATTTTATTCTATTCCCGCAACTAACACGCAATCGCTTGTGTGTGTGACTTTGTTTCTATGTAGTAGTTCAGTTCTTTGCCTGCTAATACGTAACCGCGGGGGGAATTTTTGCGCAGCAACGACGTACGTCCATCCTCCATCACGTCTCGGCGGGCACTGGCGGGGCGCCCGGCGAGCGAAATAATGCCAATATTTTGGGTTTTTTATTTCTTGGAGAAAAATTATAACGAAATTTTAAAATCTGATTTTACCATTCACTTCTAAATAATGAGCTGTTTTTATTTATATAAGTTTCATATAAATTCATTGTGAAATCTCTAAGCAGTGGACGTTTAAAAATTGTGATTTAGTGTCATGTTTGACATTTTTTTCTATCGAGCCAATTATTCCAATTCGTGTTTCTATCTTTACCATTCACTCGAGGATATGTTCAACTTTAATATTATAATTTTTATTTATTAAAAATATCATAGTTAATGAGACTTTCAGACGTTTGAAAATCATAAAAATTACTGTAAGCCCGCCTTAAGGGTTAAGTGGATAGGTGACCACCATGGAAGACCATAACGAATTCCTCCGTGCCTAGAAAACTACACCAAGTTGCAAAGGTGTTATTCAGAAGTTCGAAAGTCTCACAAACTAAACCCAACTAAGGAAGCTAACCCATGACGCGATGTGACGCGATTCGCCCGATTACAACTACAAGTGAAAATCATCCTTACCACTACGACATATGACATAAAAGTGCAGTTGTCTCCGGGTAGATGAAAAACAAAACACGCTCGCCACGATGACGTCAAGTCAATCGAATTTCATCATTATATCGTAGTAGCTAGGTCGATTTTTATTTTTAGATAATAGAAATTGCAAATCGCACGATTCGCGTCATGGGTAAGGTCCTTAATAATGAATTATATTAAGAGGATCGTCTACCGAGCGCTCGTCCATACTTAAAGAGAAAACGTTTTCCTACCCCTAAATGTTATCCTATTTCAATGATTTTTTAGAATGCTTCAAGTTTAGTTAGTTAATGTTATCAAAAACTTACGAATTTTTGTGAGATACTCGTAGTTCGCCGTTTTTAACTAGTCCGTAAGATTATCAAAAAATATTGAATCTGGTTTCTATTTCGGTGAATTGACGCTTTTAAAATTCGTCTTCCTTACCGATTTCGGCCACGGCGGCTTAGCGGAGAGTAGACATCTGCGTGGGACATATTACAATGCACAAGTGTGTCTCGTAGGCCAATGAGACGTCAATCCGACACGGGCGTAGGACCGCCACGGGGGCACATTATACCGCCTACTTTCAAACTCGGGGCTGCTACTGAGAAACCAATAAGTGCCAACCACCACCCCGGTGACAAGCTCAAAGGGGGCAGATGAGAATAAACCAGAAATTCCAATAGAAATAGGTACCCAATAGCACTTTTTGCCCGACTCGGGAACCCAGGAGCCCACGCTCAGCAGTCGCGCTTACGGCCACGATACAACAAATATATAGCATGTAAAGTAAGCATATTACATCGTGTAAAGGTGGATCTAGACTTGGCGAGGCATGCGCTCCGCACGGCGCACAACGCATGCCTCGCAAGGTGTACCTTTATATTCGTGGCGAGGCATGAGCTACGCACGTGCGAGGGCTAGCCAACGTATGTCGGCAAATGCTTCAAGATCAAAGTGCCTCAGTGCGAGCATTACATTAGTTGTGGACGTAGCCGCGCATACGTTGTGCGCCGTGAGGAGCGCATGCCTCGCCAAGTCTGGATCCACCTCAACACCAAATGCGCAAAACCTCTCGTGGGGTAACTCAGCCCATGTTACTGAACAAGTTTTGTTCTAAGACTTTTCTGTTTTAACCGACTTCAAATAGAAGGAGGTTATCAATTCGACGGAATGTTTTTTTTTTTTTCTTTTATGTGTGTTTGTTACCCGATTACTCCGCCAATTGTGGAGCGATTTTCAAAATTCTTTTTTTGTTCGAGAGGAGATACTTCAGGAGTGGATCCTGGAGAAATGGAGGGCAACCCTCAAATTTTATAGGCCTATACATCGTTTTTCGCAAATTTTATGAAGTAATTTAAGTATTTGCGTATGGTAATCATCATCTCATGTAGCTGAGCTGATGATGGAAGGTAAAACTCCTCTAGTAAGGACTTGGCATCGACTGATTTAGTCAATTATGTTTGTGTTCGCATATCTCCGGAACTACAAGTCCGATTTAAGTAATTCTTTTTTTGTTGTACTAGGTATCGTTCAACTTAGGGAATACTGCAAGTTTCATCAAAATCGGTTCAGTAGTTTTGGAGATAGGGAATGAATGTAAGAGATTTTAACGATGTTATTACCGGTGTTACGGATTACAAAATTCTAGTTGTCATGTAAGAAAATGATGTAAGTACACGTATTTGACAAGATAGTTGAATATTTAAAATAAAAAGAGTAAAATAAAAACTTTTCAAAAAAAAAATGTAACCGCCTTCAAAAACAACCACAAAAAAGGGTAAAATAACCTTCAAAACTTTTCTTTCGGAAGTCGGTGGCAAAAAGACAATGAAATTAATAAAAAAAAGACACTGATTTCCGAAAGAAAAGTTTTGAAGGTTATTTTACCCTTTTTTGTGGTTGTTTTTGAAGGCGGTTACATTTTTTTTTGAAAAAGTTTTTTATTTGCGAATTTCCAAAAGTCTTAGAACAAAAACACGTTGTAGGTATAGGTACTACACAGGAAAATCGTTTGAAAATTATTGTATTGAAACTGTTGACATAACGTGACTTGCCTCCGTTACCGGAAAGCGACTACCGTAATACAAATTCCAATAATTTATCCTGAATTTGTTTAGCAGTAGAGTAGCTTAGACACGAAAGTTTTAAAATATTGGACATTTTCCAAAGAACATGAGTTTTACTTTAGTAGGTGATTTCCATATTTTATTGTTGTTCAAGTACAAAAGGGCACATACAAACTATAAAAAGTCTTCGACTTTGATAGGATGACAGAATAATATTATCTATCTACATAACAGGGATAATTATTTAAAATGGTATGTCTATGAAAAATAAATTATTAGAACTTCGTCATAGAATTTTGTTATGAAGATGTTTTACTTATTTTCTTTTTTTTTCTTTTTATGATACTGTGTGAACTTGGGGCGTGTGCGCGTGTGCCAGTAAACGTATTTTACTTTGAAATTTAAAAAATATAAAGAGCCTCACGCTAGGTAGAACTTACTTTCTTATGGCTGACGGCTGACTGACTTTAACAACATTAAAATTACATCATCTGTACTCTTTGGTGATACCCTCCCAAAAGTTCACACTAGATTTCGTAGTAATATTGACGGCTTGGCTATGGCTTTGGCTGGCTGGCTGGCTATGGCTGACTATAGCTGACTGGCTTTGGCTGGCTATGGCTGGCTATGGCTGACTATAGCTGGCTGGCTATGGCTGTCTATGGCTGGCTAAGTGGCCATGGCGATGGCTGCCACTACAGTGGCGATATCTCTGCTAGGCGTTACACATAATATAATTATACATCACAACCGCAACTGGAAATTGAACTGACCACAAACGTTAACAACACATTTAACTTCCGATGTCCAAACCAAACAAACAGAGCATGTTTATTATTGTTGTTGCTCAAAAACATGAACACAATGTAGGTAGAATTAGTGTGTTGGTGCCCAAACAAGGGCAAGCATGTAGGCAGAAATGTTGATTATTATTACGCTCCAATTTTCTCGTTCCATAAAATTGAGTTTGATTTTGTTTCCATGGACACGGAGGAAGTTTCGTACTACTTCTACAGCTACCTCCATTGTGTAAAAAAGTTATGTGTAAAGAAACAGTCAAGTGCGTATCAGGCCATGCGCAATTGCTCAGTGTACGGTCCCGTAGTTTTTATACATGTTTTTTAACTGCTCCAAGTAAATTTTATACGTTAGTTGGTCGACTATCTATCTAGACATAATTATAATAAAACTGTAGAAAAGTCGCATTTGTACAGCCAGTGTGTCAAAGGCCAACCAATAGAACTATTTCCAGCATTTTTAGATTTTTTGTCTGTTTATTTGTACGGACATCACGTACAATGTACAAAAGCAATGTAGATAACCTCATACACAACGATTGAGCGTAACTTGAAGTAACATTAAGTTTTTGTTTCATTGCAATCGGTTCAGTCTATCAAAAGATATTTGAATTTAAAGTATCCCAGAAGTAAAATTAGGGTTAGTACACTTTCTCACAAATCGAGAGTCGCGCTTAGGTCCGCAAAGAATTATTCTGACTGCGGCTTTGCGCTTCCAAGAAAGCAGCGAGGACCAAGAAATTGTTTTAGGAATAAATTGTTTTTACTTCAAGAATACCTCCAACTTTCCTTTCTCTTTTAAACGAGTGCAAGTCCCAGTCAGTCTCCGTTATAAAATGACGATTAATAAAACTCAGGGACAGACATTATCCGTTGCGGGTGTGGACCTTAGTATTGGATGTTTTCCCATTGTCAAACGTAGCTCTTTCACGCGTAAATAACCCCAGTTACCTTTTTGTGTGCGCTCCAGATGGTTTCACAGCTAATGTTTTTTATAAAGAAGCACTAGCATAAATAAAAAAGAAATGTATCCAACAGCGCTTCGCACTAAAAGATACATTGGTAAGTTCCGACATCCATTCGAACGAAGTCGCGGGAAGTAGGTACGTCTTATAACCACATTATATCACAAAGTTATGCCGTATAAAAGCCGATGCTGGGTCTTTGAATTTTTGTAACATTTGTGACATATAGGTGTATGAAAAATACTTTTTCAAAAAAAATGTAACCGCCTTCAAAAACAACCACAAAAAAGGGTAAAATAACCTTCAAAACTTTTCTTTCGGAAGTCGGTGACTTTTATTAATTTCATTGTCTTTTTGCCACCGACTTCCGAAAGAAAAGTTTTGAAGGTTATTTTACCCTTTTTTGTGGTTGTTTTTGAAGGCGACATTTTTTTTTGAAAAAGTTTTTATTTTACCCTTTTTAGTTTAAATATTCAACCACAATTCTTGTCAAATACGAGTACATCATTTTCTTACATGAGCACTAGAATTTTGTAATCCATAACACCGGTAATAACATCGTTAAAATCTCTTACATTCATAATTCCCTATCTCAAAATCTACTGAACCGATTTTGATGAAACTTGCAGTATTCCCTAAGTTGAACGATACCTAGTGCAAAAAGAAGAAGAATTACTTAAATCGGACTTGTAGTTCCAGAGATATGCGAACACAAACATAATTTACTAAATCAGTCGATGCCAAGTCCTTACTAGAGGAGTTGTACCTTCCATCATCAGCTCAGCTACATAAGATGATGATTACCATACGCAAATACTTAAATTACTTCATAAAATTTGCGAAAAACGATGTGTAGGCCTATAAAATTTGAGGTTTGCCCTCGATTTCTCCAGGATCCAATCATCAGATCCTGAAATAGTGACAATGGGACCACTCCTGAAGTATCTCCTTTCGAACAAAAAGATAATTTTGAAAATCGGTCCACTATTGGCGGAGTAATCGCGTAACAAACACACAAAAAAAAAATGAAACACCGTCGAATTGATAACCTCCTTCTTTTTGAAGTCGGTTAAAAATCGCCATCGCCTATCGCTTCCGTGAGGACACGGGGGACTCTGCCCAAGTAGGACAAATCTTTACCGTGTCCTTCATGCGATCCGCACAGTGGTGACGACCGGGCGGATCTTCCTGTCCAATTTGTCTCCCGAACCATTCGTGTCCAGTGAGGAAGCCCGGCGTCAGACGGAAGAAGTGGAAGTGGATACCATGGGGTATCTCCAGCCACTCCTCAAAGAGGGGTCTCACCGCCGCGGCATACCCGTTCAATTATAAGTACCTACATTTTAAATCCAACACTATTTCAGAGGGTTAAAGTACAATTTATCGTTGTCAAAACTTTTCACAACTTAATGTTATTGTAAACACTATTCATCTTTTTTTTTTTTTTTACGTGGCAAAATCATCAAATGAGTCCTCCAGCCCCGGGCAGGGCGGGAGGGACTGTCAGACTTCTACTGACTAAAATCCACGGTGTCCTTCAGTAGCCTGTTATGTTCCGGGGTCACGGTAAGGAAATAATCCCGCGACCCCGGCAGGCTTTGGCCCTCTGAGAGGGGGCCCCGTCATTATGATGACGCTCCTTGAGGCGCGCGTGGGACACAACGCGCCGTCGACCCGGGCATGGTCCATGGTCGGGCAGCGAGTTGCCCTTTACTCGCTGCCCGCATGCCCGCGACACTATTCATCTTAGATTTAATTTAATAAAGTGGATGGCTGAAACCTCTTCTGTTATTTGAATAATCTAAATAGCTTTAACAACGAGTTGTTTCATTTACGTCACTTTATAACGGAGACTTGAATAAATCATTTTCTTCTGTGAGATGTGATTGGGCGTTTTTCCATTAGACGGCACGGTGACGGCGCCGTGCCGGTGCCGGGGAAGCAAAAATGTATGAAAACGTATGACTCGTTTTTGCACTTACCGGCGCCGGCGGGCGCCGGCCCGGCGTTCAAACATTTTGCTTCCCCGCACCGGCACTACGCCGGCGCCGCCGCCGTCGCCGTTGCCGTGCCGTCTAATGGAAAAACGCCCATTGATTGAAAGGCAATAACTAAGCTTTGCCAATACCCAAAAGTTGTTTGACTATCGGGCTTCTAACTTTTCGTGTCAGCGTTTAAGTGTGATCCCATTTCGGGATAAACTTTTTTTGGGGTTTTGTAAATCATCAAATTACTTTTCCAGCTCTGGGTGGAGTGGAAGGGACTTTTCCTTCCTTTGTGTTTCAGGGCCGCGATAGTTCTTGCTAATACTCCCGCAGCCCTGGCAGAAGGCCCATCACCTTTAATGAACGGATTGTTCCCAAAGGGTATTGAATGTATTGTTCAGAATATATCCTTTAATTAATGGTTTATAATTAAATGTCAACCCCACACTAAATCAGAATTCTGTAATTAAGTTTGGGACATATCAAATGCGGAAATTCGAAACACTTTACCTTAGGGAAATTGAGCTTGAATTGAAGATTTGCAACGCTCTAGACACACATTTGAAATATCTAGAGTCGAACGAAAATGCCATTAATTTTCACGAAGTCTTTAAATGTTCATTTGAACGTCCATCATCGTTATTGATCTTTAGGTTGGCCCTAGGTAGTATTAGAACCCTCCCAAGCGCTGATGTTGGAGTGAAACCTATTTACTTGCGCAAAAAAGTATAGGTAATCAATCTAGGTCGAATAAAAAATATATCATAAAAGCATTAAAGTCTGCGTCGAGAAGCGTAAAAGCTGCAAGCAGATGGCCTTGCCATCAGCGCAAGACGTTCAAGAATGGAATAAAAGATTCAAGCTTGCCAAGCAGTACTGCGGTAGCCTGGTTAGTAAACCGTTCAGGACCCTTATCACGAGTTTTCACTATTTTATACTTTACAGCGTCAGAGCGTCTCTCCATTTACAGCGTTTCTTGTATGGAAAAATGAAACAGTGCTTCTGGTGTGCGAAGAAGGAACTAATTTTTTCCTTGGTCAATTTGGAAATGTCAAAGTTCCAGTTTACTTTACGTCAGAATAACTGAAAACTCATGAGGCCTCTGGGCCTGTAGCCATGTAACAATCGATAAAAGCAAACGCTGAGTAGGCTTTAATAGATTTTTAACTTAATGAACTTGTGTATAAAGTTGAAGATCTATTGAAGCGCAATTTCATAGCGTTGTCGTTCGTTCCAGTCACTAACGCTCAGAAATCTTAAATAGATTTTCAACTTTAGGCTCTGACTTTACAGTTGAAAATCTATTGAGGAATACCGAGCGTTTACGATTATCATTACCGACTTGTAGTGACTTGGTTAGGGGGACAGGAGTCCCAAGTAACACATCAAAGCATTATAACGGCAGTCTTACAGCATTTCTGTAGCGTTTAAGCATTTTGAAGGTAGCCCTATATTAGCCCTACAAACGTTTGTACGGCTGATATAACTCTTATTTGGGCACAAATTATACGGCTTTAGATCCTAAATGGGTTCACATAGTTGTTTAATTGCATTATATAAGCATTATATAAGCATTATTGTGGTCAAGGAAGATGCCAATCGCATTTTAAAAGCATTATTACGGTCAAGGAAGATGCCAATCGCATTTTAAAAACATTATTACGGTCACTGAAGATGCCAATCGCATTGTAAAAGCATTATACTGTCATTATTTTTGATAGTGAAGATGTTAATAGCATTACAAATGCATTAGAGGAGCATAAAAGTGAAGTAAAAGTATGATTGTAGCCATTTAAGTGTTCACAGTTAGTAAACCCCACATCATTGCAAAAACATCTCTAATGCCACTTAACTACTTTGCCTTTTTATTATGGACGAACATGGACAAACTAGAGTAACTGATGACACCATATTTGTTTACATTAAATCAAAATTTATATAAGTTTTAGACTCTGAAGTTACTTTCTGCCTTCAAATTTTACTGCGCAGTGAGGTTTACTGTTAATATCTATATAAGTTTTATGGATATTTTTCACGCGCCTTCGATATTTTGTGATTTAGATAAAAAATGTTGTTTTAAGATATGTGTGAAATAACCAAAACAATAATGTATTTCGAATATAGAACAAATTTTGAATAATTAACATAATAGTATAGTTTGGGCAGTATTAATTTAAGTTGTATTAATATTATAAAGGGTTATTTCTTTTAAAAATAGGTCCGAATGATAATATTTTTAGGTTAGAAAATATTTCCAAAATGGTGTCGGTTTATAGCAGCCGTAATATGAATGTTTAAACAGCTTTACGCGTTACAATAACTCACGTGACAGCTGCTAGCCATACAAAAGAACTCAGTTGATCTTTAAAAATGCAGGCATTACATTGATTCAGGTTGACACCTTTCATTGGCCCTAGGCTTTTACTTAGCATTTAAAAATGCCAATATAGACCCTAAGGCACTTTAAATACCCAAAAGCTGTATAACTGATTTAACTAGCATTATAATGGTTCACGTTGATGCTATAAAAAAGCATAAGGCCTTTATTTACTTCACGAAATGCCATTGTAGACCCTAAGGCACTAAAAACAGCCAAAAGCTGTATAGCAGATTTGATCGGCATTATAATGGTTCACGTTAATGCTATTAAACAGCATTAGGCATTAATTTACTTCTTAAAATGCTATTGTACATCTAAAAGCACTAACAACAGCTGAAAGCTGTACAGCTTCGTTGTAGCTTGCTGCACTAAGACTTCAGGTTTTATAACAGGATTCTGATATGCCATTATGCAACCGTTATACAGTGTAAAGCATTAAAAATGCCAATATAAAGCGTCAAGACGCTCGGTGAACTTATATACGAGTCTATAAGGAGCTTAAGCTCTATATAAGTTTAATATTCGTTTGTTATAATGCTGTTTGTGTTACTTGGGGTACTTATCCTGAATGACGCAAGTTCAAGTCCTGTTCACAGTTTCTATCTCTCTCGCAATTTTCGTTCGTTGTGAAACGAGGGCTATGTGTCACGCTTTTTTTCAAGATTATTTGTATTGATTGTCTGACAACTTGAGTAACTTATTTGGCCAACACAAATGTCCTTTCTTTGGTATTGTTCGTCGTGTCATTGAGCTCATTAAATTGTGAGTCGAGCTACACGATAACTGACAAATGCTTGCGCTGACTGGACAGGTCCACTCAGTGAGGTTCTTTCTTCATAAGACCATCTCAGACACTAACCTACAAGTTCCCCGTATGACATGATCGATCGCATGACCAATGTTATGTCTGGACTTTAAAAGAGACAGTGACCTTTCAGTACGTTTTGGATGTTTCTTCTCAAAGTAGTCAGGTACGAAACACCGGCCTCATCTTATTTGTAAAAAGACGATATTTAAAAGTGTTTATATTAGCTTACTTGCAAAAATAAATATCATTTCAGTTACATTTTCTTTCCTCAAAAAAAACTGACTACCAGTCTTTCCAAGGGGAATCATAACACCCAGTTAGAGGATTGTGGAGGTCAGATAGGCAGTCGATCCATGTAAAATACTGATTATTTTGCAGGGAGCAACTGCCTATTTTTAGCAAAATTCAGTTCGACTGGAAGCCGACCCCGAAAAGTTAGTCAATTATAGAAATGCTTGACATGTATATGATAGAATTTTCCGGATACAATGTTTGCAATAGAATTTCATTTCAATGCATCGTTTCTGCATATAGAACGGATATCGCGTTTTCAGATCATTCATCGATCATCGGTTCACATGTTGAAACGTTTCAGCTATAAACATTATTTTGATCACAATTTTATTGCAAGGTTTACTCCATTTTACGTGTTACTGATATCGAAGGCCTGCGGTGGAAAGCAAGAACGTGTGGAAATGGTGCGAGAAATAAAAGCTATATGTTTTTGCTTTTAAGCACTATTTGTGAGGCAAAAATAGCAATCTTTAAATGAAATCAAGGTAAACTTGGTAATACGCCCTAGTTGACAAAACGCCCCGTCATTCTAGTACCTACATATTCAAACTTTTTGCTCGGAACTACACGCGAGGTTGGCCGCTGTTGGCGTACAACACGGCCGTCGGCCTCTGCGGGCGTTTTGTGAACAAGGGCGTATTACCAAGCGTTACCCTAAAGCCGCTATCCACTGGCGTTTTACGAGCGTTGGCGTCACGTCGGCGTCGTCGCGAGTCGCCCGGCAAGCGTTAACGTTCGCTGAACGCAACGATAACGTCACGCACTTGATACTATTTGAGTACCCGCTTGTACTCACACGGACAGAGCAGTTGACGTTGCGAGGTCGCAAAGCGAACGCTTGCCACAGAGACTCGCGACGTCATATCGCGCGACGTGATATCAACGTCGCGTCTGCGAAGCGTTGACGCTGCGCATACGTTGGAGAAACTCCAACGGCAACGCTCGTAAAACGCCAGTGGGATAGCGGCCTAATGGTTTGGTAAAAAGTACATAGGCATTTTGAGAACTGACCATAACTGAAAAAAAAATCTATTATCACCACGCATTTTGTACGAGTGATACAGCAAATAAACAAAATACTTGACTGTTTAAATAAAACTTTGTTGATTAATTTTACTGATATTTATTAATTACCAAGCTTAACACTCATTGTTAAATCAAAACACTTCATTGTTCACAAACACGATAAATTAAATTCCAACACAAAATACTCTGTTGAAATTAATCCCAAAAATATTTAATTTCATTACCTGCTATGGGCTCAAAACTTCAAAGAAACTCAAACGAGGTACGTATCTAATTACTTTTATCAATATTTTAACAGGTGCTTCAAAATACCAGTCGATCTTTCTATTTGACTGGGCAGTGAGAACAAAACACATGTAACCCTCTAACCCTCATAAAATGCTAATAGCCACATAAATTTTAGATATATTTTATCTTAAATTGATGTGGCTATTAGCATTAATATAACTTTTGTAAGCCTAATAACTCGAGATGTATGGTCTATTCGGATCCGGCCATATTAATTTGTCGGTGGGTGGTCGACTAATCGACTCAAGTTTAAATGATATTAATAATTATCAACCCGTACAGGGCCCGCGTATTATGGCCCACTCCTTCTCACAGAGAGGAGGCCTGTGTCCCAGCTGTGGGAACATTAAAGGCTGATGATGATACATTATTATATTATCTAGTTTACAAGACGGGAGCTGTGTTTCCTGATAACTATAACCTTGGGGTCTTCAAGTCAATAGTGAACATGTTACTTCTAGGCAAGCGAGCTTCACCGTCGACCATAATTATCTTCGCTTACCAGCAGGCGAGATTAAGGCGAGCCTAGCGTTAAAAAAAATGTACAGGTAGTCTGTGACTACAATAACAGCATGGTTACTCATTCAGGCTCTACTGTCGTCCGTCTCCTGTTGTTTCGGCATATAGGACAAGATGCCAGTAGGGCCATGAGTCAGCCGACTAACCTGCCGTTTAACAACCAGCTACTCGGACGATCGGGTGGTTAGCCCATCTTTACTTATAATCCTATTGAATTTGCACCCATTGTATATGCTAGAGAAAGTTAGGGTTAAGTATTTTAAGCCGTAAAGTACAATTTATGGCCCTATTTATTTTGTACAATAGGTCGCCCGTCAGTGGTAAACCAAACTGTTCAAAATAAGGTGTCAGCTGACTTGTAATATTGGGTACGGTTAGCCGACACAAAATCTGGACAGAAAATGCTGAACAGTCAGCTATGCTGAGTTCAGACGAGAGCGAAGCATTTTGACAGATGTCTCAGCCTATGCTACTCAGCATTCGCCATTTTTCTTTTAGTGCTGTAGGGCAATTCACGTAACTAAAGAAGTGCTGTTGCAGTGCAGTTGCAGTTAAGTTTCGATCAAAACAACGCTTTTCGTATTCTCTGTCGCTGTCAGACACGCTCGCGTCAAGTTCGCGTCACGCGTGCGTGTTTTGGATCTTTGGATCGCAACATGATCGGTATTCTACTATTCGTTTGACGTTTCAAAATGTCAGTATACAAGTTTCAATTCGATCAACGTGCAGTTTTAATGTCATATTCATTGAAATGTAATCGATTCCATTCGATTATTCAGTGGGCAATAATTTTTCTCTCCTGATTTGGTTGTCGTACAGTTGACGTGCAGTTCACGCGCAGCTTACGCGCAGTTCAAAGATTACATACCGTTTATCACTCGAACGTGAACTTAACTGCAACTGCACTACTACTTCATCGGCGCGTCATAAAACGGCTAACCGTAATGGGTACGGTTGGCCGATACGAAATCTGTACAGAAAATGCTGAACAGTCAGCTATGCTGACTAGATTATCGGCTGAAACCATGCTGAGTTCAGACGAGAGCGAAGCATTTTGACAGATGACTCAGCCTATGCTACTCAGCATTATAGGTACTTTTGAATTGTCAAAGACAAATAAAATATAATTAAACACTACAAAATTTTGTTGCTCAGTCCCAGTCACAAGACATAATAACTGTGAAAGTACCGTAGGGAGGAGTATAGATCTCTAAGGAGAAGAACGAGCAAGAAACTCCATGGACACTCTTTTTAGATCGTCAAAATTGTTACAGAACCTTTGTAACATCATTCATTCTGAGATGGTACATTATGTGAGAACGATGTAGCAAGTTAAAAGTGTCCATAGTAAAAATTAAAATAAATAATGCCGCGTACACACCGGGCCAATGAAGGTCAACGAATAGGTCTTGCTAGCTCCCGTTGGTCCCTGCATGGACGTCTTACCGAATGCCAACAATCGTTTGTTGGCGTTGGCCGGCGCGGCAATCCGAAGCGTGGCAGTAACAAAGCAAACAAAAAAAACTTCGTGGTAAAGGCAAAGGTCAGCGAAGGCGTTCGTTGGCTCGGTGAGTACGTGGCATAAAACGCTTTATTTTTTTATAAGTGTAGCCATACAACGGGAAACTGTCGAAGGTTTTTCTGTGTGCAGGAAAGCCGTTAAATTCAATTTATAGATGATTTTGTGTCAGGAAACACTTTGATTTGTACCTATAACTTTTCGGACCAGTCTTGCAAAACGTTTGCAAGTCTTCTGGGAGTTTATAAAGACAGTAAAGTAGTCTGAGTCTGATTCTGAGTCCTTTTTAGCGCAGCGAGGTATTAAAAAACAAACTCGCCATGAGTTTGTTTTTTAATACCTCGCTGCGCTCAGGATTCTACTTTAGAATTCATCGCTATGCCCCATATTCGACATACAGTGAAACAACAAAACTAAACTATTACAAAGCGTTGAAAATCTTTTCCTCAACGCTGCGCTGTCGGTTGATAAAGTGTCCAAGAGGTGGCGGTTTTGCCTCTTCGGTCTCTCTACCAGCTGACAACGTTGAGGAGAAGTTTTTCAATCCTTTGTTGTTATGTTTAAACCGGCTATGAACTAAATATTGACGTAATAGCGAGCTACACAAGACTCACAGCCGTACAATGTTACGCAGAAATATTAGAAAAACTGACCTGAATTGAATAAATTAGGGTAATATCTAGGAGAAAGAAGAAGCCTTTAACAAAGTTATTTATAAGCAGATATATAATCATTGGAACATTAGTCTGTGCGTGTACATTGTTATTTTGGTTGTGTGCAGTGCCCTAACTTACATTTTAGGCGTCCAGTGCGAGCTTCTTTATCTGTGCTCTGCGGCCGTATGACGACGTCCGGCTTGTTCCGGTGAGTGAAAGAGACAGAGCTATACAAGTCGTCTAGCACCATCTCTTTCACTCACTGGAACAAGCCAGGTTTTAAGACGTTATAATACGGCCGCTGGTCCGGCCATATCTGCGCCGTGGCTAGGCAACAATAGGTAGATACACTATTTTCGGCACTGATTGTGGGAAAATAATACTGATTTGGGAATTTCTTTATTCACGGAGCGCATAAGGCCCTTCGTACACAACGCGACGCAAGTTTCCTTTTAATATAATATAGGTACGCGATATTTTTTATATATTTTTATTTTTTGGTTTGATTAATTCAGTGCTGAAATACTGGAAACTCCAAACAAAATATATACCTAGTAAAAATAGCGTTACCATAAGACAAGTCTTGCATACAAATATGACGTCACATTTGTTTACAAATAGCTTGAAAAAAAAATCCACAAGTTCAAACAACTCAGGTACTCGCAGCTTGTATGTAGATTTGTTCAAGTTGCATACTTGCAACTTGTATACAAGTAACTAGTATACTGAAAACGCGGCCATATCTAGGGCCCTCTCCTTTATTTACTTACTAACATAAAGTTTCTGGTCGATGTCCTATTTAATTAAATTCCCATATTCCTTTCATGTTGGACCCATGTCTCGATGTGCGCCCAAAATGTCAGATTTCATTAACAGACCGGAATTTGTCGGGTAAGGGTCACAACGCACATATTACTTAACTATACATCTAACCGTATCAACACGAGCCTTTGCTTTATAAAAGTCGGTACTGAAAAGCACACTATCTGTATCGTAAAGCCGGGTCCAGACTAGTGTGACGTGTAATGTAATCCACCGTGTAATGTAACACGAATTCTACGTGTGGACGGCACTACGAGAGTTACATGTTATGCTCGTAGCTTACCTACACCAGTCTGGACCCGGTTTAACGTTAACGATTCGTCTCGGGAAAAGTACGAGTCGCGGTGTGGTGCCTGCCTGCAGTGGTGCGTGTTCCACAAGCGGTCCTCGCGCTTGAATTCATCTATTGGTCTGATCTGGGGCCGTATTACAACGTCTTAAAACCAGGCTTGTTCCAGTGAGTGAACGAGATGGCGCTAGACGACTTGTATAGCTCTGTCGCTTTTATTCGCCGGAACAATTAAGCCTGGTTTTAAGCCGTTGTAATACGACCGCTGGTGCCAGCGAGATCAACCAGCTCTTAAGCTATTGTCAAACTGACAGACGAACCGAATGCGTGGCGTAGCGTTTTTGTTTGTAATGTATGGAATTGTTTGAAGCCTGTCACATAGAGTATCGGATCGCTTTCGCATTTTTATATGACAGGATTCGGTTCGGTTCGCTATCGCTTGTCTGTTTGACAAAGGCCTTAGCGAGCCATAAGCGCAGCGTCGCCAAGTTGACGTATCGGATTCGTAGATCTTCATTTGTTACGTGCTTACTGCTTACTTTACTTGCTTCGAACGAACGAAAACATCGGTGATGCTTACTTTACTTGGCTTCGAACGAACGAAAACATCGGTGATTAACCCCACGCAAAATACGATGTTTCTTAGCCCAGTTGATGGATACGAAGTTAATAAGATCTTAAAAAATCTAAAACCTAAGAATAGCCACGGAATAGATGAACTTCCACCAATCCTTTTTAAACAGTGCGCCGACGAACTAACCCTACCATTTTTTAAATTGATCAATCAATCATTTGAGGAAGGAAAGTTTCCAGACATGTTGAAAAAGGCTTTAATAAAGCCCATTCACAAAAAGAATTCGAAAACAGACCCAAACAATTATAGACCAATAGCACTTCTTCCCACTGCGTCCAAAGTTTTTGAAAAAGCAATGTGCGATCGCGTATACTCTTTTTGTGAAAAATTTAATATTTTCAATGACTGCCAAAACGGTTTTCGCAAAAATAGATCCACAACATTAGCAGTATATAAGTACATCCAAGAAGCTCTAAACATAATCAATAATAAACAATATGCAATAGAAATACTACTTGATATGACGAAAGCCTATGACAAAGTGCAATTCCAAACCCTGTTAAATAAATTATACGGTATAGGAATACGTGGAAAAGCCCACGAACGGTTTACGTCATATCTAGAAAGTAGAGAGCAATTGGTTGAGGTGGAATTCTACAATAAGAACACAAAGGAAACACAGCTCATAAGATCAGATGTCAGACCAATACAAGCATCAATTCCCCAGGGTAGCGTTATAGGATGTCCCCTATTCCTGATCTACATAAACGACCTCCCCAAAACCATAGAAGGGCCGTGTGTTTTATTTGCGGATGATATTTCTATCCTCACCTCATGTCAAACAAATATAAATCTAAACGAAAAATTAAATAACATTTTTAATAATATAATTAATTGGATGAATGATCACATTCTTGAAATAAATTTTACAAAAACAAAATTAATAACATTCCACCCCTGACAAAAAAATCAGATTAATATAAATTTCATAATTAATAATATAAAATTAGAAATAGTTGATGAATTCACCCTCTTAGGTTTAACAATAGATACAAATATAAATTGGAAATCGCATGTACTTAAACTAAAATCAAAAATATCAAAATGTTCATATGCCCTCCGGGAGATTAAAAAGACAACCGACGTAAAAACCGCAATAGTTACTTATTATGCATATGCCCATGCTTGGTTCACCTACGGTATTATTCTATGGGGAAATAGCACGGACGCTCCTTCCGTATTTATCTTACAAAAACGCCTTATAAGAATAATAACGAACATAGAACCAACAGATAGCTGTAAACCATATTTTAAAGAACACAAAATCCTCACCTTGATTGGCATTTATATTTTGGAATTGTGTAAATTGGTGCGCAAATATCCCGAAACATATAAGACACGAGGAGATATACAAACAAGCCATTCCCTTCGTCATCAGAACAGACTAAATTTACCCCAGTCACATCTTAAAATGCACTCTTCTAGTCCTTATTCAATGTCAATAAAAATATACAATAAATTACCAGAGTATTTAAAACAAATAGAGAAAACAAATATATTTTTAAGGAAAGTAAAAGAATTTTTAATTAACAAAAGCTATTACTCATTAGACGATTTTTTAAATGATAAATAAAGTTTAACTAACTAATTTGACTGAAGGATTACCGAACTATAAACTATAAATACTTAAATAAATAAATGACGGATATTTAATATACACACATCAAAAGTGTCTAGGGATCAAGCATTTTTATGCGGATTTCTTGAGATTGAGATGTGGCTTTGTAATAAATTTATGATTTTATAAATTTATATGGATCCTTTTTGGTGCATTTCATAATTTGAATCAGGAACTGTAAATCAAATTCGAGTAAAAGATGAAAATCAGCTGTCAATATTTTCCCTATAAAAACATACAACGCATTGAAGACATTATTAGTGCTACTGTTTCCCTACTACTGATTAAAACCAACGTTATTATGGAGCGGCGACGTCATTTAAGCAGGGAAGAAATGCTCAGAGCCGTGGGAATGATAGAAGCTGGTTCCCGGCAACGTACTGTGGCTTTAGCTCTGAATACAAGTCAGAGTGTTATCAGTCGACTTTGGACACGTTACCGAAGCACTGGTACCGTGGCTGAGCGCCATGGAGGACGGTATCGCTGCACCACACGGAGACAAGACCGATACATTCAAATCTTAACTCGAAGAGCTCCAACAATAACCGCCATGATGTTAGCCGTGAGGCTTCATCACTCTTCAGGGAACTTAATTAGCGACCAAACAGTCAGAAACCGCTTGCATGAAGTGAACCTTCATTCCCGAAGACCGCTACGGGTACCACCTATAGCAATGCACAATCGTAGGATTCGATATCAATGGGCTCTTGAACACAGAAATTGGGCAGAAGAACAATGGCGTTTCGTGTGCTTTTCTGATGAGTCTCGTTTTGGTATGAGACCGGATACAAGACGTATACGACACTGGAGAACCCCTGGACTCCAACAGCGATTAAAATCCTGCCAGGAAGTCCATCCTTATAGTGGTGGAACCATCATGGTATGGGCGGGTATTTGGATCGGCGGAAGAACTGAGTTGATTTGGATCAGAGGCAACCTCAACGCTCAAATTTATGCTGAGATGATTGTATCAGACGTCATCGTTCCTCTACAAGTGCAAATCGGTCCCTTATTTCAGTTAATGCATGATAATGCACGACCGCACACCGCAAGAGTTGTAAGACAGACTCTCGCCGCAGCTAACATCAATGTCCTGCCCTGGCCTGCTCAGTCGCCAGACTTGAACCCGATTGAGCATGCATGGGATATGCTACAGAGAAGAGCTCTGCCGAATATGGAGGGTATCCAGTCGCAAGAAGACCTTTTTTTGTTGTTGCAACGAACATGGGCGGCCATTCCACAGCGTGATTTGGATGAACTCATTTTGAGTATGCCAAACCGATGTTCTTGTGTTGTTAGTGTTCGCGGTAGAAACACGGATTATTAATTGTTTAAGTTACCCAATAAAATTTTAAAGAAAACTGTTATTTCAGTCTTTTTTTCGAACTTTAATGTTAGTGGTTCAAATGTCAAAAATCCCTTTATTAGGAAAATGGCAAATTTCTTTATGAATGCAAAGGTGACTTGGTTTATCGTTACTCTGACAAACGATAACACTTTATTTGATGAATCCTTAAAGAACATTTTAATTAATATCAATCAGGAGAAAAGTTATTGCAAAAATATATGTTGATCCCTAGACACTTTTGATGTGTGTATTACTACAAAAATAAATAAAATATTAATAAGTAAATAGAATATAACTGGAAACAAAAATTTTTTTTTTTTTTATAAATTAAAATTACATTATATACAATAAAACATGATAGAATATTACTATATAAATTAATGACATCTACACATTTTTGCTGTTTTAGTGCAATGGATAATTATAATCAATAAAAAACGCTCTTCCTCTCTCCAACCATATCCAAACTTTGCTGTGCCCGACAGGGTCCATAATTGTTTCTCTCTAATTGTATCTTTACCACCTGTATATGTACATTATGGATTGCAATAAATCATTTGAATTGAATTGAATTGAATTTAGGTTGACGCCTATTTGTTGGCAAGCCGAAGGCCGATACGGTGACGATCCCTTTCCGAGTTGATATGTGTGTAGCGACCCGATGTAACAGAATTTTCCCTAAATATTTTGCTGAGCCGGAAACTTTGCTTTTCTATGTCCCACATGTTTCAGTTTTATTGTACTTTTTGCGGCATAAAATCATGAAACAAGAATCTTTGACAACCTAATTATTTTTTAACATTTACTTTTCAAGGGGCTCGCGGTGAAATAATAGCGAAGTTACCTATGAGTCGAACTATTAAAGCTGTCGCGCTTGCCTCGGGCGGCCGGTGGATGGGCGACCATTCATTACGTAGCGGGTTTTTTCCATACCTCGGAAAGTACTTTAAGCTGCTGGTCTCAGCTTATATACAGATATTTGGCAGTCCTTATAAGCAGTTCGTGGCTTGAAAGCCTGACGACCCAGTCTAGTCTAAGAGTATCGTATTATCTTCAACATAACTACACCATGGTTTGTTAAAACAGGTTCTACACAATCTGGTGCCATATAAATTTCATACATATTTTTTGAAGTATCAGTATGAAAAAAGAACTAACATCCATCCATACATCCATCCTCACAAACTTACACATTTATGTGTAGGGTAAAACTAGGTAATACGCCCTAGTTGACAAAACGCCCCGTCATTGTAGCACACAAACTTGCTGATCGGAACCACACGCGAGGTTGTCCGCCGTTGGCGTACAACATCAACTACACCTTAGTTGACAAACAAAACGCCTAAATTACCTAGTTTTACCCCAGACCACAGAAATATTAAAAACAGGAAAACTGGCAAGGGGGCGTGTCGGTGACCACGTGGTGCTGAGCGTTTTGGCCAGCTTGGACTTGGACTACTTTATTTTTGTTTCCTATATTACTCCGACTGTATTGTTTTTCATTAAATACATTGCTCTTTTACAACCACCTCACTCTATCACTGAGTGACTGGACAAGCAATGTAAAACTGACATAACGATACCTCATCAAGCCGTAATGTCGCGTGGTGCGTCCGTTGTATTTGAGCGGGAGTAGTACCGCCCCCCGCGTGTCGCGACAACACACAATGATAATCGTTAGTGTGAGTAAATTATACGGAAAAAGTACGCTGTGGTTTAAAGAATAAGGTTTATATTTAAATGACTGAGTTATCGATGGCGCGTGTGTGCACTTGGTGCTGATATATGTGTCATGTTCGTGAACGGGCGCTGTCAGTTGAGACTGGTCATCTCTTAGCTGCCACGGCCTATTTTAATTATTAGTAACTTTATTTTGAATTGTCTTTTTATTTTACTATGGACACTATTAACTTGCCACATCGTTCTCACATAATGTACCATCTGATGATGAATGATGTAACAAAAGTTTTGTAATAATTTTGGCGATTGAAAAAGAGTGTCCATGGAGTTTCTTGCTCATTCTTCTCCATAGAGATCTACGCTTTTGGAATGAGCACCTACGGTACTTTCACAGTTTTTATGTCTTGTGACTGGGACTGTAGCACCATAACTATTTTTGTTATTGTTTTATTTTATGTCTTTTGACAATTCATAAGTGCCTGTAATTGGCCTAGTTGAAATAAACGTTTTGATTTGATTTGATTTGATTTGATTTGATTTGATTTGACTTGTTCGTAGTATTGTTTTGATAGAACTACATGCGCAATATTATCGTTATGGTGGGGCTGTTGCGGCTTCACTGGTTTTCTATACATTTTAAACTCCACGCCATATCTCCTTCTTTAAGATATCTGTGCCCCAGACACATTCAATTTTCGCGGGCATGCTAACGGCGAGTAATGGGGGACTCGCCGTACGATCATGGACCATGCCCGGGTCGACGGCACGATCTGACGGGGCCCCCTTTAAGGGCCAAAGTCTGACTTTCTTATCAGGTGACCGTGACCCTGGAACGTAATGGGCTATTGAAGGATACCGTGGATTTTAGTCAGTACGAGTTTGACAGTCCCTCCTGGGTGGGGCTCATTTGATGATTTTACCATAAAAAACACGCATTCGATTTGCCTGAAGCTTTCTATTATCACAAGTTTTGCATACAAATGTTTGTATGAAAAACTTGTGTATGTAAACTTAACAGTAGGTAATACAGAGATAATAATAGGTAAAATAATAATTTAACAGTCTAATAAAAATGTTACTTAAGGAATTGAGTTACGATGCAATATTACTCACATTAATTGCATTATAAATTTTCCAGTAACTTAGAGAAATATGTGAAAGTAACAAAATTAGCTGACTAAAATAGTTTAATCCATCTTATCTCCATTTCTTAAGTACTTCATTATACAATTACATTACACCAACATTAATATTACTTAAAAATAGCTTGCTCTAGCGGCTTGAGTGAAGTTTGGTATTCCCAGGGGATCTTCATACTGGGATGAAAAATATCCTATGTGGTAACACATAGGGTTTGGACTTTGTAAGAACTATGTGTCTGCCGTGTGCGAAATAGGCGGCGGGCGGCAGCCTACTGTGAAACCCGTTCACAGTGCGCCCGCGTGTGCTAACAGTTTCATACTACAAGCACATGCGGGCGCACCGTGGACGGGGCTACTACGTAGAGTGCGCCAGGCTTGACCAAATCATATTTAAATTGGCTCAGTAGTTTTTTCTGAAGTAAAATAAAGATTCATCCATCCATACAACTTTCACATTAGTAAATAGTAGTAAACAATAA
Source organism: Agrotis clavis (assembly GCA_954870645.1). Classification (NCBI taxonomy): domain Eukaryota; kingdom Metazoa; phylum Arthropoda; class Insecta; order Lepidoptera; family Noctuidae; genus Agrotis; species Agrotis clavis. Next base: position 17,619,719 of record OX940925.1, read on the forward strand.
TTTTGTGTAGAAAATGCGAAAAACCAGTGGCATACTGGCGTAGCTAGGCACGAAGGGGCCCCGTATCAAACTTCCCCCAAAATCAACTTGTTTGGGGCCCTTCTACCTAAGTGTATAGTTTTGCAGAATAAAGAAAATAAAATACTGACTCGTATAACTAATGCTATTGGCATCAGGCCATTAATATAATTTAGAAGGGAGCTAGAAAATTGAGGATGCTGAAATAATATTTTTGTATTGGATGGCTTTATCGAGGAAGGCTATAGGCTATTATAACATCACTTTACGACTAATGGAGCCAAACAGCGGGTGAAATCGGGTTATAATATCATACTTAATAAACTTTTGGAAGTAATTTAAAGGCAAAACGCTGCATTTGTAGCTTTCAGTAAAATTTACGAGACGCGCTTTATGTAATTTATTTGTAACGTAATTCAAGTGTACACACACTGTCCATGTTAGAACTTAATTTGAATATATTCCTCACTTTAATATTCCAGTTTCATAGTTCAATTTATACTAGCGTTAGAAACGTTAAAAACTTCATCTATGTATGAAAATTAGACTCTATTTTTAACTAAATTAAGTGGTTATTCGTCTTTGCATGTAATTCATCGTAAGCATCGATTATATCGATATTCAATGTAAATAATTCAGAATAACGAGAGAGAAAATTGTGTTGACGACAATTTCTCGTGTTCATTTTCGCGCCATTACACTGATTTTGGTTTTACCTTTATTTGTTTAGGAATGATTAGGGATTTATTCTATTTTTGGAGCAAAAATAAGCTACATGTGAATACGTTTTTTTGGTGGTAATTTAATTAAATGAGTCCTCCCGCGCTGGGTGGAGTAAAATTAAGGGACTGTCACCACCCTGTTTCTCCACATGCCCTTTGCGTTCTAGCGTAAAACATGGTAATACACCCTAGTTAACAAAACGCCCCGTTATTCTAGAACTGCTAATTTGCTGCTCGAATACACACGCGAGGTGGCCGCTGTTGGCGTACAACATGGGCGACGCTGAGGGCCATTTTGTACTCGTAAATCAACAGAGAACAGCATCTGTTGTACGTTTTACCCTAAAGGGTTTAATTATTGAATGTTAAAACTAGAATTACATTAAAGGTATTGCTTGTATCTTGCAGATATACACTGTTTTTTTTCGTGTATTCCCGTTCGTCCACTTGACTTCGTCCCACTAGTGGGACGAACGGGAATTCGCTAAATATTTTCCCGATCGTCCCACTAAATTTTTTGAGTGGACGAACGGGAATAATTTATTAATTTTTTTTTGAAGTTCTATTGGTCCCACTAAATAATATAAGACTGGTGGTTTTAATTGGTAAAAAAAAACAAATTTGGAATAAAAATCCGTCATTAGTATGTGCTATTAATGGTTTTTTCATAATAGTAAAATAAATCAACAGCTATATTTTGCATAAAGATAAATAATAGTATTCCATGTTTTGTTCTAGTGATGAAATTCTGTTAGTCTGTGGAATATGAGATATAAGGAAAAGAATAATATAGCGCTTGTCGAGAACGAAGTGGAGTAAAGGACAAGAAAACTACGAAACAATGAATAAACATATTTCTGCACAAATCTTTTTAGTGGGACGAATGGCACTAATCGAAAAACATATTCCCGTTCGTCCCCTCTTGAATTAGGAGTGGGACGATCGGGAACAAATTAAATATTATTTTTGTAAATTCCCGTTCGTCCCACTAGTGGGACGAAGTCAAGTGGACGAACGGGAATACACCTTTTTTTTTGCAAACAAAAAAAAAAAAAAACACTGTACATTCCAAATATCGAAATGATTCGATTTATTCGTATGTTATCTATGGATAAACTCAAAAGTGCTTACCTTTTAGGAAATTCTCTCACCAATGTTATTATTAGCAAGTAACAAGGGGCGTTTTATATTATGTATTTTCGAAGTACAATAATTGCTACAGCGATATAGTTGTTAAATCAAAATCAAAGCATTTATTTCTAATAGGCCAGTTACAGGCACTTTTGAATTGTCATAGACAAATAAAAATAATTTAAACACTAAAAAGTTATGGTGCTACAGTCCCAGTCACAAGACATAAAAACTGTGAAAGTACCGTAGATGCCCGTTCCAAGAAGTAGATCTCTATGGAGAAGAACGGGCAAGAAACTCCATGGACACTCTTTTTAGATCGCCAGAATTATTACAGAACCTTTGTTACATCATTCATTTTGAGGTGGTACATTATTTGAGAACAATGTAGCAAAGTTTTTAATTAAAAGTGTCCAAAGTAACAATTAAAACAAAGATAATTAAAAAAACAAAATGATCAATAATTATTAAAATAAACCGTGGCAGCTAAGAGATGAGCAGTCTCAACTGACAGCGCCCGTTCACGAACATGACACAATCATGCATCAGCACCATTCAGCTCAACCATCTTGAAGGGAGCTAAATGATCCAACATACGCGCCACCATCAGCGAGACAATTGAGTGAGCATGACACACTCTCAACTGCCAGGGTTATTCAAGTCAACAAGAGACGTGGGTACCCAGTGAATGACAGTAGACAGTAAATGTAAGCAGGCGTGTTTCTGTCATTTTACTATAAACTAAAAATTATTAATTATGGTGTTTTTAAAAGTTGTTCTTAATTTGCAGTATCACTCTTTAATTTTGAACTTTTATATTCTACCAACTTAGTTACTATTATGTATTTGATATACATAATGCCTTTGTCTTATATGATAAATATACAACTATTTGAGCTATAGGCCGCGGATTCACTGTTTTGTAAGTAACCTCTACAGGTGGCCTACCATGACGCCAAAGTAGTTTCAGTGTGGGAAAAAGACAGAGCTATACAAATCGTCTAGCGCCACCTCTTTCCCTCACTGGAACTACTCTGGCTCTAAGACGTCATGGTAGGCCACCTGGGGGGGTATTACAACGTTTTAAAACCAGGCTTGTTCCGGCGAGTGAAAGTGACAGAGCTATACAAGTCGTCTAGCGCTATCTCGTTCACTCAGTGGAACTACTCTGGCTTTAAGACGTCATGGCCTACCATGACGTCTTAAAGCCAGAGTAGTTCCACTAGCTAGTTTTAAAACGTTGTAATACCCCCCCCAGGTGGCCTACCACCTGGGGGGGTATTACAACGTTTTAAAACCAGGCTTGTTCCGGCGAGTGGAAGTGACAGAGCTATACATTCATTTTTATTGATAAAAACCTACCTAGCTTATGTCGACTCTATTTAAAATAATGAAAGTCAGCAGATTATAAAGTACTTCATCAGAATAATTTAAACATGGCCTCAGAGACAAGAAAAGGGTTGGTTAGTTGGCAAACATTATTCGTTTTTACTATTATCTTGATTTTTCTAGCTAGCTAATGTAATACCTAGGCATTTTTTCTAATATTAGTCAGCACTTTTTTGTTTTCTCTAAATTTAATTTAAAGTTGTGTTTGTAGTATACAGCAATTTTTTTTTCTTTATTTGATCAGGAAATATTATTTTATTTGTTTTGAAGAGGAAAGTTGTGTTAAGATAATTTGTTTATTTTGCAAAGATCGGGTCAAAGTTTTAACAAGCTGTTATGCTGGGAGATTTTAACTTGTTGAACAGGTGAAACTTTGATAATAATAATCAGTTATTCAAAAAACTTAAATTCAATTCCAGTCCAATTAATTTTGGCGTTTTATTGTAATTGAATATAGAGGTCAGAAAGATCGTTTATCTTACAATGTTTACCTAGCGGTAAACCCCGAGCAATGTTGGCGGAGTAAATGGAGGTGGGACATGTTTGGGAGAGGACAGCCTCCACCTCACTACCCACCCGCCGCAGGAGTCGCCCACGGCAAAGGACATCGCGAGGCGATTTCCAGCCACCATAGGCACGGGCATGCGGACGGCAAGTAATGAGTGACTTGCCGTGGATCGATGGCAAATCGTGTTCCACTCGCGCCTCAAAGATCTGTTGCTATGTGATGGTGCCCCTCTTAGAGGGCCAAGGCCTCGGGGTCGCGGGACAGTCTTATCAGGTAACCGGGAGCCTGGAACGTAAAGGGCTATTGAAGGAATACAGTGGAATTGAGTCAGTACGAGTCTGGCAGTCTCTCCCGTCCCACCCTTGGCGGGAGGACTCATCTGATGACTTAAACACGATAAAAAAACGGTTACCTGGGTTGAAGGGTCATCGAACCTACTGGCATTGGTAGGCCTTATCAGGGCCGCTTGGCTTGCGACCACCATCCCGTTGCAGTCCGGTGCCAAATAGTTTTTACTGTGTTCCATCGGTGCGCAGGAGTTGTAGTTCCTTCTTGATGAATTGAGCACACTTCAAATCAGGCCTCATTTTTGCTTCTTGACTCGGAATTGCAATAAATCATTCTTCAACCAGACAACGCCAAAACAGGGTTATGTTATGTTTTTCGTAAAGGGAACACTGTAAGAAATAGGAAAAGAAGAGAAAAAGAAGAAAACTTAGGATTTCAATAATTTCGCGATGGTGGCGCCGCCAGCGGCGGCGTCGTTAAACTTTCCCCTCACATCAAACGACGTTTTTCCCACGTTTTTATACACTGACTTTTCTTTCACTACCACAGGCTCTTAAGTTAAATAAATCATTCTTCAACCAGACAACGCCAAAGGAGGGTTGTTTTTCGAGCGAATGTTTAAGAATTCTATTACAATGAGTCTGATTATGTAAAAAATTTTGTCACACCGTAATTTCCGCCCTATTCTTTGATATCGATGAAAAATCAGCCATGTGAAAGGGTAAAAAGGCTGTAGGGCGAGACGTAGGTTATAAAATATATGAATATGATTTTCAACTGTTGTTATCGGCTTCGTCTGCGTTCATTTCGAAAATTATTTCATGAAAACGTAGATTTCTTTTGGAAATTTCGAATGTGCTGCTTTTGTGTGTGCGTTTAATTTTTAAATTTTTCTATGGACTGAAAATACATGATTAATTTATTTTATTTAGTATCTACTTAATACAATTCAATAAAATAAAAAAGTACGTTCTATGAAAGAGTAACAAAGATCAATCAATCCTTACACATGGTTGTCGGTCAAAAGGAGAAAAGGAGAAGAGTCATTATTTAAAATTAAACCAAAGAGCTCAGAGCAACGTATGGGATTTTTTACCCGACTACGGCAAAGCCAAAAAGAGGGTTATGATTTTTTACAATATTTATAGTTAGTTTAATTGACTATTGATTACACCACTGGCCCCAAGTGGCAAAACAGCGATGCTGCGTAGATTAATCGTAATCTAGTTGAATGGAACATTTTCGGAGTAACTGACGCGGTGAGCTGATAAATCTCGTAAAAGGAATATTTCCTATCAACACAATAATTAACGAGTACAGTTCATAATCCAGACATATTACAGTATGAATTTCAAAATCCCTGTATTCGCAACAAAGGATTGCCCGGTTAAATTTAATTCCACACGCAATTCATCTGGCGGGCTTCCAGAAATTCATCAACAGTGATTTATTGCAAACCTATTACGATTAAGTAGGATTTCTGTTTGTTAGAACAGATGAAAAGCCGCTATGAGTAATGTGTGCAGAACATACAAAGGTAAACAACTCAGTTTGTTGATACTCTAAGTTCACAATGTAGACATTTGTGCTATAAATGTGCGTGTACACTTTGGAGCTGAGCATGAGTGGAGCACGAGCCGAGCATAAATTTGTGTAGTGTGGAGGATCTTACAAGCCTTTAACGAGCGCGCTTCGAGCGTTTGGTTCGTGATTGACTCATCATCAGCTTGTTAATGTTTTCACTGCTGGGACACAGGCCTCCTCTCCTTGAGAAAATAATCCACCACTAGGCCCAATGCGGATTAGTAGATGTCACATGTCTTTGAATTATTAGAACCAAAAATTGGATAGGACATGCCGGTTTCTTCACGATGTTTTTTGTTTGAGAGCAGTGGTGTTGTAATAAATTAATTACACAAAGTAATGCGCCTCGCTGGGTTCGAATCCACGACTTACAACTCGTAAGTCGGGGCCGATATCACTGAGCCACCACTGCTCAACTGTGCTCCGTCTATTGTCGGTTTTTGAAGAACAAAAAGACGTTTGAGGAGTGTGATTGTTGTAGGCTTGTTATTCGTGCACTTTTGACACAGTGAGTAGAGCGGCTCGGCTTGTACACAGTTCGTGCTCAGCTCCTTAGCGTGGATACCTCAAGCAGTCCATGTGTGGTCGACCTAAGAGATTCGCATGATGAACTCATGTTTCAACAGTCAAGGAGCCTTCCTAATGTTAATAAATCTAGCAACCTTCATTTATCTTTTTCTATATTAGGTATGTATTTTCTAAAGATTGTTGTTACCTTTTGTTGGCAATTTCAATATTTTTATAGGCATTATAGTATGACTTCTTCATAATTCACAAAGAAAATATATACCTTAACCTACCTATTTTCTTGTCAAGTGTACATAACGTAAGACTGAATAGTTATTTTATTTCAGAAGAGATTTATTTTTTCAATAGACAATACTTAGTAAATTCAATTTCCTTTTTGCATAGAATATATCTTTTTGTTGATTTCAATAATTATATTTTTATTGTTTGTTATTATTGGTTACTAAACAACTAATATTGTCGAAATAAGATGGTAATAAAAGAAATCTTTCATGGTTTTATTTTGAGAATAACATTTTTACTTAAAACTTTAGTTTTAAGTAATAATGATATCTCGGAAGGAGGGGCTGATTTTTGTTGCTTTTGACGCTATAGGCATCTAGGGCTAATGGAGGCCTAACACGTAAGGGTTTGCATGATGGTTTTAACCTTGCATGCATAACTGACAGGCAAGCCCCTAGCGTGTATGTGTTAAAACTCTACAGTTATCGGTGCATGTATCGGTGATGCGTGCGGTCGGTTATGCGTGCACGGTTAAAACCATTATACAATCCTTATTTAGTGATTTTTCATGATAAAGTTTTGGAACTTTTTACAATTCTTTACATTAAAATACTAGACAGGTGTATCGGGTTTCACTTAAACAAAAAAAATTGTAGAAAGAGATAAAAAATAGATTGACAGCGCAGAATGAGCGCACGTTGTGGTAAAGTTAATAAGTTTGAATCATAGTCAAAGTCGTATATAAGTCAAAATTGTAAGCGAAAATTAATGACTTCGTCGGGTATACGTGTTTCATCATATAAATTGACAACGCAGAGTTAAAATTCCATTCGTGCGTCTCTGGGTCGACACACTCATTTTTATGTTTTAATAAGTTTAATTCTTTTGATTATATTTAGGTTTTTTCTTACCGAACTTTACCGTTTAAAATTATTTATTGGCCAAGAAGTGGTTTTTGTACAAATGCCAGCACATCGAGCTACCACAATCTGTCTAATTTCTGTAATAGATTTTCAACGTTATCACAAAACAAGAAGGTTCAAGATTTGCTCGGTTCGATTGGGAAAATTTGACAGATATTCCGGAGGGTAATGTGCTGGCGTCTGTACAAAAAGCTATGGAATAAAGCCAAACCACTTTGTTTTAAATTACACTGTCTCATTTCTCTTTTCCTCGAAAAGTTTTTAGTATTTACGCAAATTGTCGGTTTTACAAGTTGTAGGCGACCCAGACAATGGGTACGGTTAGCCGATACAATATCTGAGCAGCACTAAAAGAAAAATGGCGAATGCTCAGGGGCGGATCTACTTAAGGCGAGGTTTTCCTGAGCACCGCAGGCATCCAACGCCTACCGCAGCGTCCGCAAGGACTAGCGGATACGTAATGAATTACGATGCGCGATGACACGCGCGCCAAAAGTTGGGAAATCTAGGTAGTAGTTACAGAGTAGAGCAAAGCAGTAGATCAACTTGAATTAATTAGTATAGGTACGTTTGTATGTATCTTTTTTTTTGTTGCGGTATTATTTTGAAACTATGATATCTCCTAAGATATTAAAGTGTTAATTGAAATCAAATGATGTCAAGAGAGCAGTGGTGGCCCAGTGGTATCGGCCCCGACTTACGAGTTGTAGGTCGTGGGTTCGAATCCAGGCAGACGCATTACTTTGTGTAATTTATTTCATCACCACTGCTCTCAAAACGGTGAAGGAAAACAGCGTGAGGAAACCGGCATGTCCTAGAACCAAAAATTCGAAGACATGTGACATCCACCAATCCGCACTGGGCCCGCGTGGTGGATTATGGCCCACCCCCCCTCTCACAGAGATGAGGCCTGTGTCCCAGCAGTGGGAACATTAATAGGCTGATGATGATGATGATGATGTCAAGGGCAATTTTGTTCAAAATGAAATACTTATGACTTATCGTTTTTATTTGGAAATAAGGATTAAATATCTGGTTTTTAAAATGTCTTATATCTTGGGAACCGAGCTTTTCTCGAACCTGGGACCTTGATAAATCGATTCCTTGAGCCGAAAAACCCCTAATCTGTAACTTTCATGAAAATCCTTGGAGCCGTTTCCGAGATCCTGATTATATATAAATATATATACAAGAATTGCTCGTTTAAAGATATTAGATATAATGTAAAACTACCTTCGCATATATTGCATTATTTTCAGAGGTTGGAGTAGGTAGATTGATTTAAGGTCGTTGACGTCAAATAGGAAGGATAATATGGATGTGAAACTTCATATTTATTGTGATAATTGTTCCGGAATTTTGAAATTAGCACGAATTTGTGTTTAAGGTGAAAAACGTAACAAAGTACAGTTTTCAATTTCCTCCGCTGACCTGAAACCAGTTTTTTTTTAAATGAAATATTTAAAACCACATGCTCAAAAATATCCTGTAAAACCAAAAGTAGACTCAACTCAAACTTATTCATTAATATTATTAACAGGTTATACATGACTGCATTCATCTAAAGGCATTTCAGCGTCAAGTGTCACATGGGTGTTACCGACATTAGTAGTCGTTCTGTAACAATAAAACAAATGAAGTTTTTGTTGTTGTTTGTAAATTCAACGGATATCATCAGTAGAATTGTTTTCATTAATTAGGTACAATATAGTTACTTACTCCTCAATTTTAGGGTTATTCAAATGAACAGGTTGTAAAGTAATACTCTATTGACCTTTATTACAAATGTTTATTTTGATTAGTTCGTAATAATTAGCAATAAATCCTTTTTTTAATTAAATAAAAAAGTAGAGAAAATAATTTACTCGTTATCCCCTGAATCATTAGTCGATATACACACATCAAAAGTGTCTAGGGATCAACATATATTTTTGCAGCAACTTTTCTCCTGATTGATATTAATTAAAATGTTCTTTAAGGATTCATCAAATAAAGTGTTATCGTTTGTCACAGTAACGATAAACCAAGTCACCTTTGCATTCATAAAGAAATTTGCCATTTTCCTTTAGGACATTGATGTTAGCTGCGGCGAGAGTCTGTCTTACAACTCTTGCGGTGTGCGGTCGTGCATTATCATGCATTAACTGAAATAAGGGACCGATTTGCACTTGTAGAGGAACGATGACGTCTGATACAATCGTCTCAGCATAAATTATTTTGAGCGTTGAGGTTGCCTCTGATCCAAATCAACTCAGTTCTTCCGCCGATCCAAATACCCGCCCATACCATGATGGTTCCACCACTATAAGGATGGACTTCCTGGCAGGATTTTAATCGCTGTTGGCGTCCAGGGGTTCTCCAGTGTCGTATACGTCTTGTATCCGGTCTCATACCAAAACGAGACTCATCAGAAAAGCACACGAAACGCCATTGTTCTTCTGCCCAATTTCTGTGTTCAAGAGCCCATTGATATCGAATCCTACGATTGTGCATTGCTATAGGTGGTACCCGTAGCGGTCTTCGGGAATGAAGGTTCACTTCATGCAAGCGGTTTCTGACTGTTTGGTCGCTAATTAAGTTCCCTGAAGAGTGATGAAGCCTCACGGCTAACATCATGGCGGTTATTGTTGGAGCTCTTCGAGTTAAGATTTGAATGTATCGGTCTTGTCTCCGTGTGGTGCAGCGATACCGTCCTCCATGGCGCTCAGCCACGGTACCAGTGCTTCGGTAACGTGTCCAAAGTCGACTGATAACACTCTGACTTGTATTCAGAGCTAAAGCCACAGTACGTTGCCGGGAACCAGCTTCTATCATTCCCACGGCTCTGAGCATTTCTTCCCTGCTTAAATGACGTCGCCGCTCCATAATAACGTTGGTTTTAATCAGTAGTAGGGAAACAGTAGCACTAATAATGTCTTCAATGCGTTGTATGTTTTTATAGGGAAAATATTGACAGCTGATTTTCATCTTTTACTCGAATTTGATTTACAGTTCCTGATTCAAATTATGAAATGCACCAAAAAGGATCCATATAAATTTATAAAATCATAAATTTATTACAAAGCCACATCTCAATCTCAAGAAATCCGCATAAAAATGCTTGATCCCTAGACACTTTTGATGTGTGTATATGCGCACTGCGCTTGGCCTGCAGCTGCATTGCTCTAAAAACAATAGAAATCTACGTAATTTTAAAGCTTGGAGGTGAATCAGGGGTTACGGCAGTTAATCTATACATATAATAAAATAGTAGGAAAGTCAAAACTGTACATTGAATATTTTTTGAAAAGAATACTTGGGGTGTGATCTACAATCGATACCGAAGCCAAAAATATAGTTTTTAGAATTTTTGTCTGTTTATCTGTTTGTCTGTTTGTCTGTATGTATGTCCGGGATAAACTCAAAAAGTACTGGACGGATTTGAATGATTTTGTTTTTGTTGTATAGGTATTAAGTCTGGCCAACACATAGGCTATAATTTATCTTGGAAACTTGAACACCTGGTGCAGAACCGCAACGGACCAGCTAAACTATAAGAGATACAAAAATGGTGCGATAGCAAAAATTGTTCCACCTGATGAGCACTCTCTGTTGACGTATAAAAATTGAAGATGCCTTTTCTATTTTATACGTTTTATTTCTATTTCCTATTTCATTTGCTTTAAAGTTTGTTATAGATTCTATAACAAACTTTAAAGTGGGACATCAGGTACCCTCACTTTCTCAACAAATTAAAAAAGAGAATATTAGTTTAGGTGCCTTAAAACCAAATAGGTACAATGCGGACGAAGTCGCGGGCAACAGCTAGTAACTAATATTTTCGAAGGAAATGATCATACTGTGTACACTTCTACACTATGACCACTACCTATTTGACATGTGGAGACAGTAAACCATTATAATAAGTGCGTTCGCGGTGGCTTTATGAACTCTGACATAGGGTCTAAATTCAACTTACATTATTTGATGTGGTTGGTAAATCTATTCCGCGAGAAAAATAAACCATTATAGCTTTTGCGAGCGTGACTTCTTTATTCATATTGACATTGGGTTTAAATTCAACTGTTTTACACATATTTGCGGTTTGTATATATATAGGTTATAGTCTAGGAGCCACTGAAACATCCCACCCGTTCTCCACAAAGCTAGATTTTTTTTTAATTGTATTATTGGAAAGTACCGTTGTAGCAGGCATCTATGTGGTTGCATTATCATTCCTCAAAACGGACTTAAAGTCATTTGGTTTTTGCTCTCACAGTATGACTATATTTTTTTAAAGGGGATTGTCTTAATTTTTCAAACATTCGATTTTATTTTATTTTCTGCTAATTTAGAGCATTTTTAGAAACTAATTTGAATGTTTTAATGATTGGCTCAATAGTATTTTTATTTTTAATATTTTAATTTTTGATATAGGTGACGTCATCATTGTAAGCATTTACGTCTTAAAAAGAAACCCCGTGCAAATATACAGACTCCTAGCACTTGTAGTAACAAAGTTCCATACAACCTATCAACCCCAAAAACAAACCCCTTAGGGGTCGAATTTTGCAAAATCGCGTCGTAGGTATCAAAAGAATCCGTATTCAAAATTTAAAATTCCTAGCACTTGTAGTAACGAAAAGTTTCATACAAATTATCAACCCCAAAAACAAACCCCTTAATAGGGATCCAATTTCGCAAAATCCCACTACGGTGAGTATTTACGCCCTAAAAAGAAACCCCATGCAAAATTTAAAATTCCTAGCACTTGTAATAACAAACACACAAACTATCAACCCCAAAAGCAACCCCTTAGAGGTCGAGTTTCACAAAATTCTCGTATAAGGTAGCACTTACGTCCAACAAAGAACCTATGCAAAATTTCAGTCTTCAAACTATCAACCCCAAATACAACCCCTCAGGGGTCGAGTTTCACAAAATACCACCGTGGTAAGCATTTAGGTCTTAAAAAGAAACCCCGTGCAAAATTAGAGACTCCTAGCACTTGTAGTAACAAAGTTCCATACAAACTATCAACCCCAAAAACAAACCCCTTAGGGGTCGAATTTCGCAAAATCCCGTTATGGTGACCATCTCCGTCCTAAAAAGAAACCTCATGCAAAACTTGAAATTCCTAGTACCTGTAATAACGAAGTTTCATACAAACTATCAACCCCAAAAACAACCCCTTAGGGGCCGAATTTCGCAAAATCCGTTCTTAGTGCTCACCTACGTGGTATAAGGAGGGCTTAGGCCAAATTTCAAGTTTCTTGGCCCAGCGGTTTGGGCTGTGCGTTGTCAGATCAGTCAGTCAGTTTTGAATTTTATATATATAGAATATATATAGATTGCCGATGCCGATATTAACAGATTTAACCGAGATCATGAGGAAATTTGCAGTTACAATAAAAAGTTACTTAGAAGTTTATATTTTTGACATTTACAACTTGACACTTGAGAAAATCAGGGATGTCAGACGGCCACTCAGATTTCCTTGTACCGAGCTGGCTAAAAGCTGGTACTGAATACGAAATACTGGTACATCGGTAAATTGTGTCGAAAATCAAATAGGAATGAAAAACATTTTTTTTTCTTTTACTGTTAATAGAGGGCAGTAAACACTAAACAAGCAGTTTTACCGAGTACAGTGGATGAATACTAACAACCGACTGCGATTTTTTGTCCGTGTTATATTTAAATTCATGTTCAGAAAAAAAAAAAGATTTTTTAGTAAGCAATTAAATACTCGATTGTACCATAAATTTTTTCGTTTATTCTGTATTGTTGGTCAACGGCCAATCTTGGTATTTTTACGTACCAGGACCGAGTAATAGTCTTGGTACATGGTACGTGACACTGAAAACTGGTATGTATACCAAGAAATTGGTATGTCTGACATCCCTGGAAAATACATGCCACTTACTTTTTAGTTTCTGAGGCAAAGATACAAAACTGTGTACGGCCAAAGGTGACGTCATTTGAAGGGCAAGGAAGGTCAAACGTATTTTATTAAAAATATCAATAAAATATGAATATTTTTCCTTTTTAATTAGTCCTAACGATCAGTAACGCTATTCCTCTAAACGGTTTTTCAATCACAACATATTAAAAAAAAATGCCCATTCTTTGTGGAAAACAGGTAAGTCGGATGGTTCAGTAGCTCTCCTACTATTAGTAAAGAGAAATAAATATACAAAGGAGGTTCTAATAATATTGCCAATGCATCCTTACCTTTTTTGTTTATTCAACCTTCAAAGAGCCGGCGATGACAACTTCTTACTTTTTCTGCCCATTTGTTTACAAAATTATAACCTTATAAAATGAACTATACTACGAGGATTTTGAAAATTAAAATATGTACAGGTATTATTATTTAAAATTAATGTTTGTCTCTGTCAGTAATAGAACTTAGCGTGGTGGTGGGTTTGCAAAAAAATTGACGTAAGTCCGACCTCCGACACGGTCCAAGACCGACTAAATGCCAAGGGTCGAGTGTATGAAAAGATGAAATCACCTGATTCTGGACTAAGTGGTATGGTTTCTCATCCTTTCACAATAATACGGCCGCATTCTATCTCATTTTTGATGCTCTTTAAGATGGTATAAGTTTTATTATTCAAAGCCTAGTATAACTCTAATAAAATGGTATCCAAACCATGAGTTGGACCTGTTTTTGCGATTTAATTGGATGCAGTAAAGTGCAAGCAATCGTGTATCGAAGAGCCGCAACCTGTAGACCAAAGACTGAAATATGTAATATGTTTTTTTCAAAATTTAAATCCCTTATAATTAGGAATAAAACACAATACAAAAGGACGGTTTTGCGTCTTACGTCGCCTTAAAGGCTTTTTGGGCTGCAGCCCAGGGCCCCGCGAATACAGAGGGCCCCCAACCGAACTGAAACCAATAGACGATATTGTCAATAATAAAAATTATCTAGAATTTTAAAAAATCCGATCATGAGGTTGGCAACACTGCGATCAATCAACCCGAGTGCGCATCTATCAAACGGAACGGGGAATTCCCTGTCGCTTGTTTTCAGTCGGTGTATTCCGTGTATAGTAGTGTCTATTACTGGGGACTTCCCTCCGCTTATCGCCCGACGCAATTTTGTTATTTTTCCGCACTTCTGCTATAGTCGACTATATTAACGAATTGACTTTGTTATTGTTAGAAATGTGTTTAGTGCGTGTGTTTAGTTTACTAAGTAATAGATAACTTAAAAGTTATAAGGACCGGACCTTTCTTTTAATTTACTAAAATTGAAAGTCTTCAGCATAACTAGACTTCCTGCTTTTAATAGGCAGTAGGTAAGTAAAAAGAATTATAAAACATGACTTTTTATTTCAGTTTTCAAAACTAAATGAATCAAACTCGTTCGATATTTAATTATAATTTGTGAATTGCTACACTCATTACAAAGTAGGTATTAAAATTAAAAGTTCTATCCAGTTCTTTGTTTATTTTCAGAAAAATATCTTATTTTACAATATGTCTGCTAGAAAATATAAAAGTGGAGCTGAAAAAAGAAAATTACAGTTTAGTCGAGAACAAGAAAGAAATAAATGCGCAAAAATTGAAACTTTTTTTAAATCGGAACATATAAACGCGAATGAAATAGCTATAAATCCATTAAGAAACGTAAAGGAAGGTATTTTATGCGAAGAGAATCTAACCGATGGCAGCAAAAAATCGCAAAACGAGGAAAAAAATACAAGTGATGAAAATATGCAAGATTTTGAAAACCAGAAAAAAAATACCAACGATGAAAATGTGCAATATCTTGACTTCCAGCAACCCTCTGGTTCCTCTGAAAATGAAATTGGTGTTCAGCAAAAGGGAGGTAATACCGATACCGAGGTGGAAAGAAATTTAGAAAATATTAAGTTTGAGTTTGAGAAATATGTTGACGTGGGCTTGTGGCCAGATTTGCTGAATAATGATTTTATTAATTTCGTCCTCTCACATGAAATGACTGACTTTCAAAATAAAGATCCGAAGAATAGATATTCAGCTTCAATGAAGAAATATAAAGAACAAAACAGATCTTTTTCAAATAGGTATTTCACTAGAAAAATGAAAAATGGCCAATTACTGGAAAGATCTTGGTTATGTTATTCAAAAAGGGTTGGTACTGTTTTTTGTTTGACTTGCAAACTTTTTTCTAAAACTCCTTCTCAATACACAACCGGATTTTCTGATTGGAAACACATAGGATTTTGTTTAGAAAATCACGAAAATTCTAATGAACATAAGAATTCAATGTTAGTGTGGTTGACACGAAAAGAAAATAAGTCTGTTTTAGACAAGCAGCTTCAGGAGCAATTAAATAAAGAAACAGAATATTATCACAATGTCCTAAAACGGGTTATTGCAGTGCTAAAATTTCTGAGTATAAGAGGCTTAGCACTTAGAGGTTCCGAGGAAGTATTTGGTTCTCCACATAATGGTAATTTTATGGGTGCTCTAGAGCTATTGGCAGAATTCGACCCATTCATACGTGAACATATTGAACAACGAGAGCTGCGACCAAACCCTGTAATATCATATTTATCAAAAACAGTATATGAGGAAATAATTGAGATTATGGGTAAACAGATAATTAAACAAATTATAACTGAAATAAATAACGACGACACAAAGTATTATTCAATTATGATGGATTCAACCCCAGATCTGTCTCACGATGACCAACTTGTAGAGCAAGAGCCCGTGAACCCCAGACCTACGTCATTTTATAAAGGCTGAAACTTTGTCAGCGGATGCTCCCAACACTGGTAAGAACGATGGACCATTATGGAGTTTGGGTAATAGTGGCTTTGGCAGGTAAACGGTACTGAATGTGCGTAAAATGTAAGTTAACTTACGTCATAGTATAAAAGCTGATTTTTATATATAATACTCGGGTAGTAAGTAGATGATGTTTCCTCAGCAGCCAGACACTTATCATGGTGGCAACCCCTTGCCAGACACCCTTAATGTTCAAGAAATTATATAAGTTTACTTACGTCATAGTATAAAAGCTGATTTTTATATATAATACTCGGGTAGTAAGTAGATGATGTTTCCTCAGCAGCCAGACACTTATCATGGTGGCAACCCCTTGCCAGACACCATTAAAGTTCACGAAATTATAATTTAACTTACGTCATAGTATAAAAGCTGATTTTTATATATAATACTCGGGTAGTAAGTAGATGATGTTTCCTCAGCAGCCAGACACTTATCATGGTGGCAACCCCTTGCCAGACACCCTTAATGTTCAAGAAATTATATAAGTTTACTTACGTCATAGTATAAAAGCTGATTTTTATATATAATACTCGGGTAGTAAGTAGATGATGTTTCCTCAGCAGCCAGACACTTGTCATGGTGGCAACCCCTTGCCAGACACCCTTAATGTTCAAGAAATTATATAAGTTTACTTACGTCATGGTATAAAAGCTGATTTTTATATATAATACTCGGGTATCAAGTAGATGATGATTCCTCATTAGCCAGACACTTAACATAGTGGCAACCCCTTGCCAGACATCACTAAAGTTCACGAAATTATAATTTTACCTACGTTATAGTATAAAAGCTGATTTTTATAAATAAAAGTAATAATTAGATGATGTTTCCTCATTAGCCAGACACTTATCATAGTGGCAACCCCTTGCCAGACATAGTATATAATTATAGCCTTCCTCTATAAGTGGACTATCCAACATAAAAATAATTTTTCATATCCAACCAGTAGTTCCTAAGATAAGCGCGTTCAACCAAACAAAAAAACTCTTCTGCTTTTAAATATTAGTATAAATATACATAATAACAATCTTACGATATAATATTATAGTATCTTAGCCATGTGCCCGTGTGTGGCGCCCTATAACAACTGCGCAGATGCGATGCGAGACCCCGATAGAATTACATACTGCTTCGAGCTCTCCTACAACTACCTTACAACCTTGTCTGGCAAGGGGTTGGAACCATCAAAAGTGTCTGGCTAATAAGGAAACATCAACTACTTATTACCCAAGTATTCTATATAAAAATCAGCTTTTATACTATAACGTAAGTACAATTATAATTTCGTGAACTTTTATGGTGTCTGGCAAGGGGTTGCCACTATGATAAGTGTCTGGCTAATGAGGAAACATCATCTAATTATTACTTTTATTTATAAAAATCAGCTTTTATACTATAACGTAGGTAAAATTATAATTTCGTGAACTTTAGTGATGTCTGGCAAGGGGTTGCCACTATGTTAAGTGTCTGGCTAATGAGGAATCATCATCTACTTGATACCCGAGTATTATATATAAAAATCAGCTTTTATACTATGACGTAAGTAAACTTATATAATTTCTTGAACATTAAGGGTGTCTGGCAAGGGGTTGCCACCATGATAAGTGTCTGGCTGCTGAGGAAACATCATCTACTTACTACCCGAGTATTATATATAAAAATCAGCTTTTATACTATGACGTAAGTAAACTTATATAATTTCTTGAACATTAAGGGTGTCTGGCAAGGGGTTGCCACCATGATAAGTGTCTGGCTGCTGAGGAAACATCATCTACTTACTACCCGAGTATTATATATAAAAATCAGCTTTTATACTATGACGTAAGTAAACTTATATAATTTCTTGAACATTAAGGGTGTCTGGCAAGGGGTTGCCACCATGATAAGTGTCTGGCTGCTGAGGAAACATCATCTACTTACTACCCGAGTATTATATATAAAAATCAGCTTTTATACTATGACGTAAGTTAACTTACATTTTACGCACCTTCAGTACCGTTTACCTGCCAAAGCCACTATTACCCAAACTCCATAATGGTCCATCGTTCTTACCAGTGTTGGAAGCATCCGCTGACAAAGTTTCAGCCTTTATAAAATAACGTAGGTCTGGGGTTCACGGGCTCTTGGGCTATTGCTATTGTATTACGATACTGTTTTCGGGGAAAAGTGTATGAAAGATGTGTATCTTTCATTAAAATTAGTAGTCATACTGGCTTATATTTATTTAATATTCTACAAGCCTTTTTGGAAACAAATGGACTACTACTGGATAATTGCAGGGGACAGTCATATGACAACGCTGCTAATATGGCCGGAGTCTACAATGGTGTACAAGCACTACTAAAAGAAAAAAATAAATCCGCGGATTACGTGCCATGTGCTGCGCATTCCCTTAACCTAGTTGGTCAAGAATCCGTGAAGGTTGCAACCGAAATTGTAAATTTTTTTGGAATAGTGCAACAAATATACGTTTTCTTCTCTGCTTCGACCCATAGGTGGGAACTGTTAAATCGTGAAACAAAACTAAAATTTACGTTAAAAAATTTAAGCCAGACCAGATGGTCTTGTCACTTTGATGCTGTCAGAGCTTTGAAAAGTAATTATGATGGCATTATGAAAATTCTCAATAGTTTCGCCGAAAATGACGATGAAAAAGTTGATTTCCGAAAAGAGGCACGAAATTTATTTAATAAACTGGCGAAACTAGAAACTGCAATTTTGATTGTTTTTTGGGAAGAAATTTTGGAGAGATTTAATGTAGTTAATAAAAAAGTACAGAGCCCTGGTTTAGACATTGGTGAAGGCAATAAGTTAATTGTGTCATTAAAAGAGTTCGTGAAAAACATAAGGCAACAATCAGATCAGAAGCTAAAGGAATACGAAGAGAAAGCTAAAAAATTAAGTACTAGTGTGGGAACAGACTACAGTGACATAAATAAGAGACGCATTACTTTGAAATTTTCAGATAAATCTACAGATAAAGTCTCAGTGAACTGCGCAGAAAAATTTAAAAGAGACACGCTTAACGTTGCGTTGGATAAGATGATTATGGATTTAAATAATAGAAGCCAAGCCTATGAGACCTATAGCAAAAAATTTAAATTTTTAATGGATTTGCAAGACAAAAATCAAGAACACATAGATCTGGAAAGTGTACGTAATATTATTGATTATTATCCAAATGACGTAGACGAACATTTAGTGAATGAGTGCATTCAGTTGAAATCTTACTTACTGCAATCTAAGACAGAGTCTTACACCTCTTGCAGTGAAATTTTTTGGCTAATTTATGAAAAGAAACTTGTTGATGTTTTCCCAAACTGCTATACTATCTTAAAGATTTTTTTAACGATGCCGATCACTAGCTGTGAAGCGGAGCGTTCTTTCTCCAGGATGTCGTATATAGAAAACAAATACAGGACAACAATGTCGAACTATCGACTAAATCATTTATCAGTTCTTTCGATAAATTGCGATTTAACAAAGGACCTACAGTGCGATGACCAAATAAAAGAATTTGCAGCACAAAAATGCAGAAAGGTTGCTTTATAATTTATTTAACATAACCATTTATAACCCGTCAATTTATTTTGCAATAAATAATGTTTTAATAAATAAATAAAATATTTTGTTTTCCTATTTTCTTCCTGTACTTAACATAAATATTACATTACATATACCTACATCACTACAGAAAACAGTTTCTTGTCAAAATGGCAATTAGTTGAGTAATTAGGTAGGGCCCCTAAGCAGTATTAGCCCAGGGCCCCACAAATTCAAGATCCGCCTCTGCCTATGACTGACCTACTTGAAATAAATGCTTTGCATGATTGAATGATTGATTAGAAAAAAACATAGACACTTTTTCAAACTTACTTGGCGGATAATCCTTGTAGTTGATTTCACTGTACACAGCAAAAGGTGAAGCGCACACTATGGATATAATCCACAGAATAAGAATAATTCTTGAAGCTCTGGTCAGACCCGCCATAGTATACAGATGGAGTGGATGACAAATAGCCAGATATCTCTCGAGGGAGAAGGCAGATATCGTCAAGACAGAGACGTAGGTAGCCCTGAAACAAAGCAGAAAATAAATTGTTAAACTTGACCTTTTTACAAGATTGATTTCGCTTTCTTTTAAAATAGGAATAGACTGGAATACAATACAATAATGCTCTCAAAACGGTGAAGGAAAACATCGTGAGGAAACCGGCATGTCCTAGGACCGAAAATTCGAATACATGTGACATCCACCAACCCGCACTGGGCCCGCGTGGTAGATATGGCCCACTCCCTCTCACAGAGAGGAGGCCTGTGTCCCAGCAGTGGGAACATTTAAAGTCTGATGATGATGATGAGACTGGAATACAAAAATAGAGTTTGGGGACGTGACGAAAAAGTAACAAATGAACTTGATAATGGAACTTTAATTGATTTTTTTAATGTGTACTTATACTTAATTGTAAGTACTTTTTATAGACTGGAAAAAATCTTGGGAATGTCTTGAAATTATTCTTAAAAATTAATTGGATTCTTCTTATAACATCTCGCTCCAAATTTAGATTTTCTAGTTGATAACTTGTCAAATTAATTTTGGCAGAATTGCCTAAAGTTTTCGACGATGTTTAAAGTACGAGTATCTGACAAGATATCAAAGTCAAATTCTATATTAAGAAACCGACAGTGTCAGCGCAAACACATTGGGCATTTTTAAATGAGATTTTAGCACGATAAAAAAAACAGGCGCCGTGTGTATGGCAATGTATGTTTTAGCCTGAAGCCAGACCGGACATGCGGACGGTGACTAAAAGGTGACTCGCCGTCCGATCATGGACCATGGTCTACGGGCGCGTCGAGTCCCACGCGCCCTTCAAAGAGCTCAAAGCAATCTGACGGGGCCCCATAGAGGGCCGTACCTACTGCCGTGGTATAGAACAATTGAAAGGAACACCCTGAATTTCAGCCAAAACCAGACTCACAGTCCCTTACGCTCCAAGGCGGGAGGTCTCTTTTTATGTTTTTACCAAGCTATAAAAAGACTGAAAACAGGCGAGCGTAAATTTTTAAGTCGCGTAATTTCGGTCGGTTTCATAGAAAAGTAAGTGTTTCGCGGTATGCACTGTACCAGAATACAAAATTACACGATTTACCTACAACTCAAAAATGTACGCTCGTCAGGTTTCATCCTGACAGCGTACCTAACAACAACACCGATCGCCCAATATTTACAGCTGTAATCCTGGAACCAACGTTTTATAAATATTTGACTTGTAATTTTTTTTTTTTTTTTTGTTGAAATATTCGAATTCCAGCAGGACATGGAACACAAATGACCTTCTGATTTAGTACACAAGACGCCTTACCAAATAAGGTCGTCTAGTGTTTTGAAGCCTTAACACGAGTCTTCACATTTTAGTGACGTAAAGTATACGGAGGACGTTCATATGATGGATAAAATTATAGTTCCTCATTCGTACAGGTGCTTTTTAATTTTTCATAAATTTATGTCTACAGCTGGGTACTCACTTAGCAGTGTTGCATGTAACGTATCAGATACGTTATCAAGTGAGTACCTAGGCACGAGCCCGCTGCGAACCGCTCGCTGTAAGCTCGCAGTGACCCGCCGAGTGGCTCTATCACTGCGAACGCAAAGGTGGCTTGCAGTGTGCTCGGACGAGCCGTACCCATTTGCAGGTTGATACAGTATCTGATACGTTACATGCAACACTGCTAAGTGAGTACCTACCCAGCTTAACAAACCTCAAGTACGAATTACGGTAAATAAGTAGAATTCATGCTAGAGCCTCTGTGCTCAAATAAAAATAAAATGAAAATGATTCATAGAGCAAATCTCGAAGGACATTACGCCCAGACGTCTCCAACACAAGTAAAGCGGACTGGGCCTGTTTTTCCACTGCTGGCTACTGGGACTGAGAAGAAAAACACGGATGGTGCTCGGTCGAAGACTCGTTTAATACTCATGCCAAAATAGAACAAAAACTATAAAATAAAAATAGCATTCGAAACATAAAAAAACACTGTATAAAAAAGAATAAAACTATAAAAAGGTGCGTCGCGCACATTCCTCCCCCCTTGTTAGACCCTCAGCTTGAGCAGCTTCTTCAAGGGCCTCTTCAGAATGCCCGCTGCAGTCCTGACGTCCGCCACTCGAATCACCCCATCGCGACCCGGATAAGTAGCTAAGATACGCCCTCTCGGCCAAGAGCCCCTCGGTAAGTTGCCGTCAGCTACCAGGACCAGATCGCCCACAGCCAACTCTGGAACATCACCTTGCCCGGGTCTGGGAATAAGGGTCGGCAAGTACTCTTTCACCCAGCGCTGCCAGAAGTGGTCCGCCAGTCTGACCGCTTTGCGCCAGCCGCTTCTTGACACCAGATCTCGATCCGTCAAGGTTGCTGGAATAGGACGCCCCGACGAAGCTGCAAGAATAAAATGATTTGGAGTGAGCGCCTCTTCACTGCCGGGCTCTACCGAGACGTGCGTCAGGGGGCGGGAGTTGATGAGGCCTTCTGCTTCTGCCAGCACAGTTCGGAGAACTTCTTCTGTTGGAGCACGTTCGGTGAGGGTCGCTCGGAGTGCCGTCTTCACACTTCTCACCAGT
The DNA here is from genome assembly GCA_954870645.1 of Agrotis clavis. Classification (NCBI taxonomy): domain Eukaryota; kingdom Metazoa; phylum Arthropoda; class Insecta; order Lepidoptera; family Noctuidae; genus Agrotis; species Agrotis clavis. Next base: position 17,642,432 of record OX940925.1, read on the forward strand.
CGCTCCCATGCTCCACCCATAAACGGAGCCGACGGAGGAATGAAGCGCCAACTGATTTTCTCCGTCGCAGCATATTGCATAGCTGCGTCACCGTAGAGTGCACGGAGTTCTCTTTTTGCCCCGATAAAAGCGGTGCCATTGTCAGACCAGATCTCAGACGGTGTTCCTCTGCGAGCCACGAAGCGCCGAAGACTCATTACAGCAGAATCTGTTGACAAGCTTCCAACAACGTCCAAATGGATAGCGCGGACGACTAGGCACGTGTACAAAGCGACCCATCTTTTTTCCTTTCTTCGACCAATAGTCACCTGAACTGGCCCGAAGTAGTCTAGCCCAGTGAATGTAAATGGGCGCTTGTGGTGAGCTAAACGTGCCTCCGGAAGATTCCCGGTGGGCGGCTGGAATTTCTCAGTTCGGCGAATGCGGCATAGCTGGCAACGGAAGGCAACGAAACGGACGACGTTTCTTAAGCCAAACAAGTAGAAGCTCTGGCGAAGCTCGTTAACCACGGTCTCCGTGTTGGCATGGGCGGCTCGGCGGTGGTGGTGGTCCACCTGTAGCTGGACGGCAGGGTGCTTCCCGTCGAGGACGATGGGGTTTTTTGTGGCTTCAGGCACTCCCACGGCTGCGGAGATTCGGCTGGATAGACGTAGAAGGCCCTCTTCATCCACAATCAGCGACAGTCGAAACAACCGACTGGTGCGAGGTATGGGCAGGGGTGAGAGGCTGCTTAGACGCATCATCTCGTCGGGAAATGAGTCCAGCTGTGCCTGGCGCAAAATGTGCGTCTCGGCTAGGCGCATATCGGCAGCCGTCTCATGCGTCGAGTGTGGAGAGCCAAAAGAACTTGACGGCTGAAAAGAAAACGTTAATATCCCCCCTTGATCACGCACTAAATTCTCTACATGAAGTCCCCTACGTGACAAGGAATGGATTCTGATCCGAGTTAAATATTTATGAGCTCTAAATGTTGCTCGTACCAATCTCAGCCAAGAGCTAAACCGCTTGGGATCAGCTGAGACAGGCACATGCCTCTCAACGCTACCGATGAGGTGAACTTCTGCAATGGGATATCCTGGATTCCTACTCTCTTCATTTACACTTGTGTACTCTGAGGAACTACAAGGTTCAATAGGCCAATCAGAAGAAAGCAAGAATTCTGGACCAGTGATCCAGCGAGACTCTGGGGACAACGTAGTGCGTTTTAACCGAGTTGCATCGTCAGCGACGTTCAATTCGCTAGGCACCCACCGCCAATCACTGGCACTCGATAATTCCAGGATCTCGCCGACTCTGTGCGAAACAAAGGGCTTGAATGAGCGGGCCTCGCTTCGTAACCAACTCAACACCGTCATTGAATCACACCAAAAAACTTGCCTGACAGGTTTGAAACGATGAGAGTCGCAGATTGTTGAAGCGAGGCGCGCGGCGATCAACGCTCCCTGCAGCTCCAACCGTGGAATCGAAACCGGCTTTAGAGGAGCTACACGGACTTTGCTACAAATCAGTGCGAGCTTGACTTCTCCATCCTTGAGTACGAACCGCCAGTAAGCCACCGCAGCAAAGGCAGACTCGCTGGCGTCGGAAAAAATATGAAGCTCGCAGTGATTCACTTCACAGTCGGCTAGGCAGTAGCAGCGTGGGATCTGCAATTCGGCAGCCCCAAACAAATCCTGAAACCATAGCCTCCACGCTGCACTGTCCTGCTGTGAAAGTTCTTCATCCCACTCGATACCCTTGCGCCACGCATTTTGGAACATGATGCGACCGGTCACTACTAGCGGCGCAAGAATACCGAGAGGGTCAAAAACCCGCATCACGTGGGCCAAAACCACCCGCTTGGTAAGCTTTTTTGGCAACCCACCCTTTTTTAATCCAACATTGAAACCGACACAGTCTGTAGTGGGATGCCAAATAAGGCCAAGCGTTCTTACAGGAGTGGCCAGATGACCCAGGTCTACGGATGACGTCACCGGCGCCTCCAGCAACGTCTCCTTAGGCAACAACGTCAGGGCCGAGGCGTTGTTGGAGGCCCAGCCACGCATTTCAAAACCCCCGTTTTTGTGGACAGCGTAAATATCAGCGGCCAGTTTTGCTGCTTTATCCACGCTGTCAAGGCTGCAGATGCAATCGTCCATATAATGATCGCAAATGATTGCACGCGCTGCGTCCGGGTATCGTGGCTGATGCTCGGCTGCATTTTTATTTTTAATGTAAATTGCCGTAAAGGGACTAGAAGCGGCACCGAACATCATCGACGACATCCGGTAAACGCGCAGCGGTTCGCGCGGACTATCGCGCCACAAAAACCTCTGCGCGTCGCGATCTTCAGAGCGAATTTTAATTTGTGGAAACATTTCCCGAATGTCCGCAGTTAACCCAATTTTGCCTTCCCTAAACCGAAAAAGAATGCCCAATAGTGGCTGAAGTAGGTCTGGGCCTGGTAACAACAACGAGTTTAGCGAAACTCCCTCGGATTTGGCAGCGGCGTCGTGCACAACCCGCAGCTTATTAGGCTTGTTTGGGTTGACTACGCCGAAGTGAGGCAGGTACCAAATACGTGGCCCTGTGGGCGCCTCTGGACTCAGCTCGGCGTAGCCCTTCCCAACCATATCGAGAACGTTGGCACGATACCGCTCCGCGTAGGCACCGTCCTTAGAAAACTTCTTCTCCAAGCCTAAAAACCTAGATAAGGCGATTTTGTAACTATCTGGTACCGATAAAACGTCAGACTTCCAAATCAGACCCACTTCAAAACGACCACTGGGCAAGCGGCGTGCTGTGCGCTCAATAGTCTGACCAGCACGTTCGTCATCAGCATTGCGTGCCTCGCGTTTCGAAATACCTATAGACTCGAGTTTGTACTGCTCCTTAATAAGCTGCTCTAATTCGGAACGGTCGCTTTGGTCTTCAGTCGCAGACTCAAACAATGTGGTGTGGCTAACAACATCAACCTGAGTAGTTGAACTACAGCCGAAACCGAACAATACCCAACCAAGCGCAGTACGAATCGCGACAGGTTGTGACTTAGACCCCTTACGTGTGGCCCTTGATACGGTGAGGTGCCAGTTGTCAACACCAATGATGAGCATCGGGTGAATTTCACCGTAACACAACTCATCTGCAAGATCCGCAAGATAGGGGTATTTCGTGACGGCGTCCCTGTTGACAAACTGAGACGACACCCCTAAACCGCTAATAGATCTAACCCTACGAATAAGGTGATTATCTTTCGTGTGACGACCCTTAATGTAGAAGTCGACGTAACGCACCAGTGCGTTCTTGTTAAGACCCCCTATGCAATCTACGTGGACGTGTCCTTCTGGCCCATTAACACCTATTTTAGCAGCGACCTCCGCATCAATGAAAGTAGCGGTCGACCCGTCGTCCAACAAGGCATAAGTATCGACACTACCAGATGGACCAGACACAGTCACAGCAACAACTTTCAGCAACGGGCGAAGACTCCGCGATCGCGCCGGACTCTCAGCTGAAAAAGAAGTTGACGCATGGGACAGAATCTCTTTCTCTTCAGCAAGAGTAACTATAGGTACTGAGCTCGACGCGCACGGGGTGGAGCTTGAAGTGGACGGCGCAGGGTCGTCGACCTCTTCTAGGCCTACGTGAGCCGCGGCTGTGCGCTCACTAGTACTGTGCAACAATCTATGATGGCGGAATTTACAATCGCCAATGTCGCATAAACTTTTTGCTGAGCACAAACTTAGCCTATGCCAACCTTCGTTGAGGCACCTGTGACAAACTCTTTTCTTTTTTATGAAATGCCACTTGTCATCTACTGACAAGGAAATAAATTTGTCACATTGCGTCAATGAATGCTGTTGATGACATAAAATGCAATGAATTTTGAAACTATTTTTACTAGATTTTGATCTAGATTTCTCTCCATCAACGACTGCATGCACCTTATCCCTGACTCGTGGAATAACTGCAGAAGTCGAACTCTGCGCGCTAGCAGATTCAGGGAGGAGCCCGAATCTAGACTGGAGCTCGACTACGTCGGCCAGGAAGTCGGCGAACATGTCGAGTATGGGTAGGCCACTGGCCGCGTGACTGCCGGCGTAGGCCACCCATTGTGCTCGTAACAGTGGGGGAACTTTAGAAATAACGGATTGAATCAAGTCTGGCGAAGTTAGGTAGTGAGGCTGGTCGAGTAACCGAATCGCTTCCGCACAATTACGAACACGACTAGCAAAAATAGCAAGGTCCTTACCTTCACCGGAGACGCGCGGCAAAGCGCGCATTGCAGCTGCTTCCTGAGCCACTATAAGTTCGGGTCGGCCGAAGCGCGTATCGAGCGCGCGCAGCACTACACCGGGCTCGCGCGCCGTTGCCAGCAGCATCATGACCGCTTCACGCGCGCATCCCTTCAATGCTCTATTCAACCTAGCTAGATTTTCCAATGCAGAATGTGAGTCCATCGTATCCAGAAAGGCTCTTTTAAAAGAAAGCCATTCTAGATGCGATTTACCGTCGAAAAACGGCAGCGGAAAATCCCTATCACCCCTACGGTGGCAAGCGCCTTTATTAACATTATCTATGAGAATGCCTAACGACTTCACAAGGCGGTCTGAATCACTGGAACAGAGATGCATGTTAGGGTTTGTAGCTGTGGTAGCTACAGCCGGTTTTACAGGCGATACTGGGGTTGGGTTAACTAAAGCCAAACGGGAGCGGCCGACCGAAACAATTGAAGTAAATTCAACGGGGTCAGCTAGGCCAACTCGATCAGCTTTCAGAGCATCTTCCGAATTCTGCAGCCAGTCATTGACCGAATGATTGCTTCTTCTCGAACTGCGATGACTGGCATCCGCATCTATAGCGGCCAATTCCGCTCGAAGTTCCAACTCTGCTGCCTCGCGCTCTCGCGCGGCGACTCTCTCTGCGGCGACCCTCTCTGCGGCGACCCTCTCTGCGGCCTCCTTCTCTAATTCAGTCATACGGCGAGCATGTAAGGCCTCTGCGGCTAACTTTTTAGCCACCATTGTGGCAGAAGAACGAGATGAAGTTCTACTTACGGGTCTCGACGTAGTCTGGATGGTAGAGACGGACCTCGGCGGGGTCTGATTGCCGGAGACGGGCCTCGAAGGGGTCTGGACTGCGGCCGTCGTGTCGGCGTGTGAGTGGCTGGGCCCTGGCTCTGGTTGCTCCAGCTCCCTCTCCACAGCGTTCCCTTCAGCTCCCATCTTGGCACCCGCACGAGTACGCACCATCACTACTCACTATTAAACTGTCTGTCGAAGGACCAGTATAAAGCGGACTGGGCCTGTTTTTCCACTGCTGGCTACTGGGACTGAGAAGAAAAACACGGATGGTGCTCGGTCGAAGACTCGTTTAATACTCATGCCAAAATAGAACAAAAACTATAAAATAAAAATAGCATTCGAAACATAAAAAAACACTGTATAAAAAAGAATAAAACTATAAAAAGGTGCGTCGCGCACAACAAGTAATAAAATAAACAGAAGATCCCTTGTAAAATCACTGGAAATTACGTTTCAAATAACACGTCGTGTGATCCTGATCAGACACAAAGCCATTACTGATGTTATATGATCAAAGTACACGAAACAATGAGAATAATATAAAAAGAATGTGGAATACTTTGTTCTTTTTTTTAATATCAAGCTGGCGTTGAAAAGACTCTTTTACACGAAGAGATTTTCACACTGAAAATCGAATTTTGTGACGAGAAAATGTCTTGCAGCCCGGTGATTGCACTCTGCCAAATCTCGTCTATGAATTCATCGATTTTCTTGTAACTGTTATTACCTCCGGGCACGCCGCAATCGCGGCGGTAAGACCCCTCTTTGAGGAGTGGCTGGAGAGACGTCACGGCGTCCTGACCTATCGGATGACGCAGGTCCTCACCGGACACGGAAGTTTCGGGAGGTTCCTGTGTCTGATAGGGAAGGAGGAAACGCCCGGGTGCCACCACTGCGAAGATCGCCCGGAGGACACAGTAGAGCATACGGTGCAAGACTGCCCAGCTTGGGCAGTGCACCGACGTGTCCTCACGGCGGCGATAGGCGGAGACCTCTCGCGCCCGGCATTGGTTGCGGCCATGCTGCGGGGCGAGACGGAGTGGGAAGCGGTCGCCTCCTTCTGCTAAGCAGTAATGCTCGTGAAGGAGGAGGCGGGCGGCGAGAGAGAGAGGACAGCGTCCTCCCTCCGCCCCAACCGCAGTGGTAGGCGCCCGCGACGTCGGACGTCAGCAGACGATCTCCGGCCACCGTAGGCGCGCACATGCGGGCAGCGAGTAAAGGGCAACTCGCTGCCCGACCATGGACCATGCCCGGGTCGACGGCGCGTTGTGTCCCACGCGCGCCTCAAAGAGCGTCAGCATAATGACGGGGCCCATCTCAGAGGGCCAAAGCCTGCCGGGGTCGCGGGATTATTTCCTTACCGTGACTCCGGAACATAACAGGCTACTGAAGGACACCGTGGATTTTAGTCAGTAGAAGTCTGACGGTCCCTCCCGCCCTACCCGGGGTGGGAGGACTCATTTGATGATTTTACCACGCTAAAAAAAAAAAAAAACTGTTAATACCTCTAGCATTTTATGAAAAAGGGTGGCCATTTTGGGAGTGGAAAATCTTCTCTAGGTAGAGGAAACAACTGCCAGACTCGTAGTAACTAAAAAGCACCCCATTCCGTCAATTGCCCTAAACGTTTCTCTTCAGACATTCCAACGACCTATAAAGGGTAGCTTTTACATAACGATTAGTAAACACGAAAACAATTCGTTCCATTTTCGGGAACTACGCAATTTCCGTCTAAATATTGGCTTGTTAATCTCGTACATAAGTATATTATTACTAGCTGTGCCCGCGACTTCGTTCGCGTGGATATCGGAACTTAACAATGTATTTTTTAGTGCGAAGCGCTGTGGGAGGATACCGATACAAATCATTTTCTTTTATTCTTTATGCTTTTTTTAGCGTCATAAAATCGTCAAATTAGTCTTCTCACCCAGGGCTGGGCAAGAGGGACTGTCAGACTTGTATTGACTAAAATACACGGCGTCCTTCAATAGCCCTTTACGTTCCGGGGGCACGGTAGCTCGTAAGTCCTACGACCCCGGCTGGCTTTGGCCCTCTTAGGGGGGCCCCGTCAGATTGCTGACATCTCTTTGAGGCGCGCGTGGAACACAACGTGCCGTCGACTCGGGCATGGTCCATGATCGGACGGCGAGTCACCCATTACTCGCCGCCCGCATGCCCGCGCCTACGGTGGCCGGAGATCGTCTTGCGACGTCCGTTGCCGTTGGCGTCTCCCGCGGCGGCTGCGTCGTGAGGTGGACGCTGTCCTCTCTCTCACGCGTTCCGCCTCCTCCTTTGCTAGCATTACTGCTTCGCAGAAGGAGGCGACCACTTCCCATTCCATCTCTCCCCGCAGGATGGCCTCGACCAGTGCCTATCGCCGCTGTGAGGACACGGCGGTGCTCTGCCCAAGCGGGGCAGTCCTGCACCGTATGTTCTACTGTGTCCTCCGGGCGATCCTCGCAGTGGTGACCGCCCCCTGAGATGGCGCCGGAGCTCTTCCAGCCGCGCCTCGACTTGTCTATGCAGCGGGGATTGGCCAGTGCTTCTTTATGTCGTCGGACAGCAAGCTACCCATTACTCCCTGTCCGTAAGCGGCTGGAATATGACCCACTATTTCCGATGCCCTGGGCGTCTTCAGCGGTGGCTCGGGTGAAAGGTAGAGTGCACTTTCCCTCACGCGCAATTATGATAATATGTATATGCTCAGTATTGCCCAGGCAGTAATAATTTTGTTGTGACAATATCTTGAAACTATGTTATTCATTGAAATTATTCATTGAAATTATTCATTGAAATCAAACAATGTCAAGGGCAATTTTGTTCAAAATTAAATGCTTGTGATGATAAACGTATTTATTTTGATAAGGATTAATATCATATTAATGAAAATACCTTCGCAAATAATGCATTACTTTAAAAACAAATTTGATTTCCATAAAAAAGGTTATAGTGACTTAATCTTAAAAGATAGATATATGCTCTCGCTGACTTTATTTTAGAACTTTTTATGAGGAATAATTCCGTAGTACATAATTTTTTCGTATCTTTTACCGTTTACGCAGCGCACGCAACGAAAGCTCTCGAAAAGGAATACATTTTCCCGAATTTGTAACATTTCTCATTGCTGCTCCGCTCCTTTTGATGATAGCGTGATGTTATATAGCCTATAGCCTTCCTCGATAAATGGACTATCCAACACAAAAAGAATTTTTCAATTCCAACCAGTGGTTCCTGAGATTAGCGCGTTTAAACAAACAAACAAACAAACTCTTCAGCTTTATAATATTATAGTATAGATGTAAACTGTATTGTCCAATGTTCTTTGAAATGTTTTATCTGGGAGATGTCAAATAAAATGTTGAGGATCAAATCAATATCCAATAATTTTATTTATATTTTTGCTGGCCCTTGATACATATTTGTATTCGATTTGAGATTACTAACCAAACTAGAGAGTTAGATTGCTTTTATTCTATAGAGGATCGATTGGCAGACGGGTTTTTGAATTATTTTGTTTTTTATAGTCTTCTACGAGCAACTTTGTCCCCATGTGTGTGTTTGTCCAATAGTGTACTTTATCACCAGTGAAAGATATTTTTCGGATAAAAATCTACAGACATTACCTTTCACAAACATGCGAACATCTTAACTTCTGTTTAATGTTTAGCTAAGATTAATTGATACCCATCTAGACGTACCTATGTATAAGTATCATTTCTTTTAGTTTGACTCGGCTTAGATTAATCTAAAGAACTTTCTTTCAAAACAAATTAATCATCTTTTTGTTTATTTTTCATGTTAAACGAAAAACAATGAAGGATGGCAAAAAGGTAGAAAGTTTTCCATCAAAATATTACACAGGTTTTTTGATTGACTTGTAACTTTATGACCAAAAAAGATACTTATTTTCGCATAAATTAATAATGACGATAGTAATAAAGATACAGTATTTTATTATTATTTATTTATCGCAAACTCAAAGACGTTTCTCGGGGAAATTGTTACCAATTTATAAAGTAATTTGTAATTCTCGTTTCTTGATTGAGTTTTGGTTTTCTATTATTATAGATATTTATCACTTTTAGACAATTTTGTTGGAGGCCAAATATAATGGTACAAAATTGCTATCCTGACAGCAAAAATAGATAGTAAAATACTACTTTTTTATGAGTTTTATTTATCTTAGCTTTAAATTATTCATGAAAGTTTGTTATTCTTCACGAATGAACGATTGAATGAGTAGGATGATAGGCTTGTAGCTATAGGTTCTGTATAAATATGTATATTTTTACGAATAGAAAAGCTAAAGATATTCCATCTAGATACTATTTTTAATCTATAGGGATCCGTACGTCTAAATTAAAAAACGGAACACTTTATAAGATCACTCGTGTGTCTGCCTGTCCGCCCTTCACAGTATTTTCTTACATGAAGCCATAGTTTTGGAAATCATGAAATGTGTCCTACCTACAGTACAGCTCTGGGTGGATTGGAAGGGTCTATCAGACTTGTCTGACTGAAAACCACCTTGTTTTTTAATTGCCTTTTGGATTCCAGTGCCGCGATAACCTCATATATTCCCGCAAACAAAGCGGATATCTGGCTCATTATTTTAAAAAAAACATGGCAGATTAACCGGTGAAAGTAAAAAAAAAGAAAAAAACTATCATGAAATAATAATATATTTATTTAAAGTCATAATATATGAAATGAAATAATAAAACTGAACAAATATCAAAACATCAATAAAGTCCTCTAAGCTGTCAACAGGTAATAAGAAACAAATCCGTTGGAAAATACTTTATAAAATGTATCACTTTTCTCCCTAGAGAAATATAAGCATTCTGAAGCGTCTCACTTGCGGTTAAGACATGGGGATAAAGTGTCAGAATGAAGACGGTTCGGAAAGCTGCCAATATATAAATTGTGTGCATTTATTACTTTTCCCAACAATTTTAGAACCCGTATTGTTGGATTTTTGTGACCCAAAACCGGGAGATATCTTTGGCCATCTACTTTCTTTTGTTTGTCGAATTCTTTCAATGAAGGAAAATAATAAAATTATTTTACCAACTCTTTTCCGTTTGTAAAAATAAATATAATAAAAACTATTATATTTTAATGAGGCTTCGTATCTAAATTTCTAAAAATTTTTAATGACCTACGTGATGGCCCAGATGTTTGGTATCTCGCTTGTCATGTATGAGGTTACGAGTTCAAAACCTGGACTGAATAATAAATAAATAAGCTCACTAGGAATTTCTACTATATCGTGGGTACGTTTACAAACATAGAAACTCACACACACAAACACCCAGACCCCAAAAAAAGCGCGTGGCCTCGCGTTTTAGTGTGAATTGAACCTAAAATATTATAGCAATTTAAAAGAAAAACGTATAAATTGTATGCTAGAATTTGAAAAAGAAATGTCTTTATAAAATAAAACTTAAAAACTTTTTTGAAAAAATCTAGCTACCGACCACCACCGCTTTGAAAGGAAACGATCAATTGACATTGCATTCGGAATACCTATTCAGTTCATCGCCTGAAACGAAAACGGATTTAAACTAAATTCAGTTGTAATAAAAAGCTATTAAGTTTTCTAGCACAGACGACGGTTTCTGAACGAAGTCTGTAAGCGCTTTAGCTTTATAGCAGTTATTATATGACTGTCACTTGCACTTTCAAAACACACTTAATATATTTTAAAGACAGCACGGTTTGAAGGCACGGTTACGTAGTGGCTGAGCGATTGGACTAGTGCGCTGCGTGTCGCGGGTTCGATTCCCACACGAAGCAAATATTTATATGATCTACAAGTAGTTGCTTCGGGGCATTTGTGTATGTGAGTTTATATTATGTTTGTAAACACACCCACGACACAGGAGAAAGTCCTAGTGTGGGCAACGTTTAAAAAAAAAATAAGACTTCATAAAAGAACAGGTTCTAGTTTGTCGGGTTTATTATTCTTTTGTTTCAAATCGTATACTTTCTAGGTGGTCCCATGATCATCAGGTCAGGATTTGATGGTGGAATGTTTGAGATGGCGAGGGAACTCTTCAATAAATGACAGCAAATCAACCGCGATTGCTACTATCGCATATCTATGCATTGTTTACGTAATCACACAATATAATATAAAGCCAGTAAAAAGGGCAACATAAAAACTTTTTGAAAAAAAAAAAATAACCGATTTTAAAACAACAAAATACTTGCAAACTACATAGTGTGACACATCGAATGAAAAGGTTTGGTGTGATGTTCCCAATATTTTTTTTTTTGTAATTTTAATAAAATTACTTAAACAACTCAAAATGCATGTTCATTACTTAAACGGGAAATTAGGTAATGCATGCTGTTTTTTACCCAAAAATTCGGTCTTCATAACATTCAAAATCGTTACGGTACCAATTTCCCCGAATCAGACTTATTTGGTATTCATGAAGCCAAAATTTGCATATTGTTTATAATACCGCATATTTACGTATCGCCTGTGTCAATTTGACTTCGTTTCAATAATTAAAAACGTGCCGATTATGTACATTTCGTTATTAGGTCAATGGGAAACGATTTAAGTAGGTAGGTCATTAAATTGAGTCTGTCCAATTTTGTGATATTGCAGCTCATAGCCAGGAGGAGCTCGTGGGTAAATAATAACGGCCGCACAGATCGATTTTTAAGGTTAAGCCACGCTTGCCAGGGTTGGTCTGTGGATGGGTGACCATCTGTCATAGCGAGTTTCCTCCGTGCCTCGGAAATCACGTAAAGCCGTTGGTCCCGGCTGTCATTTGTAGATCTGTGACAGTCGTTACTGTTAGTCAGAAGCTCTAAAGTCTGACAACCAGTCTTTCCAAAGGTATCCTATTTTTTTTGCCCTGGGATCTGGAGGCGACTGCCCTCCAGCGCGTCTATGAGTGGCGCGTGGTGGCGCAGCGCCGGGGCGTGACCCCGCTGCCTCGAGAAGTCGAGGCGCGGCGGGAAGAGCTCCGGCGCGATCTCAGGGCAGTATGGAAGGAACGACTGTCGCGACCGAAGGCCGGGCACGCCGCAATTGCGGCGGTAAGACCCCTCTTTGAGGAGTGGCTGGAGAGAAGTCATAGCGTCCTGACCTACCGCTTGACGCAGGTCCTCACCGGACACGGAAGTTTCAGGAGGTACCTGTGTCTGATGCGAAAGGAGGAGACGCCTGGGTGTCACCTCTGCGAAGATCGCCCGGAGGACACGGTGGAGCATACGGTGCAAGACTGCCCAGCTTGGGCAGAGCACCGACGTGTCCTCACGGCTGCGATAGGCGGAGACCTCTCGCGCCCAGCATTGGTCGCGGCCATGCTGCGGGGCGAGACGGAGTGGGAAGCGGTCGCCTCCTTCTGCGAAGCAGTAATGCTCGCGAAGGAGGAGGCGGGCCGCGAGCGAGAGAGGACAGAGTCCTCCCTTCGCCCCATCCGCGGTGGTAGACGCCCACGGCGACGGACGTCGCTAGATGATCTCCGGCCACCGTAGGCGCGGGCATGCAGGCAGCGAGTAAAGGGCAACTCGCTGCCCGACCAAGGACCATGCCCGGGTCGACGGCGCGTTGTGTCCCACGCGCACCTCAAAGAGCGTCAGCATAATGACGGGGCCCCCCTCTCAGAGGGCCAAAGCCTGCCGGGGTCGCGGGATTATTTCCTTACCGTGACCCCGGAACAGAAAGGGCTATTGAAGGACACCGTGGATTTTAGTCAGTAGAAGTCTGACAGTCCCTCCCGCCCTGCCCGGGGTGGGAGGGCTCATTTGATGATTTAACCATGACAAAAAAGAGGTATCGTATTACCCGGTTACTGGGTTGTGGTGATACTGATGTTCAGCAGCAGTGGGGCAGTTGTGAAGGCAGTCGCTCCATGTAAAATACTGATATTCAGCTGCATCTGGTTCGACTGGAAGCCGACTTCAATATAGTTGGGAAAAGGCTAGGCAGATGATGATTGCACCTCGTTGTAGAGAAAATATGCTGTAGTCCCGTCTCTTCCCCTCTCCATTTATATACATTTATACCTACAGCAGTATTAAGCGATTCTCACACGAAACGGATCGTCAGCGCGGACGGACGGAGCTGGTGATTTTGTGGAAATATGACGCGTGGTTGGGCGTCATGCAGTCTAACCCGTTTTAACATAGTAAAATCATCAGATGAGTCCTACCGCCAAGGGTGGGGCGTACTGACTTGACTTTCAGCATCATCTTTTTGCCCTGCCTATTTTACTGGTGGTCGGCGCAACGCTTCTACTTCCATTCTCCACTGTCAAACGTCAAAGCATCATTTACATACGTATCATTCCTCACATAATCCATCCATGTATTCTTCGGCCTTCCTCTTCCTCTCCGTGTATCAACATTCATATCCATCACTCCCACCATTTCTTCTTAAAATATTGACATTGGTTTCGTATCAACTCACACAATATACGGCATGTTGCGTGATAAATAATCGTGCAAGGTTCACAGTCATTTGCCAGATATAAAACACAGGACCAACAGGCGGACGTAACTTCCGTTTTATAAGAGACGCCAATACAATAATCACACCACCATTTTACTGAACATCACAGTCACATGAGTGTAATCCCTCCTGATCAAATGTCCATGGGTGGATCTCCAAAACGGGCGTATTCGTGTGATCGCTCTGGTGCTTTTCAGATATTGATATTTAACGGTAATTATGTATCTCATTAAAAAGTATAATATTCAAATAGTATATTTTTACTTTTGGCCTTCAATTTACACTAACAGTTATGGAAATATTTAAGTTCAAAAAATTTCGCGACCAGAGCAATCATAATTGGTGCCAGAGCGATCATAAATGGTCAAACCAATTGAAAAAAAAAAAAGAATATTGATAAAAAAATATTAGTTTTGGCGTTTTTAGTCATATTCAGTTGGTATACGTGTAACAAGATAACATGTAAGTGATACCTTTTCTTCCGGAAGTCGGTGGCTTTGTTTTTTATTTCACTGACTATGGCCATCCGACTTCCGAAAGAAAAGTTATTTTATACTTTTTTGTTTTCGGTTTTCAAGTCGGTTCCTTTTTTTTCAAAAAGCTTTTTTTTTTAATTTTTCCCTTTTAGTTTAGATATTCAATTAAATCGGTGTCTTTGAAAATCTATAATACAAGTCAGCAAAAAAATGGATGTAGGTATGTGGGTAATGTCACAATCTATCCATTAGTTTTATGTATTAAAACCGTTCATCATCATCATCTCAGCCATAGGACGTCCACTGCTGAACATAGGCCTACCCTTTTGATCTCCACTTATACCGGTTGGAAGCGACCTGCACCCAGCGTCTTCCGGCGACCTTTATAAGGTCGTCTGTCCACCTTGCTGGTGGACGTCCTACGCTGCGCTTGGTGGAGACCAACTCTAGTACTTTTCGACCCCATCGGCCATCTGCTCTGCGAGCAATATGGCCTGCCCATTGCCACTTCAGCTTGCTAATCCGGTGGGCTATATCGGTGACTTTAGTTCGTCTACGGATCTCCTCATATCGGATTCGATCACGTAGAGAAACACCTAGCATAGCCCTCTCCATAGCTCGTTAAGCGACTTTGAGCTTTGAGATGAGGCCGATAGTGAAAGACCACGTTTCGGTGCCGTAACTCATCACTGGTAACACACATTGGTAGAAGACTTTCGCCTTGAGGCACTGAGGTATGTCGGACGAAAAGACATTGCGTAGTTTCCCGAACGCTGCCCAATCGAGTTGGATTCGGAGGGTTGACCTCTTTCTCGAAGTTGGACCTACCTAACTGAACTGCTTGTCCTAAGTAGATAATATATGAGTCAACAACTTCGAGTACCGAGTTTCCAACAGAGACTGGGGTGGGCACAACATTGGCATTTGACATAATTTTCGTCTTGTCCATGTTCATTTTCAAGCCCACCCGTTGTGAAACTCGGTCGAGGCAATCGAGCATCATGTTGAGTTCCTCCATCGACTTTGCCATGACTACGATGTCGTCGGCAAACCGAAGGTGAGTGATGTATTCGCCGTTGATGTTGATGCCAAGTCTTTGCCATTCCAGGAGCTTGAAGGCGTCTTCCATTGCGGCAGTAAACAGTTTCGGGGAGATAACGTCCCCTGTCTTACGCCTCTTCTCAATGGAATCGCCTTCGTGCTCTGCTCCTGTACTCGGACCGACATGGTGGCGTTATTATACAAGCACTTCAACATCTCGATGTACCGATAGTCAATACGGCATCGCTGGAGTGACTCAAGTACCGCCCATGTTTCCACCGAATCGAAGGCTTTCTCATAGTCCACAAACGCTAAGCATAATGGCAAGTTATACTCTTCGGTCTTCTGTATAACTTGCCGCAGCGTATGGATGTGGTCTATGGTACTATAGCCTCTTCGGAAACCGGCTTGTTCGGGAGGCTGGAAGTCATCAAGTCTGTGTTCGAGACGGTTCGTGTAATTATAATTATATTAAAACCGTTCCCAAAATAAAACTAACACTTTTCTGAAAACCACATCAAAATCGGTTCAGCCAAACGCGAGATAATCGCGGACAAACATTCATACACACATACAGGCCGAACTGCGAATCTCCTTTTTTTTAAGATGGTTAAATAGTTTTATAACGTAAAATTAATGCAAAATATCATTGCTCTGGTCTTTTTGGACAGAGCAATCACAGCCATAGCGATCAGAAAAAGTCACAAAATCATGAATATAGCCGAATTTAAAAGCAGTAGAAATGTATAATTACGTGTCATAAAAACCAGCATAAAGATCACCCAATTCACATAAAAAACACATTTACAAGCTTAATATTTAATTTGAATAACGTGCCATATCAATCATAAAATTCGAGAACCAAATCCAGAGTAATCATAAACTTGCCTTCGTGAACTTACCTTCGCGGATACGTGGCACAAAGGTATCTTCCTCAACGGTTAGACCACTGCTGGTGCTACCCAGCGAGAGTGGAATAGAGTGTCTATAACGCGTAACTAGGCATGAGCGTGATGTTTTACCTCAGCGCAGAGCGATGAGATAAAATGCCCGGACACGAATTTAAATTCAAATTGTGGCAAAAGTATTCATAATAAAACTACAAGTATTTTATAACAATGAAGATTAACTATTTCTTATGTAATCTAAATAAGTTAAGATATTTTTAAAGAAACGAAAAATTTTTTGTTGCGAGCAGGGTTCGATCCTGCGTCTTCTGGATAGGTACTCCAGACGCCTTAACCACTAGGCCATCGCAACCACTACTCTCAACGCTGAATTTCTCGTTCCCTTGTTTTTCTAACGCTGTTTACACGTTGCGCCATCTATTGGTAATGTTTCAAACTACTTACCAACCAACACGTCTGATATTGCAATCAAATCAATGCTGTATTAGAGAGCGACTTCTAAACTAAAGTTATATTTTTTAAACGCAATAACGCCTGCGTCGCGTCTTCGCAAAGATATTTTTAAAGAAACGAAAAATTTTTTGTTGCGAGCAGGGTTCGATCCTGCGTCTTCTGGATAGGTACTCCAGACGCCTTAACCACTAGGCCATCGCAACCACTACTCTCAACGCTGAATTTCTCGTTCCCTTGTTTTTCTAACGCTGTTTACACGTTGCGCCATCTATTGGTAATGTTTCAAACTACTTACCAACCAACACGTCTGATATTGCAATCAAATCAATGCTGTATTAGAGAGCGACTTCTAAACTAAAGTTATATTTTTTAAACGCAATAACGCCTGCGTCGCGTCTTCGCAAAGATATTTTTAAAGAAACGAAAAATTTTTTGTTGCGAGCAGGGTTCGATCCTGCGTCTTCTGGATAGGTACTCCAGACGCCTTAACCACTAGGCCATCGCAACCACTACTCTCAACGCTGAATTTCTCGTTCCCTTGTTTTTCTAACGCTGTTTACACGTTGCGCCATCTATTGGTAATGTTTCAAACTACTTACCAACCAACACGTCTGATATTGCAATCAAATCAATGCTGTATTAGAGAGCGACTTCTAAACTAAAGTTATATTTTTTAACCTATCCAGAAGACGCAGGATCGAACCCTGCTCGCAACAAAAAAATTTTTCGTTTCTTTAAAAATATCTTTGCGAAGACGCGACGCAGGCGTTATTGCGTTTAAAAAATATAAATCTAAATAAGTTGTTTCATATGTAGCTTCTCATTAAAAAAATAAAGAATATTTTTTTCATTCAATCGGGAGTGAGGACAACCCAGAGCGATCAGGATTTTAGGGTTTAAGATTTTTTTTTAAATATTTTAAATTAACTTATTCATAATATTAGCCTTGTACCAGGTAGATTAGACACTGAACTGCATATAAAAAAATATTGGGAAAACGTTTTTCAATTTTAAAATGGGTTTATTCAGCCCGACACGAAAAAAAATGCCTCTGGAGATCGACCCCCATCATTCCTTCTCCTCACGGTTTTCAATCTACAACTCGTAAATCGCGGCCCTTACCATAGCTCAAAGTGATTATTAAAAAAAAATCTCATCAAGACACGTGTTTTCAATTAAACCCTGTGATGGTTCACTCTTGGGGAAATCAACCTTACCACTACGACATATGACATAAAACACGTTGTTATCTACGGGTAAATGAAAAACAAAACACGATCGCCACGACGACGCGACGTCAAATCAATCGAGTTGCATCTTATTTCTTAGTAGCAAGGTTGATTTTCACTTTTAGTTGGAATTGGTCGAATCGCGTCGCATCGCGCCGTGGGTAAAGTCCCTTACCTTCCGATTTCGATGAAACACACAGATTAAAACTTATCGGTAAACATAAACGAATCGTTCAGTGTCATAATATGTCATTACTTCATACAATCGATCATTTTTTCAATGTAGCTTTAGCGAGTTCAGTGAACTTTTTCGTAGGGATTATCGGAGCAATAGGGTATAGACTGAAAAAATCTAAGAGTCCGTCAGTTCGATTATCAAAAAATATATGACTCGTTTCTTTCTTTTGTTAAGTAAAACAATTTTGACGAAAATACTACACTTTTAAAATCGTCAATACGTCACAAAAAATACAGTTTTTACTTTCTTTTGACGTCACAAGCCCCCACCGAATTTAGCTATTGTCAAACAGACAGGCGTGACAAACGCGAAGCGAGGCGTTTTTGTTTGTAATGTATGCAATCGTTTGAATCCGGTCTCATAGAAAAAGCGAAAGCGATCCGATAGACTATGTGACGGGCTTCAAACAATTGCATACATTACAAACAAAAACGTCACGCTTCGCGTTCGTCACGGCTGTCTGTTTGACAATAGCATAAATTTTTGTAAATGTGCATTGATTTAAAAAAGAAAAGCACGTGTCTACATATAATTTTTCAATATTCTAGCGGTGGCGGATTAATTAGATTTGCAATTTATTGATGCTATTAAAATGCTTACCTTCTTAGTTTTTTCTTCAGAATAGGCTGTAGTACAGAAAAACACATTAACGTTACGGTTACCGTTTATGCCTGTATTTTCAAGTTACATATGCGGGAGGAGCCTTTAATCAGCTGGAAAATAAAAACGAAGCGCGAATTTAAAAATATTTATTTTGGCAAAACATTATTGGACTTGGAAGATAATTTTTCATGAAAACTCTTTTGTATTAAACTGTCCAGATATTTTCATATTATGTAGACCGTTTTAAAAGAAACAAACAGTTTAATAAAATGAATGCAAATATTATTGAAAGTAAATTCATGAATCCTTAGATCCATGAATTGAATTTCAATCAATCAATCGTTGAGTTGAAGTTGACAACACTTCTTTTTCCATTGAAAACGGATGTTATTGGCTAGAAGCTACTAATGGCAAGCATATTTTTTAGTTGGCTCAGCGATATCCCTATCATAATTTATGGAATAATAAAAAACTTCCTTTGCATGAAAGCGATCTTATTCTTACGGATAATACGTCATCATTTATCAAGGCTAATTGACGTCTTTATGTGAGAGCGTTTGGTATCTCAATATGATAAAGAAAACGGTCTAAAATTTTCTTCTTAAGTGGCTGATAGACTTGGGAATTCACTTGTGTAACAGTATCGGTCCCGACTTACGAGTTATAGGTCGTGGGTTCGAACCCCACCAGGCGCATTACTTTGTGTAATTTATTTCATCACCACTGCTCTCAATTAACGATGAAGGAAAATATCGTGAGGAAACCGGGATGTCCTAGTACCAAAAATTCGAAGACATGTGACATCCACCAATCCGCACTGGGCCCACGTGGAGGATTATGGCCCACTCCCTCTCACAGAGAGGAGGCCTGTGTCCCAGCAGTGGGAACATTATAGGCCGATGATGATGCAAGCATACAGCCAATCATCGATACGAACATTTTCACGATCATTTCAGCGAACGCTCCTGTCGATAGTCGTCAATACAATGAATTGAAACACATTTAAAATATCAAAAATGCATCCAACTGCCATTTACATATTTTTTATACACTAGGCCGTGACGCGATTAAAACAAATAAATGAACAACGAAATCAAAGCTCACGGATATATCATCAGCCTATAAACTATTATATTGTCAAACAGACAGGGCGTGGCGAACGCGAAGCGAGGCGTTTTTGTTTGTGATGTATGGAATTGTTTGAAGCCAGTCACGTAGACTATCGGATCGCTTTCGCTTTTCTATGTGACTGGATTCAAACAATTCCATACATTATAAATAAAAACGCTTCGGATCGCATTCGCTTCTCCTGTCTGTTTGACAATAGCTATAATGTTCCCACTGCTGGGACACAGGCCTCCTCTCTGTGAGAGGGGCTCACGTATATGGCTACATCATTATAATATCAGCGATATCCTTTCGCTCTTCCAATCGCATCGCAAATCGCTGTCTAATGTAACCTCATATAAGGTAGTTTAAATACTTGTCCACCGGCAACTTTACGAGGCGCTCCCTCGCCATACCTAACCGCATTAATGCAACTACAGTGAGGTCAAACTTAAATGGCATAGTGTGTACGTAATTACCTAGTTCAAGAGTTCCAAGGTAGGAAAGATTATTCCGCTCCAGAAAACAACAGCTTTTTAACCGACTTCCAAAAGGAGGAGGTTCTCAATTCGGATGTTTGTATTTTTTTTTTTATGTTTGTTCGGGCATAACTCCGTCGTTTAACAACCGATTTGAAAAATTCTTTTTTTGTTGGATAGGGTATACTGTTGGAATGGTCCCACTATAATTATATCGAAATATATAATTTTATCGAAATCGGACTAGCACTTTTTGAAAAATCAACAAAAACCTAAGAAGTTTTCAACTTTGTCTACACCGATTACTCCGAGGTTTCTGGTCCGATTTCGATGATTCTTTTTTTGTTCGATACAGTATATCTGCCATTTGGTCCCATAAAATTTTCATTTAGTTTGGTGCAGTAGTTTTTATTTTTAGCTCATTGTGTAACATACACACATGGGCGTTGTTATTACCGGTGCTACGGATTACAAAATTTTAGTGCACATGTAAGAAAATTATGTATTTGACAATTATTTGGGTTGAATAGTGAAAGTAAAAAGGATAAAATAAAAAAAATGTTTTCAAAAAAATGTAACCGACTTCAAAACAACCACAAAAATAGTTCAAAATAACCTACAAAAAAACTTTTCTTTCGAAAGTCGGTGACAAAAAGTCAATGAAATAAAAAACAAAGTCACCGACTTTCGAAAGAAAAGTTTTTTTGTAGGTTATTTTGAACTATTTTTGTGGTTGTTTTGAAGTCGGTTACATTTTTTTTTTTTAAGTTTTTTTTTATTTACGCAATTTAACAGCATTATTTTATTGCACTGCTGTTTTTTTTCCCTGAGTAGAGAGGACTGGACTGTCAGACTCGTACTGACTAAAATCCACGCTCTTTTTGAGGGTGTGAAGAAAGTATGTATGAGTAGGTACTAGCAGTGTTGGCCCAGTGACTTACGAGTCATGGGTTCGAACCCAGCCAGGCGCATTAATTTGTGTATCTTATTTCATCACCACTGCAATGCTATTCTATAAACATAGCCTTCTGACCGCCCCACCGGCAGCGCTTACGCCACGCTCCGCTGGGACTAAAGTTTGTTTTAAATGCACTATTGCACTAAGCTTCTGACAGCGACACTATCCAATCGTGCGGCGCGAACGGTGAACGCTCACCCTTCGCGATTGGATGATCTCAAAGCCGTCGCGTCGAAGAGCACATCGTAGAGTCCAGCGAAGAGATTTCTTATAGCGAGGAATAGCATAGCAGACGAGGTACCACAAAGAAAAAAATAGGTAAAACACTCACGCTTCAGATATCAGGGCCCTCAGCTTGCAGAAGACGATACCTAAGCTGTACGGATACGAATGCCAATACACCGTCAAGTCGTTGGGGAGACCTGAAACAAAAGACAGAATATACTTCACTAGTTGTCACCAGATTCGCTCTCGTGTAACTCGAAATTAATCCCACAGGAACGTTATCACTGGGATAAAAGATATCCTATGTATTAGTCCAGGCTATAAACTATCTGTGTACCAAATTGTATCCAAATCCGTTGAGTAGTTTTTGTGTGAGAGTGTAACAAACATGCATCTATCCATCACAAACTTTTGCATTTATAAATATTAGTCAAATTATTTCAATTTTATATCTATTATTTTAAAAATGGATGACAACAGTAAAAAGAATATTTTAATAAAAATATACTGAGTGTAATATCTAGGAACTACTAGACCAGATCTAAAAGACTTAAGAAAATATATTTTTCTCGAACAAACAATACTTCAATTACTCATTGCTAACATAGACATAACAAGCAGGTTATTTATCCTGTGTTTGTAGAAAATATTTCAATAATATAACATTGAAACATGATATAATATTGTACAATAAGAAAACTCCAACGTACTTCAGTGTTCTTCGGTAACGAAGTAAACACCAGTACGGTCGAACGATATACGCGTACAAGGTGATTTTTTTCATTTCGGCGTAGTACAGAAACGAATTATAAAAAGCGAGAAATAAAAACAGTAGGGCTCAATTCCTTGTTAAAGATTTCACCTATTTATTGCACTATTAAATGAGAATAAAATTAATAAATATTAAATAATTTATAACCGACTTCAAAAAGAAGGAGTTTATCAATTCGACGGTGTTTTTTTTTTGTGTGTGTATGTTACCCGATTACTCCGTGAATTGTGGACCGGTTTTCAAAATTATTTTTTTGTTCGAAAGGAGGTACTTCTGGAGTGGTCCCATAGTCACCAAGTCAGGATCTGATGATTGGATCTTGGAGCAATCGAGGGCAACCCTCAATTTTTATTGGCTCACACATAGTTTTTCGCAAATCTTATGAAGTATTTCAAGTACTTGCGTATAGAAATCATCATCTCATGAAGCTGAGCTGATGATGGAAGGTACAACTCCTCATCGACATCGACTGATTTGGTAAATTATGTTTATGTTCTCATATTTCCGGAACTACAAGTCCGATTTAAGTTTTTTTTTTTTTTTTGTACTAGGTATTGTTCAACTTAAGGAATACTGCAAGTTTCATCAAAATCGATTCAGTAGTTTTTGAGAAAGGGAAGGAATGAAAGAGATGTTAACCGGTGCTACGGATTACAAAATTCTAGTGCACTTGTAAGAAAATGATGTATTTGACTAGAATTTTGGTTGAATATTTAAACTAAAAAGAGTAAAATAAAAACTTAAAAAAAAAATGTAACCGCCTTCAAAAACAACCACAAAAAAGGGTAAAATAACCTACAAAACTTTTCTATCGGAAGTCGGTGGCAAAAAAACAATGGAATTAATAAAAAAACCACCGACTTCCGAAAGAAAAGTTTTGTAGGTTACTTTACCCTTTTTTGTGGTCGTTTTTGAAGGCGGTTACATTTTTTTTTAAGTTTTTTATTTCACCTAATAGGTTGGTACGAAAATAGACGTAAAGCGGTTGGCAACCTTTTGGTAGGCAAGGGACACAAAGTGGCAAAATCAAGTTACGGAGCGCAATATTTTTATTAAAAACAGAAATAAATTGTGTTTGTTTTTTCTGCCTAAGATCACCTTATTTATAAAAGAAAAATTTCAGTTTATGAAACACTCATTGGCCACACGGAGATAGTGAGCCGCGCGTTGCCCACCGCTACTTTAGAGTATTACAATTTTTTTCGCCATTCTGCATAGTTTCGTATTTGGCCATCTAAACCCACTTGGAAAATTCACTATGTATACATGACTGGACGATACATTTACTAACAGATGTTGGTAGCATTCCGTTCCATAACAATCTGTAAAACAGCGTCTAGGTGTTTAGAAAGCGTTATGGCTATCGCAAACAGTTCTGTTCGTACGGTTTTATTACCCCATTTGTGAACCATTTCTGAACGGCCGACCCAGGAGGGCTACTCTCTTAATCCGTCGACGAAAATACGGGCCCAGATCGAAACTTTTGAGTGAACCCTACCTATTAGTTCTGAATTTTTAAGTTCTGACAACATATCAAGAGTCGGGACAGCTGCCCATTAAGCAGTCACCAATTTTTATTTCGTATCACTAACTAATCTTATATCCGTAAGTTATAGTCTTTACTATGAATTCCTCGAAATTTCGGCCGAATCTACGGGTTTCGTGGTTAGATAGTAGAACCCTCGAGTAATAAATACGGAACTAGGGCGCGAAAACTCGTTGTGGCATACGGTGTTACTCGATGCGAAAATGCGAATATCTACTAACATGAATTGCGTGGGTTAGGCGTTGATTATGCCTCGAGGCTATGAGCTATTTTCGACTCGAATAAAGTGGTTAGAATTTTCATTACTTTTTTATCATTTATGTATATGTTTCAATTTTCTCAATATTTTTGTGAGTGTTGGGGTAGGGTTCAAATCTAAGTATGTGTATTGTTTATAATAGTTCATATTTCATTAATAGAAAGACTTCTGACCTTCAAGTGGATAATTTATTATTTTAACATTCCATCCATTTTTGCGAGAGTTAGAGTAGCGGAATCAATTCAGTCTCAGTGCTTTTCTAGTGGTCCCCCGCAGTTACTTCTGGTTTTCAGTAAGTTCAGACTAACATTGTGTCATGGAATTGTGTCTGTAACGGCTTCACTCCAGGTTCCCATCTATTTATGTACCAAAAATCGGTTCAGCAATTAAGACATGAGTACAAAACAGATAAACAAATAAAATCGCTTTAGAATACGCTTGACAAACAGACTAGTGATAAATCATTTGATGAAAAAGTTTCAAAAAAAGGAAATATTACCAAGAGCAAGTAGAGTACCGTTTTTCGTTATAAATGTTACTCATCAAAAAGCGTCAATAGACATTAATTTCTAGAACTCTGCCAACCTACACATTGATTTATATAAAGGGACAATATCCTTTGAATCATACGGGCAAATATGTAATAGTGATTTAAAAATTCATACGGGTCAATGAGCTATTCATACAAGAAACGTGATTCAAATAATATAGGGTAAAGCTCTAAAAGTATTGCGGAGTTCTAAAATATCTATTTTTATTGAATCCTTGCCAAGTTTTTTGGCAATGTGACTATAAGTACTTTTTTTAATTAGTTTTTCTTGTAACTTTGTTTACGGGTAAGCCACACCATGATGCGACGCTGCGTGCACATTTCAATAAAAAAACTCAAAATGGAACTTTAATTACTACACGAAAAGATACACATTTCCAGCAGATCTCATAGCGTCACGTCGCCGTCGCGTCGCGTCGCTCCTCTGTGTAAACAGATCCTTATTCGGTCCACGTCTGTCACAGAATGATGCGTCACAAACATGACTTCAACAAGTTGAAAACAAATTAAAACCAGAAACAACTTTATCCAGCCCATAACAAATTAACCATGTTTTATTCAAATCAACTCGGCGGTAAACGATGCAAAAATATCAGATTAAAAACTTAAATGGAAAAGGAAATTATGTTACACAAAAATAAAACATTTTTTTTCGCGTGAAATGGGCAAAGACAACATAATATAAAGCCGGTGTCTTTCCGAAAAGTAAAGAAGAAGTAAGAAACAGTACACCCACGTTTCAGCCAAATTTAATCATCATCATCATCATCATCATCATCAGCCGGAAGACGTCCACTGCTGAACATAGGCCTCCCCCTTAGACCGCCACGCCGAACGACAACTTGCCACTTGCATCCATCCGTTGCCCGCGACCCTTACGATGTCGTCGGTCCACCTAGTGGGAGGCCTGCCTACGCTGCGCCTTCCGGTCCGTGGTCGCCACTCGAGAACTTTTCTTCCCCATCGGTTGTCAGTTCTACGAGCGATGTGGCCTGCCCATTGCCACTTCAACTTGCAAATTTTATGAGCTATGTCGGTGACTCTGGTTCTTCGCCGAATATCCATGTTCCGGATTTTATCCCGCAAAGAAACTCCGAGCATAGCTCTTTCCATTGCTCGTTGAGTGACTCTCAATCTCTCTAAAAGGCCAGCAGTCAGAGACCACGTTTCAGAGCCATAAATCATCACTGGCAACACACACTGGTTAAACACCCTTGTCTTGAGACACTGTGGGATTCTCGATGAGAAGATATCACGTAGCTTCCCAAACGCTGCCCATCCGAGTTGGATTCTTCGGGCGACCTCTTTCTCGAAGTTGGACCTACCTAACTGAACAATCTGTCCAAGGTAAGTATAATGGTCTACAACTTCGAGAGTATCGTTCCCAACAACAACCGGTACGGGTGCCACATGGACATTCGACATGACTTTCGTCTTGTCCATGTTCATTTTAAGGCCGACCCGTTGGGAAACGATACTGAGGTCGCTGAGCATAGCATTGAGGTGCTCCAACGATTCTGCCATGATGACTATATCATCGGCAAAACGAAGGTGAGTGATGTATTCGCCATTGATGTTGATGCCGAGTCCGTTCCATTCCAAGAGCTTGAAAACGTCCTCCAACGCGTTCGTGAACAGTTTCGGAGAAATAACGTCTCCCTGTCTCACGCCTTTCTGCAATTGGATTGGTTTCGTGCTCTCTTCCTGAAGTCGGATGGACATGGTGGCGTTCCTATACAAACACTTCAACACTTCGATATACCTATAGTCGATATGACATCGTTGGAGGGACTGCAATACTGCCCAGGTTTCGATTGAATCGAAGGCTTTTTCATAGTCCACAAACGCTAAACACAATGGCCGATTATACTCCTCTGTCTTCTGTATAATCTGGCGGAGCGTGTGTATGTGGTCTATAGTGCTAAAACCTTTTCGGAAACCGGCTTGTTCGGGAGGCTGGAAGTCATCAAACCTGCGTTCGAGACGGTTCGTAATGACTCTTGAGAACAGCTTGTACACATGGCTCAGAAGTGAGATTGGCCTGTAGTTCTTCAACAAGGTGTTGTCACCCTTTTTGAAGAAAAGAACAACCACACTCCTGTGCCATGCTTCTGGCGTAGAACCTTCGAGTATGACGGAATTAAATAACTTCTGGAGGACTAGAAGTACCGGTTTTCCACCCGCTCTCAGAAGTTCTGTTGTGATTCCGTCCTCACCCGGCGCCTTGTTATTCTTGAGCTGTTTAAGAGCCATTCTAATCTCGTACAGGCTGATGTCCGGGATATCCTCAGTGTAGTGTCGAGTCAGTTTAGCTCTTGCGTCTCGAGCTGTACCGACACTGGGTTGTCGTGTTGATGTGTATAACTGTCCGTAAAACCTCTCAAGCTCTCTTAGGATCTCCGGTTTCGTCGAAATGATGCTGCCGTCGTTAATCTTCAGCTTAGTCATTTGGCTCTGCCCAATAGACGAATTCTTTGCGAAGACTTTTGAGCCCTGGTTCCGCTCGATTGCCTCTTTGATCCGTGCCGCACTAAAGGAGCGCAGGTCACGTCGCATTGATTTAGAGATTCGTCTATTGAGTTTGCCATATTCCGACATATCAGCTGAAGATTGCAGCCTCATCTCGGACCGGTCTTGCATCAACTTGATGGTTCCGTTCGAGAGCTTTTGAAGCTTATTCCGGCGCGGGGTCTTAAAGAACTTGGACCCCACAGCTTGGACAGTTTCCACCAACCCATTGTTGATTTCGTCCACAGTTTCGCATTCGGTTAGGCACTGGAAGCGATTGTGCAGTTCGAGTTGAAAGTCTTCGGGGTTCCGGATGTGGGCAGGACCAGGTCGGAGCGTGGACTTCACCAGACGAGACCTTTCAAGCTTGACATTGATATTCAGTGTGCCTCTGACAATTCGGTGATCGCTACCGGTTTTTACCTTAGCGATCACAGAGACATCACTGAATATTCGCTTCTTGGTCGTCATGATGAAGTCGATCTCATTTCTGGTAGTACCATCGGGGCTCATCCACGTCCACTTCCTGGATGGCCGCTTCTGGAAATAGGAGTTCATTAAATGAAGTTCTTCCTTTTCCATGAAGTCGACCAGTCGCTGGCCCCTATGGTTTCGCTGCCCATACCCAAATGGCCCCACTCTCAACTCATCGCCATTCCGTGCGCCCACCTTCGCGTTGAAGTCCCCCATAACAACGGTGAAGTATGTTTCGGAGGCATGTATGGCCTCGGATATCTCCTCATACAATGCCTCTACTTCATCATCAGAATGTGTCGAGGTCGGCGCATATACCTGTATGACCTTCAACGAATACCGGTTGGTTATTCTGAGTATAAGGTATGCTACCCTACTCGACACACTGTCGACTTTCACAACGTTGTTGATGAGGGACCTGCGGACGAGAAATCCAACACCACCCTGGGATTTACGGTCTCCTTCCCGGTAGAAGAGCATGTTGCCGGAATCTAGAACTATCGTATCCTGACCCTCTCTTCGGATTTCAGATAATCCCAAGATATCCCATCGCATTTTGCTCAATTCTTCCTCCAGCTCGATAATCTTCTCATCGGTCCTCAGTGTGCGGATGTTGTGTGTTGCCATGGCCAAAGTCCGTTGGGGGTGGTAGCGGGGCATCTGCCGGGGATTCTTAGCACCCCCTGCTCCGCCGTTACCTGATCCGCTACCCAGACCAGGAATAGCGGAGCTGCCGGGGACTGGGGGCCGTGTGCTATTATTGTCAATCATAATGGGGGGGGGGGGGGGGGGGGGGTTGCCATAATCCCCACGCTTGGCAGGCGGCTTGGGGATCGCAGTAGGGTCACCGTAAGTTTGCAAAGGACGCTGCTGCCCGTCCTTCGGTGGCTGGACGTAGTTTAAGGACGTACCCGGGTCCCAAATTTAATACAATGAGAAAAACTCCAGCTTTGAAAACCTTAGAACTTTTTTTTGTTGGTAAAATCATCCAATGAGTCCCAATAGGGGATTTCACTGCGATTTTTAGCCGTCAGTGGCGCTACAAGCGCATAACGTAAACAACGTTCAAGTATAGCCGTAGTACTATTAGGTGTTCTATGGTATAGCTTCGAGTGTGTAGTTATATTATCTGTGGTGTAGTGTATGCATGGACCTAGTATAACAATCAGTGTATGCCAAGTTAAATCATACAGTAGATGATATCATGCGCTGGTAGCGCCATCTGAGCCGAGCTTTGCGTGAAACGTCCCATTTGAGTGCGAGCGGCGCGCGGAAAAAACTGATTGACTTTTACTGACTAAAACCAATCGTGTTCCTACAATTGCCCTTTACATTCCAAGAAACTTACTTTCGTATTTATAATAGTATTAAAGTTCGCATACTGTTAATGGGTCGCGAGACTGTATAAACAGGTAACTAAATGACTGGAACATACAAGGCAATGGGAGGGACACGGCGGATTTTAGTCAGTTCAGTCTGACAGATCTTTCCGCTTCACCCAGAAAGGTATGATTTGATGATTTTTCCACCTTAAAAAGTCATAATGTCTAATCACATTTTTTTTTTCTATTAGATCATTACAAATGCTGAGCCTTTTTTCATTTCACACTATACTTTTCGTTATATTTTTTATACGCAATAACGCCTACGTCGCGTCTTCGCAAAGATACTTATTTTTAAAGAAACGAAAAAATTCAGATTGCTAGCAGGGCCGTCCGTCAACGTGTAAACAGCGTTAAAAAAACAACGGAACGAGAAGTTTCAGCTTTGTGAGTAGTGGTTGCGATGGCCTAGTTGGTTAAGGCGTCTGGAGTACCTATCCAGAAGACGCAGGTTCGAGCCCTGCTCGCAATGAATTTTTTCGTTTCTTTAAAAATAAGTATACTTTTCGTGGATGTGGATGAGCTCGTGGCTTAATAATTACAGCCGCACAGGCCGATCTGCCGGGTTAAGCCGCGCTTGTGGATGGGTGACCATCTGTCATAGCGAGTTTCCTCCGTGCCACGTAAAGCCGTTGGTCCCGGCTGTCATTTGTAGATCTTTAACAGTCGTTTCTGTTAGTCAAAAGCTCATAAGTCTGACCAACAGTCTTACCCCGGGGTATCGTATTGCCCAGTTACTAGATTGTGGAGATCCGACAAGCAGTCGCTCCATGTTAAATACTGATATCCAGCTGCATCTGGTTCAACTGGAAGCCGACCCCAGTATAGTTGGGAAAAGGCTAGAAAGATGATGACTTTTCAATTTTCTGAAGAACGTTATTCTATTTAATGTTTAATTAATGTAAAACAAATACACAGACTAATGAAGTCCGTTTTTCTTTTGTAAATTGATACTACCCTAACGATGTTAAACGTTGTCGAAAAAAACATTTCAGGTTGAAACAAAGGCGCCTTATTTCGGTCCTAAACAAATTGGAGGCGTACCTGATGGAAAATAATTAATTGTATACATTGTTGTATCGTCCTTGAACTGCCCTGGGGTAGTAAAGAGTTCTTAAACCTGTCGGTTTTCAACCCGTACTAAAAATAAGAGGTGATAAAGTGTGTATCTGTCGCTGGTACGAGTATAGTGGCTTCCAAACGGATGAATTGATTTGTATTTATATAATTATGTTGTAAGTTCGCCACAAAAATAATTCCCCACATAACAAAGATTTGATCCTGTTCTCCTAGTACTTTTTTTTCAGATTCCTCATTGTGTCCTCGTTTTCAGTAGTTTTGTGCTGGATTTTATTATTTAATTATTGTTCTATCCATGCATGACTTGAGGCTTTTTGGTCGATTGTGACAATCCAGACTGTTCTTAGTGATGTTTCAAGAAAATCTGTTCAGCTGTTTGAATATTATGTAGAGTTTAAAAAAGTGTGAATTTTGATTACATTTCGAGTGTGACGACGCGACGGACGTATATGTATAATGAAGAGAAATAATTTATTTGCATTAAATATAGGTAAATACGTAAGTTGTTACATTTTTATCTGTTTGTTCCTGGTACATTGTGCCATTTGGCATGCAATAATATAAAGGGAAAATATACAACTTATTTTAAAACATTAAACGTACGGCTTACAGCCATAATCGAGTGTACTACGAATCATCATCACCTCATCCACAGCGTGAATTCACCACCACTTTGGGAGTTTTAGGACCATTCTTTGGTTTCGTTTGACGTTAAATAATCATTATAAAGATGGAACCTCATTTGCTGGGAAGGCTCCTTGCCTGAAAATTAGCTAAAAGTACGGAATACTTCCTCGTTTTTATATTTTTTGCAAAGAACCTGCCTAATTTAAATATAAGTATTTTTACTTAATTCTGATGAACCTACATAAAATATTAAATATTCTGGGTTGTCGTAAATAGAAAGTGGAAAGCAAAATAATATTAATAAGTATCATATAGAGGGTGAATTTTCCAAGTGAGTATATCATATCTTGCCAGAATTTGATCCTGAATAGCGACACTATCAAATGCTACTTAACCGACTTCCATCAGAAGAAGGTTATCAATTCGGATGTTTATATTTTTTTAATGTTTGATCGCGCATAACTCCTTCACTTACCAACCGTTTTTTTTTTTTTTCTTAGAAAACCGGGTATAAATAAAACAGAAAACTTTGGTTTAAAAGTTATTTTTTATTTTTGTTTTTAATTTCAATGAATGACACATTTTAAGTCTTCATCAAAGTCGGATCCGAAACTTCTTTGAGTAATTTCTTCTTCTTTATTGTTTTGGATTTGGCCATCCACACCCACTTGAAACGTTCACCCTGTACAATAGAAGGTTTAGGCCCAAAACAGAAAAAACCTCAGTTTAATTCATTTTATATGCGCTTATAAAATAATTCTAGGTACCTCGAAATAGCCAAAAAAGGTAATTTTTGTGTGCTCCCAATATGAGCCTTTACAAAAAAAATATGACGAAAACCAAAGGACCAAATACCCGCAAAGTTTCATACTTTACGAGTATACACGAAACTACTTTTTATGAAAATGTTCAGTATCCCGTATCGTCGTCAACAGACACCATTATTTTTGTGCTTTTATTGTGTTATTATGTAAAGTGTAAGTAACTTTATAAGTAACGGGTAAATCCAGTTTATTGTCCCGGATTTCGAATACTTATGGACCACTTATTAACCGACGAAAAAAAAGGAGGAGGTTCTCAATTCGACATGTATATATATATTTTTTTTTTTTGAATGTGTTAGTTACGCCTTAGTAAGACGCGAAGAGCGCGAGCGTTCGCTGTCTGCACTCCATATTGTTTCTATTGATTATTACCAGTTTTATTTAATAATATTTTTTCATTGAAGTTAATTTTATCTTAAAAGCAAACTGTACGTCCTATCCCTGCATTACTCATACAATGAATGATACAGGTAGGTGTTAATTTTTATTATTAGACATAATTTTAGTAAAATAAGATATAATTTTTGCAATAGGATACCCTATGCTAAGACTGACTTACTGAAGGTTGTGAGACTTTAGAGCTTCTGACTAACAGTAGACACAGACATGACAGCCGGGACCAACGGTTTTACGTGCTTTCCCAGGCACGGAGGAAACTCGCTATGACAAACGGTTACCCATCCACAGACCAACCTCGGCAAGCGCGGCTTCACACGGCACGGACGGACATGTTCAATTAATAATAAAGTAATTTCAATTAAAGCCAAATTCAATAACATTTGAATATGTGCTCTACAAGTCTACATTCATAAGATTGAAAAAAAACCCAAAACCAAATAATATGTGCCTTTCCTATGGGAACAATACAACATTAATATACCTACCTAAACAATTCACATAAATATTTTTGATACCCCGATAAAAATTCAGGGTATCTGAGCCCAACTTAATAGTTATTTGTTATGCAAGGCTGCAAAGTTGATTTTTGGCGCGAGTACTTGAATTGAAAACTGAGCGAGCGAAGGATTCTAAGATTGAACCGCGAGAGAATCGAGCGGTTCAAATATAGAATCCTGAGCGATACCACAGTATAATTATCTTTATAGTAGTGGAACTCGGCCGCATGATAGAAATAAATGCCTACAGCCGCGCGGTACGTAAACATGCGTTAGGGCTGGCTGCCCGTCTCCAGCATTTTAATTACATTTGCCTACTTTCTGTTTCTATTTAGTTTTGTGGTTGTAAATAGGTATACTTTTTTTATATAAACAAATACTTAAAATACTTTGTTTATTTTTGTATACGGCTGATATTGGGACCTGCCTAAATAATAACTGCAAGATTCTCCAATACGCCGATGACATTGTTTTGTACGTGACAGACCCTTCCATTGTTGACGCTACATCATCCTTATGTCTATCTCTGGATTCTCTGAACCAGTGGCTTTTAAGCCATGGACTAACACTTTCTGCTCCAAAAAGTTCGGCAGTTATTTTCTCTCGAAAAAGACTCATCCCTCATATTTCGGTAAATATTTCAGGCCATATCATTCCTATAGTCAACCACGTAAAATTTTTAGGCGTCATTATAGACTCAAAATTATCCTTCAAAAATCATTTAAATTTTATTATACAAAAATGTGAACGGACCATTTCAGTTTTAAAAGTCCTTACGGGTGTTTGGTGGGGTGCCCATCCTTTCACCATGAAACTGGTTTATAATGCTTTGATTCGCAGCATTTTAGACTATGGAACATACCTCCTTATTCCATGCAACAAGGGTGCCCTGGCTGGGCTGGACAAAGTACAGTCTAAGTGCCTTCGTATCATCTCAGGTTGTATGAAGTCCTCCCCCACTAACGCGTTGCAGGTCGAATGCGCCGAACCTCCTCTGGCCCTCAGACGGCAATTTCTAGCATCCCGTTTTCTGTCCAGGTTAATATGCAGATCCACACATCCCCTTATTGGCAGATTGAAAGAGTTAGATGCCTTGTGCAGAACCTCAAATCACTGGAAAAATAAGGAAATTCCCTTGCCCTTAAAATCCTATCGTTCACTTCTAAATTTAACAAGCCCAATAGTCCAATATCCCAGATTACCCCTGTTCCATTTTGCTTATGAAGCTCTATATTTCACCCCAAAAATTTCCTTTGACATTGGTATATCCAAAACATCCCCGTCGGCAAATTCGGTCTTCAACGCGTTGGTGGGCGAGCGTTGGAGTGGTTTTGAATTATTTTTTACGGACGCTTCAAAGTTAACTGACATGAGCCACACTGGAGCTGCGGTATACTACCATAGCTCCAATATCATATTACTATTCAAATGCCCTAAAGAGTCTTCTGTTTTCACTGGCGAGTGTGTGGCTATATTGGAAGCATGTCTCTTTATAGAAGCTCATCATAATATTAAGCAAGCCGTTATTTTTACAGATTCCCTAAGCTGCTTGCAAGCCTTAGCCCAAAACCCCTTTAAAAGTAAACTACACAGTTCCCTCATTTTAAAAATCAAAAATTCTTTATTGTCATGCACCAAAAGTCAAAAAGATGTTCAGCTCGTTTGGATTCCTAGCCACTGTGGCATCAGGGGCAACGAGTGCGTGGATACTTTGACCAAAAATGCCTGCTCATCTGTAACGTCGGACCTCACTCATAATACCCACCAGGGTTACGACCTATTGTCCCTTCCCAAACTGGATCTACAGCGCTCCTGGCAGAAGGAGTGGGACTTGTCCAGCAAGAAGAAAGGTGGTTTTTTCTACGCAGTTCAACCAACCATAAACCCAAAGCCGTGGTTCTTCAGTTTCAAAAAACTTTCCAAAACGATCGTATCAACTATCTGTAGAATCCGCTTAGGGTTCTGTTGCACTCCCGTATTCCTCCATAAAATCCGTGTCCGCGACTCCTCGCTTTGCGAATGCGGGCTGGCGGAGGGTACTCTTGACCACATTTTTTTTGAATGTTCCAACAATGTCCCTCCTCTAGATTTATATAACCGTCTTCCTGTAATTAAGATCCCTCTCCCGATTAACTTTTCCTCCCTCTTAACACATTCCTCTCCAGACCTACTTGTGACGTTGATGATCTTCATCCGTCACAATAATATCAAACTGTAGGCCCTTCCTCCCCCCTAAATAATCCGTTTTTATGAATGTGGTATATGTTATATTTTATGTTGTAACATAACTTTATTTAAGTAATTTATTTCTTTGTTTGTTTCAGTCCCATAGTACTAACCCCAGAAGACTCACATTAAGTTCAACTGTGTCATCGAACGGAGACTTCTATAGCTCCTTTTTTAGAATACTAATTTTTCGCTTCGCATACACACTACTTGCTTGTCCAATTCGCCTCCGACAGTGGCAGAATAGTCGAAATCGGCTTGTTTGCCATAATAAGAAATAGAATAGAATAGAATACTTTGTTTATTGGATAGGAAGTATTCAATAAAAATGCGTGTTGTTTTTTACCTGACTACGCCAGGAGAGTTATTGATTGGTAGATTTAATTTAAAAAAAAAACATGTTTTTGTTTGAAAAACAATTCGGGCTTATTTTGCGACCGAAAAATATTTGCGCCTCGACTGAGTCGTACGAAATTCTTTATTATTAACTTTTAAAATATAATAAATCCGCATTCTAATATAAAGCTTAATTAAAAATTAAGCAACCAAAAACAGCACAATATTTACTACTCGTCATATTAAATAAATGTACTTGAACTGATTTGTAGTGAAAAAATCGCGCGGTTATTGTTAAAAAAACACACCGTCCGTTCGTCATTGCGGTACAGTCGTGACTATCTGAGCCCCGAGCGCGCCCCGACATCGAGGCGCGTAGGCATAGCTCGCGTTTCGTCCGTTTGTATGAAGTCGGAGTACTGTATAATAATATTACCGTGGCGATACGAAGTTTTCAAAGGTACGAGACGCAGAAAAACTTTGCTGCCGAGTGCAACACACAACTTTTCACCTCACACAGCGAGGATATGAAGTGGGGGCGGCTCGCCTGTCAGTGTAGAAAACAATTGAATAGAAGGCGTGTTCGAATTTTGAACAACACTTTGTGCTCTAGAGCACAAAATGGAGTTTTGAGCTCAGATTTTGAATGAGAAATAGAATCTTTCCGAGCTTGTGAGGTGAAATAGTTATTTGTTATGCAAGGCTGCAAAGTTGATTTTTGGCGCGAGTACGTGAATTGAAAACTGAGCGAGCGAAGGATTCTAAGATTGAACCGCGAGAGAAACGAGCGGTTCAAATATAGAATCCTGAGCGATGCGAAGTTTTCAAAGGTACGAGACGCAGAAAAACTTTGCTGCCGAGTGTAACACAAAACTTTTCACCTCACTTAGCGAGGAAATGCAGTGGGGGCGGCTCGCCTGTCAGTGTAGAAAAATTGAATACAAAGCGTGTTCGAATTTTGAACAACACTTTGTGCTCTAGAGCACAAAATGGAGTTTTGCGCTCAGATTTTGAATGAGAAATAGAATCTTTCCGAGCGGGTGAGGTGAAAATAGTTATTTGTTATGCAAGGCTGCAAAGTTGATTTTTGGCGCGAGTACTTGAATTGAAAACTGAGCGAGCGAAGAATTCTAAGATTGAACCGCGAGAGAAACGAGCGGTTTAAATATAGAATCCTGAGCGATGCGAAGTTTTCAAAGGTACGAGACGCAGAAAAACTTTGCTGCCGAGTGCAACACACAACTTTTCACCTCACACAGCGAGGAAATGTAGTGGGGGCGGCTCGCCTGGCAGTGTGGAAAAGTAGAAAACAATTGAATACAAGACTTGTTCGAATTTTAAACAACACTTTGTGCTCTAGAGCACAAAATGAAGCTTTGCGCTCAGATTTTGAATGAGAAATAGAATCTTTCCGAGCGGGTGAGGTGAAAATTACTTTCCGACCCATGGGTGAGAGCGCGGTACTTTTCATCCCAATACCGTGTCCTCCCACAGTTTTTACGCATCCATTCTTTATGTTGCCGAACGATAAAAGTAGGTAGTTTGAAAGAACTGCAGTAAACATTAGTTAATTCACTAGCTGTTCCCCGCGGTTACACCCCCTCTGCTCGGTTCCTATTGATCGCAGCGTGATGTTATACTACCTATAGTCTTCCTCGATAAATGGTCTATCCAACACAAAATTATTTTTTTAATTCGTAGCAGTAGTTCATGAGATTAGCAGGTACAAACAAAAAACTTTTCAGCTTTAAAATATTAGTATGAATTTGTTATGTACGCGTCAATGAAAGGCAGAGATCAGGTAACGACTGGTTTATTGAAAACTGAGGTTTACCCACATACATTAATATGCAGTAATATCAAAGTACCGACATAACACTTTCCCCCTATATTTATAATATAACTTAACTAAACTTACGTTTTTAATCCTAATTAACTTAAATACAGGAAACAGTGAAAACCATTAACAGTGGTTATTTACGTATACCCTAAACTATAAATCTAGACCTAAGTAGTTTAGTTGACGACGTGGTATAATTGATAATCCTATATTTTATTAAATATCAATGACAGCACATAATTTATGTTTAACTTCTAAGTGAGCAGCTGTGCAATGATGAGTGTGATGTACCACGCAACCGTCGCCCGAACATAAGCATTGCGGGCTCGCGACCAGTGGTACTATGCTCAGTGTTTCTGTACGAGAATAGAAATCTACTGAGTGCTGTATTTAAATTTTCGTTTTCGACTTGGGCCTTTTTTAGTGCTCTTTTGACCAGTTTTACGGCATTTTCAGCCGCCCCGTTGCTCGATGGATGGTATGGTGCAACAAGGGTGTGGCGAATACCGTTAATGTCAAGATATTTTTTAAACTCAGCCGAGGAAAAGGGTGGCCCATTGTCGCTAACTATTCTTTTTGGTAAACCAAAACGCGCAAAAATTTTTCGCAAACTATCAATTACCACCGCAGCAGACGTACTAGAAACGTGCTCAACTTCGACCCATTTTGAATGAGCATCCACAATAATTAAGTAGTACTTATTATTAAATGGCCCTAAGAAATCTAAATTCAATCTAGCCCACGGTTCCTCCGGCCACGGCCAGGAGTGCAGCGGTGCCGGGGCGGGGGCTGAGCGCTGCGACCGGCACGCGACGCACTCCCGCACCGTGCGCTCGATGTCGGACTCCAATGTCTCCCACCAGACATAATTGCGCGCTATTTGTTTCATTTTTACGATGCCTGGGTGACCGTCGTGAATTTCTTTCAAAATTACTGTTCGCAATGATTTCGGTATTATTACCCGGTAACCCCAAATCAGGCACCCTTGATCCACACAAATACTTTCCTTACGATTAAAATATGCTTTTTCAGGTTCAATATCACTTGTCTTTGGCCACCCAAACATTACGTAACCATAAATTTTACTCAATAATGAGTCTTTTGCCGTCTCAATTTTAACATCCTTAAAACTAAGTGGAAAATTTTCCTGCACGAAATTAAGGTAACTACCGCCACTGTCCTCACCTTTGGTTCTACTTCTTGTAGAATCCAATGGAAGACGAGAAAGAGCGTCGGCATGACAATTTTGTATTGATTTAATGAACTCAATTTTAAAGTTATAAGCAGATAACTGGACAGCATAACGCTGTAGTCTACTTGCAGCTGTCACAGGTATTCCTTTATTCGCCCCAAAGATATAACTCAATGGACGATGATCACTACGTAAAATAAATTCTCGGCCGTATAAGTACTGGTGGTGCTTGCGCACACCGAACACAATAGCAAGTGCCTCCTTGTCCAGCTGCGAGTAATTTTGTTCGGCGGCGTTCAGTGTGCGCGACGCGCAGCACACGGGTCGCTCGCTGCCGTCCGCGTACCGCTGCGCTAACACGGCACCCAGTCCGTATGCACTGCTATCCACTGACAACACCAACGGCAAAGTAGGATCGTAGTGTGCCAACACTGGCGCGCTGCTTAATGCTTTTTTCATTCGACAAAAAGCACGCTCACACTCATCATTCCATTGCCATTTAACATTTTTTTGTAACAGGTTGTACAACGGTTTCATTATGTCACTTATATTAGAACAAAACTTAGAGTAAAAATTAACAAGTCCCATAAAACTTTTTAATTGGGTTACATTCGTTGGAGATGGGGCTGCTATAATGGCTTCGATTTTCTTAGAATCTGTGTGCAAGCCATTTTTATCAATTATGTAACCTAAATACGTTACACACTCCTTAAAAAATTGACATTTACTGAAATTAATTCTTAATCCGTTTTGTCTTAACCTTTCCAGCACAGCTCTCAAGTTTGCTAAGTGTGTACGTTTATCTTTTCCAGTTATACATATGTCATCCGCAAATACAGCCGTTGAAGGCAATCCACTCAACGTTTCCTCCATTATTTTTTGAAAGTTTTCAGGAATACATTTTATTCCGAAAGGTACTCTTTTATAAATAAACGTCCCGACATGAGTGGTGATTGCTGTCAGCGGCTGTGATTTTTTATCCAATAAACACTGTTGGAATGCATTAGATAAGTCAAGCTTTGTGTACTGTTCGCCACCCCCCAAGGTCGCAAAAAGTTCTTCAATACGCGGTAAAGGATAATGAAAATCTTTCAGAATTGGATTTATTGTTATTTTATAATCTCCACATATTCTTATTGAGCCATTTGATTTAATTACTGGCACAATAGGAGTACCGTATTCCGACCTTTCAACTTTGTAAACAACTCCTTCTTGTTCCAAACGTTTGAGTTCGCTTTCGACTCGCGGGCGCAGTGCCAGTGGCAGCGGGCGCGCCTTAACAAATACGGGGGTTTCATCCTTGAGATGTAGCGAGACAGGTGTCTTGAACGTGCCTAACCCTTCTGCAAACACTTCTGGAAATTCGTCTCTCAAAGCTTTTGCTACCGAGTCCGAATCGCTTATATTGTGACATTCAACAATTTCTATTTTTAATTGCTTAATCCAAGTACGGCCCATTAAAGGTGGACCACCATTTTCAATAATAAATAATTTAAGCGTCGCAGACTTAGAACCACAGACAACCATAACCACAATATAACCGAGAGTCTCGATAACGTCGCCCGTATACGATCTTAGAGATAACAACTTAGTTTGTATAGGTACATGTTTAAAATACTTATCATAATAATGCTTTGAAATAGCCGATATTTTACTGCCTGTATCAATTTCGAATTTACAAGGCACTTTTTCTACAACTAAGTTTGCATAGTACGGTCCGTCACCGTCATTACTTGTAACCAAGTTCAAAAAATTACCGTCATCGTCTGAGTTCGAATCATTTAAAAAGTACTGACCTTTTTTTGTCTTTGCACTATTTTCACTTTTACCTTGGCACATCACTTTTAAATGGCCCTTCTGGCCGCACGAATCACATGTATAATTTTTAAAACGGCACTTTCCGGCCACGTGGCCGGTCTTACCGCATCGCGCACAAAGACGACGATGCGACGTGTCGGGCGCGGGCGCCGCGCCGCTCCGCGCACGCGCTCCGCCGCCGACCCGGTGCAGGCCCTCGCCGGCCGCCGCTTCGCCAGCCCCGCCAGCGCTCGCGCCGCTCGATGCGCACGCCGTGCTCGCATGCCGCTCCGCTGCCTCGAGCGCCGTGGCTAGCTCCACAGCCCTTTTGTAGTTTATGCTCTTTTCGGCGAACAATCTTGACCGCATTTCTTCGCTGAATAAACCCGACACGAACTGGTCGCGAAGGTTTTCTTCCAGAGAACTACCGAAATTGCAGGTTTTAGCCAAATGTTTCAGACCATGTAGGTAGACACGAATGCTTTCTCCCTGCTGTTGCGTCCGCTGCCGAAAAATATGTCGTTCCGCTATTTCTGATCTCTCCGGTTCCAAATGGTTTTTGACGAGTACGACTAAATCTTCAAAGCTCTTTCTCTCCGGGTCCGCGGGTGAACACAAATCACATATGAGGTTGTAGCACTCGGAACCCACTAATGTCAGAAGCGTAGCAACTTTGAGATTGTCCTTGATGCTATTCAACAATATAAATTGTTCTACGCGACGAATATAACTGTCCCAATTTTGTCCCTCGATATTAAAAGGTTCTATTTGTCCAATCGGCATTATGGCAAACAAAATTAAAACGTAAGTATCGAACTTTCTAGACCGGCTGCGCCAATGTTATGTACGCGTCAATGAAAGGCAGAGATCAGGTAACGACTGGTTTATTGAAAACTGAGGTTTACCCACATACATTAATATGCAGTAATATCAAAGTACCGACATAACAGAATTATTCACAAGTCAATGTTCTCCTTTTTGCGTTCAACCTTCTTCATAACATAAAGTGTATTTTATGTTTATAGACATATATTTCACAAAAGCTTTTCAAAATACATTTTCATAGCTTTGAAATCAAAATACAAATTCGCTTGTAATTGTAGCGTAAATAATTTAAACTGAGATTGTTCATTTTAGATTCCCTTCTGCCTAATTTATTAGCAAAAGTTCGTCAATCTATTCGTAAATCAAGGCCTGTCCTGAATTATTTATTACTTAACTATTTTAGATTAGCTGTTAAGCTCGATAATTACTAAAATAAAGTAAGTTAGTTGATAATCTTCAGTTTTTCTCTAATAAAATATATTAAGCCTGTAATCTTCATAAAAGTGTAATTGGCTTTTTCACTGAAAAAATCTAATTATTCCTTCTTTTCTTTCATCAAATTACATCTAGACAGCCTACACTAATATAAAGAGGGAAGATTTGTAGTTTTAAGTGTAGGTATGTGTATTATGTTTGTAATGAATAAACTCAAAAACTATTGTGCCGATTTCAAAAAATTTTTCACCATTAGAAAGCTACATTCACCCTGAGTCTCTCTTCTTTCGTTCTCTACGTGATCGGATCCGAAATGAGGAGATTCGTAGACGAACTAAAGTCACCGATATAGCCCACCGGATTAGCAAGCTGAAGTGGCGATGGGCAGGCCATATTGCTCGCAGAGCAGGTGACCGCGATGGGGTCGAAAAGCACTGGAGTGGAGACCACGGACTAGCAAGCGCAGCGTAGGACGTCCACCAACAAGATGGACAGACGACCTTATAAAGGTCGCCGGAAGACGCTGGATGCAGGTCGCTTCCAACCGGTATATGTGGAGATCTAAAGGGGAGGCCTATGTTCAGCAGTGGACGTCCTATGGCTGAGATGATAATTCACCCTGAGTAACATAGGCTACTCGTGCGAAGCCGGGACGGGCCGCTAGTCTGTCATAAAAATGTAGATATTATCATCAGAACCACAGCTCTGTAAATAAAATTTATGAAGTCATTTAATGAATCCTCTGCCCTGGGTAGAGCGCAAGGATCTGTTAGACTCGTACTACCTAAAATCCACCGTATTCCTTCAATAGCCCTTTACGTTCCAAAGTCACGGTTCCGCACCGCATATCTACTAACTAAGCAAGATAAATAAAAGCTTGTTTTTGCGCAAAACTCATACATAAGCTACAAGTACTAATTTTAAGTTGTTTTTCCTTGCCCCAAGGATGTAATTAAAACTTTCGAGATGCAACCTTGTCATGCCAGATTTGAACCTGAAAGATACAATAAACCTTGAAAACTTAGATGCGGTTTATAAAATATCATTAACCTACAAATAAGTTAATTTATTTATTAAATTACGTACACACTAACAACCAGTTTTTTTTTTACGTGGTAAAATCGTCAAATTAGTCCTACCGGCCACGATTTGGAGGGACTATCAGATTCGTATTAACTAAAATCGACTGTGTTCCTTCAATAGCTTCTTACGGTCCGGGACAGACCCGCGACCCCGGCGGGCTTTAGCCTTCTATGTGGGGCAAGTCAGATTGCTGACAGTTCCTTGAAGCGCTCGTGGATCACGACGCGTTGACCGTCTCGACCAGCCGTACGTGAGCTCACACCACTTTACGTTTCATCTTTTGTTTCTGGGCTAGATTGGGGTCAAAACCAAACCCCTCATCGATTTCAGAAAAGAAGAAAAAGAAATATTGGAACAATGTTGATGCTTTAATTAGTGGGGCGTATACAGTGATACAGGTCTTAAAATTAAATAATGTAGCCATTTTGTTAAAGTTTGTAGGTATGGTTTTCAGGCTAGGGCTTTTTAACGGTAAGAATGTTACATTAAAAAATAATTACAAAACA
This sequence comes from Agrotis clavis, assembly GCA_954870645.1. Classification (NCBI taxonomy): domain Eukaryota; kingdom Metazoa; phylum Arthropoda; class Insecta; order Lepidoptera; family Noctuidae; genus Agrotis; species Agrotis clavis. The sequence continues at coordinate 17,684,846 of OX940925.1, forward strand.
AAATAATTAAAATTTCAAGAAATGTCGCAATTGCCGACGTAATTGTTATACACACAGTTAAAAATTCAGATAGGCTGTAAAAGCGTTCATTTATGAGATTGTTTTAAGCCGTGTTTTAAACAATTACTGCTTAATATCTTTGGGGACCTTAACGTTCGGTCTTTCAAGTCTTTCAATTTAAATCCACATTGTAATATCGTTAAAACCAAACTCTTGAAAGAAAAATAACAGAAAACGGATGACAAAAAGTTTAAGCAACTAGCTTTCAAGTCACGTACCATTTTGGGTTTGAATGTGGACTGCGATGGGACTAAAGTTAAAATAACTTTAAATTGATATTGATGGGAGCTACATGTAAATTGACAAAGGCTTCCTTCTTAGCGGAGCTTCTATTGTCCCTTTAGTAAGTTAATTTATGTGGAGAAAGTAATGAACAAGGAAAAACAACCTAAGGAAATGACGGTTTTTTTTACATCGTAAAATCATGTTCAATCAATGAGTGCTAGGAGCACTCATTGATTGATCATGATTTTAGATCCTGGGGCAGGACGGTAGGGACTCGGACTGTCAGACTTGTACCGACTATTATCCACGGTGTCCTTCAATAGCCCTTTACGTTGGGCGGCCACGTTTACCGATAAGATGGTCCTGCGACCCGGCAGCCTATTTCCAAAACATTTATTTTTATTTTCTTTGAAAATATCAAAACAAAAGCTAATCTATTTGAGTCAAGTTTTTTACTGAGATAGATTAGGTATTGTTGAGAAATATGCACACACAAAAGCTCATCGATTAGAGTCCGACTCGTGACTGAAATAGTATAGGCTTTGGAAATACGCGACCCGGCAGGCTCTGGCCCTCAAGGAATTGACGGTTAGTGAAAGTAACTGAGTTTTATAGTTTTAAATGTATTGTAATTGTCCAGCTTATTACGAGTATAACGTTCTATTGAAATCTGCATTTACGTGCGTGATACTACAGAAAACAGGAGCGGTCTACTTTTAGCACGAACCCCGTAGTTTCGGGCTTTTTCAACGGCATATCAAATATGAACATCAGATTAGTTAGGGGCACGAAGTTAAAAGTTAGTGGCAACACGATTGAACAGTTATCCCTACTCCCGATGTGTTGTCAAGACTTGACAGTAATAGGGATTAGGAATCAAACGTTTCGCGTTACTTTCTTACCTGCCCGTATCTTCTTTGATAGACTTTAGAGAGTAGACCCCCAGTTTTGAGAAAAGACTCGATGTAAAAAAAAACCTACACTTTATTTATTATTTATTTAATACGTTTAGTACAGCTTAAAATGTCACTAACACTAAATGAAAATGATCCTTTCATTTTGTCAATATTCCCAATAGGCCAGATGGCTGAAAAATCTCATCCGTCCGTCAATTAGATAATTAAAAAATGTTTGATCCGTAACTATCCGTATTTTTTCTTTGTTACGTAATCCAAAATGACGAAGATACGACGCTTAAACTACACTTCTTCAGTCCTACTGCAGGACGTTTGCGGTTACTGTTATATTCCCTAGTATGGGGGGCATTGTTTAAAAAAAAATAGATGCCTGACTAGCAATTCGATATAACAACTATAGGTTGTAGTCATCATCATCATCATCATCAGCATGTATTGTTCCCACTGCTGGGACACAGGCCTCGTCCTCTCTGTGAGAGGGAGTGGGCCATAATCCACCACGCGGAACCAGTGCGGATTGGTGGATGTCACGAAATACATAAGGTTGTAGTCAGTGGCCAAGTTATTTTCTGGCACGGTCACTTAAATTATACCGAATTTAGTGTAGATCTAACAAAAAGCTAAGAATTATTGACAGCATCGTTAGACAACACGGTTGGCGAAGTGGCTGAGCGATCGTCTACTGCACAGCATGTCGCAGGTTCGATTCCCGCAAGGAACAAATATTTGTATGATCTGCAAGTACTTGTTCTGGGTGACGCTGGAAACGCTGCATGCGAGGGGAAACTCCTAGTGCGGGGTAATCTTTTTTTTTAAAAAAAAACCAACAGTCATTCAAAGAAGCGTAAACGATTTTTTTAGAGACGAAAAGTGGTTAACATAAATTTTATGTGCGTACAGATTTATCTAACACAAAATCTCGATTCGCTGATTTATGACTATAAGGCAAAGCGACATTTCGTAACTCATATCTGACATTAGCAATCTAAAACCCATATATTTTGTTTATACCAAAAAATATCGTAAAATTCAAGGATAACCAATATGAGATAAAACTGCGTAAGTAGGGTTGCGGGTTCTAAAAATCGAAAAGCCGTACAGACCAGTCAATTTAGCCGGACATTTGGGTGAAAAGACGGAACTACTTTTTATAGTCCTGGTTTAACACGTTTATTTTTTTAAAACTCAAACTTGGTTAAGTTCTACTAAACAAGATTCCACTCGCTCGCGCTAGCGGGTAGCGTGAGACTAGCGGAGCGGAAACCAAATCATAACAACCATTAAAAAAAATGACGGGTTGCACTCCGGGAATGCCGGCAGAAGTGAAAACTTGAATATTACCGTTGTGCATTTATTTCCATATTTTAAACACTTTATATACACGAATTTTACGAATACACAGCAGTGTGGCCACTACACAGACAGTTGAGCCATCAGCTGTCATCATCCATGATGCGCGTGGCACGCTGTAATATAAACAAACACGAACATTCGCGCAAGCGCCCTGCAGCGCCACTAAAGAAGTTTTCACTTCAAAAAAGATCAATCTTAACAAAACCCGGGCAGACCGCGCGACACGGTCTAATTTAACCGGGCACGCAACCATAAAAAGCCTACTTGTGGTCCGGCTTTATTTTTACCTGGCAACACTACGTAGACAGGTATAAGTACGCCTAATTTTCTTTATGTAAATAGGCAGGGACCTCTAAAGGGTAGCGGAGCCAGGCTATTGGCCATTAATCATGTCCAAACCTAAACTTCAAGCTGCTACATTTTGCCTCCCAGAATCGTGGGACCGTCTGGAGAATACCGCACCGCTTTGCTTTCCAACGCAAAGGGTAGGTATGTGTGTTGTTAATGGTGGAATATCATCAAATGAGTCTCCCTAGCCTGAGTAGAACGGAAGAACTGTCAAACTCATACCAATTAATATTATGACCCTGTTCAACAGGGCCCCCGCATCCATATGTGCAATGTGTGCAATGCACACGGGCGCCATCCTTTAGGGGCGCCAAAACCAAGGGCCCAGAAAAAAGTTTGAAAAAAAAACAAAAATATTTTTTAAATAAAAGTTGAGAACTTAAGTAGGATTAGGTTTAATAAGTACCTACTAAAGAAAAAGAAAGACTTCAAATATTTGATCACTTTTAGATTAAAACTTTCAAGTCCGGAAACGTAAAACTTTTAGAGCTCACTGCGTTCTTTTAAGAAGAATTGCCTTGTTCTATTCCAAAAAGCTAAAAATTTTCGCGCTCGCTCCGCTCGCGCTTCAAATAAGGTTGACATTCGCTTTTCACGGCCTCGCTTTTGATAGCTCATTTTTCAATAGCAAATGCTTCTTATGTTAGTTAATCTTGTCTTGGTCTACAAAAATTTAAAGTCTTCTCTAAGATGGTATGGAACTCTGGGTGTGAAGTTTGAGTAGCACTTGATGGTTTTTTTGTGTTTAAGTTCCGAGGCGGCAAGCTTTACAGCCCCAGGGTGCTGAATTTTAAAATACGCCACTGACCTACCTACCATAAAAAAGACAATTCAAAATGCATAAAGGAGCGCCAAAATCCTTTTTTGCACACAAGCGTCAGTAGACCTTACGGGGGCCCTGCTGTTCAATTAGTAGCACATTGCGTCCCATGGAATTTCACCATAATGGAGGCCATACACGTTAGGGTTTGCATGATTTGCATGCAAAATTGACAGGCAAGCCCTAGCGTGATATGTGTTGAAACTGTACAGTTAGGGTCAATTTATACTAGTGCAGAGTCGAAGCGCATCGAAGCGTCTTTCTAAAACTGAACATAACAATTTCAACCTTAACTCCACAGCGTAACGCACACATTACTTCTAAGATTTTAAAGATCGCGCGCATTCTTCAGAATTCGCGCGTCTGCGCGTGAACAACGCTGATCGTGAATCGTGACGACAATAAATGAGGTTACGAACAAATAAATGCCCAGTCACTTGGGATAAAAACTAACAACTTTGTTTAGTAAAAATAATCAGAAACTTATTTGGCCAAAAAGTCCAGGCAAAAAGCATACAGTCGGTGTTTACGGGCATTTGTCGGGCGTTTATTAAATGCACCCAATATGCCCGAACATAAACCCATCTCTACTAACCAATAACCCGTGATTCCCGATTGAAATAAATATTTGTATGACCTATAGTTAATTGTTCGGGTATTGACAGCGTAACGCACACATTAGTCATTACTTCTAAGATTTTAAAGATCGCGCGCATTCTTCAGAATTCGCGCGTCTGCGCGTGAACAACGCTGATCGTGAATCGTGAAAATCTTAGATGTAATGTGTGCGTTACGCTGTGGAGTTAAGGTTGAAATTGTAATGTTCAGTTTAAGAAAGACGCTTCGATGCGCTTCGACTCTGGGCTAGTATAAATTGACCCTTATCGGACCCTTACGTCTCAAAACCAGGCTTGTTCCAGTGAGTGAACGAGATGGCGCTAGACGACTTGTATAGCTCTGTCACTTCCACTCGCCGGAACAAGCCTGGTTTTAAGAAGTTGTATTACGGCCGCAGGTATCCGTTACACGTGCGGTCGTTTAAGCTTGCACAGTTAAAACCATCATGCAAACCTTAACATTGTCTATGGCCTCCATAGCGGCCCGTTCACGACCTTGCCGCTATGAGCGGTGACTTAACAAATGAGAAATGATAATAATGTTTGAAACGCCACGAAATGCCTCCAGTGGCGAATTCGCGTATTTACAAAGTAATTTATGTCTTTAAAATGATATTAGTAACCTCAACATCATTTTTAAAGACCTATCCATAGATACCCCACACGTATGGGTCAGGCGATTTTTTTTTTTTTTGAGTTTTAATTCTAATTATGGGGTATCCCCAAAATTTGATTTTGTTTTATTTTTATGTGAAAATCCTAATGCGGTTTACATAATACATCTACTTACCAAGTTTCAACAGGATAGCTCTTATACTTTCGAAGAAAAGTGGCTGTGACATACGGACGGACAGACAGACAGACATGACGAATCTGTAAGGGTTCCGTTTTTTGCCATGCTGCTACAGAACCCCAAACATACAGTCATCTGATCAGATTAGATTGTTCCAATCTACAAAATAAGAAGAAGTGGTTCCGTTTAGTTTGAAACACAATTAACTACCCGTAATGAAAGCTTGTTTCTTGAAACCTCAAGTAAAATTAAACGAGAAATACAATGGCAGAATAGATTTTATACCTGCCTTTTTTCACCGACTTATCCAACTAGTTTTCCTGTCACGTACTTTTGGGGTACGAACGTTGAGAGGTTGAGACCAAAACTACTTAAATTGTTTTTTTTTAACTATTCTCGCACAAGGGACTTTTTCCTGTGTCGTGATTATGCTTACAAACATTTAGACTTATTTATTCAAATAACCAGACCCGGAACAATTAACTATAGGTCATACAAATATTTATTTCAATCGGGAATCACGGGTTATTGGTTAGTAGAGATGGGTTTATGTTCGGGCATATTGGGTGCATTTAATAAACGCCCGACAAATGCCCGTAAACACCGACTGTATGCTTTTTGCCTGGACTTTTTGGCCAAATAAGTTTCTGATTATTTTTACTAAACAAAGTTGTTAGTTTTTATCCCAAGTGACTGGGCATTTATTTGTTCGTAACCTCATTTATTGTCGTCTTAGAGTGAAAACCTCGTAAGTGTAAAAGAAGTTACTTTTCAAGTGGAAGAAAAAGCTGCGTGCTGTACATTTGTTGACGTTTGTGTGTGTGTTTCATGTTTTTTTGTTAATTCTTGTAAGGAGATTTTGACGCTTTATATCGGGAATTTTTCGATACTTTAGATTGTCCGAAATGCATTTAATCCCACCGAGGTGTTAATTATGCGGTGTGTTGTAAATTATGCGAATATTGAATTTACTATCATAGATGGCACCACGAGTATTAAATGAACAAATTAGTCAAATCAGGATATGCGCCCAAAAATAGAAACGTAATAAAACAAATTAGAGCAGGTGACGTTATGGCCAACATGCCAAGTTTATGCCCATTTAATAATAATTCATCATAGACTTTAAAGTCACACACACACACACACGTCCACGCAGTAATTTTGACCTCACATAATTTCAACTCCCGAGTTGAGGTGAAAAATTAGTATGTAAAAAGTCCCATGTAATCCCCTATGTCCCGTTGTCAGGTTTCCTGCTTCATTACATATTCAATCTAGTCAAAAATTATGGGTCTCTAAAGAGTGCTCTCAAAAAAGTAGGTACGTGTAGTAATCACTAACGGTTACATTACCTTATCTACAGCTTTTAACCTAATGTAGCCTACCCCATTGGGTGTAAAAGTGACCTCGTATCTCCTCAATTGACCAGTACCTAGTCTACATCTACTCAAGCTTAAAAGTTCTGATAAATAAAACTATAAAATACATCCGCATCTATTTACAGCTTGGCAATTTAGAGTAGGAGAGGGAGGAGATTTGGGAGGCCTATAATATGTTCAGCAGTGGACGTCCTATGGCTGAGATGATGATGATGATGATGATGATGATGAATTTAGAGTAGAAAACCGGAAGTCGCCACTGTGCTCTCGCTACCAGCACTTTGAATGTTTTTTTTTCAGTTTTTACGTTAGTTTTATGGCACAATAATAAATCTAACAAACCTGCGTTCTTTGTTTATATCAAATATCAAAGATTTTAAAACGTTGTCAGCAAACGAAAAGATTAGTTCCGTTTCAAGACGTTCTGGCTAAGCTGTATACAATAATTATGCGTCGTTAAAAAAGACGCAAGACGCATAAATGGTTGCCGGTTGCTACGTTTTTCAAACAGTCTACCCAGCTTATTAGATAAAATAATAATCTAAAAAAAATCTTAGCCACACAAATCACTACTCATTTAAATTGATAAACTATTATCACCTTTTTATACATTATTTATTATAGATAACTTTTTAATTACTTACCAAACATCAGCAGCAATAGATCGCTAACAGCCAAACTAAATAGTGTAGCGTCACATAACTTGTACATAATAGAATAGAATATAATTTATGGTACACCAAAACCAGACATATTATGTATTTGCTATTCGTAGTCATATATTATGTATTTGTAAATAACTGTGTGTAGTGTTAAGTATTTATAGATTTAGTCATTAGTATAAGTCTCATAATAATAATTATTATACTTATATATATTAGATATTATCTAGTCCGGACAGACAACAGATTTTTATTGTATGTATAGATAATACTAGCGCGCGGGCACCGAGTACCAAACCGGTTCAACCAGCTGGCGGCCGCGCAGGTAGCGGGACCCCTCCCGACCCGCGCGGGCGCCGGCCGGCACTCGTCAGTACGAACTTGCCACTACTGTGAACGCACGCTTGCGCACGTAAAAATTACTTCTCTCAGTTGCTCCCGCGCGATAGCTAATGCTTGTCTCTAAAGTGTATTATATTAACTATCTCTTCTCTCCTATCTTTCGCTCCTTTACTGTGCTTCGCTTCTATCTGTGCTTGAACTATCTGCTCTGACTTTCTCCTTCCATAAACTGTGTTTCTTCTTAATAAACTTAGTGGTGAGAGTGATCCAGTGTTTCTATCAACGAATCCCGTACGTACCTCACCACACATCCGACATTACATTGGTGACCCCGGAAGAACACGATGAGCCAAACACCAAGTACAGCAAAAATTGCAAGTCACGATGACAGAGACAGCGTCGACGTGTATCGCGTCGGAGTGAGGGTACCCCCATTTTACCCGGAAAAACCATCGCTATGGTTCGCGCAACTGGAAAGCCAGTTTGCTTTGGCGAACATAACTTCAGATGCGACAAAATACCACCACGTAATGGGGGGCCTGGACCCTATATACGCGGCACACGTCGAGGATATCATCGAGGCACCATCAGCACCAGATAAATACGAGCGGCTGAAGACGGAGCTGGTGCGGAGGTTGTCTGCGTCGAAGGAAAAGAAGGTGCAGCAGCTGTTGACACACGAGGAGCTCGGCGACCGCAAGCCCTCGCAGTTCTTGCGACACCTGCGCCACCTGGCGGGGCCGACCGTGCCAGAGGACTTCCTTCGAACGATCTGGACCAGCCGCCTGCCAACCAGCACGCAGAGCATCATCGCTTCGCAGGCCAAGGCGAGCCTCGAGGAAGTGGCCGAGCTGGCTGACCGCATACTCGACCTAGTGCCAGCCAGCCCGCAAGTAGCAGCGACATCAGCACCGGCAGCCATACCAGGGAGCAGCATGGAACTGTTGACCAACCAGGTCGCTGAGCTCACCAGGCAGATGCAAAGCCTGGCTTCTCAGGTGAGCAGGATGTCTCGACAGAGGCAAAGGTCCAGCAGGAGTAGCAGCCGGGGGCGTTCGCCGTCTACGAGGTCGCGCTCCAACTACCGCAGGTGGCCTAACTGTTGGTACCATCACAAGTTCGGCGAGAAGGCGACCAAGTGCGTCAAACCCTGTGACTACGCGGGAAAAGACGCAGGCAGTCGATAATGGCGACCGACGACTGCCACAGCATTGGTCGCTTATTCGTGACCGACCATATAACAAAGGTACAATTCCTTGTTGATACCGGAAGTGATGTGTGTGTCTTCCCTAGGTCGGCCATGAAAGAGCGCCGCACTAAAACAACATTTGAACTTTGTGCGGCTAACGGCAGTGTAATAAACACTTATGGTTACGTTCACCTAAAACTAAACCTAGGCTTACGCCGTGACTTCGCCTGGCGATTTATTGTGGCGGACGTAACCAAAGCAATAATAGGTGTAGATTTTTTGTCCTTTTATAATTTAATTGTAGACATAAGAAAACAGCGATTAATTGACGCTAATACTACGTTGGCGACCCCTGCTTTGCCTGCCCGCCCTTTAGATGTTGTATCTTCGGTGAAGGTAAGGATTGGTGACACTACATACCACGACATACTCCGGGAATTTCCTGACATAACCCGGCCGTCGGGTATACACCGTACACCAACACACAATACCTTACACTACATACGCACAACACCTGGACCACCTGTATCTGGTACACCGCGGCGGTTGGCTCCAGACAAACTTAAAATTGCTAAAGAGGAGTTTGAATCTATGTTAGCAAATGGCACAGCCAGACCCTCTGACTCACCTTGGGCCTCACCCTTACACCTGGCACCTAAAAAGGATAGTGGGTGGCGGCCATGCGGTGATTACAGGATGCTTAACGCGCGTACAGTACCTGATAGGTACCCAATTCGCCACATCCATGACTTCGCCCACAACCTTTCTGGGTGCCAAGTATTTTCGACAATAGACCTGGTCAAGGCTTATAACCAGATACGCGTTAATCCTGAGGACATACCGAAGACAGCCATTACCACGCCGTTCGGGCTGTACGAATTCCCATACATGACGTTCGGGCTTCGCAACGCAGGACAAACCTTCCAGCGTTTCGTGGACGAAATGCTCCGAGGCCTGGACTTCTGCTTCGGCTACCTTGATGACTTCTTGGTCTACTCAAGAGACCAAGCCGAACACAAGGACCACCTACGTCAGCTGTTCACCAGACTCCAGGCATACGGGATGGTGATCAACTCGTCCAAATGTGTATTCGGTGCCTCAGAGGTAACATTTTTAGGGTACCGGATCACCTCAAGCGGGACAAAGCCCTTACCGGAGAAGGTCGAGGCCATCAACAGCTTCCCAACACCGAAGACTGTGAAGGAGTTGCGAAGGTTTTTAGGGATGGTCAATTTTTATAGACGGTTTATCCCAGGAGCAGCCGAACACCAGGCACCACTCAACAAACTACTGGAAGGCTCGGTGAAAGGTTCACACCCAGTACACTTCGCAGCAGAGGAGGACAAAGCATTTGTGGCCTGCAAAAAGGGTCTCTGCCAAGCAGCAATGCTGGCCCACCCTGATTGCGGAGCTAAACTGGCCATAGTGACTGACGCGTCCGACACCGCCATGGGAGCAGTACTACAGCAATCAAAGGATGAGAAGTGGCAACCCTTAGCTTTCCTCTCTCGTAAGCTAAGTTCAAGCCAGCGGAAGTACTCTCCTTATGATCGAGAACTGCTTGCAATATATGAAGCGATCAAGTACTTCAGACATATGGTCGAGGCCAGAGAGTTTGTGATCTATACAGATCACAAGCCCATCTGTTACGCGTTTCATACACGTAAGGAGAATTGCTCACCAAGACAGTTCAGACACCTGGATTTTATCTCGCAGTTCACAACAGACATCAGGCACATTTCAGGAAAGGACAACGTAGTTGCTGACACCCTGTCAAGAGTGGACGCCATCTCCCAGCCCATAGACCTGAGCGAGCTGGCTAAATGCCAAGCTTCCGACCCTGAACTCAAGCAGCTGCTCGCCGGGGGTTCATCACTGCGTCTGAAGAAGGTCACACTGCCGGGAACACTGTCTGAACTGTACTGCGATGAGAGTAGCAAGATACCAAGACCATATGTCACGAAGGAACTCCGACGACAAGTGTTCAACCACCTGCACTCCTTGAGCCACCCAGGAGCTAATGCCACCGCCAAGCTGGTATCCGAGCGTTACGTGTGGCCTGAAGTCAAAAAAGACTGCAGGGAGTGGACGCGCAGTTGTCTACCATGCCAACGTGCGAAGATCACACGGCATGTCTCCGCTCCCTTGGGCAACTTCAAATTACCACGTACGCGCTTCATGGACATCCATATTGACATGATCGGACCGTTGCCAATATCACACGGATTCCGGTATTGCCTCACAGCCGTGGATCGCTTCACGCGATGGCCAGAGGCAATACCGATCGCGGATATTACAGCGGAAACAGTGGCCAACGCTCTTTTGTATGGATGGATCGCGCGCTTCGGTTGCCCAACAAAAATAGTGACGGATCGAGGCAGGCAGTTCGAGTCTGCCCTCTTTAAACACCTGGCAGATATAGCTGGCTTCGAACACCGGAAGACAACCGCTTACCACCCTGCCTGCAATGGCATGGTTGAGCGGTTCCATCGACAGCTGAAAGCAGCCATTACCTGCCACGGAAACCAGAACTGGGTGGAATCCTTGCCACTGGTACTGTTGGGCATCCGCAGCGCGCATAAGGATGACGTAAATGCAACTCCGGCGGAGTTGGTGTATGGAGAAACCTTGCGCCTACCGGGAGACTTCCTCGAACCAGAAGCGGTTAACACCACGGATATGACGGACTATGTATCCAGGATACGCATGTTCGCTAGGAACATACAGCCATCAGCAGCATCGCGACATGGTAGTACGCGGCCCATATTCGTTTTTAAGGACCTCGCCACCGCGTCGCACGTATTTCTGAGGGATAACGCGTCATCTGGTTCTTTCAAGCCAGCCTACACAGGACCTCATGAAGTTCTGGAGAGGAGTGACAAAGTATTCAAACTCCTCTTTAACGGTAAAACAGTCACAGTATCGATAGACCGAGTGAAACCGGCCTACATACTACGTGACACACACACCACAACAACACATAACAGCACACACAATCACAACACACAGGAACAAACACAGACTACACAGGACTCACCTGTTACCAATCCAACACTGGCGACCGAAGAAGATAATATCAAAAGGACACGGTCAGGCCGTAGGGTGCGCTTCCCCGATTACTATCGACCTTGACGGTCTCAAGGGGGGGGTGGTGTAGCGTCACATAACTTGTACATAATAGAATAGAATATAATTTATGGTACACCAAAACCAGACATATTATGTATTTGCTATTCGTAGTCATATATTATGTATTTGTAAATAACTGTGTGTAGTGTTAAGTATTTATAGATTTAGTCATTAGTATAAGTCTCATAATAATAATTATTATACTTATATATATTAGATATTATCTAGTCCGGACAGACAACAGATTTTTATTGTATGTATAGATAATACTAGCGCGCGGGCACCGAGTACCAAACCGGTTCAACCAGCTGGCGGCCGCGCAGGTAGCGGGACCCCTCCCGACCCGCGCGGGCGCCGGCCGGCACTCGTCAGTACGAACTTGCCACTACTGTGAACGCACGCTTGCGCACGTAAAAATTACTTCTCTCAGTTGCTCCCGCGCGATAGCTAATGCTTGTCTCTAAAGTGTATTATATTAACTATCTCTTCTCTCCTATCTTTCGCTCCTTTACTGTGCTTCGCTTCTATCTGTGCTTGAACTATCTGCTCTGACTTTCTCCTTCCATAAACTGTGTTTCTTCTTAATAAACTTAGTGGTGAGAGTGATCCAGTGTTTCTATCAACGAATCCCGTACGTACCTCACCACACATCCGACATTACAATAGATAATAGTTGGTCGCAGTATGCAACACAGGGTGCTTTACAATCACCACACAAACACACGCATTACCGACCACTCCAGTCAAAAAAATTATAAGCAATAATATAGTAATCGGCACTATTTCTGTTAAAGGTAAACGTCTATATCCCATTTGCAGCCAAAGCATTTCTTCCTCGGTGCAATCGAAATACGACAAATTAAAACAACGATTTACAAATTCCGCGTAAGTCTCGTTTCCTCGAAGGTACAAATTCAAACCCATTTTCAAACAGTTCGTCGCAATAAGTTTTAAAAGTAAAACTTTATCAGAGATATAATTAAAAAAAAAACAGAACGTCTATTATATAATTTCACTAAATATTTTTCTTTTTCGATAAATAACTAGATCAAAATAATTGAAAATATTGAAACGGTTTTACGAAAACTTGTTATTATCCGAAACCGCAGAGAACATGTCCGATTCATCCGAATTCTCGCGCGCACTGATACAGTTGAAACTGAAACTTACAGGACTGAGGACTTCGGAACAAAATTCGTTAGTGATCATGAACATGTGCAATTTTAGAAATATACGTAATAATTCGTATAATTTTCAGTAATTTGGCAGAGAATTATGTTCCCTTTCACATTTCTTTTTTCTTTTTACAACGATTTATGAATAATGGTACCAATGTAATAGGTACATAATATAATGTTTCCTCTACTACTTCTAGCAATTTTAATGAGTCCTTGTGATTACCTCGATTTGTTGTATGTTATTTTTTTCATTTATTTTGAAATGATTTTCAAAAAAAAATATTATCAACAATATTGCGTCTCTAATAAAAAACTTTACGTTTGAAATCTCCCGCATAATTTTCCCGCTCAACATGTTTGACGTTTCATGATTAGAGTATCTCCACACTTATTTAGTCGATTGTTAGTCTATGATTGTTCCGACAAAATGTCGAGAATACCAGCTTATTTATTATCTGTGATTGTTTCGACGCGCCCGCAAACTTTCATAGATAAGAAACGTCAAATAATTAGTTAATTTGTTGAATTAAAATGATAAAAATGCAATTTGTTCTCGTGCTAATATCGTAAACTATTTTAAAATTGTAGATGCCATAGTCAGGGAAAGCTACGAAGCATTTGATATGTCTTCTCAAATCAACGACGAAATTGCGGACATAGCTATGACAAGCACTGAAGCAGATTCTTCACAAACACACGGGCACGAAGGTAAATAAACAATTTACAATTATATAATAACAACAAAAGATTTCAGTAACTGTAAAATTGTTGCCGGTAAAATCGTAAAAACTATTATCTTCTACAGTTAAATAAAGATACCCAAAGCATTCTTTGAACAAAAACTTGGTTTACTGTTTTAGAACATTTCAAAAACGTTAACTGCTTAATAATCATACTCAGGTTCACATAATAAACTCATCTCTTTGAAGATACAACTACAATACTACCAGAAATAAACGAAACATACTTTAAATTATGTATTTAATGTTACTAATTGACATAAACCAAAATTATTAATATTTTAGCAACATCAAGTGTAAATGCAGATGATGCGTCGTCGAGCAATGCTGCCACACCTGCGGGCAGTGAGGGCCAGGCCTCCAGGCAGTCCAACCTGCAACGCATACAGCAGCGGAAGCAACAAGTCTATAACTGGCCTCACAACAAGAAGTTACTCAAGTTGGCTATTTATTCTGAATGCCAGGTAGAGTAACTTATCATTGTAGAACAATATGAGTAATAAACATAGGTCGGAATTAGATAGAGTTATTCATGTACTTAAGCTGCGAAAGAATAAAGTAGATATGCCCGAATCTCGGACTTACTTTTAAAAAGCAGAAATATCCCATGATTTATTCTATAAAAAGTTATTTAGTAAAAACAATTTATTTGTCTAATCTATCTCTGATGTTTTTATTATTTGTAATACTATTTTCCATACGAGATTGTCTGTTAGAAATCCCGGGAAGATCCATAATATTAATATCAACATTATTTTCGATGCAAGTACCTACCAAAAAAATTCTACCTAATTAACCTATGGTAATAAATTATCAATGTTTCTTACTAATATTATAAATGTGAAGGTTTGTTTGGATGGATGTTTGTTACTCTTTCACGCAAAAACTACTGAACGGAGTTGCTAGTTTAGAACCTGGATTAACACATAGAATAGTTTTTATCCCGATTTTATGTTACTGTGGGATAAATTTTTAAGCAGATGAAACCGCTGGCAACAGCTAGTTGAAACATAAATCCCAGATAAATATTGAAGTAAAAAGAATGGCACAAGTCATGTTGTTCTCTAGTTTGGTATATTCACTGCATCAAAATGTCAAATCTTTGACTCAGATGTGTTTGGTGCCCTAGATATCTAACTCATGTTACAAAACCTTTTTTTGCAGACATCACAGAACTGCAATAATATTTGCAGAAATTTTATAAAATTAAAACTCGCTAAAAGTAATTTCAACTTTTTTGATAACTGTCATTTTATAAACACGTTCTGTCCCACTGCTGAGCAAAACCCCAGTTTTTCCAAAAGCTATTGTCTTAAAGCTATCTTATGCAATTATAATTTGATAGTCTTAAGAATTTATTGTGTTGCGGGAATGTTCAAGAGTTGCCAAAGCCATGGAAGGCAAAGGAAGAAGGAGATAGATAGGAAGATCCATCAGCTCAGCGTCAGCTTAACCTAATACTGTGATTTTAGCCCTAAATTGTGTTCTAAGGGACCATCTCTAAACATGACCATGACACTAGAATGAAAAGGACAACTGAAGGATGGGGATATACAGTCAGTTAGAGTCTGAGAGTCTCTTCAGCCCAGGGTTGGGTGGGAAGTGGGAACAAAAACAACAAAATTTTGTTTAGTATTGTTTTAAGGTTAATTTAGAAGCTTTTCCCCAGACACCAGACTGCAATTGTAATGGGTGGAAGACTCCTGCACCCCAGCAGGCAGTGAAAGGCAACCCTCGAGCAGACAACCAGCCGCCAGCCAACTTCAATGACCCTTGTCGGAACTGCCATCATGTACTGGGTTGGTATCATAATAGAACATGAAATCTGAAGAACTTAAATCCTCACATTAGCTTGTTATGTTTCTTCATAGAATACCACTTTCGTGTTCCTTTACCAGAAACCTGTAAAGGTGGTCATTCTATTATTATTTATTTACTTGTAAGCATAATCTTTACTTTTTTAAATCTATATCTATCTATATAATATATAAAAATCAATGCCACTTTTCTTTGTAATTTTATAACTCAAGAACGGGCTCACCTAAAAAAATGTATGCAAAACAGCTAAAGCTATTCATATTAGTAATAAAATTAAATCAGCCGATGATAAAATTAAAACAACTTGGAAAATTATAAATAATGAGACAGGTAGGAATAAACAGCGCAATAACGAATTTAATTTAGAAACTGCACATGGCCCTATAAGCACAGACGTAGAAGCTCAGGAATTTGAAAAGTTTTTTTCGAATATACCTCTTAAGACGACTGCGTCTTTAAATTCGTCACCCGCACTCTCTGCTGCCTTACTTAGAAATAATGTAAAGGCCTGCCCGAAGGAGTTTAGGTTTCAGCACACGAACCCCCAAGCTGTGATTAAAGCATTCAAGGATCTTAAAATTAAGTCAACAGAAGATCTCTGGGGAATGTCTGTAAAGGCCTGTAAATCTATAATAGAAACCGTGGCACCTTATTTAGCTTTTATATTTAATAGCAGTATAGACCAAGGAGTGTTTCCGGATCTCATGAAGCATAGTAAGGTAGCTCCACTTTTCAAATCGGGTGATTGTAAAGAACCGAACAATTATAGGCCTGTGTCAATTTTGCCAGTCTTCAGTAAAGTGTTTGAAAAGTTAATGCTTGCACAACTGCTATGTCACTTCAATAGAAACTCCATCTTTCATGATCAACAGTTCGGTTTCACCAAAGGTCGTTGTACAACTGACGCCGGTGTCACCCTATTGAAGAACATTTTTAACTCCTGGGAGGAAGCACAGGATGCCATAGGAATCTTTTGCGACCTCTCAAAAGCATTCGATTGCGTTAACCACGAAACGCTTTTGCTGAAGTTAGAACATTATGGTATTAAAAATAAAGCCCTTGATTTACTAAATTCATACTTAAAAGATAGACAGGTTAAAGTTCAGATAAACGGTACAAACTCATTGGGGGCTGAAATGAATATGGGAGTGCCTCAAGGTTCTATTTTGGGTCCATTCCTCTTCTTAGTCTATATTAATGATTTACCTCATTTACTAAAAAATCAACCACAGATGGTGTTATTTGCTGATGATACATCTTTAATTTTTAAAATTGACAGACGTGCACAAAATCTAGACACTGTTAATGACTGTATTCTTAAGGTTCAAAATTGGTTTACTGTTAATAATTTAGTTCTTAATGAAAAGAAAACAAAATGTATTAGATTCACTTTACCAAATGTTAGAAGTAGCGAATGTGACATCTTATTGAACGGAAAAAAATTGGAATTTATTGATCAGACAGTTTTTCTAGGAATCACGTTAGACGACAAATTACAATGGGGCCCCCATATAGCATCTCTAGCGGGGCGACTAAGCTCAGCCGCTTATGCTGTTAGAAAGATAAGGCAGTTAACAGACGTCGAAACTGCGCGTTTGGTTTACTTCAGCTACTTTCACAGCATTATGTCATATGGCATCCTATTGTGGGGTCGGGCAGCTGACATTGAATCTATCTTTATTTTGCAAAAAAGAGCTGTCAGAGCAATTTACAATCTACGTCGTCGCGAATCTCTTAGGGAATTATTCAAAAAGATTAATATAATGACAGTGCCTTGTCAATTTATTTATGAAAATATAATGCATGTTAGGAAAAATCTTCATCTTTTTAACAAAATAAGCGACAGACATAACTTTAATACGAGAAATAAAGATAAAATTGTTCAACCATATTTTAGATTGTCTAAAGTACAAAAATCTTTTATGGGGTTCTGTGTTAAATGTTACAATAAAATCCCGAGTGAAATCTTAAATCTAAATGAAAAAAAATTTAAAAGTTACATAAAAAGCACACTTAGTAAACAAGCATATTATAAATTAGAAGATTATATTCAAGATAAAAATGTTTGGAAACATGCTGGTCCTGCTCCATAGTACAATGTAGGGCTTAAACAAAGTCAAGCTGGTTGAAATTTGAATGCTCACACACAAATTATATTTGTAAATTGTGTAATTTCAATATTTTGTTAAAATGTGAACGCCATGTACCTTTTTGCTCTTATTATTTTTTTAATTTTAGTCTAGATTTTCAAGGTGCATTGCTTTGACATTAATTATTTCAAACGCTGTTAAAAAATATTGTAAAACATTTTTTTTAAAGAGTAAGTATGGAGTTTCTTGCCCATTCTTCTCCATACAACCTACCTTAGCGAATGGGTGTAGAATCAATCCCTTCCCTTCCTATTCCCTTTAAATTTAAATATCGACGTTCAAAAGTGCCTCTTTGATGGCCTAATTGGAATAAATGATTTGACTTTGACTTTGACTTTGACCTATCTAAACCAAATGTTTAGGCTTTGTTAGGACTATTTATTAGATGGTTTTATGTGAAGTTTGCACAAAATCGATCGAGCAGTTCTTCATTTATCACATTTTTTGTAACAAATGAATTCAATGAAATGATCCGCATCATTTTGTTAATGGGGATTTTGCTGTCAAAGTAGCGAAGCACGTAGCGGGCCGCTAGTACTCGTATTTCATAAAACAAACATTATTACAATAATAATATCACCAGATGTGTTACTGATCGTACACCCACGGCAAGACTATTGCTATCAACAGGTGCAAATCCAGTCTCTTTGTCCTGAATAGAAAAACCCAATAACACTGATGAACTATCAATTAAAATCAGAACCACGAGCTCCATAATCATACTTAAAATCACTAGAAGAACGAAGCAGTCAAAGTCAAGGTTCAGCCTGGACTTTGACTGCCTCATTCGTCCAAATGTCAAGAAGCACCCACAAAATTCCACAATAACTTGCAATATTTTCAGAAAAGCATGTGTCTCAGCTGCAAGGACTGCCGGTGGCCGAGGTGAACAGGCTCCTTGGAGCTGTGGTGGATGTGGAGAACATTTTCATGTCCATGCATAGAGAGGACGACCATGACACTAAACGGGTTTACTATTATTTATTTAAGGTAAGGATTAGTAGTTTTACTTTAAAAATGTGTAATTTATTGTGTACCCCAAACAGCATCAAGACAGATTTTTCAAATTGACAGAAACTTTTTCAATCTTTATTTAAATAAGCAAAATACATATAAAGGTCTAAAACGTTAGCAGAGAACATAACCGAAATTTTTTTATTACGGGTTATTTAGGTTTTTTTTTTTGTTTTATAATTTAAAAATAGCGACCCGTCCCGGCTCCGCACGGCTGCGATCTCTACTATATTATGCATGTTCTATTCTTAAAAAGTAAAAACCTTCCTCTTCAATCTCTCTATCTATTAAAAGAAACTAAGTACATTAAAATCCATTGCGTAGTTTTAAAGATCTAAGCATACATAGGGACAGACAGACAGCAGGAAGCGACTATGTTTTATAATGTGGTGATTCATTAGCTAATTATTTATTCTTTTAAACAATACATTTCATAAATGTTGTCTACTAACTTTTTAGACCTATGCAGCCTGCTTAAGCGTAAAATCATTTAAGAAAGGGTTTGTAAAGTTGTATGAAATGCCGTTCAGCGTACACACTCTTAGTTATTATTCAGGTTTAAACCTTTGATATTAATGCATTGTTTTAACGACAAACACTTGGCGAAAGCACAAAATTATAAGTACACCACAGATTACCTATAGTATTGTAGTGTCCGACCGAAACTGATTTTTCAGCCGAAACCGAAACCGAAACCGAACCTTCGGCCTTGCTCTCAGTTTCGGCCGAAACCGAAACCGAAACCGAAACTTTTTAAAACATTTAAAATTTCGATTTTTTTCTGAAATTTATTGTTTTTTTTTTACATTAATAACACAATATGAAAAAGTGTCAAATATACAGGGCGAATTTTTCAACTGGGTGTGGACGGCTATATTCTTGCCTATGAGTAATATCGAAAAACGTTGAATGGAGTCTCGAGACCGATTTTTCCGAAAACTAAAACTGCATCATCGGATTTTAGAAAAATCACAAACTGTATTATTACACCATTTGATAGTGTTACTAGTAAGGTTTCCAATGTTTCACTAGATTTGAAGTTCGGGGCCCCGGCCCCGGCCCCGCTGGCGAGCAAGCACGTGTTAGCTACGAATTTTACTGAACGAACACTTGAGTTTCGGCGGGGCCGAAAGTTTCGGCTATATTTTGGCCGAAACCGAAACTAAGGCCGAAACTAGATTTTTTGGCCGAAACTGGCCGAAACCGAAACCGAAACCGAAATTTCGGTCGGTCACTATAGTATTGTCTCTCAGCTAAATCCATCCAAAGGTAGTCTTGAAAAGATCGCTTTTAGCGATAAGACTGCCCTTTGCGTTACTCTATTTACACCTAAGGGAGCTTCCACATGACGTGATTCGTGCGATTTGCAATTCTACTAACTAAAAATATTCTATCTATCTATCTGAAGCAGAAATACACTAAAACGTCGTATTTGACACCAAAAACAAGTCATTATTGGGAAGTAATATTGCTCTAGTACCGCCGAATCCAACTCGGTTGGGCAGCGTTCGGGAAACTGCGCAATGTCTTTTCGTCCGACATACCTCAGTGCCTCAAGACGAAAGTCTTCAACCAATGTGTGTTACCAGTGATGAGTTACGGCACCGAAACGTGGTCTTTCACTATTGGCCTCATCTCAAAGCTTAAAGTCGCTCAACGAGTTATGGAGAGGGCTATGCTCGGTGTTTCTCTACGTGATCGAATCCGAAATGAGGAGATCCGTAGCCGAACTAAAGTCACCGATATAGCCCACCGGATTAGCAAGCTGAAGTGGCAATGGGCAGGCCATATTGCTCGCAGAGCAGATGGCCGATGGGGTCGAAAAGTACTAGAGTGGAGACCACGGACTAGCAAGCGCAGCGTAGGACGTCCACCAGCAAGGTGGACAGACGACCTTATAAAGGTCGCCGGAAGACGCTCGATGCAGGTCGCTTCCAACCGGTATAAGTGGAAATCTAAAGGGGAGGCCTATGTTCAGCAGTGGACATCCTGCGGCTGAGATGATGATGATGATGATTGCTCTAGTCTTAAAAAATCTTGCAATCCCACAGATACTTCGCAAATGCATCCTCACCCGTTCCCACCCACGCATCGAAGGTCCTCTAGGCCAGCCACCCTTCGAGAGGCCCTCGATAGCCAAGGCCATCACCAACTTCGTACTCTTCAAGTTCAACACCCTTCCGCAACGGGAATGGCAGACCATGTATGATCTCGCCAAGATGTTTCTACATTGTTTCAATCATTGGAACTTTGAGACGCCAAGTGTAAGGAAATTGGTAAGTGCATGGCTTTATTTGTTGATTTTACCCGCTGCTTTGCTATTGGTCGTAGCGTAATACACAAAAATATTAAATAACATAAATATAAAATATTGGCTGAAAAAAAAAATCCGTCAGTAAATATTTTCAAAAATTATTTCACCCGTATTTTTGCTCTTGTTACTTAAACCAAAATCGACGCAGATACGACACTTTTAAAATTGCCATTACGTCACAACTTAGTACAATTTTATTTGTAATGAGTTCTTACGTAGCGAGCCCACTTTCGAGTTTTGATGCGTTAAATATCTTTATAACACATTTGCTCGTAAAAGGTCTCTTACTGCACCTATTTCAGTATCGTAATGTATCTTATTACGCACTAGTGCGTAATGGTAAAGTAAAACGCACTAGTGCGATAATGGTAAAGTAAATCGCACGGTTTATCAAGATGCTCCGTCTAAAACGAACGGTACTTTTTTAAATCTTAGCAAAGAGTTTTTATGTCAGAAAAGCGGTCAACATTAATTTATTATTAAAATTAAATTTGGGAGATGAAATATAATAAATAAACATTTTTTTCTTTAATTTAATTAATTTTGACAATTAATTACAACCATTTATCTGTAATAAAACCACAAAAGAATTAATTTACTTTATTAGTAATACTGGCTGTTTTTTGTGCCTTTGCCATAAACAAAAGATGCTGGTGCGCGCGCATCGCTAATTTGTGCAAAAGTAAAAATTATTCCGCTTGCTTTTCCTTTTCGATGTAATGATTTTATTTATTTACTCACAAATGTGTTATAAAACGTCGTATGACATACGTGCGGTTTGATAATTACAGCCTCTGCTTTCTTATAGCACTCGCCTTACGGCTTGTGCTACCAATATCGCCTCTGCTGTAATGATCAACTTACCGCACTTATATCATAATGTACTATTACAGATATTAACTCGAGTATAAATTGGCTATTGCAATTAATAAGTATTTCTTTTTTTACATAAGTATGTTAACAATGCTGAATACATGAATGTTTTATTTCAGCAAGTGTCAAATCCTGAAGACATTTCTGCATACCAAATTAATTATACAAGGTATGTAATAAAAGAAAAAACAATATTTTACTAAGACAAATTACAGGGTGACCCTGGGTCAATTCGATTAGCGGAAAGGACGTTTCCAAAACTTAGTAAATCTAAATAATTATGTAGTTTTTGTGGTTCCAAAGTTATTACCAATTTTTAGAGTTCCGTACATCCGAATGACAAAAAAAAAACGAAACCCTCATAAGATCACTCACGAAAATAATTTGATGCAATATCAATTCTTATGAAGTTATGAACCAAAGGCAGTGGTGCATTTTTTGTAATTTGTCCTTAAATTGTTTCCATGTTTTATAGGAAAATATACGAAAAATGACCATTCCCCTCCCTTATCTCCAAAACTACACAATCTTAAATTCTGATAAAAATTCGAACAATAGTCCTTTGCCTACAGATGACAGGAAAACTTATGAGAAGTTCATGGTTTTAAATATAAGACGATGATTGCGGGGTTATCAACAACGGGATCGCATTGTGTGTTGTTCGACACGTATTGGACCGGTTTTTCTCTTATATCACTTTGCATATCCTACTAATTATAAATGTGAAAGTTTTTTTGGATGGATGGATGTTTGTTACTCTTTCACGCAAAAACTACTGAACGAATTTTTATGAAATTATGTAGGTACACAGATAGTTTATAACCTGGATTAACACATGCGATAGTTTTTATCCCAATTTCATGTTCCCGTGGGATAATTTTTTAGTTGTAGCAGGTGAAACCGCTGGAGCAGCTAGTAGCATCTTATATTAACGGAACATTTCAGATGGTTAGTTTTCTGCCACGTCCCCGCATTCTGCGACTCACTGCCCCACTACGACACGTCTCTCGTGTTCGGTCGCACGCTACTGCGGGCTGTCTTCAAGTCTGTTTGTCGACAGCTGATGGACAAATGCCATTCGGAGAGGGATCGTATGCCTCCTGAGAAGAGGGTAAGTTAGTAGAAAAATTGGTATTTGAATTTGAACTATCAATTCATATAATTTTTATGAGCCTTCAAAACGCGATTCTCTATAAGGTCCCTACCTAGGCGCGGGCAGCGCAGACCCGTTCTTGATACGAGCGGGTAGATCAAGTATTGTGTCAACGAGATATTTTTTAGGTCGCAAACGAAATATCGGAACCAAGGCAACAATAGTACTTTACTCAAAAATGCATGTAATGTGGTCATTATTTTGACAACCTTGTTTGAGCAAAGTCGACTTTGCAGGTCTGTTTCAAGTAGCGGCCAGCAATGTTTTTGCTGGCCGCTCTACCAGGCCGGCAAGACTTTGCCGGCCGCTATTTTGACGTTTCAACTTTAAAAAAAAACAAATGCAAAAAGATTTTATTTAAAACACAGCTGTTTGTATACAAAGAGATAGGTTCATAAAGATTTTATTCCATAATTAAAAAAAACAACAAAGAAGTAACAAAAGCGCGGTTTAGCGAAATTTTTATTTTTATTTTTATTGACTTATTAATAAATGAAGAAATAATACAGCAGTCAAAAACCGCATTAAAATTATCGCAAACTATTAGTAATATGAAACCGGGAAAGTCGGTGATCGGTGTTGAATTTTAGTAACTGTACCTACTTTTCAAAATTGTCATTTTAATTAAATTTCTAGTTAAGTAATATATTATATTATATTTTATTTACATAACTTGCTGGTTTTAGTTAGGTTAGGTACTAACATTTTTGAGTAAAGCACTATACAATCCTTGGCCTACGATGACTGCTTCGCTAGTCACGCTATGATTGCCTCGAGCTAGCCTAGCTACGCTCTAGGCCTTCCAGCTTGGCCATCATTGCAGCCCTTGCTGTCCTCGCTGTAAAGGCCTCGGCCTACGGCCTCGGCCTTTAACTCAGCTCGTCCATCAAGTGCTGCATGCTGACCGCGCTGTGTCGGCCTGGAGCTGCGCTACGCTGCGCTATCGGCCATCATCAGCGCGACCAGCAAAGAAGCCATTATAGACCGCGGCAGTAATGTACTATTGTTATTCCAAGGGGTGAAAGTTACGTATTTAAGTCGCGAGACGCGGTTTGGCGCCCGAAACGTAGTGAGGACGCTAATAGTTCGAGGGACTAAATAAGTAACTTACCCGAGGTAAACACTACTTTTCAGGACGAATACGAGGAAAAAAAATGAAATGTCGGGTTCAGGTTCACTTTTCGGCGAAAAACTTTAAACCTGACGCTTTAGAATGTAATGTTCTTTATATTTTTTGTTTGTTTATGTATCCTCTACCTAAATATATAATTTGGTTGTGCACCGCGATTCTAAAAAAAAAAAACAAAATGGCAGGCTTCTGATAGGGCCAAAACCTTCAAAGCCCTTTACTCATACCTTTGTAATCTATCTCCTACAGGTACTAGTACTGACCCATTTCCCTCGCTTCCTGGCTTTGCTTGAAGAGGAGATATTCAGCGCAAGTTCTCCCATATGGGACCCTGAGTTCAAGCAGATCCCACCGAACCATCTGCAAGCCATATTTGATAATAAGAACCGTAAGTTTGTTTTAGACTTGTAATAGAATCTTAACGAGTACTGGTACGAGTCAGGCAGTCTCTTTGGCCCCATCTAGAGGCGGGAGGACTCTTTCTGAGATTTTAACAGCTAAACAAAATGCATGTAACGCGGATGCGAGTGAACCAGTTGTATGCAGGATAGGCAGCGTTTAGGCAATACCTCTGGTGTTACAGGCGTCCATAGGTTACGGTGACCGTTAGCTAGTTTTTTACCTATATGGTTTTTAAAAAATATGTTCTATCTTAGCTACTACTGAGCCTATTTTATTTTTAAAACCGCTTAAAAAATATCAAGTTACCGTCGTCATTTTGTTTTCGGTTTTAGTATAACCAGAGTCACACGTATCTTTCAAGTTATTTTTATTTCTGTACTTTCGTTCTTTTTTATAATAATGGGGATGGCAACTGGGAAACGAATGGCGCTAGTATAGCTAGTTCCAAGCATCGTCATTGGTTCAAATCTTATAGGTACTTCAAAATAGTACTACCTCATTGGTCGGATTAGGACTTAGCTATGGTGGCGCCATCTACAATTAGCCTTGACCAGCCTTTCCCATTGCATTATTTACAGCGGCCAGACGCGGCGAGTTCGAACGCGTCACCGCTTCCGGAGATAGCAAAGATGGCTTCACTACTGTCACACTCTCATCAGGTAATATATTAAAGCTTATAGATTCTGTTATTTCGTGATGAGTGAGTCTTTTCGCTGTAATATATCATGGGCTGAAAGTACTTAAAAAAGAAATAAAAGTATTTACTGGACTAACACAGGATAGACACACAACAACAATAAATGTAAACAAAATTATGAAAAAAAAACAACAACAAAATAAAAATTATTTTTATGAAACTCACTTTGAAAGATCGAAATGAAAATCAGGTATTTCATAAATTATCAACGGAAAAATATTCCATTTTGTCAACGCATGAAAGGTTGTTAATATTTTACAAAAAAAAACCCTGTATATAGATTTCAGCAGTCACCTCGTTTCTACTTTTACATAGTCCGTCATTTCTTTACCAATTTTAATAATTCAATTGACTGGCATAATTTTTCAAGCCTCTTTATATAAAAAGATATTTTTGGGGAAAGAAATTAGCTGCGAATGAGACTAGAACCCGTGTCTCCTGAATAAGTAGTCCAGACGCCTTACCAATGGGGATGGCAACTGGGAAACGAATGGCGCTAGTATAGCTAGTTCCAAGCATCGTCATTGGTTCAAATCACATAAGTACTTCAAAATAGTACTACCTCATTGGTCGGATTAGGACTTAGCTATGGTCGCGCCATCTACAATTAGCTTTGACCGGCCTACCCCATTAGGCTATCGCAATTCCACACTTCATTCCCTTGTTTGAATGTTTTATGATAACGTCTTTATTCATGTTTCAATCTTGATCCGGTCTTCCAATACTCCAGGTTCCATAAAATCTGAGGCCGGCAAGCGTTCTGCCGATCCTCCTCAGGCCGGCGCCGCCAAGCGACGTCGCCTGCACGACGACAGTGTGGACGACGTCAGTGAGAGGACCGTGGCCGACATAGTGGCCACCATCACTGACCCCAACTATATGTGTGGACCTGATGTGAGTACAGACATTATTTGTAGAGGTCGTGGGACCGTCTTAAGGTGATTACATCGAAGTAGCCCGCGAAATTCAATTTTTTTTGTGTTTTTTGCAATTTGCATATCAGTTACAAGTTGTGAATTGATCAAGATATGATTTGCGACATTAACAAGTATAATTCTAAATACAAGAATGATCAAAACATTCGCTCTCCCATAGATTTGAGCAAAACCGAAATCTAAATTATTTTGACCTGAGGATTTTCTTTTTCAGTTTTTGGCATCAATAAACGAAAATCCCTTGATTATTGATTACACCTGGAATACACCTTTGTAAAAAAAAACTAACTCGCTTCGCTCGGTCATGCATTCAAAAGCGAATTTCACTTTTTTTTTTTTAATGTATTATACAGGGTGTTTGGTCCATCGTGTGCCAAATTGAAATGGTCGAAAGAAGGGGTCATCTGCTATCCTTTCAGACCCCTTAACACCCCTCATGCCCTGTGGATTTTTTTTTAATCGAGTTTTTATTGTTTTACTAAAAAAGGCCCAAATTTTACATTCAAATGCAATTTTCTTTTTAAATATGGGGCGTAGACTCTGAATTTTAATTTTATTGCGATGTGTATTGTTTAACAGTACTTTTAAATACAAAATTAGTGACATTAGTCACCTAGTTTTTTTTTTAATTCACTCGCAAAGTTAAAACATAAATTAAAGCTGTACATGTTACAGCTGTTTATATGGCTACAGAAAAAAAACCAGAAGCGACCGGGATCTTCCAACTCCCTCATTAATTCTCCAGTCTATCCCCTTGCTAATGATGTGCCACATGCTATAAAAATCTTTTAACAACTTTGTGAATTCGCTAGAATTGTGAATCAAGTGCCCTAAGGCTAATATACAAAATTATGATTTTAATCTTTTTTTTTTACTTAAATGATAACCTGACAAACCTATAAATCTTATCTTATTCGTGTTAGGAAAAATCTGTCTCGTATCTCTATGTTTTAGTGGGATTTACGTGTAAAAAAAAACAAAATTGCATTTTTAACATTTATTTCATAATTGTTACAAATCCTGCTCAAATTAGTGACCGATGATGTGCCCGTATTTAATGAACGTTTGCCCATGGTATTCAAAGTGCTGTACTGCGCATTGGCGTTACTGCGAGGAATATCATAACAATTGTGTTCCACAACGCGTGGATTGGACGCGATGGCCCTATTCCATGGCCGCCACGTTCCCCAGATCTAACTTCGTTACACTTTATGTCTAGGGACGTTCCAAAGAGCTGGTATAGGTACGCAACGGACGTTCTAACTAGGGAGGTACTAGTCCAACGCATGGAAGCTGCATTCAATACTACTAAGGAGGAAATACGACTTCGTATAACAACTGTCGAAATAGATGTCGGGCCTGCATTTGCAACAGTGGCCAACAATTCGAGCAGGATTTGTAACAATTATGAAATAAACGTTAAAACTGCATTTTTTTTTTTCAAGTAAATCCCACTAAAACATAGAGATACGAGACAGATGTTACCTTATACGTCAGGTATCATTTAAGCAAAAAAAATGATTAAAATCATAATTTTGTATATCAGCCTTGGGGCACTTGATTCACAATTCTAGCGAATTCACAAAGTTGTTGAAAGATTTTTATGGCATGTGGCACATCATTAGCAAGGGGATAGACTGGAGAATTAATGAGGGAGTTGGAAGATTCCGGTCGCTTCTGGTTTTTTTTTCTGTAGCCATATAAACAGCTGTAACATGTACAGCTTTAATTTATGTTTTACCTTTGCGAGTGAATTAAAAAAAAAACTAAGTGACTAATGTCACTAATTTTGTATTTAAAAGTATTCTTAAATAATACACATTGAAATAAAATTAAAATTCAGAGCTCCACGCCCCATATTTAAAAATAAAATTGCATTTGAATGTAAAATTTGAGCCTTTTTTAGTAAAACAATAAAAAGTCGATTAAAAAAAAATCCACAGGGCATGAGGGGTGTTAAGGGGTCTGAAAGGATAGCAGATGACCCCTTCTGTCGACCATTTAAATTTGGCACACGATGGACCAAACACCCTGTATAATGTAGCATGTTTCAATCAACATAAAGGGCTTTGTGCCTTCTGTACCAGTTCCTTATCCGCCATTTTGATTTTTTTTTTCAAAACGGCGTACACGAATGAAACATTGATAAATTGATCGATCACATCAATACAAACATAAAATGTAAGCGGCATAACCTCGTAAACCGTCACGTTTCCGAGTTATGAGCTGTCAAAAATGTACAATTAGCGACACATTTTTTCTTTTTTTTTAATATTTTGATGTTTATTGAAATAAAAAGGATACTTCCGCAATAAAACTAATTGAATATTAGTTTTTCCACGCATTTTGCTGAAATTGCGTTAAACGAAATACCTAATCCTATCTAAAAGCATTTGAAATGCGTGAAAACATACATAAAAGTTCAAACCCCTTTTACTTTTAGGCTTTATTTCAAATGCAAGCGCCCCGTGACGAGGCGGCCAAATTAGAAGAACAACGAAAGCTCATTGAGTTTCATGTCATCGGAAACTCACTCACGGGACCTGTGAATAAGCAGACTATGCTCTGGCTTATCGGTAAGAAATTATTATATTCAAAACTAGCTATTTCCCGTGGTTTCACTTCCACTGCTCAGCTCCATTGGTCATAGCGTGATATTATATAGCCTATAGCCTTCCTCGTTATATAGACTAGCCAACACGAAATGATTTTTTCAATTCGAACCAGTATTTCCTAAGATAACAACCAAACAAACAGTTTCAGCTTTGTAATATTACACACAGGCCACCGGCCACAACCACAAAATGCCGCCACCGGCATATTTCCTGTAGTTTTCATACATTTTATATGGACTCGCCGCACACGGTTGACGCCGGTGGCCGCCACACGTTACAATCGTCGCTGCTCGCTTCTTGTGGCCCGTACCGGCCACTAAACGCCGCCACTCGCGCACCCCTCTCTCTTACCTCAGTAATGCATTGGTTAAATAAAGTAGCAGCCAACGACCACAAGACGTGGCTGCCGGTGTCGACCACCGGCCACAAATGGCTGTCGCGCGCTTTAGCTTCTTTGTGGCCGCTTCTAGCTTCTCGTGGCGGCGTTTTGTGGTTGTGGCCAGTGGCCCGTGTCCGGCGACACTTAGCCGCAATCTAACCTAGAGGCAAAGATGAGATTAAAGATGGAGTAAGGGGGTCTAATAAGGTCCCATTTAGTATGTATCATAGTCCCCGTGAAGGAGTCTTATAGACTCCCGTATTATACGGGTACCCTTTGGGTACGGAACCTTAAAAATCAGCCTTTAGAAAATGTTAAAAATTATGGTTGTTCGCCTCTCGGACTGCAAGTCTCCAATTCATGTAATAGACAACTATTGGCAGCATCAACAAACAGTTTAGCTAGTCTGTCAGTAAGAGTTTTGAAAAATAATGGATACGTATGTTTTCTTTTGTTGAATTAATGCATATTTACAAAGATTTAACGCGTCAACATTCGAGTGAAACCTCGTGACGTCAAAAGCAAATAAAAACTGTACTTGTTTGTGACGTATTGGCAATTTTTAAAGTGTCGTATCTTCTTCAATTTTGTTTACATAACACAAGGGAAAATACGTGTCATTTTTTTTTCAGTAAAATACCATATAGGGAGACTATTGATGACCAATTACTAATCTATAATAATTTACTTTTATCATTTCTAGGTCTCCACAACGTATTCTCCCACCAGCTACCAGAGATGACCAAAGAATACATTTCACAATTAGTTTTTGATCCGTAAGTTTTTTTTTTTTCAATTTCTTAATTTTAAAGAAATCGGTCAAGTACCTGTCGTAATGCACAAAGTGAAGGGTCCGTAGTCTGGATCGAAAATGATTAAAAACAAACTTACATTTTTGTAGTTGAAAAACATCTCTCAAACATTAAGTTTTTTTTTTACGTGGTAATATCATGAAATGCGATCTCCCATTCAGGGCAGGGACGGGAGGGACTGTCAGACTCGTACTGACTAAAATCCACGGTGTCCTTCAATAGCCCTTTACGTTCCAAGGTCACGGTAATTTGAAAAGTCCCGCGACCCCAAACATTAAGTTTAGGTAAATATGTTATCCAATTACCACCAGGTACTACAATTTAGACAGCCATAGCTAAAGTATTTCTATTAGGTTCCTTGTTTACTACGGAACCCTAAAAATTAAGTGATTGATTTGATGTTTTATTACTTTCTTTACAGCAAACATAAGACTCTTGCCCTGATCAAAGAGGGAAGACCGATTGGAGGTATTTGCTTCAGAACATTTAGTGCACAGGTAAGATAGGAAATAGATTGTATATTTAGGAAAGAGGATAAATAAGATTGCTTGTTTTTCATGTGCTTTGAAATTGATGTTAGTATTAAGGTGCTGATAAACTTGAACATTCACTCGTAATGAGCATACTTTGCGAATGTTACATTACAGATTACAGAAAGAAAAACAAACGAGAGCGTTTTAGCGAGCATTGTAACTAGCTTTTTGCGGAGCTGTAGTCTGACATCTTCACGATTATTTTTTTTGGTGACGATCGACAAGAGCGTTCGCTAGAAAGATGGTGAAATTGTTTGTAGTGATGTTTGTTTCTATGTTCGACTCTGTTCGTTGTTCAGTTCGGCAAAATTAAAAACTCTGAGTGTTTGAGTGTTCTTTGCAAAATAAATGATTTCTGATTCGATGTTTCCTTACAAGTGAATGCTCAAGTCTATAAGCACCTTATGGTGTATTAAAGAGATTTCAATAGTAAACGTTACTTCAATACCTTTTTTTTTTTATCGAAACAACCTAACAGATTTTTAATCATAATTAAAAAAATCTTTTAGTTTAGATTCATCATGGATGGCCATGATAAAAAATTCTACGAAATTAAGAAAATATTTTATATATTATGTAAAAGAAGTATTTTCCGTTACATTTTTACAAACGTTAATTTTTACTGCTTTCTAGTAGTGTCATCAAAGACTCTAATTCAATCTATAGTTAATTAATATGATTGTAACAGGGTTTCAGTGAAATAGTATTCTGCGCGGTGACGTCGAACGAGCAAGTGAAAGGCTACGGCACACACCTCATGAACCATCTGAAGGATTACCACATCCGGAACAATATACTGCACTTCCTTACCTTCGCTGACGAGTTTGCTATTGGTTAGTATTTAGTACTTTATTTGTGGGAGAATGGGGAATATATAAAAATAAAAATTTACTAATATTTGTTGCACTAGGAAAACTCATGTTTCAAACTCAAAGATTTACATATTATATAAACTCACGCTTTCTTCCCGTGGGGGTAGGCAAAAACTACAGAGCGCCACCCGCTACGGTCTTTTATTATTTATTCTCCTTTCGCCTCATCCACATCCATACATCTGATCATACAAGCACTCCGCTTGCGGG
Source organism: Agrotis clavis (assembly GCA_954870645.1). NCBI lineage: Eukaryota > Metazoa > Arthropoda > Insecta > Lepidoptera > Noctuidae > Agrotis > Agrotis clavis. Next base: position 17,716,507 of record OX940925.1, read on the forward strand.
TATTGCGTACCCGAAGACTTGTTACTTTAAAGATGGGATGCCACCGAAGTTTTTTTTACGTGGTAAAATCATCGAATGAGTCCCGCCCAGGACAGGGCAGGAGAGACAGTCAGACTTGTACTGAATAAAATCCACGGTGTCCTTCAATAGCCCTTTACGTTTCGGAGTCATGGTAGGCCCTTTACATTTCGGACTCGTGAGTCCCGCGACCATTCCACCGATGTGCGGCACAAATGTTTGTTCTAGGCGACTCACTCAAGCTAACATCAACAAATTTTGCGTGAATACTCTGAAATGTTTGGGCACACCTGGATACTTTTGTGCGCGCACACGTGAGAAGAGATAACTTAGATTAGTGAAAATGATCATGAACAGCCTGGCCGATAGACGTTGTTTAAACGGACATTGGTGGTTAAACGCAATACCAGCTTAGTACGCGCACTACTGAAGAGCGGAGCGCGTACAAAAGTACCGCACACTTTTGTGGAATCGTTCGAATCGGATTCTCTGGTGTAATCGTACAATGATGTGTGATGATTGTCGTCCCAGGCTACTTCAAGAAGCAAGGCTTCAGCAAGGACATCAAGCTCCCTCGCGCCATGTACCAGGGCTACATCAAGGACTACGAGGGCGCCACGCTCATGCACTGCGAGCTCAACCCGCGCATCGTGTACACCGAGTTCACCAGCGTCATACGGAGGCAGAAGGAGGTACCATCATACATACTAAATCTTTTCATTGTTTAATAGGATAGTCTCCTGTATCCATACCATGAGTTGTCATTACGATACTCGATCATCGATATCGACCGCGTTTGGCGCTCTCATTGGCCCGCTCCAAGGTTGTATGAACTCTCAACCTGCCCACTACCATACGCAGGGCAAGTTCCAACAACAGGCCGGGTGCATGCCATGCACTATTTACACGAACCGTTTGGACCCACTTTTGACCTCGGATGTAGCTCAGTGCCTCTTGCAGGTACAGAGATAAAATGTACATACGTAATCATATTAAATGCTAAAGCAGTATGCCAAATTTCAAAGATATAGTTTCAGTAGATCCTGAAATATGACCCTGTGAAAATTGATAATGGATAGATAAGGAAGCCTCAATTAACTTATTATTCTGATTATATTTACAGATCGTGAAAAAGCTGATTGACATGCGACAAAAAGATGTTCGGAAAATTCACCCTGGAATGACATGTTTCAAGGAGGGTGTAAGTAGAATATACAGTAACCTTTGATAGATACAGTTGTATTTTCGAGAAGATACATAAATATCATATAGTCATGTTTAAGTCCAATGTTATAGGTTGTGTGAACCTACAGATACTATACTTATTTGAGTAATGACATATCGGAAAAAAAAAAACTGAAACATATCGTCATCGCACTTTTTTGTATCGTGGTAAAATCATCAAATGAGTCCTCCCACCCAGGGCAGGGTGAAAGGGACTGTCAGACTCGTACTGACTAAAATCCACGGTGTCCTTCAATAGCCTTTTACGTTCCGGGGTCACGGTAATTCGTTACCTAACCAATTTGTTGTGATCTCTCCACAGGTCCGCAGCATCCCTATCGAGTGCATCCCAGGTCTGCGGGAGACAGGATGGAGGGGAACTGGACGACCACACGCGGACCATGAGCCTGAACCAGACCCCGCCACGCTCAGGAATATACTGCATGTGGTCAGTGGACTTATAGCTTTATACTACTGCGTTGATGCCAGCATAAGACTTGATGAACGCAAGTAATAGATGTCAAGCAAGCTAAGGATCAAAGGAGGCCTGTGTCCCAGCTGTGGGTACATTTAAAGACTGATGATATAAACAACTCCTAAACACACATCAAGTGGTGATTGTCACCCAACTTCATACTAATTATTGTTTTTTTCAGGTCAAAAGCCACGCCACTGCTTGGCCTTTTCTGAAGCCAGTTGATAAGTCTGAAGTCCCAGATTACTATGATCACATCAAATATCCTATGGGTAAGTACTATTAGCACACCACCGTTATCAGCATTTAGTGGAAACATTCTTTATGCCTTATTAACCCAAAATTAAAATTATGATCAAATTAAATAGGTCTTAAGGCTTCCGTCTTCTTTTGACAAAATTGAATCGCGTTCGGCCAGTCGATCGTACGTCAAATTTCGGGCTCCCTTCCCGCAATCCCCCGCATACATCCTGCCCACTGAATTATTATAAAACAATTTTGATGCGGTTAGAACATTGCTCTACTAAGGATTATTTAAAAGGAGTTATAGAAATTGTTGCTTAATAAGGAGTTTTAATGTGACTTGGTTAATGGTTTGTAATAATACGAGTATCACACAAGTGTTTTAATACTATTTAAATACTCTCATAGGTTAAATTCTGTTAGGTTTAATTTGTTAAACACAATCGTGTTTAACTAATTAAACCTAAAAAAAGGTCAGTGCAGCAGTCATGCTGGCGAAGGAAGAGGCGCGGGACGCGTGAGAGAGAGGACAGCGTAAACCTTACATCCCAGCCGCAGTGGTAGACGCCTACGGTGAATCGGTCATGGTCATCTCTGGCCATCGTAAGCGCGTAATGGGCGGCTCGCTGTCCGACCATGGACCATGTCCGAGTCGACGGTGCTTTGTATACCCTTGTATACCCAGAACGTAAAAGGTTATTAAAGAACACCGTGAATTTAAGTCAGTACAAGTCTGACAGTCCCTCCCGCTTGGCCTGGGGTGGGAGGACTCATTGATGATTTTATCATGAAAAAAAAGTCATGGGCCATGCCCGGGTCGACAGCGCGTTGTGTTCTACGAGCGCCTCAAATAGCGTCAGCATGATGACGGGGGACCTCTAGAGGGCTAAAGCCTGCTGGCGTCGCGGTGCTCATTATCGTGACTCCGGAACATAAAGGGCTATTTGAAGGACACCGTGGATTTTAGTCAGTACAAGTCTGACAGTCCCTCCTGCCCTGGCCGGGGTACCACAGCAACATCCAAGGACTGCACTCCTTGTCATATGCACAGTCCATTACCACCTGGAGACAGAGAAACCAACGCTTTTGTTCCTTGCTGGATTTTAATGAAGGAGCAATGTTAGCGAAAGTGAACGTGAGAAAAAACAAACCAATTTTTAAATGTGAATAAGGTCGAAAATCGCTTTAAGCTGTTTTTTTAACTTGCTATCGTTAAGCAATTTAAAAAACAGGTTCAAACTATTTTCGACCTTATTGACATTTATGCAAAAACCGGATTTTAATGAAGGAGCAATGTTAGCGAACGTGAATGTGAGAAAAAACAAACCAAATTTTAAATGTCAATAAGGTCGAAAATCGCTTGAAGCTGTTTTTTTAACTTGCTATCGTTAAGCAATTTAAAAAACAGGTTCAAACGATTTTCGACCTTATTGACATTTATGCAAAAACCGGATTTTAATGAAGGAGCAATGTTAGCGAACGTGAATGTGAGAAAAAACAAACCAAATTTTAAATGTCAATAAGGTCGAAAATCGCTTGAAGCTGTTTAGTTACTTCTCCATATCTCTGCTGTATAGTATAATTATAATGTCCTCAGGACTACATTATGTTAACTTGATTTCAACAGAATCGGTTCACAACGTAAAATTCTGTAGAAAAATTGACAATTAATTCCTTTTTTCTACCATTTTAGGGCGTGGCCCCATGTCTCCGGCGCGGCGCCGTGCCGAGCTACGGTGCCGAGCTACGGCGCCGCCCGCCGGAGAGCGGCGCGGCGCCCTGCCGCGCTACGGCGTCGTGTACCGGCACGTAACTTATGTTCAGCAAGTGTATCCAAAGATAAAAATTACAGTTTTGATTTGATATGGACCGCGAAAGGCGTATCCTGGTCCTGTTGCTAGTGTATACATATGTATGTATGTAGTCATACGTATGTCTACATCAAAAAAAAAATTCTATGATAAGAATAAATAAGTTAAAATAATTTCTTTTATTTCTTACCTTACGGTGCGTACAGACTATGTAACATAACATGTTATATAACTGTAATTTTTATCTTTGGATACACTTGCTGAACATAGGGTACACGACGCCGAAGCGCGGTGCGGCGCCGTGGCTCGGCACGGCACCGCGCCGCTCGCCGGCGGGCGGCGCCGTAGCCCGGCACCGCGCCGCGCCGCTCGCCGGCGGGCGGCGCCGTAGCCCGGCACCGCGCCGCGCCGCTCGCCGGCGGGCGGCGCCGTAGCCCGGCACCGCGCCGCGCCGCTCGCCGGCGGGCGGCGCCGTAGCCCGGCACCGCGCCGCGCCGCTCGCCGGCGGGCGGCGCCTTAGCCCGGCACCGCGCCGCGCCGCTCGCCGGCGGGCGGCGCCTTAGCCCGGCACCGCGCCGCGCCGCTCGCCGGCGGGCGGCGCCTTAGCCCGGCACCGCGCCGCGCCGCTCGCCGGCGGGCGGCGCCGTAGCCCGGCACCGCGCCGCGCCGCTCGCCGGCGGGCGGCGCCTTAGCCCGGCACCGCGCCGCGCCGCTCGCCGGCGGGCGGCGCCTTAGCCCGGCACCGCGCCGCGCCGCTCGCCGGCGGGCGGCGCCTTAGCCCGGCACCGCGCCGCGCCGCTCGCCGGCGGGCGGCGCCTTAGCCCGGCACCGCGCCGCGCCGCTCGCCGGCGGGCGGCGCCTTAGCCCGGCACCGCGCCGCGCCGCTCGCCGGCGGGCGGCGCCGTAGCTCGGCACGGCGCCGCGCCGCCGCACGGCGCACGGCGCCGCGCCGGAGACATGGGGCCAGGCCCTTAGGCCGAGTTTAGTTTTGATGTTTAAATGGGACCAACTTTTTTGAAATTGGACCACGTTAGAAAAACTAATGAATGGTCATAAATAAAAAAATATATATACATGTTGAATTGAGAATCTCTTCCTTTTTTTCTGTCGGTTAAAAAATATATTTTAATTTAATAAAGTAGAGCAACCTGAGATGCGTAACTGTGCGTCATCACCGTTAGAGCGAGAGAAGGTGCGAGCGAGAGGGACCAATAAAAATTCATCGTGGACCTCACGTCCAATCGCTCCGGCCGTCCACCGGCCACTAAGGAATTTCTCTTGCAATTCTCGTTTATAAACACTTTGAGAGGTTATTTGAGATATTTTTTATCGTTGAAAAAAAGCGCTTTAGGTACAATTTTTTTTTTGTATTTGCTTTATTGATCTGTTGACATCAAAATAATCTAAATATTACATACCTACGATGCATAGTTCGTAGGAAAAAAACTATTTATTAAGAGATAAAATCCGAGAATTTTGATGATATTCTGCCATCTTAATTTAGAAAATGAAAGATAAATATAAAAAACTAATCAGCGCAGTTTGAAGACGAGGATATTGCGGTCATTATGCGCTGCTCAGATTTTTAAATTAATTCTTCATTGTCTCAGATTGAGTGCACCAACGTAACTCGAAATGACGTTGGGCAGGAAAGAGCTGATTTGAACGCTTGATTTACCTTATATAATTCACTTAAATCAACTTAAAATAACTAGCTGTTAACCATATTATGGTTATTTGTGTGCAATAATAATATTTCAAGCTATTGCACTATTTTGTTCAAAAATCACAAACAAAGTTACGCAAATAATTCGGCGCGAGTGAATTTTAGAAGACCTGCCCCTTAATACAAATATTTTCTAATTAGACGTTTTAAAATGAGTAAATCTAACCAATCTAACTTATCTTACTTATATTATTAATGTGAAAGTTTGTTTGGATGTTTGTCACTCTTTCACGTAAACTACTGAACGAATTTTGATGACATTTAGGACACGGATAGTTCATAACCTGGATTAACACAATTTTTAATCCCGATTCTATGTTATAATTCTAGAATATAATTAGAATCTATAATTCTATAGATTCTAGTTATATTCTATGTCCGTGGGATAATTTTCGAGATAAACGCGATAGCAGTCGAATGTTACAGCTAGGACATTATGATTTTGGTTGGAAATGTATAAAACCAACTAAATTCTGTACGAAATTCTCATTTTCAGATCTCCGCACAATGGGCGAGCGTCTAAAGGCGCGGTACTACGTGTCAAAGCGTCTGTTTATAGCTGACATGACCAGGATCTTCACCAACTGCCGCCTTTACAACTCACCGGACACTGATTACTATAGGTATGTGTGTGTCGTATAAAAATCTAATCCGGAAGATCGGCCTGTGCGGCTGTAAGGCTCAGCGCAGACAGAACGGAGCGCAGCGGAGAGGATTTTACTAACGCACTTTAAAATTATAACAACTAAGTGCATAAATGCTTGAGCGGCCTCGAAGATATGAATCCCCGCGCGGCGTCGAGTCGGCGCCCGCGTCGTGCGCGTACTTTCATCGCTGTCTGACTTTCGACGCCTAATTTTATGAACATGTTCTTCCATTTCTTCTTCTCCCGCCAAAAGCACAAATAAAATCATATCCCAGTCCACCATCGTTGATGAACTTTCGCGAAAAACTGGCATGTTCACTGTTGATTGGTAACCCAGAACGGTTTATTCGCGCAGGCTCGCGAGGTCGCGCACAATCTCGAGCATACGCGATCCTTAAAGTAAATTCCTGAGACCGCGCGGGGATATTCCTCTCTGTCTGCGCTGACCCTAATTATTTAGCCATGAACTCCTCCAATAAAGAAATATTACTAAAAATCAATTTTCTGATCCAACAGATGCGCAAACACCCTGGAGAAATACTTCCACACCAAGATGAAGGAGGCTGGTCTGTGGGACAAATGATCTGAGGTTAACGTCGACGCGGTGTTCGCGATCGAGGGGTCCGTCAGCAACGACACTGATATACAGGAATAGGGACTTGTGGGGGACAGAGGGGACATGTGGGGGGAGAGAGTGGACTTGTGGGGGGAGAGAGGGTACTTGTGGGGTGACAGAGGGTATTTGTGGGGGACAGAGCGGACTTTTTGGGGGACAGAGGGGACTTGTTGGGGGACAAAGTGGACTTGTGGGGGGACAGAGCGGACTTGTGGGGGGACAGAGGGGACTTGGGGGTGGACAGGTGACTTGTGGGGGAACAGAGGGGACTTGTGGGGGACAGAGGGGACGTAGGGGTTATAGCATAATAATACAACTGTTTATGAAGATTTTTGAAGAAAGAAAAACTCAGCTGCGAGTGGGACTCGATTGCCGCTTGTGGAAATATTTAAAAAAAATATATGGTAGTCGCCATCTAATACAACATTGATTTGGCTGTAATGTCAGATATATTATGTTGGTTGGAAGTAGTTTGAGACTCTTGCAATATATGGCGCAATGTGTAAAAAAAAGTTCAAACAACAAATGAAATTAATATTCAGCTTCAAACAAGTGTGTTGCGATGGCCTAGTTGGTAAGGCGTCTGGAGTACTTATCCAGAAGACGCGGGTTCAAGTCCCACTCGCAGATGAATTTTTCTTTCCTCTAAAAACTTTACGAAAACGCAACGCAGGCATTCTTGCATCTAAATATCTAAAACATTTGCTTTAAAAGAGTTGGGAGGTAATATTCTGATTAATCTCCTGATTTACACCATGTACATGTAGCTATGCCAATGAAAAGTACCGGTACCAGCGATAATTATTATTGCACATCGGCATTTAGTGAGAGATAATCGGCTTTGTAGGGCATTAGCTCTGTCACAAAAACCGCTGTACTACAAACTAGCGACCAAAGTCAGTTATGCTGGGATCACACTGACGGGAAATGCCAATAATTATCGTTATGATGCAACAGTGCCGACACGTTCCGTACCGTACCGTTCCGTGACGTGATCAGTGCCGTATCGATCAGTGTCAATGAAATACGATATTGTACCATACATTTTGTACGACGCTGTCCGTACTCATCAGTGTCAGTGCCGTTCAGTGATGTTCGTTCACTCGTATATATGAATAGCACGTCACGGAACGGTACGTGTCGTCACTGTTGTGTGCGGATAGGCCTTTAAATTGTATTATTGCGGCAATTCCTGTTAGTATGGCCCCGACATTAGTTATATGTGCCCCTCTGCTCCATCTCAAAAGGATTTTTCATTATTCTGTATTTTTAATTCCTTGTAATATTATTTTCTTACACTTACTCAAATCATAATGTAAAATTAATCCGTGCATTGTGTTGTGCAGGGAACAATGTTGTGTTTAGAATACTAACAATATTTTTAGTTTTTACTTATCTAGTAAGTAAATTTACCCAAAAAATGGGGTATTTTTTACGGTTATAACACAAATAATAAATTCATATTTGCCCCTTTAATAAATTCCCAATCTTGGGCTTGAATTTATTTATATCTTTATGTATATAGTACGATAATATTTATCCGTTTCTAGCAAGCGGAAAATATGCACTTTTTTATTGTCGCGCATACTCGAGCTCAAAGCGTCAAATGAGACCGGGTGGAGCGAAAGAGACTGTTCCTTGGCTTGTTCTATGGCCGCGGTGCCCCTTTTAAGGCAGTTCTACGACGAATTTTATACAAAAATAAACTAAATAATTTATTCACTAATATCAAAAGTGCGCAAGGATTTTCCTTGTTAGAAACGGACACTAGGGCCGAGGCTTCACCGTAAGTCGAACGCTTAGCGGAAAACGGTTAATAGTTATGTGATCCTTGTATTGTATACTAGGGAGCTTCCCAATGAAAATGATAATTCCAACTACAAATGAAAATCATCCTTACCACTACGACCTTAGACATAAAACGTGCGGTGGTCTATGGATAATAAAAAACAAAACACGCTCGCCTCGACGACGTCAAGTCAATCGAATTGCATCATTATATCGTAGTAGCAAGGACGATTGCAAATCGCGGGAATCGCGTCATGGTTAAGCTCCCTTAGCGTCCCACCAAGCGAGCGGTTGGTTCAATAGCATCAGTAATCTAATGGGGCAATTTACGTGAGTCGATATTCGGGATTTTTTGCCGTGCGGTGAAAATCGACCGTGTAAGGGTCAGTTCACTTAAGACACGACGATATTGGAAATGTGTATCTGTGAATTGAGTTAGATTTTGAGTCGCTATTATAATATAGGCACGGCGCCGCGCTATGTTGTGTAGTATTCGGATCCGTATTCACATCAAGACGTGACGCTGCGCGTACATTTCAATAGAGCGACTTAAAATGTAATTTATTTACTACACAAAAAGATACACTTACATTATCGTAGCGTCGAGTCGCGTCTTGGTTGCAACTGCCTTGAAGAGACTTGCCGCTAATCGCTAACGGTATGCCCTAAACCTTAGTAATAGTCTTTAAAGCTTTGTATATAATAAGACTGATAAGTTTTTATTTAACGAAACAGCGATTTTAGCTTTTATTTCCAACGAGTGTATATTGTATATAGTTGTTATTAGTTAGTTTTTGATCATTGTAATGATAAAAAGTACCGTCAAAATTAACACGTTTGATTGTAAACTCTAAGCTCAGTTTACGGTATTTTTATTGGCCACCGTTGAAATTTAGGTGTTTTTCAATGTAAGTAGTTATTTTATACATACAATATAAGTATATATTTTCCTAGTTCTTTATGAATTAAGGCTGTATTCTGTGGTTGGGTTTTTTTTCAACTTTCCTGTACCTATACAGGGTTATTAATTTATAAAACATTAACAAGCTGTTATGAGCTTTAAATAAATTAAATATTTACGGTTATAAGCAACTTTTACTATGAAACCGATACTGATACTCGTAGATTTAAAAGAAATCTGGTGTTTCATACATTTTCACAAAAAAAGAGAGTAACTACGAAACCACCCTTTTAACAACGTCAAATGCCGTTTTGCAGTTGACACTTTTTTTAGGCAAGTGTTCAACAGATGTTTAACTTTTTGTAGTAATGGTTTTTTTATGTTTCAGGGTTAGTTTCATAGTAAAATTGTTTATGTGGTTGAAGTACTTTCAGTTCAAAGCAAAAAAAAAATACTTGCCTCGCTGAAAGGTTGTTAAAGTTTTACAAATAACCCTGTATAAAAATAAGGTTTTTGTATTGTCAGCGTTAGTTTCCAAACAATCTAGGAAAATGAAAGGAAAAGTGATATAAGGGAAATCTATAAACCTTTGAAACTTGTGAAAAGTGTTTATTGATCGTTGTTTGACTTTACCATTAGTAAATTATGTATTCCTCTATGTACAAATTCATAACTTTCGTAGTATAATTTTGAAAGAACTAAAAATACAATAATGTTAAGAGTTCTCCATGTATCTGTAGATTATAACTCATAAAATAATAACTTAGAAAAAGTTATTTAATAGAATATCCTATAAAATGTGAAATGAAATGTATTTGTTTATCAAATAAATTGATATCAAATGTGTATGTATATTACAATAATAATATAAAGTTATTTGTGATCCTCTTTAGAGGAACAGAACCTCCACATTTTTCGTGAGGTTGGTTAAAAAAATGGAAGTCGGGTAATCGTGAGATTTGAGTTATTTTTTTGTTTAGTGTAATTTATTTTGGATGACTGCTGTATCGGTGGTCGCAAGCGCGGCTGCTAAGCACTGAGGCCCTGGGTTCGATTCCCAGATCGGGTGAAATGTTATTGGGTTTTTCATTAGTATTTTTTTAGTAACCACGGACCTTATTGCCCGGTTGATGGCAATACGCTCGCTCCCTATTACATAGAACTTATAACTGGTGAATTGTCTATTTATTAAGTACACCTTTGCCTCAGATTATAAAATGTCCAGGTCTGAGTTCAAAAAAAACGTATCAATTTCGTAAAACCACTTTTTATAAATGTATAAGTGAGCGCCACACACAGATTATCTCTTAGGACATGTTTACTTGGTTTACATAGGAATTGAAGGAAGCGGATATTTTTCTTGTTTTTTTTTGCTTCATTCTTTAGTGTAAAACCTCTGTCTAATCCCTCGGGGATTACAGACGTGATATTATGTGTGGATGTATTATGATTTATGGTTAAAAAAAGACGTAAAATAACATTGTAAAGTAACAGAATTGTTACTACAAAAAAAGATCTTGTTTTTTATTTTGTTGTAAATATTATATTTAGCGGTTGACTGTATCACGTTTAAAAGTCAATAAAGTATCTTTTTTTCTTTAAAACGTTGTTTTTCTTTTTTCGTTTAAGGCTGCATATTCTGAAAGTTGGCAACGTCGCAAAAAGCTGTCAAATAATTACGAGTTTTAATTAATTTGGCAAATTTTTTGTACGAAAACAAGAAATATCGCTCTGTAGTGCACTAAAAAAATGATATAGGAATGCAATTAAAACACTGAATTTGATGTTGTAACCGTTTCCGGTGTATAAAAGGCATTTGGAAAGCTTCCAAATGCTTTTTCTACATCTAAAACTATATATTCGGTGTTACGATATTAATTATTGCATTCCCTTATCAATTTTTTAGTGCACTACAGAGCCATATTTCTTATTTTCATACAGTAACAATGCTAAATTAATTAAAACTTGTTAATATTTGACAACCATTTGCGACGTTGCCAGCTTTCGGAATATACGCTCTTAAATGCCGGGAGTTTTGTTTTTGATTAATCTACCTTCATTTATCACTTATATACTGCCCATTTAGCCACGCGTCAAGAATTATTCAATTGACAGTTGCAAGTTGTTTGTTGGGACACGCCACGAGTACGGATTATGCGAATGTGAATCAATTCAAATAATAATATTACTAGATAATTATAAATGTTGTGTATTAATTTTAAAAATAAAAACAGGCAGAATTACAAGAATTACAGAAATCAAAATAAACACTAAAATGCGGGTATTAAACATTTTCCGGTACACCATTGTAAAGTTCGAGGCAATCAAAGTGCGCAGTGCACTGCACACAGCCGTCTGAGACACACGACTTACCGGTATTTGCACATTTTAAAAATAGAAGATTACGTTGTAACTGCGGGTACTTTAATATATATGAGAAATATTTAAAGACTTAGAAACAAACAATCGAAGTGTTAAATAGTAATGCAAACTAATTAAACAAGTTCATACAAATAAGAACGTAAGTGTCAATTATTTAATAGTGTTAACGACGGGGTATAACGTGGGTCCAGCGGGAAATACCCGAAATAGTAAAAATTATATAATAATGGTATGATGCTATGTTTCCTACAGGCCACCAGCAAACCACCTTACCCGGGGCCATTGACTCCACAGGCAGCGAGAGGTACAACTGACACGAAGAATGTTCCAGCCTCGGATTTAACATGTAAGTACATACATTTTAAATACCTATCCATTTTTTGTTGTGCGTCAATTATACGCGTTTTCCGAATATCTAGATTCTAGTTGAATGTCCGAATTGGTATAGTAGAAGGTAGATTATTTCAAATCGTTGATGCTGCGTATCGAAAACTACTTTTGAAAGGATGTGACGGAGAAGCAATTTTTTTTTCTTTAACGTTGGCTTGGTCTAGGCATTTCTCCTGGATCGTGGGTGCGTTAATTTACATATACACAATAATATACTCAGACCCGGAACAACTACTATCATAGAAATATTTGTTCCGTGCGGGAACGATCGCTGAGCAATTGCGCAAACTGTGTCGTCGTTGCTGTGAACATTACTGCTATTACATTCGCGTATAGGTACTCGTGATCCAACTTATCTCATTGTACAGGATATTCAAAGGATATAAAACACGAACACGGCCACTTAGCAATATCCCAAATGATTCACCTTCGTGAATGAATAGCCAATGACGTTGCGAAAAATAAAAAAATCGTGCATTTCCCAGTGCAATCATTTGGTATATTGCTAAGTGGCCGTTTTAGACCCTCTTAGACAGAAGGAACGCCTTTGGGGTTGCGAACATTTTCATTTTTGAGTATGTAGTGTTTTTTATCTGAATGAACCGGCCATAAGTATTTTTACCCTTTGGACTTTGGATAAGCCGACGAATTCGGGCCAGCACACGCGGGCCGTATACGGTATTTCCATGTTTAGCCTGGACAACACCAGTGTTTCGACTAGCTGCTCACTTAACATTTTTGACAAGTAAGGGTCAGTTCACACCTAGACGCGACGTGACGTAGCGATACTGCAAATGTGTATCCTATCGTGTACACATTTGCAGTATCGCTACGTCGTGAGTCGCTATTAAGGCAGCCCCTGTACAACGGGCTGTCTGTCGTGTTGATGGTGAACAGATGTTTGTTGAGTGGGCAGTGACCCGTGAGCATACCCACGACAATTCCGTTTATGGCCCGTAAAACTACACGATTCGTAGGCTTGATCGCTGAGAAGTCTGCTTGCCACACGCGGTGTTAGTGCAGGTTGTATGTAGTTGGCCATCCGGCATTAAAGCTATTGTCAAACAAACAGGCGTGACGAACGCGAAGCGAGGCGTTTTTGTTTGTAATGCATGTAATGGGGATGGCAACTCAAAGCTAATCGTAGATGGCGCTGCGATACTTGGTCCCTACGTCAGATTACTGTCTACCTTGTACAAAAAACAAACAAGATTTATTGTTATAAAAATTGAGTATAAATTTAAAACAAATATGGAAAATTATTCGTCAATGCAAGTGCATATACTAAAACAAGAATTAAGACGCCGCGGTGCATCTACAAGAGGAAAAAAAGTGATTTAATTGAGTGGTAATACATTTGATTTTACCGTAATAAATCCACAATTACTTGTAGTTGAGGTTTCAATTTTTGAGTTCAGGTATGTTTTACCTGTCCTCTCCTGTAACAAGACTTTAATGCTGATTCTGACTTTCTATTTTGATAAAATATCATAGAGTTTTAAGTCAGTAATTTTACCCCTTTTTTCTATTTATATTCGAGAAATATCACAATAAATAATAAATTAATTAACACCACAACTATCACAAAACTCGTTCCAGGTGATAATTCTTCCGCCAGACGAACCATTTCATGATTTATAGAGCGATGCAATACTGGTACTTAACCTCCAATAGAAAAGTAGATATTATTTTGAAAAGTTTATTCGATTGTTTAGTTATGGTATAATCATAGAATTTCATTAATAAACTCAACTAACGGCCTGTCTCGGCTTCGCAAGGCTGGATATTTGTTTATTATATAGCTTTTCCTTAGTTATAATTCAATTTTTGTTCTCAAGGCAGTCACAGCAGCTACCCATTATTTCTTGATAGTGTGAATTGTCGGAAATTTATATGTTCCATCATTTTTACAGCTTATTACACAACATCTAGTCATTTTACATCAATAAATCAAAATTTTTCAAAAAATTCCTTTGATTTGACAGTTCTTTTGGGACCAAACTGTCACTTGTCACTTTGACACTTGCCTTCCCCAGACTATCGGATCGCTTTCGCTTTTCTATGTGACTGGATTGAAACAATTGCATACATTACAAACAAAAACGCTTCGCTTCGCTTTCGGCACGCCTCTCTGTTTGACAATAGCTTAAAAATGTTTTGTTTGGGTTATCAAATGTATCCAGGGCCTAATTTGTCAAAATGGAATGGCCAAGTAGGACTCCCTATCTCTCTTTTATCCAAATTTGATTTGTTTTCACATACATCTCAGCTTTCCCCATTTTCAAATGAGGGTAACCTTAAACTTCGCAACCTGCTTAGATCCTTTCATGCGCCTTTCGCCTCGTCATGGGTTTTGTTCACAATGAAAGTCAAATATCAATACTGTATTGGTTTTTATTTCAACACATTATGCTCACACGTGGAGTTACGCAGAACACGACACGCACAAGAATGGGAATGTAAACATTTTTACACAAATTAACTGTTATTCAAAAAGTACATACCAGTCTCCTTGTTTTTATATAAAAATCCAATGGATTTAAGTACCATCTGTCTAAGTTCGAACTTAATAACTTAAATGCTCACTTAAAATACCTTAAAGTAACATTTTTTTTTATTTCATTAAGATAAAGACAGTTTGAACGTATTAAGTCGCTTTTAAACTCGGTTGGGGTGAACACAACACTTTTGATTACGAGAAACTGTCGCGATATTCGCAAAAGACGCTTCATCGGTCCTATCTCTTATTTTATACAAGGTTTGTAAACTTGAAACAATCTGTATTTATATTCCATTCTAAACCCAAAATGTTTATATTTCATTAGGAAATGTTCAGAATCGAATATAAGACAAAGCCATTGTTCAAAATTACTTTTTACTCGTATAATAATTTATATCAAACTACTAAATCATAAATAACCGAGTTTAAAAGCGACATATCTTCAGACTAGATTTTATTAACTACATTTTTACGGAGTCACGAAATTAGTGTTTTAGTTCATCAAAGTTTCACAAACGCACCATGTGGAAAAAGGTACACCAAGTATATAATAATGTTCCAAAGGAACTCTAGCTAATACAAACTGTACAATTCACGTTGACATTAAAAATGAATTCGGCTGCGATATGGCCCCCTTTACATCAATATGATTATAGTCTTTGTTATAATAGTTACTGAACATTTATAGCTTACAATATCAATCTTATGGCTGACAAATGTAGAAAAATCTTACGTCTAAATCATAAACTTATGACAAAAGCAGCCCTAAGGATAGACGTTTAGTAGAAAGGATACTATCTGCTAGATTTTAACACCTACACGTATACTTGTTATGGCTTGATACGGTATCAAAATATAGCAGACGAGGCAGTACGAAGTGTGTTATTGTGTTAGTCATTATATCTTATGGACGGATACCCTTAATCCCAAATTACAAAACGAAGGGCCACCACAACGACTACACGATTATATTAGTCACACGTCGAAAGTTACTGCAGAAACATAGGATACGATTAACTTATGAGATCACGAACCAATCAAAACAATAATTAAGTACGACAATTGATTGAATTCAATTATTAAAGGGTCGTTTTTTAAATGATTTTCACGATATACAAAACTGTTGGTTACAAGCGTTAGGAAGAACACTTATTTCGTTGACTAGGCGGAGTTGCGGTGAATATCCAAATGTCGAAATATCCATTTTTACGCTATACGTCCTAAATTACGAAAAATATCACTTGTCCACCGTTCAACGAGCGCTAGCGTCACATCACTGGAGGTTGTCTGAGTATTGGCTGAACACATGGTCACTGTATCACTATAGTTTGGCACTCGTCCGCGCTCACTCCGCGGCGGAGCTGGCGCCCGCGTCCGAGCGCGGAGCGTCCGCGCGCGGACCACCCGATGGAGATGATGTGCACGATCTGGAAATAATTACAAAATTAGTGTATGCAGCATGTGCAAGATTCTCGCCTTTTACAGAAAAAAATAACAGACAAACGATCCTGCTCACCGCAATATTGCATCGCGCTGGAAGGGGTGTACAGTGTATGGCTATCAGAAGTAGACTTGTGATGCACACTGATCAACTTACACAACCAAACTTGCTATTAATTATAATATGAAGGTAAACTGGATCGCATACGGCTGGCATGTCCAACATTTCATTGGGCATACCCTTTGGGTATCTAGTGTAACTAATAAGTCAATGGAATCACCTATTATAGGTAGTATTCACAATAAGTTACCTGCTAACATGTCTGGGCGAGTCGCAGGTCCTCGCCAGCGACGGCACGAGCTCGTCCGGCGAGGACGCGCGACTGCTGCGCTCGCTGCCGGCCTCCTCGTATGAGTTGTCGCTCGTTAACTGTTCAACAAAATTATAGGTTAAAGGCATTTCAAATTGAGTATTTGACCCTTTTGACAAGGCAATAATCCCAAAACAAAATTTCTCTGAAAACACTAATTTTTAGGCCCGGTAACTGATTTCTTATTTATTTATTTAGGTAACCAACAGCGATACATAATAATGTTTTACAAAATATGAATATTACAGTTTATATGGCCAATTATAGGTTTCCCTGTGTAACTATGTTATATGTTTACATGCGAACGGACTAATTCCGGTTATTAAGATAATTGAATGATTACAAAAAAATTAAATCCAGGTAGCTCTTCTTTAAAATTTTGAAAAAATGATAAGAAAATAAGAATGAGATATAGATTAGATTGGAATGGTAGTCTGTCATTCGTCGCCGCCTATGGATTTCACTATTCGTTTTTTGAATGAAGGTTTATTACAATTAAACATATCAACCTCTGAAAATTCTGAGTTGTAAATTCGAACAATTCGAGTCAATACACTGTTACTAGCATAGTTAGTGGAGTGCCGAGGTACGTGGAACATTGGTGTGTGACGGGTAAAAAACAATAAATTAGATTTTTTGTAGCTCTGGCGAAATCATTAAAAAGTTTCAATAACGGATTATTGACGTCACAATATTCTTTTGTCATACAAAATCTTTAAGAGAATTCACAGATCATAAAAATTACGTCAAAAAGAAGCATTTAGGCACTTTAATTAAGATGTCGGACAGTCAGCAAAAAGAAGTTACAAATGCAGTGATAAAAGTTTCAGTTTTATTGACTGTTGTCTTTGTCACACACCACATTTGTGGCATTTGTTTATGCTATAGATATAGATAATTTATTAGGAAGCTGATACTAGCCAATTCATGTGATTCGACTAGTTTAGTGTAGTGCAATCTATCAAAAAAAAAAAAGTTAGCAGATTTTTTGAAGATACAATTCTTAGTGAAATTATTTAATAATATTAGTTACAAGCATTGTTAACCAAGGCAATGACGGGGTTAGCTGTTAAGACGAGTACGGTGCAACTCTATCAAAACACTAGCTAAAACAGTATAAAGTACAAATATTTTAATTTAATAAATAAGTAAGTTTATATGTAGGGGGCAATCACTCAAAAAATTCTGTATTTTCTATTAACAAATACCACTACCGGATCACAAGCACAAATATATACATATATGTATATAATAAAGTATGTATAACATTTACGAGTGTGAGCGGGTGTCTGTTCCGTGCGGGTGACAGCGCGCGACTGCGAGCCTCTTCCACCTCCAGCTGGAGTATGCTCTCCTGGCTGCCCGTGAACTGGAAATGTTACATTCTTTATTAATATTTTTGTCGTCTATTCAGCTTACTATACGTTTTAAATATGTATTTATTTATTTTTTTAATATTATGTCCAAAAAAAAAACATTGACAATAGTGGAGACACACACACGTAGTAAAATCATTGAGTCCTCCCGCCCAGCGTGAGACGAAAGGGACTGTCAGACTCGTACTGACTAAAATCCACGGTGTTCCTTCAACAGCCCTTTAGAGTCCAGGATCACGGTTACCTGATACGACAGTCTCGCGACCATTTTTTTTTAGCGTGATTAAAACATCAAATGATTCCTCCCCCACCCAGGGGGTGAAGGAATCATTATAACTAATAAGTTGATCATTATAACTAATAAGTTGATCATTATAACTAATAAGTTGATCATTATAACTAATAAGTTGATCATTATAACTAATAAGTTGATCATTATAACTAATAAGTTGATCATTATAACTAATAAGTTGATCATTATAACTAATAAGTTGATCATTATAACTAATAAGTTGATCATTATAACTAATAAGTTGATCATTATAACTAATAAGTTAATTAAGTCATGTATCATAGACAGTATTCTAAATTATAAACGTACTAAAATTAAACGAGTCCCTCCCACCCAGTGCAGGGCAGGAGGGACTGTCATACTTGTACTAACTAAAATCCACGGTGTCCTTCAATAGCTCTACGTTCCGGGGTCACGGTATTCGTTAGTCCCGCGACCCTGGCAGCCCTTTTATGAGAACCCGGTAAATTGCTGACAGCTGTTTCCCCGTTGACTTGGGTTTGGTCCATGATCGGACGGCGAGTCACCCATTACTCGCCGTCTGTTTGCCCGATTATGTAATGCTGTGTTATGTAAAGTTGTTATGTACTTACCACAAAGCCGTAGTACTTGAGGATGTCCATCTTGCACATGGGACACGTGCGGTGCTCCAACAACCACGGATCTATGCAGTTCTTGTGGAAGTCGTGTCTATAACAAATTACTTTTTGATGAGCAACTTTTTGAAATATGTATTTAGTTACTTCGCAATCTTTGCTAAAGATAATTGTTTGATCAGTAGTTCAGAAAAGAATTAGTAAAAAAATAATTTGCAATAGTATTTTCTTATACCATTTGTTAAAATCCTTTGCAATCTTCAATTATATGAATAATAATAATAATAATAAGTTTATTTATTCCACATATATGTAAAAAACAGTACAAATATAGGAAGTACCTTCTAAGCAAAGAATTGCTTGTATTAGGTATTTCCGCTCTTCCGGTTTACATAAACAATATATGAGAAAGTTAGGGGAAAAAAAATTCTAAACAAAAAACCAACATTAAAATAAAGATCAAAATAAATAAATAATTACAATTTAAATTAATATCATAATTAGAATCAAATTCAAAATTATAATCACGATAAAAATAAAAATTCAAGCCTAAATTAAATCAACATTAAAATCAAAATTGATATCACAATAAAATCAATATTAAAATTGAATTAAGTAAAATGAAAATCAACATTTAAATTAAAATCAGAATAAAAAACAAAAATTAAAATTAAAATCAAACTCAAATTACCAATTAATTTTAAAATTAAAATTGCGCAAAAGTGTGAGTGTGTGGGTGTGTGTGTGTTGGTGTAGGTGTGGGTGTGGGACTGTGGGTGGATGGGTTGGTGTGAGTGTTTGTTTGTGTCAATGAATCTCTCAATTTATGTGTTTGCATTATATGAATAGGCCCTTACAAGTTACAAATCTGGTTCCAAAAAAGTATAAAAATACTTTTCTATTATTATTCTTGTTACATTTATAAATACTGACCTACAAGGAAGAGATCTAAGTGTTTCAGACACTTTGTAAGGCTCTATGCAGATGGCGCAGCACTCGCCGTCGCCTTGGACTTCCTGGAAACAAATAAAATAATATTAGAGATTAGAGGTTACCACGGTTCTGGAACGCATATGGCTATTGAACGAACATAATACAACATCATAATACAACATAAACAATGAAATTCTTGCTCCGTATTTTAGAATTAAATTAAATTATTAATTAGGCTGTAATCAACTGTATTTTAGTGTGATCGTATTGTTATTGTGTAAATACGCAGGAATATTGTTTTCCTAATAATTGGACCAGTTTAAAAAGTTTTCGGTAACACCGGTAACCTAAAACAATCAGCTGATGCACGTACTACGGATCTAAAACGGGGAGTATCGTTCACTTTTTTATTTATAAATTGCACACATTTGTTATTACTGTATTTTAAACGCCAATTCCAACTCATTACAATATATTTTTTTTGCTATTTTTGATTTTTTGCACTCCATTGGTGGTTGCAAAATCATTTGTTTACAACTTTTTGAAGATTGATTAACTTTTTAGGAATACATAGTTAATAAATATCTACTTAAATATACCTTATATGATACTTAGTGAGCATTATTGTCTTTATGTAATGACTGTATTTTAAAAGTTAACTATTTTTTGTGCACTTAGCAAAGTACCCACTTTATGAAAAAAAAAAGTGCTTTCAGACAATAAAACCAGTAAAATACAATTCCCAATTTGTATTGATAGCATATTTTGATGTTAATAGATCAGCCTCCCATAATTCAATTCTTTACTTAGCACTCTCTTCAATCTTTCCCTTTTTTTTATTTTATTTTTACAATTTTATGCCCCCCTCTTTTTCATCACTAACTGTTCTCCATTGATTTATCTTGCGCTCACCATTTCTATTTCTCACTTTCAGTAACCAATCCAATAACCATGCCTGTGATGACCCGTAAGGCTGCTGCTCAGGATATGGAGCTTAAGTTGAGAACAGCTCTCCATGAGCTCAAGGAATCAAATCTCAAAGTCCAACAACTGTTACAAGAGAGAGAAGAGAGTGAGGTGGAGATCGTTAAGGTTAATACCAAAAACTCATGCCTTAAACGGGAATTAGTTGACCTACATCAGCAATTCTTGGACGTTGTTGATGAACGGGATCAACTACAGATGGTCATGGATGGGTTCAAAAATTGCACTAATTTGTATGAAGAGGCTTTATGTAAGGTTAGGGACCTAGAAAATGAAGTTATTTATGCTAATGGTTTGATTTTAAAGTTACAAAAAGAAAAAGAAAGTTCTCAAATTACTCAAACAAATAACTTATACAATGAAATATTAAATAGTAATTGTAACCCCTCTTCCTTAATTACTATAGATCTGACTGAAGATTCTTTATTGAAACATAATTATAATGTAAGTAATAATAAAATTAAGAAATATGCAAAATTAAATAGAATTATTAAAAAATGTCACCAATTTAAGAAACAACACAGACACTTTTCTAAATATATTCCATTGAGGAAAGAACGTGTTGATTTACTAAATAAATTAAGTAATTATCAAATAAAATTAGAAGATAGTATAAAAATATATGAAATAGATACTCAGCATTTGCAGTCTGAAATTCAGGTACTACAGGACTCACTTAGTTCCCTATCCAATAAGTATGTGACCTCTCAGAATCAAATCAGGGAACATATTCTTGCTGCAAACGAATTAGTAAGGTGTAAATGTAATTGTCAGACAGTTCCCAACATTGACAATATCCAGCCTGAGGTAACGGAGGACCCGTCCCAGTCTGAGAATTTAATGCTGGACTGTAATGATCACTCACAGGTGGCACAGTCTGAGATATATATTAATCATGATTGTTCTTACTCAGTTATGTTCTCGGATAGTATAGGAAGAGGTGTAGGTAAACTACTGAGTAATAATTTGAGTCATTCCAGCCAGAATTATTGTATGCCGGGCTTAACATTCAAACAGATAATGGCAACAATAACTAAAAATGTCTATAACTGTAACACAGACCTAACTATATTTGTGGGGAATAGTAAAAACCTTAAAAAACCAGACCTCACTCACAGTGTAGGTGAATTGTTAAAGTTGAATTGCCGTAAAATAACATTGTGTGCTTTTCCATACTTTGAGAGTTTGTCAGAAAGTCAGAATAATTATATTCACATGCTGAATAAGCATATTCATTTTCTTGTTAGTCATTACAGTGACAAACTTAGCTTTTTTGATACCAATAGTTTTATAGATAGGCTTAGGTCAACACGAGATACAGTGTATCTGCCTTTTGTATATAGACACAAAATAGCTAGGCTATTAGGTTTTTATTTTTACACAGACATAAATAGTATGTCTACGTTTAGGAGTAGTATAATTAACACCGAAAATATTAGTAACGATACTAGTATTAGGGTGGTGTCCACTGACTTTAGCAGTAGTGTTAATAGTGGAAATGTTTCTTTAAACTAGTTAGTAAGACAACAGAGGTTTTATTCAACAACAAGGTACCTTCTTGCTCTGAAATATTTACATGCAATAAAGGGGCTAAGCAGAATTCCTTGACAATATTTCATCAAAATATTCAAGGTTTTTCTTCAAAGCAACTAGAAATTGAATTGTTTTTAGAAAAGACAATGTACGATATTGTTTGCTTCACTGAACATTGGTTGAAAGACTATGAAATGATAATTTATTACGAAAACTACAATGTGTGCAGTTGCTATAATCGAAAATCTAAGATGCGTGGGGGTTCACTAATCTTAGTTAGAAATTGTTTAAAAGCTAAGCCTCGTAAGGACATAGTTGATTTATCGGTCGAACATAGCATTGAATTGTCTTGTGTAGAGCTAGATAAGCATGTAATAGTGTGCGTTTACAGACCCCCTAATTATCAAAACTACTCTATATTTGAGTCAGTAATGGAAGATGCTTTGGCGAAACTTGGAACTTGTAAAAAAACAATAATTATCTGTGGTGACTTTAATGTTAATATTTTGGAAAATAATGTAAATAGCAGTAGGTTCTTAAATCTCTTTAAATCATTTAATTTGGAGAATGTGTTTTCGGAACCAACCCGTATTACTTTAAATACTGCCACATGTATTGATAATGTTTTTTGCGATTGTGAATGCTTAGATAAATCTATTGTAAATTACCTTCCTTCGGATCACAGCGGTCAAGTGGTTACTTTCGAGTCCAATACACAATTAAAAAAAGTTCAAATACAAACTAGACAAATAACACCGAACAACTTAGATAGATTTAATAATAACCTAATTAATAGCTTAAATATTTCAGACCATATTTTTTTTAGTTTAAACAATGTAAACGTATTGTATGAAGACTTTTTTGAAGCAGTTCGTACCGCATTCAATAATACTCTAAAAAATAAAATAAAAACCGTAGGCCCAAAGTTTATTTTTAGTGACTGGGCAACGCAAGGTATTAGAAAAAGTAGGGAACGATTGTTTGAGCTGTACGGCCTTAAGCCTTTTATTAACTCGGAAACATTTAATAGATATGTTGCTACTTACTCCAAAATTTTCAAAAACACTTGTAAGGTGGCTAAATCCATCTTCATTAGCAAGAAGATTAAATCAGCAGATAATAAGATAAAAACAGTTTGGAAAATAATAAACAATGAAACCAACAGAAATAAAAAACGTAGTAACAATTTGATACTAGATACCTCACGTGGTCTCATAAGCTCAGATCAAGAAATTGCTGAAGAATTTGTAAATTTCTTTACCAGTATCCCACTTAAAACAACTGAAACTTTAAATTCATCTCCCTTGCTTTCTATTGACTTATTAAAAGCGAACGTTTCAGCCTGCCCAAATGAATTTAAATTTAAGCATATAAACCCCCTAGCCGTCATAAAAGCTTACAAGCAAATCAAGATCAAATTAACTGAAGATATATGGGGTATGTCTGTCAAAGTTTGTACTTCAATTATTGAGACTGTAGCACCGTATTTAGCTTTGATATTTAATTTGTGCGTGGATCAAGGTGTCTTCCCAGATCTAATGAAATACAGCAAAGTAGTACCGCTTTTTAAAACCGGGGATAGTAAAGACACCAACAATTATAGGCCTGTATCCGTGTTGCCGGTTTTCAGCAAGGTGTTTGAAAAAGTTATGCTTGATCAGATGCTCAATCATTTTAACATCAATAAAATATTAAACGAGCAGCAGTATGGTTTCACCAAAGGACGTTGTACAACTGACGCCGGTGTTACCTTATTAAAACACATATATGCTGCGTGGGAAGATGCTCAAGATGCCATAGGAATTTTCTGTGATCTCTCGAAGGCATTTGATTGTGTAAATCATGAAACCTTGCTCTTAAAACTTGAGCATTATGGCCTAAGTAAAGCCGCGCTTAATTTAGTGAGATCTTATTTAAATGATAGACAACAACAAGTACAAATAAATGGTGTCACTTCAAAGGGTGTACGGGTAGAAATGGGCGTACCACAAGGCTCCATATTGGGTCCTTTCCTCTTTTTAGTTTATATCAACGATCTACCCCATTTGTTCAAAAATCAACCTGAAATGGTATTGTTTGCTGACGATACTTCTTTGATATTTAAGATAAATAGACGTGCCACACATCTTGACGACGTAAATAGCGCCCTACTGCAGGTGCAAAAGTGGTTCACTGCTAATAATTTAGTATTAAATGGGAAGAAAACAAAGTGCATAAGATTTTCTCTACCGAATGTCAAAAGTAATGATAGTGACATTGTATTGAACCAAGAGAAACTAGAATTTGTCGATAAAACGGTTTTCCTAGGAATCACCCTTGACTCAAGGCTACAATGGAGTCCTCATTTAACATCTCTTGCAGGACGGCTAAGTTCAGCAGCATACGCGGTTAGAAAAATCCGCCAACTTACTGATATAGATACCGCGAGGCTAGTCTATTTTAGTTATTTTCATAGTATTATGTCATACGGTATTTTGCTATGGGGACGCGCTGCAGACATCGAGTCCATATTTATTCTGCAGAAAAGAGCTATCAGAGCCATATATAATCTATGTAGGCGCGATTCTCTACGGGAATTGTTTAAGGATATCAACATCATGACAGTACCTTGTCAATACATATACGAAAACATCATGTACGTTAGAAAAAATCTGCATCTATTTAGTAAAAGAGGTGATAGACACAACTATAATACTAGAAATAGGGGCCAATTAGTTCAGCCAGGTTTCAGGCTAGCTAAAGTTGACACATCTTTCATGGGGTACTGTCTAAAATGTTACAATAAGATACCTCCTCACATAATAGAACTGAATGAAACAAAATTCAAATCATGTATAAAACGCACACTATGTAGGCAAGCATATTACAAGTTGGAGGATTATATTAATGATAAAAATGCTTGGCTTAATGCTGGTCCTGCTCCACAACAATAGGGTTATTAATTAGGTAGCACGCATAATTATTGAGGAAGCTGCAGAAGACTGTAATATTATCTTTGCATTGTATCGATTCAATTTCTTAGTATTATATAATTTTATTGCACATGTGTGAGTACTATGTACTAATTAGTATTGACTCGATTTTGCCCTGGTGGTTGAGAGAATGTCATGCTCACTCAAATGTCTCGCTGATGGTGGCACGTGTGTCGGATCATTTAGCTCCCTTCAAAATGGTTGAGCTGATTGGTGCTGATACGTGTGTCATGCTCGTGAACGGGCGCTGTCAGATGGGACTGGTCATTTCTTAGCTCCCACGGTTTTTATTTTAATTATTAATTCTTTTATTTCTGAATTGTCTTTTTTTTATTTATTTTACTGTGGACACTTTTAACTTGCTACATCGTTCTCACAAAGTGCACCATCTCAAAATGAATGATGTAACAAAGGATTTGTAATATTTTGGCGATCTAAAAAGAGTGTCCATGGAGTTTCTTGCCCGTTCTTCTCCATAGAGATCTACTTCTTGGAACGGGCATCTACGGTACTTTCACAGTTTTTATGTCTTGTGACTGGGACTGTAGCACCATAACTTTGTAGTGTTTAATTATATTTTAATGTCTTTGACAATTCAAAAGTGCCTGTAACTGGTCTACTTGAATTAAATGCTTTTGATTTGATTGATTGATTTGATTTGAACAGGGTGGGTGTAAGGGACTTTACCCATGGCGCGACGCGATTGCAATCCAACCGATTCCAACTACAAGAGAAAATCAACCTTACCACTACGACATATTATGACATAAAATACGTTGTTATCTACGGGTAAATTCTCTTTCGCTCCACCTAGGGAAGGAGGTATTTGATGATTAGCACTAAAAAAAAACGAGGATTGTTTCTATGGCTAAACTCTCCGTGTTACCGCTAAGGACTAATTACGGTTCCAATTTAATGCCAAATTGACGGACAATGTACAGATTGAACACCGGACACGGGTGGAAACATCTGTAGGTATCCATCTGTGTCCAGTGTCTTCAGTCAGTCTACAAACTGTGCGTAACAAAACTTCACGTATTATGTAGAAGAGTATGTATAAGTTTGAACTTACCCTATCTTCAGTCTTTAAACTCTTAATTGGTATTTTTGATAACGCCTTCTTGGCTGCACAGCATAGACGTTTCTGGAAATTAAATAATACAATTGAACATTTATTTAAAAACATGTATGCAATTAAGTGGCAGAAGTGAAACCTTCAGATTTTTTTAAAAGAGAGCCACGAACTTTAGAAACACTGTAAAATGATTCCTATCTCATTTTCTCCCACGTTAAATCTTATGAACCTACACATTCTGTCTCTTTTTACTGTCGTTTTTCCGTTTCATCGACTTTTAAATCACAACAATGTTAAAGAAGTTTTCACTTCAAAAGTAACCAAATGTTCTGACATTTTAAAAATAAAGCTGTTTAAATTTATTCTAGTGTGGGAAAGAGAAAGAGCTATAAGTCTTCTAGCTTCTTATTCTATTACAACGTCTTAAAACCAGGCTTGTTCTGGCGAGTGAAAGTGACAGAGCTATTCAAGTCGTCTAGCGCCATCTCGTTCACTCACTGGAACAAGCCTGGTTTTAAGACGTTGTAATACCCCCCCCCCCCTGGTCGACTCACTCAAGCAAACACTAACAAATTGTGCGCGAACATTCTTATAATGTGCTGCAGTGCGCGTACAAAAGTTACGCACAGCCATGCCTGTGTATTCAGGCGTGATATACTACTTTAGTACGCGCACTGCTGAAGTCTGTACGCCCCTTCGTACACAACGCTACGCAAGTCTCCGATACCTTACGACTTTGCTATCCAGGCGTCTATCGCAATACAAATCCATAGAGGTTCGTTCACAGGCACGCGTCAATGGATAACAAAGTCGTAAGGTATCAGAAACTTGCGTCGGCGTCGCCTATTTTTTCTTTTAGTGTGGTTGGTATACTTACAGAGAGTCTGTCTTTGGCGTGTATGTATCTGAAGCGTTGTATGTAGTAGAAGACCAGCCAGGCGAGTGATATCACCATCAGCACGATGAAGGATATTGACACGAACAGCACAGACGTTCTGGAACAATGCACATTTCTGTTAGTCACTAACTCGCCTTCGATTCCAGGCCCGTAGCTAGGGTTGGGGTAGAAGGGTAAACAAATATTTAAGGTGGGGCAGCGATAGTTAAGTTGTGGGACTGTCTATGCAGGTTAGGCGTGGGCCACATAGAAAAGACGTAAGACGATGACGCGTCGGCGGGCGAAAATGTATGAGAGTCGCGCCCGCGACGCGTCTCTTCTGTGTGTTTTACGTCGCGACGCTTCAATAAATTTTGTATGAAAGAGCCGAAGAGACATATGTCTCCGCCCTGTCTGCGTCTTACGTCTTTTCTATGTGGCCCGCGCCTTACTGTGACTCTTGAATAATAAAGGGCAATTGAAGGAATACAGTGGATTTTAGACTTTTAGTCAGTAACAATCTAACAGTCCTTTACGCTCCGTTCAGGGCGGGAGTACTCGTTTGATACATTTCTTAGTCATAAATAGTGTATTACAAAGAGTAGATTACAAGCTGTATGATATATCACCCCACGATGCTCCCCCTAGCTACGGCCCTGGCCGAATCCCGTTTTAATTGTGGTTGACCATTGAAATAAAAATAGATGTTTAACTTCAATTAACTCAAATCCAAAATTATGAGCCCGATCAACGTAAACCTTTAAAATGTTGCCACAAGAATTAATAATAATCTAAAACTTATTTTTACCTAAACTACAGTTATTAATTAGTTTACCATTGTTATTTTCTACATTTATTATTCACCGCTAAGTACATAATAAACCCGGGTATTTTTTGCTCGTTAAGCTAATACGTACGTAAATAAATTATAACTTTTATGTATTGTAGAAAAACAGTCTCTGTAGATAAGATTACATAATGACTTTTGCATGTGGCGTGCAAACATCAATACCTAAAGAACGGATATTTCTTGTGTTCGATCATGTAATAATGATTATAAACCTGTTAATTACGTGCGTCTATCGACACGGAGCAGTGGTGACCCATTGGTAAAAGCCCCCCCACTTTCGAGTTGTAGATCTTGGGTTCGAACCACAGACATAATAAGGATGAACTGCGTCGTCGACCCGGGCGTGGTCCATGATCTGACAGCGAATCTCCCATTACTCGCCCCGTCTGCATGCCCGCGCCTACGGTGGCCGGAGATCGTCTTGCGGCGTCCGTTGCAGTAAAAAATTATCTTGCAGGGAAAATGGTCGTCACTAGCCCAATAACACTTAAATGCACATTACATATTACCAGTCGTAAACGTATCTTCTGGCACTTAGCTACTCTGTATAATTTATTGTGTTCTAAAGACTAAAATATGTTTGTTTATTTTGGAATTGGCAACGTCCGCTTGTGCGCTGTCATCGCATGCATGAATACCTATGAAATGCAATTATTGCACCTGACCAAATTAACCTGAAATTTTTGGATGGCGCTGCTTGTTGTGGTAAACGTCCATAACGTCAAATTCTGTCCATATTGAAGTCAAACGGAGTGAATAGGGACGTAGGGGTGAATCGAGACAAAACTTTGAAAGGGATTTAAACGATAAATGATGGTATGTTGTCAACCTGGTCTCAAAATAATGTAGGTAGTATTACTCAATAAATACAATGCAGTAATTGTTGATAACCCATCATATTAAATCAATATTAAAGTTCTTGTTAAAGCTTTGTCCCGATTCACCCCTGCGTCCCTATTCACCCCGTTTGACCCGGTATCCGTAAAAGGTAATTGAGAATTTTCGACCCGGTATACGACCATTATTGAAATGTGGTTGAAGGTGTAAAGCTCAGCATAAGCTACTTACTTGTTGATATTGTTGCTGACGTGTGCGAAGGTCCTCCCCTTGAAGATGCCGATCATGACTCTGGTGCCGTTGTCCACGAGTCGTGCTATCTCCTCGCCCTTCCACTTGTATGTGAACACTGCGCTTATGTTACCTGGAAGATAAAGTAAATGTGTTCAGAATTCAGATTGTGATGGGTAGTAGAAAATGGAGTTTGACTTGTGTATATGTGGTTTAGGGCCGGATCAAAATTTCCAGACATGAATTGATCAAAACGAAAACTGACTTCTGAGTTTTTTTTTAAGAGTTTTTCAGAGTAAACAGGAAATACAGGTCTCAATCAATTTATTACAAAACAAAATATTTTGGGCAGGCCACCGATCGAAAAAGTACACAAGTAACTAACGAACGCGAGGGGGGAAAGGCAGAGTTGATGATGATCTGATCTATACTGCCTTGACTAGGGTTACCATATGACAGGCGTTTGCCGCATTTGACAGGCATTTTAAGGTTTAGACAGGCGTGCGGCCGGCATTGGTCTGAGACAGGCATTTTTAAAATCCGCGCCCGCGCGCCCATCGCGGCAGGCACTGTTTCAATCCAAAATTCAAGCTATTGAGAACGATGATGTTACAATTTTATTGTAGAAATAAATTAATGTATATTAAACGCAACT
The DNA here is from genome assembly GCA_954870645.1 of Agrotis clavis. Classification (NCBI taxonomy): domain Eukaryota; kingdom Metazoa; phylum Arthropoda; class Insecta; order Lepidoptera; family Noctuidae; genus Agrotis; species Agrotis clavis. The sequence continues at coordinate 17,746,249 of OX940925.1, forward strand.
TTAAACGCACTCAAATCTCGTAAAGATGAAAATTTAAAATCATTGACAGTTATTCGACTACTGAACACTGGAAAACAACGGAATAAGTACCGATAGTTTTAAAACGGAGATTCGGCCTGTATGTGGATTTACCAGCTTATTTGGAAAAACCGGCCAAGTGCGTGTCGGGCCACGCACAGTGTAGGGTTCCGTAGTTGCCCATCAAAATACTTATGCGAATTAACTAAACTGATTCGCTGAATTTAATTTTAAAGAGAAGAATTTTCAAAATCGGTCCAGGAGTCTTTGAGAAATCGGGGAAAATACATAAAAAAAAGATTACGACGAATTTAGAACCTCCCCCTTTTTTGAAGTAAGTTAAAAATAGTTGACGATAAAAACCTACCTATCCCCAAAAAACATGCCGTAAAAACATACCTATTACAGCTGTAAAAATAAAGTTGACAAACTTACATTTGCAGTTGAAGAGCTTGTTCTCCGATACATTTTGTTTAGGAAAATATGTTATCCAAGTACATTTTATAAGTTGGTCGACTATTACTCGTAAAGTTGTAAAGCCTACTTAGTCATGATAATTTTCTTTTAAACTTCGTTATATATACTACTATTGTGAATTTTTTCACACCCCCAAACATAACCGTTTAGCTGGTAGAGGGGGGGGACACTCGAGTCGAGCAAAATTTAGCACTTTAAAGCTTAATATTTCACAAACGAATTTTTTTATCAAAAAATTGTTAATGGAAACTATCAATATTTTTTAAAGACCTATTTAATGATACCCCACACTAAGGGGTACGCGAGAAAAAAAAAAACATCCCCTCTTTACGTGTACAGGAGGTACCCTAAAAAAAAATATTTTACGAGATTTTATTTTACCACTTTTTCGGCACAACAAATCCGTATATTTACACCAAATTACAGCTCTCTAGTACTGTGCGTCTCTGAGCTAAACTGCGGACAGACGGACGGACGGACGGACGGACATGGCGAAACTATAAGGGTTCCTTGTTGACTACGGAACCCTAAAAATGAATGAAAAATATCGAAGAATTTCCTTCCGGTGGATGATTTTACAAAAAGAATTGAAAAGTTTCTAAAGTTCTGATTTAGTTACATCTGTAGAATTTCTTTTTAAGCTGAATATCAGTGTAAACGACGTGAAACTGTTTGACGAATACGAAGTTCTAAAAGAATATTGTAGAAAGATAGCATTTTTTTTTTTTTTTTGTGAAAGCGTAACTATTTACAAACATGTATGTTGTGAAGATTTTTACGTTTATATATTAGAAAAGAAAGAAGTATTAAAAAAATGATGTCCTCTGACAAATATCAGTAATAAAATGAATATCCTTCTTCATTATCATCTGTTGGCTTTTACTTATTACCTACAGCGTTTTGCATTAGACAGGCATTTTTCTGAAAATTCAGGCATTTTAGGTACCATAGACAGGCCTCCCTTTATTTACATATGGTAACCCTAGCCTTGACTGGCCTGTTGGTCTAGTGGTTAGTGACCCTGACTGCTATGCCGGAGGTCGTGGGTTCCATTCCCATCCAGGACAAATGTTTGTGTGATGAGCACAATCATTTGTTCGGTGTCTGGTTGTAATTTATCTATAATATGTATGTATTTAGAAATATATAAGTATGTTCATCAGTTGTCTAGTACCCATAACACAAGCTCTGCTTAGCTTGGGACTAGATGGCGTTGTGTGATAGTTGTGGAATATTATTATTTGTTTTTTTTTTAGAATTTACCCAGTAATCCCAAAGTAAATATTTTTGATGGCACATCTGTGGCCACAATAAACATTTCTTAACAAAAAATGGCACATTGATCCATAAAGGTTCGCTACCGGGTCTATGATAAGCTCGTTCGGCATTACGTTTTCTTGTATTGGGACGAGCTACAGCGGGATTTTATGAAAAATATCCTAAGCTGGTAGAAAAGAGAAAGAGGGCCGCATGGTTGCTTAGCGTTAAAAATCAAAATCAAGTAATATTTTATTTTACATAAGCCTATGAAATACTTATAAAATGTGGCCTAACAGGCCCGGTCGGTTCCGGTGTGTCCGTTTCGACCGCGCGGCCATGACGTTAAAAAATCCTGTGTTTGTATTTTAGGAGTTGTAAGGGTAAAACCTCATGGCCGCGCCATTGAAACGGTGGCAAAAACATTATCACCGATATCTCACTGAAAAAGCATGTCAGACGTCTGAAGTTTTTTGTAAAACACAGATTTACATTTGTCAAAACTAGTAAAAATACAACAAAAAATCCTAGGTTTATATTTCAGTAGCTGTAAGACTAAAACGCCATGGCCGCGCCATCGAAACGTTGAAAATTTAGTGTTTCGCCAATATCTCACTGAAAAAGCATCGCAGAGGTCTGAAGTTTTTTGTAAAACACAGATTTGAATTTGTCAAAACTAGTAAAAATACAACAAAATATCCTAGGTTTATATTTAAGGAGCTGTTGAACGAAATCTTCAATGCGTCTTGAATATGTCGATTAGGGTGACCACGGATTATTATTTACAGAGAAATTTCCACCTTTTTTATTAGAAATGATATCCCAAGGATTCGTCGAACAATGAGGAGCAATAATATGGCTATATCTTTAAAAATCACATAAATTAGAGATTGTTGGTATATGTTTTTAAAACTTCATTATTAAATTTAAAATTCAGGTCAGTGTCAGGTTAAGACGATACATAATTTAACATATGGTTTAGTCGATGACTATTAAGATATAAAACAGGAGAATTTTAAAAACTATATAGTGAAAATAAGCTCCATTTAAAGCCGCCCTGTCTTTAAATGGAGCACTCAACATCGAACAATCTCTAATTTATGTTATTTTTAAAGATATAGCCATATTATTGCCTCTTGCCCGGCATTGGTTGCGGCCATGCTGCGGGGCGAGACGGAGTGGGAAGCGGTCGCCTCCTTCTGCGAAGCAGTAATGCTCGCGAAGGAGGAGGCGCGCCGCGCGCGAGATAGGACAGAGTCCTCCCTCCGCCCCAACCGCGGTATAGGACGCCCACGGCGATGGACGTCGCGAGACGATCTCCGGCCACCGTAGGCGCGGGCATGCGGGCAGCGAGTAAAGGGCAACTCGCTGCCCGACCAAGGACCATGCCCGGGTCGACGGCGCGTTGTGTTCACGCGCGCCTCAAAGAGCGTCAGCATACTGACGGGGCCCCCCTCTCAGAGGGCCAAAGCCTGCCGGGGTTGCGGGATTATTTCCTTACCGTGACCCCGGAACAGAAAGGGCTATTGAAGAACACCGTGGATTTTAGTCAGTAGAAGTCTGACAGTCCCTCCCGCCCTGCCCGGGGTGGGAGGACTCATTTGATGATTTTACCACGCTAAAAAAAAAAATATTATTGCTCCTCATTGTTCGACGAATCCTTGGGATATCATTTCTAATAAAAAAGGTGGAAATTTCTCTGTAAATAATAATCCGTGGTCACCCTAATCGACATATTCAAGACGCATTGAAGATTTCGTTCAACAGCTTCTCAAATATAAACCTAGGATTTTTTGTTGTATTTTTACTAGTTTTGACAAATTCAAATCTGTGTTTTACAAAAACCTTCAGACCTTTGCGATGCTTTTTCAGTGAGATATTGGCGAAACACTAAATTTTCAACGTTTCGATGGCGCGGCCATGGCGTTTTAGTCTTACAGCTCCTGAAATATAAACCTAGGATTTTTTGACGTATTTTTACTAGTTTTGACAAATGCAAATCTGTGTTTTACAAAAAAATTCAGACGTCTGAGATGCTTTTTCAGCGAGATATCGGTGATAATGTTTTTGTCACCGTTTCAATGGCACGGCCATGAGGTTTTATCCTTACAACTCCTAAAATACAAACACAGGATTTTTTTCTATATTTTTACATTTGGTTTACAAATTCAATCTACTATTTCCCAAAATTTCAGGTCTCTGCGACACTTAGTTTTTAAGATCTCCATGGCCGCGCGGTTCGGAGCGTTTCGATGGCGCGGCCACGTTGAAACCCTTATAACTTTTTAACCATTGCTTTGACAAAGGATAGTGGGCAAAAATGTATGGGCGGCACACCCACATCCGCCACAGCTTTTACTACTTTAATTTAGTAGGTATCACATCCATGTTCCTCGGTGCCAATGGACATCAAATTCTGTCCTGGGGTTCTCTATTTATTAATATTTCAATACTAGGTATTAATGAAACAAACATAACTTACAAATATTTTTTTATTGTAATATAAAACGTCAAACGTAGCTCAACGCTATCGACTTGGGTCTACGTTTCTACTGGAGAACACGAATATGACCCATGACTATGTGACAGTTCGCTTATCGCAGTGCAGTTTTGCAGTGACACGTGCGTAGCCTGTAGGTGTGCCGTGGGCGCTATACATAGTCGTGGGTCATATTCGTGTACTCCCGTGGAAACGTAGACCCACGTTGTCAAACTTATCACACGCAGCTAAAATGCGCCGCGTGTCCGAGCACAGCATGGTGGGCCCGCGCCTTGAAACGATAAGAAGAAGAAGCTACTTTTGGACTTTACGCGAATTATAATGCTAAAGTGCATGTTTAATAATAACATAATAATAGGTATGTATGTACCTACTTACTTGGTGTGATCCAACATTATTTAAGATGAATCTTGCGGCTGTTGGGTTTTGTTCAAACAGTAGATTGGTTATAGTTAATCGTCGTCTACGTTATACGGATCGATTACAAATCAAACTATTCCACGGCTTTTTTTTTACGTGGCAAATCATCAAATGAGTCCTCCCACCCCGGGCAGGGCGGGAGGGACTGTCAGACTTGTACTGACAAAAATCCACGGTGTCCTTCGGTAGCCCTTTGTGCGCCGGAGTCGCGGTATACGTATGTCCCGCAACCCCGGCAGGACTGTGGCCCTCTATAGGGGGGCCCCGTCATTATGCTGACGCTCCTTGAGGCACGCGTGGAACACAACGTGCCGTCGACCCGGGCATGGTCCATGGTCGGACAGCGAGTTGCCCTTTACTCGCCGCCCGCATGCCCGCGCCTTAGGTGGCCGGAGATCGTCTCGCGACATCCGTCGCCGTGGGCGTCTACCACTGCGTCTCGGGCGGAGGAAGGACGGTATCCTCTCTCTCAAGCGGCCCGCCTCCTCCTTCGCGAGCATGACTGCTTCGCAGAAGGAGGCGACCGACTCCCACTCCGTCTCGCTCCGCAGCATGGCCGCGACCAATGCTGGGCGCGAGAGGAACTGCTCCACGGCTAGGATGAAACATGATTTCAGTTCAAAAAAAAAGAAAAAAAAACAAGTCACAAAGCACACCAAAATCCGAAGCGTGTAGTCAGTAATTATTTATTTAGTATCGTAAAGTAACAAAAGAGCGCACAATCACCACGATGTAACCTAAAAGTGCCCAAAAGGACTGCGGCGATAACAACTCGACTGGGCGCGAGCCGAATCTCCGGCCACCGTAGGCGCGAGCATGCGGGCAGCGAGTAAAGGGTAACTCGCTGCCCGACCATGGACCATGCCCGGTTCGACGGCGCGTTGTGTCCCACGCGCGCCTCAAAGAGCGTCAGCATAATGACGGGGCCCCCTCTCAGAGGGCCAAAGCCTGCCGGGGTCGCGGGACTTATTCCATCACCGTGACCCCGGAACATAAAGGGGTACTGAATGAACACTGTGGATTTTAGTCAGTACAAGTCTGACAGTAGGGGTGGGAGGACTCATTTGATGATTTTACAACGCTAAAAAAAAAACCCAAAAAGAAATAATAATAAAATATTTTTTAGTTCAGGTACATATTTATGTTTAAATCTCTGGGATATTTTTTATGCCGTCATATTAAAAAATACATGTTTTTGGTAGATGTTTTAAGTCACACTTAGTATATGGCTGGCGGAGCTGGGTGTATTTTGCCCACCATCCTTTATGGTTTTTGGGAATCGACTTTTACATTTTTTTACAAAAACTTGGGATGGTCTTTATTTAAAAAAAACGTCATGGCCGCGCGGTCGAAACGGACACGTTCCGGTTGGTCGTTTCCTTGGAAAAGATCAAGATCGGCAAGAAACTCCACGGTTACTCTTATAAACTGTTCGCTGGGCGGTCTCCATTTCGAAATCGCCACAAAAGGGAGACATTTTAACAAATTTATATCTGAACAGTTATCTAGCAAGTTAAGTCGGCTTTGTTCAAGATCGTGCTATGACGATATGATCACAGTAACGATGACGCGTCTCCAAGATAATCTCGGAGGCTGTCATCATAATTTCTGCTTAAAGCCCTATTGTTTGATATCCATTGTGTATCGCCCATATTTCTCAATAGAGCGCAACGTGCGTCTACCGTCTTGTTAGAAATGGTCGTAATATCAACAGATGTTGCGTAACCTAAACAGCCCGGATCTACGTTTCATTTTCAACCAGGGCAAAACTTGATAGTGGCGCTGACGCCTCTTCTGTAGCTTTTCAAATTTATAAAGATCTCTTGTGAACAAGACAATGATATAGAAAGAAACAAGTGTGGGGATATATTTAACAAAAATATAAGTACTACCTTTTTGTCACTAACTAGCTTACTTTTTTGCTTATTTCTGCGGTATTTCTTTAACTAGAACCTTTTTTATTTAGGTGTATTCAGGTTCAAATTCTAATGACTAACCTATTTATAGTTGACTCAGTAATAGATAACATTTATAAGACAATAACCACGTATTTCCGGTTGAACGATCTGGTAGGAAGGTAAACTTTGTATTGGCCCATGTAGAGGATGTAGATAATTTTGGGGCATATTATATGACTAAGTAGCATTTTCATAATAGCTGACTGACATGTTACTCTTTGGGCAAGTTTTAATTTATAGTTTACTGGCTGTTGCCACTCGAAAATTATCCCAAGGGAACGCAAGACCCGGGGTCGCGGGACTTGTCTCATTACCGTGACCCCGGAACATAAAGGGCTATTGAAGGACACCGTGGATTTTAGTCAGTACGAGTCTGATAGTCCCTCCCGCCCTGCCCAGGGTGGGAGAACTCATTAAAAGTTTTTACCACGCTCAAAAAAAACTTCAACGAAATCCTTCCAGCCGTTTTGACAAATAAAAAACATTGTACCTAATTATCATGTTGTCAGAGCTAATGATATAATTCTATTGGATCTTATAAGTGTGTCGAATGGGTGCAGGGAGGTTTTTGCCCAACAGTGGGATATTACAGTCGAAATAGAAAGAAAGATTATTATCTTTGCAACCACCAAAAAACGTGCTAAGGTTTGGCAAGCTTTTTCATCAAGCTTGTTTGATAAAGTCACGGAAAATGATTTTGACTTTCATGGAATCCCGAAACAAATAGCATAGAAAGAAAAGTAGATTAACACCATAATAATGTAGCTATCGTCCCATAACACTGTAACTACATATCTACGTCTTAGAAAAAGCTTATGTCCAACCCCCAGCTGAGCTGGTCTTAGTCACAACATTGCAGCGACGTCTCTAATGTGATCAAGTCAGGTTTCACAGTCAAGGGAACGGCGCGGAAGGCATATTATACAATTATATGTAGGCAAAAATAAACTTTAAGCCGTTTAGGGTTGAGTGAAGGAATGTGCAAGCGATTAGGAGGGTGAGTGAAGTTTTTATGTGAATGTATGATATTTGAGTGAATGGTTTTATAGCGCTGCTTGGTTGTTTTGGCGCTTGAATGGCATTGCTAGGAGGGCGCTGTTGGTAAACATTATATTTGTTAAATTGAAAAGATGGCGGTATTTTTTTCTACAGACGCAAAATAAATGCCAAAAAGCATAAAAAACAACCACAAAAAAGTGAAAAATAATCTACAAAATAACTTTTCTTTCGGAAGTCGGTGCCTTTGTTTTTTTTTCTTTTCATTGTCTTTTTAGCCACCGACTTCCGAAAGAAAAGTTATTTTGTAGATTATTTTTCACTTTTTTGTGGTTGTTTTTGAAGGCGGTTACATTTTTTTTTAAAGTTTTTTATTTTACTCTTTTTAGTTTAAATATTCAACCCTAATTCTTGTCAAGAACATTATTCTCTTACATGTGAACTAGAATTTTGTAATCCTTCGCACCGGTACTTACATCACTCATGTACACAATAAGCTAATAAAATTCCATATCTCAAAAATTACTGAACCGATTTTGATGAAACTTGCAGCATTCTCTAAGTTAAATAATACTTAGTACAACAAAAAAAGAATTACTTAAATCGGTCTTGTAGTTCCGGAGATATGCGAACACAAAGTAAATCAATCGATGCCTACTCCTTACTCTTAAGGAGTTGTACCTTCCATCATCAGGTCATCCACCTGAGATGATGATTATCAGATGCAAATACTTGAACAGCTTTAGAAAATATATGAAAATGGTACTATCTGCCTATAAAATTTGAAGGTTGCCCTCGATTTCCCTGGGATCCCATCATCAGATCCTGACCTGATGATCATGGGACCAATTGGAAAGTATACCCTTTCAAACAAAAGAAAAATTTTCCAAATCGGTCCAGGCGTCTTCGAGAAATCGGGGAACATACATAAAAAAAAAAAAAAAAGATTCCGACGAATTGAGAACCTCCTCCTTTTTTTGAAGTCGGTTAAAAAAGGAAATCGGTTTTCTGATTGTTGTATTCTTACTAACATTGAAAATCTATATTAACGTCTAAATGCTACTTATTACGAGTGCACTGCTAGAATTTCATTCCCCGGCAACCATAGCAAGGAGAGCAGTGGTGGCCCAGTGGTATCGGTCCCGACTTACGAGTTGTAGGTCGTGGGTTCGAACCCCGCCAGGCGCATTACTTTGTGTGATTTATTTCATCACCACTTCTTTCAAAACGGTGAAGGAAAACATCGTGAGGAAACCGGCATGTCCTAGAACCAAAAATTCGAAGACATGTGACATCTACCAACACGCACTGGGCCCTCGTGGTAGATTATGGCCCACTCCCTCTCACAGAGAGGTCTGTGTCCCAGCAGTGGGCATTATAAGCTGATAATGATGAACCATAGCAAGCAAGAAAGAGAAAAATTAAGGCATTGTAGAAATATTCGCTTAGGCTAACAAGAAAAAAAGAGGTACGAGTACTAGGTCTTATAAAAGGCAGTAAATATAACTATTGCAATACACGTGAATACAAACGATAATAACCCCACAAGAAGACGAACAACTCAACACGACTTTAATTAAAGCCTTTGAAGAGACTAATTAGTAATTACAACAAACATCCCACTAATTACGCCATCATGATAAACATCCTCTTTTATAAGTAAAATTATCTTAAACGAGTCGGGAAAATTATCAAAATTTAAGTAAGGAATTGAAGAGAATCCATGAAACGGTACTAGTGAACTACGGACGTATGGCTCTGGAACCAGAATTTTCATGGTTAGAGTTAAAGTTACAATTTAGTAAGAGTTTAATCCTTTAGGGGATTTTTTTGAGGAGCTCGTCGCTAAATGATTACAGCCGCACAGACCAATCTTTTGGGTTAGGGAAGCCGCGCTTGCCGAGTTTGGTCTGTGGATGGGTGACCATCTGTCATAATAGCGAGTATCCTCCGTGCCTCGGAAAGCACGTAAAGCCGATAGTCCCGGCTGACATTTATAGATCTTCGATAGTCGTTACTGTAAGGCTGTTACCACACCAATCGATCGACAGTCGATCGATTGGTGTGGTAGCTTTTATTGATCGACGGATACCGGTCGACTAACCAAACGATCGATTGCCCGGTCGATTGGTGTAGTAGAAACTATCGACCGACGTCGACTAATCTATTCTACCATCGATCGATGGAATCGATCAACTGTCGATCGATTGGTGACCCTTAGTCAGAAACTCTATAGTCTGACAACCAGTCTTACCAAAGGGTATTACCCAGTTACTGGGTTGTGGAGGTCCGATAGGCAGTCGCTCCCTGTAAAATACTGATATCCAGCTGCATCTGGTTTGACTGGAAGCCGACCCCAATACAGTTGGGAAAAAGCTAGGCAGATGATGAATCGTTCAGAAGATTTTAAATAAGATATATGAAAGCATCTACTCAAAAGTTTTACTGTACTCATGCAAATCGCGTCTAGCCAGATGTTAAAACACCTAGGTACCTACTAGATAAACTAGTGTGTTTAGTGTTTATGTAAAGTACAAACGAATCATTCTAAATTCAAATGTGACATTGACAATAAACACCGCCAACGCCCTAAACCACAAACGACCGTAGACAACATTCGAAAAACAAAAATGAATCATGCATGTACGTCAGAGTAAAAAAAAAGTTCACCAATTTTTGACCCCATAATGGGCTGTTTTAATCAAAAAATAATTGACGGCCTAAAGCTGGCAACATTGACCTTTCTATGGTTACCAAAGCCTAACAACAAGTAAATATCAAGGCTATAACCATTAGTCCAGTCATACGAGCTAGTTTGTTTGTGTGTTCACGCTGATCTGACGTGCGTAGCTGAGATTTTTTTTATTGTGATTCTAATATTGAACTTCTAATAATACTTTATTACTAAAGTGTATCTAAATAAATAAATACTAAACTTAGTGAATAATTATTGGATTTAATTGATTGATAACAAAATGTGTTGTCCATTCACGTAAGTAATTTTTTGTTCTACAATGTAAATATAATTAGGTATGGCGTTTGTTTGTCTTATGTCAATTGCCTCGACTAGATGTATTATTTTCCTTCAATATGTGTTGTTATATGATTTTCCTGTTGAGATATTATTACTAGTGGAACTAAAATAGAAACATGTTTTGGTTTCTGCACATTGAGTCATTAACTTGGCGGTAAAAAGTCGATTCCACTCAAGGTTTTAAAAAAGTTGATTCCTAGATTATGGTCAAAAGACAAAAACCGTAAAGCCGATACAAATTCAATCAAGTTTAAAAATAGAACGCAAAGTTGAACATACATTATATTTTTTTTTTTTTTGCCATTTATTTTTCAATACATAACTGGATTCGTTTCGTGCTGGACATAATAATTTTATTCAGATTAGCTTAACTTAAATGATTATCTACCTAAATTAAAGATGAATGAAATAAACAATATTAACATACACGTCATGTTTAATTACAGTTAACGTTGCCAGTTTTAACAAAAACCATAAATTCATTTGATATTTTTTTGTTTCCAGGGAAGCAATGAAAATGGCTGAAGTGCCGGAGGATGCCAAATTGACAGTGGAAACAAAAGACGGCCCCGTTTGCGGATACTCAGAGAAAACCGATGAAGGTACCTGTTACAAGTTCAAAAGTATTCCGTACGCTAAACCACCAGTAGGCAAGTTACGATTCTTGGTAAGTGTATCTAAAAGTGTTGTTAACACTTCTTCAAATATAGTATACGAAAACCGTAATATTTGACTATCTTATTTAACGCGATACTGTTAATCAAAGTCAACTATCTTCGAAACAAGAACCACAGTCCAATCCATCTTGTTTTAATTGCTGCTATTTTTCTTCTAAATAACCAAAAAGTGTGTCATTAATTTTTCAGCCACCATCTCCAATTCAACCATGGATAGAAGTAAAGGACTGTACACAAGATGCACCACTGCCTATATGTCGATCAGTGCGCGACATAGTGTCAGGGTCAGAAGACTGTCTCTACATAGAACTGTCCACACCAAATATTAACCCTAATCAACCCATACCAGTTATGTTCTGGATTGGAGGGTACGGCTACACCTGCGTCATGGACCAAATCTTCGACCCAACTTTAATCAATGACCAGAACATTGTATTCGTGCGATGTGGATACAGAATGGGACCGTTTGGCTTCCTTTCCATTAACGACTATGCAGCACCAGGAAATTGTGGACTTAAAGACATAGTTATGGCTCTAAAGTGGGTCAAAAGGAACATTAGCGCCTTTGGAGGAGACCCAAATAATGTCACCATTTTTGGAAGCTCTTCAGGTGGATCTATAGTAAATTTTATGATGTTATCACCTATGGCCACCGGACTTTTTCACAAAGCTATCATACAGAGCGCCAGTGTATTAAATAATTGGTCTTTGGCTAAGAATCCTACATTGGCTGTAATAGAACTGGCCAAATTACTCGGCATTGAGAAAACGTGTAAAGAGGAAATAGTGGAAGAGCTTCGGTCTATTTCTGCGATGGATATTACCATAGCCTTTCAAAACTTTAGGATAGGATCTGGTGAAGGAGCCGACAGTGATTTGATTGATTCTGTGTTTAAGCCGTGCATCGAAGTAGACTTGGAAGGCCAGGCTGCATTCCTTACAAAAAGTCCACTTCTGTTACTAAAATCTGGTAATTTTAACAAAGTGCCGTGTATTATTGGTAGCAACAACATAGAAGGTGCAGTATTACAACATGTAGTGGAGAATTTTTACTCTAACTTTGAAAAGTATAATGAGAATGTCAGGCTTCTTGTGCCAAGAGAGCTAGCAAGGAAAGATAAACTATCAGAAGGTATAGGGCATCAGTTATTGAAGTTTTACTTGGACGGCGAAGAACATTTGAGGGCAGATACAAGGACACAATACTTACAATTGATAAGTGATTACTACTTTTTATATTATGTTAATAAAACAGTGAGGCTTCTATGTACGGCTGGCTGTCCCATATACTACTATATCCTCAACTACGCTGGTGAATGGGCAGTACCGGAGACATTGAATTTCTTTAACTCTACTGGACATTGTGCAGAGCTATCTTTCTTGTTTCGTATAAAAATGCCAGATGCATGCAAAGGTAGTCGAGATTCAGTTAAAACTAGGAGAAGAGTTATCAAAATGTGGACCAATTTTGCTAAAACTGGGTAAGTTACAACAGTTTTTTTTTTGCTATCAGTTTGTACTGTCCTATCTGGGCAAAAGTACCCATACCTTTCCAGTATTTTGTATTCCTAGGTTTTTACGAACAGCCTCTTTAAAAGAAAGCTGTAATTGGAATTGGACACCTTTGAACAAGGAAATTCATAAAAAATGCTGACATTACAACATTTTCATATTTTGATTTCAGAAACCCAACCCCAGATGATGACGACCCACTTTTATCAATAACCTGGGACCCAGTTGAAAACAAAGAAAGGCTGAACTACCTCAGCATAGGATCTGAACTCACAAAGGGAAGGAACCCATTCCACGAAAGGATGAAATTTTGGGATTCACTACATAAAGAACACACATTTTTGAGAGCAATGGTGCATTTCAACGAGATGGGATATTCCGTATAAAATAAGTATTTTTTTAAGTTTCAAACTTCTGACAATCTTTGTTACTATAAGAATACAACTATATTTGCGTTATTATTACAGTTGTCTTTTTTTTATTACATTTTGAACGCATTTAAATTAGCTTCATTTTTGTTCTATAATTAGACTTATACATAATGTACAGTCAACAAAAGCATGAATGCATGCAGACAACAAGTTTTGAAAACAGTTTTCCTGTATGCTATCATCATCTGCCTAGCCTTTTTCCAACTACACTCGGCGTCACAAAAATCGCACCTCTTCGAAAATAAGTTTAAAACATGTCCCGCCAGTAACGAGTACATTAAACCCAATTAATATTGGTATCAATTGAAAGTATGCTTAACGACCTTTAAATTAACAACAGTTAGAATCCCTAAACACAACAGGTTTCATTAGCACGTAACGTTAAAAAAAATGTTGTCAAAATACGCATTGCAAGGGCCACTAATTGCACCTCCCTACAAGGGTATAAAACGGGCGACCCGGGTTAAATGTGGGTCATTCGCTATTCAACCTTTGAAGTGAACACACGTGAACAGCTACAGCAAGAAAAATACCCCAGAAGATGGATACCACTGCAGATGAAGCCGCTCAAGTCATTGTACTACTGCAATCAGGGATGCGGCAATGTGATGTTGCTCGGCAACTGAACTTGAGTCGTTTTGCCGTTCGACGAGTGTTCCAACGCTTCCAAGAGACTGGTGGCTATATCCGAAGACGTGGATCTGGAAGACAACGGTGCACATCGGAAAGAGACGATCGCTTCATTGTTTCGACGTCTTTACGTAATCGGTTCTCCAATGCTGTTGAGCTGCAACAACAACTGCTATCAGCTCGCAGAACTTCTGTAAGTGTCTCCACGATTAGAAGAAGAATGCGGGAGAAGAAAATTGCAGCTCATAGGGCTGCTACAGGGCCAAAATTGACTGCACAGCATAGGAGAGACCGGTTGCAATTTGCCCGTGACCATGTGGATTGGACAATAGACCAATGGAGGGCTGTGCTCTTCTCGGATGAGACGAGGGTGTGTCTTTTCTGCAACGACAGGCGTCGAAGAGTGTATAGGAGGCAAGGTGAACGATTCGCACAAGCCTGTATTCAAGAGACAGTGGAATACGGGGGTGGCTCGTGCATGTTCTGGGGCGGCATGTCAATCGACGGTAAAACGAACCTTGTGTGTGTTTCTCGGACTGGAAGTGCTCGCGGGCAAGGGTCGCTGACTGCTGCTCGGTACATAACAGAGATCTTAGAGGAGCAGGTTGTCCCTTATGCGGGTTTTGTTGGCAGTGGGTTCACGTTAATGCACGATAACGCCCGCTGTCACACCGCTTTAATTGTAAGAGACTACCTGCAAGAAGTTGGAATCCCTGTTATGCGCTGGCCGGCGCGAAGTCCAGACCTAAACCCTATTGAGCACCTTTGGGATGAACTGAAACGGCGAGTACGGGCACGTGATCCTGCCCCTACCACTCTCCAAGACCTCCAAGATGCCGTCGTTGCAGAATGGGACAACATTCCTCAAGAGACTGTTGTCACATTAATTAGGTCCATGAGAGAACGCATGGAAGCAGTCATCAGGGCTAGGGGGGGTAACACTAGGTTTTAAGTTGTTTTTAAGGACTTTGTTGTAATTTTTGCTGATAAAATAAAATTTAACTTTTTAATCATTTGCATTAGCTTGCTTTTTTTTATTCCCTGGTAAACAAAAAACCAAATCCATTGATTTATACTGAAATTTAAATAAATTGCCTTTCCAATGATACCTTATAGTCATATGTCTACCATTGATTAATAGGTTTAAAATGAGTTTGAAGGGAATTCTTAAAGTGGTGCGATTTTTGTGACGCCGAGTGTATATTGGGGTCGGCTTCTAGTCGAACCAGATGCTGCTAAATCAGTATTTTACATGGAGCGAGTTTCCCAGTAACTGGGTTGTGGAATTCCACAACCCAGTTACTGGGAAATACGATATCAGCTATATACTACACTATTTGGCTGTATGATACATGCAACCAAAAAATATTTAAACGTTTAACACAACATCGTAAAACCGCATTTAAAACTTGCTGTCTGTACCTATAGATAATTATCTCTTTTGTTGACGGTACATCCACAAATTACTGTGACGTCCTTCAAAAAGGTCAGGTGGGTGGGACTCTCAAAAGGCGTGCGTGCATGACAAAATGTATGAACGTGGGCGATGTAAAAGGAATAATGTAAGGAGCGCAGCCCCGTGAATATTTGCATGAATATCTGAGGAAACTGGTTCGCTTGCTCGCTCGTGTACTAAACGTTTTGTGAATAGTCAAATTCGGACCAGAGAGAGATAGACGATGTGTAGCGAATGGCTTGCAATCCTAAACTTCTTCATCATATTCACATTTGAAAAGGCCAGCCAATAGTGTAGCTTCACCAGAAAAAATATTATTCAGAATTGGATCGTTAGTAGATACCGTCAGTGCCGTATAGTTGGGTCAACACAAGAGGTATCGCTTGCGCGGTGCCGACCTGGCAACTTATTCACGCTCTTTTTAAGGGTGTGAATAAAGTAAGAAGGAATGTGTTCCCACAGTTAAATGGACAGAATTTCATGAAAAAATGTGTTTTACACCGAGGTGCCTTCAGTTGTCAGCACAATAAATCCTTCAAGAAGAACTGGCTCACCCGCGTCCGCGGACAAAACGCAGACGAGCTACTATACCAACCAGTTGGACCCTGAAGGGATGCCTACTGAGGAGGCGGGCGCTGTGGGAAGACTACCTCCACCTCACAACCCGGCCGCTGCGGGAGATGCCCACGGCATCGAATTTCGTGAGGCGATTTCCAGCCAACGTTGGCGTGGACATGCGGACGGCAAGTAATGGCTGACTCGCCCCTCGATCATGGACCATGCCCGGGTCAAGGGCGTTTCGTCATCCACGCGCGCTTCAAAGACCTGTCAGCAATCTGACGGGGCCCCCTTTAGAGGGCCAAAGCCTGCTGGATGCCGGGTTTTGCAGGACTGTGTCATCAGATAGCCTGAGGTAACCGTGACCCTGGATCGGAAAGGGCTATTGAAGGATCATCGTGGCCTGAGGACTCATTTGATGATTTTACCACGATAAAAAAGGGGTTTCGTCTACTGTCTACTACCATGCATCGAAAAACCAATCTATTCAGTCAGACACCAGCCCTTCCAAGTACTAACTACGGTCTACGTATCTATACCATAGTGGTATTAAAATAATATGATAATGATCGCAATTCATTGTCCTAATAAGTGCGAGTAAACAATACGACGGGATTGACCGGTCGGTCGGCCTTGTGGTCCATAACTGTAGCAGGTACTGTCGGTACCGGTGTACCGAGTCCTCACAATATTCGGTATTTTAAACCAGCTCATGTCCACCAATGTTTTTTTATTGTTCGGTGGGTTTGTTCTCCATAGTCTAGGTCATGGGTGACAAAGACAAGGTAGACGATGGAGCGAGCTTACCCAGAAGAAGCCCGTTCACTGTAACTTTGGAGAGATTAGAGTTGTATCCGTTCGGAAACACATACACAGCCAGAGAGTTCAACTCCTTCGCTGTTCGCATTATAAAAGACGTATCCCACGGTATCTTAGAACCGGGATAAAGAATATCCTATATTGTATTGTATTGTATAACGGGCTGGTATCCACAACTCCACGTCATATGCGTGTATTTTGCGTCCTGTGATACTCGTACGTACGTTGCGGTTTATATCTGATGTCGCGGGTGGGTACTAGCTGGCTAGTGGTTGTATCTCCATAGGTTATATTAAAAAAAAAAAAAGGGTAAAGAACACAAGATTGAGAAGAGCTGCTGGTCTCGCGATTAAGGGAAGAAAATTGACTAACCTTAGCACCACGGCGGGCAGTCCAGTTCAGGGCCTCGCTCCACCTGCCAGCGCTGCTGCGACCTTGATGCGCTCTTCTCGGTCTTCTTGATGATGAGGACGATGTGAGGATCGTGCACGGCACGGAACAACCTCAAAGCGGTTTTTATCCAAAATTGATGATATATTAAATGGAGCAGCACGGACACGACCACGCGGCGACGGTGTCAGTCGTATCTCTCCCCCTCAGTACAAAACCAAGCAGCGAAAAAATCAAAATATAAAGTAAAAGGCGGGTATAAGGAAAACTATACCTAAAATAAAGAAGCGCCAATGCAACGGCGCGAACATGCTCCCGGCTTTAAAACCATCGGTTTTAAAATAAACAAAAAAAAATACACTAAACTATAAGCCGGGGAGCTGAAGAGACGCTATTGCGAAGGTAGAGGGCAGAGGCGGACGGCAGGTCTCGTATAGATCCCTGTCGCCGTCTTGACAAGAGCGACTCTGCTGATCCCATCTTTACCGGGATAGGTTTCAAGAATTATACCTAATGGCCAAGATAGAGGTCCAACGTTATCAGTAACTACAACCACGACGCTACCTATCTTGATAGGATCTGAATGAGTGTTCCATTTCCCTCTGGATTGTAGAAGGTGAAGATATTCACGTTTCCATCGTTTTGCGAATGATTGCACCAATTGATCTAACAAAGCGTATCGTTTCTTTAGATTTGTGTTATCACCGGTGGCTTCGCAAGCGGGTAAACTCTTTAGCGGCGTAGACGTTAGGAAATGCGATGGAGTCAATGCGCTTAGCTCAGACGGATCCTCACTAAGGGGCGTGAGCGGACGCGAATTCAAAACGCATTCAATTTGTGTTAAAACAGTTAACATCTCTTCGTAGGTCAGCAATTGAGAACCTATTGTCCTATGTAAATGAGTTTTGAAGCCCTTAACGAATATCTCATAATGTCCACCGAAATGTGGAGTGCGCGGCGGATTGATTTTCCACGTTATTTTCCGTTCGGCCAACTCGTTAGAGAACGCGGTTTGATACTCTTCAGAATTGACTAAAGCGTAGATGTCCGAAAGAGCGTTCTTCGCACCGACAAAGACAGTTCCTGCGTCAGAGTACATAGTTTGTACAGCACCCCGTCTCGCTAGAAATCGTTTAAACGCTGAGAGAAATGTACTCGTACTAAGATCGGTAGTCAACTCGACATGAACAGCGCGAGTAACTAAGCACACGAAAATGCATAGATATGACTTAATAGAGCGAACGCCACGTTTACGTTGCGGGATAATGCTTATAGGACCCGCGTAATCAACAGCTGTGCGTGTAAAGGCTTTAGCTTCCGTTACGCGGCACGTGGGTAAGTCCCCCATGAAGGGATGCACGGCCTTGGGTTTAGCGCGGAAACAGAAATTGCATTTATGCACGATACGACGTACGACATTACGACAAGACAGTATCCAATAACTCTGCCGCAATATTGACATAAGAGCCACCGGACCAGTATGACAGTTGTGGCGATGATAGTGCGACACGATCAAATCGGTGATACGGTCTTTATGCGGAAGCAGCAACGGATGCCGTTGTTCATTGGTCAAATCAGCGTTACGGAGTCGACCGCCGACTCTCAATAAGCCCTCACTATCGATAAAGGGGGAGAGGCGTCTTAACGCGGTGCGACAAATTTTGTTCGCTTTTAATCGTGCGATTTCGTCAGAAAAGTAAAATTCTTGCAACGCGGTAATTAACATCCTTTCAGCAAAAATCATATCTGATGCGGTAATCGATTTAGATCGCGGCAGTTTACCCAAGAACTTGTAAACGTAGCTAACGGAATGAAGCAGCACCGTCCACTTAGAAACGCGATGCGACAATGCAAGAAGTGGATGCGGGTCTACACATACATTTGCTACAACCGGCAATGAAACTACTTTGGTTTCCGGCAATCGTACATCGATAGCACTAGTGTCGACAGAGGTAACAGGCCACGTATCGACGCTCCGTTGAAGCCACGACGGTCCACTGAACCACATCGGGTGCCACAACAATTGCTTAGGAGACAAACCTCGCGATAAGCAGTCGCTAGGGTTGTCGGTACCGGGAACGTGAAAGAAATGTTCCGCGGGAAGACAATCTAAAATTTTTGTAACACGCGTAGCGACGAATGTTTTTAAAGTTTGGGGATCTGAATGAATCCAATGTAATGCGACCATTGAGTCGGTGAAACAAAATATATTTTCAATTTTGTGACGCGGTTTATAAGTGTTCTTAACTCGTTGCACCAGTTTAGACATAAGTAAAATGCCGCAGAGCTCAAGTCTGGCAACCGATATCGTTTTGAGCGGAGCGACTTTAGATTTCGCGCACACCAGATTGACGACCGGTGGGGAATGGGGATCCTGCTGAACTTTGACATATACGGCGGCTCCGTAAGCTCGTTCACTCGCGTCGGAAAATGCAATAATAGTGACGAGGTAATTTCTAAACACCTCAAGATGACGCTTTATCTTTAGGTCCCGTAATGCGGGCAGTTCGCGAAGGTAATTTTCCCAAAGGATCATTACATTCTGGGGCGGCTTGTCATCCCAGTCCAACTTGAGAACAAAGAGCTTTTGTAAGATTAATTTCGCATAAAGAATAATCGGCGCGATCAAACCTAAGACATCAAACTGGCGAGCAATAACCGATAAGATGTTGCGCTTGGTACATGGACGGTTGTCAAGAGTGACAGAAAAGGAAAAAACATCTGTAGTGGGAGACCATTCCAGGCCAAGAACCTTTAGACTTTGATTAGATTCATCGAAATTTACTTTGGAAGAATAGCGGTGAGTATCAGGCAATGACTCGAGTAACTCTGTTGAGTTACTTGACCATTTCATAAGGTTAAAGCCCCCGGCCGTAAACAATCCTAACAGCTCATCCTTGAGCCGCAAGGAGTCCTGGACGGTGGGCACGGAGTAACAAATATCGTCCATGTAACAATTATGTACAACAACATCCGCGGCGCGCGGGTAAGATGCGCGTGCGTCGTCACAAAGTTGTCTTAAAACTCGCATGGCGAGGAAAGGACTACAGCGCAATCCAAAGCAAACGCGGTTAAATTGATAGGTATCAAGCGGTAAAGAACGATCAAAACGGTATAAAAATTTTTGAAACATTCTGTGATCCTCTTTAACCAAAATCTGTAAAAACATCTGATGTATGTCACTGGTAAAAGCCACTGGATATAAGCGGAAGTCAAGTAAAATTAAAAACAAATCGTTTTGTAAATTCTCACCCTGATATAACAAATCATTGAGTGATTTACCCGAACTAGTTTTGGCGCTGGCGTCCATAACCATTCGCACCTTTGTAGTTACTTTATCCTGCCTAATAACGGCATGATGTGGTATATAAAAACCCGTAGGTAGCGAACCAGCATTATTAAGTAACGAGATATAACCCTTCGATAGGTATTCTTTAATAATAGCGTCATATTCCACTCGCAACTCTGGGGTAGCGGTTAGCTTACGCTCCAGGTACATATAACGACGCATAGCAGTTTTGTATGAGTCACCGAGCTCAGAGAGTTCGCGCGCAAAAGGTAACGCCACACTATAACGTCCTGTGTCATCACGTGACACGCTTGAGACAAACAGCTTCTCGCACTCCCTAGACGCGGCGTTCAGCGGGCGGTTGGGCGCTATTTCTTCGAGCTGCCAGAACCTTTCTAGCATATTTGATAACGGAGGCTCATTCTGTACAAACGAGCACAAAGAAACGAACTCAGTAGACGGATTACTAATAGGACAATTTCCTACGATTATGTAACCAAAAATAGTTTCAATACCGGTAGGTAACCCGGGCGGACCGTTTACGCGTCCGGAGAGTAAAATTTCGGCAAACTGCGGTGCACCGATGAGGATGTCAATTTCCCCAGGCGAATGGAAACTACTGTCAGCCAACTGAACGTGGTTTAAATAACTGAGCGAAGCGGGCTCGATACGAGCAGAAGGCAAATTATCCGTAATTTTATCAATGACGTAAGAGTCCAGTGTAAGTAAAATATTTTTATTGTTCGAAAACAAATCAATGCTGACGGAACCCCTAATCGGATTAGGCGACGAACCGATCCCCTTTACAACAGCGCGCGTTATTCGATTAAAATTTACGTTAAGTTTTGTTAAGCATGTCGCTGCAATAAAATTGTTTTGTGATCCGGAATCAATAAGCGCGCGAGCCTTGTGCAGCACACCCGCAGAGTCAGGTAATAAAACTTGAACCGTGCCTAAAAGACAGGTAATATTATTATCACGTCGGTTATTATTTTGCACAGGAGGAGGCGACGACAGGGCTGATAAGGCAGTGGTATGTACCTGCTGCGAGGTAGATGCCGGCAGCGGCGGAGTAACATTATTAGGTGCGGGCGCTGCGCCGGACGCGGGGGAAGTCAGCTGTTGTTTTCTACATAGCAGCGAGTGGTGCTTACAATCGCAATAGCGGCAACGTACTTCCGATTTACAAGCGACGTTGTTATGGGACAAACTGAGGCAGTTCGTGCATCCATTACGAGTTTTGAACAAATTAAATTTATCATCGAGCGGTAATTTTTGAAATTTAAAACATTTAAACAAGTTGAAATGATTTGCCAATTCGCAAAACGGACAAGATTTATTTTTATCTTTTGTCTGCAACGGCGCGCTAGTACCTACAAAGGAGTGGGTAGACTTAGAAACATTTCTGTTTAAGTCGGTACCGACGCGCTTCGTCGTAGTGTTAGCCGAAGTGCGGTCTAATATTTTCGATTGTTCACGCAGAAATGTGATTAAGTCCTCGTAGCTAGGCAAAGCAGTCTCTCGCTTAAACATTTCAAAAGCGCGAGCGGTCTCCGGGTCTATTTTCTTTAAAGCGAGATAAAGAAGAATAAAATCGGACAAGTTGCTAAGTTTTAACGTTTTTAGACTCGACACGGCAGACGCAAAATGTTCTAAAAACGAGTCTAAATTCTTAGTGTTAGCAACGGAAAAAGATTTGAATTCGAACATTTGATCCAAATACGCGGTAGCTAAATAACGTTTATCTTCATATTTCTTGACCAGCGTGGTCCATATCAAAGTATAATTGTTAGCGTTCGGTGTAATTCCCGACACAGTAGCAAGTGCCCGGCCCGATAACTGACCCATCAAATATTGAATACGTTCGTTATTGGTAAGATCGATATTCTCGTGTATAGTAGTCCTAAATGTTTCGTAAAAAGTCGACCAATTTGCGGGTGAACCGGAAAAACTCACTAATTCTAGTTTGGGCAAATACAAGTTAGATTTTTTATTACCGTTACTGGAACATGAAGATAATTTTTCATCTTTGGGCCTATCACGGCTAGCAAATATTTTGTTGGCTTCATATTTACAGCGACAGTATAGGTCCTCAAATGTAGACAAACTTTGATAGTTAGGTATGAAATCCGGATCTAACATCAAATTCACCATATTTAAATCATCGACAATTTTTATAAATTCGTCACGCACAGTATCAATGGTGACCATGCTACATAGAAAATCCTCCTCCTTACTATCACTAGGGTCCTTAATCATTTCCTTTCTTGAGTCATATATTCTCTGAAGCCTAGCATAAACTTCCTCGCGTTTCCCCCTGAGCCTTTTAATGGTTGAATTATGCTTTTCTTCTTCCTTAGAACCCGGGGCCATGATGAGATATTGTTAAAAAATATCCAAGTTATAAAATATCCGAAACAGCGATACTGACTGCAACATAGACGACTTCGAGAACAAAAGAACTCACGGAACGGCCGGCGATAACACGTTGTTACCTACGCTTCCTTAATTAGCTTATAACTTTCGACAAAAATGCAACATAAATACGTTTAGGTACTTACTAAAGGGAATGAAATTTATCCGTTTGAAAATGGAACACGAATAAATGATGTAGATAAATTATAGCGGGTATGTAGGTAATTACAGCAGGTAAATTACCTTCGTAACTAGATAAAACAATAGTTTTAAAACTAAGCGGAAAATAAATAGTTTTGAAAACTAAGCGGAAAAACAAATAGCGGGATTTAGGGAAAAAATGTGATATACGGCTATGAGGCCGAAAAAGAATGTAACGTGCGGCTCGAGGACCAAAAAAAATGATGTCGCGGGTGGGTACTAGCTGGCTAGTGGTTGTATCTCCATAGGTTATATTAAAAAAAAAAAAAGGGTAAAGAACACAAGATTGAGAAGAGCTGCTGGTCTCGCGATTAAGGGAAGAAAATTGACTAACCTTAGCACCACGGCGGGCAGTCCAGTTCAGGGCCTCGCTCCACCTGCCAGCGCTGCTGCGACCTTGATGCGCTCTTCTCGGTCTTCTTGATGATGAGGACGATGTGAGGATCGTGCACGGCACGGAACAACCTCAAAGCGGTTTTTATCCAAAATTGATGATATATTAAATGGAGCAGCACGGACACGACCACGCGGCGACGGTGTCAGTCGTATCTCTCCCCCTCAGTACAAAACCAAGCAGCGAAAAAATCAAAATATAAAGTAAAAGGCGGGTATAAGGAAAACTATACCTAAAATAAAGAAGCGCCAATGCAACGGCGCGAACAATATCCTATATTGCACAGCAATTCCAAACGCCCGGCGCACGCTGGACAGCAAGCAGTCGGTAACGCAGTCCGACTAATCCTTTCACAACGATTACTCAACTCAAACTCAACACCAAAAGCACATTTCAGCGCCAACCGAAGTGGCATCAACAACTGCCTACTCTGGTTTACCAACTACTAAAGAACGAGGCCAATGACAGCTGTGCGCAATGGCGTAACTAGGATTGTATTCTAGGGGGCAGACAAAGAAAACCCTAGTTAATATTGTTTTGTTCTTTGTTTTTAACATTGATTTTTTATGAGCAGGAATGTGGATGTAGTTATTAAATTGATAAAAATCAGAAGTCGCAAACTTTAAAGCTCGTCGGAATTACAGTTTACCAGCGAAGTACCGCTTTTATAAGGGAGGAAACGCTCCTCCTTACCCGTACCTCGCTACGCTCATTCTTTTTTTATTGTCTGCGGGTCTTCCTAAACAGGTAAACAAGGAACACTGTATCCTTCGTGTTCATGTTTAGTCAATCCCGATCTAACGGTTTCCAGTCCTAGTCCCTTCAGTTCCACCCAGAGTAGACCGGACTTATCATAACATAACCAAGAATGTGTCGTGGTCAGTTCAAAAGATTTGTTAGTTTAATTCATAATATTACCGTGTTGTAAGTGTTCCTTTGAAATAACACATGATATTTTTAACTGAGGGAGAGAAAATATATTTGATGACTTCATCTGCACCCCATAAAAAGGCTGATTTTGTATATGCAATGAAAGAATTGCTTCCAAAACAAATTATAAATGATAGATAAAGTGACGTAACAGTAGTTGGTGACTTGTTAAAGCCACATTTGTTCTGTGTCTGGGTGTAATTTATCTATAATATTTATGTATTTAGAAATACATAAGTATGTTTATCAGTTGTCTGTCTAGTACCCATAACACAAGCTCTGCTTAGCTTGGGACTAGATGGCGTTGTGTGATAGTTGTGGAATATTATATTATATTATTATTACATTGAATTAATTTCACACAAAGGGCGAGATCTTCAATTGTCTTGTTGTCTCGTGAACAATTTATACGAGTTATTGCACTGCGAGCCAGCTGCAAGAATTGTAATTATAGAAATTAGTGTCGTGCTCTGTTTAAAGTATAAGTTAGTTTAATTCATATTGTTACCATGATATAAGTGTCCCTTTGAAATGACTCATAATCATGTGGACCTTTTTAGGTGGTAAAACCGTCAAAAGTGTCCTTCTGTTCTGTTCTGTTCTGGGTGGAGCGGAAGGGACTATCAGACTCGTACTCGTATTGAAAACCAACCAATATTTTCCTTCGGATGTCCTTTGCGTTCCAGGGCCGTGGTACACTGTAGGTCCCGTAGCCCCGGAGGATGAAATCAAGAGAGTCGTAGGAATTTAAGATAGAAAAGCATCGTAAAGATGATTTTTGAGGAAAGAAAAATTCCATTTCAAGTGGGATTCGAACCCGCTTCTTCTGGATAAGTACTCAAGACGCCTTACCAACTAGGCCATTGCAACTCACACCTGCAAGCTGAAATGTTCTTTTCCCTCGTTTGAACGTTTTGGTAACATAGTTTGAAAGTTTTGGCTACGTTACCAAAACGTTCAAACACACAAACACCAAGTACCTACTTACTAATACTTTAAACCACAGAATCAAATGATTCACAATACAATAAAAAGTAAAAGATCTATAGATAAAAATATAATTAGTTGTACTTACGTCCATTGTCAGTAGATAGCTTCATCTTCTCCAATAGAGTGGTATCACGGTCATTGTATATGAGCACAGCGGTCGCGTTCGCACGCCATGCATTTTGCACCTGAAACAAAATTAAATAAATACACACATTAATTAAGTGTTTAGTTTCGGTTAAGGTGCTGATAGACTTGAGCATTCACTTGTAACAGAACATCGAGCATTCGCTGTTATAAATTTTGTTGAACTGAACAACGAACAGAGCCGAGCATAGAACCAAATATCGCTACGAACATTTCCACGATCTTTCTAGCGAACGCTCTAGTCGATGGTCATCTCAAAATATCCTGAAGCCCCATGTAAAATTTGAACCTCCTAGCACCTATCACTTGTAGTTTCGGAGATTTCGTGATGAGTGATACATTATCGTCATCATCATCTGCCTAACTTTTTCCCAACTATATTGGCGTCGGCTTCCAGACGAACCAGATGCAGCTGAATATTAGTGTTTTATACGATAACCCATGGTAAGACTGGTTGTGAAACTTATGGGCGTGGGCCAAATATAAAAGACGTAAGACGCAGACGGGGCGGAGACATATGTCTTTTCGGCGTCTCTTTCATACAAAATGTATACGCGACGCGACGACGTGAAACACACAGAAGAGACGGGGCGCGGGCGCGACTCTCATACATTTTCGCACGACTGACGTACGCGACGCGTCCTCGTCTTACTTCTTTTCTATGTGGCCCGCGCCTGAGCTTCTGACTTTCAAAGATCTACAAGAGACAGCCGGGAGCTACGGCTTTACGTGCTTTCCGAGATACGAAGGAAACTCGCTATGTCAGATGGTGACCATTTGTGACCAACCTCGTCAAGAGCGACTCAACCCGGAAGATCAGCCTGTGCGGCTGTAATTATTTAGCCACGAGATCCTCAGCGAGTGATTGAGTGACATTTCGCTAACATTGAAGATTTACATGACTTTGTAATAAAGATAAGTAATAAGATAATAATTATATGCTCAATACATTGTAGTTACATCTTAGTGTCATGGCGGCTCACTAGTCTGACCACTTTGCATTTCCTACAGCCTTTCACTTCACTGTGACCGGGACGAATTAATAATATTATGTTATTGCTACTAGATGTACCGGTATGTGTGGAGATCAAAAGGGGAGGCCTATGTTCAGCAGTAGACGTCCTACGGCTGAGATGATGATGATGATGATTATGTGTATTGAAATATTTACTGCGATCTTACATAAAATATCTAGATTTCGACCTCTTTAGCAGTATGTACCTGAATGTACCTTAATAAGATTAGCGGGAAAATTCCTAAAAAAGAATATTCAGTTCTATCCCTCAAACAATACAGTAGATAATTGATATTTATTTACTTTAAAAATATATTATGTGCTTTCCTAGGACACACAGCGTCGTATAGAAGAAAGCTGTTGTAAATTCGCCTTTAATTGATTATATGTGGTTAAAAACTTACCCAAATGTCCATGGTTCTATACCTGTCTCTTTCTTTCACCAGCGTGCATCCTTTTCTTACCGTGACAGATGCCATGACTGCTTAGCTGTCAACTTCATAGCGTTTGTAAATTTTGCCGGTTAGACATCGGAAAATTTTCCAAAGTTAAAAAAGTGTTCAAATACAATAATTAATTGTATTTAATTAGCACACAGCGTTTATTTAGAGTCCGTGACACGTTTTCCTTTGTGAATTATTGTTTTAGAAGGATTACGAACTAAATTGAGTGAGTAAGTGTGGTGTGAGGTTACGAGGTTTGAATGTTGACGCTCAGGCGATAGATCAGCATTCAATACGGTGAGACATGATGACTGGTCATCATCATCATCATCTTCATCCTTGAACGACGAGAGCATAGCTTCACATCCACCCAACAGAAGACGCAAAGTCACGTAAGTACAAACAAGTTCAAACTTGTCCGGACCCTAGCGCCTCGTGTAGAGACGCAAATTCAAGACGAGGACTTTATTTCTAGTTATTTAACTACTTGTATTACCTCCTCTGACAACGAGAAGGCTATCCGACATCAAATATTTTGAAAAAAAAAAAAAAATATTTGTGTATTTCGAAGTTTTAGTACGGAACTGGATGAAAGACAATTTATTCCACTTTCAATGAAGGATTACAAGCAAATCCAAAATTTAATCAGATTTGTCTGATATATTTTTACAAAACCCCCGTACAATCTTGTATCGTTACTCCTTGTTTTAACCGATTTGTTGCGGAAGCATGTTTCAAAGCCATCACCTTCTTTTGCGTGTGGCGTTAGGCACGGATGTGTGTCATTGTAAATCGGTTAAAGGTCTTAAAGTTAATGATTAATTGTATCATTTTATCAAGACCAAAGAGTAATAAGTTTCAACGGAGTTGTTACTATCCAACAATATTTTGAAATTGAGAGAACTATTATGATTAACATTACAGGGCTTGCTTAAGTGGGTATCGGATACCTTAATTATTTTCATTTTAACACATACTTTGAAAATATTTTGATTATTTTTGGTCCACCAACGTCGGACTCATAATTATCTATTCAGTTTTAGGCCTTGCACCCTATCAAAGGTTCTTTAGGTGGACTTAAGGTCCAGCTAATTAAACAAGTATAAACAAAAAACTATTTGAATATTTGACTGTTCAGAACATTTAGAGGGATTGTCTAAAGGACCATGCACATTCAGGGCAACCACAGGGAGTAAGCAATCATATTTTGAAATTAATAACAGCTTACCATGTTCCATTCATAAGGGAACCTCCCCTTGGTATCTAGTCAAAGACGTTTTTAGAAAAATTTGCAACCCCAATTACAAAGGGCCATATAGGTACCTAATTCGAGTTTACTATGTCAAGAGATTTAGTAAAAAAAAAAAAAAAAAAAAAAAAAAACAATTATAAAAGTGGGTTATTTCCCATATTAGACCGCGGAGGTCTCAATTCATAATGCCAGTGAAGCATTTGTGAAGATATACATTCATTCATAAATTACTATGCTTAGGAGTATTTTCAATTACCAATTGCAGAGACACACAGGAGTCTCCTCTATGTGATCTGTAACAACGAAGTGCTGCTGTTAACAGCCTTTGTATTTGGCCTATCTATGGCTTCAATTATGTTGTTGTGCGAACAACGTTTCTGTATAATTTTAAGTGCCTGGACTGTTGTTCCTGGTTAATCAGGATCGTACAAGTACTTGTTTCTCAGGTTGCGAAAACGCTGAGAATATTGGAAATCTTGGGGCATCACATAAATCATCAGAAGTCTGCTTGAGTGCTCTCTTTACGCAGAATATATTGGCCTAGTATGGGACACCCAGCAAAACTGGGTATAACGTTCCTCCAATAAAATAGATAAAGATTAAACTAATCTTTAACAAGATAGAGCAATTTAATCAGTTGTCCACAAGAAGCTCAGACTTTATTGGTTTTACTGAATTATGATAATTACGCAGTATCAAAAGAAATATATTGTTGCAGAAGGTAACTGTTTCTAAAATTGTTCTATCAAAACAGGTTACTAGAGAAAAGTAAGTTTTCCTCTGCCTGTTCAACAAGGGTGGTTAAAGCCATAGAGTACAACTCAATACCGTAGAGTTAAGAAAGGTGCAACTCACTTCTTGACCACGGATACACCCAACTAGGGATAGGGAGCCCAATTAAACATCACTTACTCGTCTGTAAGGTGGGCTCCATGCCAGATGCCCTGGCGCTCAAATTTTGTTTCTGAAGCGGATGTCGTATTTGCACACATAAATATTAAGTCCGACAACAGGACTCTTATTTGCATATCTCAGAAACAAAGGGGGGGGGGGGAAGACACTCCCTTGCAATATTAAAGCTGGCAAACAAAATTGCGGATCGCCTCTCAAGGGGCCGCAATGTACCAGAGTGGTATCTTTTACCCCAAGCCGCGGAGGCAAACAAAATTGCGGATCGCCTCTCAAGGGACCGCAAAGTACCATAGTGGCATCTTTTACACCAAGCCGCGGAGGCAAACAAAATTGCGGATCGCCTCTCAAGGGGCCGCAATGTACCAGAGTGGCATCTTTTACCCCAAGCCGCGGAGGCCATGTTAAAGATGTGGGGCGTCCCAGACGTAGATTTATTCACGTTATGAGAAACGGTTTTCGTACCAAAACTGCAAAGTACGCAAAAAACTAGGTTCCAAAACCTTATGCAGTTATATGCGATGTTTACAGCCGACAATGGGACTATCGGCTGGGCTGGGCATTCCCCCACCCAGCGTAATACCAGAAGTATGAACTACTTATTTGAACAAGGCACAATCTTACAATCGACAAAGAATTATGACCTACCAGAAGCATTATTTTCTTACAGACATTCAAATATGATTAGGTCCACAGTCATAAACATAAATTAAATATCCATATTAACGACCTTGATCTTTGTTATTTTGACAGATTCAAACGACGAATTATCTAAAAGGATCATAATTCAAATTTGTTGATAGTACATTCTACTAACGCCACAGTGCGCCAAATGCTTCTCACTACTTGATCTGCAAGCGAGAGCGGGAGTCACTTTCGATAAAGAACCTGCGGAAGGTCTTAGATCGGACTACAGGCAAGTGCCCTGCACAGGTGGACAAAATTCCGATAAAGAACCTGCAGAAGGTCTTAGATCGGACTACATGCAAGTGCCTTGCACAGGCGGTCAAAATTCCGATAAAGATCCTGTGGGAAGTCTTAACATATTGGACTACAGGGTAGTGCTTGGCACAGGTGGACAAGTTATACCCCTAGCTTGGAAAATTAAGGGTGGGCTGACCAAGTCTCTCCCTAAACTCTAGTGGAACAAGACTTATTAAAAAAGTAACTGGCGGACATCTACTTTTACAACAATATAAAGCCCTATTTAAAAGATGGTGATCCTGGTGTTACACCAATCAAATTAACCCTGAATCACCTGTAGGTGTACAAGCTGATAAAGTAAAAATTTCAGGCTAAATTGTTTTGAGAAAACAAACGAGATTATAGATTCTATTTGATCGATTATATTTTGCCTGCATACGTTTACTATCTCAACTTACTGATCAACATCTGAGGTAGATATCTCAAGACAATCTTTCATTCAGAAAGTTCTAGAAGCCTTTTCACTTGCTAAAGCTTGCAGTACAAAAACTGCCAATAGGGTACACTACAATATTACTTTGTTTTTTAATTGACTAAAGAACTCTGCATATCCAGGTTCTTCGTTTAAGATAGCTAGGCGAATAGCTCTAATATTATTGCTACCCTCAGGTCATAGAATTCATGATCTCACATCAGATCGAGATAATTAGAAAATAGCCCGGAAAATCTTATTACTATGAAAGATGAAAACAGAATCAAAATCACACAGTCAGTAAGGTTCGTTGTTGCGGAAACATCGGGACCATGTCTGTCTACCCTGTTAGAACTGTCTGAAAATAGAAAAAACACAGACAACACAGTCACAAATTTATTCCTCTATCTGGAAAATTAAAGCCAGCTTCTACACAAGTTGGGAACATAGCATTACTTTCAAAGTTGCTATTAATAGTGCCCCATTGGGCAGTTATAACAAGTTAGCTATTATAGCCTCAAGAAGCTACTTGTTCAAGCAGTACTTGACAGGGAAAACTGACAGAGTTATAAAATGTAGGTATCAGAAGTTTTACTGTCAACCAGTAAACAAGATTGATGACACCAACTCCAATGCTTATTTATTGCAGTTAGATTTATGCAATATTCATTAAATAAATAATTGTCTTCATTGGTTATACCTTTAGAAGACATAACTTTATCCTGGATAAAGATTTAATTTAGAATTATCTCCTTGTCCAACTACTATTTTGATTTCTGAAGAAGTTACAAATTAGAAAGGAACATTACAAATCTTGTTACAGTAAGGTTTTTATGAGAGGTCTTTAAAAACTATTTTTAGATCTATTTATGCTGTAGAACAGTATTATAATTATTTCATCATAGCGTTTGTATTTATCACCAGCAGATACCAAACAGGTCTTCTATACGACGCTGTGTGTCCTAGGAAAGCACATAATATGACTGTTTTGCATTCCAACAAAACAGGTATTATGTGTTGAATAGGACACACAGCGTCGCAGCAAGTCTCTTGCTGGTACCTCGAAGACTCTATGAAGTTGACAGCTAAGCAGTCATGGCATCTGTCACGGTAAGAAAAGGATGCACGCTGGTGAAAGAAAGAGACAGGTATAGAACCATGGACATTTGGGTAAGTTTTTAACCACATATAATCAATTAAAGGCGAATTTACAACAGCTTTCTTCTATACGACGCTGTGTGTCCTATTCAACACATAATACCTGTTTTGTTGGAATGCAAAACAGTCATATTCTGCTAGTGGCCTTTTCACTCCCAGCTCATCTAATTTAATAAATAAATACCACTGCTAGGCCTCCCATATCTAGGTCGTTCTTATGATATTTTAACCAATTAGGTACCTACTAACTTATAATATTATGTAAAGAAAAATATTACTTAAATTTGCATTATACGCAAAAAGCCTTTAAATTAAAGCCTTGTCATATTTTAAATATGATGCAATTTGTAAGTCTCGTAGCATACGCCGTCTAATTCTCTCTAATCAACTTATTTACCGTCAGCTATCGGTAATTCTTACGAGTAAGAAGTTAATCTTGGAAATGAGCGGTACCAACTTGTTCATTACGGTATACGTGAGTTTTTACACGCATCTAGATACTTTTATGCAAGGCAATTGCGTCAGGAAATGTTTGATGTACTGATGGATGAAAAATCATTTTTTTTAACGTTACGTTACATGTTCTATATGAAGGAATAATTTTTTGACGTCTCTTGCGCGAAGCCAGGGCGAATCGCTAGTTATGTAATATTTCTGATAGCAAATATAATATTGCATCGTACCTAAAAGTAATAAATACTCGTAACACAAGTAATAATAACTAACAATCTACTTTTGTATCATTATCATCCAAAATAATCCTTAGAAACCCTATTTATCTACATATATTGAAAGTTTGTAGGCATACAGGCCGATTTATTTCGAAATATCGAAAGGAATATATTTTGCTTTTTGGTAAAAAAATACCTTTTCGTCCAAAAGAAATGTAGGTAATACAAATATTGAACATTGGGATAACATAAATCCAATTATACTGATCACTGTGATGTTTTTAGAAATACATGAAAAGGGAATCAAATACATATACATTTACATATTATTATACTCGTATACATATATTATAGTAGGTATATAGGGAAGTTTTCCTTTCGTGTTTCTATGAATAAAAGAGTAGCTTTTCGTGCCTTTGTTTCAAACTTGATTATTTTTATAGGAAAAGTTGGTTAAATTCCTGACTTAGTCAAAAGATTCTAAGACTATTTTGTGGAGGAAAATGAACAGAGTGAGCCTATCGACCCAGGTGGAGTGGAAGGGCTGTCTTAAAAGGACACCGCAGCCGTAGAACGCAAAGGGAATACTGAAGAAATGGTATGGTTTGTAATCAGTCAAGTTTGACAGTCTCTTCAGCACCAACCAGAGTTCAGACTTGTTTGATGATATTCCTTAAAACCCCAACCCAAAAATTCATAAATCGCATTTGTTCTACGGTAGCCCCCTTAAATATTAATTTAATTCTGTTTTCCAGTAAGTGATGTTATAGCGGCAACAGAAATACATCACTTGTGAAAATTTCAAATGTATAACTATCACGGTTCATGAGGAGCCTGGTAACAGTTGGACAGTCCTACAGCGAAGTCTTAGCCCCTTCGTACAATAGGCGATGCAAGTCTTTGACCTTACGACTTTGGTATCCAGCCCCAGGTGACATCTCAATACAAACCCATACAGGTTCGTACACTGGCACGCCTCAATGGTTACCAAAGTCGTAAGGTATCGGAGACTTGCATCGCCTTAATACTAGACTAGGCAATGAAAGTCTCAGTCGCCCATTGCTTAGTAACAGGGTTTCATTTTACACCCTTTGGGTTCGGTACCTTAAAAAAGACACAAATTGGTACATGCTGTATGAGCCAGAACACCTCATAGAGTCCTATTTATTTCAGTATCAGCTGTTATCTTACAAAATTGTGATCAATCGTTGTTATCAGACATACTTGTGCGACAAATAATCCTCGCTTATCAGAGGATAAAGATATAGAGTTCATTAGTATGTTTATTAACTCAGGGAATTTATTATTTCGACACGAATACAGGGAGAGCTCAAAATATCGGTCGAGGAAACCGGCATGTCCTAGGACCAAAAATTTGAAGATATGTGACATCTACCAACCCGCACTGGGCCCGCGTGGTGAATTATAGCTCACTCCCTCTCACAGAAAGGAGGCTTGTGTCTCAGCAGTAGCAATCTTATAGGCTGGTGATGATGATGATGACGACAAGAGAGGGTAAAATGAAATACTAGCTTTTGCCACAGGCATTTTTTAAGGGATAAGAGGCATCCTTTGTGTTAAACCAGCTGTACGTCACATCTATATCGAGATCAAAGTGAGATTAGATCATTTGAATTGCCTTTGGTTGTTAGTTTGCACTTATTAACCGACTTCGGGAAAAGGGGGAGTTTCTCAATTCGTCGAAATCTATTTTTTTTTACGTATGTTCCCAGATTTCCCGATGAAGCCTGGACCCATTTGGAAAATACTTCATGGATGGTGTCGTAGTTATGGGGCCACGATCTGATGACGGGATCTTGGAGAAATCGGGACAAGTCTTCAATAAATTACAGCAAATCAACGGAGATTGCTACGATCACATATTCATAATCACACACGAAACTACATACATCTCTATGTAAAATCAATGTTCAGAAACTTGTCACCCAATTCTACGGAGTGTTTCTTTAGCTGAGTAGGGTCGGCATGGTGGTGACAAGTTCATTATTACGTCTACGTCTTGTAAGGGTACTGCCTTCAGTCTAGACTGATGTATAGGTATATAATGTACCTACGTTTGATATGTTATTGACTTTGCTGTCGTTACTTGGCACTGAGTACATGTCATTGTGAGTTTAAGGGCGAGTGGACGCAGCGCGCTAGTGTCTGTCATTATATTAAATTGCATTAAAACAAGTTAGTCGTTTATTAAAACAATATTATTTTAATAAAAAAGGTTTAATTGTTAAAAAAATACTAATGATAGACAAAGTACTCGTCAAGACGAATCAAACGAGTCTAAACTCGATGGGTTTGCGGCGTTTAATTACAGAGTTTCGATGGCCACCTGCCAGCTCCATCATCAGATCAGCTCCATGTCATCATAATATTGCATTGTCACGCTATATACATATACGTGAAAAATTTCAGCTCAATCGGAAACCGGGAAGTGGATCAAATTTAACTAGCAAGATTTGATTACAAACAACGGGACAAGTGAAACTAAATTAAAGCTTTTAAAATGTAGTACCTAACACAAATCCGTAGGACTTGAGTCGTAGGGCGGACTATACAGAAGTATAAATTAGAAAATCATCTCTTCTCTAATCGGTCTTCATAAAAATCGGAAAGAAAAATTCGAACCACGAACAGGATTATTTAGGCAACCTCCGCATTGTGCTTCTGACGCTCTTTCCAACCTCGCTCTTTTCATGCCTACTGCGTCGAATTCTCCTGTCCAATAGTCCAGTCAACGAGACATAAATATATGTGTTCCGAAAAATTATTCCGGCACTGAAATTTGGCATAATAATATGATGAAAGAAGCTAATACAGATTAATACTGGTTTGTTACCTTTTTCATTTTTAAACTTCATTATTTGATTGATTTGGAAAATGTTCATCTAATCTTCATTTATTTCGCGATTAAGCAAACAGGTCAAACGGTTCAAGCAATACCCCCGCTTCGCAAAGCATTTTCTTTGCTATCAGAAATATCCGAGGTATAACTAATATACCAACAAATACGCGTCTAGATACATACATACACCATATGCATGCATGTAAGTGCCATGCTCATAAGAACGCAAACGAGTATAGCAGCTAATTGCATTAGCATGACTGAAGCCGGCTTCCTTAGCTGTTTAGAAAACTAATTATAGCACTGCCTTTCAGTCTCTCTAATGAACTTTTCTAAGCTTAGAGACAATTTTCAAAGAAAATTAGATGGGCTAGCTGTTTGTGTATGTGAAATAAATGTTTGTTAACGCACCCACGATACAGAAATTATGCTTGGTATGTAGGGCAGCGTTTTTAAACTGTCTTATAAATAAATCAAATTTTAATCCTTATTTATATTGTAAATGGGAATGTTTAGTTGTTTGTTTTTGGACTTTTTGGTTTGACTCAATCATTTTAATACTGCTGATAGGATGTAGATGAAATTAGCTACAGAGATAGGTTCGAAAAAACATATAGGATTGGATGCCTTATATACCGATGCCGTGGGAGGATTTTCGACATACCCGCAGGCTAAACTACTCGCAACAGCTACTTTAACAATGTTTTTTCTTACCTTGATTTCAAAATTGCAGCTTCCTCTCCTGATGACCGCAACCCAAGGTTCTGAAGGTAGAGGGTCGTTAGGCGCGGCTGCTGACAGCAATGGCCAGGTGCAGCCAGTATGGTCCCTCTCTCCCCCCGCACCTTTGGCTCGTATGTGCACTGCCATCCCCCGGGATGAGCCGATGTAGCCTTCGCCGTATTTACCAGACTGAAAAGATGGAGAAAACCGTTTCAATTTTTTGAAGGAAGAAATAAATGCAACACTGTCATTAAAAACTTAATACGAGCAATTTCTGTGTATGACAAATAACCAAAACTGAATCAATTTTTTTTTTTCATAATTTAAATGATTATTTTTGTTTCTTTTTCTGTATTTTTTTAATGTAACTTTTAAGTAAAGAAAATAATAGTACTGCGAAAAAATCGATAAGTGAGACGTCTAGGGACATCGATACCTTAATTTGTCAGAAGAAAAAACAGTCATTCACGCCAGTTCCACGCACGGTAATACAAGATGGCGTTACACCTAATTGTTATTCAACGCCATTAATTAATACATAACCTCAGTACATTAGCCTGCCTTGAGATAGCCAGATGGCTGGCTTCGAGCCAAAGAAGTCTGCCTATAAACTTGCCTAGGTAATGAGATCTAACGAGGTCTTATCTTTCGCGAATTTGTTTGTTTGTACGTAAAATGCATCCCGGAGCTTGCGTTGTAGGAATGCACTGTTTTTGCTTGTACTATACGGTTCAATAGGGTATAATAGTTAACTAGGTACATAAATAAATTGAAAATCTGTTTAGTCCATAAGTTGAGTATTGAATAATAATGAACACGCATTTCTGTTTTTTTTTTTACATTAATGAATATTCACAAAGATAATAAATCGCTTCGAAATTCACGAGTCGGCTTGTGACGTCATAACGACTGTAAAATTATACCGATCGAGGGAAGTTTTGTGATTTTTAGAAGCGTTAATATCTTCATCATATTTGGTTTACGTAAAGGTGCGTACAGACCATGTAACAATGTTATATAACATTATTATATAACACTGTAAACCAAATATGATACATATGTACTGTATAACACTGTAAACCAAATTTGATACATATGTAAGTAAAATGTTTTATAACAATGTTATATAACATGACCATACTTTGAAAAATGTTATTTATCATGATATGTTACATAGTCTGTACGCACCAAAGAGAATTAAACCGCTTGAGAGCTCATAGACCGATTTCGCCTAGGCACACGACTCACCACTGCGGGTCGGGGGACGAAGAAAAAACAGCGGTTGTGATTGGCCGATGCAACAATGTCAGGACGAATGTTCCAAACATAGTGATGCACAAGTCCGTTTTGCTACAATACCTAATATCGATAAAATCGAACATAGCGATGTCTGCTTATTCTTTTTTTTTTATTAACTATAGTAATTGGGCAATATTAACTGTAACTCTGTTTTAACTTTATTTAAATTAATGCTAAAATTAAATCAAGGTTAATAAAATCATAAAAAAAAATCAAAAGAAAAAATTTTGCGACTAGGTTGGACGATCCTCCTGTACGAGACAATTATTTTAAAATTAACTTACAACGAGGACATTATCATAGGAAGTTCCAGGTACGTTATGATCATCAAATTTGCATTTCTGGGAGGGTATTTGATCGTAAGTTTGTCCTATTTATTGATACTAAATCCTGTAATTATACATCAGGCATTAAATATTGTAACAATGCGGCCTAGGATCACGAATCACGTCGTTAGAATAAATTAACTTACTTGTGAGATATTTAGATGGGAAGGCCCGGATTAATTAGAACCATGTATACATAGATCAGCCGTCTTATTTGGTAAAGCCTGTAAATTATAAAGTTTTTATTTTACATGTTTTTTTTCTAAAAACGTACAAAATTTAACTGAAACATGTAAAATAAAACATACCAAAACAGGCAAAAACAGAGTCGGTGTTGCTGAACTAAATAAACGGCGTCGGTTCTTTTGGGTTTCAAAGCAATCTTCCGTGAAATGCCTTGAATAAACAACGCTATATTTTTTTGGAAACCAATTTTCCTTGTTGACAACATTGATTCACTTTTCTTTCACTTCTGGAATATTTGGAAATATAAAATGTAAACATTAAGTAACGTTACTTTTTTACAGTTAGGGAACATCGTTATTTTTATCGACAATATTTTAAAGACTTAGTTTCGAAGTTGTCACAACACTACAGCAATGCATCTGTCTCTTTCTATTTATGCCTACAGATAGAAAGGGACACACTTATTGAAAATACCTAGTGAGTGTAAGGGACTTTTCAAAAAGACATCAACGCGGTGTACATTTTGTGTGCCTTAAACGTAAACAACCAGTTTAGCTTGAGCCCTGCAATTATTCATAATATTATCAAATTATAAATAAATTTTACTTACCGATGAAAAGTTATGCCATCCTTTTTATAGCTGGTGTTCTAGACGATTTCCCATACCATATAATTGAACAAGAACTCATAATTAATTTGATATTAAGCAGAAATATTTAAAAATGTTATCAAAATAATCGCGTGTGGAGAGATCCATTAACTGGTCAAAACTAAAATGGTCAGTCATATTTTCATCCAATATAACTCAGATCAAAGAAACAGGCAGATAGAGCGCTCAGAACACGCGAGTGGGTCCACCAAAGATAATACAAAATCAAAAGTTACTACAAACTCGCGACAGTACCAAGCTACGCATCGTCTCGCTCACACGTCACTAGTGATTTGCCATTTTATGTCAAAACATGCCGTCTTGTGTGTTTAAATACTGCAAAAGTTGTTCACAAAAACAAAGAAAACAAGATGGAATATCTTTCCACAGGTAACTCTTGTTATTTTTATTGTTTTGGTATTTATTTTCCATAAAATATTTTCGGCTCACTTGAAACACAAAACCTTAACAGTAAATCGTCTGTGTTGCTAGTTTATGACGGGTAAATTACCCTGAATTAGGGGAATGTGTACTGTGCATAAACATATCGATCAAATTCGTCAAAACAACTGCACAGTCGTAATCTAATCTATAGTACCTATACAACATTAGTCTTAACTTTTTAAATAATTTTGGGACAAAATATAACATGGTGTAAAAATTATTGGAATAGATTCAGTTATTGATTCTGAACAAACTATATTCAGGTTTCGCATATAGGTACTAAAAATAATGTTGTATGGTCTATGGTCGTAATGACACAAGGTCACTAGTTAGTTCCGTCCGGGTCGTAAAGACTTCGGGTCTCGGGAGGGGCCCCCGCGCGCGGGGCTGTATTTGTATTTTTGCGTGTGACGTGGGACGAAGTGGGACGGAGAGCATGCCGTTGAGCTATTCGGTACTTGTAAGGATGTGCCGCCCTCGCGCCGCTGGATTTTTTTTATTATTTTAGTCGTTTACTTTTCGTTCCGCGTGCGGTGTACTGCGCTTTAAAATTTTTATATTTCAAGACTTATTGGGGTTTATAAAGTATTTTATTATTACTTTTAGTATTTAATTGCAACAATTAGGCTTTGCCATGTGACATTATAGAGGTTTCCATACTTTCATTAGTGATATTTTTCATTTTCGAATTATTAGTTGCAATGCAATCAGTATCGTTAGTAGTGCTGGTAGGGCCTTTTCAGTTGGCCGATAAATCGTTTTGATTTTGCAAAAAAAAGCAAAATCGCGTTTCCAATTTTAAACATTAATAGTACTTAGATGTTTGTTTGCACAATATAATTGGTGCAGAACTAAAGCATGATTGTGTGTAAAATAATTATGATTTTAATAAAAATGTGATTGTGTGTAAAATAATTATTATTTTAATAAATATGTTGATTGTTATAACAAATTCTTTATCTTTTTAAACTAAAAAAACCTATCCGTAATAGTTTATTAAACAAATTACCAAAAAGCGTTGTAAAGTGTTATCTGGTCTGATATAAATTAATTAAATAGGTACTAAGTAATTACGCATATTAATTTTTATTCCTTATTATTATTCTGTTAAATAATAAATACTACATGCTTATGCTCTCTGGGTATAACCATAAAGCAAAATCGCGTTTCTAATTGAAAAAAAAATATTAGTACAATATTTGGGAACAATTTAACTGAACAAAAATATGGGAGTATTTCTCAATATCTGGCAACCGTAAACGCACACAGAGGCACGTGTCCGTACACGGCGCCACTTATCTGCCGCGCACACATAAATAACGACTGGCACCACGTTGTTGTTCGCGCACGTTCTATCTGCCTGTTTTTTTGATCTGAGCAATATAAGTGCAATTTCACTGATGTGTCGTGAGCCTGAGTCGCCCGTATGAGCAGTCAAGAGGCTTTATTGTCATTGGTACGCACCGTAACAAAAGAATAAATCTGGGTGAAATATTTTTTGATAATCTATATTTCGGTCTAATTAATTTTTTTGAGTAAATTAGCCTATTAAAAAGGAGAGTGTCAATGATCTCCATAATATTACGTCAACTGCCACTTGAAAGTAACGTTCATCACTAAAATACTTTGTGCATATTAATTTTTAATAGTGTATATTTATCTTTATTATCTTGTTACAGTTATTTTCATATGATAATTTTAATGCTTATTTGAAAGCGTGCAAGTGTTAATAAGGGGTGTATGACGTCACAATATGGCGTCAGCAACTCGCCTTGTCTTCGTAGTTGAACTGCATAGTACGGTTTTTCCGTCGGTTAGCCGAAAAATAAGCGTTCCAGAAATGATTAATAGATATGTATGAAAGAAGTACACAAACTGCGTTGCTATCCCAAATAAATAAATATTGGGGCATGATTAATTTGGTACACAGTCAATCAGTCATAAACAAGACGTGGTAAATTATGTATTGCATGCTTCAAAAATGAAAAATTGAAAGAAGTTTTCATAGTTCTCTTTATCTATACTAATATTATAAAGATGAAGTTTGTTTGTTTGAACACGCTAATCTTAGAAAGTACAGGTACGTTTTTTTTTTTTGTTGGATGGTTCATTTGTCGTGGAAGGCTATAGGTTATTATAACACCATGCTAGACTAATATTAGGAGTCGAACAACGGGTGTGAAACCACGAGCCAACGTCTTAAAACCAGGCTGATTCTGGCGAGTGAAAGTGACAGAGCTATACAAGTCGTCTAGCGCCATCTCGTTCACTCACTGGAACTAGCCTGGTTTTAAGACGTTGTAATAGCCAGCCCAGCGTTCTGAAGTGAAAACAGAACAATTACACTTTATCTATATTAATAATTTCGTGCAGGGCTACGGTAGACTCGATCGAAAGCTTGCCTGATTAATAAAACATTAAAAAATAAAGATTTCGAGTCGACAACATATATCCGCAAAATTCGGATTGTCGAGTATTTTGTACATTTCTAATGATTTTCTGACCAGACAGATCGCAGCCGCCATTTTTGACATCGCACATAGGGGTATTTTAATTATCTAGGCGGCCAAAAGTCAAAATGACAAAGTTTAAGGAATGCTAATTATATTGACTACCTGATGCAGGGGACATTCCATTCCACAATATACCGCCACCCCCACCCTTCTTGCATTGCGCGTTATCAGGAAAATTCAGTTGAAAGTTGATCATTAAATTTTTCGCACATGTCTCTTGTCGGCTATTTACAAAAGCGCCAACTTTGTGTGTTAAACTGAAGTTTTCTGTGTTTTCCTGGTGCAAAATAGCAATGGATTCGGAAACTACAGGTATGTGACGATTCAAATATAATAAATTTATTAAAAAAAATTGTTATTTTAATATACTTTTAGTGGTCGAGAAATAACGTCTGAAATAAGGATATTTTTTTAAGAAATTTTTGTTTAGCCGTCTATTTGTTATAGTATCGGGGTAGATCCGGCAACTTTTGTAATTTATATAAAAAATATAGACCCTTAAGTAACGAATACTAAAAAAATTAGCCGCGGAATACCGCGGATGCGCAAAATCGTAGAACATTGAATTTCACGCTCAAAATAAGCTAAATTTGGGAAAAAAAGTATTAATGACTAAAATCTATATATACTTGTTCCAGATATAATGGG
Source organism: Agrotis clavis (assembly GCA_954870645.1). Lineage (NCBI taxonomy): Eukaryota > Metazoa > Arthropoda > Insecta > Lepidoptera > Noctuidae > Agrotis > Agrotis clavis. The sequence goes on from OX940925.1 coordinate 17,788,237, forward strand.
TACTTCTGGAGTGAGAAAGTGACTCGTAAATCTCTCTTTGATATTATGAAAAATGAAAATTAACACAATATGGAAGAAAAACTATGTTTTTTGAGAGACCACCCTTTCACTAGTGACGACCTTACTGAAGATCAGTTAAAAACACTGAAAAAACAATTGCACATTTAATAATAATTTAGGACAAAAGGAAACTCTTAAAAAGCGTACAAATTGCCCGTAAAAAGTATCGGGAGAGGAAAACAGACGAAGAAAAAAAAATGGAAAAGAATAGGAAAATTGAGATACAGACCATTGCAGGTTTCGCAATGAAACTGGCTTATTTGTAGATATGCCGAAAACAAGCTTCAGAAATACGAATGATGGGTACACCAGCAGAAGATTCTTTGAAGATCCAAAACTAGCTTGAGACATTACAAGGATAGATTATGAGTTAATATATAGATTAACAGTTATTTTAGAAACAATTTCGAACGGAGATAATATTGATGTAGAAAAATATGAAAAATATGCGCAAGAAAGTGCTTGTTTATACATAAAACTCTACCCATGGCACCCAATGACACCCACACTGCACAAAGTACTTGTATACGGATCAGATAAAATAAAAAAATGCATTGTTACCCTATAGGACAACTGACCTATAGGCAGACAGACAGGATTACTCAAGGAAATTCTCTAAAGAATCCTATAATAGAGATATTTTGAACAGGCTTCTTTTAAGCTCAGATGTAGTTCTTAGTGCCTCAAGGGCAATAAAAAAAAGAAGATGACTGTCTTCGTTTCTGCCTGAAACATTAAACATGCTTCTGTCTGCTACACCAAACCCAACAGAATCAGAGAGTGAGAACGATTGGGATGAATTGATTTGAAAAACGATGTATTGTTATTGATAAATTAATTAAATAATAGTGTGTGTATATAAGCGTATGTAAGTTTATGTAAATATACATAGTGTAATGCAGATAAGTGTACGTAAGAATATGTAAATATATAGCCTATTTTCAGCATTTTTTTTTGTATTAATTGTGTTTTATTACTTTTTTATGTAATTATAAAAGTTATTGTCCGTATATATTTCCCTTTTTTTATTTCCGTCATTTAAAACCAAAAAACCCGCAGTAATATTTTTGGCCGGCTAGATTAATGAAATACCCCTATGTGCATCGGGTAACATGTTGAGAAGCTTTTTTAATTTTCTGTTTTTGGCAACCGAGTCGATAGCACTGTTAGCATGCCAGTGTCATGTGGTGTATTAAGTACTAAACCTCCTCGACACGTTGCGATATTATTTAGAAAAAAAAACTATGAACTGTAAGGCCAGGTACTCACGGCGATTATTTTCCCGTACTTATACCGTATAAACGATTTTATCGAATAGAGGAGTGACAACAGAATATATGTGAAAACTTAAAAATTGTTTACACGGCGTTCATACGGGAAAATCACGTGTTCGAGAAATATATTTTACCGTATACCGTGCGAAGTTGTCACCGGAACGCCGCGTCTCGAAACGATTTTATCGAATACGCTCATGTTCATGTTGTGTCGTTCACACGACTCGCCCATTCGAGAATCGTACGCACTCGCATGCGTGGCCCGAAAAAATCGAATCGAATGGTTGCCGTGTGAACGACTGCATCGTATACGGTAAAACCGTATACGTGAAAAAATCGAATCGAATGGTCACCGTGTGAACCTGGCCTAACTTATGTCAGTGTCAAACAAACGTGTAGCCGTAAACAATGATGACAGTGGCAACCACGAATGCCTTTCTGATCGAGAACGATATTACCTCCGGCTTCTTCACGTCAAAGGGCCGACTTGCTTCAGAGAGGAAAGGACCTATGAAAATATTATTTACTGGCTTCCAGTCCCGGCTTCGCACGGGTGGACATGATATAATAATTATAGCCTATGTTACTCGCTGCGGCGCGCAGTATGGAGGGAGCGACTGTTGCAACCGAGCTCCGGGCACGCCGCAATCGCGGTGGTAAGACCCCTCTTTGATGAGTGGCTGGATAGGCGTCACGGCGTCCTGACCTTCTGCTTGACGCAGGTCTTCACCGGACACGGATTTTTCGGGAGGTACCCGTGTCTGATGATGAAGGAGGCAAGGTCTGGGTGTCACCAATGCGAGGATCGGCCGGAAGACACGGTGGAGCATACGGTGCAGGACTGCCCCGCGCGCAACAGAGCACCGCCGTGTCCTCACGACGGCAATAGGCGGAGACCTCTTGCGCCCTATCTCTGTCCGACCATGGACCAACGAATTATTCCCGTTGGATCCCACTTTTGAATCCCACTTGAATATTTTTCGACGGCGCGTTGTATTCCACGCGCGCCTCAAAGAGTGCAGTCAGCATTATGACGGGGCCCCTCTGTAGAGGGCCAAAGCCTGCCAGGGTCGCGGGACCAACGAATTACTGTGACCCCTGAATGTAAAGGGCTATTGAAGGACACCGTGGATTTTAGTCAGTACGAGTCTGACAGCCCTGGGTGGGAGGACTTATTTGATGATGTTACACACTAAAAAAAACATACAAAAATACAAATCTTTCCTCTTCATAATAGATATTCTGAAAAGTGTTGGTATGGTGGTACATGCATGAACTGTGTTGGTACGGCGAATCCCCGCTGCCTCGACAAGTTTAGTGCGGCGGGAAGAGCTCCGGAGCGATCTCAGGGCGGTATGAAGGGAGCGACTGTCGCAAACGATCTCCGGCCAATAGGCGCGAACAATGGGCGAAAAACTGCAGTTTTTATTTAGGTACTATATTTATTAAACACAATGAATGAAGCTATACGAATCTATGCCTTGCATACCTTTAATACCCATTCCTTGAGAACCGATGACTACAGAAATATCTACCTACATTTTGTACCAGATCTGTAGTTATGAGTCATGTTTCACCCGAGCGAAGCCGGGTTTTCATCTAGTACCTTCATAATATTAGAACAAGATGCTTGTGTTATCCCTATAAGATTTTCTAGTCTGTGGCAGTGTCTGTCGTTAGCCCCTTCGTACACCTTACGACTTTGGTATTCTTTGACGCGTGTCTGTGTTCGAACCTCTATGGATTTGTATTTCGATAGTCGCCTGGCTACCAAAGTCGTAAGGTGTCGGAGATTTGCGTAGTGTTGTGTACTAAGGGACTTAAATTTCGCGTTTTACGAGAATAGTAAACTTAAGTACATTAAGAGAATCGCAGACGACCTTAAAATCAATCTTATGTCTGTTTTCGTATTCGCAAGAGTGTACTACGCTAGTGCGACAAACGGAAGTGCGATGAACGCTTGTGCGACAAAACTGTCTGCGACACACCATAGTTCGAATGACGCTTTCGCAATCGTTAATTAATTTTGATATTTTTTTTAAAGTAGGTATACCTACTTAGTTTTTTTAATAAGTATTCCCTGTTTAATACCACGGCATCAATACTCATCAATATTAAAAGAACTAGCGACCGGCCCTGGCTCCGCACGGAAAATAAATTTTCAATGAAAGCTCTGAAGCAACTTGACTTTTCCCGACATTTTCAGCTTTTATCGTCATTATTCCAACCAAGTTACACAAAACCTTTAAAATTATACATTTAAACCGTCCTCATGAATCACTCTGTCTATTAGTGAAAACGGCAAAAAAATCTGTCCCGTACTTTTTGCGTTCATCGCGAACAGACACACAGAAAGATGCGGCGCGGGACTTTGATTTATATTATGTGGTGAAATTTATTTATTTATACATTAACACACACAGAGGCGGCCTTACCCATTGCGAGGCCCCGGGCGGCAAGTCTTTGCGAGGCCCCTTGCCCCTCATAAAAAGTATGTGATGTAGGTTTGGTTGTCATGTTTGAGGACAAATGCAAAAGTTATACAATTAAATACCTACTTGTAATTTTGGTTAAATATTTTACAGTTCAATACAATATGAGACAAAAATGGTTTCTGTAGACCCAAAAGCTTCCGAGTTAGCGCTTTTCAAAAGTATCTCAGCTCAACATTTTTTTTACAACAAATGTGGAAAAGGCATCTGATATCATGTCTTCAGTTGGAATATTTTCCAACTTTACAACTTTTTTCGAAAAAGAACTTTGAAGGGGTAGGCCTAGGCGGTAGGCCGCACTACGGTTAAACCGCTGTGGTTTTTAATGGCGTTAATTTATGCCCCTAGAAAACTAATACAAGCGGTCGCACCGTGGTTTTTTCCCGCGACTGATTTAAAAACCGTGATTTGCTACAAATTGCTCGTGGGTAAAAGCCGCGGCAAAACTGTAATCAATAGAAATTATAAGTTGACGCGTACGCACTGGCGTTAACCGCGGGCGGTTTTTCGGTAGACCGTCAACATTTTTAAGACATGTGACATCACCAACCCGCACGGGGCCCGCGTGGTGGATTATGGACCCCTCTTTCAGAAAGGAAGCCTGTGTCCCAACAGTGGGAACATTATAGGCTGATGAAGAGTGAATATAAATACCTCAGTAGACCTAATAGTCTCCGAGATAAACCCTCCCAACATTTTTTCATTTTTTCGGATAAAGTCACAAAGTTCTAATCCCAACTCTGATGCTTTGCCTCTTCCACACTTGTTTTTGATTCGAGATACCGCCAGAGTTACTCAAGAGGTGTCTTATTATAAATATTGCAAGAAATTGCAAAGTTCGAAAAAAATATATTTGAAAAGCTCAACTCTGAAACTACTGGGTCTACAGATATAAATCGGTTCTCAAATTGTAGCAAAAGGCATCTATGAAACCGTTCCGAGAAGTTATTTTCAACAACTACTCCTTTACGGTCATAAACGCAAAATTTTAAAAAAAGAACGAAATTTTCGAGGTTTTTTTAATTTTTAACCGACTTCAAAAAAAGGAGGATTTTTTTTTTACATATTAGCATTCGGTGTTTCACGTCTCAAACTTTGATTGTTCGTTGGGCCCAGTGGCGTAGCTAGGCGGGGCCCGGCGGAGGCTTAGCGGACCCTAGCTAGCCTCGCACATGACGGGGCCTCGCGCTTAGAGATTTAATAAAATAAAATAAAATTGACAACGGTAATCTCAACTTTGTTACCACTCAGAAGCAGTATAATTTAACTTCTACTACTATTTCTAACTGAGAACTGAAAGAGCCAAAGCTGATGGCGCCGACGATCATATTTAGGTCTAGTAATTCCGCTTCACGCGCGAGGCCCCGCAGTTGCATGATAACTTGGTTACTTTTTATTTCTAACTGTGAACAGAAAGAGGCAAAGAGGCCTCGCAAAGCGATCTTATCATCACGTCATCAAAAACAGGACGCCTCGCACGCGGTGCACGAGGGGCTTAAAATAAATTCACAAATCTGCGCGATATTTTTCGTCCTCCATCAAAGAAAAGGGCCTAGTAGATGCGTCTTGCCCCTCCAAGATTCGGTCTCGCTACATCACTAATTGGGCCAACATCATAAACAAGTCTGAACTACTGAATTTAACCTAAACTAGCCGTACGTTCAGGCGACAAAATTATTGTACTAAATAAAAGATTTACAAAATTAACCAAAACTGAGATAATAATAAAAAAAAATAGATGATTTTTTCTAAAACTAAAATCTTATCTAGTTTTGCCGTTATGTCATAGCCTTAATGAGTAGCCTAACTACTCATTAAGGCTATAACATAATTAATGAATCAAAATCAAAAGTTTTTAATTAAAAAAAAAATACTAGTTTTTTCTTTTGGTTGGTTTGTAGCGCGAGGCCCCCTGCAAGCGCGAGGCCCCGGGCGGTTGCCCGGTTCGCCCCCCCCTAAGGCCGCCACTGACACACAATAAAAAACTAAAAATACAATAAAACAAAAATTTCTTATAGCCGGGCCGCACTAACGGCATTTCCCGTTGATTTTCGCGATAATTATCTTAAAAATGTTCATTAACGCAATAATCAACGGCTCTTCCCGTTAGCGTGGCCCTAATGTTATTAATGAATTCATTCAATCACTCCAGTTCCTTCACAAGACATTTTCGTTTTGACGTCATCAAAATATTTGTTGTTCACGTCGCGTCTGTTCGCTAAATGGTTTTCACAATATTTTACGAAAAAGAATTGGCTTGTTTGCGCACCCGGTTATTCAGAGTAAACATTTTATTCGATTGATATGATATCGGGTAGACTGTTATCTCAAGACTGAAATAGATAATCAGTTAAATAAAAAAAGAAAGAAAAAATGTTACAAATAGGTCGTTAGTCATCGGACGGGTTAGAGATACGGATAGAGTTAGAAGACCATGTAGGTAACTTTTTTATTTAAGTGGTAAAATCATCAAATGAGTCATTCCACCCTGTAAGGGACTGTCAGACTCGTACTAAAATCAACGGTGTTCCTTCAATAGCCCTTTACGTTCTAGGGTCACCGTAACCTGATAAGACAGTTTCTCGACCACAGCAGGCTTTGGCACTTTATGCCCCTATTGGGCCCCCGCCCCGTCAAATTGCTAACAGCAATTTGAGGAGTGCCTGGAGCACGACGTGTCGTTGACCCGGTCATGGTCCATGATCAGACGGCGAGTCACCCATTAGTCGGCATCCGCATGTAATATCAACTTATCAAGCGTAGTGTGGGAATGTCTTAAGAGGTTGTGATATCCTGGAACGCAAGGGGCAATAGAGAGAACTAAGAATCTGAGTCTACTCATGTTAATTTGGAACTAAGTCAATCAAATAGAACAGAAAACGAGGTCAATTTCAGAAGTCAATTACTGAATGCAAATCTTCTGCAGCGCGCAAAGATATATTCACTAATTGAATGCTGGCATGGGAACTATCCAATTACTGGCTAGTACCTTTTGACGTTGGCTTCCAAAGAGATGAATTTGGTACCTAAATGATTATTAGATCTCACAGCTGCTAACGTTGCCAGTAAGAATCTAGGAATCCCGTCTCACAAAACAAGACATGTATATGAAACCTACACTATTAAAGATTCCCCCGATACCTGTTGATCATATCAAATAAACATCCGATATGTTCCTTCAAGTGAACAACGTAACTGCGTAGATACGATAGGTGATCAATAATTCGTCACAACATCGTCACACCCCGTATCGTCACTTATTTTATTGACTAGCTATGTGCCCCGTAGTTCAACCCGCCGATTTCGTATTTCGAAGGGTCAAGGCGGACTGCTGGGGTCGCTGGACTACTGTGACCCTGCAACGTAAAGGATTGAAGGGACAGGTGGTGGGAGGATTTTAGTGCTAGTCTCACAGTCGCTTTTGCTATTCCCTGGGCGGGAGGACAAGGGTTGAAGAGTAGACATTTGTTTCCATTGGGGGTATTATCGTGAATGAGTCTGACAGCCCAGTGTTCTTACGCTCCTGTGTTGACACAGTCCTACGTGAGCTTGGCACAACCCAAAAGCAGGTCTATAACCAGCAGTTGAGGCTAAGTGATGTTGATGATGAAGTTTCTCAAGACTTGAGCTATCTAAAATGTAGGTAAACATATTTTTTTCGAATACAACTTGAAGATACACAGATTTCTTTGATCAAACAAACAAACTCGTATATTAGCATAGATTAAATTAGTATCTATAGATAAATCTGTTTTCTAGAAAGTACAGAATATAAATAGCTATCAGAGAGATCGATCTTCATGGTGACTACATACTTGCCGAGACAATCCGAGACAGCCGAGTGCGAGATAGGAACGCTCGTCTACACTCGGTATTTCTCGTTTCGAGGAAGTCTCTCAATCATCCGGCTTCGAATTCAGGTTCGTCTTTAATCTACAAGAGACCCTGGTCACTTAAGGACTACAGGATATGAGTCAAGAATTAAGAAGTAGAATTCTCGAGGGTTAGTTTGGTTTTCTTTCGTTCGATTGACTTATTGTAAACAATCAATGGAGTGGAGTCATAGAAATGTGAGAAATTAACAAGAACTCGAGTCACCATGAATTTCTTGACTCTGGTAATGGTCTCGAACATGTAATGCGACAAACCTGTGATGCATTCAAACATTAAATCGAAAAAACAAATTGAAGAATTACTACTAGATATTCTCTTCATAATTTAGTCGAAACTGTATGATATAGGTTGAAATACGGAATAATCGATAGTTTCAAGACACACCGCCCGGCAAGTGTATCAGACACCTTTAGAAATCGATATGTTTCGGTTATCAAGTATATGCCTAAAAGATAAGAGGGGAATTTGCTATGATAAATGTTTTAATGGAGGTGTTGTTAAGAAAGGACATTGGATGATAAATAAATATGGAGTACCTACAGACATTCTGGTGTGGGTGGCTTGATAAATCGGTGTAGCAACATACACGTAATAAGAAATAAAGATTTTATCAATTATTGCATAGATATACTATACGGCATCATCATCATCATCACTGCCGTCACTAACTGAAAGAAAAGCATTTTCTAGGTATGATTATGTGTGTCAATTGGTGCCGTATTTGCAAATTATGCCAATGTCATACTCACGACACAAACATATTTTGTATGTTTTCTTTTTTGTAGAGTCTTTACAAGGGAATAATCTTTATAATGATGTTGACAGGGTAGCAACGTACAGTCAGAGCAATAACATGTAAACACTTTATTTTTTTTTATTTTTTTTAGCGTGGTAAAATCATCAAATGAGTCCTCCAACCCCGGGCAGGGCGGGAGGGACTGTCAGACTTTTACTGACTAAAATCCACGGTGTCCTTCAATAGCCCTTTCTGTTCCAGGGTCACGGTAAGGAAATAATCCCGCGACCCCGGCAGGCTTTGGCCCTCTGAGAGGGGGGCCCCGTCATTATGCTGACGCTCTTTGAGGCGCGCGCGCGTGGGACACAACGCGCCGTCGACCCGGGCATGGTCCTTGGTCGGGCAGCGAGTTGCCCTTTACTCGCTGCCCGCATGCCCGCGCCTACGGTGGCCGGAGATCATCTAGCGACGTCCGTCGCCGTGGGCGTCTACTACCGCGGATGGGGCGGAGGGAGGACTCTGTCCTCTCTCGCTCGCGGCCCGCCTCCTCCTTCACGAGCATTACTGCTTCGCAGAAGGAGGCGACCGCTTCCCACTCCGTCTCGCCCCGCAGCATGGCCGCGACCAATGCTGGGCGCGAGAGGTCTCCGCCTAAACATGTAAACACTTAACAAAATTCAAACGCAATTTACTCGTAAAATACTGTTTCTACTTTGAAATAAGACCTATTTCGTAATAGTATGGCTTCCAAAACATAAGTCAATGAAAAGGCAAAAGTTTAATCAATATGGTAGCAGAACATCGCTTTTGAACACTGTTTAGTGTATTACATACTATTGCTCGTGACTGTACACCATAATTTGTTTAAAAGAACACGATCGCATTGTAATGTTAATTTTTGGAAACGAACTAAATTGATATGTTGTGCATAATATGTAAAATATATTTCAGGTGCCATTCCCACAGGTGCCGTTTCAACAGGTGCCCAAAGTGGAATGCGTCAAATATTTTTTACACAACAATAGATGACCAAAAAATACACACGTACTACAGACAAACATCAGCCAGGTTTCGAAAATAAAAAGCACACAAAGCCTCACACGGGTAAGAGCCAGTCCACACGGCGCGTTGCGTCGTCGCAACGCAAATATTTTGACGCATAGCCGGCCACACAGGCGCTGCGTCGTCGCAGCGTTACTACGACGCAGTCTTAACGTTCGGTCGACGCAGCGGTGACGCACAGTTGCGGCAAGCCCTTTCCTGAATCAATGTAATGAAGTAATCCATATCAATTTCTTCAATGGTACTCATTTTACCCTGCAAATAAAACTGAATACAAAAGTACGTAGGTAAAAAATGAAATGAGCTTGCGTGTATCCTCCCTATCAACGCACAAGCAACTGAGCGCTGCCTCTCCGTCGCCGCAATGAGTACACCCCCTCCCGCTTCGTCTCGGGGGCTGCTGTCCGTCATGTGTGCGTTGCGACGACGCAGCGCGCCGTGTGAATACCTTGGTTATTTGTATGTAAAACAACGCAACGGCAGCGCTGCGTCGACGCAACGCTGACGCAACGCGCCGTGTGGACTCTCGCTAGGATTCAACAGATTAAAATAAACTGATATTTAAAACATGCGGTCTCTGGCATTTATTTAGCCTCCGCGCCATATAGGTCAAACCTTATCCCACTCAAAGTGATTGAGAATAAACGTACAAAGGTATATTTTACACAGCTTTATGTCGCTTGTACATTCACGATTTTTTTTACAGTGGAATAATTACGATTGGTTCGGTGTCCAAAATACAAATTAGTAACGGTTTTTTTTTGAAAGTACGATGCGTTTGCTCTTCACCTTAGTCTAGGTCATGGGTGACAAAGACAAGGTAGACGATGGAGCGAGCTTACCCAGAAGAAGCCTGTTCACTCTAACTTTGAAGAAATTAGGGTTGTATGCGTTCGGAAACACAGACACAGGAGTTCAACTCATGAAAATTGTAAAAAATTGGCGTCAGCTCGTCGTTTACAACGTGTAACATTTTTTTTTTTCATTTAAAATTAGAAATTGATCGGGCCCATCAGTATGAAAAACTATTTTTTTTTTTCCAAAAGTTTTAGAACAAACATTGTTCAGTAACATGGGCTGAGTGAGTTACCCTACGAGAGGTTTTGCGCATTTACCGTTACACGTTGTATAATACGTATGGTGTACAAACAGCCTTATACCTTTTTGAAACCGCTTCCAATCACCTGAGTGATGTGCGTAGGAAGTTGTTAGGATTAGTTGTCGGTGTGGTCGTCCCGGATTACATTACAGCGCTGTTAAACGTGGGTAGTCTGTGATTGGACCATGCGGAAGGTGGTTAAAACGCCGCTTGATTGGCGGTTGTTCCGTTAATTGGTTGTGGTTGGTAAAAATATGGGATGTGTTTGGTAGATAATTTTAATTATCACCCTATTACTGCCTTTCAGCACTCAGCATCATCATCATCAGCCTATAATGTTCCCACTGCTGGGACACAGGCCTCCTCTCTTGTGAGAGGGAGTGGGCCATAATCCACCACGCAGGCCCAGTGCGGGTTGACAGATGTCACATGTCTTCGAATTTTTGGTTCAGAGACATGCCGGTTTCCTCACGATGTTTTCCTTCACCGTTTTGAGAGCAGTGGTGATGAAATAAATTACACAAAGTAATGCGCTTGGCGGGGTTCGAACCCACGACCTACAACTCGTAAGTCGGGACCGATACCACTGGGCCACCACTGCTGCCTTTCAGCACGGCGAAGGTCTATTCTCATACATTATTTTAGCATTGATCAGCAAACTTTTAAATTGAGAAATAAAAATTATATTTATTAACAGTCCAGTTAAGTTAGATTTTTGTGGACCTCTAGTTTTTTTTCCTTAGCCTGTACTGTCCCATGGCTGGAACTTCCTCTTATTAATTCCATGGCACTTTTCAAGAGCTATATAGGTACGTCTAGGTTTTGACGCCACCTTTTTCTGGTCCTCTAAGGTTCAGACTTTATTTTAGTTTAGAGTCTAAGCTAAAGTAAAGTCGTCTGGCTTTATCATTTACACATTATTTGTCCTTAAGACAGTATAAAGATAAATACACACGGGAGCAAAAATATGGAATCATTTCTCCGATTCCGTGCGATCTTGAGTACATAATCTACACTCGGCGTCACAAAAATCGCACCTCTTCGAAAATAAGTTTAAAACATGTCCCGCCAGTAACGAATACATTAAACCCAATTAATATTGGTATCAATTGAAAGTATGCTTAACGACCTTTAAATTAACAACAGTTAGAATCCCTAAACACAACAGGTTTCATTAGCACGTAACGTTAAAAAAAATGTTGTCAAAATACGCATTGCAAGGGCCACTAATTGCACCTCCCTACAAGGGTATAAAACGGGCGACCCGGGTTAAATGTGGGTCATTCGCTATTCAACCTTTGAAGTGAACACACGTGAACAGCTACAGCAAGAAAAATACCCCAGTAGATGGATACCACTGCAGATGAAGCCGCTCAAGTCATTGCACTACTGCAATCAGGGATGCGGCAATGTGATGTTGCTCGGCAACTGAACTTGAGTCGTTTTGCCGTTCGACGAGTGTTCCAACGCTTCCAAGAGACTGGTGGCTATATCCGAAGACGTGGATCTGGAAGACAACGGTGCACATCGGAAAGAGACGATCGCTTCATTGTTTCGACGTCTTTACGTAATCGGTTCTCCAATGCTGTTGAGCTGCAACAACAACTGCTATCAGCTCGCAGAACTTCTGTAAGCGTCTCCACGATTAGAAGAAGAATGCGGGAGAAGAAAATTTCAGCTCATAGGGCTGCTACAGGGCCAAAATTGACTGCACAGCATAGGAGAGACCGGTTGCAATTTGCCCGTGACCATGTGGATTGGACAATAGACCAATGGAGGGCTGTGCTCTTCTCGGATGAGACGAGGGTGTGTCTTTTCTGCAACGACAGGCGTCGAAGAGTGTATAGGAGGCAAGGTGAACGATTCGCACAAGCCTGTATTCAAGAGACAGTGGAATACGGGGGTGGCTCGTGCATGTTCTGGGGCGGCATGTCAATCGACGGTAAAACGAACCTTGTGTGTGTTTCTCGGACTGGAAGTGCTCGCGGGCAAGGGTCGCTGACTGCTGCTCGGTACATAACAGAGATCTTAGAGGAGCAGGTTGTCCCTTATGCGGGTTTTGTTGGCAGTGGGTTCACGTTAATGCACGATAACGCCCGCTGTCACACCGCTTTAATTGTAAGAGACTACCCGCAAGAAGTTGGAATCCCTGTTATGCGCTGGCCGGCGCGAAGTCCAGACCTAAACCCAATTGAGCACCTTTGGGATGAACTGAAACGGCGAGTACGGGCACGTGATCCTGCCCCTACCACTCTCCAAGACCTCCAAGATGCCGTCGTTGCAGAATGGGACAACATTCCTCAAGAGACTGTTGTCACATTAATTAGGTCCATGAGAGAACGCATGGAAGCAGTCATCAGGGCTAGGGGGGGTAACACTAGGTTTTAAGTTGTTTTTAAGGACTTTGTTGTAATTTTTGCTGATAAAATAAAATTTAACTTTTTAATCATTTGCATTAGCTTGCTTTTTTTTATTCCCTGGTAAACAAAAAACCAAATCCATTGATTTATACTGAAATTTAAATTAATTGCCTTTCCAATGATACCTTATAGTCATATGTCTACCATTGATTAATAGGTTTAAAATGACTTTGAAGGGAATTCTTAAAGTGGTGCGATTTTTGTGACGCCGAGTGTAGTTAAAGATAATAAAATGATACAATTTTAAAGGTTTAATTGCTAACTTTTAAATTGATGCCAAATTAATTAAAATCACGAGATTATTTAAGGATTAACACCGAATCAATTCCAAATGATTTCATACTTTTGCTCCCTAAGTCCCTAGTGTAGACTCGTATTGTCATGCATGATAAAAGCCAATCAGTATCTAAAAGAATAAATAAAAATAAGACAGCCATAATATTAGTTACGACAACAAAAACAGACAGACATTGTTTACTAATATCTCCATGTTATCGATATCTGCCGGACAACACTAGCTCAGTTAATTCCAAACAACGGATACGCTAGTGACGTAATCAATACTCGCGATTATGTCGATAACGATTATTGATTAATAACGATTATTATTATTATTGCAAAACAAAATAGAAAATAGTACACATACAAGTAGCATTTAATCCATTGAATTATTTGTATGCGTAATAGTAACTCGAGTGAAGCATGAAGGAAGTGTGAAATTAGAAATGTATGACTCACTGTAGAGTTGTTGTTATTTAACAACAATGCATTTAATAAGCTTGATTTAGGACCTGTTCTTTGATTAGTAATTAAATAAACTATTATTTAAAATATTTTATTTTAAACTAATTTCTTTATTTAACTTACTGATCAAACAACTAGTCCTGTGTTTTCTTGGTCTAGAAAGAGATCTACAAACGAGTTAAATTAATGAATCAAACTTATAAAACTACACCCCACATTTTTTTATCATCGTGATAGAATCATCAAATGAGTACTCCCCAACCAGGGCGGGACGGAAGGGACTGTTAGACTTGTACTGACTAAAATCCACGGTGATCCTTCAATAGCCCCATACGTTCCAGGGTCACGGTATCTAATGAGCGATCTCATTGTTCTTCTCATTTTGTATTCCTGCGAACTACACCCCACATTATGTCTATTTTAATCGCGTGACATCAACGCTTCTAAGGGACCATAGACTAAGGTAAAATATACTTTTATCCAGACCCCAGTTCCCTGGAGGAGCCACAGACAGAAACTTCGTAAAAATACGTAGTTTTTTTACGAAAAAAAGGAAATAAACAAGGGACTGCTCCATTTATGTCCCCGGGTAGGAAGGTAATGAATTAGGTTAGTAAGGAATTTTATTGTTGACAGTGTTTTACGGTCAGGTATGTTTTATACCAAGATGGCTGACGGAGGAAAAGAGTGGTCCAGTTTTCATTCGGACTCGGACTAGTAGTAATGTACAGGCTATTTATTCACAACCAGTCTAACTAGATGCAGCTGAATATCAGTATTTTACATGGAGCGCCTATCTGACTTACAGAACCCAGTAACCGAGTATCCGAATTCCTTAGCTGCTGTGTCCACAACCATGGATATTGCAAAGAGGTTATTTTTTGGAGTCCCGTACCCAAAGGGTAAAACTTCACTGTCCGTTTCTTTGTCTATCCGTCAGTCACCGGGCTGTATCTCATGAACTGTGATAGTGACATAGGTAGTTGAAATTTATACAGCTGATTCAATGTGTTTCTGTTGAAGCTAAACAAAACATACTAAAAAACAGAATAAAATATATTTAACCTCTCGGACCCCAATGCGCCCCAATGGCACAATTTTGTGCCACCAAACCCCGACCGATTTTAAACTGTATTTTTGGAAAAATAAGTCTTAAAATCGGTCAGAGATTTTTGGCAAAAATTTTTTCGCGGGGCTCGAGAGGTTAAGGGGGTTCCCATACAAGAGACATTTTTATTTTAGAGATTTTTATAAATATTGGTTCGACTCGCACTTCGCCAGTTTTTTACAATTAGTAAAGGAACATGAGTTTGAAATATTTTAAATAGAATAGGGTTTAAAGTTTTGCCGATGGAAAACCATTTGAAACAGCAAATGATCCTTAATTATACTTGATCAAATAAGTCAGTTCAACTAAAAATGATTATGACGTGACGTCACAAACAAATCTATTATAAGAATGAGCGTTTTTCCATTAGCCGGCACGGCACCGGCAACGGCGACGGCGCCGGCGCCATGCCGGTGCAATGTATGAACGCCGGGCCGGCGGGCGCCGGCGCCGGTAAGTGGAAAAACGAGCCATAGATTTTCATACATTTTTGCTTCCCCGGCACCGGCACGGCGCCGTCGCCGTCGCCGGTGCCGGTGCCGTGCCGTCTAATGGAAAAACGCCCATTCAGTTCAACATTAATTAATTACACACCTAGTAACTGTAAACCGGTTACACGATTATCTAAACAGATCAAGGCTATGTTTTCGTGTCAATCATAATATCATTATTAAATCCGTAATAAAGCAACTATCTAGGTACTGGTATATTTAGTTTGCATAATTATGGTTGCTATTATAAAGAAACAGGTTGTCGACGGAAGAATCGTCAAAATGACAAATGTAGAAAGATTTCTATCGTCCTAGACATGATGATTAGAATGTAGAAAAGATCTTGTATGATGATCAATAGACAATGTAAGAAACATTGCCTATTTATTAATTTGTTTCGAGCCATATTCAGGCAAATAAAATGTTGAATTTTGTAGATAACTTTTCTTGGTAGAAAAGGGTTAGAATTGAACAACATAAATAAAAACTCTTAACAATACAAATACTTTTTTTTCCGTGGTAAAATCATCAAATAAGTCCTCCCTCCCAGGGCAGGGTGGGAGGGACTGTCAGGCTCGTACTGACTAAAATCCACGGTGTCCTTCAATAGCCCTTTACGTTCCAGGGTCACGGTAATTGGATAAGTCCCGCGACCATCAATACAAATACTTGAGGAAAACAAGTTGTATTCATTATTACATAAGTTACAACAAACGATTGTGTACTTAATTTATCTGAGTGATTAATTTCTACTTAATTAGTTAAAAACAAGTGTTATCAGGTACTTATTTACGGATAATGTTCCGTTAATGGCTCTCAATATGCGAGTGAATTGTAATCACATTCGATAAAGAAATAGTTTTTTTTTTTTAATTACTTCTGTGATATAATTATACAACATGTAACATAATTAACGCACATCCTGAAATTAGTTTGTTCAGAATCGTTTACTGAATCGATTTCTATCATTTTTAATATACTTAGGTATTTTTTTTTTTTTCCAAAAATAATTAAAACTACGGAAATTCCCCCTAGACCTCTGTACAGTCAAAACAAACTAAGATAGACCGTAAATCAAGGCAACAAGACTTAAAAGTGCAATTTTATTTGTTTTAATACAAATTCCGTCATTCAATACAAAAAAAAAGAAAAATAAACCATACTGCAAAATAACTAATTTAGTTAAATAACAATGCATTTACATGTTAAATTAAAAATTGAATATATGTATTGTGATTATAACATAATATTCTAATTGGGGTGTCTGAGGGTGTGCGTTAATTACGTTACATGTTGTATAATAAAAATGAAATATTTGTTGCCTCAAATAAGAACTAAATACAATAATAAACACTACATTTTTATACAAAATTGAGCAGTGCGTTAGCACCAAGCTATGACACATCACATGCATTTTGCTGACCTCGAAATTCGTGACGACCATGATAATTATGTATTATCAATTTCAAATTGATATTTTAATTGGTTAATAAACATGATAAGAATAACAATTAAGGATATTATTTCGATAACAAGTTTATATTTTATTTAATTACGCGCATTTTATTAAATAATTTGTCATGATGAGATCTACAATTTTAGACTGAACTTTATTACCTCGTATTTCCCAAAAGCTGGATGGATTGCGATATTTAAGGTATCGGTATATTGGTCTTAAAAATCTAAGTCTTTTTAAATGTTTTTTTTTCATATGGAAGATTTACAGCTTCTAAATTTAGCTTTAGCAGGGCAATTATGTTTTTATTACCTACCAAGTATTTTTTGCATAAAATAAATAGGTATATGACGTCTTTAAGCTTATAATTTATTTGAGTTACACCTCTAAATTAATACAGGTTTTTTTTTTATTCATAGAACCGTCAGTTTTTTCTATAATTTTTCATAGATAGAATGTCAGATAAAATCTAGTGTTAAATGTAATAATATGTAAAATGATCTTACTACCAATTACCATTATAATATCCGTAAGATTTTGAGGATGGAGGAGGATGGGTAAAACAAAAGTTGGATTTAGAAAATAAATTCCTTAGGGTGGTGAATTCATACCGTGACGGAATCTGCGCGCACATTAAAAAAAGTGGGTCCAAATCCAGCTTGATTTACTACACGAAAAGATACACATTACTAGTATCACCGTGTCTTGTCGCGTCGCGTTGCGTCTCGATGTGTACTACTAACCTTATGCAAAGTTAAATACGGGTTGGTAAGAAAGTTCGTAGTTTTTACCGATGAGAAAACCTTGAGCAAACAGCTTGTATAAATATTATTTTATTCTATTCTACATTAATATACGTATAAAAGTTTTGTGAACCTAAGGAATCGTTAAGTATGAACAAAGAAAACAGAGTTTTATTTGCTGAAATATCATTTCAGAAGAAATTGTGTTACTGAAATGTGGCCCTGATTGTTATCACAAAATCAACAATTTATAATGTAACCTATTTACATGTTTGTCATGATATACATAATATAAATGTGTAAATGTGCACTGTACATAACACATATTATACATTACTTTGCTCTTATAACATCCATAGATATCAGCTGATGCATTATGTTTTTATATTACACTAGCTTCCGCCCGCGGCTTCGCCCGCGTGGTGTTTTGATAGCCTATGTTCTTTCTCAGGGTCTAAAGATTGTCTGTGCCAAATTTCATCAAAATCGGTTGAGAGGTTTAAGCGGGAAAGCGTAACAGACAGACAGACAGACAGAGTTACTTTCGCATTTATAATATTAGTTTGGATGGACTAGCTGTTGCCAGCGACTTTGCCCTGCAACAACTCGAAAATTATCCCACAGGCTCATAAAATCGGAATAAAAACTATTTTATGTGCTAATCCAGGTTATAGACTATCTGTGTACCAAATTTCATCCAAATCCGTTCAGCAGTTTTTGCATGAAACAGTAACAAACATTCACGTTTGTAATATTATTAGAATTGGATTTATAACTCTCTCTTTCTCTCTGTGTGACTTGAATCATCACGTACTTTAAGGTAAAAGTATTTACTAAAGTATATTTATAATAAATATACACAATGTATTTAATTAATAAATGAATACACGTACTGAGAATTTGTATGAGTATATTGTTAAGTCCTAGGTACAATGGTGTAATTTTCCTCGAAACAAAATATATGAGTGGACATCGTCATTGGACAAATGGACACTCTCCCTATCGCGTCAATCACTTCTCTAGAATTTACTTTTAGTAACACCTCTAATATACGAAAGTTTAAGAGGATGGATAAATGTTTGTTACTCTTTCACATAAATCATCCATACATACATCTTCAATCAATGCTCACAAACTTTTGCATAATAATATTAAGATAGTAGTAAGATTTAATTTACTAAAAATAATACAATATTCAATTTATTAAAAGTAAAGATGCATAATTAATAGCATCAATTAATTTTGCCTCACCACAGAATCTGATGGTTTTGATATTGCCTTCGTGAGACAAATTAAGTAGAAAGTAATTAATAATTACTGGTCGCAATTAGCGCTGTTTTTGATCGTTATGAGTACTATAATAAACAGGTTTATTGAATGGCGTAATGTTATTCGTATATTACATAGCCTTTATAGGCAGGCACGTGAAAGTGACCGTGGTTCATTAAATAACGAAATGAAAGAAAAAGGACAAGCGGTTCTTCTTAATTCGAGACGTAACGTGCGATTCCCGACACCCAGCGTCTCCCGGTGGCTAGGGCATGATAAGGAGGAGGTTTGTCTCCCAGCATTCGTTTCGCTTGCTTTACTGCTTCCAATGCCCTCATCGCTCCGTATTATGGTCTAACTTTGACTATTTAGCCTGGCTAACTACTGCCATTCTATTTTCAAAATAACGATATTAAGACACGAAAACTAACTGGCATCAATACAAGCAGCTTTTGTTTGAGATAAAATCTTCAAAACCGTCACTTTTCCAAGATATAAACCATCAAAGTTAGAATATAGCGGAACAAAAACCATCCAAACCCTTTGGCTTATGTTTGAGACAACAACCACAACCAATGATAAAAGCACCAATTTCCGAGAAATAATCAGATTTTTGTGGAACTCAAACGATAGCCTCTTCAAAGGTTTTGAGAGGCTGTCAAAGTCAAAGCTCTGAATAAAATGCTACCCTTATTACGGTTATTATAAATGCGAAAGTCTGTACAGACAAGGAGAATTATTTACAGAGGCAGACAGCTGTCTGATTCCTTTGTACGCTGAACCGATTTGAAAAGCTTAAAGATCAGATTAGACCTGGTGGTTTACCATGACGTCTTAAAGCGTGATTTTTAGGCTGTGGGAAAGAGATGGCGCTAGACGACTTGTATGGCTCTGTCTCTTTTCCACAGCCTAAACTAGATCGCGTTAAGAGCTCGTGGTAAGGCCTCTGGTTTGGTTTTAAGATTACATTGATTTGCGGGATTGTTAGAAAGGGTTAGTTATACCAACCGGGTGACGTTTTGTGATTTTTAGAAGCGTGTCTTCGTCTATTTTTTTTTTGTAATATACCCTGTTCTTCAATAGGCTATGTTTTAGTTAATAAGAGGCTGAAATGACACTATCTTCCGCTTTCCGCAGAGCAGGAGAAGTTATTTGTAAACTTGACCCACATTCCTAAAATGACAAATAATTTTTATCGCGGTAGTCTGACAGTACAGTTGTATGTTGTAAATATAGTCCAATTTTATTAAGTATCAGAATGCCAATGATACCAATAATACCAGTCTCATTTTAAGCCCAATAGGCTCCATATTAACCCAATAACAAAGAAAACTAAGTCATCTCGATAGACTTCAAAGAAGGCCTCACAGCTTCAGTAAGAAACCTTGGGCCTTGATGTTTATTCAATAAGCATGCCCGTTGCCAACATCCGTGCTGCCATAACCAAATTTGAAATTACAAGTTAAGACGAAGCAAGAATAACTTATAAAAATGTTGTAAATGAAGGGACTGGGTCCTAAAGTAAAGCTGCAAGTTTGTCACCCGTTGGTGATGATGACACGTGAAACTTGTGACCCTGAATGCACCTTGAAGCGTCTAGCCTTCGTAAAAATCACTTCTCATTTCATTACTTCTAAAAATAATTCAACAATATTGTGATCGCAAAATTATCCTTACAACCTTTAAAGTGTATTTACTTTGTTGCGATTGGATTTATAATATAGCGTACGACGCCAGCTGAGCAGGTCAACCTACCCCAATCTGTCAAATTTTATCAATCGAACATTAACCTTCCACTGTTGTGATAAGGTAGAAAATCTATTATAGAAATTAGACAGATTAAGGTAGGTTGATGTGCTGGCGATGGCGTCTGTACATCAACAAGTTATGTAGATTCGACCTGAAAATCAATCGGTGTGGAATGTCCTTATCCGTCAATATGTTTTATTTATGCTTTTATATACAGACAAGGCTAGCAATGTAGGCAAGGGAAACTTCTAGGACAAAATAAACATCTGGTAAAATTGTCTTTAGTGTACACAGGTTTTTTTTTCAAATAATGCTAATTTTATGAGAATATTTTTAATTTCACTGTTGTTTTTTATTCAGAAGATTCATCTGATTCAAAATACTCGTATGTAAACAGATTTTTATTTTTGAGTTGAGTACTTAATATGATTTTTTTCTACTTCATTTCTCTTTAATGCCTTTGTCAAACTGACAGACGAACCGAATGCGTGGCGTAGCGTTTTTGTTTGTAATGTATGGAATTGTTTGAAGCCACATACACTATCGGACCGCTTTCGCTTTTTTATATGACAGGATTCGGTTCGGTTCGCTATCGCCTGTCTGTTTGACAAAGGTTTAATTGTTACAACGATCTATCTGATCTAGTTTACATTTAGATCGAATGTCTGAATCGGCTACGGGCGACCCTATACCTCCTACTTTCTGCTTAGCTTGCCGCAAGGCCCGTGTGGGGCTGGGCAGGCTTGTGCCAGGCTAGCAATCGCCACCTCGTCTAAATGGCCAGTCATCAGCGTCTTGCATTGCCATATTGTCACGATACTAACGTAGAGCATCCATTCAGTAGTCCACCTTCGCCCATCGTGATCGGAATGCCAAATAGCGCACAGTATTTCCTCTTCCCTACTTGGTGCAGACACTAAACAAACCTTCCAGTTTAAAATAACGGTTCATAGTTTTGAACGTTTACTATACTACATATATGTATAAGGTTGCACAGGAATTGGAAACTAGGTTAGTTAAGTTTTCTTTCGAACTGGGTTTTCCCTGCTCGTTCTATAATACAAATTGTGAAAAGAAATAAAATTGTGTCCTTCGATTTTTATTTATTTAATTAAATTGTATGCTATGGCGGGTTGTGTAAACTAAAGATGAGAAAATTAATGATTAAATAACCATGAAGAGTATCTATTCACTAAAGTGTACCTAACAGGAGAATTATGATGACTTTGTAGAATTAAGGGGTTTACCAATGGTCGCGAGGCTACCTAAACAGGGTACCGAAAAAAAAAACTGGCTTATGGCTTTACCCGAGCGCGATCCGTTCCGGCCGGCGCGGGCGGCGGCGATCCGATCTGAACCTATGCGATCTCTGTAAAAGCAGAACGCGATGCGATCCGACTGCTGTGAGAAAGCATAATATTATAATGGACATCCATAGGTTACAGAGATCGCATGCGATCAGATCGTATCGCCGGAACGGATCGCGTTCTGTCAGTAAAGGTCTTTACCAACTCGTACTTATGTAAAAGAAGTAAGCTGCTATTTTCGGCAAATACTAGGTATTGATTTAGCTGTTTTTTACGATACTAATCGATAAAATATGTAGCTGTAGACAGCCAATCCTTTAAAAAACATACAACAACAAAATACAAGCCCCGTACTAGATATCTGTGATAAGTGCGAATACTTTCAACAAAAATATGTCCTCGATTGATAAAGATTTTTCACAAAAAATGTATCGACTGATATTGCAATAACGAATGTCGGAATCTATGAAAACGTTCGTTATGGAAACTGTTTTCTTTTTTGCTAGGTTATTAAGCAATGAAGTTTTCTTAATTGGTTTCGTTTCATAACAAATACAATGAACATTTTCAAAAACGCAATGTACCATTAATCACAATTATTAATACTTAATAAAATGTAATTTATTTTTATCTGCTCCACCGATGATAAGTTTTTTTTTTTTTATTATAATATATATTAGTACTACGCACATAATGCTTCAAAACAGAGATGTTTATGACAAAAGAAAAGCTGCGGGCAAATGCTAGTTTCCATTAGAACTGTGGAATTTAAAAACCGGTTTCCGTTCAATGAAACAAATGAACGTTAAATACGTTCTTTACGAAGCATGAACTTCAATTTAACGAAATCATAGTTAATTGTTTTAACAGAACAATGGTGATTCTTTACGATTATTTCATACTAGAGGTGTGATCACATGTTGCCATAAGTACTTTTAATAGTGTTTTAAATTTTTCTATGCATGATGTACTCACAACCGGCGTGCTTGTCAGACGACATATCACTGCGAAACTACTCGTTTCTATGTATTTCTTGTTTTTCTTCCTTTCCTAGCTAGCGACACGTCGGCGTCGTACGACTAAACGACATATGATCGCAGACGTGTCGTCCGACCGCAGATCGGTAGTGTTCCACCAACAATGGCCGTCTTACTACTAAAAAGTTAAACATCGGATGAACACTTGTCTAAAAAAACTGTCAACTCCAAAACGGCATTTGACATTGATATAAGGGTCATTTTGCAGTTACTCTTTATTTAGACAAGACAGTGTTTAACTTTTTGTAGTTTGTAGACGGTTACAAAGACACGGGAACTTACACGGATGTACAAAGGTAACTGTTTTTAGCGGTCGGCTACTAAGGTGACGTTTTGTAGTTTCTGTCTACCCAATGGAGATAGGAGTGAGTGTATGTGTGTGTGGTGGTTGAATCACAACGTGAATCATTCAGAATAACACCCGATATACGTCTGTTAAACGACTACTACAACAGCAAACACTTGAAAACGAAAACAAAGTTATTAGTTAATCGATTTTGATCCTAAATTCCAGGACATAAGACTTAGTTTCCTATGACAGTGTGTGCGTGCGATTTGAAGTGCGCATGCGACGAAGGAACATACGCGTATGTTTATTATTGTGAACGAAAACAATGCAATTAAAACACCGGCTGAGTGATAATTACTTGTTGTTAGACGTCCCATGTAGTTTTAATCACGAGCTTTGTTTTAAAATGGGATATTTACTATGTTTATTAATTTATACCATTCCCACTTTAAAAAGTTACTTTTTCTCACTGAAAACAGTGAGTAAAAAGCTCTTTTTCTCACTGTTTTGTTGTTTGAATTTAGAACACATTGCTGAGGTCCACCCCCGTCAGCCCCCGTGTTGTTAGGATAATGTTACTCTTAATTTAAATCATTGTTTCGAGTTTAATGTCAATTTGTTGGCGCAGTGACCGAGCGATTGGACTACTTCGTCGCGTGCAGTGGGTTCGATTCCCGCACGGAGCAAATTTTCGTATGATCTACAGTTATTTGTTTCGGATCTGGGTGTTTGTGTATGTGAATTTAGATGTTTGTAAACGCACCTTTGTCTTTTTTTTCTTCGTTAAATACCTATCTATTATCGCTTAATTATTATTTTTCTTGTGGTCATGGTATAAAGTATCTTATGTAACTCGTGAATAAAACGGATTTAAATCGAGGGCCTGAATCACTCGCGTCGCTCAGGATTTAAATACTTGAA
The DNA here is from genome assembly GCA_954870645.1 of Agrotis clavis. Classification (NCBI taxonomy): domain Eukaryota; kingdom Metazoa; phylum Arthropoda; class Insecta; order Lepidoptera; family Noctuidae; genus Agrotis; species Agrotis clavis. The sequence goes on from OX940925.1 coordinate 17,812,388, forward strand.
TCACTCGCTTCGCTCGTGATTCAATCATCATGAATCACTCCCTGCGGTCGTGATTCAGTCATTAAAATCCTTTGCTTGCTCTTGATTCATATATATGGCCCTCGCTTTAAATCCGCTCTTTATTCACTCGTTGCATAATGTACTATTATACCATTCCCACTTTAAAAAGTTACTTTTTCTCACTGAAAACAGTGAGTAAAAAGCTCTTTTTCTCACTGTTTTGTTGTTTGAATTTAGAACACATTGCTGCGGTCCGCCCCCGTCAGCCCTCGTGTTGTTAGGATAATGTTACTCTTAATTTAAATCATTTAGTGACCGAGCGATTGGAGTACTTCGTCGCGTGCAGTGGGTTCGATTCCCGCACAGAGCAAATATTCGTATGATCTATACAATTATTTGTTTCGGGTCTGGGTGTTTGTGTATGTGAATTTAGATGTTTGTAAACACACGTTTGTCTTTTTTTTTTCTTCGTTAAATATCTAATTATCGCTTGATTATTATTTTTCTCGTGGTCATGGTATAAAGTATCGTATGCAACTCGTGAATAAAACGGATTTAAATCGAGGGCCTGAATCACTCGCGTCGCTCAGGATTTAAATACTTGAATCACTCGCTTCGCTCGTGACATGACTGAATCACTCCCTGCGGTCGTGATTCAGTCATTAAAATCCTTCGCTTGCTCTTGATTCATATATGTATAAGGCCCTCGCTTTAAATCCGCTCTTTATTCACTAGTTGCATAATGTACTATTTTTTGAGTTTCCGATATTTCGGCGGTGTTGTAAGCGCCATGATCACAGGGGGCCCCATATTTCATATTTTCCACTATATTAATGTAATTTTAAGAGAAACGAAAATTTTATCAGCCTAGGGTATCATATGAACAGTCACATGTGGTGAAGTTACGAGAGTGATTTTACGAGCATTTATTACCGGTTTACCATTTCCATGTTCGATTTTTAAAGTAAATTATAGTGTTAGTTACTATGTAAGTTTAAAAATATGGTTTTGATGGTTGGTTTTGCATAACTTGAAGGTGGCAAATTATTAACAGGCCAGTAAAGCCACGGGCGAATACTAGTTCAATATTATATAATTATCTATACTGATATCATAAAGCTAAAGAGTTTTTTGTTTAAACGCGCTAATCTCAGGAACTACTGGTTCGAGTTAAAAAATATTGTTGTGTTGGATAGTTTATTTATCGAGGAAGGCTATAGGCTATATAATATCACGCTATGACCAAAAGGAGCTGAGCAGCGGAGGTGAAACCGCGGGGAACAGCTAGTGTTCTTATAATTGCTTTTGATACATTTTGATGTCATAAACTAAACTAAATATTTAGTAACTTCCAGTCGAGATCGATGGGTCATTTAGACCCTATAGCCTGCTCTACACTACTCGCGAAGTTGCCTCGACGAAGTACTCGTCGAAGTTGATCGAAGTCCCGAAGTATGTGACTACACTACTCGCGAAGTTGCCTGTGTCATCATTGTGCCCTTTGACTCGGTCGCAAAAACCGACAACAAATGGAAGTCGCCCGAAGCGAGCCGAAGTTGCACGAAGCGAAGCGAAGTGCAACTTCGGCTGACCAGACGATGGACTGTCAGACTTGTACAAATAGCCCTTTATGTTCCGGGGTCACGGTGATGGAATAAGTCCCGCGACCAAGTAATTTAGAACTAGATACAAAGTTGAAAGTTCTTTTAAAAAGATCACTTAAAAATGGTCGGTGTTTTATAAAAAATCAACCGCATATAATTTGTCGCTACAAAGGACTAGCAATAAAAGTGCACCAAAATCTTCACAATGTCAAATCAGTGGTTTTATCAACCTATCCTAACTGATTATACGTCTTAATTACCAAAGGGAGATTTTATATCTGTTTCTCTTGCATAAGGGTCAGTTGTTTGATCAATGGTTAAACTAACCATTGTTAAAATCCCATTTATATTAAGAAATGGTTAAAAAATGTCCTCTCTATGAGAGAAATTGGAAAATCCACCATCAGAGCCCAGCTCGGGTTGCGTTGGCAGATGTCACATGTATTCAAATATTGCAGTGCCGGTTTCCCCACGATTTGTCATGTTAAGCAATCGTTTAATAATTAAACATGACCTTTTATAATTCAATTTAATTGGCGTCAAGTATTTCACGAAATGAATATAAATATAATTAGATCTAACGGCGCTTAAAATAAATTTTAATTAGAACGTTTAAATGTAATCTATTGGAGACTTTCATTATCTTTTTACTTACTGAAGAATCTTTTCAATTTTTCAGAGCAGAGAATTATCTGAAGGCAAGTTTTTCAGTGATAGATAATTTCATGCTAGATTGGGCACGAGTTGAATGCTTTGGCAAAGAATAAGAATAATTTATTTGCATAAAATACAGGTACTACCAGTTGTTATAATTGGTGGTTTAGGCACAAATCATATTTTGCCTGTTTAGGGCATGCAAATTTCACATTATTTTTAAGGTACTTACACTTACATCTTAATATATACTACTCAAAACAAAAAGGGCCACCTGATTTTTATCGATTTATTAAATAATATTTAAATGTTATTAGTTATAATGACTTTATCTGATTAGTATTAACGATTTTAGATGGAAATACACAAAAATTAAGTTTGTATTCCAATAAACCGTTAAAATAAACGAATTTGAATGAAAAGTGAGGAATTGCAGAAATGTATCAAGTTACATAAAACGTAAAAAAATATATAAATCTCGTGTCACAATGTTTGTCCTCAATGGACTCCTAAACCACTTAACCGATTATAATAAAATTCGCACACCATGTGCAGTTCGATCCAACTTGAGAGATAGGATAGTTTAAATCTCAAATTATAGTCGCAATTTTAATAATATTATAAAGATTGCACCCGTGCGGAGCCGGGGCGGGTCGCTAGTAATGTTATAAAATTAAGAGTTACAATAAGGTGTTCTTAGGCTAATGTTGAGATTCTTAAAGTAAGTACAATACAATTTCATTAAAAAGATTAAGTTAATTTAATTTAATTGGTAGTTTAATGTTTTTGATATGTTTAACTACTTTTATTATGTATTACTAGCTGTCCTATTGGTAATAGCGTGATCTAAATTGGATTCGCGTAGTGGATCTCGCAGAGAAGAGACCTGTGTCCCACCAGCAGTTAAAGTCTACATGTATATAATATTATACAGATATCGACATCAAACAAGCTTCAATCCCAATGATAACTCAATAAAACTATCAAGCAAAAACAGAAAATATCAAAGAAAATATATTTACGTCGCAATTTCCCTGGGAAATTGTACAAGATGATAGTTTCTATTGATACTAAAAATAGCGCTACGACACCCACTCTCTGAAGCTCAGGGCCTTATTCAGGTCATTAAAATTAGGTTGAGTTTGATCCCACCCACCCACGTACCTATTTATTTATACATTTTTACTTATTTCTTTCTTTCTGTGTTAAGCTTGTGATTTATCCTTACTAATCATACTATTCTACTAATCCAACTGATATTATAAAAGTGAAAGTATATTGGATGTTTGTTACTCTTTCACGCAAAAACCACTGAACGGATTTGGATGAAATTTGGTACACAGATAGTTTATAACCTTGCAAAACTAACTACTACTTGCATTCAATTTAAAAAATAATTTCAAATTACATAAAGTTCAGTTTTTCATCAGTTTCTGAGATGGCTCTTATCGCTGCAAATCTCGATATCGCACAAAAATTGCTAATTCATGGGGATAATCTCAAATAAGAACAAAAGCGAGGTCATCGTAAAGTAAATGTTACGCAACATAATATGAATATCTCATAACTCTAAGTTATTTTTGTAAAATAAACAACCGTTTCATACATATTTATGTATTTATTGGTTTACTAACCTAGATAATAAAATTCATTCACATTTTTGTTTCCACTTTGACGTTCTAAGTTTTAAACAAATGTCATTTTGTTGTCATTAAAAATAAGTTAATATTAGAATAGCTAATAACCACGCAAACAAAAGCAGTTAGTACTTTCGGGTCGGCATTTGTTTGAAAAATACTTAGTCCAGTCATTAAAGCCTAAACCCGAAAATAATTAGTAACTTGCTGAAATTTTAAGGGGTTCTTAAGGAAGGTAAAATAAGATACCGGGTGATTTTGCAGCGTTCTGGGGTGTAAGGAAAGGGTTGAAAAGGGGTGAAAAGGGGTTTTTTGCTAATAACATTGCCAAAAAAATTAGTAACACGCTGCAAATTTGGAATAAACAAATTGAACATTGTTTATTATTAAAAAAACAGTGCGATATACGTTACGAAACGGTAAAATCAACTTAATTACAAATTTACAGCGAGTTACAATTTTTTTTCACCCGTGTGATTAAATAATTTCATTGTTTTTTCAATAATAGACAATGTTCCGTATGTTGCAAAACGCTGCAAATTTGATGCACGTTACAAACCGGTAAGAACAACCTAATTCCAAATTTGCAGCGTGTTACTAATTTTCTTACCCCTGTTTTTAACTAATTGCACTGTTTTTAAAAAAAAACAATGTTCCGTATGTTGCAAAACGCTGCAAATTTAATACACGTTACAAAACCGTAAGAACAACCTTATTCCAAATTTGCAGCGTGTTACTAATTTTTTTGGCAATGTTATTAGCAAAAAACCCCTTTTCACCCCTTTTCAACCCTTTCCGTACACCCCAGAACGCTGCAAAATCACCCGGTATGTTATTTTACCTTCCTTAAGAACCCCCTAAAATTTCAGCAAGTTACTAATTATTTTCGGGTTTGGGCTTTAATGACTGGACTAACTGCCGAACCAATATCCCTGATAACTAACCTAATGACTTTTTTACCCTCGCAGGTGTAATAACCCTCATGGTCTGTACCAATGGAAGACCTGAGTGTATCTTACAAGAGAGGTTCACGGGTGTCTCTAAGAAGGATACCGTGGCCCTGAAAGTAAAGGTCAACGGAAGGAACAGGGTGAATTTTTAGTCAGTATGAGTATGAGAGCCCCTTCCGCTCCATCTAGGGTGGGAGGACTTATTTGATGATTCTATCTACCACCCAAAAAAGGTTTTAGAATATTATTGTGAGGAAACTGGCATGTAGCTACTCGTTTTTTTTTTTTTTTTACGAGTACCAAAAATTCGAACACATGTGACACACACCAACTTGCATTGGCTGCTGATGTTAATAATGATGATGAAATCCCTTTATTAGTAGACAAATCAGGCAAAACTGCGGTCAAACACCTAGTTTCCTATAATTTTAATGTTATCATAATATTTTTTTACAAATTAAACCGATACTTTTTGCACTGGCGTCACAATCAATTATTCGTTATCTAAGTACGTAACGATATGAAAAATTCAATTTTCCTTATGCAATTATGATGCAAGTGCAATTTCTTACGGCATAATACATCGTTCTTTTCTTACGTATGAACATAACATGACGCTTGTAATTTTTTAAAGCTATTGTCAGACAGGCGAAGCGAATGCGATCCGAAGCGTTTTTATTTGTAATGTATGGAATTGTTTGAATCCAGTCACATACAAAAGCGAAAGCGATCCGATAGTCTATGTGACTGGCTTCAAACAATTCCATACATTACAAACAAAAATGCTTCGCTTCGCGTATGCCACGCCTGTCTGTTTGACAATAGCTTATGAGTGAATCAGAGGTGTTTTCCTTCGTATATCAACATTTTACCAGTTATATTTAAGTTCCATGTGCATAAGCTCGTGGGTAAACAATTACATGCTGCTGCTGCATGCGGCTATTGTTAGTCAGAAGCTCAAAAGTCTGACAACCAGTCTTACCATGGGATATCTTATTACCGGGTTACTGGGTTGAGAAGGTCAGATAGGCAGTCGCTCCATGTAAAATACTGATATTCAGCTGCATCTGGTTCGATTCCGACCGTCCCCAATAAAGTTGGGAAAAGGCTAGGCAGATAGTGAGTTTCATGTGATATTGCTTAACCGGACATGATTTCAGCTACTCAGGGCTATTACAAAGTCACGGGACTGTCTTACTAAACAAGGTCCCGTCTTGGAATACAAAGACGATCTATACCTAAGAACAGGGTGGTTTTTAGTCAATATGAGTGTAACAGCTTCTCTGCCGCTCGACAGGGTAAGACCTGACTTATTTTACGATCCAAAAAAGGGCTGATATCTTGGTAGATAACCTTCACGATGTAGAGAACTACCTAGGAACTATATATTTTTGTTATTGTGTTTGAAAATTAATTGCTCATAACAATGGTTGCTTCACATCCGCATGTATGTACTTTCAAAACCATACATATAGCCCTAAAACGATAAAGGCACCTTTACAACTTCAATAAAATTGATAATTTAGATGGTTTACTTTAGTTACCATCCAAAGACAGACCTCGACAAGAGCTGCTTCATCATCAGCCTATAATGTTCCCACTGCTGGGACACAGGCCTCCTCTCTGTGAGAGGGAGTGGGCCATAATCCACCACGCGGGCCCAGTGCGGATTGGTAGATGTCACATGTCTTCGAATTTTTGGTTCTAGGACATGCCGGTTTCCTCACGATGTTTTCCTTCACCGTTTTGAGAGCAGTGGTGATGAAATAAATTACACAAAGTAATGCGCCTGGCGGGGTTCGAACCCACGACCTACAACTCGTAAGTCGGGACCGATACCACTGGGCCACCACTGCTCTCCAAGACAAGAGCTGCTTAACCTTGGTCAAACACCCAGAGACAGATTTCGGGAAGAGTTGGTAACTTGCTACTATCTGTCGAGCAACTCGCAACTCTTAACACCGTTCACCCTCATTGGACAAATCAAATAGCGCTTGTTTCCCGTCTTCCTGTTACGCACTTCCGTATTCCCGTTTGAGCACCGATTTTTAGGACACTTTTAGAGCAACGATATTATTCTCATGAATCTGTTTGCCAAAGACCTTTAACACCTCCTACAGTTTCATAAACGCCTAGTACTTTTAGTCAATAAACCTTTGCGTTATCAACCGCTAACAGGTTGAAACAATAGTGTGATGCAAGGAGGCTAGTCGAGGAGTGGAAGGGGGGGGGGCGTAGGGGGGGTACAATCAACTGTTGGACATAACAATAAAACATACCGTTTATACAATGACTTACGCCATAACCGCTACTGTTAAGACGCGTACCTACATAATTGTAATTACTGCTTCATAAAGTGTGATACCTAAACCAATAATATTAACTGGTTAGGTAAGGTTAGCTTAATGGACGGCGAGCAGTGGTTAGCTTAGCGTCCGATAAAGACCTGCAGGGCTATTGGCTAACTTGATTATAGTCACTGACCAGCGGTTGTCCACTGAACTTGGATGGCTTGACACCTGTTATGAGGCTAAGTTGAGGAGTGGAGTGCCTCAAGAGCGTTAGAATACTCGTAGTTGATTTTAGGGGACACTTACATTTATCAGTTTCATTGGAAATGCAAAAGCCTATTTGATGATCACCACACAGACGATACGCTAGAGCCCTGCAGGCGCGTTTTCACTCGCGCCTTAATTTATTGAGGAGCCCGGCACGCGAAACACCTGCGAGGGTTGTAGGAAAATCTCAAGAAATCGTGGCCTTGGACCCCAAAGGGCAATTCAAAGAACAGGGTGGATTTTAAACAGTACGAGTCCGCCAGTCCTTTCCGCTCCACTCTGAGCTTCCAGGGCACTCGACACCCAGGGCCCATGCGAATGATCTCCAAAATAAAACAAAAAATGGTTAGAAAAATGCTTTGTTAGAGAAACTTTCCCAAAGACTTAACATAATTTGGGGGGCCGCGTGAGGGAGAGGATAGCGTCCTCCCCCACCCCAGCCGCAGTGGTAGACGCTAGCGATGGGTCGTTGACGGTTTTTCAGTCAACGAAACGTTAACGTTGATTCACGTTTGTCAACTAGTTAATCAACTAGTTGAATTCGTCAACGAGTTGAACGATTTAACGTGTTCATCTCGTTGACGAATTTAACTGTCAACTTGCAACGTCAACCGTTGATTCATTAAACGGTTTTTATCCAACGATTGCGCGTTGAATTTTAGAAACAAATTGATTCAATTTATTAAATGTCTTGGATAACGTTTTATGTACAAATATGTGTAAATTAACATCTAAAATTGTGTGAAATCAAAACTATTGTTTCTATTTTTCATAGAGGGCTGTTCGCTATACCTTTGCGTCTCAAAAAATAGTACATTTCAAATAATACATTGGGATTAGGTATCTGTATTGTGGTAAACGTAAGTAAACAAACTCCACCAATATATTATGTACTATTTTTAAAATAAATATTTCGAAAATCAACTCTTTCAACCGCTCGCAATCTATGACGTTAAAAACAACGAACCAAAAAACGCAACGTTGAAAATAACGTAAGTTTTGTAAATTGCTTAGCTTGTTGCGTTTGCATTCTCGTTAATTCAACGAGACGAACGAGTTGAACTCATAAACGTCGTTGACGAATTCAACTAGTTGATTCACATAGGTATAGTTAACGTTAATACGTTGACAGGAGATCAACGGTTGATTCAACTAGTTCGTTGATTCAACGCTCATCCCTAGTAGACGCCCATGGCGTCGGACGTCCGCAGACGATCTCCGGCCACCGTAGGCGCGGGCATGCGGGCGGCGAGTAAAGGGCGACTCGCTGTCCGACCATGGACCATGCCCTGGCGCGTTGTGTTCCACGCGCGCCTCAAAGAGCATGATGACGGGGCCCCCTCTCTAGAGGGCCAAAGCCTGCCGGGGTCGCGGGACTTATCTCATTACCGTGACCCCGGAACATAAAGGGCTATTGAAGGACACCGTGGATTTTAGTCAGTACAAGTCTGACAGTCCCTCCCGCCCTGCCCGGGGTGGGAGGACTCATTTGATGATATTACCTAACATAATTACAACTTTTTATGAAATATATAGATATTATTACTATGAAACTTGTTCTTATAAAACGAGACTTCTAAAATAATATTATTACAGTTTATATTGTAAAAAGTAAACAAAAAACAACCTGTACATTCAAAACGAATGAATACAACAAACAACCCGAATAAATTACATTGAAGTACTTAATTTAACAAAATGGTTTACAAAAATATACATAGAACAAGTACGTCATAATAATGTACGTAAACAAGTCAATTAAACGATGGTAATGTAATTTAAATAATTATTTATGTTTATTTAATCTTTGTTAAATAAACATAAATAATTGAAGCTTAATAAATTGGTCTAATAACAATAGGCACCTTATTAAAATACAAAAAACAGATTATTATTATTTATATACTACTACTAGGTGGCCTGCCCCGACTTCGACCGTTTTCAAATTCTCGACTTTTCCATTTTTCCGAAAACTTCATCAAAACTACATTAAAATACGTTGCAGAGGTTAAATATTTTGCAATTCCCTGAGCTACCTGACAGCGCCACTAACGCTCATCGCTCGTGCTGCACGATCGGACGATCTCACAGTCACCTCGTGGTAGAGCACATTGTAGAGTCCAGCAATGAGATTTCGTATAGAGAATACCATAGAAGTAATTAATTCTCGACTTATATTGCGTTTGAATGGCTTACAAAATGGTTCCATAACGTTGGTTACCGAATAGTTCGTCATCTAAATTGAAGATAAATTAAAGATTAAAGCTAAATCCCTTACTCCTTCTTCCTCCTCCTCCTCCTCCGATTCTCCTCCTTTGGATGATTCTATAATGTGCGGTGACCTATGTACGTATACGTACCCTTTACAGCAAACCGACGACCAAAACTTCGCTTTGTGAATAATACATGTGTATAACTTGCCTTTGAAGATTAATTAAAATTAATTTACGGTCTATAATTACAGGGATGTTACTTGAAACGTTACTCAAAACATTCCTATTCAAAAAGGCCAAGGTTGTATCACATTTTCGGCCATTAAAACCGGTGTAATATTAAAACGGGTTGTCTTTACAAAGCTTTGATAGACGAGCTTTTGTGAAAGCATCCTAGATTTATTTACGAATATTATAAATGTGATAATTATGTAGTTTAATTGTTTGTTAGGCCGTGCAAAGTTTTCGCAAAATTCTGTTATTTTGAGGAATTGTATTGAAAAGCACAGCGAGTGAAATATCGCGGGGTAAAAATGGCTCGACTAAAATCGCAGCGCGTGCTCGGCTTATTCAGTCATGTCAAAACAGCGAATGGATTTACATAGATGAAATAAAGAACACAGATAGTTTATAACCAGGATTAACACAGAGAATACTTCTATCCAGGAGATACCTATACCTATGGGAGAATTCCGAGATCAACCTGGGCGATGTCGCTGGCAACAGCTAGTATTAGCTTATATGTATTTGGACTTGAATGTTCAACTTATTTTGGTAATATTGATTATTATTTGTTATTCAATTCAGTAACTTTGAAGTTGGGCTATAACTTAACAATTACTTGAAAATCATTATAGTGGTCACGTGGTATTCACAGTGGTGTTACAAATTAAAGAAGAAGCCTAAAATATGTTGTACTAGTATTTGCACGTAAGCTGCGTAAGAGGGATTGTAAAGCCACATAAAATATCGGTAATTTTTCAAATATATTTTTCTGATAATAAGATTTCTTAGCCCAGCAGTGGAGCACTTTTCGGGGTTGCGAGACTGTCTCAACAGGTACCAGTGACCCTGGAACGTAAAGGGCTATTGAAGGATCACCGTGGATTTCAGTCAGTACAATTCTGACAGTCCCTCCCTCCCCGTGTAGGGCTCATTTGATGATAACCACAATAAAAACAAAAAAAAAGCAGTGGAACACTGGACCAAAAAAAAGCTTTTGATTTAGGAAAATCACGAGTTTATGGTAAATTTAAAATTGGGACGTAAATCTCCGTATTTAGAAGTTACTAATTAGGTGACAACAAAAGTAGAGTGATAGACGTAAATTCAGCCAACGACACTAAACCCAAATAAGAGACAACATTCATGTATAAAAATAAATTGCCTGACCAAAATATTATTATTGTTCATCATCAATTTATTACGTAATCATCCCCTAACTGTCACCTTCGATTGTTCATACGGTACTAAATACTAATATTGGGTTTTTTCCAGGATCTCTCTGCGGTATAAATAGATTCTGAATTTGTGCTCGTTTGATGGCAACAATATTACATGGTATCACCCTTATTACATGGTACTTGAAATATAATTGACGCAATTTAGGTTCAAGCTGTGGTTCAGGTAGTTTATGGTACCAGAGCTATGGGAATGTTTAAACACATTACCGCGGTTCTGGAACGCAGAGCAAGTGCAGGAAAGCTTTATCAGAATAAGTTTGACAGTTTTTAGGGTTCCGTAGTCAACAAGGAACCCTTATAGTTTCGCCATGTCCGTCCGTCTGTCCGCAGTTTAGCTCAGAGACGCACAGTACTAGAGAGCTGTAATTTGGTGTAAATATACGGATTTGTTGCACCGAAAAAGTGGTAAAATAAAATCTCGTAAAATATTTTTTTAGGGTACCTCCTGTACACGTAAAGTGGGGATGTTTTTTTTTTTTCTCGCGTACCCCTTAGTGTGGGGTATCATTAAATAGGTCTTTAAAAAATATTGATAGTTTCTAGAAACAATTTTTTGATAAAAAGATTCGTTTGTGAAATATTAAGCTTTAAAGTGATAAGTAAAAAAATTCACAATAGTAGTATATATAACGAAGTTTAAAAGAAAATTATCATGACTAAGTAGGCTTTACAAGTTTACGAGTAATAGTCGACCAACTTATAAAATGTACTTGGATAACAAATTTTCCTAAACAAAATGTATCGGAGAACATGTTCTTCAACTGCAAATGTAAGTTTGTCAACTTTATTTTTACAGCTGTAAATAGGTATGTTTTTTGGGGATAGGTAGGTTTTTATTGACAACTATTTTTAACTAACTTCAAAAAAGGAGGAGGTTCTAAATTCGTCGTAATCTTTTTTTTTTAATGTATTTTCCCCGATTTCTCAAAGATGCCTGGACCGATTTTGAAAATTCTTCTTTTTAAAATTAAATTCAGCGAATCAGTTTAGTTAGTTCGCATAAGTATTTTGATGGGCAACTACGGAACCCTACACTGTGCGTGGCCCGACACGCACTTGGCCGGTTTTTCCGCTTCACCTAGCTAATGTTTCTTATATGGAGAGTCATTTGACGATTCTAAACCTTCAGAACGCTTCAAAAAAATCATCAATTGAGTCCTCCGACCCTGGGTGGACCGGAAGGGACTGTCAGACTCTTACTGACGTAAAACCATCCTGGGCGGGTATTACAACGTCTTAAAATCAGGCTCGTCAGTGACTGAACGAAATGGCACTAGACGACTTGTATAGGTCTGTCACTTTCACTCGCCGGAATAAGCCTGGTTTTAATACGTTGTAATACCCCCCCTGTTCTTTTTACATTCCCGGGGACAATCCTGCGATCATACTCAAACACCTTCAACTAGTGTACTGGTATTGGATTCCGTCATACAACGTTATTTACACTTTCGATTGTAATACGGTATTACTAATATTTAATAAGTAAATACTCGTAAACATATCTCCTTAACAGATGTCACCTTATTAACAGAGGACATTAAACTTGGTGACGTTCATAAGTGGATAGTCTCCGAGTTTAATAGCCAATAACTTTCTTTATTCCCTAGGGAATGTATGTCTCCTACGCCCAGAGGAAATTAAATTTTATAGCAAAATGAGTAAATTATCAGAGCAGCACATGAGTCCTGGAATTGAGACCACGTATCGGCAAGCGTAGTGTGGGACGCTCACAGCTAGATGGACCGACAGACGACCTTAAAAAAGTACTGGGACAGACTGGATGGAGCCAAGGTAGAGGACAGGGTCGGTGATGTGGCGGCGTGCGTAGCGAAGAATCCTATGTCTAGCATCTCATCTGGATTGCGATAGCCTGAGTTGATTGAGCAAATTATAATTTTATAAACCTCTTTAATTTTTCTAGATTAATTAGGCTTTGTGTGCTTTTGTTACTTGAGAGGTAGGGTTGTAAACGAAGACACGGGACTGTCTTAACAGGGCACGGCCTTGGTACATAAAGAGTAACTGAAGGGTAGTTTTTAGTCAGTACGATTCTGACAGTCCGTTTCGCTCCACCAAGAATGTTCACCCCCCAAAAACAGAAATTTAAACGAATTGGAGTTTGAATCCTGACCGTAGACTTGTAGAACGTTTGATAGGGGAGAATGGAAGAAGAAAACGTTGCGCCGGCCCCAAGTAAAATGGAATAAGCGCAGGAAGATGATGATGATGAGAATCGTAGACCGTTTTATTTGGTGAACCTTCTACCAACATATTAATTAGACAGGGTTTTGAAGCAAGTAGATTAGAAGTGACTTGTCTCTTCAGGCCCTATTGCCAAACGGCAATCGATAAACGTAAACGCTCAGGAGCCTTTAATATATTTTCAACTTTATTTCTTCTAGCGAATAAAGTTGAAAATATATTAGCGACTGCCGTTTGCCGTTTGGCTATAGGCCCAGTAGTTACAATTTTTTAAAACAATTTGTCACGTTTACCATTGATGTCATTTTCTCCGTCAAAGGATCCTTGCCTGTTTTTCATATTTCTATCTAATTCGAGATGAAACCTTGATTCATCATAACCTTCCTCCCATTTCCTTCCTCAGCGATTGTACGTAGTACATTTCGCTTTCCAATTATAATAATTTTAATTGGCTCGCTGCATCATCCACTGATCGCATGTCATCAAGCATTTGCAATAAATAAAGTTGATTGCACTACATTCCTGAGGACACGTCGTCGTGTGCACAAATGGCTTACTTTTTCTACAACAACGTATTACTGTTTTATGTAGTTGCTATGCTATGTCATGCTGCAGCTAAGTCCGAGCATGGCATGAGCGCGTGGTGTTTATAGGTAAAGAAAATATGTGATTAGAATTTTGAAAAGAGAATTAAAAATAATACTTATAAAGGTGTGAATTGACACATCAATGACATCTGTCAACTGTCATTTGAAAATGACGATTATATAGCAAAATAATCATATATCCTCCAAAATAAAGATAACATTCTGTGTGAAAAGAGAATATTTTCCATTATTAAATCGATATATGTATTTATTTTTAGAATTCGTTATTTTATGGAACGTTCACTATGTGCAGTTGCTGTTATGCTGCGTTCAGTATGTGGGTCAGTACTGCGGTTTATCGCAAGTATTGCAAGCGGTGTTAACTCGAATAACTGTTACTTATCTGCTTTTTAATCTTTGGGTGCTAGGTGGTTTATCGGTTTTGTGTGATAAGTGCTATTTTTATTTTAAAATATTCTGGTTTCCATTTTGGCTAGAATAAAAAGGATTGGTGAGGTGTCGAGTTAAACAGAAGTATGGAAAAAAGATATTCTACGATGATCCCAGACCAATGGGGAAGGCAAGTGTCAAAGTGACAAGTGACAGTTTGGTCCCAAAAGAACTGTCAAATCAAAGGAATTTTCTGAAAAAAAAAAACGATTTATTGATGTGACATGACTAGATACTACTAGACTACAAATTTCCGACAATTCACACTATCAAGAAATAATGGGTAGCTGCTGTGACTGCCTTGAGAACAAAAAATGAATTATAACTAAGGAAAAGCTATATAATAAAGAAATATCGAGCCTTGCGAAGCCGAGACAGGCCGTTAGTTGAGTTTATTAATGAAATTCTATGATTATACCATAACTAAACAATCGAATACACTTTTCAAAATAATATCTACTTTTCTATTGGAGGTTAAGTACCAGTATTGCATCGCTCCATAAATCATGAAATGGTTCGTCTGGCGGAAGAATTATCACCTGGAACGAGTTTTATGATAGTTGTGGTGTTAAGAAATTAAATATATTGTGATATTTCTCGAATCTAAATAGAAAAAAGGGGTAAAATTACTGACTTAAAACATTATGATATTTTATCAAAATAGAAAGTCAGAAGCAGCATAATATTCTTGTCATAGGAGAGGACAGGTAAAACATACCTAAACTCAAAAATTGAAACCTGAACTACAAGTAATTGTGGATTTATTACGGTAAAATCAAATGTATTACCACTCAATTAAATCACTTTTTTTCCTCTTGTCGATGCACCGCGGCGTCTTAATTCTTCTTTTAGTATATGTACTTGCATTGACGAATAATTTCCATATTTGTTTTATATTTATACTCAATTTTTATAACAATAAATCTTGTTTGTTTTTTGTACAAAGTAGACAGTAATCTGACGTAGGGACCAACTATCGCAGCGCCATCTACGATTAGCTTTGAGTTGCCATCCCCATTGAGATAAGGGATAGAGAATGATGATCTCCATTTTGTTTTTAATATAATTATGCTGCGACGGATCCGCTACAAAGGAATTGTTACTGTTATTTTCACAATAGGTATCGCATGTTAAAGATAATATTGTACCAAATTAACAAAATGTAAATACGACGTATTTACCCTGCTTAAGTGATAAACTGATAAGCCACAAAACATATGGTTAAGATAAAACACAGAGAATTAATACAAAGTATTAAACACCTACGTCAAAGGCCAGGCCTTTGTGTAGCTAATTATTTAATTAATTACGATAATCATAATTAAAGCCATCTGCGTTATCAGGAAAAGAAAGGAAAATATGAAATGCGTCATCGGCTTATTATGATTTTAATTATAGATTAATACAATAGACCTTTTAGGTTTCGTAACTATTGTGCTCGAAGTGCTAAATTAAAGGCATATTTTTTCATATTGCGCAATGTTGGCCTTTATCAATGAATATGTCAGATAAAAACCGTACGATTTTCGCTTGATGATGATAGGGTGGCAAATTGTAAAAAAAAAAACACAGCAGAACTAATGTGGTTCATTTTAGTCTTGAATAGAAAATTGCAATGGCGAAATGTGTGATTTATATACGGTTCAAAATTAAGAAACCTATAGAACTGAAAGAAATCAAGTGTTCAAATTGTGTGTCATATATCCGTCTGTTATTTTTACCTCTTCATGTATTTTACATAATTATTTTCAAGTTTTTTTTTTTTTATAATCATTGGAATGCGTATATTCGATTTATGTATTTGCATCATCGATTATGGGTACTGTCATACGGGTGTTTAGACGTATGTAAGTACGCAACAACAAAATAACTATTTATATTTTAATTCATAGTTACTAGCTAGCGTCACGCGTCACTATTGCGTAAAAATACTACGGTAAATATCTGCAACTTTATGGCTGTATTTGTTTAGGTATTTCATAAAAAATCATGATAAAGTTGCTCATTAGGAAAATGTCATAAGACATAATGTGTTATCTCATTATTTTTATCTAGAAATTACTTGTTTCCTGAGACAGATACCACAGTACCTATCTTATCAATTGTTATATACTTCTTACGCAGCTATTATTTTTTTTTACAATTGTTTGTTTAAATTAAATATTGATAGGCAATGGGCTTACCGCCAACTATTACACCTATGGTTATGGGACTGCAAATACCGTTGGAGATTTTTAACATTTTGTAATAAATGAAACAAACGCATATTTTTTATTAAATGTTAATGACTGTACATTTAAATTGGCGCTGCTGGTCGGCTGACAACAGTACTGTTTTTTAGTTTCATAATTTTAGAAGGGGTTTTTAAACAGTAAATTCAAAAATGAGAAGACTCGGTAAAATGAGTCCGTAAATATTAACAATCTATTTCATAAACATTAATGACTATATTTTGACGTAGCATCACTTTGCCTAGGAGTCAGGAGACGATGCGACAAAAAGTTTATTTTTTTCATTTTTGTGTTCGTATTTAGCACGTTTATTAAGTCTCGAAAATTCACAGTCACCCGTGTGAAACCGGGGCGGATCCCTAGTTTAATTTCAAAGACTTAATAAATGCGTGTTTAATTTATGTAGGTCCCAACAGTATTTCTCAACTAATCTAGCAGGAAAAACAAGCGATATTTGAGTGTTTGAGTACACAAACACGGATTTACCGTAATCACAAAATAACGTAAACCGTATGTTTGGGAAATCAAAACATCCGAAAGTGTGTTATGATAATTATGATAATTTATAATAACAGTGTTTTTATAATTAATGGTTTGTTGAGTAAAGGAATGAGGAAAACCAGTATTAGTAAAGAAATTAAAAATGAGCACATCGTCTTAACTAGAGATGTGCCGTTGCCGGCAATATTGCCCAAGGTGGGAATATAGGTGGAAATATTGCCGGCAATATTGCCGGGAGTGGAAATATTTGGGAATATTGCTTAATTTTAAGTCAAAGTGAGTGCGAAAACTATGTAACACACTTAAAATTAGGATTTACAGACCATGGTCTACATTATATACAAAAAAATTTTTTTTTTTTGTAAAATTGCCAAAATTGCCGGCAATTTTGGCAATATTCCCGGTATTTTACCGGCAATATTGCCCATTGTTGCCGCACACGACTGTGAATATAAGAAATTACACATACATTTTAAGATAAGAATTGACGATCATTGTATATTGAATAAAAAGGCATAAATTCGAATAATTTATTTTAATGTTGTAGTTTAATTAATCTAGTCAACGAATGCTCAAAGCATAGAGGGAAATTCTAGAAACACATTTTTTACTACGTAACTTTGTTTGGACTAGTTAGGAGGTGAACATATCAAAACCATGAGCTCTGGGGGGGGGGGTTGAAGGTACCATTTTTTGGTTTTTCGCTTACATCTCGGAAAACCATGCGTTCTAGCAGCATAGCGTGTGTGAACAAAATAAAAAAACTAAATCAATTTTCCGTAAGTTTTACCCAGTAAGCATTTCAAGACCTTGTAAGTTTTCGAGTTTTCATAGTTTTCGAGGTATCCGCTTTTGAAAGTCTGTAATTTAGGGGAAAAAACATTTTTAGTTTCGCGCATTTGGAAAGTTGTATTTGATATCGCCATAGATCCACAAAGCAGTAGCAGTTGATTCAGACCCTCCCTTCACCACCTGCGATGAACAGAGCCAGCATGCTGCATCTTGAGGTGATATGGGCCTCCAGATCTTTATCTGGAGGCCCACGGACATTGAGAGAGACCCCCTCGGGTCTCTCTCAATGTCCACCAGCTATAAGTAGTTCTTAAATTCGGTGACCACCACCAAACTTGATATGTCTTGTCTTCCCCTACCGAGGGAGCAGTAAAAATTAGCTTAGAAACTCATTTTAAATTATACTAGGTACTTACAGACTAGGTAGGACTGTACTATCTAGGAGGAAATCCGCACCCATAAGAGATGCGGAAAAACTATCTTTGGAAACTTTAGTTCTTTTTTCTTGTAAACAATTTTCGTATAGGTAGGTATTAATTTTTGGTCAAGTGTGAATTGCCCACAAAAACACACGGAGGAGTAGGTACTACAGCGAGAGCCTGAAAAGACTGCTGCTGCTTTCTTTATTTATGGCAATATTAAATAAGACTTTCCGAATGCGAAAAGGTAAATATGTTTTTTTGAAAACTATACAAGATATCGAAATGGTTACTAAATAAAACTTATAGGAAATTTATTCAGCCTTTGTTTTATTCATGCAAACCATGCCGCTAGGAGGCATGGTTTCCGAGTTATAAGTGAAAAATCAAAAAATGGAACCTTTAAACCCCCGTCCCCCACAGCTCAAGGGCTAGTGGCGGGGACTTTTGATAATTATATTCACCTCCTAACTAGTTCAAACAAAGTAACGTAGTCCAAAATCGTGTTCCAAGAATTTCCCTCTATAACTGTTCGTTGAGTGGGCTACTAGTTTTTCATGCAAAATCACATAGCAAAAACAACGAGTATATGTACCTATACAATATGGAAGTATAAATCTCTGTCAAAACTAAAATTATCAACAAAAATAAAAAAATATTTTAATGCATTTGTTTCGGTAATTTTTACATAATCAGTAAATCACCGTTTAGAGTAACAACTTAGTAGTTTTTATAAGGCGGACTTAATGCCGCAACGTATTATCTACAGTAATATATGCTGCACCTGCAGTAATAATAAAATATACTGGTGTTATTTGACTGGCAACTTTGGCAATATTGCCAAAGTTGCCGGCAATTTTGGTATTTTACCGGCAGTGGCAATATTGGGAATATTGCCGGCAGTGGGAATATTGCCATCAGGCACATCTCTAGTCTTAACACATAATCAATTAAAGGGGCGTAATTTCCCTTTTCAAGAATTCGCAGTAGAAAAGACTACGTGATGGAAATCATGATTGATATCATGAGTCATTTTTATGTATGATTATGTTTTTAACTTTATCCAACTGTCATCGCGCAACATCCTTTACCTATTCCTTTGTTTCGTCGATTTTTTTTAACGAAATTTGAATCTTAAATGAAACCGATCAAAAATCAGGTCTTTTTTCGCTTTCATCGCTAAAATAGGTACATTAAATAATGTAGATTCTTTTTTTTTATCGACGGTAGGAACCACAAAAAAAAATCTTTGTTCATACGAAGTATTACGAAGCAAATCATAATTTCACGCTGCGATAAATAAAACCAGCATATCAAATCGTAAAAAAAAAGAAAAAAAAGGTCACTCACCTCAGATGTTTCTGTGTATTCTTCACCATGTTCTTCCTTATACGTGATATTGATATTAGCAACCGTATACGTGTCACTGATGAACCGGTCATCTGTGGGCCCGTACCGCACAGATTCCAACTCACTCCCAGGAGTGTGGCACCCCACCAGGGTAACCACCCACCCCAGCGCCGCAAAACTTGACCACAACCCACGCATTTTAAAAACACACACTAAAATGTTCCACTACACAACGTAAGCCTCACTCGAACTGTAAACGAACTCACTTGACTAACGGTCGATATGTTTTTAAACATTGGCGAGCGAAACGATATCAGTTGTACACTATTTTAACACGTCTCGGTAGATCCACGACCGTCTACGGTATGACGATAAATGAAAACTCGACAACACTTTATCAACGCCGCGCTGCTATCGTTTAACGAAAACAGACGCAATGGATTTGACGAGATAACGTTATCTTTGCGAACTGAATTTTTAGCACGACACTAGCTTCCTCTAGGAACTCTTTGGTGCGACTGCACTAAAATTAAAAAGTACTGTTGCGTTCCACTTTCAAACGTCGACGGTTTTTTTTCTTCTAGCAGGCAAAGGTCATGATAGTTTCGGCCAGTATTGCCGCATTATCTTTCGTTAGCTCTGTTTTGTGTTGTTGTTTTTGAAGTCGACTGCTGCCCCATAACCAGCAAGGTACTTCACAGCAGCAGGCAGCTGAAACAATAGAAACGTGATGTCAGAAATATAGTAAAATAGTAATTTTGATCTATGGTCACGTAGGCAGAATAGTCGGTGATTTCAATTACTTTGCCTTTATAGGCTACGCTCATAACACATGATAAGAACCGGTACTATGTTTAAGTTATTGTGTAACTGGGTACTTGTTATTTTTAAATTATACAGTAGGCAAAATGAATTCAGCCATCCGGGGTAAATGTGGAAATTTTTTGGCGAGACTTCTTTGTAATGAAGCGGTGTTTTGGAAATGTTCCGAAGTTTATTATTGTTTTTGTTATTTGGAGTGTGTTGTTTGCGATAATAATGAATGTGCTATTGTGCTCTATCATTCCTACTGAAGTTTTTATCATCGATTTCAAGATTATGCGTTTCAGTGCCTTGCTTTTTCCTCATTTTAAGTTTGCGAACTTCAAATTTTTCATGCTTCGTAATTCAAAAATGAAGTGATCGAGCTTATCTCATTAGTTCGAGAGTGTGCAGGAAAATAAAAAAGTAATTAATTAAAAACATACTTCTTTCAATTAGAGTTAAGACTAAGCAATGATAAAAACAGGTCGTAAATTAAAAATGTAATCAACCTCCATAATGATAAACTATCTTCCTGGTTGAAGTCAACAAGACTTCATTTGTTGATTTACACCCGAAGAACAAAACTACACTCGGCGTCACAAAAATCGCACCACTTTAAGAATTCCCTTCAAAGTCATTTTAAACCTATTAATCAATGGTAGACATATGACTATAAGGTATCATTGGAAAGGCAATTTATTTAAATTTCAGTATAAATCAATGGATTTGGTTTTTTGTTTACCAGGGAATAAAAAAAAGCAAGCTAATGCAAATGATTAAAAAGTTAAATTTTATTTTATCAGCAAAAATTACAACAAAGTCCTTAAAAACAACTTAAAACCTAGTGTTACCCCCCCTAGCCCTGATGACTGCTTCCATGCGTTCTCTCATGGACCTAATTAATGTGACAACAGTCTCTTGAGGAATGTTGTCCCATTCTGCAACGACGGCATCTTGGAGGTCTTGGAGAGTGGTAGGGGCAGGATCACGTGCCCGTACTCGCCGTTTCAGTTCATCCCAAAGGTGCTCAATAGGGTTTAGGTCTGGACTTCGCGCCGGCCAGCGCATAACAGGGATTCCAACTTCTTGCAGGTAGTCTCTTACAATTAAAGCGGTGTGACAGCGGGCGTTATCGTGCATTAACGTGAACCCACTGCCAACAAAACCCGCATAAGGGACAACCTGCTCCTTTAAGATCTCTGTTATGTACCGAGCAGCAGTCAGCGACCCTTGCCCGCGAGCACTTCCAGTCCGAGAAACACACACAAGGTTCGTTTTACCGTCGATTGACATGCCGCCCCAGAACATGCACGAGCCACCCCCGTATTCCACTGTCTCTTGAATACAGGCTTGTGCGAATCGTTCACCTTGCCTCCTATACACTCTTCGACGCCTGTCGTTGCAGAAAAGACACACCCTCGTCTCATCCGAGAAGAGCACAGCCCTCCATTGGTCTATTGTCCAATCCACATGGTCACGGGCAAATTGCAACCGGTCTCTCCTATGCTGTGCAGTCAATTTTGGCCCTGTAGCAGCCCTATGAGCTGCAATTTTCTTCTCCCGCATTCTTCTTCTAATCGTGGAGACGCTTACAGAAGTTCTGCGAGCTGATAGCAGTTGTTGTTGCAGCTCAACAGCATTGGAGAACCGATTACGTAAAGACGTCGAAACAATGAAGCGATCGTCTCTTTCCGATGTGCACCGTTGTCTTCCAGATCCACGTCTTCGGATATAGCCACCAGTCTCTTGGAAGCGTTGGAACACTCGTCGAACGGCAAAACGACTCAAGTTCAGTTGCCGAGCAACATCACATTGCCGCATCCCTGATTGCAGTAGTGCAATGACTTGAGCGGCTTCATCTGCAGTGGTATCCATCTTCTGGGGTATTTTTCTTGCTGTAGCTGTTCACGTGTGTTCACTTCAAAGGTTGAATAGCGAATGACCCACATTTAACCCGGGTCGCCCGTTTTATACCCTTGTAGGGAGGTGCAATTAGTGGCCCTTGCAATGCGTATTTTGACAACATTTTTTTTAACGTTACGTGCTAATGAAACCTGTTGTGTTTAGGGATTCTAACTGTTGTTAATTTAAAGGTCGTTAAGCATACTTTCAATTGATACCAATATTAATTGGGTTTAATGTATTCGTTACTGGCGGGACATGTTTTAAACTTATTTTCGAAGAGGTGCGATTTTTGTGACGCCGAGTGTATAACATTGATATTCTTTAAATAAATGGTGACAGGTTTTATAATATTAATAATATGAAGATTAATAACCTGGGTTTATTATAAATTTATGTTGATAATAGTGAATGGAGGAAAGAGCTGCTTTAATTATTATGATAATTATAATTTATAAAATCTTTGTGTAACAGTACAGATCATTCTTCCATTACTCCTTACGTGCACAACTGCCTTTATGTCGATGATGTGCATACAGCATCATGGACAATATTTTTATTTTTTACGTTCTTCAAGCGTTTCTCATTCAAAATATTTTTCTTTTTCTTGACATTCAGACTTTTTGCAGTCGACCTCATAAGTCACAGACGAACAATAAAACTCAATTTTCCACTAAAACGTTGAAGATAAGTGGGTCAAAAGGACATTTTATTTAAACGACTTCTAAAATAAAATCCCGTAATAGGAGATAAGTGGATGATAAAAGGCATAAAGGAGTAGTCTGACTGGATATCTATCAACATTTTATTATTTTATTAGATAGTCTACTATCTACTTATTACAATGTTTTATTGGGTCGATGACACTCGGTGACCACAAAGTTGTTAAAAGTATCAGTATGACATGAATCATTGAAGATAGTATTGTTTTTCATTGTTATTGTAAATATGGATGCTTATAGATGTACAGGCGATTTAAGTATCCATGTAAAAATAAATAAAAGATGCTTACGGTTGAAGGTAAATATCATTGACCGGAGATGGTCGGCCATGATCTCAGAGATATAACCTTCTTAACAATTAAGTGCACTTGTTTTGAACTATTATTGTAATCGAATTATTATGAGATCTTAAAGTGCTTTATGGATATTTTTTAGTGCATTGTGAAAAGAGAGCTAAGTATTCTAAAAAGTATGTTGTGGACCGACCAACCTTCTTATAATATTTTACTATTGGCAGCATGTATTTCTTATTTTAAATACTTTTTTTTATTAGAGTTTTGGCAGATTGTTTTAGAATAAAAAAACTATGAAAACGTGTTAAAGCAAATGATAAAGTATTATCTCAAAAGTCTCTTTTATTTAGTAATTTTACATCTAGTGGCTTCCATCCTCCACAAAGTAGGTAATTTCACTGAAAGCATCTAATTCATCCGTCAAACATTTCAACCTTTTTTTTCGATAACTAAAATTGACGAAGATACGTACGATGCTTTTAAAATTGGCAATACGTCACAACCTTGTTTAAATTTACTGAATTAGACTCTCGAGTTTGATGGCTTTTATCTTTGCAAATATTCATTGATTGAATAAAAGAAAAATACATGTACATTATTAAAAAAAATAATTGACGGAATAATTAGATGCTAGCAAAATTCGTATTGATTGTCTATGGAAATTACAAAGAAAGAACAAGATGGCGACCTAAGTTCCGCGCAAACCTCCATGTAGGTAACAACATTTCTTATTCATTGTAGCCAAAACAAAAAGTAAATATCAGTATCTTGTCATTCATAAATAATTCTATCTCCAGAATAAATCTCCAGACATCTGTCAACATAGGCCGAGTCACTCGAGATTTTTGTTCCAATTTTGCGAAAAGCTATTTAATGTTAGATAAGGGTCACTGACTTTGTAATTAGGAGTCGTAGGATAGCTCGTTAACTTATGGGATGAAAATCATGGAACTATTGAAGTTCATTGCCATTCCGATTGTCTAACTAATCCTATTTTCGTATTCTAATACTAATTCTTAACTAATATTACAAATGAGAAACTAATTTTGTTTGTTACATTTTTACTCCTAAACCATTGAACCGATCATCCTATTTGGCATCTATAGTATCAGGTATATGTATAGAAAAGGACATAGGGTACCTTTCATCTCGATAAAAGTACTGGTGGCCTACCGATACTGATAGCCTACCTACATCATCATCAGCTGGACAAAGGCCTCTCCACATGACTTCCAATTTTCACGATCCAGGGCCAAAGTGGACCACTGGGCCTCAAGTCTGCTAATTTTATTTAACTCACATGCTATTGATATTCAATTGAGACTCAATCACGACTCCATTACGATTTAGATTAGAACAAATTTGGTATTCTGAAAAAACTTGTATTTTAAGCTCAATAGAGTCGTAATGGAATCGTAGTGTAATTGTAATTGACTCTCAGTTGAACAGTTTTATGTATTGCCATTAGAGAGTAGAATACCGATAAAGTCCACAATCGATTTACAATTGTAACACGATTGAAGAGCAGACTAGCAAATATTCTGATAGCAGTTCAATGGAATGTCACTGGAAAACCATTGGCCAAATTAGTAGCAGAATACCAAATGTAGTTAAAACTGCTACTGAGATCCAATTGATATTCAATTGAGTCATTAGTAAATTAGCAGAATTGGGACCCAGATCATCCCGGTTTTGTCAAGCTCGTCCCGCCATCTTCTACGAGGTCTGCCGCGACGCCTTCTGGCTGTGTCAGGGCTCCACAAAATGGTGGCCTACCATGAAGTCTTATAGCGAGAATAATTTCACTGTGAGAATTAAATGAGGTGGCACTAGACGACTTGTATACGTATAGCTCTATCTCTTGCTCGTCATGATAGACTACCAGAGGGTCTAAAGTCTAAAATGATCACTAAAAGCAGTATTCCAAATGATTCACTTCACAACGTCATTGGTTATTCTTCTAAGTATTTTTCATTAGAGAAGACATTGGCTATTCTTTTAAGTATTTTTCATTATAGAAGTCATTGGCTATTCTTCAAGTATTTTTCATTATAGAAGTCATTGGCTATTCTTCTAAGTATTTTTCATTAGAGAAGTTAATCCACAGAGTTAATCATTGGGAATACTGCTATGTGGCCGTTTTAGACCCACTGTTCCCGAAGAAAACAAAAATACCGCTCTTATGGTAAATTGGATGGCGCTAGCGCTACGTGTCTTTCGAAACCATGATTGAATTAAAACAACCCGAGTGATTTGTCAAATTCTAATTTAACCTGAGCGGCGGGAAATATATAGTCTAGTTCTATTATATTAGGTATAAGTAGTTATCAAAGTTTATGGCTGAGGGCATAAGGTTTAATTAGCGGGAGCAAAAACAACAGGTAAGTGCCATTGGCCTGTCGCCAGGACATTGTTCCTTTGCAAAGGTGTGGCAGGTGGCAGGTTCATTTCAGTTCATCTACGTTTGTATTTCGAATTATGATGAAGCTAATGGCATTTGATTTAGTTTCAATCAAATAGTTGGCCTTTTATTTATGTTCCATCAACATTTTTCGATAAACTTTTGAAGGGTAGATCACATTTACAATTACCATCGTAACCATAATATTATAAATGCCATTTGTTTGTTTGTCAAGCATTGACGCTGAAATGGAAAATGTGCGAAGTCGCAGTAAAAACTCGTCTCATATATACAAAAAAATAAAGAAAAATATTGTTATCGACAACCGCTGTACAAATATTTTGACACACTTACTTGTACCACATTTTGTTTGCTATTTTACACATCACTGGGTGTAAAGATCAAGTTTGCACTAACAAACTAACAGTACTCAAACTGAGGCATATTTGTTAAGAACTGCCTACTGTTTGTGTTGTGAAATGTATTTCACGTTACGCATAATGGTATCTTTAAAAAAAAATGGTCCAATCATGATGATAAGTAGGTATGCAAAAAATATTCAGAAAAACCCAGGATAGTTTACGTAGGTGTACAAATGACAACTTAGTTAGGTACCCCCCAAGACAAACGACAGTTTGTCTGCGTTTCTTCCTTTTCCATGACTATTTCCAATTTCCAACTTCGGGCCGTACGTGTAGACTCCGCGCTGCGACTGTAGTTCTTTTGACGCGATGCTATGTCTATTGACGACCTTTAAACGTCAGTTGACGGACAGATGGTAGATGGAGCAGACATGTGCTAGAGTGGAGACCGCGAATGGGCAAAAGTAGTGTAGTCCAAGATGGGTCGATGATTTGAAGAATATGCTGGCAGTGGATGGATACGGACTGCCCAGGACCGGGAGAGTTGGCGCTCTTTGGGGAAGGCTTACGTTCAGCAGTGGACGGTAATAGGCTGATAATATAGCGTCTATGTTATTACATCAATCCGTATTAAGAAAATGTAGGGCCACGAATTTTCCGCAGCCCTTCTTTCGTGGCGCGCACTCTTTGGCATTAATTAGTGTCACTAAGGCTAATTACGCACTGTCAACTGGTTGCCGGCGTCTTGGTCGACAGTGACTGTGACTTTCATTAGTTCAAATAAGTGTTTACGCTCTTATCCGCCCGCGCTGGTCGCCGAGGAACTGAGTCGCTGGCGACCAGTCGACAGTGCGTAATGGCACTTAATCGCCAAATAATCATGTCACTCACATTTCAATGTCATTCTCAAACAACTATTTTTACCGCACAAAAGTAAACGCAATGAAAGAGAATGGCATCTACGTATTTACAAGTTTGGCACCAAAACACGGTCAACTAACAAAAAAAATTAATGATAGTAGAGCCAAATATTATGAATGGAATGTCTTAAATCATAATTATTCTTGACGGTTTTTAACATGCATAACATAAGTCATAATAATGCAACTCTAGAAAGCCAGGAAAAATGATGCGGTCAAGGAATACTAAGCAAATAAGTTAGACGAACCTCATAAAACGATTCAAATGCCTTGAGTTCGGTAAATTAAAACAATTAAGAATAGAAGAAGATAAATGGTACTCATTAACATGGCTATGATCTTTGATTGTAAAATGTCCAGAATCCGCGTTTAAAACAAAACGTAACGTTTTTCGTTAATCCACTTTTTTTTACAAATGTGTGAATGAGCGCCACCCACATATTTAAATGTTTTCCTTGGACATGTTCACTTGTTTTACGTAGGAATCGAACGAAGGGGATAATTTTTCTTCCTTTTTTTGGCATCAATTCTCAGTATATCAGGTATACTAGTAATCTAGACATTCTATAATCTAAGGCTAGGCTAGGTCACATCATCATCATTATCAGCCGGAAGACGTCCACTGCTGAACATAGGCCTCCCCCTTAGACCGCCACGCCGAACGACAATTCGCCACTTGCATCCATCGGCTGCCCGCGACCCTCACGATGTCGTCGGTCCACCTAGTGGGAGGCTAGCCTACGCTGCGCCTTCCGGTCCGTGGTCGCCACTCGAGAACTTTTCTTCCCCATCGGTTGTCAGTTCTACGAGCGATGTGGCCTGCCCATTGCCACTTCAACTTGCAAATATGAGCTATGTCGGTGACTCTGGTTCTTCGCCGAATATCCATGTTCCGGATTTTATCCCGCAAAGAAACTCCGAGCGTAGCTCTTTCCATTGCTCGTTGAGTGACTCTCAGTCTCTCTAAAAGGCCAGCAGTCAAAGACCACGTTTTAGAGCCATAAATCATCACTGCTAGGTCCTCGCTAGGTATAATGTTCTTTTATTACACAAGAAATAATGAGAGCATTCACATTATCGATAACGATAACCCCGATACGATTGGTGTTTAGTTCCAAAGAGAATTGAATTTGTACGATAACGTATCGATTTGACGTGTCAATGGAATTTAGAAATATCACCTTTACTGGATAAAAAGTTCGCAGAGCTGACAAGTAAAGCCAATGTTGACTGCCAAGCCAACGTCAAGAGTGAATTGGAAAAAACAAGAAAGCA
Source organism: Agrotis clavis (assembly GCA_954870645.1). Taxonomy (NCBI): domain Eukaryota; kingdom Metazoa; phylum Arthropoda; class Insecta; order Lepidoptera; family Noctuidae; genus Agrotis; species Agrotis clavis. The sequence continues at coordinate 17,840,678 of OX940925.1, forward strand.
TTAAATAAAAAAAAACATGTAAGAAATACACTAATGAAATTCTTCGATTGATTTTAAGTCTGACGTCTGTCAATGTCATTTAGGCGTCAAACGATCGTTGATATTGTATTCAAATATCTCCTTTATCTTAAAAAAATAAGAAACTCGTGAAAAGTGATCTTTTCCATTTATAATATACCTAAATGCTTTAAAAAAATTAAATGAATGACTCGTGAAAATGCTATAAAGAGCAGAATACACTGACTGACGAAAATTGGGGAAGTAAAAGTAAATTGACATTGTTCTGCTTTAATGATGGCGTCGTTTTACTGTTTCCTGTTATGTGTTTGTTCTTAAAATGAAGTATATATATAAGTATGAGTAGCGTTTAATTTTGTTTTTGTTATGTAATGAGGGCACTTTATCCTCAAAGGAAGTTGGTATCATGTGCAGGAAATCTCTCAACATTGCTCAGGTTATTTTCACGCAAGAATTTTTTTAAAGGAATTCGGGAGTATGAGATCATGCATTCTGCCAACCATACAACACACTTAAATTTTACTCCAATAGCATTTGTTTTTTGAATTATATGTACACAAAATCATGAGCGTTTGTTACTTTTTTGCGGATACAGGCCGGTTGAAGTCGGAGTAACATATTTTTTTACAGTAAAAGATATGAGTCATCTTATGAAGGATTAGAGGGATGCAGCGTTCCACTAAAATAGCTGTATGATAGTAAGTTATCAAAATGCAAATGTATCTTTTCTCAACAAAATCTTTCCCGTTTTACCTACTTCTCATCCTGCTTAAATACACATTTACCCTTTTTAAGCCAAAAAACATTTCTGGTTATTAAAATATTACCGTAATTGAATACATTAGCAATGTCAAAGTAAAACTTCCTAGTAAAAGATTACATAAATTGTTACATTCGTTATCGCCGTTTCTTTTATTTGTAAAAGATTTATATTTTAATGATGATATGATATGTTACGTGAAATGATAAAAAGAGGCTTAGATGGTGGTGACGGTAAATGAAATTTTATCTTTTTCTTTGTTTGTAAAAAAAGATATACATATGGCTTGTTGATTGTTTTGTTACTCATTAATTTAATATGCTTTACTTAGACTACCGCATTGTTTTGTTAAGCCTGAAATTGAGCAATCGGTAATCTTTTTTCCTCAACCTCAAGATAAATAAAACGGTAAGTAATTAGTTTTTCATAACGAAATCCGTTTGATCGGTTTACGGTTTCCGCAAAGGATGGTCCGTTTACAGTTTTAATGTGTTTTTAATGATATTAAATCATCTTTATGTTGAATTTAATCAATGCAAAAAGTGCTCGACCATCAAAGTCTTTGGAGTTTGGACTTATGATTATCTGCTCCTAACCCAACACCATCTTGTACTAATATAAAAAAAAAAACTGTACTATTAAGTACCTATATGAATTTTATCTACATATTTTTTTACATTTTTGCCAAAATTAGACCAACATATAAAGGCTAAATACTCTGATTTTAAATCGAAATTACAAGTACTTATTACTTGTATTTTTTTTTTAAATTTCATCGAAAATACAAACAGCGTATTTACGTTTATGTCACTCGTGTCGCGCTTCAGATTAGAGCTATTTTTTTTAAATTACGTATTACTATAAATGAGTAGAAATAGCAGTCTAAAACATTAGAATAATTTCTTTATCAAAATATTTCAACAAAACCACAAAGAGTTTAGAACTTCGACGTGACTTTTAACCAATTCTGTTGATATTACGCAGAATATTATAAAACAATAGACGTTTTCAGACCCTTTTCTCTTTGAAAATGTTAATTTAAATTAAATGAATTTCATTAGGGATTGTTGAAGTTATGATAACAATTTTCTACTCTTTGTGTACGTATCTCGGGGCGAAAGGAAAACATAAGAGGTAATTGCTTGGCTTAATTGAATAGCGGATGAAGTATGGAAATCTTTTGGTATAGGCATAATCATCAGCCTGTATTGGTCCCAGTTCCCACTACTGGGACTCAGGCCCCGTATCTAACAGGAAATACACTAACTGAGGCAGAATTGGTTGAAACTGGTTATAAGGAACTTTATCTCCATGAAACAGTGAATAGTCTGATGTGGCGACGAGTCGCTCGTTGTCCGAAGTAAAAGATACCTAGGGGCAATGTCAATGGGCAGAAGTCATCTTTTCTTGTCAGATTCATATTGCTAAAATATTCTCAAGGAATTGTGGCCACTATATTTAATTGAGAAGTTTCTAGTAACACACTCTCAAGCGCAATTAGGTACGAAGATTCTGAACGAACTTTAAAAATGAGGAGTTTCTCAATTCTCGATAAAGTTACGCAATCATCATGTGTGTGTGTAACTAACTATTCGACTACTAACAAGACGCCTATTCTTAATATTTTCAACATTATTTTCGGTTCAACATGATTAATTACATTGTTATCTAATCAGGTTTTAACATAAAAGTAGAACAGAAAGTATGTCACACATGTTATTTTATTATTATCTTCTTATTAGGTGAACGACTCTGCGGCAATGCGAATGACCTTTCGCGTTGCTAACCACTGAATAAATTATATCAGAAGGATTACTTGGTACAGATAAGGGGAAGTTGATGTTAGTGGCATGCGTAGGGGTCAACATGCAAGCTCGATAAGAAGCGTGGCTAGGGGTCAACTTGTGATAAGTTGAAGCAAGGCCAGAAGACTGCCCAGAAAGACCCTTTTCTTTTTTTGATTAAAAAAGCTACTCAGCTCTGTGCGGAGCTAAAATGACTGTCAAACTCATACCCCCATATTAATAAACGTGGACTAAAGTTACAACCATGATAATCTTCGGACTAACAATACTTTTTTAAGGATTAAACTTGGCGTAACTTTAATTGTCGTTTTATTATAAAGGGGAATAGATTATAAAATCCTTTTTTTATATACAGGGTGACTTTTTTACCACCGTCCAAAATTTTTCTATGCATTAGGTATCAATCACTAAACCCATTTTTGAAAAAAAATCGATACGTCAAATTGTCATATTAAATCATTTTCTCATCCGCTCTGTGTGGTCACTAAGCTAAACGTTAATAATATACACTTGCCGACGCATGAAACGGGCAGAGCGCACCCCGCTGACCCCCCGCCCCTCCCCGCTACACCTGAGCGACACATCACAGCGCAGTGTCCAGATTCATCAACTTTTTATAACATTGAGACGTGATATCTCGATATTTTTGTATTGATTGATACAAAAATAAAAAACACGTATTCAATGATTTTCGCCAAAGATTAATATATTAAAATTTGGATGGTGACTAAAAAATCACCCTATATATGAGTGAGTGAGCGCCACGCACACTGTATGTTTTCCTTGGAAATTTTCACTTATTTTGCGTAGGAATCGAATGACGGAGGTAATTTTTCTTCCATGTTTTTGGCTTCAATTTTCAGATGCCTATAGGAATCTGGACATTCTATAATCTAAGGCATATCATTGACAAAACCATAGTTGTTTTGTTCAGCATCGTAAGTTCAAAATTCTACAGAGTAATTTAAGGTGAAACAAGTCAACATTTTTTCCATAGAATCTTCGTTGGGGTTTTACTCCACTATTTGACAAGGTACATCCAAAGTTAAACATGGTATCGTTTTGTCTCATTATTAATTTTGTCTGTACGGAAGCAGAATTTTGAAATAACAAGCCATTAAAAAGTTACGAGCTTCCAAAGATTCGTTTTTATTGCTAATTTTAACACAACTTTGGGCGTAAATTAGAAATTAAAGTAGCATCTAATTTCTAAAACAAAGTCCGTACCGACACAGCAAATTTATCGAAGAATTCCATGAATTTTATTTGAAATTGATTGATGCAGTAGTTTTTTCATAAAACCCCAACTTCCAAAGGCCGTTTCGTATTTTTTTACGCGCGCCTTTTTCTCTGAATGATCGTGCATCATACTGAATAATGTTTTCATCTGTTTTCTCCACGGGGGGATGACATTCGCGGACACATGAACAATATGGCTCGATTTCAGCTGAAATATCATGGTTTTTGACCATGCCTGCCAGTGAGTTAGAGCTCGCGACTAGCGCCGCCTTAAGATGTCGCCTAGGGTTTGTAACTAATAAAAAACAGGCATAAATGTTGAGTTCCAGAAAGAAAGTTGAACGAACCATTCCTCAAACACAAATAAAAATTACTTTTAATAATACTTCAATAAGCCTTATAAAGGTAAATAACATCGCACAGAAAGGTAAACAGAATTCGGGGAAACGTCCGCCATTTTCCATTCCAAAGCTCAAATTACATTAAGAGAAAAAAGAAAAATATCGCAAAGAAAAACAAAATTTTGAGGAAAAAGTTAGGCCTTAAACGATTACGAATGAAAAGCAAACTAAAACGATTATTAATTTTGTGTTTCTTTTTGTCAAGGATGGGAGGTAGAGGAAAAGAGGAAAAATTACTTTTTTTTAATCTTTTATACAATAATTTTTAATACCGTCCACAAATTTTTGATGCTTTATTTTAGGTTTCCAAATGAGTTCTCCAGCACAGGGTGAAGCGGGACTGTCAGACTCGTATCTAACCTACTGACTAAAATTCACGGTATTCCTTTAGGTTCCAGAATCACGGTAGCCTGTTTAGAACGTCCAAAGACCCCGGAAATTTTCATTTGGAGTGGTCTAACGTCTACTGGGACCTAAAACCCCAAAAGTTTCTCAATTAAAATAATAAAGTTTTCATCAAAATAACGAAAATAGACGTCCATTACAAGATGGTTGACTTTGTTAAAAACGAAACAAAACCTTCAGTTTACCCTTGGAATTATTGGAGACGGAAGTTCCTAATGGCGTGGTGTTTCGGCAAGGTTGTGTGATGGCCATGGTAACGGCTGTCCTTCTTGAAGCAACCTCAAGGGTATTGATGTCTTTACTGAGTCTATCAGAGCCAATTAATCTCTGAGGAATGTTTCATAGGCACATTGGGCACCCGCCCGTCAGTGGTTAGATGTTAAATCACCTTTTAGTCATGGGGGACCAAAAAATGTTTGTCTTGGTTTATTGGTATTATGATTATATGAAACAATATGCCATAAATTAATTATTCAAAGTTCATGTCACATTATTTTTATCATAATATTACATTACAATTCAGATTTCAACAATATTTAGGTGTATGTCAAAGCCTAACGCATCTCATTAGTGATATCCAACCAATGTCTATGCTTGTTCATAATAATCGTCGACCTGGGCCTAGTCCTGTTCCTTGATCGGACGGCGAGCTACCCATTACTCACCGTTAGCTATCCGAAATCCGTCTTCCAGCTCTGGGTGGTACTGAAGGGACTGTCAGACTCTTGGCTAAAAATCGACTTTGTTCTTTCGGTTGCCCCTTAATTGCATACTGTTTGGCCCTGTGAAGATCCCGTCAGATGAGATTACAACCTGCATACAACCTAAACTACTCCAATAAAATTGCATAACAACTCCTAAAATAGTTGTCCGAAAAAAAGGGGTTAAAATAACACGGAAGCTCATAATACCATGATATAACAAGTTTTACGGCGGTCGTGACTGCGACCTTGATAGCCAAGGGTAATGGTGTCATGATGGGGAGGTATCTCTGTTTGTTTACCCTCTTCTGTACTGGCATTTAGGCTTCAGACCTTCGTAAATTTTATTTAACCTTTATGAAAGTTTCGAAAAATGGCAAGATCTAGTCGCATAACGAAAGCAATTTTTTATCAACTGCCAATTCAGTCATGAATTAACTTCACAAATAATGTTTTAGTTTTAAAAACAAGGCATTCAATAGACGTAATAAACATTGACTTATTTTAAGAGTAGTTACCAAGATCAGATCAGTACCCTTAGCACGAATTTTCAGTATTTGAGACGTAAAGTAAACTGGAATTTTGACAATTTCAAGTTGACATTTTTCAAGGAAAAAATTAGTTCCGGCTACGCGCACCAGAGGCGCTGTTCCATTTTTTGATACAAGAAACGCTGTAAATACTGTAAAGTAAAAGAGTGAAAATTCGTGCTAAGGGTACAGGATTCAGGATTGTATCAAAAATTAATAAAGTCACGTAGCTAATTTACGGATTTGAAAATCGAACGAATCCATTTCATTGTCCCTTTCCTGCCAATCAAATACCCTAACCATAGTGCAACATGACATCTTTATAGACCACCATTCATTTATAAACCTAAACTCCTTCCATAATTAATTCTTCACAATCCATTCCTGTATCTTCCCTCTCCAAGCCTCATATCCACCTTAAATCAAAACTCAAAACACTCTAAAGAACACATCCCTAATTCCTTTACGTCACATAAATGAAGCCATCAAAAATGAGTAATTATAAACAAACCGATCGATAGCCACAAGCCCCTTTCCACCAAGAGTCGTACAATCGCGTGACTCCATTCGATCATGAACTTCACAGACCAAGGTCCCCCTGAACTTGTGTTGCTAATGTGCTGGCTGACATTGGGCCACCCTATGGCCATGGCCAGTTTATGCCCCAGCCATTAAGGGGTGTTTAGGTGTCGCGGATTTTACTACTACACGTTATGAGTTCAGTGCATGCGAGTATTTTAGAATTTGCAGAACTTGGGAGGTTTATTACCTGTAGTAAAATTACTGAAAATACCGTACCGTAAATTACCGTTAGTTACTGCCCGCCATAAAATTATGGCGGGCAGTAACTAACGGTAATCAATAACGTAATGTTTGAAGGTGACATAAAAATATCAAAAATTTACAGCTGTGAGACTCATTAAATTAATTATTTATTAACAGTCACACACAGTATTATGAAACTTCTTTTATATTTTTTTATTTATCTACCTTTTAGACAAAAAATCTGGTGTTACCATGCTAATTAAACAAAGACAAAATTAAAGCAAGACAATTTGAAAACAAGAAACAATTTACAAACAATGAAGTTGGTTTATTAACCTTTTCAAATCTCGAGAATAACTAAAATTAAATTATTATAGTAATTACGTGTTATGATAATTCAGTATTCAAAGAAAGCAGAAGAATATGTGTGTACCTAATGTATTCATTAAAAAGAAAATGGCGGCATCGCTACCGCCAAATTGATACTAAAACTTCATTTACCGGTAAATAGCGCGGGAAATGTGGAAAGTGATGCTATTAACACGCGCGAACATTCTTTTATCTGGGGCCTATGTATACATTTGATGTACGAACATAATGAGATCGTTAATATTTACTCATCATGAAAGAAACTTCTGTTTGTTCTTAGTTATGACTGAAGATTTTTTTTCGTTTCTCTTTTAGTTTTTAAAATTACTTGTAGAATTATTGCGTTATGAATAAAAAAAACCCAGAGACAAGAATGATTTTTGATCAAGAATTTACAAGCTCTGTCTTATTTCGTATTATTTATTATTATTATGCCTTAAAAAAAAAAAAACTAATGAGGTTTTCATTTACCTAACTTACTCAATCATTTTCTCTAGAGTAGGTGGTCTCATTTCAGTAGCAAGATTAAATATATCAATTAAAAACTCCAAGACCGAAGATTGCTACCGGTCATTGAGTTTCCCATCAATTTGTGCCATCAGTCATCAACCGTACTCCACTTCCTCATGGTGTCTTTTTGCACCAGCGCCACTCAATCACATCGAGAAATGGAGCAATCATAATTGGCCAGTTTTTCTGATGCGGCCAGTAGTAACGCACCAATGAGTTCCGTATTCGAAAGAAAAATATTGTGACTGTGTTGTCATGGTGACCAATAAGCAAAAAAAAAAACAAAATACTCCTAGTTATTTACAAAATGCGTTTGTATTAGAGATGTTGCGAATGTCTGATTTTTGACATTCGCGAATGCGAATGCGGATGCGAATATTCAATTTTAATATTCGCGAATGCGAATGCGAATGCGAATATTGACTTTAAAATAAAACGCACGCAAAATGATAGATAGGTTTATCATTTCATGTCAGACTATTTAAATCGAACATTGGCCAAATCGATATAGTTGAATGAATGTAACTTCATTAATTCTAGATAAATGCAAGAAAGTAGTAAGTGTCTGGCTTCAACGATTGGACAATACGGAAACTGAGAAAGTTATTGATTTTTAGTTTGTTATGTTTATAACCAAAACACCGTTCACACAACATATCTCTCACGCATTCATACTACACAATTACTCACTAACACACGATTCTCATTACTCACACCTACACAATTCTTAATTATGCCTTTTGCAATGCACAACATTGTATTATGTCAAAAATATTAGAACATACTTGGTTACTTACCGTTGCCTTTTAAAATTCTTTTTAATCTTTATTTTCATTGTCTGTTTTATTTTTTTTTATTTTATTGAGTTTATCACTTATGTACCTACTTAAATTAATTCTTTTTGTCAAAAATCGTTGTCGACTGTGACACAGTTTATACTAGCACAGTCGGCTTCGTGACCTCTTATGACCATTTCTACAAATTCAAAAACCTTGTATATGTGTTATAGCTTAAGGGAAACTTGTACATTGAGTTGATAATAAACTATTATTATTATTATTCAACACATAAAAATTCAACAAGTTTAGGCTGGAGCTGGATTTTTAATACACTTCTCCGCAGGCATGGATAAAGAACTTATAAAAATATCTTTTTCTTTTTCTCTTTTTTCTCATATTATTTGCAAAACTATGTAAGTAGTAGATTTTTTAATATGACTGGGTGGTAGGACTCATTTGATGATTTTATTACGATAAAAACGTAATTTTTGTTGCGATTATTTCAATATTTTAAAACAATTGGACAACAGAATTATTTCAATTTTGTTGTCTACTTCAAGACTATTGCGTTACATATAGTTTCCACATTCAAATCGTAGTAGTAAATTAAAAAATTGTTTTTCAGAAATATTCGCAAACATTCGCATCGATTTATGCGGATGCGAATGCGAATGCGAATATCAAAAAACATGCGAATATTTGCGAATGCGAATGCGAATACGAATATTCGCAACATCACTAGTTTGTATATTTGTAATGCAAATTATAAATTAATTTGTCACCCAGATACTTTATTACCTGGTTAAGGACATTTAAAAAAATTAAATGGTTAAATGTACAGACGCGCGCAGGTCAACCTACCCAGATCTGTCAAATTTTATCAACCGAACATTAACCTTCCAATAATGTGATAAGGCTAAAAATATTTTAGCGTTTGAGGTAGGTTGATGTGCTGGCGTCTGTACCATGTGTACTTGACCATAGAGACAAAGTGACAGGCAAAACCTACTGTTTTTATTTGAATTTAATTCCTTACGTCGTTTTCAAGGGCGAATCTTCTATTTTCAGACTATGTAGGTGGTAGTTTGTTTTCGTGTTATTTATGTATGTGGTGAAGCAAGTAGCACTTAATACATACATGTAAATTAAAAGTAATTGAATTGAAGTAACCTTAATGTGTACGTGACCAAAATACTTTTTCTTTTTTGGGAATTTATTTTATTCATGAGCACTCCAGAGAAAAATTCCTTTACTCAGTGTTACTTGTTTACTTTCTATTGATTACGTATTTGAGACTAGTAACTAGGTAATTAGTTTTATTTACAGGAGAAATTGCGCTATTGCTTCTCACATAGGGCCGACAGAGCCTCGTTCACGTACTTTTTTATAGTATTGTAATATTAAGTTACTTATCTGCTTTGATTTGTCCTAAAATTATGTTTTGCTAATTTTTGTATCCAAAACGAATGTGCACATTGCAACCGAAAAGTATCGAAGCCAAAGTGCTAAATGCCAGTCATTTCATTAGAAGACTTAGCATCGACCTCGTCTACTACCCAGTTGTTTGTCTTCGACAGGTCAGGGCTTCCCAGGTCACGGGTACGACCATCAGCCACCTCAATTCTATTGTTCGGAAATGTGGTACAGTCTTTTAATTTCTTAAAATATACTGTTTGTTTTGCTATAGAAACTCTGACTGTCGTATTTATTTGGATTAGAAGTCCATTTTAGTTAAATGGCCTTATTGTATTTAAATTATTGTTGTCTTTTTTTTATTTATAAGAAACTGGTGATGAGTCATTTTGGGTATTGCTACCGCTACCTAGTTAGAATATTATGCCGTGATGTCCATGCTTGGACTTTCACCATCATTTAAACATCTGTTTTAATTAGACAAGTGTTTAACAATTGTTTGACAATTGACAGTGTTTTTAGACAAGTGTGTCTAAAAACACTGTCAATTGTCAAACTACATCTGACGTTGATATAGGGTCGTTTTACAATTACCCTTTTTGAGTCAAGTGTTTAACAGATGTTTAACTAATTTGTAGTACGACAATCAGACACTAGGATCGGTAAGCAGGGGCAGACATTTTCAGTTTTCCCAAAGACATCTTTGGGAAAACTAAATCTACAGGCGTTGCAAAGAGAGGTTCTGGAATTGGTCTTTTAAGAGGTCCCGGTTTCCCTCCTCCATGTGATAGTGATCACCGGGGTGGTGTTAGTAAGGTACAAACACTACACTCCCCTGTGTAATCCCCTAAGACCAGGAGCCTTTTAAAGGTAAACAAAAAAAAGAAGGTTGGGTAAACTATCAAACAAATTCGCGTGAAATTATTCCTTGTTTACGGCGGCGGCGATATACAAATATCACACATACGCCATTGTTACCTTAAAGTAGGTCATCGATGTTGGCACTAACATACTCGTACTATAAAAGGATAATTATTGTGATATGCTCTGTTAGCTGGTAACCGCAACGAGCTCCAAAGGACAATAGGCATTTTGACTAATATTAAAATAACATATTTTCAATGGATATGATTTTTGGCCTCAATCTATATACCAGAAGTAAAGACCTTCCATTTATCATTAAAGAAGATCGCGCAATTTGTTTTTGTCCCATTAAAAAAAAAAACTGCTTTTATCCCAATTTACTTGGAGACGGCGCATCCTCTCCTATCCTGCCATACTTCTTTATTTATCCGTAATTCCGTATGTACGCTACAATAAATAGACCATGGAGGCTTAGTACTTCTCCATTGTTATTTTAAATTAACCTGTCAAATCAACAAAACATGTGTATAATTCGTTTTATCAGGTTTTCCAAATCTGGGCGTTATTCACAAAAGTCTTGTTTGCAAGTAATCTTTCATACAATTATTCAAGTGTCAAGAAGAACGTGTTTCTAGCACGTAACCGTACCTACTCATATCGTAATAACCAGACATTATAATAAGACGAACTATTAATAAATTAATGTTAAGGTTGCCAACTATTTTCAGAAGAATTATTCTACAGTACAGTCATTGTAATATTTATAAGATACGGGTACTAGTATTCTACGTGGAGCTGTCATAAAACGTATCTATTTTTGGAAGACAAAAAGAGAAATTATTTTTTGTTTTCTTCAGTTAATTTAATCATTTCAACCTCGTCATTAATATAAAGAACTAAAGTCTAGACATTAATAATTTTTGAACTCGGTTTAAACACGTATTCATAAGTACAGTACTCTATATTTAATTACGGTTGGCACCCCTAATTAACGTGTGATTTTCCTTTTAGACTCGCTTGCCGGTATCAATTGTCTTTGTTAGAAAAATCGAGAAAAATATAATTGTAGGTAGTACGTTTGTATAGATGGGAACCTATCGGTGGATCAGACCAATTAATGATTTGAACAATGGCAGTTACGCCTTTTGCGCACGGCTGGCTTGGTCTGTGGTAACGCAACTTTGCGATAGCTAATGTAGTTAGTAGGTACCCGTCATCTGTTGAATGACTTGAATTTTAATATAAATTAAATAGTTAATACTTACACAGGGTGTTAGCTACTATCAAAACAATATCACCTATTCCATACATTTCGACAGGGCCGATGCTGCATTTTCTAGGAAACAGTTATAATATGTTATTGTAGCCTAGAATTATAAGCTAAAACAAGATAAGATTTTGAGCATTAATCTCTCTGCCATTGCGTATTGTATTCGAAACTGGTTTGATTGATCGTTATCAATCAAACCAGTTACGAATACAATACGCAATGGCAGAGATAATGTAATGCAATTTTGTTCAATAAAATCACTGGGGATGACGTTTCATCCCCAGTGATTTTATTGAACAAAATTGCATTACATTAGGGTGCTTGTACACGGCGCATGTAACCCGCGCAAGTAAAGGTGCGGGTTTGCGGTTTACCCGCGCGAGTAACATGCGCAAGCTACTTGATCAAGCTACCCTGGTGTGCCACTATACCAGGGTGCTTGTACACGGTGCATGTAGCTTGAGCATGTTGAGGCACTTGCGCGGATTACATGCGCCGTGTACAAGCACCCTTAATTTCGTTGCTAAGCAGATTATGAAGGTGTCTAACAAGATTTTCTCCCGAAATCAAAGTGTGTTATGAGTTGGTCTGTAGATTTCAAAAATGATAAGCCGTGAGTTTAATAAGTTGAACAATAAGGTTGAAAACTGCGTGGCAAATGTGCCGTGCTGCTTTTATTTTTTAATCAAATTTGAACGACTTTGTTTACTATGATGTTGTCATACAGGTTGATTGAATAACAGGTCTGATCACCTGTTGTGTATTCGTAAATGTGACATTGCCATTCTTCTTTATGTTGGTATTCGTGTAAAATTAATTAAGACTATTTAGTATTCAAGACTTACTTAGTAACCTCCAATAACGTTTCATACTGCAGATAAGGTTTTTCGTAATCTTCTTTTGCCAAACCGAATATCGAAAAAGAAAATAATAAATGTTTTTTTTTTATTTGGCGATAGGCTCGGGTTTATCATTATGTCGCCTGATGGTAAACGATGATGAGGTCGACGCCTCGACGGTGAAGCGCGCTTGCTGAGAAGTAACCTATTCACTATTGAATCTTCTAAAGAGGGTGGGAAATGGCAACCAACGCTTCGCTATCTTATTTTTTCAATATGTTTTACTACAAATACTTATTAATCAACAACACTTAGCAAACGTTACTCAAGCGCAGAAACGTCCTTGCGGCACTTTTAATTCTAAATTTCAGACCAGAACAATCTAGAATAATTATGTTCCTAAAGTTTACTGCCTATAATCATAAATTATGCTACGTATATAATTACGTCAAATATCGGTTGTAAATCAATAAGCTTAAATACATTGCTGCGATTGCTGTATATGAATACGTTCAAACATAATTTACATGTACATTTTACAAAGTGCTTTGAAGGTGAATTTTACATTTATTTGTTGTACATATTTTTATGATAGCCGTTTCTATGTTTTAAATAACTATTTATAAATAAATTATTATAACCACTTATACTCTTACGCCTTAAAAATTACTGTAAGTCAATGTTCTAGGGTAGATTAATTTCTTCAGATTAAATTCCCTTTAACTTTTCAATAAAACGGTCTTACGCCAGTATTTAAATATACTCTGTGAGAGCGCTGTTAATTTACCAACACTCGGTTTAGCATCGTAAGTTGAAAATCGAACAGCAATAAGTTAGTAATTTTCGTAGAGACATTTTGAGAAGTACCAGGGCATCAGAAACTTCAAGCAGTTGTTTGTAGCAGCAAGCGTAGCATCTATGCTACGCCGGCGGTGCTACGAGTTACGATACTACGAAAAATGCGGGCTGCAGCATGATAGCGGGTGTGCCACTTTTGAGGATTTTTTAAAAATAAATATCAAACAAAATAACGTATTGAATACAATAATACATGCATATTTATTGATTTGTCATTTTTAATTGAAAAAGTAATAACTTTATCGTTAAAAATAATTAACGTCAAAAGACAACGTTCGATAAGGACGTCACAACTCTGGTCTGATAGGTAAGATTTATTTTAAATAAGTGTTTACTTGGAATACCTGACTTACATATTTCTGAATTAGGTATATTTTTTACCAGAAAACCACAAATTAATTTGCATAAATAAACATAACAACATTATTACATAACTGTGACTGGCTTGTGGTCTAGAATCTATGACCTGTTTGACTATTATTATTAGAAACTATACAACATTATTTTTCGTTTATGCGAAACCCGATACACCTGTCTAGTGTTTTTGTGTAAAGAATCTATGTACAAAATTTTAAAACTGTATCATAAAAAATCACAAAGTTATAAGCATATATATTACCTGGTTGTCCGTTCAAAAACATGCTCATTTCGCGGTACACCCGCGGAAACCGCGTCTCCTGTGTTATAAACTCGTGATAATAGTTTGGTATTAAGTACCTAACCTTACGGTGATTGTATTGTATTTAACTGGTAATAAAATTTAATTAAAATATTTTTGAAAAAAAAAATAACATGGTGTAAAAATTATTGGAATTGAATCAGTTACTGATTCTGAAGAAACTATATTCAGGTTTCGCATATACTAAAAATAATGTTGTATTTATGTTCTTTATCGTTTAAATATTTTAATTATACGAGTACTTGTGAAATATTTGTTGGTATAGCCAATATTAAAATATGAAGATTTATATTTATGTACTTAAATCGAATTGGTTCCAGAGGTCAGCAGAGATCAGATAGCGGACGCTTCGTGTACGGTATTAACTAGCTTAACCGAGATAATATTCAAACGGACACGGAAAGATAATATGCACTACATCCTAACTTCTTTTTTAGAACTGTTTGTTTTTAATTAACTTTCATTAAGTAACATTTTTTTTTTCTTCTTTCAATAATAACTGTCTTTTATCACCGAGCTGAAGAATTGTGAATGTTATGTAGGGGAAGGTGGGGCATAACGGGGACTTTAAGGATAACAAACAATAAAAGAATGAATAAAATATATTTATTAATGAAAACTAATCATAGCACTTTGGTCACTTATTAATCTAACATTTGGCATAGAATTTTGTGAAATAACTAATCAAATAATGTCTTTAATCAAAATTTTCGCAACCCTTATGAAAACCCCATTGTGCCCCAGGGTAGGGGCAGTACGGGGTACCCAATTCGGGAAGGCCAACTTCTTCTCGAACTGTTATTTTTGTACGTACGTACCATTTTTATACCTAAAACATAACAAATATGTTATGAAATTAACAGATCATTAATTATGGCTTGAAAGGGGCACAATGTGGACATCAGTTACGGGGCACAATGGGGTACCACATCGCACCCAATAGCCATGTCCCCGTTATGCCCCAATGAGACACATAATTTTAAAACATTTTTCAAAGAAACGCATCTATAGAGAGAGTGATTTTGTTCAAAATACATCAATATGTAAAATCTCTAGAAAATCACGATAAAAAACAATAGTTATTAATTTGAACACTTACCTTTTTACATGCGTTTACGTAATCACTAAAATTATATGAAATGACGTCGAAAAATGTTTTAATTCGTAAAAAAAAACACGCGGGCAGTCCGGTCGGCGATCGCTGTCAGATTGAAGATTGACACAAAATGACCGCCTGAGCGACAACAACACACCCCATAAGCGCGTAGTTACTTGAATATGATGATGCCCCGTCTTGCCCCGCGACCCCGTTATGCCCCCCTCTCCCTTACGCCATTTTTGTCACGTGCATCAGACCGCTCTTATTATAAATTGTAAATTTTAATGTTAAATGTATGTGATGTGGCTGTACTTTTCTAATAAATAAATAAATAAATAGGATCGCGTTTGACCACAATATCGCCAGATGTTTTTTTTACGTGGTAAAATCTTAAAATGAGTCCTCCCACCCAGGACAGGACGGGAAGGACTGTCAGACTTGTAGGTACTGGCTAAACTACGGTGTCCTTCAATAGCCCTTTACGTTCCGGAGTAACGGTTACTTGTTAGTCCCGCTACCCCGGATCTCGCCAGGTGGTGAGCGAAGATGTGGTCGACGGCTTAATCTAGCTCAGAAGCAAAGATGAATCCAAAAACGGAGAGAGATCAACCAGAAAGAAATTAAACTCTTGCGCACCGATGGAACACAGTTAAAACTGGCGCCAGACTACGACATGATGTTGATCGCAAGACGGGTAGGCCTGGGGCCGTATAACGTCTTAAAACCAGGCATGTTCCAGTGAGTGAACGAGATGGCGCTAGACGACTTGTATAGCTCTGTCACTTACACTCGCCGGAACAAGCTTGGTTTTAAGTTGTAATACGGCCGCTGGTAAGGCCTACCATCACTCAATCGTCACTGAAGTTTACAGGTAGGCTGTGGAGCCATTATCCTGAGAATCCAGTCGCTAAAAAATAAATGGTACCATCCCGAACGACGAATTTGACAAATGTAAATGTAATTTCGTTTTTATGGCTACCGTAACCAGAACAGTAGTGATGATTTTTATTGCCGCTATCATTATCATCATCTGCCTAGCCTTTTTCCAACTATATTGGGGTCGGCTTCCAGTCAAACCAGATTCAGCTGGATATCAGTATTTTACATGGAGCGACTGCCTGTCGGACCTCCACAACCCAGACTTGTGACTTGACAAACCCAGTTTTTTTTTTGTTGCCGCTAGAAGAACAAAAAAAAAGATTTTAGTAAATATTTAAGGGGATTAAATAAATATTTTCCATACCATGTTTATAAATAATGTTGTCGAGTTCAACTCCGATTTGGCTGGTTTTTTTCGAATACAAACTCACTTCCAGATTAATATGATTAGATCGGAACATTATAGAACAATCTACCTCGTTCTCTAGTTGCACAACCTCATTAGATACCAGTTGAGTAATATCTCAGGTGTCATATAATGAAGGTTTACTTATACCAAGCCTATTAAGTAAACTAGCCAAGGTTCAACCTATCAAGTCATGAGATAATCGGTCCATTGTGCGACTGCGCATGTTGCGTTCATTTCCATTGCTATTGCGTCTGTACAAGGCTTATATCGACACTTTAACGTGTATTGTGTCCCTCAGCATTCGCGTGTAATGTAACATTATAGATTCGACTTTGAGCATTACATTACAAATATTACAATACTACCTCCCTGACTGACGAGCATTCGCGTACATTTAGTATAGATTTAATACAAGTTGCGCATTGTGATGCTTGATTGTCTTCCCTCACTGATGAAATGTTCGAATCTGTAACGTTACATTACAGGTGAATGCTCGCGGTGAGGGAGTGCAAGCGCCTTTAGATCCCATCTCTGTCTTTGAAGACCAATAACATAATAGATTTGATTGCAAAAGGTATAAAGAAGACTGGAAGAGTACTGGAAAGTGTTATTGCAAAGGGTTGCACGGTAAGCTTCAGAGAAAACTCACCCCTTTTGTTAGTGACATTACTGACAAAGAGGGTGAGATTTCTCTGAAGCTGGCTGTACAATGCATTTATCATCAGTCTATAATATTCCCCTTTCTGGGACCCAAGGCTACTCTCAGCGAGAAGGAGTGGGCTGCAAATGCAATCCACCACGAGGGTCAGTGTAGGATGTTAGTTGTCAAATGTGTTCGAATATTTGGTTCTAGGACATGCCGGTTTCCTCACGATGTTTTCCTTTATGAGAGCAGAGGTGATGAAATAAATTATACAAAGTAATGCGCATAGCTGGGTTCAAACCCACGGCCGACATCTAAGTAAGTCGGGGTCGTCACCAGTAAACCACCACTAATATTATTGACATGATTGAAAATTCGTCATTGTTAAGAGAGTCCAAAACTGCTAACTTCAAAGCACTGTTGAATGAAGAAATGTTTTTATCTTAAAATTCTGATTTACAAAAAAATATTTTATGATACAACACATATTTCAGTTATTTATGAGGCCAGCAGGGAAAAATACGGAACTTAATGGTATTCCATTTTGTATTCACCACTACTTAATGTTTTTTACAAGGTGAGGAATAATATCGAAAGTGTAAGGTTGAACCGGCTATTTTAATTTTTTTTGCAATAAATAAATAATCAAGGGCTACAGTGCTGTAAAACCCTGTCTAGTATACATTCTTTGATACTGATTTTGTTCATTAGTGCGTAATTTAATGAACACCCTGTATAGTTTGTGTTACCAATAAGTCATTAGCAATTAAGGTCGGAATTAGGTAGAGTTATTTATGTACTTTTGCAGTGAAAGAATAAAGTGGATATGCCCGAAATCCCGGAATTACTTTTAAAGAGCAGAAAAATTCCGTGATTTATTAAATAAAGTTTTTGCTTTTACACAATTTATTTATGTAATCTATCTCTGATGTTTTTGAGAGATTGTCTATAAGAAATCCCGGGAAGATCCATAATGATACCAAAATTTCGATGCAAGTACCAAAATAACTCTACCTAATTTCGACCTATGGTCATTAGACTTGGTAGGTGTTGTTTTTGTCCATTCATACAAGGGATGTTTCTACTAGTGATGTTGCGAATATCTGATTTTTGACATTCGCGAATGCGAATGCGGATGCGAATATTCAATTCCAATATTCGCGAATGCGAATATTCAGTTTTAAATCAATTACTTTTGATAATTTAGAAAATACAAAAAGAAACACTTTTTAATGTAACTTTTTAACTTGTTTTTATTTAATTTTTTACTTCCTATCTGTAACGAGAATGGAAAAAGTATGCAGGGTGATTTTTTTAACTAGGCGTGGTTGGCCTTATGAAACTAAAAGGAATGTCGAAAACCATGAAAGGATCGTCTCGAGGCCGATTTTGACGAAAACTAAAACTGCATTTTTACTTCACCAGAATTTGATCCTTGCTCCAGCTGGTTCGATTCCTGGCCAGGATTACTGATTCTGCTAAAATCCCATGATGCATTTTTAGTTTCCGTCAAAATTGGCCTCGAGACTCCTTTCAATGTTTTTCGATATTCCTCATAGTTTCGGATTTAGCCATCCACACCCCATTGAACAATTCACCCTGTATAAGAGTGGTTCTAAGAATGGCGTCAGTGAAAGAAAAACAGACAGAAACACGTTTATCTTAGCATGGTCATATGTTTGTTAACGTACCCTTTATGATTAATTATTGTGATTGATTTGATGATGATGAACATTAATGTTGATGAATGGCGAGATAAAGGCAGATTAAACAAAAGATGAATGGAGAGAACGACAAAAGATAAGAATGAATGGAGTGTGTGGAAGAAGGAGTACCAGATATTGGTATTTTTTCAGTTATTCGTATTCGCAAAATATTCGCATGAATTTTGCGAATGC
Organism: Agrotis clavis; assembly: GCA_954870645.1. Taxonomy (NCBI): domain Eukaryota; kingdom Metazoa; phylum Arthropoda; class Insecta; order Lepidoptera; family Noctuidae; genus Agrotis; species Agrotis clavis. The sequence continues at coordinate 17,859,811 of OX940925.1, forward strand.
GAATGTCTAAAAATATGCGAATATCCGCATGATGCGAATGCGAATATTCGTAACATCTCTAGTTTCTACTCGTAATTTTTGACAAGTTTCTGTATACACTTAACAGAATAATGAAAAAAAGGGTGTGGCTGTTTGTATATGTGATTTTAAATGTTTGTTAACGTACCCTTGAACCCTTGATACAGGAGAATTACATAGCGTAGAGGATTATTTTAAGAGAAAAAAAAGGAAGGAATTTCGTCACCCCGTTGGTGTTTGCAAAAGGTTGAATTATCAACTCGTTAAGAAAAGAATTATTTTCGAACAAATTCTCGAATGCAACACAGGCAGTTTAAAAAAATCTATAAAGTTTATTTTAACGAGTTGAATGGACAAATATGTCATCTCCATAAAATCTATTGACCGGTTTAACGTGGATAACTTATTTAGGAAATGGTACTTCCTTGTTTGTTCCGAACTGAATGATCCCGGAAGATAAATACACAAAGCTAATGTAGTTTGAAATGTCAATAACCCATCTCGGTCATGGCAAAATAATATAAATAATACATTATGGCAATAAGATACTCGTATAATAAGGCAAAGATCTCGCGGAATTTGTCTCATTTCTCGCATAAAACATCATGTTATTTATGTGTTGGCAAACTAAATATTCGTGTCTTTTTTTGATTGTATGATTTTCAATAATCATATTGTGTTTTTTTTTGTTTATGGATTTTCAGTTTGGCGGAATCAAGATTTTCGGCAATCTCGTCATTTTTTGCCAACTTTTCGACTCGGTATCTACTCTTTTTTTTAAAATAGACCTATTGAAAATTCTCTTAACTGTCATTGTTCTATTGCTAGGCAAAAGCCTAATTAAAGTAAATATTAGGAGTCCAAATTATCTAAGAAGTGGCATAGGTTCACATCTAGTCACAGATATCGACTATTTTCAAGATGTCACTTCCCTCGTCCCTAAACTCAAACTATACAATTTATAGACAAGTAAGTATACCAGTCACATCGTCCCAGTTAAACACTATGGTAGACGCCCAACTAAGATACGGATGCTGATATCACAAATCTTATCAGTTATCACTGATGGTACATCGTTTGTCATAACTGACTTTGTATTTACTTAGCTGTGATAGGGTATCAGTGTCACTTTGACTTGTTGAACTGTCTATAGTCAACCCACCTCCATCTGTCAAATTTATTTGATAGATTTTCAACCTTACCACAATTGTAAAATTTGACAGATTCGGGTAGGTTGACCAGCTGGCGTCTGTAACACGGCTAAACATCAAACTGTACAAAACCAGTATAAACTGACCGTTAAACATGCGGAAAAATCATACAAAGCAAGACCACGATAAAATGGTTTTGTGTAGCTTGGTCGTGTGTACAGGATGTAGAAAAACTCTATTGTGTACATGTACACGGTAGGGGATCTAAAGCCGATAAAAATTAAAAAAATAGACCAAGTTGAGGTTTTTTTGACCGTTTGAAAAAAATCTGATATTTGCTATAAAACTGAATCACGACCAGAATTAAGAAAGAAAATTGTGTTTATTGGAAAAATATTATAGACGAAAAAGTAAAATTGTAAACTGAGCTGTTTAAATTCGTAATTATGTTCAATTCACGTTATTCCTCTAAGCATCGTTATCAATTACAGCAAAATTATTTAAAATGTTACGAGGGCAGAGAAAAATAATTCAATTGCTGCTGATATTCCAAAAAATTTACTCACATGAACAATTTAAATCAAGACCGTTTTGTACTAGTATCATGAGACAGAAAAGTGTTATAGCCGAAGTCCATGTGGTCTACCATACGTCTTAAAGAGTAGTTCCACTGTAGGAACGAGATGGCGCTACACGACTTGTATAGCTGTCTCTTTCCCACACTGGAGCTACTCTCGCTCTAAGACGTCATCATGGTAGGCCACCAGTACATGTAAAGAAGAAGGGTCATCTGTGACCCAGCCCCGGCGCAAATGAAATGTATCTCAGTTTTTTCGTTATTTTATGTACATCAAATTACGAAAAAACTGAGATACATTTCACTTAAAACTCGTAAATTTTGTATGGACTGTGACCCTTCTTCTTTGTCTAAGTTATCTTTAATTATTTTCACTCACGGCGCGGCGGCTATTGTCATGTCTACCTTCCTAATGCTGAACAAATATTGAATAATATGGTATCTTTTATTTGTTCTAAAATTTAGCACAGTGCTACGAAAACACCGCAAACCTATATCTAACTGAAAAACAACTTAATAATACCTACTAACAGTCAACGATTTTGTTAAAAATTTTAACAAAATCATCATAAAATAAAAACTACTGGGGGAAAACTAATTTTACTAAAAATTATGGGGCCGAATGACAGATACACTGCCTCGAACAAAAAAAGAATCATCAAAATCGATTCACCTCGTCGTAAAATAAGAGGAGACAAACTAAAAAAAATACTGTCGAATTGAGAACCTTCTCCTTTTTTTCAAGTTCGGTTAAAATAATATGTAATCAACCTCCTTTCGTATTTTCAAGAATGTAAACTAAGACAAATAAAAGATATGCCCTAAAATTCATGTAGACTTTTTCAATGTCACGACAAGGCTCACAAATTACAATTTGAATTATAAATGTCGGGTTTCCTCACACGAATTTGAGCCCTATAAGCAGGGTTTAACCTACATGAGCACGAAATATGAGGTGTTATAAGTCTTGTAATAAAACAATCCTTTTCACCTTTCACTCTGTAAAATGAGAATAGAGAAGAAAACCCAGTTATCCGACACCGCTATTGTGTTCCAACAATTTCCCTTCGTCCTTAACAATGCATACAATACATTGTAACAGAATCCTGTGCTTTCTAAGCAAAACATTGGTGTGTAACTTAATACGATATGACATGGGTACAGTCGTGACCACAATTATGTTACAATGATAAAAATAAATCATCATGTATTTAAATTTTTCAGAAAAAAAAACTCAAATGCGATTTTGTTGTGAAATAGTGTGGGTAAAAACTAGAGATGCGACGGAAAGTTGCTGAGTACCTACCGAATATCCGGCTAGGCGCATGGCCGAAGCGACGAATACTTGTATTCGGTCTATGTAACTCGCCAAAAGCTTAATAAAAATGGCACCATTCAAAAAAAAAGTGGCTTTAGTTTTATCATGATTACTTAGGCAAATAAAAATCCACATTATTCGGCCGAAAAGTAAAAAGTAACTGAACAACGAATAGTACTCTGTCATAAAACTTTGAATTTGACCTTTATCAATAAAATTAAAAAAAAATTGCTTACGAATTTTTGCTCAGTGCTCACAAATACATAGAGCACTAATGAGCAGTATACAAAAACTCTTAAGCTATATCGACGTGAAAATATCTGCTTAGCATGCATGTTCTCACGGGGGCAAAGGCCTTTCAATGCTGAGAAGACAGTTTAATCTAGGGTTGCCAACTTTTATTAGAAGAAATAGAGTATTTCTGATTTCAAAGAAGGTAAATAAAGAGTACGGACTTCCCAAAAAGAGTATAATTATTTATTTAATATTTTTCAAAAGGCATTTTTTCGTACGTTTTGCAGCACAACAATTTTTCATTGTTTTTAAAAGAACTGTATGACAGTATGACTCCAAACATTCTAACTCTAAAATTGGGAATTGGGGATACCAAATGTTAATAGTAAATGGTCGACTTTTTTGTTTATGATAGTGGGTTTGCTACATAATACATGACTGGCACTAGTATAGTTAACATTGGTTAAAAAAGAGTATTTTAGCATACTCTATTATTGTTATAGATTATAGAGTACGCCTACATGATATAGAGTACAATACTCTATTTTAGAGTACGGTTGGCAACCCTAGTTTAATCTCGCCTTGCATATTTTATCTGTATTGATAAAGCATTCCCGTGTACTACGTAAGTATCGGTTTCAAAGTGTTTCTCTTTGTGATAACCTTATGCCTGCAGGCATAAGGTATACTATTACTTATCTATATTTTATTAAGAAGATAAACTTGTTTTCTTAATAAGTACTTAAATTAAATGGTATGCAATACATTTGATATTAATCTATTATTCAAATATTTTGTTAAGCTCTTCAAAAAATCACTTTTGGACACGTATTACATACATTTGTTGATAATGAGTTAGAGTTACAAACTAGCGTTTTTCCGTAACGACACCAATCTGAACATAGGCATACACGCGCGTTGTAGAAAGAGACAGAAAACAGATTCACAACATGGTAATGCGTCTTTGTGTCGACGCACTCGTATTTTTTTTGCAGTCGGACTATCGTCATTAGGCGTCATCATATTTTCAGAGTAAACAAGTTTTATTTACTCAATTATTTCAGTTTTTTTATGACATCACAATACCATAAATAATAAATAAATAATAAACGATTAAATTGACTTTTATTGCCTTGAAGAATTACATTACTAAAGATAAGCTTTTATCAATAAATACACATAACTCAGGACCATTTTACAGGAAAAATTAATGAATTTTTTTTTATATTGCCAATTAGAACTCAATAAAGTAAGAAACCCATTTCTAGACCAATCAACGTATAAAATTGATAACACATGCACATAGTCGTATACGAGTTATTAGACCTAACGAAATGTCAAAAATATCTTGACATGCGGTGAAAATTGGAACTAAACGGTAAAAAGCACTGTATTTGAGGGACCGTTGACAGTTTCCTTGGCAATCAGCGCCATCTTGAAGTGTCAAGGTATACTAGTCACCCTGCACATAATTTTAATACATTAACATCATACTAGTTCGCGCTAATTTTTAATAAATAAAACATTTACTTCTAGTCCTTTATTTGCAAATTAACTATTTACGCAATAAAACGGGAAAACAATGTGGAACCTATTCTTGTTTGGCAACTTTCCTTACATTTTCTTTGAAATCTATTTGTTCGTGCATCGGAATTTTTACATGTTCTAAATCTATCGTCTTACCTGATATGTTAAGCCAACGTATGGCAAGATAATGTTTGAAATCAGTACTATGCAATCATTTCAATTATGAATAGAGATGGATGGCAATAACGCTATTTTCCGTATATTTATTACCGTTACATTTATTTTCATATGTTTTTTTTTTAAATAAAGGTGTTTGCTTTTGACTCTAGGTGACAAACAAGGTCGATTATTGTATATTTAAAAGAGTGTAAGTATTAGAAAAGCGTAAGTACATGAAATTACAATATGGCTATCTTATTATTGGTTGAAACGCGTCCAAACAAGAATTCACACAAACAAATCACATAAATTCGCTTACATGCATTTGTAAACCATACACACGATGTTTCACATTGTCGGTCTGGAATCTAAATTGTACCTGTTTTATATAGAAAATGCTAAACGATTTGCAGTGTGGTCTAGTATAGACCACCCTGGGATTCACGAAGGGACACAAGCAAACATTTTAATCTAATAACGAGTTGTGTTTGCGTAACATACATTTCTTGTAACTTACGCACTTACTTGAAACCTGTAATTGCATAAAAGTCCCTAAATAAATAAAGATAAAAGGGACTTTTAATAAATAATTCTGTTCTGAATTAATTTCCGATCTAAGGGAAACTTTTTATACAGGAAAAACATTTTACTCCAACCGAGTCGTCGCTTCAGGCAGATAAATGGAATATTGACATAAAAAACAGACAGAAATTATGGAACAACGGAACAAAAATTACGGAAAAACGTCAGCGCTTAGCACGAATTCAATATCCCACCGTTGAACATGTGTTCAATAACGACAAGAATTTGAGTTGTATATTTGAATTAAAAAGGGTAAAATAAAAAAAAAACATTAAAAATTATTCAACTTAAAAACAACCACGTGCAAGAAACTGTAAAATAACTTAAAACTTTTCTCTCGGAAATCGTTGGCAAAAAAATCATTAAGGGCTGATTTTTCAATAGTCAGATAATTTTTATCTGAGGAATAAAAATGGCGGTTTGACAGCTTATCTATAGAATATATGTCAAACCGCTATTTTTTTTATTTTTATTCCTTAGATAAAAGTTATCTGACTATGAAAAAATCAGCCCTAAAATAAAAACAAAACCTCCGACTTCCGAAAGAAAAGCTTTTAAGTTATCTAACACTTTTTGTGGTTATTTTTGAAGTGAGACGTAATCCTCCACGCGGGCCCAGTGAGAGTTGCGTTTCGATTATGCTCAAGCCAGCAAACAACACGTAATCATAATATCATAATAATAGGTGTTATAATTCCAAACAGACATAATTACAGGTGGCAACAGTAGTCCTGATTGGCATCGACGTACGTACGAACAATGTGTTAGCATATGTTTAGCCTTTGTTCGACAAAACATTGATGTGACTCATTTTACTTGTACGCCGTGAAATGATGTGTGCGCTTTATTCTCCTTGTTGGATGCATCGTGGTCGGTTATTACAATCTTGACTCATAATTATTAGATATTTAAACGCGAAAGTGAGTTATGGTTTGTATCGTGTTCACAACTAAATCGCTAAAGTGATTTTGATTATTTTTTTACCTTATAGACTTCTACTTCTCAGTTTTCTTTGCATAAAGCTTTTTCAACGTCATAATAACCCGCTATTTAAATTGTTCTTAAAAAAAAAGTTCATTCGAAAACAGAATATTAAATCAAACGTGGTAACAATCAACAGATTTTATTGTATTTTTTTTTTTTTAAAGTCGAATAACTGATTTTAACTGTTGCAAGTTCGGCTGTAATTCTCATGATGGAGACTTTTGTGGAATTGTTGTCTTTTTATTCGATTTTGTGTAAGAAAACCTTCGAGGTCCTTCTTACTAGTGAAAAAACAAACGACGCAGTTTTAAATTGTTAACCTGTATAAAAATAAGTGAAGGTTGCAAAAATGTGCTATGAAAGTTTGAACACAGTTTGGAGAGACCTACAAACGACGTCTGAAATGATAAGAAACTTATTTATTTTTAGGGTTCCGTACTTAAAAAAAGGAGAAACCTTTTTTGTAAAGAAGAAACCTTTTTTGTATCACTTTGCCGTCGGTCTGTTATGACAATTTTTTTAGGAATGCGTGGAGGTATCAAGCTGAAATTAATGTCAAATACAATCAAATCAAAGGAAAGCTTGGTATAATTCTCTGTAATGTTTATGTATTATACATTTTATTCTTAATTTTAGTTCCATCACAACATAGAAATGATATTTAAGACTATCGTCTACCGAGCGCTCGTCCATACTAAAAGAGAAATCGTTTTCCTACCCCTAAATGTTATTCTATCTCAATGATTTTTTAGAATGCTTCTGACACTGTAAAAAACTAGGTTTATAGGTTTTCTTTTTTTCAAAATTTATAATAGTTTGAAAGTAACAGGCGCCTTAAAGTTACTATTTTTATGACAAAATCTTCATTGAAGTAAAACCTTTGTATTTTAAAAACAAAGAAGTTTTAGAAAAAAAGCAAAACCTACAAACCTAGAATATAATATGCTGAAACGATTGACACTAGAATCTAAGAGATTGGACGTGATTTAGTATGTGAAAAACGTTTTCTCCCGAGAGACAAATTTCATATAAAAAATACTCACAGTCAGTCGCGACCTGCAACGCTCTCTATCGCACGATCGGGGGTTTTTTAACGAGCGAGAGGGACAGCACGAGTTTTTCTAAATACCTATTTTTTTAAAAGGCAGCCGCTATACAATCCTCTTAATTTTAATTAATTATCGTCAGCAAAATCAGACCTTCGTTCCTGTTAATTTTAATATCTTAAGTGGTTTAACATAAAGCGAAACTTTGCCCCTTGAACTTTTCAACCCTTAGGTTTGGCGGTTATTCGAAATATGTATAATAATTTTTATCGATATTTTTTTGTCACGATAGTATAATAGGCAGAAACTGCAGAAAGCCACAATCTATGATTCAGACCTAATTCTTTCATACTGATCGCTATCGCACAAACAGGTTTCGTAACGTAATAAACAAAACTCGAATTTAGTAAATTGCATTGACATTTTCACATTCATCGTATATTTATTAGAATTTATTTATAGCCTGCTACTAAGCTCTATCTATGACATCACTTCGGTAGTTTCCTTCAGTTTACGGAACAAACAACATTAGCACGGAAAATACACGCAATTAAACATACTTATGAAGTTATGATCCCATGAATATCTATGGTGTACATAATTGCAGGTAATTAGGAAGATCCTTGAGGCGAATAGGAAGCAAGTATAAGTGGTTTTGACATAAAGACACATTTTGCATCTACTTCTTGCATACAACTTCATACATTTTTCCCTTCATGCTAATGTAAAACGACTGACAAAGAGTTTTAAGCTGATTATCCTATGTCGCAAGTTTTATTTATGTGCAGTGCGTTATGCGTACGATCATAAAATTCTGATGTGGGTTCTTGATACAAAATGTGAGAAGTGATCGTTTAGATGCAAATTTTGTATACGGAAAAGCGTCTAAAATATTCTGATTTCACATCTTTATACAGGTACCGGCCATACGGAATGCACATCAATTTTTGAAAAAATAAGTCAGTTACGGCTTCTCAAAGCGTCTCTCTGTTAAACACTACCTATTTGTAGTTGGTTCGTCATTCTTTGTAGTTGGGTAGGGCTTCGTGCGATAAAGATTACTCGGCACAATAAAAACTAAAGCTCTATTTCTTTATGGACGGTAACTAAATGTATTTTAAAATCAGAACATATTTCTTTTTATCGACATCTCACGTGGAGTTTGTCTATGATGTGGCGCAACACTGGCCGTTCAAGAGTGCATTAAGCCCTCTACAGACCATTCAGTTGCAAGTACCAGAACATTTTGTAAGGCCATAAAACGCGCTCGTATTAGGTCAAGCGTGTGTAAAGAGCTTTTCGTAAGCTTGTGGCCAGTCCAAACCTCTTCGACTCGCCTTTTTCTTAGTAAACACACAGGTTTATTGCACGGTTTATTTTACGAAGCTTGAGAATTTTGTTGGCATAAATTTTCGGATAATCTTCATTATGTGAAAAGTTTTTATACAAGCTAAGTTAGAAAGGCTTTTTAATAATAATATAGTTTTAACGACCAAAAATTAAAAATACCTATTTCTGGGTCGAGCTCGAGCATAACGACGAATGAATCTTGTGATTGACTTTTTGTATCAATATTTTGATTGATAAGTGTCTATGGAATTTCTTGCCTATTCTTCTCCATAGAGATCTACGCAGTAATTTATTATGGCTTAGCTGGGACTGTAGTCCCATCTATTGAGTTCATGCAAACGCAAGTATCAGTGATGATCTACTCGAAATAAATCGTAAACACGTAAACGTTTTGATAAACATCTAAGGTCCAAAGCCAACGGAACGAAAGTAAATGTCTGACGAAACCGGTTTGTAGTAAGTGCATGGTAGACCGTGACCAATGGGAGAGTTCAAAAGATACAAAGTGATGTGGAAGCTGGGAGAAACGTTTATACGGGGAATATTTTAACGTATTGCTTTGGAAAACATCACATCTACGTGGTTTCACTTCCGCAGCTCAGTTCCTTTTGTTCATAGCGTAATGTGTATAGCTTATAGCCTTACTCGATAAATAAACACAAAAAAAAAAGATATTTGACAGCGAATTCTTTGACGCCCTTTGAATGTTTTTCTTTTCTTTTTACTTTTTTACATAATTATTTCTAGTTAGTTTTTATTTATTTATTAGATTACTAGCTGACCCCGCAAACGTTGTTTTGCCATATAAATTAAAAAAAAAATAGATAGTAGCCGATTCTCAGACCTACTGAATACGCATATAAAATTTGGTAAAAATCGGTAGAGCCGTTTCGGAGGAGCACGGTAACTAACATTGTGACACGGTCATTTTATATTTAAGAAATTATGTCAAATATATTAAATAAATTGTAAGATCCTAATAAAAATAAAAAAAATGATTCCTTGCCGCTGTTCTGGCTTTCAGTAGTTGCAGAAAAATCCAACATAAACAAATTTTTGCAATTAAAACAAGCGCGTTCAACCAACCAACCAACCAACGAACAAACTCTTCAACTTTAAATTATGTACGTCGATTTTATTACATTTTCAGTTTTCACGAACCAACAGTTTAATATGTAACATTGCGAATGAATATTTGTAATCGTGTTTAAAAGCCGAGCGGTTAAACGACGAAACTTTTAAAATAAGTAAATGTAGGTACAAATTAATGGTTTATTGGTTCAAGGTTCCTGTAACAATTTCTCACGTTTGAATAAAATTATTATTCCGTTTCAAGAAGTGTTATATCTACTGTAATCCGTTGACGAACTTCGTAGACAAAGCCTTTATTAAATTGGTTTTCTAGATTTTATCAAGTTAGCCGAGCAGTGGGGGTGAAATCATGAGAAACAGCTTACTTTTAATATGCGTATCAGTGTGTATAACATAATATTATACCATCTCATGCATGACCCTGGCTAAAATGCCATTAAAATTAACCAAAGGAGGATACATACTCCGTGACCACTAAAAGCCGTAGGTAATACCTTGACCGTATTAATGAACTTTCACTGGAAGCGAAATTATTAATTAAAATTAAGTTAAAGGTCAAAACCTGCGTGCACACAGTAAAGTTCAAAGGGAGGTGTGAATTTCTCGATTTTTTGTGCCATACTTACGAACAGAAAGTACATGAAAGTTGGTGATAATTGGGAAAATATACACTGGAGAAATGATACTTTAAAAAACTACTGAATATTTTTCGCAACCTTAACCTAAGCTTGTAAATTCGAAACTGAGTTTCTTTTTTACTTCTTCACGCCTAGTTCACTGAAAAAATCAACCTTAAATCTGCATTATACGTTGTCAGGTGTAGAGAAACGGATAAAGGTAACCTTTTATCCAAAAAATAAATTAAAAGTCAGATTGTCTCAGTCACCTCGACTAGAGTCAAACGTTAATACACCTCAAATAAAAAAAAACAATAACTTTCTTTAATAGATGGCGCTGAATGTCTTTCGAATCATAATTGAATTTATGTTACAAGAAGAGTACAGCCCGAATTAATTGTTAAATTTTCAAAAGCTAGTGAGAAATAATTGAAGATCGGAGACCATTTATCGAGAAGTCTTAAATTGGAAACATCAAGCGAGATACCTACTTTTCAATAACTTCTACATTCCAAGAAGATACTCTAAAACAACTTTGATAACGATATTCGAAATCCTTCTACAAACTAGAAAGTTATTATTATTACATCAGAACTGTAGCACCAATTAAAATTGCTTGAAACCGAACCGTAGCAAAAGGAAGGAGATTATTCAACACTCGAAGGAAATATTCGTTGAAAACATACGCATCCCTTTCGAAACTTGATTAAATTATGGGCTGATTTACATCGAGATAGTATTACAATCCAGCGTTAGAATCCAGTGGCACTGGACTGGCAATTTAGGAGTCTCGAATGCTGGTCTGGAAACTTACATGTGAGAATTACTAGCTTGGTGTACGTCTTTCTGTGGCTGGGAAGTGTTTGAAAAATGTATGGAATTGGAATGCCACACAGGAAGTTATTTTAAGGCTTGTTAATATTGAGTTTAGACTAAAGCATAATCAGTCCATAATTATACCACTGTTGGGACTCAGGCCTCATCTTTGTGAGGGAGTGGTGGTAGATATCAAATTTTGGTTCGTAAATTCAAAAACTAAGCTTGCCTAAGCTAAAATATCTTGCTCCAGTGTCAATGGATTCCAGTGCTGGCACTATGTAAACAGGCCTTAGTTCCAACAAATACCAGAGACAAGATAGCATGTTTTGTATCAATAAAGTACATTGAGTTATTACAAGTGTTATGGAAACTAGAACAAAATCCAGTAACGATTTATAAGTCTCACAGTTGTGTTGAGAAACTGTACTGTTTTTTTGGATTAAAATAATTCCAGCGCGGGTGTAGAATCTGAGATGTATTTATACACATTTTAATGAAGAAAAACAGTTGTAAGACGGAATCTAGGTCTTTTAGTTTTAACTAGATTTTTTAGGTTCGAAAGTAGGACGCTAAAGATGAGTAAAATACGTATTATTTTGGGTCTTGTTTCATACAAACTTTATTATTACCAAGAGTTATTGTTTATCAATATCATCATAATATACCATCATTCTGAGGTTGAATATTATTTCAATAACAGCTTTCGATAGACAAAGTTATTTACTTGATCAAAGTTAGTTTTGATATCACATTCAGAAACAATAATATCAATATCTCGAATCAATATTGCCATAGGACAATAACTAATCGTCTTACCGAAGCCATAAAATAAATCAATTTTCATCAAACTGCGTCACTTTTTCAGTCCGGATATGTTCAAAGGTTACAAACTCTTTGTTTGCTCAACCTTCTTGGAGGTTAAAACCTTTACCATGCCTTCAAGTCAATCCCTGCCAAGTTCAACTAGTAATGGAGAACGCGAGGTCGCATGAGGTCGATAATACACAAAGGTGGACGGAATCACGTAGTTCTTTGATGACTGCAAAGCAATTTTTAGGGCTGCTCAAAGTTCAGTGGCGATTTTAATGTCAATAGGCTCAATCGATCGCTTTTAGTGTAGTATGGTTATTTTGGCGGGTTTTCTTGGTCGTGAGTTATGCCGCCAGCGCCATATTGTTTTTGCAATAATTTCCACAGATATATATATTTTTTTATATTTACAAGTTTATAATAGGATCCTCCTGTCAATGTATTTCAAGCACCATGTTGCACTATCATAGATAGATATTCAAATTAATTAATAACCAATTGACCAAGACCTGAGCATTTTGCTCAAGGCGCGTGGACGAAGACCCCCTTGCCACTACTTGTGGTAAGGAGATTCAATAACACAAGTTTTTACCACTGACATACTACTTGCTGTACCTATAACGAATATTTAATAATATTATTATTCAAATTACACAATAACAAGAAAATATTCTTATAAAAATATTCTGTGTTTTCTCAAGGTGATCTTTAGATTTTATGAGATTTGAAGTTCATTCACCGCTTGAAGGTAAAACCATAGATATTTTTCCGTCATTCAAGAATTACAGGCAGCCATTTACCCAGTCAAACCCGAACCAATTACAGAAAATCAATAAAACAAATAGTCCCGTGCGCAATTTCAACGTCTGTGCTGAATCGAATCGCATAAATTTCGAGTCCAACATTTAAACGGTCGATTAAACGGCTAGTTAAGTAATTGTCCGTACAACCCTAAATTGTGTTCGTTGTTACGTAATGTTACTGTGAAACGCTAGGAAGTAATGTAACACAATAACGTAATCACGTAGCGTTTGATAAATTGATACATAGCATAGCAATGTCACGAATATGTTTGTCACACTACACGGTCGTTTAAAAATACACCATGGATAACGTAGACGATTAAAAATACACCCTGATACAAGGGTCAACCAACTCGCAGAAAAAGCTTATTATGATTTCATCGCCCCTTAGCTGCGGTTATTTTTGGAATACGGCGAGTCGCAAATAAAAAGGATTATTTATTAGTTTCTTTGCAGAAACTGTCCAATTATGCAAACATTGCAAGACGTGTTTAGAATTATCAGAAGCATAGTCTCTGACTTGACAAGTCTTCAATGAAAATATTTTGAAGCGTGATGTAAAGATGAGCATAACACAGAGATGAGTATTTCACTGATATTGTCATACTGTCGTTTAGTTTAGCCTCGTTAGCACCAGCATTGGAAAAGGAAAAACTGTACTTTCTAAATGACAATACGTCTAAAAGGCATTAAAAAAGAAACTCGCTCCTTGCATACCAATTAGACACAGATCACTCAAAACAGTTATCTTTCAATTAAACGAAATATTTTATTCAACAGATGCTTCCAGGAAATAAGAGAGTATTTTTCAAGAACGTTCGTGAAGAAAAACGTTAACATTACCTTAGCGGAATTATCATCTGACCCTATGGTGGATGCGTGGTTGGAACCTTTAAAGAGATAATTATGGTGCTGAAGAAGACAAAAAGGACAATATCCTGGCAAGAACTAATTCAAAACACCACAAACATGCGATTGTTGACGTGAGAAAATGTCAGTAACTTAATGTCTAAATATCGATAGTAATTGCGTTTTCAGAACTTTTCTAACCTAATCTCTTCACAGCGAAATGAAAATCATCTTTAATTAAATCAAATAGGAATCAAGAAATGACTGTCAACCATATTGTTTTAAATGGCAACTCAATTTCCTAGCAGTTTCCGAGTGACCCATATTAATGGTGGATACTTTATTTGAGCTGGCAAATGCGCTACTATTTCAAAGTGAAACAATTTCTTTGAAGAACTTTCAAATATTCGAATAACTTCAATTAGTTTGTACAGAAATCATTTGTCTCTATTATTTCCTCCACTATCTATGTCTCTTAATGTTTTAGATTTTGTTTATACTTTAAACTTATCAGCTAAGATGATTTATAGATACGGAAAACGAGAAGCAAATTCAACTTGTCAAAAACTTATAAATAAGTCTATTAGTACCATTGCCTTCGTTTTATTGAATGCTAATAAATCTATATAAGTTCCTTAATGTCAAGTCTTCATGCAATGCATCCTTAATTAATATACATGACGATTTGTATGACGTTGATAACGTAAAAGGTTTGGCGCCTTCCTGTAAAGGAAACCATCGATAATTTTATATTCTGATTAGCGAAAATATCTAATTATAGGGCAAATAATTTAAAACTGGTACCGACCTAATATCGAACCTTGTGTAAAAATGTTCTAATGTTGCTAAAAGCTGGTCTCCCAGCTGTCTGCATAAAAACAAACAATTTTAGAACCCAAACAAAATATACACCATTATTTTTAACACTAGAGCCGCAAAATAAACACTCGGGATTGCCAACAAATGAATCATTTGTGACACTGTATTCTAAAACGCAGTAACTACATGTTCCTAGACGCTTTGCAGATATTTTTACGAGCAAACGATAGTAAACAATGGTCATGATGTGTGCAGACAGTTTGAAATGCGCTTGCGCAAGAGTTCGATCAGCAATCCATAGTTTATTGGCCCGTGATCTGTGTGGTTGACGCTGACCCACGGAGCACTGTGCTTGCACAGACAGATAAACACTGAAAACTATCACCATACAAAAGTACGTAAAGATGTGAAGACAGGCTTACGACACAGATTTGCCAACAAAAACTGAACTTTAACGTTATTGCGGAAGAAGATTGGTGCTAACATGACTTGCATTAAACCGGTAAATCGAAAGCATTGCCAAGACAATGTTTCTTTAACATTATATTGGCAGGAAAAGATTTCCTCAATTAAATTGGATACCACGAACGACAGTTTCCTATGTCCTGATTCCTGAATCAGATTCGTATTAGAACGTAGCATCACGTTAATGCAAAGCTGGGTATACAAATAGAATTTTAATGGCTTCTAAAAGGTTAGTAACTTTTACGGCTAAAATGAGTTGACGTCGGTATACATAAAAAAATGGGAAGTATTTCATACGGTTCAGTAATGTACAATGGTTTCGTCAGACGGTCGCTGTCAATTAAAGAGGAAAAGGCTGATGAGACCCTATGCTTTAAATTAAAGGTTTTAATTTAAGCTCCAAAATTATAAAAAGATCATTCAAAATTATTGATATAGAAATGTGCATGTTAAATGCAATACTGCATGCATTGTGTTGACATAGAATTTGGTACAATTACATTACATCAAAGATAGATAATATCAGTAAGTATTACTCAAAATATGTATAATTAAGTTTGCTAATATTCATTCAGTCGTGCAGTTTGTAAATTGTAACATCGTTTGGCACCCTTTCGAGTACTCGTTGCATTATCTACGTAATGCACCAATACTTTTATCAGTTTTGTGCCGATAACATTTGTCTAATCAAATATATTTGCGAAAAACTTGTGCAATATTAACATTCTGCGACCAACATAGCGGAAATTTATTCATTTTCGACATCAAGCGAATGTAGAAAAAAACCGGCCAAGTGCGTGTCGGGCCACGCACAGTGTAGGGTTCCGTAGTTGCCCATCAAAATACTTATGCGAACTAACTAAACTGATTCGCTGAATTTAATTTTAAAAAGAAGAATTTTCAAAATCGGTCCAGGAGTCTGAGAAATCAGGGAAAATACATAAAAAAAAGATTACGATGAATTTAGAACCTCCTCCTTTTTTTGAAGTTAGTTAAAAATAGTTGACGATAAAAACCTACCTATCCCTAAAAAACATACCTATTAAAGCTGTAAAAATAAAGTTGACAAACTTACATTTGCAGTTGAAGAAGATGTTCTCCGATACATTTTGTTTAAGAAAATATGTTATCCAAGTACATTTTATAAGTTGGTCGACTATTACACGTAAAGTTGTAAAGCCTACTTAGTCATGATAATTTTCTTTTAAACTTCGTTATATATATATACTACTATTGCGAATTTTTTCACACCCCCAAACATAACCGTTTAGCTGGTAGAGGGGGGGGACACTTGAGTCGAGCAAAATTTAGCACTTTAAAGCTTAATATTTCACAAACGATTTTTTTTATCAAAAAATTGTTAATGGAAACTATCAATATTTTTTAAAGACCTATTTAATGATACCCCACACTAAGGGGTACGCGAGAAAAAAAAATACATCCCCACTTTACGTGTACAGGAGGTACCCTAAAAAAAAAATATTACGGGATTTTATTTTACCACTTTTTCGGCACAACAAATCCGTATATTTACACCAAATTACAGCTCTCTAGTACTGTGCGTCTCTGAGCTAAACTGCGGACAGACGGACGGACGGACGGACGGACATGGCGAAACTATAAGGGTTCCTTGTTGACTACGGAACCCTAAAAATAAAAGTATATTTTTTCAACTTTATCTCTCGACCTGAATTCTATTGAATTCTCAGCAAATACTAGTATCTAGAACAGTTTAAATGATTTCCAAACAGTTACAAAAAGCTATATCTAATCCCATCTAGTTAGGTATGTAATCCAAAATGCACTCACGAGCTTAAATGTAGAACGTTCGGGTACACTTGATTATAAGCCCAATTTAAACCGCTTTGGATCGAAAATAGGCTACCAGGCAGGAGATAAGATCGACCTAAAATAAACGAACGCATTTGTATTGCATCACACGTCATGTTACTATGTAGCTGTTGTATGTACATACTACTTAACAGCGTTGTTAATTCAAGGATTTTGGTTTGAGTGCTACCTACCCATTAGGTTATGAACTAGCTCTTGTGTGTACACACATGTACATGTACTTAATTATTGAAGCATAGATAATATTAGTAGTAGAGTGGGTATGGCTTTTTATTTTTAAACGTTGTAGGTGGTTCTCAAGCCAGCATGAAAATGTTGTGTTCTAAAATAGTTGCTAACCGTTATAAATTACTTATTTCCATCATGGTTTATTTTTGAATGTTAATTTTTAATCTGTAGACAATGATTTCACGCCAAAAAAAATCCTGAAGATATTAGACGAAACTGGTTTGTGTATTTCCGTCTATTTGCCACTGAGACAATAAAATTGTGTTGTTAATAAAGAACACTTTACATACATGTTTTGGAAAATTACTAGGCACATCAATTTAGGTTAAAGAATCTAGACGAGTCCATAATCAAAGATGAGTTGCTATTTAGAAAATTACTAGCTATATTAGGTCCTAGACAACACTAGAGCCATAAATCATTATAGAGGAAATCAATAAACTGATTATGTAGCTGCCATCATCAATATTGAGACAAAGGGTATACAAGTGGATGGTCTACATGCAGAGACTACAGATGCAGGACGTGTCGATGATGCTAATTTGATGAATTAGTCAGAAAACAAACTAAGTAGTCAGACAGCGTTTATCGGATCATTGGATGGACTGACAATGCATGCACTATGTAGCCGAGCTGTCTATTGCGATATTGACGAGAAAATGACGTTTATACGTGACAATGAGACAGGTGCAGAGGAGGAAGTTACAGTACTTGAAGAAAAATTAACAAAATCTAGCAGATAGCTAAAACGGAAATAATAAAAGGCGGTCGCACTTTATTCACGTCAGATGTGCACTTCTCGTGCATGTGCGGTTGAAGCAAAAGCAGTATGTAAGGTTTGTAGCAAGAGCTTTTTAAAGCCTCTACCGTACAGAACTTTGTGTAAGTTGTTGGTATATTCTTTGTAATTTTCCGATAGATATTTACATATATACACATAAATATGGGATGGAGTTTCATGGTGAAAATATTGACATTTTGTATGTGCACATTACACAAGAAGTCACAAGTTTCCACGGCCATTGTGCCACGGTCAGACGACTAAGTATTGATGCAATCAATAAACGCCATGACACGGTAGAAAGAAACAATTTCACAACTGAAGAACAGATTAGTAACCAAACAAATATAACACAACTTATTAATACAACATCACATCATACTCAAAACTCAATTATTTATTGCATTCCATGTGATGGTAGAAAAAACAAGAAAACAAACAACACATACCAGTAATAAATCAATTAGGCAAAGACATTTCTTTAGTTATGTTTAAATAATAGATGGCAAGCGTTTTACTTTTCATTATCTACAAAACCAAACTTCGGGCTGCTATTGAGAAATTCCAATAAAATATTGCTCTACCCACAAAATCCAGTCCAGCAGTATAGCTGATAAAATAATTGGACCAATGAGACGACAGACAACGTTGTAACGAAAAAACTAACCAGAAATGGACAATATCATGTGGCATGCCTACTTTAAATGTTGTCGGAATCTTATTAGATACAAGGCTACTGCTCTACTGTAGCAAACATCAAGAATTCTATGTCATTCACGACTATTTAGAAACGGCATAATATTACACGGTTGCTTTACCGAATTATGCAGGTTAACCCATCTTGAAATAGATGTCGTAATTGATGGCAGAAGGGTTACGTATATATCAGTTGCCAAAGCAGATCAATTATTACTGTATAAATATGATATCACCATCTCCGACTTCATATTATTTGGCAGTGTTCTTCAAAAAAGAAAAAAATTATGTAGATGTAGACTGGGAAAGAGTAATGAATAAAAGGGAGTAGGTTTTTACCGAGCAAAAGGAGCTGAGCGGTACTGAGCGAAACAAGACGCTAATGATGATGACGATGAAGAATAGAGAAAATTTAGTTCAAGAGAATAACTGAACGAACTGAACGAAGTTTTCCCTTGCATTTCATTCCCATCCATCAAAGCTAAACACAGGACTTAAACTAGGAAATATAGAAACTTAAAACAATATGGTTGCTCCTAATGAGCGCAGGGCCAGTAGGCCAGTTCTTAGGCGAAACAGGCCGAGGTATTAGGCTTAGAAACGCCACGCATAACAACAAGACCTTACTACGTGTCGTGCTTACCCCACATGAGACACAAAGCGAAGATATAACAACTAACAAGCCAGTTAATAGTCTAGCAGCGGATTCAACGAAGGATTGTGTAAGCGCGCATTCTACCTGTCATGTCGATCCTCTAATCTTTGCTAATACTACCCAGCACGCTCGTGAGATACTAAAGATAGGTACTTATAAACTTGTCCCAGTTAACATCAGGATTGTTGGAAACTATTTGATCTAAGATTTACTGAGGATATGTGTCAGATTGTACTTTGAAGAGTTTTGCTGTTAGGTCTTGGATAACAGTGGATGAGCTTCTTAAAATCTTAATGTGCTGGAAGAGAGTTTGGAATTTGATCTTAGGAGAACTGTTTTCATGACAACTCTTAACTCTTAAATGACTGAATTTAATGAAAGGTAAGTAAAAACGGATATCCCAAATAAATTCAGTCATCCGATATCCATATGGTATAAAGTGCCATGACGTATCCAATATTCGCCAAAAGTTGTAAACATGCATCATATCGAAGTTATTTTTTGTGGTGCATATGCTCCAAAAAAAGTTATTACAAAAGCCACAAAAGTTATAAAAAAACGTTGTTTTTAATGTTATCCTTATCATAGATCTCATTATAACTTAATAAGAAAATAAAGATGTAGACAATAAATAGTAACTTAGTACTATTCTAGTCCATGTTAATATTTCTTGTACAGTAATCTGAGAATATCAAGTGGCCGCATTGTTTGGCACTTGAACTCGCTGGCTTGCCAACACACGAGCTGGCGCCTCCCGTGTCGCGGTCAAATAACTAGACGACTTAATGAATTGGCCTCAGCCCTCAACTGAAGACAAGAGTTAATGACCTACTCAATGTAATTACTTTGGAATGTATCTGCATCAAACAAAATAGTTGATTTGCGAGCAAGTTGCGTATTTTATTAAAATCGATGAAGTGGTAGTGATGGTTGATAGTACGATAAGATTCAGGGAAAAATCACCCCCTTTGGTGATATGTGACATACTAGCAATGGGGGTTACGTTTCTCTGAAGCTTTCTGTAAATAAAGTGTCACATGTGAATTGAGATAAACTTCCGAAAAGTTCGTCAATTTTTTTAGGAATCTGAGGAGATAAAAAAAAATTAGCTTGATACGAAGGTTTGAAAATTTGTCACGGTTCAATTACATCAGAAGTTTTCATAATACAGTCAGCCTTTAGGCATTCTAAGATAATCAATAAAGAACCAGTAACTGTTAATTGAAAGAAACACCAATAACATAATAACGTTCCAGACTTTACTCGTTTAAACAAATGGCATACAGTTGGAGGTAAATTGATTGCAACTAGGCAATCGTCGCCACCGCTTTGTGCAATTACGAACAATGTGAGGAGACAACGGCGTTACGGTAGAAAATTATATTGTTGCAATGTTTTATTGTATTTAATGCAACGATTATTATGAAAATTGTAGGCATTGTAGACATACAAAGCCTACAGTTCAGTAGTCTAAATGAAGAACATGACAGTAATATAACAGATTCTGTTACTTCCTTATAAGAAAAAATATCATCACGTAAATGTTATGACTAAACTCATAAAGCAAAACATGCGATTCAGACTTTAAGATTCAGTACAAACAACAATAATATGATAATTTATAACAACAATATTTTTTGAGAATATAAAATATTTCGCGTAGACAGTAGTACCTAATAATATGCGTATAAAATAAGCCTATAATATCCACACTGATGAGCTATAGATCAATCAGAAGGAGCATCTACTCCTCAAAATTTCTCAATACCTTTCGCACACGTCATCCTCAATATTACATTTAGCATCATGAAGCCACACATCATGCATCTAATTAAAGAATTAGGGCTGATCTTGATCTGATTTGCCAGACATATTTCATGCCAACTAGTGCCATCAAGGGACTGTCAAACATTATGTATGTTGTAAGTAGGTTAGTCCCACCACACCCGGTTTATTGCGGCTCCCGGAGACTGGATGAAAAAATACCACATGCTGTGCTTGGAACGATGTTTCATCTTCATCTGTTTCTAATAAAATAAATGTACTTACTTTCTTTTTTTGTGGCAGGGTGAAAGAATATTCAGGATCTCCAGGCAAGGTGATTTTTATTAATATTAGATGGCTTTTTTTTTAGCGTGGTATAATCATCAAATGAGTCCTCCCACCCCGGACAGGGCGGGAGGGACTGTCAGACTTGTACTGACTAAAATCCACGGTGTCCTTCAATAGCCCTTTATGTTCCGGGGTCAAGGTGAGGAAATAAATCCCGCGACCCCGGCAGGCTTTGGCCCTCTGAGAGGGAATATTAGATGGCTGGTGATTTTTTTGAATTTTGAATTGACATTACACAAAAACATTCAAATTTTTGGCTGGATTTGCAAAATTGAAATATGCAATATGTATGTGCATATCATATTTAGGTATACACGACTACGCATCAAGCTATACAAAACCAATTTATCGTGATCTCGCTTTGTATGTTCTTTCCCTACCTACATTGAACGGTCAGATTATACTGGTTTTGTATAGTTTGATGTGTAGCCGTGTGTACCTTAATCATTATGAAGGTAATTGGGGATATTTTTATATCGATAGAAACTCCAATTTAGAATAAAGTAGTTGGGCTTTAAATGATGGAATAAACAACAAAGATGTTTCGATGATACGTAGAACTAAAAACTGGGGCTATAGCTACAAGTGATTTTTATCACAAGAAGATTTTGCCAGCTGCTCGTGTTCTATTGATCGACGTAATGAAAATAAAACAAGTTGTTATCCTCTTATAAGTACGATGTTAAGGAAAGGATAAAGATAAAAAGGAAGAAGAGTATTAAAGAAACCTCATTTTATTCCTGAATACAATATAAATATCTTTATCTACTCTCCTATCGTAAAATTCGAAATACAAAACTCAAAACGATTTTATAATGACATACTTTATACCATAGAGTATCGTAATGAAATTAAAAAATTAAATTATAACACTGTTTCTCTAACAAAACAATGTTATAATTTAATTTTTTTTTCATTATGATACAGATTACTGACCATAGATACATCTATTTCATTTTTTATCTGTGGCTGCGCGCGCTTTAAATAGGAATTTTGACGTTTGTATTTCGGTGGATGAATATTAGTGTTAATTAATTTTTATCTTTTATTTGGTATGTTCGTATTCAATGAGAGTAGATAAAGTAGTGTATGAAACTGTACATAACTAGGTATTAAACCACTCGTGTGATACTATTAAAAAACTCGCTTCGCTCGTTTTTTAAACTCACACTCGTGTATAATACCCCTCATTATGTACCAGTTACATAAACTACTATTATAAAGGGGTATAACAAGGTCGGTTCTAAGGTTCAACATTGATGCATTCTTTGCAAATATTTACAAAACGGAATTTTAAAGCATTGAAAATAAATTGCTTGGATTGCGTCTCTTGTTACCAAATATCCTTTCAAGCTAATGAAACATAAATTTATTTGTATCAAACCTTCAAACAGTTGCATTATGGAAGTTTTGAAGTAGGCGAAGTAATTAGCAGTCTTAAAATTACATTAGCATCAACTGCTGCTGCTATTTTCGTGTCTCGCACGGAACAAGTCTCAACTGTTGTATGTGAGTATGAAATTAAGTGCTATGCTCATTAAGGGCTCACCTCTAGTAGAATTTTAATGCAACGCGAGTACTTAAGCTAATTACATTTTTAGATTAAAAGTTGTTCAAAACTCTAGCCTTTTCGATACAATTTGAAAGTAGTTGGACTGATATGTACTTAATTAAAACAAACGTAAACGGTTGATTTCGTCCAGACCGTCAAGACACCAACAATGCTTCGTAGATTTTTTGGCAATGGCGCCGCTATTTGGATTCGATCTTAGCCACGAGCTAAATAAATCTATACTTAACAAATTATAATCACTCAAAATGCAATCAACAACAAAGATTGACGAAGCATCACGAATGCAACAGTCGATGCAAATTAAAATGTAGATTGAAACCTCTGTACCATATCAGTTGGCAAGGGGTTGCCGTATCCGTATGTCATGCCAAATGGTGGACTTTTGATTCGAATCTTGCAAGAGGCAGCCATGCGGTGCCGACGTGGCTTTCTAGTGACCTATATCTTGAAATGTCACAATTTCGTCATTTTTGTACTAATAATTGTATGTTTAGAGCTGTTATTGCAGCATGGGGTACGGGCATGGCCAGTATTTAAAGACTGGTGTCTGGATTTCCATCTATTTGAAGTTGCCAACATAATTGGGAAACGGAGAGGCTTATGGTGATGAGGGTAGGAGCCCCGTCTCCTGGCAATGTGTATGCATATTATCACACCTCGTCTTATTACAATACTGGCGTAGTGTTATGAAGTATTAACATTTTAGTAAGATTCTTCAAATTTTCAGTGCAGAACTTTGGATTGGAAATGTGCCACGAATACGAAAGTCTCATTTGGAATTGTTTTCTTCCAAGGATGTGACATTTTGGAATAATTGGCTCACCTTCTGCTTTCATTACTGGAATTCGGGTGTGATGTCTAGAATAAGAAAAATGTTATTGCGTTTTTATTATAAATATAGATATTTTTTTCATGTAGCTTGAGTTGATATTGAAATAATTCTTCCTTTTTTCGAAAGGTATACTACTAATACTATTACTTGATGTTCTGTGGGTGCATTTAAACTGCCTTGAAGTACAATTTAAAATTTTACAATTTATAATCATTAACCGTTTTAATTTATTTAATAACAAGCCAATTAAGAAGGTTGTGACTTAACCCGAGTCTTATCTAGTATCAGCCGCCACTGCGTGTGGGAACATAGTTCAAAACAATTACTTTATCTTCAGTTTGTTTTATAAATAAATCATCTAGGTAGTCCAGTTTAATTTTGTTGTTTTGAAGCAACATCGACAAGTCCATTGTGATATCCATTGTCATTTTAGTATGCTCTGTGCGTCGGAAAGCACGTTAATTGGTTGGTCGTGGCAATCATTTGTAGATATTTGACAGTCGGTACAGGTAGTCAGTGGCACAAAAATCTGATAATAATCAATACCTACATATACCAATCTTAACCGTATAGTTCGGTACCGCCCCCGAAATGGGCGCGACAAGTAAACCTACGCTGGCTCAATAGTGGGTCCAAAAGGGGCAGACGTTGTAGTCATACGACATCCTCATTATAAATTAAAAAAATATAATATTCCCTGCGTAAAATCCTATGAGTGCGCATTAATTAAGAATGATCAATTAAAACCTGATTTATTCCCGAAATTAAAACTTCTACATTTAGCGCTTATTTTCTTAATTTACCGTAACAAAATCCAAAAGTGTAAATACGATCTTCGCCATTTTGATGGCTGTGCTGGATAGGGCTAAAAATCATAAAAACGTGGTTTTCGGACATCCAACGGATCATTATAGGAGGAATGAATTACTTCTCATTTAGTATTGTAACGAATTCATACATCATTCAACATAAATTAGCAGTGGTAATGAAGAATTTGATATCTGAACTCGAACTTTCGCGCCACTTTTGTTTGTTTACATTTTTATTTTTCACTTTGATCACATACGCGCGCTTATACTCAATAACTATTAAGATATATATCATGCCAAATGTTATAAATAACGTAAAAATGTACAGATCTTGGCATAATTCTCTAATAAAGGGCCAATAACACGTATTTTTCATTACCACTACTCAATTTGTGTTCGTAAACGACAACCATGTTTATTTTTTTTAATCGTAATGATGTGTGAAAGCGAGTATTCTAATCGATTCCATAATTGATTTGTTTGTCAACTCGAGTGAAAAAAATAAGGAAACTAGGAAATCGATTAATAAAAATTAAAATAAATTTGTTTTAAGCTTAGAATACAATTATTATCTATTATAATATTGTTTAAAGCTTTTATAATAATATTACGTACATTGTCATTCCCAAAAAACAATAATAGACAAAGGAACAATGTCAGTAATCAATGTTTGAATGCGCGGCAATTATTTAATTCTAAAATTTTGAATTAGGAATGCGCTCGCTGTGGTACTCGCTATTCAAAATATGTAATAACATTTTAATTTATTAGCTAATTTTTACTGTACATTTTATTTTGTACAATAATATAATTTTTAAGGTTGAATGAATATAGAATGCCTTGGATCTTGATAGGCTTTTTATAAATGAGTTTGTTTCTTACCAAATAAAAGTTTTTTTTTTATCGTGGTAATCTATAACAATATCGTGGTAATCGTGGTAATAAAAATCATCAAATGAGTCCTCCCACCCCTTACTGTCAGACTTGTACTGACTCAAATCCACGGTGTCCTTCAATAGCCCTTTATGTTCCGGGGTCACGGTAATGAAATAACTCCCGCGACCCCGGCAGGCTTTGGCCCTCTAAATCATTATGCTGACGCTCTTTGAGGCGCGTGTGGAACACGACGCGCTGTCGACCCGGGCATGGTCCATGGTCCATGGTCGGGCATGGTGGCATGCCCGTGCCTACGGTGGCCGGAGGTCGTCTGCCGACTTCCGACGACGCGGGCGTCTACCACTGCGGTTGGGGTTGCGGGAGGACGCTGTCCTCTCCCTCTCGCGGCTCCAAATAAAAGATAGCCCAATTAATTATTTTATTGTACAAAATTGTTTCGTGAGATTGGTTTGGTCATGTAAGTATTACACGTCAGAAATCGAGCTTTTGAATTAAAAAAAGAAAATGCTAGGTATATTTTTACACTATTCGATGTCGCTGTTAAGGATCAAATTCGGTGAAGTAATGATAATTTGGTAAAATATGAACTAATATACAAACAATAATTTAGTCATTGTACAGCAGATCAAAATCAAAATTCGCGCAAAGTCACTTAAAGTTCGAATTTCAAAAAAATATTTAATGTATTTGCACCGCGAAGTGATAATAAAAATTTGAAATGAGAACAGTATGTTGTAAACATGTAGCGAAATTTTATTTAATGGAATATGATTCCATCCCTCGTAAAAATCGAATTATTAAAAAAAAATCCTTATACCTCAAGTTTGTCGCATGTTACTACTTCACAGAATATTGATAGTTTGATTGCTGAATTTATATTTCAAAAATTTTATTTTTATGGTGTTATTTAATTTTTATCAAATCGACTTCGAGACTTCCTTCAGGATTTTTCGCTATTCCTCATAGTTCAAAATTTCCTCGCCCCGTTGGAAATTCTAATTGTTTATTACTGCAAGGAATCATTTAGAAGTACTCCTATCTCTCAGCATTAGATCCGAACCCGGTGTTTGTCTTTTCACGTATTTTAGATCCGTTGTAAAAAGATAAATTTAAATTAATTAACGAAAACACAAAATGGGTATAGGTAAAACCTTATGATTGAATTTAAGTTTAGAAGACACACATGTTTAGCCTCCAATGAAACACCGATATTTATTACTATATAAAACATAAAATTAAATAAATTATTGCGTAAACGACAATACTTGAAATATTACAACATGATTCAGATTTAGTTTCATAGACTTATTGCATGGACTGAGCTTTCTATAGTCAAATAAGCGGATAAATCAGTCCATGCTCTATGTCTTGTTTTACTTTTTTTCCATGTTCGATTATGTTGCGAGTATCGATTAGGCTGAATGAACGTTTTTAATCGTTTTGTGAACATTAGGTTTACGGTCAGCACTAAAAAGAGTCATGTTGCAACATAGTTTTTGCTAATTTTAATCCAGACTTTGATCGTTATTATTTATGAAATTATGTATGAACACTAGCAAATCTAATAATGTATATAGTAAGTTATTTTATTTATTTCACTGTGTAACCATTATTATCATGTGATAAGCTTGTTTATGTACATATTTTTCTGCACATCTAAATTACCTAGTTTTTGGAACGGTGTAGCATTTTGTATGTTACACACATTTTACAACAGAATGAGGCAGTTTTATTGACCTCAACATGTTCTTAGAGATATTGCTCACAAACTTATCGCATCAAATAGCTGTAGTAGGTAACATATTTTTGATCAAAAATTGGTTGCTGAAAGTTGACAAAAAATCTTGTGCAATAGCTCAAATTTCGAATCACCCGGTCGACTCAGCTGATGTGTCATGTGTCAAAATGTTGTCGTGCAGAGTGGTTAATATAAGGCTTTCAGGAGTTGCAGTGGTTGGGAATAGTGTGGTGGGTTTGTTCCAAATAAAAAAAAGACCAATCTAATCAAAGTTATTTGTGTTAGTCGTCATGTAGAATACTGGTTTCAGCAGCATCTGGTTAGACTAGAAGCCGATCAACATGGTTAGGAAAAAGCTACGCAGATGATTATAATTCGTATGCGACTTTCCTGTTGAGAAGTTCAAGGTGTAGATGACGTATGACTTACGACGCTTCTCCAAGCATTGTTAATGCCACTTGAGCATGATAAACACTCAAGTCCAATATTTATTTCAGATAGCGGGCAACTACTCAATATTCCATTTAAGTATTGTCACCGAGGTCATGGTGCTTCCGTGCCGCCATATTAGTGTATAAATAGTCCTCCGCCGCAGGAAGTCAACTCAAAAACGGTTTCTTAATCTTATGCCATGCGCGACCGAACGGAACTTGCCGACGCTTCCTATTGTCAAACTCTGGTTTTAAATGGCTCATTCGATTTTCAAACAATCGATTGTTTTTTATTTCGATTACGTAGCATCGTAGTGGAGTGGAATGATAGTAGCTTAATAAATTCGTTGCGATTGTTTTTTTTTCTAGTCGAATGAAACTGAGGCAATGACAAATTCCAGTGGCTCACTGACTGACTAATAAAATAATATTTGTTGAATAAATACAGATCTCAATGCTGAATGTCTTCTTTTTGAATAAAAAATAGGTAGACAATGGGGAAGGCAAGTGTCAAAGTGACAAGTGACAGTTTTGTCCCAAAAGAACTGTCAAATCAAAGGAATTTTCTGAAAATTTTTGATTTATTGATGTAAAATGACTAGATGTTGTGTAATAAGCTGTAAAAATGATGGAACATACAAATTTCCGACAATTCACAATAACAAGAAATAATGGGTAGCTGCTGTGACTGCCTTGAGAACAAAAATTGTATTATCACTAAGGAAAAGCTATATAATAAACAAATATCCAGGCTTGCGAAGCCGAGACAGGCCGTTAGTTGAGTTTATTAATGAAATTCTATGATTATACCTTATCTAAACAATCGAATACACTTTTCAAAATAATATCTACTTTTCTATTGGAGGTTAAGTACCAGTATTGCATCGCTCTATAAATCATGAAATGGTTCGTCTGGCGGAAGAATTATCACCTGGAACGAGTTTTGTGATAGTTGTGGTGTTAAGAAATTAAATATATTGTGATATTTCTCGAATCTAAATAGAAAAAAGGGGTAAAATTACTGACTTATAACATTATAATATATTATCAAAATAGAAAGTCAGAAGCAGCATTATATTCTTGTTATAGGAGAGGAAAGGTAAAACATACCTAAACTCAAAAACTGAAACCTCAACTACAAGTAATTGTGGATTTATTACGGTAAAATCAAATGTATTACCACTCCATTAAATCACTTTTTTTCCTCTTGTAGATGCACCGCGGCGTCTTAATTCTTCTTTTAGTATATGCAGTTGCATTGACAAATAATTTTCCATATTTGTTTTGTATGTATACTCAATTTTTACAACAATAATTCTTGTTTGTTTTTTGTACAAGGTAGACAGTAATCTGACGTAGCGACCAACTATCGCAGCGCCATCTACGATTAGCTTTGAGTTGCCATCCCCATTACATTACCAATTGAAAAAAAAAGGGAATACATAAATTATTCCAATACAATGATATTGGCTACGGCGAGCTGAGAGCGCTCGCTTACTTTTTTGCAATGTTTTATTTGTTCGAAAACTCTTGAAACGTTGCTCCCACAACAGTTTTGTACTGAAATTAAAAGTTAAAATTTTAATGAGACATTCACTTAAAATTCACTGAAGAGGGGGCACAGTTGAATCACTGCATGAATCATTTCCATTAGTGCGTAAGACAGGATGTGTACATTTATCAATATTATAGATTTGTACAGTCGCAAATAGGTCGAGCAGTTTCAAATTATATATGTTTACATAGGTACATTCCGTCAATAAAAGTGAGTTTACAAGTTGGTTTACAATTTGGTTGATGTTTGTGAATATCGAATGCCGAACAAAATATATCGGTCAACCGATTTAGATCATTGCGGTGTCGTTCAACCCGATCGGATACACTGAAACCATTGACCTGTATACATATAAGATAAAGCTTAAAACTGGGCTCGAGCCAGGTTTATTGCGACATTATCGGATATCGACCAGCAGCCGCAGCTTCCATGCGGTTATCGGCAATAAAACATCAGGAAATTGATCGGCCATTAAACTAGGTAGCGTCCGAACCGGAAGTACTCACGGTAAACACAATTAAAAATGTTGTTGCCGATTAATTAGGGAAGAAACCGAAGCGTTAAATGTTTAAAACAGATGGACATTTAATTTTTCGCGGGTCGTTGTCAGTAATAAAAATGCCGGAAAGCAGTAAACTTATATTTAAACATCAGGAAGAGAAACTGTTATTCGCAAAGAGGGTACTTACCTATCTGTAGCAATTTAACATTCAAGCCAAAGTAATACAGTAAAAGACGCCACTCGAGAACTTTTCTTCCCCATCCGTTGTCAGTTCTACGAGGGATGTGGCCAAAAAGCTTTATCTACCTTAAAATAAATTGGAGAACCCTGGACAGTTCTTTTCTGATAACCTCTTATAGTCCTTGTAGACACAATCGAGGTACAGGAACAAGGAAATTCTTTGACGGAATATTTATTGCTTATCGAAACGACCTTAAGTCACTTTAAGGATATTTTTAAGTGTTTGCATCGGTCTCATTGATACCCAGATGAATACGTAAAATGAATTGGTTTTCAATAAAATAAGCGTCGTTGTTTTATTTTGTGAACAAGGAAAACGACAAATGAGAAATTTTACTTCATCGACTTGACGCAACAATTAACTACGGTCGCATGCAACTTCCTGAAAATTATTCTACCAAAATGCATGCAATAGAAGATGTTATGGTTAATCTAGATAATCAGACACAGTAACTTTAAGAAATCATTGTAGACGATAGTGGAAATACTAATAATAAAACAAATTGGTCATTTGACAACATAAAAGTCGTTATACATAATAATCGAGGAAGAAGAAAATTACTTCAAGTACACAAATTGAGAGCAGTGGTGGCCCAGTGGTATCGGCCCCGACTTACGAGTTGTAGGTTGTGGGTTCGAACACAGCCAGGCGCATTACTTTGTGTAATTTATTTCATCACCACTGCTCTCAAAACGGTGAAGAAAAACATCGTGAGGAAACCGGCATGTCCCAGAACCAAAAATTCGAAGACATGTGACATCTACCAATCCGCACTGGGCCCGCGTGGGGCATTATGGCCCACTCCCTCTCACAGAGAGGAGTCCTGTGTCCCAGCAGTGGGAACATTATAGGCTGATGATGATGACACAAATTAAACCAAGTGTAAAGTAATTATAACGAGTTGACTTGTCAAAGCTAATGCACCATTTCTATTCTTAGATCGAGCCGTAACAGAAGTCGTTCCAAGTAATAAGCACGATACTAGTGTCCGACCGAAACTGATTTTTCAGCCGAAACCGAAACCGAACTTTCGGCCTAGCTCTCAGTTTCGGCCGAAACCGAAACCGAAACCGAAACTTATTAAACATTTAAAATTTCGATTATTTTCTAAAATTTTATGTTTTTTTTCACATTTATTAACACTTAAGAAAAAGTGTATAATTATACAGGAATTACAGGATGACTGAAGACCGATTTTGACGAAAACGAAAACTGCATCATTGGATTTTAGAAAAATCAAAAATCAATAGTCCTGGTCAGGAATCGAAACCGCAGATTTTGGAAAAAAAACCACTCATTATTACACTATTCGATAGTGTTGCTAATAAGGATCAAATTATGGAAATTAATGTTATACGGCAAACTTATGGGAAAAATAGGTTTTTAAGAAAATGCTTTTTTTTTCTATGTTATTTAACTTCTACTGAGCCATAATCTATATTTTCTGCCTTGACGATTGATAAGTTTAAATATATTTTATTATTACATGAA
Source organism: Agrotis clavis (assembly GCA_954870645.1). Classification (NCBI taxonomy): domain Eukaryota; kingdom Metazoa; phylum Arthropoda; class Insecta; order Lepidoptera; family Noctuidae; genus Agrotis; species Agrotis clavis. The sequence continues at coordinate 17,891,423 of OX940925.1, forward strand.
TATACAAGACTTACTCTTGGCAGTTGGCAGTAAACTCGAAAACATAACCTCAACTCACGATTAAATGAACGGTGGCGAACAGCGCCGGGCCCCGCCGTCGAGCAAGCTCGTGTTGGCTACGAATGTTACCGAACGACGCACGAAAATGCACGAACACTTGAGTTTCGTCAGGTTTCGGTTTCGGCAAAGTTTCGGCTATATTTTGGCCGAAACCGAAACTAAGGCCGAAACTAGATTTTTTGGCCGAAACCGGCCGAAACCGAAACCGAAATTTCGGTCGGTCACTACACGATACAGTTGGCACTACTGAGAAATCAAACTTAGTGACGACAAGTATGACAGTTGTCGGTCGGTGACTCCCAAGTCTTCAAGTCTCGAAGAATGAGAAGCTGTCAGCAGAATTTCATACAAAAAATAAACCTTGTCTCAATGTATAGGAACTCTTTTGATCGTTTCATCCCGTCTGGGGAAGAATAAATTTTCTTTAGCTTACCATGGATGATACTCATATGTGAGCCTTCAAAATTGTGATTAGGTAGGTATGTCAATTCTCTGAAAATTAGGTTTACAAATTCTAAAAGAAATATTAACTTAGCTATCCCCCCCAATGAATTGCAAGCCTTGCATCACGTACATAGCATTAATCAAATCAGAGCAAGGAATCCCCAGCAATGCTCACATGACATGTCGCACGAAACACAAATCTCATTATTTACAATATAAAAGTTTTCTATTTACAATATGTTTTGATCCTTGGCGTTAAAATAATACACTGACGGTTTAGCTAAGTAGCTATAAAAAGCAGTAGAACCAGTAAAACCTTCTTGCTGTGTTGATTTACTTCGAAATTATTCAAATTTTATTGACTAGACCTTGATTGGTAGTACTCTAGCACTAAGCGTTTCCAGACGTCTTTTATAATGCGGACAGCGAAGGAGTGGAACTCTGCCTGCGTCTGTGTTTCCGAACGCATACAACCCTAATCTCTTCAAAGTTAGAGTGAACAGGCTTCTTCTGGGTAAGCTCGCTCCACCGTCGACCTTGTCTTAGTCATTCCTGACCTAGACTAAGGTCAAGAGCAAACCCATCACAAATAAAAAAAAAAAAAAAAAAACTCTACTATACTAGTAATTAAAATATTCAATTACATTTTCAACTGTAGATGCAGTCACAGTCACCAAGTCTGCCTGCGTCTGTGTTTCCGAACGCATACAACCCTAATCTCTTCAAAGTTAGAGTGAACAGGCTTCTTCTGGGTAAGCTCGCTCCACCGTCGACCTTGTCTTAGTCATTCCTGACCTAGACTAAGGTCAAGAGCAAACCCATCACAAATAAAAAAAAAAAAAAAAAAAAACTCTACTATACTAGTAATTAAAATATTCAATTACATTTTCAACTGTAGATGCAGTCACAGTCACCAAGTCAAAAACCATAACTGCAAAACTTAATATAAACGCACGTAACAATGTAGTGACAACAACGGATGCATTAATTACTGTTTTAATATTTAACGACGAAACGCATTGTCCTCAAGACTGCATCCTTAGATAATAAAGAGCCCAGCGATCCACGCCTGCGCATGATTCACAAATATGGCCGCTGCAACATGGCCGCCAGTTGCGGGGATTGCGTTTGGATTGCATTATCCATATTCGATATGAGGTGTGCCGTATACGTGCCCGACAACGTGTTTTTAATCACGATACTTTGATTGCTAATGTCTCTACAATTCTACATCTTAGGAAAGTCTAACACACGCAAGAATATCAATGAATACTTAGAACTGTATCTTAGAAGGCTGGAGGCGTGTCAAAAATATGTAGCAAAGTATAACAATATTTGTTCGCGTATGCTTCTGCATTTGACAGTAAGCCGAGGCTTAAATCAACGAGACATCCACCATAATCCAATTTAACAGAACATGTGCTACAATGTCATAATCTACCCGACGACTGACTGGTCAGTGGTCACGCATGAGGGCTAAATACAAAGCAAATACGGCTGGAGATTTTATAACTGAACTAGAAAAGTATCATGCAAGTGAGATTTTGGAGATACAGAACGAACAGGGGTTAGCTATTGAATCTAACTTAAGCATAAACAATTAAGAATACATATAGATACGTATCAAGAAAGTATCTGAGTAACTAGTTGATTTGTGCCTGTTGGTAATGGTGGATAAAAATAAATCTGTAGGCCAAAGTTCAACGCAAGATCGCTATGCATCAAAAGAGTGGCTTTACGAGCTCATTGAACTTCAATTCAACTACCAATTAATATTGGCACACTTACTACAGCTCAGACAGAACTTTTCTAATAAATTATACTTGAATCACCATCTGCGTGTGGTCGGCTCGTATTTTCAATCTAATGAAATATATTTTCGATCGTCTTGTAGGACGGGCAACGCACTTTGAGAATAAATTAATACTATTTCATTTTGTTATTTCGTCGCCTCACCATCGTGTTTATTTTATTTTGTAGTATTCTGCAGAGATCATGAAGGTCAGACTTATCATAAAGTCGATGTGATGATACATATTTCCAAAATCACTTACGTATACCTACTACACGCTCCGTGCCAAAGAGGTTAAAACGTTTACAGTTTGAATGAGTCATTCTTTTTTTTTTTTTTTTTAAGTGGTAAAATCATCAAATGAGTTCTCCCGCCCTGGGTGGGGCGGAAGGGACTGTCAGACTCTTACTGACTAAAATCCACCCGTGTTCCTTCCTATACCCTTTACGTTCCGGGGCCACGGTAACCTGGGTTAAGAAAAAACCCGCGACCCCAGCAGGCATTTGGCGCGAAACACGACGCGCCACCGACCCGGGCTTGGTCCTTGGTCGGACGGCGAGCTACCCATAACTCACCGTCCGCAAGCCCGCTCCACCGCTGTGCCCTCTGCTAATCAGAGGGACACGCGTTGGAGCGTCCACACGACAGGCTATTCGCATACGGGCAAAGAGACCCCTTAGGCACACAGTGCCTAAGGAAGAGTTTTTGCCCGCATCCCAGGGTGCACCGGCCCGAAAAACTGGTCTTCCCCCCGGACGTATCCGAGAGGGAACTCCAGTCCACGGGCGCACGTGGAGGTTTCCTGTCATAGCACCCCGTCATTCTACACCTTGAAAGATAATGTGCAGTTTTACCCGACATTGGCAGCAGTAAAGGCCACCTTTTGTAGTTTCACTTGAAAAGACGTTAATGGAGCCGTAATTGCTTTCTACTGGCTACTGCACCATAGTTATGTACCTGGTTTCTATCGATTTTCTAACTTCCGCGAGCGTGACATGGTAAATACTTTATTTATTTATAAAGGCATCACTTACTTAAGTTAAAGGTCGAAAGTGCTTTGATTATATTGACTTATGTAGATTTGACCGAGATCAATACAAAAGGCGTTAAAAACAAAGAATCTAGGTGCAATTTTCCATACAATAGAGTAAATTCCCATCCAACTCGTTCGTGCAGACAGAACGACGACATATGCAATAGACTAAGAAACTGGATCACGCGACATATCGAGCTTGATTATTACTGTCAAGGCATTCATCGGAACTAACACAATTTGATGAGCGTACCCATCCGGGAGTTCCCATCGATACCACTAATTAATGACCTTACACTAACCGAACTTCAATTATCGTACTTTGAGACAAAAACTTGATTGAATTGACTGAGAAAAAGTTTGCGGAAGAACCGTGGAAACTACCGTTTGATGGTAGAACAGGTGTAACTAACTGCTAACTAGATTCAAAGCAAACAGAATAATAAGTCATTTATTATAGCTCGACTAATAGAAACGATTATGAGCCCGTATCTTCTAATGAAGCTAACAGATATTTAATTCAATTTGATGATCACGGAGGATATTCAACCAAGGGACTGACTCATCCTCCAGTCTCTACTCCAAGGGATTTGAGGTACGTGCATCTGTCTTCTTCCATAGTTCTTTATATGTACCAAAGAAAAAACTCAATATCTTCACTAAGTAGACAATTGAATGCCCCCATCATGAGTTCATCAATTGCAGTGATTTTTAATTCCTTGTTCTTTAATATTAAGAACTGTGTCAAATAATACGTTGTTCCGATAACCTATTTTTCTTCTCGCATTTAATAAGCATTGGTCGTAACGACTGCATTGGTCGTAAACGATACTTTGTCGTTTAGATAGCGAGCAACATTAACTAATAAAATGTTGTTTCATATGAAATTTATGGCAGTAGTAAATAACAAAGTGACGGTGAATGTTGACTTGTAGTAGAGTATAACCCTGTGGTATAACTTGAATTCAGCCTGGAACTCGGTGGGCCACTGAGTAGAGGGCGAGAAATCCATCAACGTGTGTTGTTAGAAGTCACACCTCCGAATTTTTGGATCAAGCATAATTTTTCATACTATTTTCAAATAGTTTCCATTATTTCACATTTCCGTAATCTTGAATATTTGATAAATTTGCCTGTTGCTACTGTGGCATCCGCGAAATGTTTTCTTGGTCTGGTATCTATAATAATGTCAGATGTCCTCAGATTTTGACCAGGTATGATACGAGTCGACTCGATTTATTACTAGTTGGACGCTTTCCAAAATAGACTATAATTAGGTTATCTAGCCAGTTATTAGCCTAGATAATTAGTATTTGACTTTGTAACCATTTATAATAGCCATCTAATTACGAATGGATTAAATCATATTTGAACAATGAAATGGTATCAAGGATTTGGAGTTCTCGTTTAGTATGGCGTCAATGTTTACGTTAAAAATTGGGCTTCATAAAAACATGTGGTTAATCCACGTTAATCTGTAACATGTGGTGACCCTAACAGATTGTAAATATACCATGTTAACGGTTTGTTTGTGAACCGTACGGGAAGTCAGATTATCGTGTATAAAAATATGGGCCGTTTTTTTGAGATGTGATTACAACCCACTTTTTAGATCACTAGATATTTTGTACAGGGGCGATAGCACGAGTGTGTGGCATAAATATTAAGTAAATACGCCGCAGAATCATAATGGTCATGTAAATTTTGACTAAAATCAATTTACTAAACATTCAAGTTATGCAAGTTGTGTTTTTTATTGGTAGGTACGAGTACGCAGTTTTATTTTTAAATTGGTAATCTATTTAGTCTATCTAATACGTCATTGATTTAGTCATAAGATCACAATGGCAGCAATTTTCATTGATGTTTTACCTAGAATTCAAGGGACTTAGGAGTTTCATTATTTCTATTCAGGAATTTTGCTTTTTTTTTTGCCGTCTGGAGGACGTCTCCTAGCGAAAAATTTGCGTAGAATTAATGACTTCGTTGTAATTTCCAGTTTTCTGGGTTGATTGATGGGTATTTTCAACATTCATTTGAATATGACACTGATGATTGAAAGTGACAAATGGATAATTATGATGAATTATTTGATTTTGACTGGTATTTTATTAGGACGCAAGACTAATAACACTGTCGGTTTTTGTGAAGATTTGTCGAGATTTTAAAGCTCCCTAGATGCTTGAATGTTTTTATTAGGTTATTCTGCTGTGCCTGTTTCACAAAATACCTGTGAGATGCCTTGAAAACTCACAGTAGCAGAAAGTTCGCGGAGTTTTTTTTTTTTTAATTTTACGAATTTTATTCTATCATGATTCTGCTTTAGGCCCCTTTTATGAACGTTTTCTCAATCACAGCTAGTCGCGTTGTCTGCCCCTTGGAACTATGTTATACATGTTTGTTTATAATTTTTCGTGTAAGTATTTCGTATACAAAGATACATAAGACATAATCACGAAATACCAAAGCGTGAGTTTTCTGTATAATAAATAAACGAAATTCGTGACTCAAAATGTGACCCGGATTTACAAAACAATAATTACCAAATCCGATCTTTTTTCCTCCTCTGAATTACAAAACGTTCTAAAGGTAGGTACATCTTGATTGTCTGTTAGTTAGATCTAATAACGATAAGATATCGATGCAATGTCTACTTTATCAGTAAGATGGAGGTGATAAGAAATGGTGTAGTTTTCTTTGTTGGAATAAATAATGGTCAGAGCAGGTCAGAGCATTGTTACTCTGTTTATGTTCTAGTCGAGGAAATCACGGCGGTGCAAAAGCTCCTCGTTTTCTTGACGATAAGGAATTAAGTATGATAAAAATCGCGGGGACGAAAGGACGTAGGTACCTACACGGCCAGAAAGCGTAGATAGACATTAGTCTACCCTGGACGAGCCCAGCAGTGGGAGATTCCCGGTTGAAATGAAATAAGGATTGTAGGAACAGGGATGAAGACGAAGCTTGCCTAGGTACGCAAAGCAAAGGTACAAAAGTAACTGATCAAATTAAAATTATGTGATTCATCAAATTTAATGATTTATGTACCTACCTACCTAGGTGTTTACGTAAAATAAAAGCTTAAATTACAACGTCTTTGTTCATGCAGGTTGCAGGCTAAGTATTCTATGATGCAGGTAAAAGATTTTTGTATTTCGTACACCAGCATTCATCACGAAATACCAAAGTTTACGTAGGTATAGCTTAACAGTCAAATCGAAACCAGTTTCAAATGGGTAAAGTCCGATGTGTGTGTACTGTGTAGATATCGTAAGAATTCAATTTTATTACCCGCATTACTGGCACAATGTTTACAAATTATAACCAAGAATGAAAGAACGCTAGTCGAAAGTGTGAAAATAGCGTTTATCGTACGATCGTACCGCTTCCATTTGCGAGTAAACGATTTACCTAAATGTTCAGAAAAGCATAACATACTCACAGTATGAAGCATACTATGCACAGACAGCTGTTGAATCCCCTTCTCTCTCCAATATCACCCCAACGCCGAACAAAAACACAACACTCTTGTTTATTTAGTCTATTTCAAACAACTCTAATGCTCCATTTAATTACTCCATCATCATAATCAACGTTTCAACGCACAAATAGCTGTAATGAAATCAAAACAATGACATTCAGCGGTACTATTTATTTTTGTCGACTGTTAGAACTGCGAACGCACAGTTGTCACGATAACGACGTGACGCACGTCTCGCTCGCTGCTGTTCTCAGAACGAACTGGAACGAACTATTTTATTTTGTTGAAAATTCTTGGTTCTGCAAAAGAGTGAAGATTATCAACAGAAGAACGAATGTATTGGGCAAATAGAACGGTTGAATGAATGATGTGAACTATTTCGCAACAAGAGATTGCCAAGTTAAAATTATAATTTACAAAATGTTTTTTATTTTTAACAAAAAATGTGTCTATGGTTTGTTTCATGAACATTTTTATTATTTTTTATTTTATATTATGGCTTTTTTTTAGATCTAATTTAGCTTTTTACTGTAGTTTAAACGTATCATTAAACTCTTATTTGTTTTTCAGTCTTGTTTTATTCATTATTTTATCGTTTTGTTAGTCAGCTATTCTGTAAATAGACTAAATTTTTAGTATCCAGTGTTTTTATTTTATTATACAAAACTTATCTCCTTTAATAAAATGAATATACTTTATTCAAAATAAAATTATTTTCTGTTCAAAACCATGGACCTAAAAAAAAGGCGAACGGAACTTCACTAAGAAACGATTGAAGCACCACAATGGCGGCGGCGTAAATATGTGTGAGTGTGTATAGGGATGCCAGATGAAGGAAAAAATTACCCATTTTTAAACAATATTTAATTAAGATCTCCCTTGAACTTAAGTTTAATTACAATTTTTTTGTGACGGATACCTATTTTTAAAATAAAGGTAAAATCATTTAAGCACATTGGATATTAAAATATTTACAACTCGTTTAATGTTAATAAAGTTTTACAATCCCTTTTGGTGATTCAAATTTTTGTAGACTTGTCTTTTGCTATCGACACATCTAGAAATCCCTTCTAATTTACTGAAGTGGTGAAAACGAATGTTTAAGTATTTTTCGGCTATAAATATTTAATTAGAGCTATTTTATGTTCCATTCCTACACGTCTACATTCCTATTCCATGTCTACACTCCCTTATTATTTTTATACAATCATTTTTCCATGCATCATTTGCCGTGGGGAAATCTGTAAAAATATTGAAGAATACAATAACGATAAATAGTAACATAAAATATAAATCTCCCAATTTTAAAATAATTTGAACCTTGAAATAGTTGCAACACTGATTGATTTCGAGATGTTTATTAAATTTATTGACGTAAAATCGAGAAATAAGCTTCAAATTGACATGCTTAACTATGAAAAGTGATCCCCTGGCTTTTTTAATTGAACTACTATGGTTTAGACAACTTTTTGCAACACATGACGGCATACTTTGGTTTTTATTAGACAAAATAACACCGTATAAAACCGCGAGTGTCGTTCGAAGCGTAATGGCCGACGGCTGACTTACTATGGTGTGAATGTGTGCGTGCTGGCTTGTCCACATTAGCGCACTGACTTACTATGGGTGCTTCAATTGTTTCTTAGTGAAGTTCCGTCCGCCTTTTTTTTTAGGTCCATGTTCAAAACTTTGTTATTTTGACAGTTATGGTTTATCGTAAAATTAATTTATGGCAACATTAATCTTCCGTCCATTTTCATTTCGCAAACTTAAAAAAACGACGACGAAAAAGAAAAAGGCATTTCTTTTTGTCGGTTATAATATTGCTTGTTGCTGGATAATGTGAGCTAACTATCGTTTATGTTGTTTAGTTTTAATAAATTTAGTTTTATCAAGTGGACTTAGCAAGAACAGCGTGTTAACGGTAAGTTACCTGACATTTGATTGGATTTGTTTGTAAAGTGAGAAAGTGACCGTTTGTCGGGCGTTCATAGTCGGCTGAGATGCGATCTAATTTCACATCTCAGTGTAAAACGGGCACAGCTATAAATGAACCGGCTCGTAATTAACTATTTGTTCCGCTGTCCGCAGTATTAGCCAGGTAGCCATTAGTATATTCGAAAGCAGGTGTCGTTGGATCGGTTGAATCATCGTTTCTTACGTATTAACGTATTTGTGATTCGTTAAATTGATCGTAGTTGTTGAAGTTGTACGCCTACGCGTTAAGAAAGTTGACATACAATAGTTAAACGATATTCACTAATTAGTTGCACATTGCATGATGTGTGACTCAGTATAAATTCATTGGTATTGTAAGTCTGCATTATGTGTATGACATGGGCATTGTTTACCATAGTATTGTTCTACGAATGTCGTTATGTCAGTGTTTTAACAGATGTTTAAAATACAATCTTCCTCTTACCCTTATTCAGTAAGAAACATGCATTAATGGCCTTGTAGAAACTGCAATCTTGCAGTATAAGGTCAAACACAAACTGTAATTTATACACATGTAATTGTATTCAGGGCTAACATGACTCCTTTTAGGGAAACATGTTTAAAATGGTCTCACTTACCCACATGTAGGCTTTGTTATTTATACCCTCACAAATACATAATGTATGAGAGTTTATTGGCTAATAAATAGTTAGATTTGACCAAATTATTCACATATTATTCTCAATATAATCTTAAAGGTTTCAAATCATGAGGGAATTAAAAAGGTAATTTCGATTCTTTAAAAGGGAAACTATTGCTCAAGCAACGTAACAGATGAATAATATTTTCGAAGTGATTTTTAGATCATCTGGACTTCATAAATGTAAATTCCTCAAAGGGTCAGTTGTTAGATCAGTAGTTACGGGCCCAAACCTAGTATTTATTTATTTTTGGTGTGGCTCTCGCAGTTCAGCAACTCTAGAAGGTTGATACTGCTTAACCGGGCGGCCCAAACCTAGCAGTTTAAACTGCTAATATAGGCAACCACAGCATCTCTTATCATCAGGCAATATAGTGGTCAAATTTGTGTCTTATCGCTAAATGAATAAAAAAGAAACCCAATTTTTTGTCTCCAGTTTAGATTCGAAATCTGACTAAGCTCACAAATTCAAAATGGAGGATGAGAATGAATACAAGAAATTGCCGACAGACGAGAAATGTGTTCACAAGCTATGGAAGGCTAGGGTAGCGGGCTATGAGGAAGCTATTAAGCTTTTCAACCAGATTGACGATGAGAAGTCTCCGGAGTGGAACAAATACTTAGGACTGATCAAGAAGTTTGTCACCGACAGCAATGCCGTTGCTCAGGAGAAAGGTACGTGCTTTGAAATTTGTTTACTTATTTCCTGTTATGTTTATAGGTAGCTTTTATGTATGTATGTGGACTCCATTGTCTTACCTCAGTATAGGTAATTTAAGTTTGTTGAATATCTACTGTTGAGCAGCCCTATGCTATATTAGATATCTCATGGATCCAACCTTTGATCCTTACGGGTTTCATGACCCTTTTTTACACGGCCATTGCCCATCATTTTTTCTACCATGTGGTTGATGTTCTGTCTACCCATACATAGTTGAATTTTACTTCCTAGATAGAGCAACTGTAATGGACCTCCAACTCAGTTGCTCTCTTTGGTAATACCGGTCATTGACTGGACACTAGTCATTTAGCCAGAGTAGAACACTAAAATTGACTGTAATGGAGGTAGAAAAGAAAAAATACATAATCTACTAGCTGTATGTTATGTATGTATAGAGCAGGATGAGAAAAAATATAAGGTTTCCCTGAAAGTAAAATTCAAATGAAAAAGTGGCATGAGAGAGGTCACTTCAGAATCTTTTTATCTCTGAGTATGTTTGTGATATTTCTTATAGTTCAAAAGATATGACTCTATTTTGTTCAGAGAAATTAAATGAAAAACTAACTTTAAATCTAATAACAATATCACAGTGATAAAAGAATCTCTATTCTTTGGGGTAGATTCTCTAATATACAGGGTGAATTTTTCAACTGGGCGTGGATGGCTATCTTTGAAACTATGAGGAATATCGAAAAACGTTGAAAGGAGTCTCGAGGCCGATTTTGACGAAAACTAAAACTGCATCGTTGGATTTTAGAAAATTCAATAATTCTAGCCAAGAATCGAACCCGCTGATTTTGGAAAAAAAATCACACCCTGTATTATTACACCATTCGATAGTGTTGCTAATAAGGATCAATTTCTGGGAAGTAACCATATACGGCAAACTTAAGGAAAATGTCTTATTATGAAAAAAACTGATCAATCTCAAGGCAATGACTGTATTCGAAACATAGGTTTATCGTTTCTTCTTGGAAATAGTGATATTTTTTGTTCAATTCAATAATTGCGTATTTCTGAATAAAGTGCAGTTGTTGAGGCGTCAAATCCAGTGAAACATTGAAAACAACGAAATTTTGTAATTTCGAATAGATTTATGGCTCAGTTGAAGTAAAGTGACATAGAAAAATAGCAGTTTTATAAAAATATGCTGTTTCCTTATGTTTGCCGTATATGGTTACTTCCCAGAAATTGATCCTTATTAGCAACACTATCGAATGGAGTAATAATACAGGATGTGATTTTTTTTCCAAAATCAGCGGGTTCGATTCCTGGCCAGGATTATTGAATTTTCCAAAATCTAACGATGCAGTTTAAGTTTTCATCAAAATCGGCCTCGAGACTCCTTTCAACGTTTTTCAAAATTCCTCATAGTTTCCAAGATAGCCATCCACGCCCAGTTGAAAAATTCACCCTGTATGTTCAACTTTCGCTAGTGGAACATTTTTCCAATGAAAATCGCAATTATATTAATTTAATTCTATCAAATAATCCGTAACATTTATCTAATAAGGATTAATTGCAATCTCTAAGTACTAATTATTACCTTAATGAACATCAAAACTGCATTTATCACTATCACTGACCTTGTTATTTATTCACATGAAACATTCATGCTGTTGAAATGCACACAAATATTTATTAATGTTTTGTGATGACTGACAATTTTGAGCTCTTTTTCCTGAAAATTGTGTGAGCACAAATAATGATAACATTTTTCTGTTTGTGTGTCATGCAAATTCAATATTATTTAAATTCATTAGTCAGAGAAAACTTTTTGTTTGATGTTCAATATCTATGCTAATACCTAGTTCACCATCTACAACTTCATATCTTGCCATCAGTCGAGATAATGGTGAAATGCAAGCCATTTAAGGGAAAAAAAATTATGAGCTTTCTACAGTTAGGACACTGGCCTCCTCTCTGTGAGAAACTGAGGTTGCTTCCAAGCCCAGTCTGTTGGTGGCTGCCACATGTATTTTAATTTTTATTTTAAAAAGGAATGTTTCTTTGTATGGTATATTTTTTTTACAATTTTTATAGTAGTGCTGATAAAATAAGTTACACAATTAGTATGCCATTTGGGTTTGAAACAATGTATAGTACAAATAAGTCGGAAGGCTGTTGTTTGCCTTTGACAAAGCTTCTAAAAGAAACAGATAGATAAGGAATACTCTTTATTATGTGCACCATACAAATTACAAGTGTTACTGTTTAAAACAGTTGGTTTGCTAACATTTTCTATTTTCCCTACATAAGCAATTTATGATTTTAATTTGATATAAATAAAATTATATGAAAAACATTACAATAGGTTGCTTTGTTTATAAATAAAGCTAATGGGAAGCTGAATGAATTGCGTTTTAAGCAAACAGAAGCCATTTAATTTTGGCAACAACACTCAAAACATTATCAGTGTCTTTAATGTCATTGATGATACGTTTTTTTAGGGTTCCGTAGTCAACAAGGAACCCTTATAGTTTCGCCATGTCCGTCCGTCCGTCTGTCCGCAGTTTAGCTCAGAGACGCACAGTACTAGAGAGCTGTAATTTGGTGTAAATATACGGATTTGTTGTGCCGAAAAAGTGGTAAAATAAAATCTCGTAAAATATTTTTTTTAGGGTACCTCCTGTACTTACACGTAATGTGAGGATTTTTTTTTTCTCGCGTACCCCTCTGAGTGTGGTATCATTAAATAGTCCTTTAAAAATAATGATAGTTTTTTCCATTAACAGTTTTTTGATAAAAAAAATCATTTGTGAAATATTAAGCTTTAAAGTGCTAAATTTTGCTCGATTCGAGTGTCCCCCCCCTCTACCAGCTAAACGGTTATGTTTGGGGGTGTGAAAAAATTCACAATAGTAGTATACATATATAACGAAGTTTAAAAGAAAATTATCATGACTAAGTAGGCTTTACAACTTTACGAGTAATAGTCGACCAACTTATAAAATGTACTTGGATAATATGTTTTCTTAAACAAAATGTATCGGAGAACATGTTCTTCAACTGCAAATGTAAGTTTGTCAACTTTATTTTTACAGCTTTAATAGGTATGTTTTTACGGTATGTTTTTTGGGGATAGGTAGGTTTTTATCGTCAACTATTTTTAACTAACTTCAAAAAAAGAAGGAGGTTCTAAATTCGTCGTAATCTTTTTTCTTATGTATTTTCCCTGATTTCTCAAAGACTCCTGGACCGATTTTGAAAATTCTTCTTTTTAAAATTAAATTCAGCGAATTAGTTTAGTTAGTTCGCATAAGTATTTTGATGGGCAACTACGGAACCCTACACTGTGCGTGGCCCGACACGCACTTGGCCGGTTTTTTTTGTTCATTCCAAACTTGCGTATTTATTTGTCGAGGGTGTGTCCAAAAAGGGCACAGCGTCTTTTTAAGTGTGACAGTCCCTTCTGAACACAAAATTACAATTATTGTAAAACATTAAAAAAAAATTGCCAACTTGAATTTGCAGTTTAAAACCACACTCAGGTTATTGGTTTGTACAATAAAAACAAACAAAAATTAACTAACTGAAACTACATTACAGACACTGAGAAAAAAAAAATTGGGTCACATACAACAATAAATTACTCAATCTTTTGTATCAAGAATCGATGATTAGGTTGACTTCTAAAACAAGGACCACATTTATGAACCACAGACAGATACAAAAAAAAATACTTCAAATACAACAATACTGTACTCAAGTAACCGTTTTTATCAAGAATCGATTAAGGGGAATGCTCCAACCAGCCCGCGAAATTCAAATTTTCTTACGTTTTTTGCAATTTGCAGGCCAGTGACATGTTGTAACTTTATCAAAATATGAATTGCGGTAATAACAAGTATAATTTTAAATATAAAAATTATCAAAACATTCGTTCCACCAGCTCTCACATAGAAAAGCTGCATCTTGTTAAAATCTCCGAAATCTAACTACGATGCACCTTTTCTATGTGAGAGCTGATGGAGCGAATTTTTTGATAATTTTTATATTTAAAATTATACTTGTTATTACCGCAATTCATATTTTGATAAAGTTACAACATGTCACTGGCCTGCAAATTGCAAAAAACGTAAAAAAAAATTAATTTCGCGGGCAACATCGACGCAATCACCTTAAATAAGTTAAATTCCATAAACAAGGATCTATTTTAAGAATCACAAACATATTAATTGTTCCTTCTCTATGTACTTGTGCAAGCTATCTGTATGTAAATGCATTCACAAGTCCACAATACAAATTCGTTTAAAATTTAGGTTAAAATGCCCATTAATAAATTCTTGATTGTAAAGTCTTGGAAACCTTTGGGATGGTTTACGACTAACAAGTAACTGTTCCTTGCACAGACGAGACTGCGTGTTATTCTTGGTCAGGCGCCAAGTTATTCACGAATTGGGTGAAATTTTGTCTACCATCGTGTCGATGGCATGCACGCAGTATAGCTGGCACCCGCAATTTCGCCCGCTGCTCAACTCCTATTGATCCTAGCCTGATGGTATATAGCCTATAGCCTTCCTCGATAAATAAACTACCCGACACAAAATCATTTGTCAATATGAACGAGTAATTCCTGGGATTAGCGCGTTGAATCCAACAAACCTCTTCAGCTTCTAGAGCTATTAGAATTAGTTACAAGTTTATATTAGTTTAAACTTTATATCGGACTATTTTCGGCAATTGTACGTCCTAAGGGCTTATTTTGCTTACCCCCAACTTATTATACAAAGGTCTCGCAGATTTGATAGCCTGTACTATCTCACCCACTAATGGAAGTAATGGGGAGAGCCTATTTGCCCAGCTGTGTGATGACACAGGCTGATAGTAACAATAACTCTTGGTTGAGGATGTCTGACTAAGAATTATCGTGGCCATCAACATTAGTTGATCCACAATCTTTATTCTGTTTTATATGATGGTTGGCAGTTGGCTGACCTGACGACACGGTTGGCGCAGTGGTTGAGCAATCGATTGTCGTGTCGCGGGTTGGATCCCCCGCACGGAACAAATATTTGTATGACATGCAAGTATTTGTTTCGGGTCTGAGTGTTTGTGTATGTGAGTTTTTATGTTTGTAAACGCACCCACGATACAGGAGAAATTCCTAGTGTGGGGCAACGATTTTTAAAACAAAAAAAATATAAGCATCAGTGTTTTCAAGCCCTCGGCAAAAACGCCAAACAAACTGCGTGATGACTCAGGCCCAACTGCGATGCACTCTGCATACATGGCCCGTCAAACCCCAAAAAGTAAAGTAATATAGCTAACTTTTTATCAGAAAAGTACAAGTTTTGTATTTATTGTTTACTTTCCATTTAAAACGATGTGTCAGTGCCCTGAAGTTCAAGGTCACAAGAGACAAAAGCCATGGCTATACTTGGAATATATCGATTTTATCCACACGTTCATGATTTCCATTAAAGTATCTTATATGTACCGTTTAAATTCGTGCGCATTCAATCGTGGGTCGATACCGATACCCGTAACCATAACAAAATGGTTGCGATTCACAACTGTTATTATTGAGAACAAAGAACTTTTGAACTCTTCTGAAGAGACGTCACTTTGAGAAATCAGGTGTCATGCTTATTGTCACATCTGAATTCTCTAAGGGAACATATACAGCTTTATAGACACCCACATTTCGTGAGTTGTGTTCTATGTAGTACGGGGAACTCTCCCCGGCTAACTGAGTTTTTTTGGCGTTTTAACTGCTTTCTTTCGTATTTTAGAACATGGACCTAATGTATATGACGCGCACCGCAATAGGATATTAATTTCGAGCTCTACCGCTACCAGTCTGCAAAAAGATTTGCCCGCAGCCGAGCAGGGCTTGGATCACCAGCTGGTTTATTTAAATTAACAAGGCAGATGTAATTTTTTTTTTGTACAACTTTGATACTGTCTGACATGACGATGGAACCTAAAACCGTATTCCTTGCCACCAACGCAGTCTTTGTTGCATTTAAATCTAGAGATCAAAATTGGCCAATCATAGAATCCATTGCCGATTGCAACTTTCTAATAATCAAACCTCTTATATTTCATTTCACGCAAGTCACTACGATTTATAGACATACGCTGTCTTCAAAAAATTATGATACCACTTTCTTCTAGTTTGACCGTAAAAGGTCAACAGCCTGCCGTCATTATTAACACTCATTCGTTGCCTAGAACGAAACGAATGATCGACTCAATTTAAAAATTCTAAGGGTCAATTCACACCGAGACGCGACGCGCTCATTTCAATCATCATCATGATTAGCCCCTATAACGTTCTCACTACTGGGACATAGGCCTCGTCTCTGTTAGAGGGAGTTGGCCATAATCCACCACACGGGCTCAATGCGGGTTGCTGGATGTCACATATCTTCGAATTTTTGGTCCTAAGAAATGCCGATGTTTTCCTTCACCGTAATGGAGCAGCGGTGATGAAATAAATTACGCAAAGTAATGGGCCTGGCGAGGTCCGATCCCATGACCTACATCGTAAATCGTGGCCGATATCACTGCGCCAGCACTGCTCACATTTCAATAGAGCGACTCAAAATCTAACTTTATTTACTACACAAAAAGATACACATTTCTAGTACCCCGTCGCGTCGCGTCTCGGTGTGTACTGATCCTTACCCGTTATAATCCAATTGAATTGTCTCCTCAATGTCCGGAACGTTTTTTAGTAATTATGTTAGCAAGGTTTCTTAGTCACATGTTGGATCACATGGCTTTTTCTACCTCGTGAGCGCACGTGAGCTGCCCAAATGATTTGTAAATATGGTTAAATACGTGATCCAGTTATACGCGCGTATTACCCTTCATGAAAATGACCTCGACTGTGAATAGGTTGTAGAGATTTTGGAATTTAATTATACGGGGTCAAATTAAATTAGCTTGGGAGTCTCCGCAAAAGTGATGGGTACCGATATGTGTACCATTGTGCGCACAGATAAGGAGTGGAATTCCTTGCAGGGGTCTTCTTTTCTAATAGCAACATCAACAACATCATATTAGCCGTAGGACATGCAATGTTGAACATAGGCCTACCCCATAGATTTCCAATAAGACTGGTTGGAAGCGGCTTGCATCCAGCTTGATCCTGTGGTATTCATTAGATCGTCTGTCCACCTCTTGTAATAACTACAACTTAAGGGTTTTTAAGTCAAGAGTGAATAGGTTATATTAGGCAAGCGTGCTTCACCTTCGGCCACATCATCCATCACTTACCATCAGGCCAGATAGTAGTCGCCCGCGAGTTTAAAAAAAAATGATACTAAGCCCAGCCCCTTTTTACCCGACTGCGCCAGGAGGGTTATGTTTTTTTCCATGTGGGCCTAACATACTCCTTTCGTCTCGTCCCGTGCTTTCATGCATCTGGTCTAGATTCACGATAAAAGTTTTTTTGGGTCATCAACCGTTATTTTAATATCTGTCATGTCTGAGAGTGAGCAATTCCTACTCCAGAAGGAAAGTGAAGCGTGTGTAGACCCCCTACAAGATGAACTAATACCCTCATGAAGGTCACGATAGTCCATTGGATACGGGATGTAGATCCGGCCAGCCTAACCTTGGCAGTTGTATCTACAGCGACCATCAACGATATAAAGTGATGGCCCAGAGATTTACACTTCACACCTCGCCTCTCATGGACGAGTTTGTGAGTTTAAACCCGGGCAAGTACCTTTACGATACATTATTAACTTACCAAGTTTATCTTAGACATCTCTGATATCGGTGAAGGAAAAAATCGTGAGGAAACCTGGAATTATATGTAAAATCAATTAAGTTTAAAGCCATGTCCCAGAGCGCTTCAAAAGGCGGTTCAATTAACTCTGACACCACAGATGGAACTGCAAAAGGGTGTAACTCACTACCTGTGTCTGTGTTTCCGAAGGAACTCGAATCTCTTCAAGTCACAGTAAACAGGGTTCTTCTGGGTAAGCTGGCTTTATTGTAGACGTCTCAGTCACCTTCACCCAATGATATTATAAATAAAAAGAGGTAGATATCGCACTAGCACGCACAAATTGTTGAGGACAAAGTAAGACAATTGTTGCTCTTTGCTCTCTGCTATCTCTTTCTATCTTAATACGTTCCGCATTATCTATCGCTGTCGTAGTTTTAAATTACTATAATAACAACGCAACGAAATCTGAACGCCATTCAGTATGAACATGGCGTATCTTTCTTTATAATATTATTATCATTGCCTTCACCTCTAAACTGGACTAAAGATGGAGCAAACCCATATTTTATTTAACGGTAGGTCCACGTCTCTATCTCGCCTGATGGTAAGCGAAGTAGTGGTCGACGGTGAAGCAAGCTTGCCTAGAAGTAACCTGTTCACTCTTGACTTGAAGACTCTCAAGGTTATAGCTGTCAGGAAACAGAAATAATTGTTATAAAATAAGTGTACAATTCACACGAAAAAACGAAGACTTTTTGACTTGTGGTGGACGCGCTATTATCACAAAATGCAGTCACATTCTAAAAGTAACAGTAAAACGAGCATAATGGACGTCAATTAGCTCGAAGTGCAGTTATTATGATGGCAGCTGATTTCATTGTTGGTACTCAGCTTTCAGTTACAATGACCACACAGAATTTGCGCAAATATAAATATTATAAATGCGTCTCTCTGTCTTTATGTTAGTTTTCGAAACTGAAAACTTTTAGATGTTGGACATTTGCAGCATATGAATTTTATCCGAATTGTTTGTTCCCGTAGGATTATTTCTGACCTAAAATCGGGTACCAGCTAGAACTAAGACATTATTATTATACTAACAAAAGATTGTTACGTGTAAAAAACAGTACAATTACATATAATAAGCCATGAAATAACTATTGACTATTCTTGCTAGAATAGAGAAAGAATTGGTCATAAAAGATCTTAAAGGCCGCATTGTTTGATCATTAGTTAAACAGTTTCACTTAAAAATGATGAGGGATTTTAGCAAATGGTTAAGAAAATTATAGGATTTTCAAATACTTATAGTTTAACAACTCGCACTATGTTTAACTAAACTACTCATAATAAAAGTTATGATGTATTTAAATATAACAAACGCTGATTAAAACTTGTTCTCATTCGATAACATAAAGGAAGCATTTCAATCGATGTTTATTTTTTCATTGTTTGTGCGTCGCCAGTCGACACATTTCAACTATAGGGCATCGACCGATAAATATTTTCACGGAAACCCTTCAGTCACGCTATCGAGCTTACTAACTGTTGTTAAAGGGCTGAAGTTTTTCCAATACTCAAGTACTGCCATCCCGATCATTGAAAGTTACATTCAATGTTTACAAAACTGCACTGGATGACAAATTATTACGTTTCATAAGATACAGATACAGCCCTAATGTGACAGACGGATGGACAAACAGTATAGCAGCATCCTGTGTATGCTTTGTGTAGTATCACTTACTGGCTCACTATTTACATCGAGCATTTCCTCTTGTAAAACTCTAGATAAGTCCACATTCTCGCGCCATTTTTGTAATGACATAATTTTTACCCTTCATTAATTCGAAGTACTTTAAAGTAAAGAAAAGAAGTCCGAACAAACTCCCTAACTTTACATTTGAAGAAGAATTTGGTTCTACATAATGTAATCTAGGATTAAATAACAAGGATTAACTGCTTCAATCTTTTATGTAGGATCGGGTAATGCCTTTAGAGGAAAGCTACTTTAATTTGTCGATTAAATAGTAGCTGACTTAAGAACACAAATGCTGAATCAGACAATACCTTGACGTACACAAAGTTTTATCACTATACTTATATCACATGTTACAGTAATTTTATGCAAATTATGACTTCAGGTAGTATGTACCTTCGTATTTATTGTTATCCTGACTAACCGGTTAGGTAGGGCAATGAATTTATGATAATATTAACATTCCATAATGACTTAAACCTGAGGATAACAGATCCTGTTGGAAAAAGAAAAAAATAAAATTAGAAAAAAAAACTATAATTTGTCTACTTCATTCCACTTTTGGTAGAAACTAGGGCTAAATCAGCCGTGCCTATGGTAGTCCACAGCTGAAAATCTGAAATAGACATTTCCCAAGACGCTCCAAGACACCCTTTTCTCCTATCTACCGATATCTGTCTCATCGCCTTGGCAGCGCTGAAACTACTGTCTTTAGTGGAATTTCAACTTAATGTCTTACCCGCTTATTAATAAAACGAGAAGTAAAGTTACGCCAAGGTTAATCCTTAAAAATGTATTGTTAGTCCGAAGATTATCCTGGTTGTAACTTTAGTCCACGTTTATTAGTATGCGGGTTTCAGTATAAAGCTTAAAATCTATTACAAGAGTCTTACTCTAAGCAATAACGAAAGTAGAACTAATCCTTTTTTATTACGTCATAGGTCTGGAAGCGGCGCTGGTGTTTGTGGAAAACTGCGGGCATGCCGGCAAGACAACCGGTGAGGTGATGTCTGGCATCGTCGCCAAGTGCATTGCCGCGCCCAGGACCAAGACTAAGGACCTTGCTTTACAAGTAAGTTGATTCAGATTGTAGGACATCCTAATTTTTTTACTCTTTAAAATATTTTGCCCTCACTCTTTGATTTTATACTATGTAATGGATGCGATTACAAACTTCATCCAAAACTAGCCAGACCGGGAACAGCTATATGAAGGCCATAAAAATTATTGTTCCATGCGGAAATCAGCACGCAGCGCAGTAGTTAAGAGGATCGTCTACCGAGCAGTCGTCCATACTAAAAGATAAAACGTTTTCCTACCCCTAAATGTTAACCTATCTCAATTATGTTTTAACGAAAGTTGTGATCCATTTAAAACTAAGTTTCAAGCCACACTTTGTTTTACTTCAACTACCTTGGTTCGAGACGAAGGCAGGCAGTCGTGCGCACATTCTACCGCGCTACCTGTTGATGATTTTGAGACGGGTATCATGATTTTTTGGTGGTTGTGAAACATTTATTTTAGCATAAAAAACCTTTGTTTCTAAGAAACTTAGATTTCCAATAAATCTTTGAACGTCATTCATGCATAGACTACAATGTCTGACCACAATTCAAAATGCTTCATTACAAATTCTTTTAACTTATTATATTAACACCACAATATTCAGATAAGTAAACCACAGTTGACTTGGCCTGGTTTATTCATAACAATCTGAAAGCAGGTCATTTTTAAGTGAAATATTACGAGTCATTGCCCTGTCACTTAATTGCGAATCGCTTTTGAAGAAAAATGCACAACATGTGAGTGTGCCTCTACCTACTATGTTCTATGTTCTATGTTAGGGGTTTTGGTTTCCGCACTTAGTCCTTCATGTGGACCATTGTGCGTGAGCCATAGTGGCCTTGGTGGCTTATTCCAACCAGCCCACCTCCCTCCAGAAGTTGATCAGGTTCTTTGGTCTGTGGAGAACATCTGTGTAAGTCCTGGGTGTCCCGAGGGTTTCTGTCCTGATCTGTGTGACACCTGTGCACTCGAAGAGCACATGCGCGACGGTTTCCTCAGTCTCCATGCATGCCCTGCACAGGGGGCTGTCCGTTATGCCTATTGTGTGGAAGTGTTTGTTTAGGGAGCAGTGTCCCGTTATGGTCCCTGTCAGCAGGCGCATGCCGGTCCTGTCCAGGCGTAAAAGACGTCTGGTTAGCCTGCCATCTAGGGATGGCAGGGCTTCCTTGGATTGCCTGCAGCCTGGTGTCGAGGTCCACCATCTCTCTGCTTGTGTGAGGGTGCGCTCCTGCAGCCATCTACGTATCTGGTTGAAAGGGATGGGTATAATGGGTTCAGGTCCGCAAACTGATGCGCTGGATGCTCTCCTAGCTAGTTCATCAGCCGCGTCGTTGCCCAATGATCCGCTATGTCCTTTAATCCATTGTAGTGTCACTTTGTTGCGTTTAGATACCGTTAGACGTTCTAGTGCATTGTGACATTCTAGTATTAAGCTTGAAGTGGTATATTGTTTCTCCAACGATTTAAGGACTGAGGCACTATCAGAGAGTATACGTATATGGGTGTCCGTAACTCTTCTGGCCTCTATCGCGTATGCTGCTTGTATAATGCCCATGCATTCCGCCTGGTAGACGGTGTTGTACATTCCCAGCGGGCTGGATATATTTATGTTAAGGTCGTGTGAGAAGACTCCAGCCCCGGTTCCGGAATCATTCTTTGATCCATCTGTGTATATCCTCAGCTCTTTCGGGCCTGAGTAGTCACACTGCTCTTCTGCAAGTGTGATATTGTAGTGCTTTTCAAAGTGGTATTGTCTTGGGGCTTTGTCGCATGGTGATGCCATCATTGGCTGTTGTTCGATCGCATCATTCTTAATTCGCGTGTGTTTAATTCTGGAGTCTTTGTTTAGGGTTCCCAGGGCATAAAGCCTAAAGGCGGCTAGGGCCGCCTCTTTCTGCACGATGAGGTGTAGAGGTGGCAGTCCAAGCATTGCCTGTAGGGCAGCGGTGGGTGCAGTTCTCATGCAGCTAGTAACTGCCATACAAGCAAATCGCTGCAGCTTTTCGAGGTCTTTTTGGGTTGTGCTCAGGTTTGTTCTGGGCCACCAGACCAATGAGCCGTACGTGACTGTCGGTCGTATGACAGTGGTATATAGCCAGTGAGTGATCTTGGGACTGATCCCCCAGTTCCTGCCAAGCATTCGCTTGCATTGCCACAGGGATATGCTGGCTTTTGTGGTGATGTAGTTGATGTGTTTTGCCCAATTCAGCTGTTTATCCAAAAAGATGCCCAGGTATTTGGTTTCAGTTGATAGGCTTAGGGTGGTTCCAAAGAAGCGTGGAAGCTGTAGGGTCGGTAGCTTCCTCTTTTTTGTGAAGAGAATCAGCTCGGTTTTTGAAGGATTTACAGATAACTGGTGTTTGTTGCACCAGTCCTCCACTATTTTCAATGCTTGGCGCATGAGGTTGCACAGGGTATTTTCGTGAGTGCCATTTATTATTATGGTTATATCGTCGGCATACCCTACAGTGAAATAACCATTTTCATTTAGTGTTTTAATGAGGTCATCTACGACCAGGTTCCATAGTAGCGGTGAGAGGACTCCCCCTTGTGGGCAGCCTTTCGCCACGATGGCCCTGGTAGTGTCATTTACTGTAACTTGTACAGCTCTTTGCTTGAGCATGTTGCTAATCCATCCGCTCAGGGTTGGGTCTATGTTGTGCCTGTCTAAGGCCATGTTGATGCTGTTGAACGTGGTTTTGTCAAAGGCGCCCTCAATGTCAATAAAGGCGGCCAGTGCTGAGCATTTGTGGTCCACTGCACATTCAATCTTGGATACTACGCTATGTAGCGCGGATTCCGTTGATCTGCCCGTGGAGTATGCGTGCTGTTGTTTGTGAAGCGGTTTTTCCCGAAGAGGTCCGTCTCGGATATACCTATCACAGAGTCTCTCGAGGGTCTTCAGTAGGAAAGATGTAAGGCTTATAGGTCGATAGGCCTTGGGTTGGGTGTAGTCCGTTTTGCCAGGTTTGGGTATGAAGATGACTTTTACCTCCCGCCATGCTAGGGGTATATGTCTAAGTGCTATGCAGGCCTGATAGATTTCCATCAGGTATGGTAGTAGATGTGCAATCCCCCACTGTAGTAGGGCCGGAAAGATGCCATCTAGTCCTGGGGACTTATATGGCTGAAAGGTGTTAATGGCCCACCTTATCCGGTCTTCCGTTATTATGCTGTGGGCTCTGGACCAGTCCATGTCCGTTGGGGTCCAGTCTGGTTCCGCCTCCCATGTCCTGTCCTCTAGGAGTTTACAGTCGGGGAAGTGAGTCTCAAGAAGGACCTTACTGGTTTCCAGGTCCGTGAGTGTATATGTATTGTCGGGTTTTTTCAGCGTTCCAAGGGTTCGGTCTTGGTCGGTTGAGAGGATTTTCCTTACCCTTGCGGCTTCGTTGTTGGTCTCAATAGATTCACAGAATTTGCGCCAGGCTGTCTTTCTGGCTATTCTGATTTGCTTTTTATATGTGTACTGGGTCTCTTTGTATAGTTCCCAGTCGTTTGGGAGTCTAGTGTTTTTGGCTCTGTTGAATTGCTTACGTAATGCATCTCTGAGTTTACCAAGTTCAGCGTTCCACCAGGGATTCCTCTCATGACTGGTTTTTGGCTCTCTTAGTTTACAGCATGCGTGGTAAGCTTCTGTTAGATATTCCGATAGTTTTGTTACTGTGTATTCTAGTTGGGTTGGGTCTCTTATGGTTATTTGTGATAGGTGTCTAGCCAGCAAGGAGGCTAGGAGGCGTTTATATCCAGGCACATCAGTGCGCCGCGGGTTTCGCCTCGGTGTGGGTTTCCTCGTGTTGGTGGTCAGTGTGAATCGGATTCTTCTATGGTCAGAGCAGGAAGGCTCGTCCGATACATGCCAGTTAGTAATGTGGTTAGTCGCGTTTTCTGTAGCAATCGTTAGGTCTATGATCGTTTGTCCTCGGACTGTGACCCAAGTGGGTTCAGAGCCCCGGTTTACGATGTTAAGGTTAGTAGAGAATAAATAGGTGGATAGTACCTCTCCTCTGGCGTTCGGTGCGTCGCTGCCCCAGAGTGGGTGGTGCGCGTTTGAGTCAGTGCATATGATCAGGTCTAGTTTGGCGTCCTCGCAGTGTCGCACTAGGTCAGCCATTTCCTTCGGCGGGCAGTCTGTGCTCTCGCCTGGCATGTATACTGAGGCCAGTACGACATCGGGGACGTCGCTTCCTGTCTGCAACCTGACGGCTGTCAGATCTCTGGAACAGAATTGAGTGAGAGGCGCGGTGGGGATTTCTTTGGGTATGTAAGCACATGTTCTTGGTTTGTCTGATCTGTGTGTGTCGACAATTATCTTACCTCCGATGTTACTGAGGCCGCAGATTTTGTTGTTTCTGATCCACGGCTCTTGGATCAGTGCGATAGTTCTGGGTTTTACCTCCAGGGCCCTGCGTAAGCTAGCCGTGGCAGTCTGGCTATGTTGGAGGTTGGTCTGGATGATGTGGATCGGCAGTGATGGCGGTGGTGTGGAATTAGTCGGAGGAGGATCCATTGGACAGGTTCTCCGCTTCCTCCACACCATGTTGGCCTATGTGTTGATCACCAGGCGACGAGACCAGCAAAGCTTCGCTCCAGCATGGTGATGCGGGCGGTATAGCGTTGCAGTCGTCCGCCACGTCGTCTTGGGGACGGCTGGTGGCCCCGGTGGAACCTGGCGTGTGTGGAGGCATTTCGCGTTGGGTTACCCCTTCGCGCACTTGCCCCTGCGCACGAGGTTCCACGTTCGGCCGCTTTTCGCGCTGGGTTGCCCCTTCGCAAACTCGCGGCTGGTCGCCGGGTTCCGCGTCTGGCCGCTTTTCGCGCTGGGTTGCCCCTTCGCAAACTCGCGGCTGGTCGCGTACTGCCTTTCTTTCCCGCCTAGGTTTTCCGCGCTTACTCAGCGGGCGTACTCCGCTAGTCGGGAAAGTTGTGGAGCCACCTGCATCGGTCCCCGTCCTTCCTGGTCTAGTTCGGTCTTGGTTCCTCACGATGCTCTGCTGCCAGAGGCTCGTGGGGGGCATACTTTGGGTAGTGGAAATTGGCGCGTCGGTCGCAGCCTGTGTGGTATTTGTTGGCGCGTAAGTCGCTGCCTGTGCTGAGGGCGCTAAATTAGCTGCCAGCCGCGCGAAGTCGCGCGGCGAAACAATGTTGGAGCAGTTGGTTGCCCCCCCCAGATTACGATGGGGGCTGACCGCCGTAGCGGTGTGGGATTCCCCGGCTTGGCCGGGACCCACCTGGGTAGTATCTTGGTCCTTCTGCTTGTTCATGGTTTTGGGGGTGGGCTTTTTTGGAATCGAGGTTGCCCTTCCTCTGGGATCGACGGGATATAGGGATGGGAGGGAGGGATTTTGGTTGAGGGGGGGGGGGATAGTTTTATAGGGGAGTATATATAAATAAATACAATAAATTAGAAGAATATCGCCCGGTGGTTTCTGTTACGTCTATTTCTTACGGAATTAGACCGATAACGGGGTGGCAACCACGAGAAGGTAAACTCACCAGACTTGCCTTGAGGATCAACGTGACTGTTGCACTCTCCCTCAAGACCTCGCCTCCTTGCCTCCTCAGAAGGAAGTGGCAAGGTAGGTTTGCATCTATGCTACCAAGCAAAGCAGAAGCAAAGCGTGTCGTTGTGCAACCGCAAAAGCATATATACAAACCCTCCCCTTACCTCTCTGCCTCTACCTACTTATTGCGTTGTTCAACAAAAGAGTAAAAACGGTACTTTTATTGGAAACGTGTTATGAAGGAACTCGTCTTTGTAAAAATTACGCCTTTGAATTATAATTTTCAAAGTATGAGGATTTATGGCAAATGAGACTAAGCGTTTCCAAACGTCTTTTATAATGCGGACAGCGAAGGAGTGGTACTCTCTGCCTGCGTCTGTGTTTCCGAACGCATACAACCCTAATCTCTTCAAAATAAGAGTGAACAGACTTCTTCTGGGTAAGCTCGCTCCATCGTCGACCTTGTCTCTTAGTCATTCCTGACCTAGACTAAGGTCGAAAGCAAACCCATCTCACATTAAAAAAAGAGACCGAAATTGCGTTGCTTAGTTTGGGCATAACTAGCTGATTTTTTTCGACGTAATTTCTTGCAGATTTGTCGCTGTCTATATGCGGTTAAAAACATACAATTTGGCATCACACTTTTATATCCAAATGACAAGACAAAGATGTACATCATCTGACTAGCTTTTTCCCAACTACGTTGGGGTTTACTCCCAGTCGAACTGGATTAAGCTGAATATCAGTATTTTATCTTGAGCGACTGCCTAACTGACTTCTAAAACCCAGTAAATGGGTAATACGATACCTGTTCCTGCGTATGATCTATATAACACCCATATTTCATCGCGAAGTCTCCAGTACACTGCCATGGAATCAAAAACCATCGTTTTGTCGATGATTTCTTAAATTACTTTCGGCCAAAACTGCCACATTTACTGCGTCGCTAGTGGCTGTGGCTTATTGAACATAAAATAACAACTTTATGTCCCTTTACAGATAACCCTAATGTACATAGAAATAGAGAAACATGAGATAGTAGAAGAGGAGTTGATCAAAGGGATGGAGCAGAAGAATCCCAAGGTTGTAGCGGCCTGCGTGTCCGCCTTACATACGTCACTGAAGCAGTTCGGTAACAAAGTGATCGCCATCAAGCCGATGGTGAAGAAGATACCTATACTGCTGTCTGATAGGGACAAGGGTGTGCGTGATGAGATGAAGGCTCTGGTTGTGGAGATGCACAGGTAATTGTGAATTTATGTTACTTTAAAGGTATATCTAAAAAGGCAATATTTTTACTGTAATGTATGGCTGCAATACAATTGCGAGCAATATTGCAGCCATCCTATGCAATATGTCAATATTTTGAGTGAGGCTTGGTCATATAGCCACACATTTTTGTTCGGGCTGTAAGACAAAACGTATTACGTATAGCCATTCACACAAATAACCGAGATATATATTTTCTTGTTGCCCGGAATTAGTCTGGAAAAATGTTTCTGAGCTCGCCGGAAATATTGTAGCC
Source organism: Agrotis clavis (assembly GCA_954870645.1). Taxonomy (NCBI): domain Eukaryota; kingdom Metazoa; phylum Arthropoda; class Insecta; order Lepidoptera; family Noctuidae; genus Agrotis; species Agrotis clavis. The sequence goes on from OX940925.1 coordinate 17,919,126, forward strand.
ACATATTTCAGTAAAAATTGCCTGTATAGTCGTAGTAGTTTACCTAAACACTTGTTCGGGTTGATACATTCATTTCAGTCATATTTGTTGAACACACCAAAGCCAACAGTAGCAGTTACCATAATATTCGGCTGTTATTCTCATCAATCGGCAAACTCTTTTTCACATCTATCTACGCCAAGTTATGTTTGGATCGGCACAACACGTGCTACACATAATGGCGTTTGCACGAATAACGTACTTTACAGCTCCGCTCTACTGAATCATGTAGTGCTGACCTAAACATGTATAAAATACAATATTTCCAATCACCTCATCTATTTGGTGATTGGTGATCAGATTGTATTTTTATTAGTAGAGCATAGGCTAGTAGACTATAAAATAAAATCTCAGCTAGCGTTAATGTGAGCTTTGTGCTTCATACCCTTTTATGACTGACCCAGTTCATCTTATAAAGATGCTAGAGCAGATATTTAAAACACACCTTATTTGATTTATCAATGACACCAATAATTCTACTTGTAACTTTATAAGTTGTTTTGATTTCAAAGGTTCTCCTTGAAAAACTTGTAATGGTATTATGACTTGGTTGCCAAGAACATTTCAAAACTTATGTTCCCCAAAAGTTAGTAACAATTGGCAAATTCGTGATGGTCGAAACTAGGGAGGTTCTTTTCCCAACTGATTTACACGACAATGTGATTGTTACAAAAGAGTTTAGCTAAAATAAATATATTTTCATGATAACGGACAGTATTTTTATGAGACATTTTATAAATAACTAGCTGACCTGTGTCCACTTCCGTGGGCGCCAAACATTATAAATAAGTCGTGGCGATATGATTGTGAAAAATTATACTTTACGACCTCTTCTCATACCAACCAAATAAAAAAGAATTGGCCGAGCCGTTTCGGAGGCGTGCAATCACAAACACCGTGACACAATAATATTATTTTTCGCCAAAAAGTACTTGCGTATATGCCAGCATAGACACAGAATGACTAAACAGAAGCATAATATCTTACCAGTTATAAAACTAACCAATCACAGATGGATAGGCGCAGCCATAGAGCCTCACATAGCGTCCCTTCAAGCAGTAATACAACAGGAGCTAAGAGAAGCGTTCAGTACTGGTGGAGGCGTGGCCCAGCCAACCAGATACCTCAGATCACAGCAGAACAGAGTGAGAGACACGCCGGCTGCTGACTGTGCTGATGGTAAGCATTCTAGGAGACTTTGTTTGATAGATATTGAGTAGAGAGCAGTGTAGTAATGGCTTCGATTTACGTGTAGTAGATTTAGATTATCTTTATTTAGAACATGTTGATATGGTATGTGATTTAGAACATGTCCACCATTTTGTACAAAATAATGGAAGGCAGCATAGAGGATTACTTTGATTATTCAACGTCTCTATGTTTTTTTTTATCCCAATCCGTCATTTCTACTGTTTACTGGTTTAGTGATAAGATATCACTTGATTTCTCTTCAAAAAACTTAATAAATATTTCAGGTGCAACAGAAGACGACGACGCCGAAACAGGTGGTGGAGATTCAGGCGAAATGGACCCTTATGACCTACTGGACCCAGTGGAGATCATATCCAAATTGCCTAAAGACTTCTACGATAAACTGGAAGCTAAGAAGTGGCAGGAAAGGAAGGAGGCTCTTGATGCCTTGGATAACTTGTTGAAGACTGCACCTAGGTTAGAGCCTGGCGACTATGCGGATTTGGTCAGGGCCTTGAAAAAGGTAATGTGGATTGTTGAAATTTCTTTGGAAATAATAAACCGAGCCATAAAATTACCAACGCAGCCAGGAATATTGGAACTCTGCAACAATTTTAGTTTTAGGAGCACCCCAAGGTTCGGTCTGGTTAGGTTCCTTTAAACCCAAGCAATACAAGCCGACCTTGGCTTTTTCTGATCAATCAATTTATTTGATTCGTGGCTTATTAAGTAATTTTATGGCCAATGTAGTTTTTTAGTGCGCAAGAATGCTAAATAGAAGACGCTTTAAATAGCAACCAAATTTGTTCGCGTTTTGAACTTTCCTCTGTGACTATTACCCCAGAAAAACTATTGAAGTGGCATGCCATAAAAAGGAGTTTCGCAGAATATAGTTTGTGCTCCTCCACATTCCGCATAGAAAGCAACCTATGTGCGCCACACGTCGACTACTTATAGTCGACTTTTATCACTACTTATGCAGAATCTATAAGAGGTGTAGAATCTAGAGGATCTGTAGACAGCAATCCCTTAACAAAGTTTTTATGAACGAAATCTTACAATATTTAGGCAAGTTTTTATCATTTTATCAGTATTGAAGGGATTCCAGTATTTAAACACAAAAAGTGGTGCAAAAAGAGCCACTAATGCCACGTATCATTTGCGCTTTAACATTAAGAAAACCGTTAAGTGGAAGTTTTTGTGTACTTTTATTTTTAAACTACACACATCAAAAGTGTCTAGGGATCAAGCATTTTTATGCGGATTTCTTGAGATTGAGATGTGGCTTTGTAATAAATTTATGATTTTATAAATTTATATGGATCCTTTTTGGTGCATTTCATAATTTGAATCAGGAACTGTAAATCAAATTCGAGTAAAAGATGAAAATCAGCTGTCAATATTTTCCCTATAAAAACATACAACGCATTGAAGACATTATTAGTGCTACTGTTTCCCTAATACTGATTAAAACCAACGTTATTATGGAGCGGCGACGTCATTTAAGCAGGGAATGCTCAGAGCCGTGGGAATGATAGAAGCTGGTTCCCGGCAACGTACTGTGGCTTTAGCTCTGAATACAAGTCAGAGTGTTATCAGTCGACTTTGGACACGTTACCGAAGCACTGGTACCGTGGCTGAGCGCCATGGAGGACGGTATCGCTGCACCACACGGAGACAAGACCGATACATTCAAATCTTAACTCGAAGAGCTCCAACAATAACCGCCATGATGTTAGCCGTGAGGCTTCATCACTCTTCAGGGAACTTAATTAGCGACCAAACAGTCAGAAACCGCTTGCATGAAGTGAACCTTCATTCCCGAAGACCGCTACGGGTACCACCTATAGCAATGCACAATCGTAGGATTCGATATCAATGGGCTCTTGAACACAGAAATTGGGCAGAAGAACAATGGCGTTTCGTGTGCTTTTCTGATGAGTCTCGTTTTGGTATGAGACCGGATACAAGACGTATACGACACTGGAGAACCCCTGGACGCCAACAGCGATTAAAATCCTGCCAGGAAGTCCATCCTTATAGTGGTGGAACCATCATGGTATGGGCGGGTATTTGGATCGGCGGAAGAACTGAGTTAATTTGGATCAGAGGCAACCTCAACGCTCAAATTTATGCTGAGACGATTGTATCAGACGTCATCGTTCCTCTACAAGTGCAAATCGGTCCCTTATTTCAGTTAATGCATGATAATGCACGACCGCACACCGCAAGAGTTGTAAGACAGACTCTCGCCGCAGCTAACATCAATGTCCTGCCCTGGCCTGCTCAGTCGCCAGACTTGAACCCGATTGAGCATGCATGGGATATGCTACAGAGAAGAGCTCTGCCGAATATGGAGGGTATCCAGTCGCAAGAAGACCTTTTTTTGTTGTTGCAACGAACATGGGCGGCCATTCCACAGCGTGATTTGGATGAACTCATTTTGAGTATGCCAAACCGATGTTCTTGTGTTGTTAGTGTTCGCGGTAGAAACACGGATTATTAATTGTTTAAGTTACCCAATAAAATTTTAAAGAAAACTGTTATTTCAGTCTTTTTTTCGAACTTTAATGTTAGTGGTTCAAATGTCAAAAATCCCTTTATTAGGAAAATGGCAAATTTCTTTATGAATGCAAAGGTGACTTGGTTTATCGTTACTGTGACAAACGATAACACTTTATTTGATGAATCCTTAAAGAACATTTTAATTAATATCAATCAGGAGAAAAGTTATTGCAAAAATATATGTTGATCCCTAGACACTTTTGATGTGTGTATTTAAATACCCGATTCTTACTTAAAATTACTGATACTGCTAGCCTACTTCTCCCCACTGCTGGGCAAAGGCGTCTCCCCATGACTTCCAGTTTTCACGATCTGGCTGTGTCAGGGGTCCACAAAGTGGTTATTTTGGCCCACAGTTCATTGGTCCGATTATTTTTTACATTCATAACTCCTACTTTTATTTCTCCAGGTGATATCAAAAGACACAAACGTAATGCTGGTAGCGCTAGGAGGTCGCTTGCTCGGTCAGATCGCCACAGGTCTTCGGAACAAGTTCTCCCCGTACGCATGCGCGTGCGTTCAAGCCATACTAGAGAAGTTTAAGGAGAGGAAGACAAATGTTGTGACGGCGCTGAGAGAAGCTATCGATGCTATTTATCCTTGTGTGAGTATGTTTATGTAAAATACTGGCGTGTGTGAGTAATGGCTCATTTACATTAGGTCGGTTTGAGGTCGGTCACCGAAGGCGGCGGCCGCATTCGGTTTAACTGAAACGCTTACATAAATTGAGTTGTTTACATTGGTCGGTTAACCGAATTCGGCGACTTGATTGATGCGGCGATCAAGCGAACTGAGCTGCGGGCTGCGGGCGACGGGCGACGGGCGGGGCACGGCGCACTCGACACCGACAACGGGCTCGACCGAATACGGCCAAACCGAATACGGCCAAACGAATACCTGTTTATATTAGTCGGTGACCGAATACGGCCTGCAGCCGAATACGGTCTAACCGACTTAATGTAAATGCGCCATTATGAGTAGCTTGTCGTCTGATCAAGAAACAGACCCGAATCAATAGCACGTCGTGTTACGCGTGCCACATGAAACTGTAGGCAACCTGATAGGGTCAGCCGCCTTCTGGGGTCGAGGGACTGTCTAATTAGGCACCGCGGACCTGGAACTGGATTTCAGGTTTGTTCTCATTCTAGAAGTTATTCATAATGATGAGTTCAACCCTGCTTAGAGGGAAAGGGCCTGTCATAATTACCTGACTGAAAACCAACCTTTTACCCTTTTATTTAGTGGTCCTTTGCTTTCTAGGGCCACGGTGTTTTAAGACACCCGTGAAATACATAGACCCTAAGTAGTCTAATAAACAAGAACTATAGTTGTAAACTGTGATATTGGAAACGTACTGCGGAACGTAACATTTCATATTTTGTTTAACTGCTCACTCGTTTTTGCTGTCTCACTCTTTCGCGATCGAGCATCTATATTGAAAACCGGGACTGTGTTTTGTTCGCAAATAAATGCAACTTTAAAATTAATACAAGTGTTTATCTTGAGTCGTCATCTACCTAGCCTTTTCCCAACTACATTGGGGTCGGCTTCCAGTCGAACCAGATGCAGCTGAATATCAGTATTTTACATAGAGCGATTGCATATACATTAACATTAAAACAACGTATTTCCACAGACAAACCTCGAAGCGATAATGGAGGACATGCTAGCAGCGTTCGACAATAAAAACCCGTCCATAAAAGCGGAGAGCGCTCTGTTCTTAGCGCGAGCGTTGTGTCACACACAACCCGCTGCCTTTGGGAAGAAACTTATCAAGGCTTATGTGGCTGGCTTGTTGAAACTGCTGGAAAGTGCTGGTAAGTTTTTATCTATACTTCTATACTATTATAAAACTGAAGACTGTTTGTTTGAACGCCATAATCTCAGGAACTACTGGTTCGAATTGGAAAATTATTTTTTGTGTTGGATAGTCCATTTATCGAGGAAGACTTAAGCCGGAAACACATTATTTAACACGCCACGCGACGCAACGTGTCGACACCCGATGTGCAGTGAGCGCGTGTCGTCGCGTCGGGTGTTCATAGTGTGATTCTGGTCATAGAAAACAATACATTTGATTTGACCCAACACGCATCACGTTTCATCGGGTGGCGTCGGGTGTTAATAATGTGTTTCCGGCTTTAGGCTATTTAACATCACGCTGCGCCGCAAGCCGAGCAGCGGCGGTAAAACCACGGGGACAGCTAGTGTGCATAGAACTAGAACTCCGATTTTATATTATTATGATCGAGCAATAAGTGGAAAATACCATAAGTAAATGTTTTCTCTAAAATTCATTTGGACACTGAGAAATCAATTTTCTAAACGATTCTTTATTATTCATGTGAAAAATAATTACCCTTTGTAACACTTTTATTGTACTAAAATGATACAGATTGTTTGATTCCCTAAGATTTTTTCAAAAGACTTGAGGCTTTTAATGTACCTTTAAAGAATTCGAATCTGTCGTGTTAAATATTAGGTTGATCGTTATTTTGATATCAGATATATTTGCTCTTGACTCTAGTCTATTTTGAATTGACTTTGATTGAAATCTCTTCCCTATTCCAGATCCTTCAGTAAGAGACGCCGCAGCCGAAGCCCTAGGTACCGCCACCAAATTGGTAGGCGAGAAAAACATAGCCCCACACATTGGAAAAATAGACAACTTGAAAGAGCAAAAGATCAAAGAGTTCGCGGACAAGGTATGGGTCGCGCTGGTTAGTGATGTGCAATGTTGAGGTTGTAGTACTAGACCAGTAGTGTAGTACCCCCTCTCATTGCGGCGAAAGAAGGTTATTCACCCCCGGATTTTTTTTTTAATGTTCCTCCACTCTGGGAATTTCTCTTTGGTCTGTTTTTTTTTTTTTTGTTTTCGAATGGCATCTCGCTGTTTAACCTATAGGTTTTGTGCTGCTTAACACACTCCTGAGGCCTTACCACGGGCTCTTAACGCGATCCAGTTTAGACTGGGAAAGAGATGGCGCTAGACGACTTGTATAGCTCTGTCTCTTTCCCACAGCCTAAACTGGATCGCTTTAAGAGTTCATGGTAGGCCACCAGTAGTGTGCTTTGGATCTAAGGCCTCTAGCCGGGATGTTGTGGGTGCGTTGAGAAACATTTAAACTCATATACAGCCAGACTTGAACAACTTCTTGTAGATCATAGAAATATTTGTTTTGTGTGGGATGGAACCTGCAAGATGCAGCGCAGAGGTCGATCGCTCGCTTCATCGTTTGTGTAACTCTGCAAGCGTTATCAGCATCGATTATTTATTTATTATCTGATGGCATTAGTCGTTTAATAAAATCATAAAAAAATAAGCATAAATTGTCTAAAAACCGGGGGTGTATTTTAAAACTATTTCTTTTCTGATGAAAGTTAAGAATAATATTGGGGAATTGTTCCTGAACATTTTAAATCGTGATTTCAGGCTGTAATACAAGTGAAGGTCGCAGCTCCTAAGAAGGAGGCTAAACCTAAGGCAGCGGCCTCACCGTCAGGTAAAGGTGATGCTAAGCCTACAGCTGGATCATCGAACCCGAAGCCAGTTCGACGACCCAACTCTGGTAAGAAAAATATCCTTGGCAATTTTTTTTATTGTCTTCGATTCATTTTCATGAAAACTTTTCACGACAAAGTCATTTTCTAAGACTAATCAGGGCCGCGGTACTCTGTTTAGGCATTTCCGCGAACTCAAACCAATTCGATAGGTCTATTGAAATATTGAATTAATTTCATACACATTTACTAGTCATTATGATCCCAACATTGGATATTAATAATCTAACTCGGTTGCTATCTTGGCTTCGATCTTCGTCTTTAACCAATCGACAACTGAATGGGGATGGCAAATGGGGAACTAATGGCGCTAGTATGGCTTGTTGTACTTCAAAATAGTACTACCTCATTGGTTGGATTAGGACTTAGCTATGGTAACGCCATCTACAATTAGCTTTGACCGGCCTTTCCCATTTAACTACCAGAGACGTCTACGCGGCGTCGTGTAAAACCTGGAGCAGTCGATCTACTTTGGGGTTCGGTGTGATCGGCAGTAGCCAGGCATAGACTGACTGCTTGAGCAGTCGATGTAGGAGCGATTTTACAATAAATTCCTGTAGAGTGTAGGTTATCAAAAATTGTAGTATTTTCCTCTATGTATTAACTTGATCAATTTACTTACAGCAAAGGCTCCGGCTAAGAAGGCGCCGGCGTCTCGCGCACAGCCCAGTCCGCCACGAGAACAGGAGCTATCACAAGAGGAGGTGGATGCTAAGGCTGAGATGCTGTTCCCTGGGGATATTGTTACAGGTAATATTATTATAAGCTTTAATCTACGGCTTCTATCCTTCGGTGTACCCTTCAGGTACTGGTTGCCGGACTGTTTTATTAGATAACCGTAACCCCCGGAACGTTTTACTACTGAAGGACACAGTGGGTTTTAGTCAGTACGAGTCTGACAGTCCATCCCGTTCCGGCCTGAGTGGGAGGACTCATTTTATCAGGCAGTAGCTTTTGTTTTTCATGGAGTGACTCATACTAGACCAATTTTAAAAAAATCTTTTACCCGCGGATAAAGTTGGCATCGTTGGCAGAGTTCTAATTGATCATTATAATATTACAAAGATTTCATCTTCGCCCTCAGTGTGTTTCTACCCTACCAGGATCGAGGGACTGTGATACTGAGGTTACCGTAATACTGGAATATTAAGGGCAATAAAAGGAACAGTGTATTTTAGCCAGTACAAGCCTGACAGTCCCTCTCGCTCCACACAAGACGGGATCATCTGATGATTTTACCCTCTAAAAAATTTTTTGACTCAAACTTTTCTTATTTCCTCAATCATTTTTATTTAAATCCACAGGCCTGGGTGACAGTAACTGGAAAAACCGTCTAACCTCTGTCCAGAGCTTCCACTCCACAGTACAAAGCCTTTCCACAAGCGACGCGACGTCACAAGTGTTATACCGCACTTTGAACAGAAAGCCAGGTTTGAAAGACACCAATGTGCAAGTACTGAAGGCGAGGCTTGAAGCTTGCAAGTACATTACTGAGAACTTCCCGGTTTCTACGTAAGTTATTTTGTTATCTTTTTCCTTGTTGAAAGTATCAGTCGAGATAGTAACCAAATGCGACTGAAGAGCTTGAAGAGTTCGTGTCTAATTAATTAAAGCCGCACAGTGATCTCCCGGTTAAAGCAGTGCTTGCCGAGCTTGGTCTGTGGATGGGTGATCATCTGTCATAGCGAGTTTCCTCCGTCCCTCGGAAAGCACGTAAAGCCCTTGGTCCCGACTGTCATTTGAGGATCTAGTGAGGGTTTGTTTCAATTGCAATAATAACCTCATAGTAGCACCTGATAAGAGAATACAGCAAATTGTATTATGTACTAAAATCAAAAGTTTTTATTTCACGTCCATATAAAATAACTAAAATTAAAAAAAAAACTTATAAAACGTCGACAACAGATGCTCGGTTTGGGTTGATCGTTTTCATGGAGAAGAACCGGCAAGAAACTCCATGGTTACTCTTCTAACTATATGACTTAGTAAATTGTATTAAAATTAATTCACAAATTAAAATTCGGTAAAAAGCCGCTCGACGCATGCCTGCTGTCATGTGCTGTGCAGATCTTACCCTAAAATATACCTGAAAATTGTGTAACACACTCGACAAACCCGTTTTAAAACACCATAACCTCAACAGGACGGCAGCAGACTTTGTTCTCCAAGATGTAGTAACGAAATTGGGTGAGGCTTCATGCGCAGGCATCTGTGCCGAATGCCTGACGTCCCTGGCAGAGGCCTGCGGACTTGAACATGTTCTCAATGAGGGACTCACCTTCGCTATGGACTCGCAGAAGAACCCCAAAGTACAGTCCGAGATGTTCAACTGGATGGCGAACGCGATAAAGGAGTTTGGTTTCAAGTAAGTTTGATACTGGTTGATGTAAACTTGCTTTAGTTAAGTGTTTTATCCAAAAAGGTTAAGTAAAGGAAAATAATAGACAGGTACCAAAAATTCATCAATTGGAAACTTTGTGAGTAAATTGGTATGTCCTAGAACTAAAAAATCAAAGACATTTGACATCCATCTTGCCACACTGGACCTTCTTAGTGAGGTACTGCACAAATTCTCATCAAGAATTCTTTTTCCCAGCAGTGGACATGCTTTGGGCCGGCTACAGCAGTAGTTTTAACCCAGTATGTCAACAATGACTCACTATAATACTTCAACAGAGTTAAAAAAAGAGTCTGTAATTTTTTGGTTGTTGTATCATGAAATGAGTCCTCCTGAAAACCAGTGTCTTCGCTGTTAAAAAAATACCTATCCTATAAACTATCCTATAGACAACAAGGTTGGCGCAGTGGCTGAGCGATCGATTGCTGTGCAGCGTGTCGCGGGTTCGATCCCCGCACGGAACAAATATTTGTATGATCTGCAAATAGTTGTTCCCGTCTGGGTCTTTGTGTATGTGATTTATAAGTTTGTAAACACATCCACGACACAGGAAGAAATTCCTAGTGTGGGGCATTTTTTTTTTAAGTAACATCTTGATACACCTTTTTTTTCTCTCATTTACGATCAGCAAATATGCCTTAATAATATCTTGTTACAGTATGAACATAAAATCAATAATCGCACACTGCAAGAAGGCCCTCACCGCCACAAACCCGAACGTCCGGACCTCCGCAGTGAACTTCCTCGGCATCCTCTCTCTGTACGTTGGACCGTCGCTTATCAACCACTTTGATACTGAGAAGCCCGCGACAAGACAGCTGATAAGCTTGGAGCTTGATAAGCATGCGAATAGCTCTCCTCCTACGCCTACACGGCAACTTGGAACTGTTAGTAAGGTAAGATAAAAATTCTTCAGATCTACGCCTTGGTATGGGCATCTATGGTACTTTTACAGTTATTATGTCTTGTGACTGAGATTGTAGCATCATATTTTTTGTATTTAGACACAAAAAAACTGCCTGTAACTGGCCTACTTGAAATAAATGCTTTGTTTTTGATTCAATATCCCGCAAAATCAAAATTAGGTTATTAAAAATAAATCAAAATTCATTTATAGCAATTTTTGATAGAGATATTCTCCAAATTATCCCGCCCTTTGCTCATTCCTAGCGTTTTAGCTGCGGGGTGGCAGAACAAACTTTCCAACAACACTGCTGTTGGATTATTAACTTTCAGCGCAGTGTGGAGCTTCACTAATCCAACAAAACGCTGAATCCCTATCATTCATTCCAATTTTCAATCGGCGATATTGCGACCCATAAGTTTTCTTCGTTTTTTTTTATCATTGCTAAGACAGCAAATCAGCGAGGCACAGAATGGCACAAAAACCCAGAAGTCATGCCAAAAATATTAAAAAGAAAAAAGCGGTCGCGAAAAGTCTTTCCTAACTATCCATCAAGAAAGGAGATTGCCCAACTGCGGTCCAACTGTTGCCCAGGAATGGGAGTACGTGTGTTGTGTTGCTGGCACTAATGTATGTCTGTATACGAAATATTTTTAAAATCTATCCTGGGGTTCCTGATTTATTTACATGTTTATGTCGATGACTTTATTTTTGTCTCCATGTTTTTTTTTACGTACTTTACACCTGTCCAAATGCTACCCAGGACTGGGAGTACATGTGCTGTGTTCCTGTCACTAGTGTCTGTCTATACACGAAATATTTTAAGAATCTGCCCTGGGGTTCTTGATTTATTTACATGTTTATGTCGATGATTTTATTTTTGTCCCCATGTTTTTTTATCGTACTTTACACTTGTTCACATGCTGCCCAAGAATGGGAGTACGTGTGCTGTGTTCCTGGCACTAATGTCTGTCTACATATGAAATATTTTGAGAATGTACCCTTGGGTTCCTGATTTATTTACATGTTTATGTCGATGACTTTATTGTTGTCTCCATGATTTTTTTACGTACTTTACACCTGTCCAAATGCTACCCAGGACTGGGAGTACATGTGCTGTGTTCCTGGCACTAGTGTCTGTCTATACACGAAATATTTTAAGAATCTGCCCTGGGGTTCTTGATTTATTTACATGTTTATGTCGATGATTTTATTTTTGTCCCCATGTTTTTTTTATCGTACTTTACACCTGTTCAAATGCTGCCCAAGAATGGGAGTACGTGTGCTGTGTTCCTGGCACTAAAGTCTGTCTACATATGAAATATTTTGAGAATGTACCCTTGGGTTCCTGATTTATTTACATTCGTATGTTGATGACTTGCTACATTTTGTCTCCATTTTTTATCGTATTTCACACCTGTCCAAATGCTGCCCAATAATGTGACTACGTGCGTTGTTTTGCTGGCACTAATGTATATCTAAATACGAAATATTTTAAGAATCTATCCTGGGGTTCCTTGTTTATTTACATTTTTATGTTGATGACTTCATTCGGGTGCCAATGTTTTTTGTTTTTGGAAACAAAATGTAGGAAGTCATCAACATACAAATGTAAATAAATCAGGAACCCAAAAGTACATTCTTAAAATATTTCGTACGTAGACAGGCATAAGTACCAGGAACACAGCGCACGTACTCCCATTCCTGGGCAGCATTTGAAAAGGTGTAAAGTCCATTAAAAAAAAATCGGGGACCAAAATAATATAATCGACATATAAATGTAAATAAATCAGGAACCCCAGGGCAGATTCTTAAAATATTACGTATATCGACAGACATTAGTGCCAGGAACACAGAGCACGTACTCGTAGTCCTGGGCAGCATTTGGACAGGTGTAAAGAACAATAAAAAAATAAAGGAGACAAAAACAAAGTCATCGACATAAACGTGTAAATAAATCAGGAACCCCAGGACATTGACAATGACTTTATTTTTGACTCCATGCTTTTTTTTTATCGTACTTTACACCTGTCCGAATGCTGCCCAGGAATGGGAGTACGTGCGCTGTGTTTCTGGCACTAAGGTTTGTCTATATGTCGCAGGGATATGATAAAACCAGGGATTTTATCATATCCCTGGTCAGAAAACATTCCTGGGCAGCATTTGAATAGGTGTAAAGTATGAAAAAAAAAAATGGAGACAAAAATCAAGTCATCGCAAATCAGGAACCCTAGGGTAGATTCCTAAAATATTACGTATATAGACAGACATTAATGACAGGAACACAGCGCACGTAATCTCATTACTGGGCCGCATTTGGACAGGTGTAAAGTACTACAAAAAAAAACATGGTGACAAAAATTAAGTCATCAACATAAAAATGTAAATAAATCAGGAACCCTAGGGTAGATTTTTAAAATATTTCGTACATAGATAGACATTAGTGCCAGGAATACAGCGCACGTACTCCCATTCCTGGGCAGCATTTGGACCAACCCCCATACAAAAATGGGCAATGTCCTTTATATTTTTCTATAAACACGACTCTAATACAAAAAGCGTCCAATTTGCCAATCCGAAACCTAAAGGAGAATGGGCAAATTTGTATGGAGCGTGGGCGGTCCGCGGCCAATAATGATTTTGTTATATTCTGGTGTAGTTTAGGCCTACAATTATTGTGGGCAAGTTTTATCACTGTGGTGTACTTCTAAAACGGGAAAATTACTTTTTTGTTTTTATTGGGTGAATATTGATTACAAGGGAGTTTCGGGGCTACTGGTTGTATGATATTGATTTAAGTTGAAAAAGTTTTATTATTCATTGCTTTTTGGTATGCTCGGAATTTTCAAAACTATAATTATTTTTTCAATAATTTCGTATATCAGTCTGACCCTAACTGATTGAGGCATTAGTAGATCTGTTAACAGTATCAGTCGTTACTCAGCAAAATGACGGGGCTCCCTCTAGACGGCCAAAGCCTGCCGAGGTCGCGGAACTTACGCGTAACTGTGGGCCCGGAACGTAAAGGGCTATTGAAGGACACCGTGGATAGTGTATGTGCAAGTACTCGCCATTAGCAAGACGAAAACAACAGCAATATTGCATATGAACATAATTATTGTGCGATATTGTTCTGTGCAATTAGGTTATATTGACACTCAAATATTTTTTTTTCTAAATGAAATAAAGAGTAACGCCCATAGTAAAAGTTATTCCTAAATAGCAGTGCTTTCATTTGATACTAAATTAATTGATGGCCGCCGAACGCCCAAGTCCGCCCATTCTCCTTTGTTACTAACTAAACAAATATTTCATCTAGTCTGCAAGCAAAGCGTCAGTAGACGACATAGAGGAAGCGTTCGAAGACGCCGCAGATGATGAACCAGTGGTCGTAGATGACAACCGACCACGCACCGACCTCGCTCCACTCATCACCGACGCGCTTATAGCTGAGATCAACGACAAGAACTGGAAGGTTAGTCTTTACTGTAGTTTCAACCTTAATTCAAGCGGTATATGGACTGAATTCAGTCTGTTGTGTCATTTATTAAATTAGATTTAAAAAGCCTGACGGCCCTACTGCAGACTTTTCCAACATTAGTCTAGAATTTTCCAAAACAGGTTGTTTGATCAAAAATGTCTGGAATAAAGTCATGGGGTATTTACACGGGTCGATTTTTCGGTTGATTTCAATGGTGACACGTGGTGAAGGAAAACATCGTGAGGAAACCGGCATGTCCTAGAACCAAAAAATCAAAGACATGTTCAATCCGCACTGGGCCCGCGTGAGGGAGTATTTCCCATTGCCTCCCTCCCTGGCTTGTGTCCCAGCAGTGGCAACATTTATAGGCTGATGATAATGATCCATTCCTTCGCAGGTCCGTAACGAAGCTCTAGACAAAGTGAAGGCCATAATCGTCAGCTCAGCTCCAATCAAGTCCTCGCTAGGAGAGCTCCCGGCTGCCTTATCAGCGCGGCTACTTGACTCCAACTCCAAGTTGGCACAGAGTGCATTACAAATATGTGAGGCATTGGCCACTGCGATGGGAACGAAGAGTAAAACACATATTAGGACCTTCTTCCCGGCGTTCTTTCAAGGTAAATACTATTTAAAATACTCTTATAGTTATGTGCTATAGTTTTTTTGTAACAGATGACATTAACAATAAAATGCACAGCAGGTCTAAAACGACCACTTAGCAATCATCATAATGAAAAACTTCTTGAATAAAATGATAGGATTAGACAAATTGGTTGCTAGAAATTCACGAAGAGAATCATTAGGAATATTACTTGGAAGTGACTGTTTTAGACCCTCAGTATAACTTAAAATTTTAGTGAAATCGTGCCTTAGTTATAAATAATGTAGAATGTTGTTTATTTGTGTAGTTTTACAAATACATTTTAAAATATTAGCAATCACGGCTTAAAACTGAACTGATACTATCACTTACGAGATATTTTCCGTGATTGTTCATTATTTTGACACCATTCACGGCTCGATCAACCCAGTAAGTGACAGTAACTTTTAAAATATTTTTTGGTTTTAAAAGAACTAGAAAAAATATGTAACAATATGCCTGTTATTCTGATGGATTTGGCAGAGTTCCACGTACCTGTTAGTGAACTAATATTTCGCCAGTTCCAAGTTCTTTATTATTTTTATCTTGATCAGTTCAATTCCTGTTTGATTGGGGTTCACCTACAATGACAACAAGTTCATTTCTTGTATTTGTTTGTCCATAGCTTTCGGCGACAGCAAACAATGGATCCGAACGTCGGCCGTGTCCTGCGTGGAGACGTGGTGTCGTGAGGGAGGGCCGCACGCGCCGCTGGAGGGAGAGATGTTGTTCGATGCTCTCAAGTCAGGCAGTCCACTGCTGAGGGCCACCCTGCTGCAGTGGCTGGCTGAACATCTACCTAATGGTGAGTAATAGCGTTAACATATCACATCAAATTTTAGCAGACCCAGCAAATATGAATTTGTGCTATCGGACATCTCACGTGTCCATCCAAAGATACGGCCTCGGCAAGAGTCGCTTAACTTTCGTAGTCTGTCCAAAGACATAGCGACACAAGCTTCGTTAAATATTGGTCAATCTTCCAAAAAAAAAAGCTAGGTAAGTGTTGCTACCATTTTGCGACCAACTACCACCGCGGGCTCATTTGTGAAATTAAATAGCGCTTCCTCGGCTTCCTTTTACATACTTTGTCTCGTTCCACGATATCCTATGGATTGAATGAAAGTTAGAGAAAAAACTTGAGAGGTGTCAAGGGACACCCGGATGGAACGAAGTTACTGTATACACTCAACAAAAATAATCGTCGCGACACCACACTGCGACCGAATTGAAATGGTTGTCGTGTTTTCTTACCGATTTATCCTATTGGTGGGAATCAGTAGGACAAATCGGTAAAACAAGTGAAGGTCGGAAAACATTTGCTTAACGATAGCAAGTAAAAAAAAACAGGTTCAAGCGATTTTTAACCTTATTGACATTTTAAATTTGGTTTGTTTTTTCTCACATTCTCGTTCCAAAAGATATTACACATCAAAAACCGCAAAATATCTTTCAAAATGACTGTGAATTAGAAAACGCGGATCTCATTTACTTTTTCATTCCCAGTGCCACCGAAGTCGTTCCCTCGCGAGGAGCTGTCGGTGTGCGTGCCGCTGCTGTTCGCGAGCCTGGAGGACCGCGCGGCAGACGTGCGCAAGGTCACGGCCGACTGTGTGCTGCCCTTCATGCTGCACCTCGGGTACGAGGCCATGCACAAGCAGCTCGACAAGTTGAAGGTATCTTACTTGAAGATTATGTCACCTAAAATGACTGCAATTATTCATTATTTAGGCGCGTTCACACAGAGCGAGCAGCCTCGCAAGGCATTTACCGCGCGAGGAAACTGCCTCGCGAGGCTGCTTGTTCTGTGTGGACGCGCCTATTGTTTCTCGACCGAAGCATGAAACAATATACGCGTGCAATACAAAAAGCCGACACTTGGCTCGGGCGCTCGGTCGCTCGCCCGCGACAGCGCGCGCGCTTGCCTCTGTCGAGACACATTCACACTAACCGAGCTGATTCGCGCAGCAAATGCCTTGCGAGGCTGCTCGCTATTAATATTTTATGCATTTACAAAATACGTGTCTATACGTGAATATGTTCGCTTCGCTCGCGGTTCAATCCTTCCCTTGCTCAGTTTTTAATTACTCGCGTCAAAAAACTAAAATAACTATTTTTCATCTACAGCCTGGCTCCAAAACAGTAGTCCTAGCAGCTTTAGACAAGGCTCGTCCTAGTTTACCGGTGCAGCCACTACCACCAGCCAAGGGTAAGAAGGAAGAACCGCGTGGAGTCAAGTCAGCCGGCGCATTGAAGAAAGAGGCTGAGAAGAAAGGCGCTGTTGTCAAGGGCAAGGTAAGGATCACGAATTACTAAAACGTTAAACGGAATTTAAACTTATATATAACTAGCGGCCCGTGCCGGCTTCGCACGGGTGGACATGATGCTTTTCATCCTCTAAAACCTGGCGCTGATGGTTACAAACACAACAAAAAAAGAAGTAGCCGAATCGGTCCAGCCGTTTTCGAGTTATGAGCTTAGCAACACATTTTGCGATCCATTTTATATTATAGAAAGATAGATAGATGAAGATAAAGGTGAAGAGTTTGTTTGTTTGGTTGAATATGGTAATCTCATGAACTACTGGTCTGAATTGACACATTAATTTTGTGTTGGATAGTCCATTTATCGAGGAAGGCTTTTTTTTACGTAGAAAATCCTCGAATGAGTCCTCCAACCCAGGACAGGGCAGGAGGGACTGTTAGACTTGTATTGACTAAAATCTACGATCTCCTTCAAAAGATCTTTGCTTTCCGAGGCCCGTTATTCCCGCGACCCATCGAGGAAAGCTATAGGTCATTATAACATCACGCTACAATCAAAAGGAGGCGAGCAGTGGGTGAAACCCTGGGAAAAAGCTAATGTATGGTACTAACTGTATGGCTGTTCGATATGTCCGTTTATGCTGCATCACGGTAGCGAACCAATCTATCGATTGAATTTTTCTAATGACTTCTGGTTGTCTCGTTACTCATCTTAATTTAATTGTATTAGGCTCTAGAACTACTAATTTGCGATTTCATTGTAATCTGAAAGCGAGAGTTTGCCCTGGCCTGGCCAGATCATGAGAGGAATGAACTCTCATGGTTTGGCAAAGCATCATCGACCTTAGTTGCAGACTTGGGCAAGGCATTACTTTATTATTTTTATCATACTATGAAGGTTCGCAGATAGTAACAAAATACACAGCTTACCGTCTTTTTTTTAGCGTGGTAAAATCATCAAATGAGTCTTCCCACCCCAGGCAGGGCGGGAGGGACTGTCAGACTTGTACTGACTAAAATCCACGGTGTCCTTCAATAGCCTTTTATGTTCCGGGGTCACGGTGAGGAAATAAATCCCGCGACCCCGGCAGGCTTTGGCCCTCTGAGAGGGGGCCCCGTCATTTTTGCTGACGCTCTTTGAGGCGCGCGTGGAACAAGACGCGCCGTCGACCCGGGCATGGTCCATGGTCGGACAGCGAGTTGCCCTTTACTCGCTGTCCGCATGTACCGTCTTACTACAAAAATAATTAAACATCGTTTAAACACTTGTCTATAAAAAGTTTCAACTGCAAACCGTCATTTGCCGTTAAAATAAGAGTTGTTTTGCAGTTTCACTTTTTTCAAGAGATGTTCAACTTTTGTTAGTAAGACAGGTAGTATTTTACTTTGAACTTTATACAATTCTCACCTCTATTGCAGGGACCAGCAAAATCGGCAACAGCTTCAAACCGAGGCAAGAAAGACGACGAGGATTGCTCCCCACTCCTACCGAACAACAACGCTAAGAACCAGCGAATTATTGACGATCAGAAACTCAAAGGTTAGATCACTTTTTTTCAACAGAATCCCCGTTTTTTTTGTTACCCTTTATGTATTATACATTATGTATGGTTTAATTTTTCTTTATATCAAAATACGTTTTTGCTGCGTGTGTGATGAGGATTGGTGATATAACAACATTGTAAGAGAATTTTAAGGTATTTAGTAAGATAAAATTAGTACTATATGTTTGTTACTTGTGTATACGGTTGGATTGATGCGATGTTGAAGCTGTGTAAGTGGTAGTTTAGATTAAAACTGATTTCAAAGATGTATTGATTTTCTGTAGTCAGAACCTTCAGATAAGGGGTCGTTCAAGTATGTAAGCAGATTTCTTGTCATTTTTATTTCCATGTCACAATGTGAGAGGTTCGACGAAAGTAAGCAACTCTTCTCCCTTCTTATGCTTAGATTATTATTGGTAGGGTTGCCATATTGGTCTGAATTAAAACATAACAAAGCAAAAAAAAAAAACAGAAATAATATTGCTTACATAACCATCATCCCGGCGGAAACATGTCATTCAAAATAAATGAAGAGTAGTCCCCCACCCTCTTATAGTGCTTCAACACTATCGGCAATTCCAGATGACTAACAAGCAAGATCGTGAAGTGGGCTGTGTTCCCCGAACAAGCTTGTCTAAGATCACCCGATCAAGGATCGACGGCATGGATGGGGCAGTGGTTGAGTAATCGACTGTTGCGCATCGTGTCGCGGGTTCGATCCCCACACGGAATAAATATTTGTATGACATGCATGCGGTTATTCCGTGTTTGGGTGTTTGAGTGTGAGTTTCTATGTTTGTAAACGCATTTGGATGCGTTTAGAAATGCGTTTGCGATACAGGAGAAATTTCAAGGGTGAGGAAACGAACGATATCGCGGGTCTCAAACCATAGGGGCGTATCCTCAAAACCCCTACTTTTCAGGAGAGATAAAAAACTTAATAACTTTTCCTGTGATTGAGCCAGCTCGTTGTTTTTTTGCATGTAGTTATATAATTATATTGCAATTAGTAAAGGATTCTTAATTTTAAGGTATTTACTATATAACACTAGGTTTTGGTTGATATGGCTATATAGCATGGCAATTATTATGTTAAAGCTTCGTCAAAATACTCCTTAAAATATATGAAATTTATGGACGTAAAACATTTTTCCTCAAATTGTTAATATTAATACCAATATTTATTATTACTTTATTAATAACTTAAAATATTGCAATTTAGGAATGAGAAACCCATCGAACTTAACGTTATTTATTTAATTTCAAGAAATCTTACGCCTGTCTGGCTTGTCATTATTATTGTGACGCTTTTATCTGAAAGAAGAAGTATAAACTAGTTTTATTCTACAGTTTAAAAAAAAATGTTTATAAAAAAAAAAAAACAATATTTGTGTGTGTGAAAACAAAAAAGGCATTATAAAAATAAAATTTATTCATAAATCTGAACATAATAATTTTAAATTGAGGTGAAACAAAATCTAGCTTTATCTTGAAAAACAAAACTTAAAAATTACAACATGTTTAGAATTCTCATCAGAATTAATAATATGAAACTTAAAAAAGGCTTTACACCTGAGATCTTTATAAAAATCAAATTGAATACCTTAAAAGAAACGGGTTATGGGACATCTCGCCCACAAAAAAACTGGCCAACAGGCCAGATGTCCCCTTTTTAAAATGTGGATGGGTAGATTCACCCGAACCAATTTAGTAGAACGGGCCAGATGTCTTCTATGAATTAGTAAAGGGATATTTGGGCAAAATCGTATATTTTCAATTAAATATCATTCTGTTCATTAATAATATAACCAGTAAAAGTACTAGGCAAGCATAAGTTTAAAGTGTTAAGTACTTAAAAAAATCTAGGCAGGAGGATTGTTTAAGTACATACCACTTAGAACTTATGCTTGCCTAGTACTTTTGCTGATTATTAATGAACAGAAATATTTAACAAAAAATGTACGATCTTGCCGAAATATCCATTTACTATTTAATAGAAGACATCTGGCCCGTTCTACTAAATTGATTCGGGCGAATCTACCCATGCACATTTTAAAAAAGAGACGTCTGCCTGTGGGCCAGTTTTTTTGTGGGCGAGATGTCCCATAACCCAAAGAAACTCGGGGCTGATTTATCAGTAGTAAATTTATTTTCTTAAACTTTTAAAAACTCTAATTTTAACTTCTTTAATAACCGACTTCAAAGTTATTAGACTTGACGGCGCTTCGAACCTTTTTGGAGAGTGATCTGAAACGTCAGGAAGGACAGCGAACATTTTGAAGTGCGGGTTGACGTTTCTTCACTCTGACACAACCCCGGGCTCTTTTGCATGTGGCTGTCGGACAAGATAATCCGCTGGCATCAAGCAAGACGTGTTCGGTGGAGTGTCGCTGTATTCCAATTAATTAGAAAGTTCTGATTGTAATTACATCTGTATTTGCTGAAATAATAATTGTCTTCAAAACTTGATTTTAATTCTCCTCGCCCGCCTACCCTCGATTGCTCGGCAGCCGCAATGAACCCAGACTTGAATGATATCGGCTAGGTGCCGATATCAGAAGTGGGATGTGAAGGGCTTCCTTCAGAAGAGAATAGCCGTACGAGATCTTCAACACCGGCATCAGAACCAACCCTGTCTCAACACATGGAGTTGTTTTTAACCCGATTGATGGCTATATCGCAACCTTCGAGCAGCACGTACACCCAGCTGATTGAGTTTGATCCTGACGGCAACGAAGCGAATATTGAAGGTTGGTGCAATGTGACAGAAATCGTCGATAACAACCGTAAATTAGAGGGTGCAGAACTACTTTTGTTACTTACACGAGCACTCAAAGGCCGAGCTGCTACCTGTTTAACACGACTGCAGGCATCGCAGCTGACGTGGCCTCAAATAAAAGAAGTACTTCTTGCAAAGTTTACTTTGATGAAATTCTACGTTTTCAAGTTGATGTTAAAGAAACCGCGAGTGAGGCAGCCATGCGCATTTGGAACATCATCGAACGCATACCGCGGATGAAGATGTCTGAAGATGTTACAACGGGATTCGTATCTTCAGTTTTGTGTCAATCCGCCGTGAGCTCCACTCTCATAACCTAACCACCAGATCTCAACTTCTGCGCATCCTCAACGGTATTTCTCTGAAACGAAGTCATGAGGATAGTGACGGGCATGCCGCGGTGGTGAAGAAGACCCGATTCGGCGAATCACGCTTCATAGAAACATGTCACCGCTGCGGTACTTCAGGTCACAAAGCGATAGACTGTCGCAAGCCAAAAGAAGAGCCTGCTACTTCTGAGAAGACGCACGACCAGTCATCCAGAGCCACTGATAAGTCAAGATCAATCACCTGTTTCGTGTGCGGAAAACCAGGACACTTGGCGTCGGCGTGTCCAGATCGAGTGGGTGGCCGCGGAGCAGCGGCGGTCAAAGAGGTTCATGTGTGTGAACGCAAGGCATCGAGGAACACCTTAACCACTTTATCCGGTGAGCCAGTTTCCTTTCCTTTGATAGTGGATCTGCTTGTTCATTAGTAATTAACAGCTACGCCGAGACGTTCCTTGGTATTGCGCAGAATGATTCAGTTTTTGTGACGGGCATTGATAAGGGGGATGTAGAATGTGTTTCCCAGCCCTATCAATGTTCAAGGCCTCTCGCTCTCGGTGTTGTTTCACATACTACCTCATGGCTCTATTATCGAACCGTAGAAAGATTTAGGTTTTAATTGACGCTCCTAATCCAAAAACAGCCCACACCTAGTTCAAAGGGATCATAGGATTTTAATATTGCTACGAATAGGAGTATCAAAGTCAACTTTCTAGAGTTACATCAGGGTTGGCTAGCGTTAGAGCAATAGTGAGACCATTATTAGTGTAGGCGACTTTGTCTTTATACAAGGTAGCGAGCGTAACCAAACCAAACTACAGCGAAAGTTCAAAGGTCCTTTTACGATTCTCAAGGTACTTAACGATAGATACGAGCTGAGAGAAATTGACGGGTCTAGCAGAACCTATAAGTACGCCCATGAAAACTTGCGCGCAGTACCCAGGGGCTACGGTGGATTGATTGAAGTAGCTACTTCGTTAGTCAATGAGATGGAGAAGGCCGAGACGGCGGAAGTTTATAGTCATGAGAATGGAATGGTTTAGTGCTAAACGCAAGATATTGTCTCTACGATTCATTTTCACATAAATTCCCCGCAGTTATTACATGCATTAAAATTACATCTACTCGCTATGGCGGCTCACTGTAAACTAAATGTTTCGGGTGTTGTTGAAATGGCTATACATTCGCGTATCGACGAAATGTTGCGAAAGCAATACTAAATTATGAATACGTCTGCAGGGTGACTAAATATCGCGAGATCCACGTTAGTTTAGAAGATTGTATGTTCATACGTCTGTATGGTTGGACACAATTATTTCAGTTTTAAGTAAAATAAACAGTCGTATGTTCATACGCCGTTGTGGTTCGACATATTTCTTTCAGGATAAAGTAAAATAAACAGTCGTATGTTCATACGCCTTTATGGTCCGACACGATTTCCTTCGATCACAACAAAATTTAAAGTCGTAGGTGCGTACGTCTCTATGGCACGTCGAAACTGCCCCAATAAGCATTAATATTGCTCTTACGTCAATTATACGGCTATATGGCCTACAAATATTTGTATACTCACCAGCTTACGGCCAATAATATTTTTTAATTTATACGAAAAGTATTAAATATAAAATTATGAGAAAAATTTAGTGAATGTGTTGCTAATAGTAGAATCCAATGGCATTAAAAACGAAAAATCACATTTTTGCATATACGCCCCTATGGTTTGAGACCCACGATATCTTAAAAGAAAAAAAAAAAGATGATCGCCGATAGTGTAGGGCGTAACACTTGCATGACCCTTGACCGATAGGTAGGATTCATCTGGATGTATTCAGTATTTGCATGTGTGATTTTGGGCAGAAATGTAACTATGTTAAACTAATGCAATAAAAGACTCTTGTGTTGGTGGAATATTTTATGTCATATCCAATATTCCCACTGTGTAGAAAAATTGTGAGTACAATAAACATGCTTTGTATTTGTCTTAGTATTGAAATGGAACTTCACAACTCCTCGTGAGGAATTCTTCGAACTACTCAAGGAGCAGATGACGACCGCTGGATTGAACAAGCAGCTTATCGCCAACATGTTCCATAGTGACTTCAGGTATGTATTATATTACCTAACTTAATTTCCGGTCTGCCGC
This sequence comes from Agrotis clavis, assembly GCA_954870645.1. NCBI lineage: Eukaryota > Metazoa > Arthropoda > Insecta > Lepidoptera > Noctuidae > Agrotis > Agrotis clavis. The sequence goes on from OX940925.1 coordinate 17,942,961, forward strand.
ATGCCCAATGAGCTGTGGGCCAAAATAACCACTTTGTGGAGCCCTGACACAGCCAGAAGGCGTCGCGGCAGACCTCGCAGAAGATGGTGGACGAGCTTGACAAAACCAATGACCAGTGGTCCACTTTGGTCCTGGATCGTGAAAACTGGAAGTCATGGGGAGAGTCCTTTGCCCAGCAGTGGGATGTTGTAGGCTAGCAGTATCAGTATCATTAATTTCCATTGGATAAGGTTTCAGTTTTAAAGGATTTTCTTCATTAGACGGATGTGTAACCGACGATATCACTCAGGAAATTACATTTTTTGCTGATATAATGTTATTAGCCGTGTCCACTTTGGACGCACGGGCTCGCGAGGCAACCTCACCAAATTGGATGCACGGGCTCGCTAGGCAACCTCACCAAACACTTGTATTAGTAGTGCAACAACTGTGGGTATAGCCTTGCCGTTCAGTCGAACGTTGCTTGGGCTGAGCGTGAATGTTCGAGGACTTCAGATGGCTCGGCCTTACTCGCGAGCCTCGTCTTTGAGTTTCTGGTTGACTGCCTCGCGAGGCCAGGCTCGTGAGTCGCACATTAATGCTGCCGCGCGAGCACCCGACTTAGTAGTTTTAAATTTTTAATACACCATTTTTCATTGACTATTATTGTACGCATTAATTGAAATAATGTATATACTTGTAAGATGCAACATGATAAGCAGTTGTACATATTTTCTCTCTGACATTTTCAAGCTAAAGTCAATCCATTCTAGGACTTTACTCCTAAAGGTTCCCTTAATTCACTGATTTTTCTTTGAGTGGATTCGAAGTCACCTCACAGTCACAACCATATTCATTAACTAACATTTGCCATCTCCCCGCAGATACCACCTAAAAGCAATCGAAGCACTATCAGAAGATCTCCACGAGAATGGCCAAGCTTTAATGGCAAACTTGGACCTGGTCCTCAAATGGTTGACTCTTCGGTTCTTCGACACCAACCCATCAGTCATCCTCAAGGGTTTGGAATACCTGTCTATTGTGTTCACACATCTGATGGACAGTGATTATACAATGCCGGAGTATGAGGCTAACTGCTTCATACCTTATTTGGTGCTGAAGGTAAGTTAATTTTGTTTTTATTGTAGACTAGCTGTGCCCGCGACTTCGTTCGCGTGGATGTCGGAACTCAAAAATGTATTTTTTTTTTTAGTCAAAGGAAATTTTCTAAAATAAAAGTAGCCTAAGTTACTCCTTATAACATCAACTGCCAATAGAAGTCCCGTCAAAATCGGCCCAGCCATTTTAGAGATTAGCCATTACAAACAGACAGATAGATAAAAATTGTAGATTTTTAAGTATTTGATATAAAAACATTTAAAATATAAACAATAGTAGCCCACCGCTATCATGAATAGGGTCCAAGTTACCGGTGGTCACGGCTCCAGGGAAAGGAGGTCTCTTAACAATGCGCATTGTGTCCAGAAGAACTGCTTACTGAATCACAATGCTCCTGATCAAACTGCCTAACAAAATCCTCCTTAGACGTTGATCGAGGCTCTTGGAAATTAAACCATTAGCCGACACGACTACCGGCACAATGATCATGGAATCCACATCCCACATTAAGGACAACCTCACGAGCGTAATGTAGATACTTGATTTGCTTATCTTTCACGAGGTTCTCAGCTAACTATTATTATTTATTTACTATTCAAATTACACAGACTACTATGAAGATACTCTGATACCCAAATTCTCTGATCAGTTAAATCACTTCATTCATTTTGGACTTGACCTTGCTCACTTAATTGTCCTACGAACTAGCTAACATGACTAGAAAGACAAGTTTTTAGATAGTAATACTAGATTATGTTTTATTTACAGATAACATTATCTATTGGCAATGATAATAATATTTTTGCATAATCTATCTTGTAACTGATAATAGAACAGTTACGTCTTATTTGTGTAGAAGTTCACATACCGTACTTGGTAATTTTCGTTTTTGTTATTTTTTTCACATATTTTATTAAATTTTCTGTTGGTCATAGGTGGGTGATCCTAAGGATACAGTTCGCAACGGTGTGAAGGCTTTGTTCAAACAAATATGCGTGGTTTACTCTGTAACCAAGCTGTTTGGTTACTTGATGGAAGGATTGAAGTCGAAGAATGCACGACAAAGGGCTGGTAAGTGAAAATTACTTTTGGTTAAAAAAATTGGTATTTGTGAGTTATAAATTATTATCTTGAACAAAAATAGTCAATTGTTTTTTTAGTATTACTACTACTTCAATTTGAATCAGGGACCGAAAACCTTTATAAATTACGGTACCGGTATTGAAGAATTTCGGTTATTTTTCAGACTTAGGTAACCGCTATCTGGGTAACCAGACCGAAGAAAAATGTAACCTCTATTCAGGTTACCGTTTTAATACCGGTTTCCTAAAGATGACCTTGATTACGAGAAAAAACCTTTAATGAGGTTACCGTTTTAATACCGGTTACCTAAAAATCGCTCCTCGCACCGAATAATATCGTAATGTGATATAACGATACTTTGCGTTTTATTGCATATTCATCATGTAGGTACTCTCTTACACTTTGTCAATTTATTTTTCGCATTTTTAACCGACTTCAAAAAGAAGGAGGTTATCAATTCGACGGTATGTTTTTTTTTTTGTGTTTGTTACGCGATTACTCCGCCAATTGTGGACCGATTTTCAAAATTCTTTTTTTGTTCGAAAGGAGATACTTCAGGAGTGGTCCCATTGTCACCATGTCAGGATCTGATGATTGGATCCTGGAGAAATCGAGGGCAACCCTCAAATTTTATAGGCCTACACATCGTTTTTCGCAAATTTTATGAAGTAATTTAAGTATTTGCATATGTTAATCATCATCTCATGTAGCTGAGCTGATGATGGAAGGTACAACTCCTCTAGTAAGGACTTGGCATCGTCTGATTTAGTAAATTATGTTTGTGTTCGCTTATCTCCAGAACTACAAGTCCGATTTAAGTAATTATATATTAATTAGTATTTTTGTTGTACTAGGTATTGTTCAACTTAGGGAATACTGCAAGTTTCATCAAAATCGGTTCTGTAGTTTTTGAGATAGGGAATTCTGAATGTAAGAGATTTTAACGATGCACTCGTATTTGACAAGAATTGTGGTTGAATATTTAAACTAAAAAGAGTAAAATAAAAACTTTTTGAAAAAAAAATGTAACCGCCTTCAAAACAACCACAAAAAAGGGTAAAATAACCTTCAAAACTTTTCTTTCGGAAGTCGGTGGCAAAAAGACAATTAAATTAATCAAAAAAAGTCACCGACTTCCGAAAGAAAAGTTTTGAAGGTTATTTTACCCTTTTTTGTGGTTGTTTTGAAGGCGGTTACATTTTTTTTCAAAAAGTTTTTCCTATGAGTACATTGTAAATTTGTATTTTTATAATAACCATAGCCCTAATATTCCGTTACAGATTTATTGTACTTATTTACGTGAATAATATCGCTTCAAGTGATTACGGATAGCACTGATAATAAGAATTTCAATTTGTTACGATAACGATATTATTCGAGTAAGAACAGCAAAATCGTTTTAATTATAGTAAAGTTTTTCCCACGTTTTTATAAACTCACTTTTCTTGTTTGTTTATTTGTTTGTTTGTCGTTCCAGTTGGACTTTTGCAACTCAATTTTTTAGCAATACTACTCCTGTAGAGATTTTATTTCAAAAAACACATTAATATGGCAATGCTGGTTACTATTTATTAATGTATTTAAAAAAAATAGCATATACTTTTGCAATAGTTAACCTAGGTGATCTACACTCAATCTACGATTGCTGTATTATCTATTAACGCGAGAATAAAGAAAGGGATATAATAATATCGAGTATGTGGCATAGATATGTGGTGCGCCGCCGTCACCGTGAATTCGGTCGGCGCGCCGCCGCCGAAAGAAACGCGCGGCGCGCCGCCGCGACGAGTCGCAACTTGCTTTCTCGCTCGCACGCGCGCCCTGATGGCATTCGGCGTTTGTTCGCTCTAGAGCTACACTCACTACGTAGCTTATGCCACACACGTTAGTGCCTTTTTACACGTTCCGGTTGCCGGGTTAGCCGACGGCGCAGTGTATGGCACGTGTGAACAGGGACTTACAGTATACCTGCGGTAATCCAGACTTGCGCAAGTATACTGAAACGTGTGTGGGAAGATACTTGCACCTAAGGGACGACACAACGACGTCAAGTCAATCGAATTGCATCATTATTTCTTAGTGGCAAGGTTGATTTTCAGTTGTGGTTGGAATCGATCAAATCGCGTCACATCACGCCATGGTTAAAGTCCCTAACGTGGTCACTGACCTATGTTTGTGAAAGTCTCGATTTGTACAAGTATACTGGTACGTGTATAGTCGGCTCTACACAGTCAAGTGTATAAATTACCGGCCAAACCCGATTTCAGGATAAACTAGTCTGACCTAGGAAAACTAGTTCTTCCTTCACAAGAGAAATCGACGGAGCCCCGCTTAGCAGGGCTCCTACTTCTGGGCATCGTCAACCTTGTCTTAGTCATTCGTGACCCTAGACTAGGGTCAACGGGCTTGCCGTAAGATCCCTCTTTGAGGAGTGGCTGGATAGGTCCCACGGCGTCCTCACCTACCGCTTGACGCAGGTCCTCACCGGACAGTGGACACGGATGCTTCGGGAGGTACCTGTGTCGGATAGGGAGGGATGAAACATCTGGGTGTCACCACTGCGAGGGCCGCCCGGAGGACACGGTGGAGCATATAATGCAGGACTGCCCCGCTTGGGCAGAGCACCGCCGTGTCTTGACGCAGGCGATAGGCGACGACCTCGACATTGGTCGCCGCCATTATGCGGGTTGAGACAGAGTGGGAAGCAGTCACCTCGTTCTGCGAAGCAGTCATGCTCGCGAAGGAGGAAGGACGTCGCAGGACGACCTCCGGCTACCGTAGGCGCGGGCATGCGGGTGGCGAGTAATGGGAGACTCGCTGTCCTACCATGGACCATGCCCGGCTTGACGGCTCGTTGTGCTCCACGCGCGCCTCAAAGAGCGTCAGCACAATGACGGGGCCTCCCATTTAGAGGGCCAAAGCCAGCCGGGGTCGTGGGACACACTTATACCGCGACTCCGGTACACAAAGGGCTTCTGAAGGACACCGTGGATTTTAGTCAGTACAAGTCTGACAGTCCCTCCCGCCCTGCCCTGGATAGGAGGACTCATTTGATGATTTTACCACGATAAAAAAAAAAAACTAGGGTCAAGAGCAAACCCATTTCACATAAAAAGATAATAGATAGTGCTTTGATTAAAAACTCTGTCTCGTATCTTAAAATACTGAAACAATTATTGTTTTTAGTAAACATAATCGCTAAATATAGAAGACTAAAATTGTAATTAACAAATACGTTTCTTTATAAAACTTTTTTGGTACCTAACAACAACATGATTTTCTTCATTTTTAGGGTTCCGTAGTCAACAAGGAACCCTTATAGTTTCGCCATGTCCGTCCGTCCGTCCGTCCGTCCGTCCGTCCGTCCGTCCGTCTGTCCGCAGTTTAGCTCAGAGACGCACAGTCCTAGAGAGCTGTAATTTGGTGTAAATATACGGATTTGTTGTGCCGAAAAAGTGGTAAAATAAAATCTCGTAAAACATTTTTTTTTAGGGTACCTCCTGTACACGTAAAGTGGGGATGTTTTTTTTTTTTCTCGCGTACCCCTTAGTGTGGGGTATCATTAAATAGGTCTTTAAAAAATATTGATAGTTTCCATGAACAATTTTTTGATAAAAAAATTCGTTTGTGAAATATTAAGCTTTAAAGTGCTAAATTTTGCTCGACTCGAGTGTCCCCCCCCTCTACCAGCTAAACGGTTATGTTTGGGGGTGTGAAAAAATTCACAATAGTAGCATAAATAACGAAGTTTAAAAGAAAATTATCATGACTAAGTAGGCTTTACAACTTTACGAGTAATAGTCGACCAACTTATAAAATGTACTTGGATAACATATTTTCCTAAACAAAATGTATCGGAGAACATGCTCTTCAACTGCAAATGTAAGTTTGTCAACTTTATTTTTACAGCTTTAATAGGTATGTTTTTACGGTAGGTATGTTTTTTGGGGATAGGTAGGTTTTTATCGTCAACTATTTTTAACTTACTTCAAAAAAAGGGGGAGGTTCTAAATTCGTCGTAATCTTTTTTTTTATGTATTTTCCATTTTTCCCCGATTTCTCAAAGAAGAAGAATTTTCAAAATCGGTCCAGGAGGGACCGATTTTGAAAATTCTTCTTTTTAAAATTAAATTCAGCGAATCAGTTTAGTTAATTCGCATAAGTATTTTGATGGGCAACTACGGAACCCTACACTGTGCGTGGCCCGACACGCACTTGGCCGGTTTTTCTTCTTAAGAAATCTTTCCCTAATAAAAAAAACTAAGACACACGGCCGGACGCGACGCGCCGCCGCCGTGAAAATATACAGGCCACGCCGCCGCCGTGGAATTGGCCATCGGCGCTCATATCTAGTATGTGTGGCATACCACCCCCAACGGACATTGGCCCTGGTAACACACAACATTCGCACACTGAGGACCGATGAGAAGATTATCGAGCTGGAGGAAGAATTGAGCAAAATGCAATGAAATCCGAAGAGAGGGTCAGGATACGATAGTTCTAGATTCCGGCAACATGCTCTTCTACCGGGAAGGAGACCTAAATCCCAGGGTGGTGTTGGATTTCCCGTCCGCGGGTCTCTCATCAACAACGTTATGAAAGTCGACAGTGTGTCGAGTAGGGTAGCATACCTTATACTCAGAATTATCAACTGGTATTCGTTAAAGGTCATACAGGTCATAGGCACCGACCTCGATGATGAAGTAGAGGCATTGGATGAGGAGATATCCGAGGCCATACATACCTCCGAAACATACTTCACCGTTGTTATGGGGGACTTCAACGCGAAGGGCGCACGGAATGGCGATAAGTTGAGAGTGGGGCCATTTGGGTATGGGCAGCGAGGGGCCAGCGACTGGTCGACTTCATGGAAAAGGAAGAACTTCATTTAATGAACTCCTACTTCCAGAAGCGGCCATCCAGGAGGTAGACGTGGATGAGCCCCGATGGTACTATCAGAAATGAGATCGACTTCATCATGACGACCAAGAAGCGAATATTCAGTGATGTCTCTGTGCTCCCCAAGGTAAAAACCGGTAGCGATCACCGAATCGTCAGAGGCACATTGAATATTAATGTGAAGCTTGAAAGGTCTCGTCTCGTAAAGTCTACGCTCCGACATAGTCCTGCCCACATCCAGAACCCCGAAGACTTTCAACTGGAACTGCACAATCGCTTCCAGTGCCTAACCGAATGCGAAACTGTGGACGAGATTAACAGTGGGTTGGTGGAAACTGTTCAAGCTGTGGGATTCAAATTCTTTAAGACCCCTCACCGCAATAAGTCTCAAAAGCTCTCGAACGGAACCATCAAGTTGATGCAAGACCGGACCGAGATGAGGCTGCAATCTTCAGCTGAAATGTTGGAATATGGCAAACTCAATAGACGAATCTCTTAATCAATGCGGCGTGATCTGCGTGCCTATAGGGTGGCATGGATCAAAGAGGTGATCGAGCGGAACCAGGGCTCAAAAGTCTTATCTCTATTAGGCAAAGTCAAATGACGAAGCTGAAGATTAATGACGGCAGCATCATTTCGACGAAACCTGAGATCCTAAGAGAGCTTGAGAGGTTTTACGGACAGTTATACACATCAACACCCAGTGTCGGTACAGCTCGAGACGCAAGAGCTAAATTGACACTGCACTGAGGATATCCCTGACATCAGCCTGTATGAGATTAGAATGGCTCTTAAACAGCTCTAGAATAACAAGGCGCTGGGTGAGGACCGAATCACAACTGAACTTCTGAGAGCGGGTGGAAACCCGGTACTTTTAGTTCTCCAGAAGTTATTTAATTCCGTCGTATTCGAAGGTACTACACCAGAAGTATGCCACGGGAGTGTGGTTGCTTTCAAAAAGGGTGACAACACCTTGTTGAAGAACTACAGGCCAATCTCATTTCTGAGCCATGTATACAAGCTGATCTCAAGAGTCATTACGAACCGTCTCGAAAGCAGGTTTGATGACTTCCAGCGTCCCGACAAAGACGGGTTTCGAAAAGGTTTTAGTACCATAGATCACATACACCGTCAGATTATACAGAAGACAGAGGAGTATAATCGGCCATTATATTTAGCGTTTGTGAACTATGGAAAAGCCTTCGATTTAATCGAAACCTGGGCAGTATTGCACGTTCTCCAACGATGTCATATCGACTATAGGTGTATCGAAGTGTTGAGGAGTTTGTATAGAAACGCCACCATGTTTTTCCGACTTCAGGAAGAGAGCAATTGCAGAAAGGCGTGAGACAGGGAGACGTTATTTCTCCGAAACTGTTCAAGACCGCGTTGAACGGACTCGGCATCAACAGCAATGGCGAATACATCAGTCACCTTCGTTTTACCGATGATTATAGTCATCATGGCAGAATCTTTGGAGCACCTCAATGCTATGCTCAGCGACCTCAGTATCGTCTTCCAACGGGTCGGCCTTAAAATGAACGAAAATCATGTCGAGCGTCCATGTGGCACCCGTACCGGTTGTTGTTGGGAATGATATACTCTCGAAGTTGTAGACCATTATACTTACCTTGGACAGATTCTTCAGTTAGGTAGGTCCAACTTCGTTCTCGAAGTTGAACCTACCTAACGGACCTCTTTCTAGAGGTCGAAGAAGAATCCAACTCGGATGGGCAGCGTTTGGGAAGCTACGTGATATCTTCTCATCGAGAATGCCACAGTGTCTCAAGACAAGGATGTTTAACCAGTGTGTGTTGCCAGTGATTACGTAGGGGTCTGAAACGTGGTCTTGCACTGCTGGCCTTTTAGAGGCTCGGAGTTTCTTTGCGGGATAAAAATCCGGAACATGGATATTCGGCGAAGAACCAGAGTCATCCACGTAGCTCATACAATTTACAAGTTGATGTGGCAATGGGCAGGCCACATCGCTCATTGAACTGACGATCGATGGAGAACAAAAGTTCTCGAGTGGCGACCACGGACCGGAAGACGCAGCGTAGGCAGGCCTCCCACTAGGTAGGCCAACGACATCGTGAGGGTCGCGGGCAACCGATGGATGCAAGTAGCGAATTGTCGTTTGGCGTGGCGGTCTAAGGGGGAGGCCTATGTTCAACAGTGGACGTCTTTCGGCTGATGATGATGATGATGAGTGTTCTTTTATCAGAAAGCCATAGTTTTATTGAAAGTTATATTTCTAATAATGGATATTACTGAACAGGCAATTGAAGAATAAAATAGTACTCAAACAATAATTTAAATTATAATATATATTATATAGGCGAAAATCGCAGTTACAGTCTATTACCGTTTATGTTTGGATGTCATTGTTTAACGAATAACATTGTAATATAGGTACTGTTATTGTGCACGCTGTCTTTTTGTTTTTACGCGAATAATATCGTTATGTTTTGTTGCGAAATAATGTTTTTCTAACGTATCCAGTAAAATATATTTTCTTTAATAACTTGGTCCTAATAAAATAAAAATGTAAAACTTTTATTTAGAATGATTCTATAAAAAAATAACTTTCATTTGATGATATATAAATCATTCTCTTAGGTTGGATAATTTTTACAATAAAAACAAAAAAAAACACTGTTTTATTTTTCCTGTAAAATTTGAATTTATCGATTACGATATTATTCGGTGGGGGGTGCAAAATTACTTTGATAACGAGAAAGAAACAGAATATCGCAATGCCAATTTGGCATTAGAAAATAGTAAAGATTACCAAGAAAGTCTGTACCAGTGCTGTACGCGGGTACGCCATACTACCTCATACTACCTCAAATGGCTTAGCAGAATCCTGTGATACGTCGAAAATACTGCAGCATTAATTTTGAAATAAATATATGGTAAAGTTGAGGATTAATGTTAGGTCTTATGTTTGGCGACCTCACCTTTAATAAAAAAAAACTAAATTGAAATCGCTTCATTCGTTCGGGCTCTATGGTGCCACAGACAGACAGACAGACACTTCAAACTTATAACACCCCTCTTTTTCCGTCGGGGATTAAAAACAACATGTTGGCCACAATGACAATGACGACGGCATAATTATAGAGTAATGCTGAGTTATACATACATTTATTATCAAACTGAATGAAAGACGCGTTGCGCGTGCCGCGTGCTGTGCCAGCCAGGGCCGTGATTGGTCGGCGTTCGCCTAAGTTCGTGTGTCGGCCCGACTCTTTGTCACACACACAGGCGATGCGCGCCCTTTGACTATTGCCGACGGCACGTGTAAGATAGGGGTAATTTTTATTTCGGTAACCGGTATTAATACTGGTTAAGTATTCACTTTAATAATAAAGGTAACCTTTAAAATTACCTGTAAAAGAAAAAAAGGTTGTTACCGAAAAAATACCTGTATTGTTGATACCGGTTTCGGTCCCTGATTTGAATACTTCAGATAAGTAAAGTACAGATAATATTGTGTTTGATTAACTTCACATGAATTCTATTTTCTTACATTAGGAATCAGTTATTTGCCTCTAATTGAATAAAAGTATTGTTTCATTCCTGTCAGTAGTCCAACAGCTATCACTAGTACTAAAAATCTAGTGTGACATAATCTCGCCGGTTGAATTTGTTAGTAAACCGACGCTACGGAAGCTCATGCTTACATAATTAGGAAAAAAGACCTTCGATTGCCCACATCATCATCAGCCGGAAGACGTCCACTGCTGAACATAGGCCTCCCCCTTACCACGGTAATAATATGTACAGTATTGGGACTCCCTACAAACGGACGAAACGCGAGCTATACCTACGCGCCTCGATGTCGGGGCGCGCTCGAGGCGCAGACAGTCACGGCCGTACCGTAGTGATGAACGGACGGTGCTTTGTTTTTTTTTAGCAAATATGACAAGTAGAAAATATTGTGCTGTGGTAATAAATACAGTAAAATGAATAAAGGAAAGTTACTGAAGCAAGTTAAATAGTTAAGTTATAGGCGGTTCTGAATGAATCATGATACGGTAGGTACTTACTCTTGTGTTAAAACTCCAGTGCATGTGTGTTTTGTTAGTTTGTATTATTCAAAGTAAAGTCATGGTGTAACGGCGCGGTGCGATTGTCGGCGGGCACGGAAATGAAGCAGTGAGCTTCATTTACCTACGGTACGGTGTACAATCAACGTATATTCAGTGTACTACATAAACTTTAACACGGTCGTGAATCCTGGAACGTAAGAGTACATAGTACGCTCCGTATTTGAGTGTGCGCACTCGGTTGCATTAGGCCGACTGCCTGCGCGAGCGATGCGCTGTACGAGGTAGCGCGAGCGGCGCACTGACCTTGAAGGAGCGGTTGACGCGAATCCACACGACGACGTAATCAGACCCTTGTTATATCGTAACGGGTGCGTTTTACGTAACGGCGCTACAGTAATATTTGTTTCAAATTTGTTTATTATCTGTGTTTTGTGTATGAATAATACTAGAAAAACCGGCCAAGTGCGTGTCGGGCCACGCACAGTGTAGGGTTCCGTAGTTGCCCATCAAAATACTTATGCGAACTAACTGAAACTGAGTCGCTGAATTTAATTTTAAAAAGAAGAAAGCTTTTTATTAGAATGCGAGAAGCTTTTTATTAGAATGCGAGTTTATTATACTTTAAAATTCAATAATAAAGCATTTCGTACGAGTCAGTCAAGGCGCAAATATTTTTCGGTCGCAAATTTATAAGGACAATTTGTTTTTCAAACAAACATTTGTTTTTAAATTAAATCTATTAATAAAAAACAACACGCATTTTTATTGAACACTTCCTTTTCAATATACAAAGTTTTTTATTTGTTTACTTAAATATAAGAAAAGTATATTTACAATCACAACTCTAAATAGAAACAGAAAGTAGGCAAATGTAATTAAAATGCTGGAGACGGGCGTCGGACAGCCCTAACGCATGTTTACGTACCGCGCGGCTGTAGGTATTTATTTCTATCATGCGGCCGAGAGCCACTACTGTAGATATTTATACTGTGCCCTTACACCGCCACGCCGAACGACAATTCGCCACTTGCATCCATCGGTTGCCCGCGACCCTCACGATGTCGTCGGTCCACCTAGTAAGAAGCCTGTCTACGCTGTGTTTTCTGGTCCGTGGTCACCACTCGAGTACTTTTCTTCCCCATCGGTTATCAGTTCTACGAGCGATATGGCTTGTCGATCGCCCACATTAGAGTTTAATTCATAATACTGTTTCACAGAATGTCTAGAGTGCATTGGCCACTTACTAGAGACGTACGGTTCGACTGTGATGGGCAGCGGTGGTGGCGGAGCCCTAAAAGAGTTGGCGCGACACATTGGAGACCGAGATAACGCTGTTCGATCCGCTGCCTTGAACTGCGTCGCTTCTGCGTACTTCCTAGAAGGGGAGAAAGTGTACAAGATGATTGGACAGGTATGTATTTGTATAGCACTATAAACTAGGTAATACGCCCTAGTTTACAAAACGCCCCATCATTCTAGCATTTAAATTGACTGCTAGGAAACACACGCAAGTGTTGCCGCTGTGGGCGTACAGCATAGATTTTGGCCTCGGCCGTGCTACTTACTAATAAAACAAGAACTAGTTGAAATTAGCTGCGCATCTTTACTACATGGATCTCAGCATTTACAATCATAATATACTACATAATGTATCCTGAATTTGTCTTATCGCTTGATACTAACGGCTGTTCTCAATATTGATTCGATTGCCTCACATCTATCTCTGGTTTTGCCAAACTAGAGATAAAAACATTATTTTTATGTCCATCTTTGGTTTTGCCATACTAGAGAAAGATTGAATATAGTGAATGTTCGTAAACCAAGTAATATTTCGTTGCAGATTTCAGACAAGGATCTCTCCCTACTAGAAGAGCGTATCAAGCGCGCGAGCAAGTCACGCAGTGCTGAGTCGAGACGTTCTATGCTCGTACCACTGTCCGCTTCCGGCCGGCCCGTGCAAATACAACAAGAGGTATGTAGAATAGTTATCTTATATCATAATCAGCCTAGAGCAGCCTCTGAGAGGCAGTAAAGAGTAATTTATTTTATAACTAGTGCTTTCTAGGCAACCAGGATCATCTCCTGTAAAGACATCGCTTTGCACCTCATCATCATCATCGGACGTCCACTGCTGAACATAGGCCTCCCCTATAGACTTCCAATAGGAACGGTTGGAAGCGGCTTGCATCCAGGTGGACGTCTTACGCTGCGCTTGCCAGTGCGTGGTCTTCAATCGCCAACCTTACGGCCACACCGGCTATCAGTTCTACGTGCTATGTGGCCTGCCCACTGCCACTTCAACTTGCTAATACGTTGTGCTATGTCGGCAACTTTGGTTCATCTCCGAATCTCCTCATTTCTGACTCGATCACCCAACTTGAAGTAGGAAGCCAGATATGTGTCTCATACTCTACCGCTATTCTTTTCACTGCGAATACAAGATAGTTAATTCATTTTCCCCGGGACTAAGTCGAGCTTCATGGTCACTATTGAATCTAGCATTCAGTAGTTTGTCAAAGTGCCGTAAATTATATTTTTTTACTAATCACTAAATTGTATATCAATAGGAGCCCGAACCGCCCAGGCGAGTGATAACAGTGGACACGACCCCTGCTGAGTACGAGGAAGAAGAGGAGGAGGAATTGCCTCCACCAGCAGCGCCTATGCCTGTGTAAGTATCAGTACATAACACTTATATGAATTGAATAAAGCTTGTACAGTCATGATGTTATCCGACTGATTTCGGGCCAAGATGATAGCTTCAGTTTCGTTGTTGACGTTCGTGTGCTCGCATATGGCTTATGAAAAGTACAATCTTACACTACAATCTTCTTATGTAAAGATCCTCGTACATTGCGGGCATTTGTGAGCACACGATTGATAAAGTTAAAGGAATGGACGTAAAAAATAAAATCAGTAGTCCATTGTGAAGTAGCCGAGTCTAAAACTGTTGAGCTTTCCAGTCTACTTTAAAATTTACTATTAGTGAGATACCAGTCATAAAATTATAAATATAGAGATTCAGGGGTGAGAGCTTAAAGTCTTGCACGCAATCGATTTTCTTTCCAAAAAAAAAACTTAACATAAAAACGTTATTTAAAAATAAGCTACAACTCGTATATAAAAAAAAACTTGAGAGGTATCAAGGGACACCCGGATGGAACGAAGTTACTGTATACACTCAACAAAAATAATCGTCGCGACTCCACTCCACTCCACTCCGCTCCGCTCCAATCCGCTCCGCTCCGCTCCACTCCACTCCACTCCACTCCACTCCACTCCAATCCACTCCACTCCACTCCACTCCACTCTTTGAGCTCTAGCCCCCTTTCACAACGCGCGATAAGGAACTTTGTTCCAACAAATGAAGTTTTATCAATAGTTAAATACTTAGGAACCTAACTAACACCAACAACCTCCACAGCATCCCCCCCGAGCCGCGCGTCATCTCCGGTCCGTTCGGTCTGGACCCCGAGCTCATCGCCCAGCTGGACGCGGCCGTGCCCGTGCTGCGGCAGCCCGACGTGGCGGAGATCGACCTCAAGTTCCTGGACGAACCCATACCCTCCGGTGTCAGGCCACAGATGATGCGTGCGCCGCCGCCGGTCAGGGCCAGGTAATGTAGACTTTTATCAGGCTAATTTCCAACATCAGTGAATTGTAAATCTATTTAGTCTAGTTTAGTTAGCACGAAGACATAAAAAAAAAACAGAATATAAATAAAAATTACTAGTGTAAGACACTAACTAAAGCGATTCCAACAGTCGACTGGAGAGTAGTTTCAAGGTTGTACTTGTATCTCCTAAACTAGAACTGTTTAAATCTGAGGGTATATTATGAAATTAGCGAGCCCAAATAAGTAAACAACAAATTGAAAATCTAATACTTACAAAAAAAAAAGTTGATTTTGTGGTGCAGTATCTTTTTTCGATATTACAACTAATTAGATTTTTTGAGTATGGCAGATGTAACTTTTTTTTGTGTTTCCAGTATGGCCGCGATGTCCCCGCCCCGTCAGTCCGCCCCGCACCCGCTAGTGACCCCGCAGCCACACTCACTCACGTCTCACGTGGACGACTCGCAACTCGCTGATACTATACATTCTATAGCCAGTCCAGATTTGAATGTGAGTACAGCATACAACAGTGAAAGAATACATCCTGAGGAAACCGACATGTCCTAGAACCAACAAGTCGAAGACATGTGACATCAATCCGAACTGGGCCTGCATGGTGGATTATGGCCCACTCCCTCTCATAGAGAGGAGGTCTGTGTCCCAGCAGTGGGAATATTTATACGCTGGTGATGATGCAAACGACACTCGGGGATATTGTAACTGCGAATAAGTAAAAGAATTTTCGAAGTCCTATCAGCTGTTCCATCATCCAAACTTTATAACATTACTAATGTAAAGTATTGAGTAGAAATGGTTAAATTTTAATTATTAGACGTATTTACTCAATGTTCGATATTAATTAATTAGTTTAAGGGGGATGCTCCAACCAGCCCGCGAAATTCAAATTTTTTTACGTTTTTTGCAATTTGCAGGCCAGTGACATGTTGTAGCTTTATAAATATATGAGTTGCGGTAATAACAAGTATAATTTTAAATATAAAAATTATCAAAAAACTCGCTCCATCAGCTCTCACATAGAAAAGGTGCATCATGTTAAAATCTCCGAAATCTAACTACGATGCAGCTTTTCTATGTGAGAGCTGATGGAGCGAATTTTTTGATAATTTTTATATTTAAAATTATACTTGTTATTACCGCAACACATATATTTATAAAGTTACAACATGTCACTGGCCCGCAAATTGCAAAAAACGTAAAAAAAATTGAATTTCGCGGGCTACATCGAAGCAATCACCTTAAGAAAGATGAGAGAATGGAGGGTAGTTGTATGAGTCACGTATCGTACAGGGCATGTGCGCATTCGCATCAGCACTTTTACATCGCAATATAATGCTCCAGTACACAGCACTCGTGTACATGTACAGCGTTAGGTGCTCACCATATGGACATAGATAACATCAGTTACTTGGTAGTGAAGTATAAAATAAACCGATATTCTATGACTTTCAGTGATTTCTTCCTATCCAAATCTCAAGTTGTGTGCGGCAAATTCAACAATGCATACAGTAGTATTGAAACATCACGAAATCTTTGCAATTAAGCAACAATTTTTACATCTACTTGAAGAGACTGAATCTCATACTAAACTTTAAATATGTTCCCAGGCGGCGATCCGCGCCCTCTCCCTGATCTCAGGCGCGCTGGTGTCGGGTCGCGGCGCGGCGCTGGCCCCGCACGAGGCGCGGCTGGTGGCGGCCATCGCGGCGCAGGTCAAGAGGATGAGGAGCGCGCCGCCGCAGGACGCACTGCCCGCGTACAAGTGTCTAGCTAGTGCACTCACTACGGTACGAATATACTCCTTGGCACCGTGCACGACTTTAGCGCCACCTAGCGTTCACAACTTTGACGGCTCTGACCGTGCCAAGTGAAATCAGATTTAGTATACACAATTCACTTGGTTTTGGATTCCATAGCGATCCATCGGACATCAAAAGAAAAAATATAATGTCAATTTTTTTTTTGATAATCTATTTTTCGGACTTATTTCTTTTTGTTGATTAAAATAGCTTAATCTGCTATTTAGTATTGGACAGGAATTAAAAACTATTTTATTAATCTCAAGAACTCAAAATAATACATGCAACCTCCTTCCTCAGTTCTACGAGACGGCCGGCTGTGGGTCCCACGTAGGCGAGGCCGCGTTCTGTTCCCTACTGGGCGAGCTGCTGCGAGTGCTGGGCGCGGGCGGGGCCGGGCCCGGACCGGACGCCGAGCGGCTGGTGCGGATACTGAACAACGTGTGCGTGAAGGTGTTGGAGCATTCGCCCAGGACACCGCTCTTGTGGTGAGTAACGGCCCTACTTTAGTCTAAGGCCGCTGCCTCGAATCTTGCGGGCAGCGGGGCGGCGGCGGCGGCGGCGCGGGAGCGGCAGGATGTTATGCGTATAATCAAATGGACCGACCCTCGAAAACAGCGGCGCGGGAGCGGGCAGCGAGCGGTGTACTAGACAAACAGTCACCGCCCGCGCGCCTGCGCTCTAGTGTTTTGACCACAATAAATCGAGCGTTAGGAATAAATTTGAATAAAAAAAATGTTGTCGCTATTGTTCAGACATTTCGTTCGCGAATAAAAACAAATATCTCGACGACAAAATCATGATAAAACACTACGCGGCTATAGTGACGCGCGATCTGCCCGCTAGTTTTGAGAACGGGTCTGCGACGGCCGCGCCGCTCCCGCGCCGCCGCGCCGCTGCCCGCAAGATTCGAGACAGCGGCCTGAGAGGTATTTGCGGCGGCGCGTTGTGCCCGCAAAAATTGTACTAGCTGCAGAGGATAGTGATTTTTGCTAAGAAATAGACAGCTAGTAAAGTTAAATTCGTTGCCAAATTAGTACTAGAGAACGTAAAATTCATCATTCTACTGCTATTTTACTTTTGAACCGTCATAAAAATTAAACTAAGTTTAAGATATTATTTTCCACAGTGCAATAGTATCTCTCCTCCACGAATCCATTGGCGTCTCCGACCCGGCGTACCCTCGCTACCAGGACCTGCTCCTCAAGTGCTTCTGGAAGACGCTGAAGATGATATCCACGTGGGATGTGAACTCCATCGACTACGACGCGGTGCTCTACAGGATACACCTGTTCTATAAGGCATACCCTAATAGCTATTGGAAGAAGAATCCTGATATTAGTGATACGCCATACAGGTACGTAACCAATCTAGTAATTATTAGATAAAATTAAGTTTTTTTTTTTTTTGAAAATATAGTGTAACAATAGGAAGGAAGAAAATATGATTTTTATTGTGTGATATTGAATGCAGACGGATTACCTAATGCTTTGTTTTACACGGTAAAATCTCGGAGAAGATGGCGAGATGAGCTGAACAAAACCAACGCCTTTGCCCAGCAGTACGATGTAGTAGGCTAGCAGTATCAGTATAAAATCATCGAATGAATCCTGTCCATGGCAGGGCAGGAGGGATTGTTAGACTAGTACTGACTAAAATTCATGGTGCCCTTCAATAGCCCTTTACGTTCCTGGGCCACAGTTGCCCGTTAGTCCCGCGACCCCAGCAGTTACCTAATGCTTAGGATCAGTTTATACCGAGACGCGACGTGACGCGACGTGACGCGATGGTACTGGAAATGTGTATCTTTTCGTGGAGTAAATAAAGTTAGATTTTGAGTAGCTCTATTGAAATGTGTGCGCAGCGTCACATCTCTGTGTGAATTGACTTTTAGTTAGTATCTGCAATACCGTACCACGTGCTCCAATACACCTGGGTCCTGCAATAATGCACCTACGGTATTCACTAAACGCTTCTAGAAATGAATATATTATTATTACAAAATCATCAAATATTATTAGTTTTTACGAGAGTTTCGGACATACTAAACCGATATGCGAAATAGTAGTTGCCTTGAAGGAACATATATAAATATTTACGGAATGATTTTGTATTTCAGGACAGTGAAAACACTGGTGCATACTCTAGTCAAAATGAAGGGCGGCTCTATCACGAACCACCTCACACAGATACCAGATGTCAACGAATCTGACCTCTACCCGTACCTACTCAAAGTTCTCAAGGTAAACATTTGTTTAAGATCAGTGGATTAGATGCAGGGATAATTTTTGTGACAGCTGAACGATCTGAATAAAAGTATGTACAATCGAGAAAGTTGAATCATGACCCACCATAAGCTTATTTTCTTACAGACTTTCAAATACAATTAGGTCCACATTCGCGTAAACATACATATCCATGGTAACGACTTTGATCTTTGTCAAATTGACGGATTCAAACGATTTATTGTCAAAATGGGTCATGATTCAACTTTGTCGATAGTACGTTCGGACAGTACCATGTTCGCTAAAAAGACCCATCGACCACCGAGCACGTCAAACATCAAGCGAATGTTCTGAACAAGTTTTTGTTCGCTGTTGCGTCGTGTTCATTGAAAGTTTGAGCGAGCGAGCATTAAGCGCATTTCACACAGAGAGCGGGCGCGGGTCGGGGCGGGAGTACGGCGGGTCTAGTTCTTTGTATTTAAATGGAAGACTTCACACTGAAAGCGTGCGCGGGTCGGGCGCGGGGCCGGTCGTGCCCGTACACCGAAACGCGCCCGACCCGCGCCCGCTCTCTGTGTGAAATACGCTTTAGTTCACTGAGTTCAGCGGAACATCGCTGAACGAACTTTTGCTCGCTCAGAGGTCTCCATTAACCGAGCCAACACTCATTTGCTCGCTGAGAACTGTTCGAAGTTCTAAGTGGTTACTTGGTTTAAGGCTCGGCCGAAGTCAACCCCGAAAATTTAATAAAAACTCCTGTGTCAATTCAGGATAATTACATCCAAGTCCGTACAGTAGTTTTTGCGTGAAAGAGTAACAAACACATACTCAAAAAAAAACGCATTTATAATATCAGTAAGATTAAAACGTATATTATTTCCACAGCAACTGAAACTCGATGAGAAAAAAGAGAACACATCAGACGCAATGAACGGTAGCTCAGTGCTAGCGTCAGTACCTCCCAACAACGCGGCGCTAGCGGCCGGCAGACTGCCGCGCGCGGTACACGAGGAGCTGGCGCTCATACTGAAGAGGATCGGGACTAAGGAGCACAACAAGGACGCTCTTTCACAGCTGTATGACTTGAGGGTGAGGAACAATGTTGAAAATCTTACCTATCATGGTAGAAAATAAAGTAGCTTATTCTATCTCTATTTTCTATCCCCCTTATTAATAAAGGTGGACTAAAGTTACAACTAGGATAATCTTCGGACTAACCATACATTTTTAAGGATTAACTTTGGCGTAACTTTATTTCTCGTGTTATTAAAAAGGGGGTTACAGACACAATAATTATCATGCCTGTTACTACTATTTTTAGTTTTAAATTATCATAAATACCAATCTGTTTTTCATGGACTTTTACTAGTCATTAGATAGATAAAGTGGGGTGCTGCCTCCCGGGCGCGTTACGAACACCATCTGTTAACTCTTAAACTGCTTGCGAGCGCATCATCTTATCCTTTGTAATCCTCGGGCTACAAATATACCCGTGACATTAGGCACTGCTTTATCCCCTATTGAACTGAAGATTATTATAGTGTTGCTTGTCTTCCAGGAGCGTCACCCAGAGGTAGACATCTGGACGTTCATGCAGGGCTCGTCGTTCTACTTCCGCAACTACGTGGAGAGAGGGCTGCGCGAGGTGGCCGAGCAGAGGAAACTCGCCTCTATGCCCATCTACAAACACGACTACAAATCAGAAAATATCGGTAAGATAAAATATTTTTTATTTATAGTGGAAAATGAAGAATAATATGAAAGTTATGGCTCCTCATCATCATCATCATCATATCAGCCGTAAGACGTCCACTGCTGAACATAGGCCTCACCTATAGACTTCTAATAGGAGCGGTTGGAAGCTGCTTGTATCCAGTGTGATCCTGTGGTCTTCATAAGATTGTCTGTCCACCTAGTGGGTGGCCGTCCTACGCTGCGGTTGCCGGTGCGTGATCTCTATTCGACAACCTTACGGCCCCATAGGCCATCAGTTCTGCATGCTATATGCCTCTTCTACACAACTCGCTAAATTCCTCGGCGAAGTATTCTAGAAACTCTGGCTAAAGTCCGAAGTGCGACACTACACACTCGTTCAACTTCGCGATGAGCTCGTTGAGCCCTAAATGTCGACGATCCGAATGAATTACCCGATCTTCACAAACCGATTGAAACCGAACAACGAAACAAGTCTAGTAATAGCTTCGGGTCGGCTTTGTTCGACGATTAAAACCGAACGTATCTGCTTATGTATTTAGCAACCCTTGTGTTGCTTTGATGAGCTTGTATAAGCTTTACATATTATAAGAAGTTTTTATTATAATTGTTACAGACATCAGTAACGAGAACGACGAAAAATCACACGTGATGTTCTTGGAGAGACTTCGAGCTTTGCAGGTTTGAGAATCAATTCTTAATTACGAAGAAGTATTTGTTAGGGTACCTACGGAACTAATAATCCTATTATTTTATGGCAGAAATCCACGTTATTCCCGAGTGTTATATAGGCGAAAAATGTTTTATATCAAGAAAATTTGCTGAGCTATGAGTATTTTTGTCTAGCTGTTAGCATGTTGAAAAAAGCTACAAAATGAGCGACGCAATGGGGTGGGTGACAAACTTTACGAAAAATAAATGGAGGGCAGAAGCTAGTAGATCAATAAACATTTTCTATTTTTATATTTCTAGGCCAAAGCCGGTTTGAAAACAGAGTCATCACCTTCGTCACAGCCTCGCACGCCGATCGGAGACAACAGAACACTCGCCGACTCCATCAACGAGAACACGTTACCACGAACACACAGCATCGACCCACAACTTGATGTGAGTAGATATTGATATTAAAAAGGTCTTAGGCCTGCAATACGGAAAAAGGTCGTCTCCTTCTGCGAAGCAGTCATGCTAGCGAAGGAGGAGGCGGGATGCGTGAGGGAGAGGACAGCGTTCTCCTCACAGTACAGCCGTAGCGGTAGACGCCCACTGCGACAGACGTCGCAAGACGATCTCCGGCCATCATATGCGGGCGATTCGCTGTCCGATCATGAACCATGCCAGGGACGACAGCGCGTTGTGTTCCACGTGCGCCTCAAAGAATATCGGCATAATGACGGGGCCCCCTTAGAGGTCCAAAGCCTGCCGGGGTCGCGGTACTAACGGGCTAAAGGTAAAGGGCTATTGTAAGACACCGTGGATTTTAGTCAGTACAATAGTCTGACAGTCCCTCACGCCCTGCTCTGGGTGGGAGGACTCGTTTGCAGATTTTACAAAAAAATTTAAAAAAAACATTGACGTGTAGAAATCAGTAGCACGCCGTCTGATCAGGGATCATGCCCGGGTCGACGGTCCTGGTCCGTGCGCACCTCATAGCTGTCAGCAATCTGGCGGGGGACACAGAGAGCCAACTACCGGGGACACTACCGGGTCCGCAGGACTGTCTAAACTGGTTACCGTGACCCTGGAACGAACCCTGGATTTTAGTCAGTACGAGTTTGACAGTCTCTTTCGCTCCGCCCAGGGTTCATTTATTATTATTTTTTAGCCTTCTCTGTGCCACTCCTGGGCAAAGGCCTCCTTCCACGCTTTTCACCTTTCACGACACTGCGCCCTCCTTCCACACTTTACATCTTTCACGACACTGCGCCCTCCTTCCACACTTTACATCTTTCACGACACTGCGCCCTCCTTCCACACTTTTCACCTTTCACGACACTGCGCCCTCCTTCCACGACACTGCGCCCTCCTTCCACGGCACTGCGCCCTCCTTCCACGACACTGCGCCCTCCTTCCACGACACTGCGCCCTCATTCCACTTCGGACGGAACTTGTCCAGTACGTCCCGCCATCTGCTACGTGTTCTTCCGCGATTTAATGACTACGACATAACAACAGTACAACATCTGACGATTTCCTTTTCAGTTGCACACAACACAGACGCTCTCCCAACGCAATGAAGCTGAAGTGGACGCCTTACGCCTGAAGTTGCAACAAATCAAGAGCTCCTCGAAGAGATAAGAGTGCCCACACTCACACTATCCGCGGATTTGGTAGCTCTCTCATTATATTTCATCGATTTATTTGCATTATCGCGAAAACTTAGAGAGTGACAACTGAAATAACTAGTCGATTTTGATATTCGATTTAAAATAACTTAAAAAATAGTCGAATTTAATAATGGGGTCGTTGACTAACTAATGGCATTGAGTTGGCGTGATTGTTTGTTATGAAATAGCTTGACCTCATTGGTTGAAGTGGGACATAGCTATGTTCATGCCATCTAGAAAGTCAACTTTCCGCATTTATATTCGACAAAAAAACTAAACAGCTGAAAATTTAGTCGAATTTGGCTAAATTAACGATCACTCTCGCTTTGTTTGGCGTCCACACTCAAAGCTTTCTTTATTTCGTAATTTGACTTATTCTTCAGCTTGCCTGAAATAACTCGAAAAATTATTAATCTCATTTTTAGGCAGTTTTCATTCTCATCTAGTTTCTAAGACTATATTAGAAGGCCTATGCGTGTTCTGACGTAGACTCCACACGTCCATTGTTATGAGCCCTTACTAAGTTTATTTGATTTCAGAATCTTAGATGATTGACATTCAACTATCAACTTTAACGGTTTGATCTCTTGAGTACATTTTTGTGTAAACCAAAAGTGGTTGCAATGGAAATTGATCTTTTTCAGGATTGAAACAGAGTTTATAGTCCCAAAACATGCTAATTATCCAAGATTGTGAACTCAAGTTTAGAACATGACAATATAATTAAACAGTATCGCCTTGCACAGGGTATTACGCTTCATGTATGAACTTGTGTCTTGGTAAGGGATCATTTTGTTGACTCGGTTAGGATTAAAATTGTCTCTCTTGAAAATTGTTGATTCATGTTGGGATTTTTGTAAGTAGACATGACCTATAGTTCTGCGATTATTGTACGGTAAGCTACAGTGAAAACTAATCCATTTTGGTAGTGACAACACTACCAATAAGAGTTAATTTTCTTTGAAGGTGTACCTATAATGTTGTTGTACCTCGAGAAGCGAACTTTTAGTTTATCAATCAAGTTCAAATGACAGCGTTCGAAAGTCGCTAGATGACATTGTTATGTAGTCACCCTATGATGTTCCCACAGCTGGGACTCATGCCTCCCCTCTGTGCAAGATGGCATGATTATGTTAAGCAAGATTATTGACACAATAATTTCAGTATGCTATATTTGATAGATGCTAAGGTCATGTCTAATCACAAATTGTTTAAAATTGATCGTTGTCTGTGTTTGCATAGAAATACGTGATGATTGGATATAATTCAATGTCGGTTGGCAACAAATGTTAACAGTACTAACAGAATATTAGGACCTGAGTAGACAGGACATTTGTTGGGTAGGGAGAAAAATCACCATTAAAATGTACCTTGTCCATTGGTTCGACGCATTCTTTTTCATTCATCCATTGAAAAAGGCAAGTCCAGTACGCAAATTGTCTCTTGTCTACTCAGCAATTTAGTTTAATTGTCTAAAGTAAAAAATGTTGCTGACCATGCGTTACTTGCCGTGGTTAATCTATGTTAGTGAAACAGTGAGAAATTGGATGTTAAAATTAAGCGTGTAAGGTGTGTAAAAATTAGACATTTATTCTTCGCACTCTAATAACGAAAAAAACCGTGATATATCTCCAAAACTAAAAGAATGGGGATGGCAACTGGGGAATTAATGGCGCTAGTATAGCTGGTTCCAAGCATCGTCATTGGTTCAAATCAGTTCAAATCTTAAAATTACTTCAAAATAGTACTACGTCATTGGTTGGATTAGGACTAAGCTATGGTGGCGCCATCTACAATAGCTTTGACTTGCCTTCCCCATTAATGACGAAATTCCATTTTAACGATGAGATTATTGAATTGTCGATCGAATATTGTAGTAATGTAACTTTGCCGGCCATTTGTAGGCATATTGGATATGATATAATAATATTCACGAATGTATATTCCACTGTGTGGCTCATTGCACTCAATGTCGCACTTTTACGGAGTAGTGAACTAATGGAGTGCTAATCTATGTTAACGGGCGCTGTAGTCGTCAGATGCCTAGAAAGAAATCTCATTCAATACCAATGGTTATTGTATTGTTTTGAAGCTATATGTGGACAAGTTCTGATGAAAAACACACAACTGGGGACAGATCTCCGTCTTCATTTGGTGGAAACTATGCGTTATATTTTCAATGTCACGGCATGCGGCATAGTGTTCTGATAACAAACTCGCGTGTTAGGCATCCATTTGTTAACTATTCCGTGTAGCACTTATGAACAAAAAAAAAACATCATTTTGTACTGTAAGCAGTCGTGCCCCATTCGCGTTTCATACGTAGATGTAAATGGCAATATTTATTTACTGTTCGTTAAACAATGAAATTAAACCAGGCTGTTATGTATTAATGTTTTTGAAAAAGAATTTTCTTAAAAGTTGTTTCGTTTTACTGTACATATTCTCCGTTTATTCGAAATTAGGATACTGGTATCTAAAAAGTAAATTTAAAATCGTATGGTACTAACTCCTGTGGTGTAGAAAATTAAAATTCCCAGTGTATAAACCAAATTATATAAACAACATAAAATGTTAGTCAGTGTTTTTACTATGGTAACGTAGTAATATCGTAATAACCCTTAGCCAATCACTACAATATACAATGTTTAAATAATAATGACAAAGAAATAGAAATGAAATAGGCTGTGGCGAGATCTTAAACGTAGAGCATGGACTGAGCCTGGCAAAAAGTGTGCGAGAGAGACAAGTGAAAAGGTCACTGTCTTTTTCTATAAAAGAAATCGCTTTCTCTTTCAGGAGAGTGGTGAATTCCAGGTATTGCTCAGTTCATTCTCTATGTCCATTGTCTATCGAGATTAATGACTAGTTTTGTATCTATGATTGTTTCAATGTAGTTTTCATTCAATTTGAAAACTATTATTGATGTAAGTCACGTATTATCCTAACCTATTCTAATAATATTTTATGTTAGTTAATTTTGTATGTATTTTTTTAATTGGATTTGTGTTGAGTTTTTCGGTTGTTTGTGTTCAAAGACTGTTTTTGAGAGATTGTAGTATTGAGCAATACTCTTTTTGGGTGAAATAGATGGTTGTTGGATATCTTAATATATATAAATCTCGTGTCACAATGTTTGTCCTCAATGGACTCCTAAACCACTTAACCGATTATAATAAAATTCGCACACCATGTGCAGTTCGATCCAACTTGAGAGATAGGATAGTTTAAATCTCAAATTATAGTCGTAATTTTAATAATATTATAAAGATTGCACCCGTGCGGAGCCGGGGCGGGTCGCTAGTTTATTTATAAAGATTTAAGTTTGGGCAATGTTAAGACTGATTATTGTGAGTTTTTGGGTCTAGCGCAGAAGATCAATAATTTTCGACGTCACGTGTCGCATTGGCTGAACGATTGACTGCTGCGCGGCTGGTCGCAGGATCGATTTCCGCACGGAACGGATAAGTATTTGTATGATCTACAAGTAATTGTTCCGGATCTGCGGGGCTTTTGCGTATTTCGGTGTCTGTGTGGTGACCATCAAATAGCTGTCAAAAGGTAAATTTTGTATTAGCTTTTGCATTTGCAATGAAACTGATCCCTAAAATCAACTATTCTAATGCTCTTGAGGCACTCCACTCCTCAACTTAGCCTCATAACAGGTGTCAAGCCATCCAAGTTCAGTTGACAACTGCTGGTAAGTGACTATCAAGTTAGCTAATAGCCCTGCTGGGCGTTTTTGTATGTGTGTACACGCACCCACTATACAGGAGAAATTCTTAGTGTTGGGCTATGTTTCATTTACAAACACTATTTTTTGATTCGGTGCGATGTTCTAGCTTTAATGAATCCAACAACCATCTGTTTGAACCAACAATTTGTTGTTTTTATTCAATGATTGATGTTTGAAGAGTTGTGTTCGGAGTGTTGAGTTTAGTTTCGATGCGCGACCAGTCGTCATCCAGTAGGTTTGTTAGAAAACTTTAAAAGAGCTGAGATGAGGCCATAACTAGTATATTTTAATACCCCAACGTTTCATTGACCAGTAATTATGTAATCGATGCATTCCTCCCAGTATTGGATTTCTGTGTGCTAAATTGTCCATTATCATCAAACTATTTATCTGCCATTGTGTTCATTCATTTTTCATGAAACATTAAAAGTCAGTTTGTTCCTAGATCTAAAGAGAAAAAGAAAATAATGTTTATGGTTAGTCAAAAGAGCAATACTTTTTTGTCGACCCAAAAAATTAAATGTCTATGGAGTAAAGACAGTCCTCGTAATTTTTGGATGTGAAACTCAAATTGTACTGTACTGAAAAGATGATGAAAGATGAAGTGTTTTAACGTTATTTTTCTATTGTTTATTGACTTAACTTGTAGTATGAGTTTAAACTAGTTCCATTACATAATTCTAATGAAAACAATGTACTCGATATGTTTAAAAAATGCTTATAGTTAAGAAATTCACTCATTGCGATTAAATGTTACGCCACAGAAACTTTAGTGGAACAACCCCTTAGTTCTCCTTTAGAATTCATTTGATACAAATATTCGTGATTCTAATTTTGATTAGTTAAATTAGGTTAATTTCTATTATTGTCTTTAGTATAAACATTCGCTTTTTAAACATGACTTCATATTGATTATTGTGAGCATTTATTTATTGTATTATGTAAATTAATGTTTAAATCATGATGTAATATTAATTATTATAAATAAAGTTCATACAACACTGAAAAGCTGATTTTTTATTAAAGGTCCATAAAGCAAATCGACAGTCAAGCGAGTACACGGGTGTAGTTCATGTACTCACCATCAACTAGCAGCAACTTTACTTTTTTGTTGTTCACCAAAATAAATTTCTATAATACAAAAAGTAAGTAATTTTTAAAATACAAAAAGAACCCCGTAAAAATAAAAAACCCCGAATATTCGAGATTAGACAAAATTATAGGGGGTTTCCCCTGGTAAAATATTGGGTACAGTTCAATCGAAAATGAGTTCAGGCGAGAGTGAAGCATTTTGACAGCTGTCTCAGCCTATGCTACTCAGCATTCGCCATTTTTCCTTTAGTGCTGCTTCTAATAAAAGTACTCTGTGGTGCTGCTCAGATTTTGTATCGGCTAACCGTACCCATTGTCCTAACGTGACTGCGCAGCAACACACAATACGCTATTTTATTCAGCGTCATAGCTGCGTGAAAATAAAGAAACACCAGTTTTATATATTTTTGGAACGAGGTTCCTTATCGCGCGTTGTGAAAGGGGGCTAGACGGAAAAAATTCTTACGAAAAGTTGTCACGACACTGGAACGAAGTTCCTTATCGCGCGTTGCGAAAGGGTGCTAGAGCTCAAAGAGTGGAGTGGAGTGGGGTGGGGTGGGGTGGGGTGGAGTGGAGTGGAGTGGAGTCGCGACGATTAGTATTAGTTTTGTTGAGTGTATACAGTAACTTCGTTCCATCCGGGTGTCCCTTGACACCTGCCAAGTTTTTTTAATTAATATCTCTTAAAAAAAGTGCAAAAAAACGTAATTGCATTTTCTTCCGTAGCGTGCCTTTCACTTTTCAGGCAACACGAAAGATTCACGGGTCTGTCTCATCAGGTAACCGTAACCCTGGAAGTCAAAAGGCTTTTGAGGGATCACCGTGGATTTTAGGTAATATCTGACAGTTCCACCCGTCCCGCCCTGGGTTGAGGACTCATTAAATTTGATAATTTTACCACGATGTAAAAAAAAGGCAACACAAATGATCGCACCACACGCGTGGGTGGCAGAGATGTAGCTACCGCGGCGCCGCCGTATCAATTATACGGGGCCATAATAATTCTCAAGGGCCCCGACGGTTTTTTTTTTTTAACGTGTCAAAATCATCAAATGAGTCCTCCCACCCCGAGCAGGGCGGGAGGGACTGTCAGACTTCTACTGACTAAAATCCACGGTGTCCTTCAGTAGCCTGTTATGTTCCGGGGTCACGGTAAGGAAATAATCCCGCGACCCCGTCATTATGCTGACGCTCTTTGAGGCGCGCGTGGGACACAACGCGCCGTCGACCCGGGCATGGTCCATGGTCGGGGAGCGAGTTGCCCTTTACTCGCTGCCCGCATGCCCGCGCCTACGGTGGCCGGAGATCGTCTTGCGACGTCCGTCGCCGTGGGCGTCCACCACCGCGGGTGGGGCGGAGGGAGGACACTGTCCTCTCTCGCGCGCGGCCCGCCTCCTCCTTCGCGAGCATTACTGCTTCGCAGAAGGAGGCGACCGCCTCCCACTCCGTCTCGCCCCGCAGCATGGCCGCAACCAATGCCGGGCGCGAGAGGTCTCCGCCTATCGCAGCCGTGAGGACACGTCGGTGCTCCGCCCAAGCTGGGCAGTCCTGCACCGTATGCTCCGCCGTGTCCTCCGGGCGATCTTCGCAGTGGTGACACCCAGGCGTTTCCTCCTTCCGCATTTAGACACAGGTACCTCCCGAAGCATCCGTGCCCGGTGAGGACCTGCGTCAGGCGGAAAGTAAGGACGCCATGACTTCTCTCCAGCCACTCCTCAAAGAGGGGTCTTACCGCCGCAATTGCGGCGTGCCCGAAGGGCCCCGACGGTTGGAGTAAAATTAAAACTATGATGCTATTGTCTGTATTCTGCAAATCTAGACACTTAGATTAGAAGGGCCCCAGAGAGATTTTTTTCACAAGTCGGGATCTATACAGATTTTTGTTCCGTGCTGTGATCAAACCCGCGACACGCTGTGCAACAATCGATCGTTCAGCCACTGATGCGTGGATGCGCTCACAGACTATTTAGAGATACTAGAAGCGCCTCCCAATCTTTCAAGTCCATGTTACGTCGGCTCCACACGTTGGCCGTGTTGGCCGAACAGAGGGAGACGGCGCTATACTAAGAAACGAGATAGAATTATTTGCATCTTGCTTTCCTGGTATTGACTATGTGCGAAGTGGGTGGTGGGGAACGGCAAATCGATCGTAGCGCACGACGTGGCAGAAATGTGAATTAATTCTGGGCTGTCATGTGTCAAGTTGCTTTATTTTCATAACTTTCTTTATAATTTAATACGAAAACTTTAACTTTAACTTTTCCCGTTCGTTCTAAGCTCTTCCACTTCTCTCACATGCTGTGCTAATACTAATTTTTTCCCTTTTTGCTCAGTTTGAGGTTGGAAATGTATTTTATGCTTAACCGATTCAAATCCCGTGCGTATTATAATATCCATATTTTCCACGAGGAAGAAAATCGCTAGGTATAATATACACACTCACTTTTTACACTATTTTTTCAATTTCGTTGAAAAACTAGTCGAAATTTAATATCACAAAGATATCTTATCATCTAGTTGACATGATTTGACAGATGACAAGTCCTGAATAGTTGCGGCCACTAGTGGCGCTGTCATCGCGCACACAACGAATTGCGCCGTCTCCTGTTCGGCAAACACGGCCAACGTGTGGAGCCGCCGTTATATTTTATAGTTAAAATCAAATCGGATACACTGTAGTACTATTAGGTCTGTTACTTACTTTATAAATGGAAGAAATATTTCTTTGGATAATTACTTATAATAATGTTTATTTTCTCAGTTGCTGCTCGATTCGAATTTCAATCTTTGATAGTCTCATCAAATTATTAGAAATAATTTTGATATTTTGTTGCTAACGGCCGCGCGAGAATTTTGGACTAATTAACTAAGGTAAGATAAGTCTTGATAGTCAATTCTAGGGAGTAAGTCAAGTAGTAACCACTTCTTCCCAATAACACTAGAATTAACTATTTAGTTCGTTAGCATTACCTTAACCGAACAAAAACATTCCTTCTGTGTGTGTGGCTCAAATGATTTTAAATTGAATAACATCTACAAATGTACTGTATGTACATACTCAACATAAGGAATGAATTCGACACGAGAATCGATTCCTGTGTCCCTGAGTTTTCCATGCTGAACTAAATTCAGTGTTTGTTAGTGGTGAATTTCGTGTGTTGTTTAGTCTACACAACACACGACTTGAGCGGGTGGGCGTTTCTTCCCGGCAACAGCGAGGTCGTCCCAAAATGGAGAATTCTTAAAAAAAGAATCATCTGTTAATTGCCGATTCCTTTTGTAATAATAAATATAAATAAATAATGGAACTATATTCCACAAAAGATTTGTTTCTACGCATGATCTCCTTTTTTTTGGTGGGTGATAAAGTCATCAAATGAGTCGTACTCACCCCCCTGGTAAGAGAGGACTGTCGGACTCTTACTAATTAAAAGTCCACCCAGTGTCTACGGTTGCCTTTTGTGTTCCAAGGCCACGGTATCCTGCTCAGACAGCCCTATTAACAGCACAGTCTAATACCACAGGTAACAGCGCGCTGTGCCTGTAATGGGCCTACCACACGCACAAGCTTCACCACAGTTTTACCGCGCGATTAGGCGTTCAGTGTTGCCGACACAGATATATGTATTTACCTAGATAACGCAAGAGCAACTACTTCGCGTGCCAAAAATCCGTGCTAGTTTACGACCAAAAATCGTAAGTGGCCATTTTCGCGCTCGTCTAAATCGGTCCAGCTTTAGTTGTTTTAATATTAAAATGGTTAAATATTGTGCTGTGGGACGAAGGGGCACCGTAACTGGGGGCGTATTTCAATCGATTTGGTTTTCCCATGACTAAATAGTTTTTGTGACGTCTTAACAGGTACCTAGTCAAAAATGGCTGGCTTGGTTTTCAGATCGTAATATTTGCGTTATTAGGTATATCTATGTCGGATCCGGTCAATAGTACGGACAGCAAACGAATCGTAAGCGCGCCATTTTGAGTATCACGTGGTCTGCGCGCGCTTATACAGAGTCGTGATGTTTCATCGGGGCGGCGAGGAGCGCATTCAATGCCCGACCGCAGCAGTGTGAAGACATCCCGAAACTGTACTCGATTCGTTGTGCCCAGTATAAGTGTAGTGAGTGATTAAATTAAATTGTGTTTGATTTAATTTGTGATTTAAAATTAAAATAACCAAGTGAACCGCACCCAGTGTATTTTCATTGCACGAGACCCAAACTCTGCCCACATGATGCCTGAATCTGACGGAAAAATACCGGTGGCTCCGACATCAGAATTGGGATCAAATCGTGCTAATGAAATTACACGTGGGAACAGTGACAATAACAATCAGTGGAAGTTGGTTATTTTTTGAAATGCAAAACCAGCAAACTTTGAAAACGCAGCCAGTGAAAAACAAGTTTTTATTGCCGGAATTCGACCCCGACAAACCGGATTCCGTGGTGCGCCACCACCGACTTTTGTTTTAACGGGAGTGCAGTGGAGGGATGCCAGCTTATTTTGACGCTGAGCAAGGCGCTAAAGGTGAAGCATCAACCTGGCTATCTCAAATAGCCTACAAAAGAATTTAAGGTACTTTTTACAACAAGATTTATTTCGCAAAGGCGGGTACCCTCATTAAAAAAAAATGAGTGGTGAAAAACCGAGTGATAAAGAAACATTACCCACGTTCGCCAGTCGTTTCATATCTGATGCGAAAAATGAACACTATCTGTGAATCATCGAAAATAAGTGACACCAAGCGAGGAAAAAATAACGTCAATTAAGTGTTATAACTGTGCTAAAACGCCCAAGCGTATTGAGTGCAGAAGTAAGGGTGTCCGTTACCCAGGCCAGATGTTGTCGAAAATGGTCATTTGAATCTTATAGATAATTAGATTTGCGGCTTCTGTAATTGTTGCGCACATTTTTAAATTTGTTGCGCTAATAGTTTTTTAATTATTTCACAAAAACATTTCCTGCTGCGGTAACGTTACCCCAGCCAGACCTTTTTCTTTCTAATGGAAATATTTTAATTAATACTAGCTATAAAATCAGTTGTCTAGATGAAGTAAATGTTGTGACTTATTTTGTATTTATTCTTTCTTCGGTTGCGAAGTTATTCGAGATTTTGCTGGAGTAACGTTTTCGGATTTGCTAGATCTTTGAAACAGTTAAGCGGATTCTTATCATATTTTGTACATGACTTCTTATGAACTAGTTTAAATTTGTTTTGCAATAAAAAAACCAAAATAATACATAGCTTAAAGGTTATTTCATTAAATAGAAAAACACTTCAACTGGTCCCAGCACTCTCAATAAGGGGTCTAAAGACTTACTTTAAACATTATTTTGAAGCTTGTAACTGCCTTCAAATGTATCTGAAGTTTCATTAGTATCCTGTAAGTATTTAACAAGTTATGATGATATTTAGTTCCTCACGAGCACGGTCTTGATGCGCGCGGTGTTATTTGGCCACTGGATTGGATAAATGAACTGAATGTTATGTCAATTATTAGTTTTTTAGTTCGGTTGTATATCAGTAAAATTTCAGCTCAGTACATTGGATAATTAATGAGATAATACGATTAAAGTCATTAGGAAGTGAATGACCGTGGTAACCCGACCAAGTTTAGGTGGTTACGAAAAAGCGAAAACGCAGAACATTATACTATCTTTTGAAATGTTTAGTATAATACACCTTACAATTTCGGTACAGACGCGTACACTGTCAAAATACATAATAATATCTGTACTATTAAAATATTATTATTATCTACCAGTTGCACAAACTTATCAAAAATCACCATTATAACATGTCGTCCGGTGGGACGCGGGAGGGGTGGGGTGAAGGGGTAATTTGAATTAAATTGAATAATAATAAATTTGAATTTAGGAACTTACCTACTTATTATTATCTTTTTTTCGTACTTTGTTTTTACCTGGACTGGAATTCTCAACAATGATAACGACACATTTATCCTTCGCTACAAAGTACCTATAAAACAAAGTTTCTTCCTGTTTGACTGTCCCTGTTTGCTTAGATCTTTAAAACTACGCAACGTATTCTGAAGCAGTTTTTTAGGGTTCCGTAGCCAAAAAGCAAAAAACGGAACCCTTATAGATTCGTCATGTCTGTCTGTCTGTCCGTGTATGTCACAGCCACTTTTCTTCGAAAATGTAAGAGCTATCCTGTTGAAACTTGGTAAGTAGATGTATTGTGTGAACCGCATTAGGATTTTCACACAAAAATAAAAATTAACTAATTTTGGGGGTTGCTCCCATACTTAC
The DNA here is from genome assembly GCA_954870645.1 of Agrotis clavis. Classification (NCBI taxonomy): domain Eukaryota; kingdom Metazoa; phylum Arthropoda; class Insecta; order Lepidoptera; family Noctuidae; genus Agrotis; species Agrotis clavis. The sequence goes on from OX940925.1 coordinate 17,976,892, forward strand.
AATTGAAACTCAAAAATGTTTTTTTCACCGTACCCATACGTGTGGTGTATCTATGGATGGGTGTTTAAAAATGATATTGAGGTTACTAACATCGTTTTTTTCTAAACTGATCAAAATGTTGCCCCCCCCCCCCTGTAACTTCTAAAATATGAGATTAATAAAAAAAAAATATGATGTACATTATCATGCCAACTTCAATTGAAAATTGGTTTGAACAAGATCAAGTAATTCGTTTTTTTTAATACGTTATAAACCGTAATCCGCAATTTACCTTTCAAAGTTACAACCAACTACAAGAACGTTTATAATATGTTCCTTGCTCCTACGGAACCCTTCATGAGTGAGTCCGACTCACACTTGGCCGGTTTTTTAATAGATATATTGATTCAAGTGGAAGGTTTTTGTGTATACATTGTCAACATATTATGACTTGAAACTTGATTAATGAAATTCATGACTTAGCGAACGATTTTTATCGTTGTCAATGTCGGGATACAATTTAGACAAAAAAAAAAAGTAAGTACTCTTCCTTTTTTTTAAAACCAAAAAAAAACAGAAAATTACAAAAACGCAAAATTACTACCTGTAATTTTAAATTGTTTTTTTTTTTAAGTATAAGTTTATTAATACTTTAAAAGTTTAATTGACATGATTATTTTACCTGTCAATAAAAAATCTTTAATAATCATGTAGTTTTTTAAAAACTTGTGTACATGTCTGTACTAAATTTGTAACACTATCCTACATATTTTAGAAGGTACCATAATGTTCTGCGTTTTCGCTTTTTCGTAACCACCTAAACTTGGTCGGGTTACCACGGTCATTCACTTCCTAATGACTTTAATCGTATTATCTCATTAATTATCCAATGTACTGAGCTGAAGTTTTACTGATATACAACTGAACTAAAAAACTAATAATTGACATAACATTCAGTTCATTTATCCAATCCAGTGGCCAAATAACACCGCGCGCATCAAGACCGTGCTCGTGAGGAACTAAATATCATCATAACTTGTTAAATACTTACAGGATACTGATGAAACTTCAGATACATTTGAAGGCAGTTACAAGCTTCAAAATAATGTTTAAAGTAAGTCTTTAGACCCCTTATTGAGAGTGCTGGGACCAATTGAAGTGTTTTTCTGTTTAATGAAATAACCTTTAAGCTATGTATTATTTTGGTTTTTTTATTGCAAAACAAATTTAAACTAGTTCCTAAGAAGTCATGTACAAAATATGATAAGAATCCGCTTAACCGTTTCAAAGATCTAGCAAATCCGAAAACGTTACTCCAGCAAATTCTCGAATAACTTCGCAACCGAAGAAAGAATAAATACAAAATAAGTCACAACATTTACTTCATCTAGACAACTGATTTTATAGCTAGTATTAATTAAAATATTTCCATTAGAAAGAAAAAGGTCTGGCTGGGGTAACGTTACCGCAGCAGGAAATGTTTTTGTGAAATAATTAAAAAACTATTAGCGCAACAAATTTAAAAATGTGCGCGACAATTACAGAAGCCGCAAATCTAATTATCTATAAGATTCAAATGACCATTTTCGACAACATCTGGCCTGGGTAACGGACACGAAGTAAGGCGATGGATACGAAGGGAAGACCTACAGCATCAAGTCAAGTGACGCAGCAGCCGGCATCGAAGACCTTGGTGTGCTTCAAATGTGGCAAGCCAGGTCACATAGCCGTGCGCTGTACGAGCAGTGGTGGCGGCAGTGGCAACGGACCAGTCCAAGGCGCGGCGCGACGCGTCGATGTCTGCATCGTGCAACCACCATTAGACACGTTCCAACACAGGTGAATCGTTTAATTTTTACTTACGCCTCTGGTGCCTTGTGTGCTTTATGTTGACTATCGCTGGTTAAGCGTTAGTGAGTTAATATCGCTGGTTAAGCTTTTTTTATGATTACTGTCTAAGTTATAGGATTTATAACGCTGGTTAAGCGCTACAATGTTAAGAACTGGTTAAGTACTTCAGTGATTTACACTACTTCGTAAGTAGTGATGCATAGTGCTGTGGATTTGGGGGAATGCCTGAGGTTCAAGTACCATTTTGAAGTAGAGATGTTGAGTTGAATGATAGTGTGGAATCTTAGGTCGGCTGGTCGGACCGTACCAGTAGCTATTTCGTAGCCGTAATCCGTATCTTATTGACATCTCGGTGTCCATAGAAGCGCGGTGTGCGGATGGCACTGGCGGAGGTCGTGTATTGTGCGTTCATGGTGAACGGTGTGAAACAAACAGAGGTTTGTTAGTGGGGCTAGTGTTAGCCACAGGCCACGAATTTGATTCCTGCTGTTTTGATTACAATATTGCTGCATTGTGATAATACAATTGCAAAGGTACTTGAATGCTCTGGGATTTCCGATCAGTCTTAATTAGATCCAAAGTTTAAGGGTCTGTTTAGAGTGATAAAGATTTTGAGATGGTGACCGTTACACATTGAAACCCTTGAATTCTAAGTGTACCTACAAACATTCCAACGGGTCATGTACCAGTCGAAGTTACCATAGATTCTGATTAAGTTGTGGTGAGAGGTCGAGTAAAACGGTCTATTGGCCGTCTTGTTTTCGACTGTACCAGTAGCCATTTCGTAGCCGTAATCCGTATCTTATTGACATCCCGGTGTCCATGGAAGCGCGGTGCGCGGGTGGCTCTGGCGGAGGTCGGGGTCTTGAGAGACCATAGTGTGTAGTCAGCGGGTGATGCACTCGGGCGATCCACGTGGTGGATGCGCACAGAAGTTCTGATCCATGCATTGGATGTGTGAAAGCAATGTGATTGCTGGTCGGCTAGAGAGCCGTGGCGTTAGAAGTTTTACTCGAAAGTTGAAGGTCACTGGAAAATCGGTAGTTTTTTGCAATAGAGTTGTGAAAGTAGATTCGAACGACTGTGGTACATGGCCCGGGGTAGTTGTTGGTGGCCCGGGGTGGTTGTTAGTGGCCTAGGGTAGTGATTGATGTATTTTCAATTGGCTATTCCCAATGTTTGATTTAGTTAAAGAGTATTGGTTTTAATGGTACAGTAGAGTTGAAATTTCCTTATTTTCACCAAAGAACTGAATATAGAGTTTGGTCAGGAATGACCGAGTGGAACAGTATTCTGTCGTGGACTATTTTGTGTTTCAGAGTGATTATTACACGAGGACGAGTGAAAAGAGTTGAAGGAGGCCTACATCAAGATGGTAGAAAGAGGCTGAAGAAGAAGAAGATCACACGAGGACGTGTTAATCGCAGGATGGCCGTGTCGGATCCGGTCAATAGTACGGACAGCAAACGAATCGTAAGCGCGCCATTTTGAGTATCACGTGGTCGGCGCGCGCTTATACAGAGTCGTGATGTTTCATCGGGGCGGCGAGGAGCGCATTCAATGCCCGACCGCAGCAGTGTGAAGACATCCCGAAACTGTACTCGATTCGTTGTGCCCAGTATAAGTGTAGTGAGTGATTAAATTAAATTGTGTTTGATTTAATTTGTGATTTAAAATTAAAATAACCAAGTGAACCGCACCCAGTGTATTTTCATTGCACGAGACCCAAACTCTGCCCACATGATGCCTGAATCTGACGGAACAATACCGGTGGCTCCGACATCTATATCTGTGGTTGCCGACCATGTTTTGTTTTTTCTTGCGCAGGTAAAACTGTGGTAAAGCCATCAAATGATGATGTGCGTGTGGTAGGCCAATAAGATTAGATACAAGGCTACTAATTGCCCCCCGGTTTTTAACTCGACCAGCGGGGCTATTGCGAATCTCGGTGTCTATAGGGTGATCATCAAATAGCTATCAAAAGGTAAATTTCGTATTGGTTTTTGCATTTGCAAAGAAACTGATAAATGTAAATTATATATGTTCCCTAAAATCAACTATTCTAACGCTCTTGAGGCACTCTACTCCTCAACTTAGCCTCACAACAGGCATCAAGCCATCCAAGTTCAGTGGACAACCGTTGGTCAATGACTATCAAGTTAGCCAATAGCCCTGCAGGAGTCGTAGCCACAGACTAAGTAGAGAGTATACACTCAGACGGCAATCTTCGAACAAAAAATAACGACCAATAGAAAGTGCAAGAATGGGGATGGCAACTCAAAGCTAATCGTAGATGGCGCTGCGATAGTTGGTCCCTACGTCAGATTACTGTCTACCTTGTACAAAAAACAAACAAGATTTATTGTTATAAAAATTGAGTATAAATACAAAACAAATATGGAAAATTATTCGTCAATGCAAGTGCATATACTAAAAGAAGAATTAAGAGCCGCGGTGCATCTACAAGAGGAAAAAAAGTGATTTAATTCAGTGGTAATGCATTTGATTTTACCGCAATAAATCCACAATCACTTGTAGTTGAGGTTTCAATTTTTGAGTTTAGGTATGTTTTACCTGTCCTCTCCTATAACAAGAATATAATGCTGCTTCTGACTTTCTATTTTGATAAAATATCATAATGTTTTAAGTCAGTAATTTTACCCCTTTTTTCTATTTAGATTCGAGAAATATCACAATGTATTAATTTAAATTCTTAACACCACAACTATCACAAAACTCGTTCCTGGTGATAATTCTTCCGCCAGACGAACCATTTCATGATTTATAGAGCGATGCAATATTGGTACTTAACCTCCAATAGAAAAGTAGATATTATTTTGAAAAGTGTATTCGATTGTTTAGTTATGGTATAATCATAGAATTTCATTAATAAACTCAACTAACGGCCTGTCCCGGCTTCGCAAGCCTGGATATTTGTTTATTATATATAGCTTTTCCTTAGTTATAATTCAATTTTTGTTCTCAAGGCAGTCACAGCAGCTACCCATTATTTCTTGATAGTGTGAATTGACGGAAATTTGTATGTTCCATCATTTTTACAGCTTATTACACAACATCTAGTCATTTTACATCAATAAATCGTTTTTTTGCAGAAAATTCCTTTTATTTGACAGTTCTTTTGGGACCAAACTGTCACTTGTCACTTTGACACTTGCCTTCCCCATTCAGATTGACAAGCACAGATTATACAGAAATTCTTGAGCAGGTCAAATGAAATGACTTTTTAAAAGCAACTATTACGATTTTAGATACAGGCCTTTTGTCTTTTCCGTATTTGCACCTCAGGCTTTTGTCACAGATATTTTGTTTGATTATTGTACTGATTGGTTTTGGTCAACCATATGTCAGAGCAATCATTACTTGAATAATTCTCAAGTAATGATTGTTCTGACATACGATTGACTGTAGATTACAAAGTAAAACAGGTCTAAATAAAACAAAGAAATAATTATAATACATGTTTTATTTTATAATAAGTGTTTTCAAAAGACACGATTAATATATGCGGCATACGATGGGTAAATGTTGAGACCTCATACTATTACACCATTTAAAAATTGTTAATCTCAGAGTTAAATTGAGAAAGTCTTCATCAATGTCATAATAAACATAAATTTATCTGCCACCCTCTCGGATCAAAATGCTTCAAATTAGAGGCAAACCCAAATTCAATACATAACAGAAAATTAAAAGAATAAATCTTACACAAAAAGCTTAAGCCTGTATTACAGAATGTCACTCAATACTCAAGTATTACTTAAAACTAGATTCAAGGCATTTTATTGGTTGAAATCTATATTTAAATAGAGATCAGTGCTTGAGTTTCGTTCTGTAATACGGGCCTTAGAATAAAACATTGGTTAAATAAGATACTTATATAATTATTCATAACCACAGAAATATTACTTACTCAAGGAAGCACATATGCTCACACACATAACATAACATAAAATAAATTATAAATAACAAAATATATAAAATAATAAAAAACAATATTTAGGGCGACTTTTACAAACGGTTAAACATGTTTAAAATTTTATTTAGGGACAAAATTCAATATAATTTTGTGCTTAAATAAAATTTTAAACATGTTTAACCGTTGGTAAAAGTCACCCTAAATGGAAGAAATACAAACATAATTAATACGATACATATTTAAATACATAATTAATAAAATATAAAATAAATAATTGAATAAAATACAATAATTAATAGAAGTTAACTAATAATCAAATAAAATATTATATTATATTTAATTAAAATGATTACATATTGATATAATATAATAATTACATTCGTTTAGAGCTTTTAGCTATACCGACTGGATGATTGTTAAGTCCAATGTAATAATATGTTGCCATGCCCGAACCGGATATCATGTTGATTGAACTTATTTACTTATAATAACACCAATGCTTTGTACACCTGAATGCAATATTGAATCTGAGTTTGAGTATCTCACAAGCAAAATATCCATTGAGTACTTCAAAAGATTTTTGTTTTTAAAACCTTATAGCAGTTTTTGCCTTTTCACAAATGTTCAGCTGCTGGAGTATCTTCATTTTTATAATTTGGTGAGCCTTGGTATCTGAAATAATAAAAAAATAATTGTACATTTTTGAATTTGCAAAACAACTGCACGAAGATTTGAAAGAAATTTGGTACACAGATATTTAGATAGACAGAGAGAAGATATTTTATATCCTGTATTAATACTTATGATAGTTTTCATCCTAATTTTACGTTCCCATAGAGTGATGTATAAAAACATTATTAAATAATAAATACAAGTAGCCTTACCAGTTATCGTATGGAACTGACTCTTGATATATCATTGGGTTTCCAGGAATTGAAACTGAATCTTATGACTGAGACCACTCAAGTCAGTTTAATTTCATTTATTTCAGTTTGCCAGCCATATTATGTACCTACAGCAATGACGGAGTATAATATCCTGAAATTAATTAAAAAACCGATATTAGGAAAAAATATACCTAGTTTTCAATTATTATTATATTCTGCTATAAATAATGGACAGTATTCATTGATACACACAAGTAGATGTAAACATATTTGAAACTTACTTTTTTATATCAGGCGTATTGGGTAGTGCAGTAACAATCTCTTCAGCCGTGAATAGAGTTGGATATGCTACTATCCGTGGAAGAGACTTTGTTTATTGTTTCTCAAATGTTTCGTACACAAAGTTTGAGAAGTTCATTTTTATACTATTTTGTTGTTCGCAACGGATTTTGATTTGACGGATTTCTGTCTACTGTTACAATTCACAGCACAAAGCAATATTAGAGTTCAATCTTGAGAGTATAATTTAAAATAATGGAAATAAATCATAAAATTTAACTTCACTTGACAGTTGACAGTAATGGCGGCTGTGATGATCATAGACTGTAGCTGCGGCGGCGGCGTGTTTGATTGGCTGAGCCTGCTTAGTCTGTGATTGGCTGTTTTAACAATATGGCGTCTGAAACTAGGGCCTGCCGAGGGGAAAGCAAGGGGAAAGGGAGAGATTTAGCTGTCAGTTACGTGTATTTCAACCATAGACATAAGGTTCATGGATTTTCCTTGAAGATTGTTTCCCGTGGTCGTAGCATACTACGACTCCTGCAGGGCTATTGGCTAACTTCTTAAAACCAGGCTTGCTCCAGTGACTGAACGAGATGGCGCTAGACGACTGATATAGATCTGTCTCTTTCACTCACTGGAACAAGCCTGCTTTTAAGACGTCATAACACGGCCGTTCGCAGTTTTTCATTAGATCTTGAAGGATTTGGAACTTTTATTTTTGTGTGTCACAGTCGGGCGAGTTTAACAATAAAAAACAGCTTGCCGGTTGAAAAGTTGAGTATCTGAACGGCTGCAAAGTAGCGCAGCTCAATGCAGTTATGAATATCCACTATTGCTTTGTAAAGAGTTCTAAACAAAAAGGAACCATCCAACACCACACAGGACTATTTTTATTATCATTGCTCTGATATTTCATCCAACTACAAATCGAGGTAATATTTTCTTTCATAGATTTCCTTTGCATGACATGTAGGCTGAAAAAACGAAGTACATATCTATCAAGAAATGAGAAAACCAGAGAAAACGTTTGAATTTACCACGGCACGTAAAGAACTTGCTCACAATCTCGATAACTACGAAAAAGTAAAATTTCACTCTATGGTACAAAATAGACAAGTGATCAACCAATCAAACGGTGGGGCGGACGAAACGAAATGAAAGTCCGCCACATGTCCGCCATATCTACTACATCTTCTTTCTAATAGTGACGTTCATATTATTTTGTGTTAGATAGCGTTATTGTGTAGATATTCGTTGTATAATTTAATTATTTTTTTAGTTTATCTAATCGGCGGTGAGTAAAGCGTGCAATTTGGATTTGACATATTGATAGTTTTTAATTTGGAACTTGTTTGTCCCCGCCGTGCTTTACGTATTGTCAAAATGGAAAAATCTTAGTTTTAACGTAACTACAGCCTTATTGTATGTGTTATTTATAAATTGGATCCACTAGACTACACTCGTGACGTATTTTGTAGCGTTTAACGGTGGCTATTGAGTAATACGAAAAAATTTGGTGTCGGCATTATTAGACGGTGTACCCAATATTTCACAGACCCTCGACGGCGGATAACACCATGGAGTCTCCACGAAAGTTCAACGATTGCTATTTTTACTACTACTCCACATGCACGAAGGTAAGAAAATATTCACGATTACATGTTCCATCACAAATGTAACTCTTGTCATATTGTTTATATTCTGAGTCTGATTAAAATCATGGAAGCTAACGTGATAAGCACTGTTTCATCTAATATTTTATGGTTAGAATGTTTTATTGACATTGAAGAAAATCCATCAAATACTGCAATTTTTTTAATAAAAATGATAACAACAATGCTACCAGATTTTACTAAGAAACTATAATGTATATTTGGAGGTAAAACTAGCATTGATGACCTCTTTGCATCAGCAAGCATGGTTAAAACTGACAGTTTATAGTGAGAAATCTGGAACATAACATTTCTTTTTTGAGCAATGAAGTAATTGATTGCAATGAAGGAGACTCAGGCATTTGTGTACAGCAATTCAGCAAAAAGTTATGAATTGAAAAAGCACATTTCGATTAGACTACTTTGATGTAAACAAATGATTTTTGATTATATGCAATGTTTTACATGGTGAATACTGTAATACCTGGAGCTTACATGGTTTAGAAATCAGTACAATATGGAGTTCTCCCAAAAGTAAGCATGGCCTGCCACAAAATGCTCCAAAAGCAAACCTCAAATTGTGGGTCAATGTTCTGTTTATTTGCAAATCATGATGTCAAGTGAAAACCACATCTAGCTTTTGTTTCTTTTCATTTTACAACACCGTCGAATGCTTGCCAGCCAGTAATTAGGTTTAAAACCTAGAAGCTAATATCACCTTACATGTGGTTTACATGTAATGTAATACCTGTACTCTTATCATAGACAAAACGTTCAGTAAAGTTACTTACTTTATTTGTTATGAAGGGGGACAACTGTGTGTTTCGCCATGAACCGTCAGCGCTGGGGTGCGAGACTATGTGCACAGCCTGGCAGCAGGGCAAGTGCCTTGATAAACGCTGCAAACTACGTCACATGGAACTGAGGGTATGTATAAAGTACATTACATAGATGTATGTAAGGTTTCACTTGTTTTCTGTAGATGTGTTGATATTTTTGTTAACTGTGTACAATCTTGTAACTTCAGATTAGTTACAATTTTTTAGTCAAGATGCTGTTGAATTTGATACTGATACTGCTAGCCTACATCATCTCACTGCTGGGCAAAGGTGTTTCCCCATGACTTCCAGTTTTCACGATGCAGGGCCAAAGTGGACCACTGGTTTGGTCAAACTCGTCCTGCCATCTTTTATGAGGTGTGCAGCAACGCCTCCTGGCTGTGTCAGAACTCTACAAAGTGGTTATTTTGGCCCACACCTCATTTGACATGTGGCAGACATGTTGAATTTGAAGACATATTAATTTTAAAGGGGTTATGATAAAATTTATGTTGACAAGGAGTCTGACAAGATGTAGTTTTTCTTTAGATTTTGTTGGTAATTAGCTTTTTGTTTAATTGGGGTGTTATTCTAGCTAACTTTTACAGATAGAATGATTTGTTATCTTAGACAGACTTAGAAAAAAATACTGTAGTGAATTTCTTTGAAACATTCATAGATACTGCTTGGATCTTTTTCAGGTTTAATTTTCTGGTAGGTGGATTCTTAAACATTAAAACTTAATTGATCTAATTGCCTTTGCTTCATTGGTGTAGTCAAAAATTTGGAAGTTAAACATTTTGTTTACTGGATGTCAGTTGACTTCTAAGTAAAAAATCTTTTCTAACAGCTGTGCAATTAGTGAACTAGTATTTTATCTTAATGTATTAGAAATTGATTACCTCCCTCAATAATTTATCAGTAATTATGTAATGACTATACTTTTACATAATTCCCAGGGTTTACATTATACTAGTGTATGATGATTTGTTTCTAAGTAGTCATTCACATCTCAATAGTAAAGCTGACAGCATAAATAAGTTGTAAATCCATTTTGTCTGTCATTTGATCATTTTAACAAGTAATTGTGACCCTGGAATGCAAAGGCTTATTGAAGGAACACCCTGGATTTCTGACAGTCTGACAGTTCCTTCCATCCTGCCCTGGATGGGAGGACTCATTCGGTGATTCTACAATTATGTTTTTTTTTTTACAATTTTTGAGAATTCATTTAAAACGCGGCACAAACGGAAGAGTGGAAGGGTATGGGGGAGACCTTTGCCCAGCTGTAGGACATCACAAGTTAAAAAAAGGGGGTTCTTCAAGTCAGAACATCTTAAACTTTTTAAAACGTCGTGACCTATTGTGAATTTTAAAAGCCTAAAAGACAAGTCTGGTAGAACTTGACATTTGACTTTGAACTACAAATACTGGTCATGTTTTACCAACAACTCTTTCGGTCACTAGGCCAGTAAAACAGCATAATAATCAAGCATATCATTAAACATAAAGATATGCACATTATGTTGGTGATAAGGGTTATAATAATGTTAGGCAATTCTTTATTTCTTATCTTCAATACCTACTACGGATTAAATTAGCGGTATTAGGAATTTACTGTATACAAAAAAAAAAGTCATCGTGACGTCTGTCTAAGGCGGCGTCTACATCTTCGGGTGGGTTTTTTGTGAGTACTAGGTCTTATTTATTTACATAGTGCGTGTAAGGGGACAGAATTGTATATTGCACTTTATTATTATGCTGGCTATAATATGTAAATTGTAGCTTGAACTGGCCATAAAGAATACACATCGTGCAACTTTGGAAGCGTAAGGCTAATTTCGTCTTCTTAGGACTCTTGTACACGATGCCGCCGCCGTACTGACACCGCTGCGCCACCGCGCCTCTGTGGATACCTTCGCGTTGGCGATGCGGCGGTGGCGTGGTGGCGATGGCGGCGCGGTCGCGAAAGTATACACAGCATAGAGGCGCGGTAGCGGAGCGGTGTCGGTTAGGAGCCCTTAGAGCTTCATCTCTTGTCACACATTATCTATGTGACGTTTGTAAAAAAAAAGATAACTCCACAAAGCTAAAACTAGCCTTTCTCTTTTTAAAATACGTTGTGCATTTTTTATGGGTGGTATCCTGTAACATAGTGATACTGATTGGTCATGGAGTAGTACCTAGAAAGGAATACACCTGAAAAGTTTTGATTGATAACAAGATTATAGTTATTTCCCTTCACCAGCCCGTTCACGACTTTTATTTTAGTGCGAGAGGTGGCACAAATAAGACAGTACTTACTTAGTACGCGAATTCGCCACTGGCGGCGCCTCGTGGAGTGTTTCAACCATTAATTTAATGCCGCCCGCCCCGCGCTTAGTCACCGCCCACAGCGGCAAGGCCGTGATCAGGCAGTAACTGATATCATCAAATAAGCTTTGCGATTTTGCTTTGAGTTTATCTGCTAGGTACTAAAAAAATAGTTGCAATTGTTATTTATGTACTCTCGCTAGAGACTTAGTCAGCTTATGAACCTCATAAAATACACCAGATACTGCTGCTGTGGCCGAGATATCCAAGACTCCACCATAAAAAGTCAAACGGAAGCTGTAAGTGTAATTTAACTTGTTATTAAACATAAATAAATTGTCAAATTCTAGAAAAACCGCAAGCAGATCCCATGCTATTGGGAGAACCAGCCGGGCGGTTGTCGTAAGATCCACTGTCCATTCATGCACAAGAACCCCGACGCGCGCACCGATGGTATCGCGCCCAGCCAGCCGGCGCCGCCTCAACCCGTGAGACAACACATACATTACACGCCATACACGGTGCCTTTTTTACTAGGGAACTAGGAAAACTTTCTGGGGCGATACTCGTCTACAACACCCCCTGATGAAGATAAGAAGTAGAATATATGTATACTAAAAATTATAGTAATTATTTATTAATCAATAATTGTCGAAAATAAAGACGTAAAAGTATCACCCTTGAAAGTTTTCCTGGCTACTAAGAAGGCATGGTGTATAACTGAATGAAATTACACACACTAACATCTATTGATTTTAGGTAATCCATTTTTTTAACTACTTTGTAACAGTAAATCATTTTGGTATCATTTTTGGCTTCAATATCATATATCGTTTTCACCGTCCATGGGATTTATATCTCCATGTTCAATAAGAACTGTACAGAATCATACTTTGAATACATAATTTATTTTGGAATTCCATGCATTAAAGACCAGACAAGTCACTTAGATCCTTTCTTTGGTTATTGTTCGTCGTTTATTTGAGTTCCTTGAAGAGTCGATCTACACGATAACTGACAATTGCTTGCCCTAACTGGACAAGTCCACTCAAATCTGTGTGGTTCTTTCCTCAAAAGACCATCTCAGACACCTGCATGGCCCTCGTATGACTTGAACAGTATAATGTCTAGACTTTAAAAGAGACAGTGACCTCTGAAATTGTTTAGAATGTTTCTTCTCAGATTAGTCGGGTATAAAACACCGACCTCATCCAGATTTAAAAATACTTTATGAACTAACTTCGTTTATCATAACCATCAAATTCATCACGTAATTGGTCTTGGTTTGCATCACGCAGTTTGCTTATTCCATGAACTAAGCCTGTATTGTATTGTCACAGTCTTAATGCTTGAGGTTCTTAATGTTCTTCTGTCTACTTCTTTATCAAATTCCATGGCTATCCTGTCATAGTTCAGCTATCTCCCCAAGACTTCACATAAAGCACAATGTCCAATCAAACACGCGATGTAACGCTTCCCGACGTTCCCAATAGCAGCAAGTGCCGACGTCGGTGAACGTGCCGGAGCCTGTGCCCTCCGAACAGCCGCCCATGGGGGGCGTAGCGCCGCCCGTGCCTGCGCCCGCGCCTGTGCCGTTGCTGTGGCAGCAACAGCGCCAAGGTAACACTCAATTATATTTTAATATTTTATTAAGGATATCATAAAATTAAGGACTCTTGTACTGTATTTTTTTTACGAAAGCGATAGCCTAAATAATCTAAAATACTTCAGCAATATCCAACAATAATACAGATATTTTCTAATAGTATCTTGCAATTTCTAGCTTAAAACATAAAAAAAAACATGATATTAAGCAATCATTAATTGCAAAATATATATTTACACCATTCATGGTTCTGAGTTTAATTCACCGTTCGTGTGATGTAGATGTGTCACGTTAGATACACACGCAATACACATAATTTTTATGTTTGTTCATGATAACACATCTGTATGTATGAATTGTGTTAAATAAGGCATGGTAACTTTGTTTACATGGTGGAAAACACATGTGACGATTTCAATATAATTATTCAAATTATTGCATAGAAGAAAAATAGATCGCGTTTTAGAATTTCCTGTTCTAGTCCCAATGACATACTGAATAATACTTTTGCGATTTGCAAACATCAAGTCACATTCTACAACTGTCATCAATTTACAAAAAGTACTTTAACTATGGACGCAATTTTTAAAGATGACATTTTATCAACTATTCCCCGTGGTTGCACCCTCGGTGTTCGGCTCCCATTGGTCATAGCGTGATGATATATATAGCCTGTAACCTTCGTGACGCACAGTTTGGGAACCCTTGAGCTATACAACGCAAAAAGAATTTTTGAATTAGAACCAGTAGTTCTTGACATTAGCGCGTTCAACGAAATAAACTTCTCAGCTTTATAGGGGAACAGTGTATAAGACGATGACTCGAGGTATAATGGGGACATACACACTTTAGGCATACTTAACACAACACTAGGGGACTTAACCCATGGCGCGAAGCGACGCGATTCGACCGATTCCAACTACAAGTGAAAATCAACCTTGCTACTAAGAAGTAATGCTGCAATTCGATTGACTTGACGTCGTCGTGGCGATCGTGTTTTGTTTTTCATTTACCCGTAGATAACAACGTGTTTTATGTCATATATGTCATAGTGGTAAGGTTGATTATCACTTGTAGTTAGAATCGGCCGAATTGCAATCGCGTCGCGCCATGGTTAAGTCCCTAACGTAGCGCAAGCGCCATCAGGACGTCATTTGCAAGCGGCCATTAACAATTGGCGTCCTGTTGTCACAAGTGTGATTTCCCATCATAACTCGCGACCCCCGTCTTATACACTGTTCCCCTAATAGTAGTGTAGATTATGAACTTTCCGAGCTACCCAATATAAGATATACAAGGCTTCCGTCCCCCAGCAGTGGTGCTGGACTCTGCCATCCTGGGCGTGCTGCCCGCGTCCAGCGAGCTGCTGGGCGGGCGGCGCGTGCTGCCGCCGCACGCGCACGAGCAGCCCGCCAACCCGTACGCGCCCATGCCCGTGGACCCGCTCGTCGTCAACTTCGAAGAAGGTATGCGCCTCTACTGAAACTACATGTACTAAGCCCCCGCCAGACGATTTGAGAAATCGAACCCCCGCTACGACCAATAACACCCAACCGATTGAACTCTAGAAGATTCTAAACTTGACCAATATAACTTGACACGTGGCGGAATTTGGAACTTTGTGTAAAGGCGCTCTTATGTAAAGCGCAGGCCAGACATAAGAGACGTAAGATGAGGACGCGTCGCGGACAGGCGCAGACGTAAAAGCGTTGCGTCCGCGACCCGACTCTTCTGTGTTTTGCGACACTCCCATACATTTTGTATAAAAAAGACGCTGTAGAGACAAATGTCCGCGCCAACTCTGCGTCTTACGTCCTTTGTGTGTGTTCAGCGCCTAAGGCAAGTCTATCATACAGGTATGAAGGCACATTTGCATACAAGTAACTTGAATTGGAAACATGTTTTCGAGAGTGCAAATTGAATGCAGGTTTCACGTGCATAGTTCCCTATTGAGTAGGTTGACAGTTTCTTGAAACAAAAACTTCAAACTAATAATAAATAATAAATAATAATAATAAAATTCATTTATTTTCTCACCACAATATTTAAGAGATAACATGGAAATATTGTTTAGTAATGATATTAATTGCAAATACTCTAATATTGTGGGAGACTGGTGCCTAAGCTAGGCTAATAGCCTGTGTTATAGGACACCAGGTCCCCACCCCTAGTAACAATGTCAGGTCGTACTAAAGCAATACACCTTATGATTGCAAGTTCAGTGTTGTGGGAGATACCTAAGTAATAAGGGTGTGTATTAGGTGTAAGTGAAGTGTGTGTGTGTGTGTGTGTGTGTGTGTGTGTGTGTGTGTGTGTGTGTGTGTGTGTGTGTGTGTGTATGTGTGTATGTTTGTTTGTGTGGTGCTAGATTGTCGTACGCGTAAATGTTGGTGTTATAAAGAATAGTTGTAAGAGGTACAATTGTGTCTTAAGGGACTATGAGTTAACTATAAGGACACGTTCGGTAGTATCGTAAGATAGTTCTTGAAGCCAATTGGTAAGTTTAGTCATCAATGTACTTCTGGTGAGAGGATAAATATGGAGAAGACGATGGATTTTATTATAAATTCTTATACTGAGTACGCCGAAATGGTGGCCCGCGAATGAAGTACGACATTGGGTAGGATTGCAGACTGGATGACCTTTGCGTTTCCTTAAAATTTTGTCATCAAAAGGAAGCAAAGAGTGACGGCGTATAACAGCACGCAGTATGTATAGTTGGCGCACTGTTAGGACCTTTGACTCGGAGTAGAGCAGGGCGGTAGGATAATCTCTGCGTTTGAACTGCATAACTTTTAGGACTGCCCTTTGGGCTCGTTCAACCTGAATTAGGTGAGTTTTGCAGGTTCCTCCCCATGCAGAAATGCAGTAAGTAAGAACAGAGACACACAGGCTCTGGTACACCAGGAAAAGAGTTTCTCGATCAGCTGAGTGTCTGAGTTCTTTGAAAATATATAAAAATTTTCTAATTCGCGAGCAGAGTGCTTCAGTATGGGGGCGCCAGCTAAGGTGCTTGTCAATTTGAACTCCGAGATATTTGGTACTTGGAACCAGTGATAGGGTTAGGCAAGTGCAGGTATTTGAACTGTGATCAAAAGAGCTCTGGCAAGTGTGGGCTTTGACAATATCAGTCCCCACAGGAGGTGTGATTGTATGAGGGAGAGTGAAGCGAACAACCTTGGTTTTCTCGATGTTAAGGGTTAACAAATTCCTGGAGAGCCATGTCATCACTCGTTGAACCGACCGCTCCGCCCTCAATCTGCAGTCATCCCAGTTATCATCATAAATGATCAGTGCCGTGTCATCCGCATAAGTGAATATATCGCAGTTAGGTATTGATAGACGGCACAAATCATTTATGTAGAGTAAGAAGAGGGTAGGTCCCAAAATACTGCCCTGTGGCACACCGAAATTGATGCTTTCATAGTCACTATACAATGAGTCGATTTTAACACATTGTGAGCGATTTGTCAGATAGTCTGAGAAGATCTCAAGTGCAACTCCGCGTATTCCAAAGCCTTCCATTTTAGAAATGAGTATGGGTACAGAAACCGAGTCAAACGCTTTTGACAAGTCAAGAAAGACACCGAAGCATTTCAACCCTTCATCCAACTTGCCTACCACCACACCTGTAAGGTCAAGAACCGCATCCTCAGTAGAGACGCCCTGTCTGAAACCGTACTGATTGTTAGCTAGTAGCTTGTGTTTCGTGAGATATGTGGTAAGACACTTGTTAAGTATTTTTTCAAATACTTTAGACAGGGAGCTCAAAACGGAAATTGGCCGGTAATTGGTGACATTGGATCTGTCTCCATTCTTAAAGATTGGGTGAACAACGGCCTTCTTGAACGCCCTGGGGAATGTACCCGACTCAATGGCGCAGTTGCAGACGTGCGTTATGGGAACTGCTAGGACGGAGCTAGACTGCTTAAGAACACTGGCAGGGATATTGTCATAGCCAGTGGCGGAGTCACTGCGTAGGCTCTCAATGACCCCTTTTACTTGCGTTTCGTCAACCGGCATAATGACAAGAGAATCGCGCGGCGGGGGTTGTGATGAGCATTCGGTATAAGGGGATCCAGGAGGAGATTTAATTTTTGATGCTAGATCTTCACCCACACCAACAAAAAAGCTATTTATTCGGTTAATAGATATTTTGGCGTCTATCGGGCTTTGTAGAAGCACACTTGATGACTGCGGAGGAGAGTTTTGGTTTATTATACCCTTAATAGCTTTCCATGTGGCCTTGGTATTATTTTTAGCCTTAAGTAGTTCATTTTTTTCGTGAGAATTTTTCAGTTTTTTCAAAAGATTATTGAGGAAATTTCGGTATCGGGTATAGGTAGTTTTGTGAATGTCATTATCAGGGGATGATTTGGATTTTTTGTGAAGCCGGTCCCGGTTTCTGATGCAGCGAACTAACCCAGGGGACATCCACGGCTTGAGAATTCTGCATTTCCTAGACACTCGAGCAGTATAGCTATGTTTTGTGATAACATCTTGTATGGTGGATATAAGTAGATCTGCGGCAAGATTACAGTCTTGTTCATTAAGCACATGACTAAAGTCAGTAGTCTCCAGTGATTCTTTGATGTCTGAAAAATTATAGCGGAGCACGTTAGCTGGTTTCTTAGCTGCTAATATTTTTTTCATGTCTAGGCAAAGGATGACTGGCAGGTGGTCGGTGATATGACTTTCAAGGACTATAACTGTGGCAACGCGTTTAGACTTTAAAAGTACGTGATCTAGGCAGTTGCCTGATCTTGTGGGGAGCACATGAGCAGGCAAAAGACCCAAGGAGGCGCACGTGGTGAGATAGTTGCTCGAGTGGCGATCGTGATTGTCTGGTTTAATATCGATGTTCATATCGCCAATCAGAGCTATACTGTTATAGCGTTTTAGTGATTGTGTTACACAATCGAGGCTTCGGTAAAAATTCTCAAGGTCACTATAAGATGGGGAGCGATATAAGCATATTATTGCAGTGTCACCTACTGCACAGATGAGGCAGTTTGAGTCACAAAACGAGGGTTCAAGAAACGTGCAGTTTAATGAGGTCTTAGTGTAAATCACCACGCCATCGTTCTGAGAATTGTTGTTAGTCGTTGCGGAAAAAGAGTAGCCCTGCAGAGAAGGAAGGGGCCCCGAAGTCCTTAGCCAACACTCGGTTAAAATAATAAGGTCGAATTCTATTTTTGTACTGGTTAGCATCGTAATAAATTGGTCAAAGTTCTTTCTAAGGCTTCTAATATTAATATGAATCATTTTCAAACTACTATTTGGTTGCTTAATAAAGTCTAAACATCGTTCGGGGGAGCATAGATGAGAACTGGCTATGGAGAGATCGTCTATTTCATTAGATAATGTATTGATGTGATTAGCCATTTATTGAGAGGTGAATGAGGTGCAGCAGCTGGTGGTTTTTTTTTTTTTTTGTTACCTAAATTATAAAAGAAAGGGAGGGACAACGTTATCATAATTTCAAAAGTAGCCCTGGTAAGGGAGTGTGCAAGATGGTTTTGTATGCCAACGCGAGAGAATGAGTGAGTGTGAGGTAATGGCGTGTGTACGATGTGTATAAAGTGTATGGACAATAAAAAGCAATCAACAGCGATATAAATACAGCAGGTTAATACAGTGAAAAAAGAAATGCATGCATAAAGAAATTCAAAAAGTAAAAGGCATAGTCATTTTTGTTCCAAAAGCTTGGTCAGACACTTCTCTGTTTTGATCTCGAGCGGTTTGTCTGCTGGGTCCTTGCGTAGAAGAATTCTTCCATTCGAGTACCAACTGGAGTAGTTGTGTGTTTTTGCAACCTGGCGAGTCTCATACAGTAGTTTTTTGACACTGGGGGGTAAGTATTCATCAATATACACGGGTTTCCTTTCGCCTGCAATGCCAATTGTCTGTGTGTTAAACTTATCTTGTATGGGACGCTCTTTGTTGAACATTCGAGCTTTAACTAGGAGATCATTTCGTGTGTTGACGCAGCAAAATTCAGCGACTATCGGTCTTGATAAACCCGGTTTCCCAGGTATGCGGTATATATCTCGAAAAGCGGAGGCCGATATGTCCATGCCAAGAACGTTCCCCACAGTATTTAAGATGGAAATAAGGTCCTGTGTCTGTTCATTTTCTTTAATCGGAATATTGCGTAACTCGATGGTTGCTTGACGCGACTGAAAGTTTAGGTCTTGTATTTGCTTTTGTAATCGGCATATATATTCAGAGTTTGCACTTTTTTCCATTTCCAGCTTTGAAACCTTGCTGATGATGTCTTCATGTTGTTTATTCATAAATTCCACACTACGTTCAATCTGGAAGTTTGTCGTCTGATTGGAGAGGCACTGTGTTTTAAGCTCAGAGACATCGCTGACTAGTTTTGATAGTATGACGTCTTGACCTGCTTTCCAGGATGATAACAACTGGTCGTGTTCAGTCTTCCATTTTGTCAGCATGTCAATAAGCTCAGCTTTGAAGTCGTTTAATGCTGGCCTAAGTTCAGAATCCATTTCTTTATTCGGAGAATAGGTGCGTTGGCGCTTGTATCGTACGGTAATATTGCCTCCGTCTGAGTTTTGAGAAGTAGTAGCAGACGTTAAGTCTGATTCAGACAGTGATTGTCCTGACGTCAGAGTCGATTTGACTGTTTGAGGCGGACTTCGGTGCATCTTCCAGGCGTAGATTCAGAAAACGGTGAGAGAGAATAAACTTCTTAAAAATTATGTGCCAAAGACTATGCAAATTCTATATTGTAGACTGCAGGCGGCTTCGTAAAGTAATATAATGATAATTTAAATTATACAAAAAGAGGTCGAGCGGGTCGGATTCGAACCCGAGGCGTCTTCAACACAGGTTAGAGTGCTAATACCGCTGCGCCGCGGGAACGTTACCCAGCGTGTTGAAATTAAAGTGTGCTTTACTACGTATGGCAGTGGTGATTAACGTAGCTTCGACGATTCCTTTGTTTTGTAACTGGGGTCAAAGTCTAAAACGGTAGCCACATCTAAACTTTTTTAGTTCGTTGTAATATTAAAACTGTTCACACACAAGGTTGTAGTGGTCCTTTCACTGTGGTTTTTCGCACAATAGTCACTTATACGTTATGGATGATTACTGCAAAGTTCCATAGATATCTGTACACTTTATTTACGGTTTTACGATTTTAAATCACAGAGGCGATAGAGAGTACGTGTGTTCGCGTTGACGTCGCGCGGGGGGAGCCGAACTACCTACTTTTTAACTTGTATGCAAGTATGTTCAAGTCGCATACAACTTGTATACAAGTAACTTGTATGATGGAAATGCGCCAAAGCGTACTGAATTTAACAGTTGAATGAAAGTTCTCTTAGCAAGTACCGCCACCCTGATGTCTCAAGTTATGTTGGTCACGTAAAACAGCCGGTCCACAGGAAGCTATGGTTGTGTTTGGTGTTACTATTGATGTTGTTAAAGATGATGTAGAAGGTAGGTAGCTGTACTTCATTTGAAGTTTTATTGCTGATGAGACCAAGATGTCTCCAAAGAAGCAATCTTTCACCATATGGATTGGTATAGAGAACTAAAATGTTTGATTTAGGAGGTTTGGGCCGGTACCTAAAAAGAAAAAAAAACGGTAAATGAAATTCGATGTGGAAAGTCCATAACTATGGTTGAAATTATGATTGCCGCTGTCAAAGCAATGGTTGTGTATTGATGATTCTTAGAAACCGTGATTTATTTATAGAAGTAAACTATTCTGTAAAAGCAATGAAGGATCGTGCTGTGATCTTGATTAGAGTTACCACAATGTGATGTGGTACTTAAAATAGAATCTTCTAGAAATTATTTGGACTCGCGTCATTGTTGGGACAAGGATGTAATGTGTGATCCAAGAATGACGGCGAGTCAGGCGTGGTAGCAAACAGAATTCTCAAATTGTATGATTGGGGCTTACGGCTCGATTTGCTCTCACTAATTTGAAAAGCCATCAAAATAAGTATAAGTTTGGACTAAATTTGGACCAGTGATGTAAGATAAAGTAAGGAAAAAGTGGGCAAAGCTATTTGATGGTGAATTGTTTCCTAGTATATTATTATGTAGTATGAATATTCTCCATATGTGGCATTGTACTTTACAATTTTCTATTTAAGAGCACTGGGTAAAGGATTGCAAGCAAGTTTTATGCGTCATGATTTTATGTGATATAAAAAGCAATCGTATAAATGTATAATTTTGATATACAAGTTGGAAAGTGAATGGCTAGGTATATAAACTATATACACAACATTGATGGACACTTTGGATTTGTTTGACGATAATTGTAATTTTGATGTCTTTCCAAATAATGTTATTAGCGAATCTTGTAGCCAAACGTAAAATTAATAATAATTATGTACTAATGCACTTGAGTTTTCAATAGACATTTAGAGATACGCTCGTAATATCGATATCACGGCTCGCGGACACTAAGTCTAATGATTGAGCCACCGCTTACTGGCGATGTGATTGTAACATTGGGTTCTCTGTCCACTGAAGCGCGCTCAATGATTTCGTGAAGAGATTCAACGTGTAAACGGCACTATATATTTAATTAAGTCATACAATGCACTGCCTATACCAATTCCCATGTAACTTAAAGACTTGATATGTGTTACTCGAACGCATACCCTTCTTTGTTCGTGGACAATCGGATCGCTGTTTATGTCTTCACACCAGAGTCGATTGATGGTACGCTTCAGTGTCCAGCGGGCTTAAAATGCATTATTATAATAATTCGGTAGTTGAAAACTCTGCATTGTCATGTCATGGGCGGTGTGCGTAGGGTTAAGCATTAACGATGTTAAATTTCAAACGCTCATTTATTGTTTTTGTTTTCTAAATATAACACTATGCTTTATGTATATTTATGGCACTGCTCACTAGATCCTCTCGTCAAATTCATGGTCGGAGGCCGCATTGAAAGGGTTCCAATATTATTTTTTAGAATTCAACCCTTTGTTGTGCCAATAAAAGATTTATGTAAAAAAAAAAAACGACCGAGAAAGTGCTAGATTTATTACTTTAAAAAAATATATAGGTATTTACTTTATTCACATGTTATTGGTTAAGAATTTTTCCTACGTTTACTGTCGCTAGCGGAGTGGGAATTTATTGTTTATATATTTTTACGCGGGTGGGTCACAACTTGCCGCTTTATTAATTTTAACTTTTGTAGAAAGAAAATACGTTTCTTTTGTTCTCCCAGTTCGCGAAGCGACATCTTAACACCTGTTTATGGAAGGTATTATTATTGTTTTTATTTCGCCAATAGTCAATTACTATAGTATTTATTGTATAGTTATAGTTGGATTCAGTTTCGTCTTTTTTGTATTCAATATTATTGTGGTGGGTGTGGAATTATAGAGTTTGGGCGGTTACATCAGAAACTGGATCCAAAATTAATTTAACGACATACAATATAGTTTTTTTTAATGTTGCCGGAAGAGGCGGCTTTTTGGTTGACTCTAACTTAGACAATGTTTAGCTGTTTTTTTATACCATAGACAATGATTAAACAAAGTGAGGTTATATTGGACTCACGATGAATTTACGATAGCTCTCTTCTCACAGTTTATTACAGAAGTAATATGGAGAAAAAGCGACGTTGGTATTTTTGTATGTGCAATAAATAAATTAGAGAATATAATCTCTTTCATATCTTAGCTAATTAGATTCATTAATATCTCTCGCTTTTTCATTTACTGTATCGTTATATAACAATTTATATCACATAGATAGACAGTTACAGTCATATTTTAAGAAAAAAACATTCAGTTTTCTCTAAAAATATCACTGCAATACTTTTTTTAAATAGATGTTGATATAATCTTTGTCTATGATAGAAAAGTACATAATAAATAGGTTTAATAACATATAAAATACAAATAAAAATATATATACACGATTATTGTAACTCATTAATATAGGTGAAAAAAAAAAGAAAAAAAAAACAGCTTTATGCCTTTAAATTGTTTGTATGTTAGTATGTAGGATGTTTTAAGGGGCTTCGGCAGTTTATAAAGGTACCCACTGCTACCTGCCCCCAATACTTTATATATTCGCACCGTGAGATTTAGATAGAGCTAATAAAATGATAAAAAAAAATGTATCTCTAGGTATACACAACGGGAAACACAGTTTTATAAATCGCATGAATTTCAAAGCTGTGGTTCCCGTATAAACAAAAAAAAAATCGTGCTTAACATCATACTACCAATTTAGAAAGATTAAAAAGATAAGCTAACAAAAAAAGAAGCATTCGTTTGCTTAGCGGTTTTTGGTAAAATCTGGTAACGCTTCCGATATGACGATAGCACTTCGGTATGTTTATTGAACGCGATTATTCAAATATATTTGTTGTAAAACAATCTGGCAAGAAAAGGATTCAGTTCTCATAATTATTCTTTGCACTGAGAGTAAAGTTCCTATATTTATTACAAAATCGCAAATGAGTGAACAGAATAGCATTGAAAAAAAAAAGAATCGGTACGCGTTATGGTCCATGGTACGCCTAGTCATTATTTATGTATAAAACTATTTATCAATATTTAAATAACATAGTCTCGATTGGTGGGGATAGATTAAGTCGGAGGTATCTTATATTATTTTAACATGCTCAGTTTTTACACACACATCTTTGATTTTTCTTTAAATTCTTGGTGTTCGCTTAAAAGGGTGAAAAAAAAATATTTTAAGTTTTATATAAATTAGCGGAAAAGTGTACTGAAAAGTTATTAGGAATATAATTTTAGTATGAATTAGTACAAAGGGTGGATGGTTGCTTCAATGGCAGCTGTTGAAAAAAAAAAAAAAACAAATTGGTTTCTCTTGTAACTGTAGCAATACATTTTATATTAGTATAATGTTGTAGTCTTGTCTCTTTTTATACTAATAAACTATTTATTTACCTTTAGATTAATTGTTGGAATGTTAACGTTTTATGTTGGACAGTGAAATTTTCTGTCAACACGGAAAGAGCTCGAATCTTTGTGAAATGTACTACGATTAAGGAAAGGATCACTATCTATGAGTTACTATACTACGTAATAACCTATATATCTATACTCTCTTTGGCAGTTTTTTTCTATAAAATTGATGGAAAAAGACTCGAAAGTAAGACATTATGTGTTACGTGATTGTTCGTATGTATCGTACGGCATTTCATAATGATGTCAGCATAGATTACTATGTTTTTTTACTAACCGATTTTGTTGAATGTGGAACGCTTTCCTTTTAATATATTATGTTTTCGCTGATTAAAATTAGTTGATGTCGGCGGGAGGGATCGGAAGAAGGATTTGAACTTAGTCACTCGAGGTCAAAGTTGTCATCCACATTTGACCACGATCGGTTATGAATCCGAATGAATTTTTCTAAGATTTGTATATGTGTGCGAAAGTGAGGTAAATGTAATGAAATTAGTAATGCAGCACTTTTGATACTTACAAGTTATGTTCCATGACATTTTGGTTGACGAAGGGAATATGACTAGTGACCTGCGCGCGCGCACGTCGTGTGTCGCCGCGCTGCCAACTGTCACGAGTGCCTACTGATAGTTTCTTGTTTCAAATAATACGGGGTTGTTGTTATGTTAATCTTAGTCTTATTTTATAATAAGAATTTCAAAATATGTTTATTATTAGTAACGCGTGTCTAGTACCTTTCATTTAAGCTAATTAATATTCA
This sequence comes from Agrotis clavis, assembly GCA_954870645.1. Taxonomy (NCBI): domain Eukaryota; kingdom Metazoa; phylum Arthropoda; class Insecta; order Lepidoptera; family Noctuidae; genus Agrotis; species Agrotis clavis. The sequence continues at coordinate 18,001,923 of OX940925.1, forward strand.
AACTGATATAGGAACTCGTAACGGAACAGGATTATACTTTGGCTTTGTTTAATCAAATTGTGTTTAATATACCAACGAGTAAATAAAAATGTTTCGTAATATGATTTTTGTAATTATTTTTGACCGCCCCTACGAGAGTCGCTTTCAGATTGACGTAACAAGAACACACCGCGAAGTTGCCAAGTTGCCGGACGGGTCGCATCAAAATTAATTACGAAAATCATTTCGAATGTTTCGATTATGGCGTCCGACTAAGCGGTTCGTTCGTGTGTTCTTGCAGAGTCGGATAATGAAAGCGCACCCTCGTCTACGCCCACTAAAACAGTGCCGCCCGATGACGCGACCAAAGTGTGTCGCACTAAGTCGCAGGAGTTGTTGCTTCTTGAGAAAATACAGGCGGAGGCGGCGGCCTTCTACAGCTACGACGGCCTGCCGCCGCCCGACTCCAAGGTCAAGCTGGTGCGGACCAGCCTGGCCACCAAGTACGAGCGCGTGTCGCTGGACGAGCTCACCGGCAAGCAGGCCATCGAGCGACGAGCCTCCCTCGACTTCAAGGTCCTCTCCCTCGACGAGATCAGGGCCAGGAAGAAAAACGACACCATCGTACACAGTACACCGATCACACTCAATCTTAGTAGAAAAAGAAAGCTCTCTACACATGAAACCATCACTACCTCAGGTAATAAGATACTAAAAGTTGTTAGAAGTAACTCTATTGTGTATAAGAAGTTGGATCGTAGTGCTCCTGCAGTTCTCAGTCAGGCTAAAGTTGATCAGAAACAAAATGATACTGCTAATGATAGGAAACGAACACTGTCGGAGCAAAGTGACATCTGTGAGATACAAGAAGATGAACTTGTGGACAACTGTTACGAGTTCAAGAGGATAAAGCTTGCTGCTCAGACTGCTAAACCCAGGCTCATAAGACATAGACTAACAAGCTCAAACATAAGTTCAGACGAACCAAAATACGACGATTTAGATATAAACAAAACAGACGATTCAGATTCAGAAGTACAAATTGTTAGCGTAGATATGACGGGGATTGATTCAGTAGATTTAGATAAGGTAGATTCGGATAGTGAAATTATAGATTTAGAGACTACTAGGTTAGGAGATCCTATAGATGTTGTGGACTTGAGTGAGGATCAGGACGAGGGTGACATTACAGCTGCTGATCTTGATCTGGATTTGAGCAAGAACGCGGTTATGCCAGATGTGGTGGTCAGCTGTCACCAACAACTGAATAAAACGGACAGCTCAGCGAATAACATTCTAAACGATATCGATAGTTTGCTAGATGATGACTTATGATTCTCATTTATTTTTAATTATTAGGCTTAAAAGGTTTTAAGTCGAGATGTTCGTACAAAAGTTTGCATGTTTAATATATTATTTAGATTATTACAGTCAGCCCCAAAGAAGACGATTTCATTGTTAATGACCATCGTTTCATAATTGTGTTTATTTATAACGTAAAAGTGAAGCAAATACAAAGAAAAAAAATATCATAACTAACTTTTGTCACATTATTAAAAGTTCTTTTATGTCCAAAACAAGATAGGTACATAAGTAACATAAGGGCCGAGTCACACCGGAATGGCAGCGGCCGTCAGCGACGCGGTGAGCACTTTCAGTGTGAAATAATTTTAAACTTTAACTACATGCTTAAAAAGACCAGTATCGCTTGAAAAGCTTGAAAAAGTCGCGCGGCTACCCGCGGCACCGCGGGCGGCCTCGAAGAAGAATAAGATACCAGGCGCGTGGGGTCTGGAGGTCGCGCGAGACCGCCAGCGGCGACGCTGGCAGCCGCTGGCGGCAAGGCTGCACTACGGATTTTCATCAATTAATTTTCAATTTTCGCGACTTTTTTTCCGAAAATATAGCCATACCAATTCCATAAGCCACAAATAATCGCGCGATTAAAATTCGCTATGCGTTCTTATCCAAAATTCTCACAAAGTTAACTATAACAAAAATCGTTAAAAAAACGAGGTTTTGAGACGGATATAAAGGACCGATTAAAAGTTGAATTTCGAGGGGAGGTATAATATAAGATATACATAATTTTGGGGCTGGCTGTTCCAACATTATAAATTAAGTTTATGAAAAGATCTACAATAAGTAGTATCTAAGTGACAAGCAATATGTTATGTGACTTATTTTTATAGGTACGAGAGCTAAATCTTTAGTATTTTGTTATTACAGTAGAGTGAAAAAGCTTTAATTGATTCTATGGAAATTATTACAATAATTTTGCTAGAAGGTGAAGTTTTATTAAAAATAATTTCAAATATCCATCATCCTAGCCTAGTTTTTTCCGAGCTATGTTGGAATCGGCTCCAACCTGTGCTGGGTAGTAAGGTAATCCAGAGGCCTTAACATGGGTTTTCAGATAATCTGACGTAAAGTAAACTGGAACTTTGACAATTTCAAATTGACAAAATTTCAAGGAATAAATTTGTTCCTTCTTCGCACACCAGAGGCTCTGTTCCAGTTTTCCATCAAGAGACGCTGTAAATACTGGAAAGACGCTGTAAAGTAAAATAGTAAAAACTCGTGATAAGGGTACAGTCTTATCAAGTGGTATCCCTTGGTAAGACTACTTTTCAGACTTTCAGGACACCTACAAAAGTTTACAAATGAAACAGTCTGTAAAAAGCCGATTTTTTTTTTACATGACACAGGTGGCGCTGCTATGCCTAAATAAAACAACAAAAATACTTTGATCCAAAAGTGTATTCATATAATGTTATTAAAACGTTTCATCGACATCACACAATTATTCACATTTTTATTTATAATCAATACATATACACTTTAAAAACTAATTGTAAATTCGAAAATAACACTTGAGGTTTATTCAAGCTAGTGTTGTAACTAATATCGATTTCAATTTAAGCTGAGAGATGTAAAACATGAGACATTCTTTAATGCTAGCATTATCAGTTAAACAAAATTTTGATAGCAAAAAACCTACCATAATAGTAGAAAAAAAAATCATGAAAAAATATTTTCTACCAAAAACTGTTCATAAAATAAATGATTTACCAAAATGATCTAAGATTTAAACAACGTACTTGCGCGCTTATTACATTTACAATGGGATAATCACAATGAACAATTACACGAAAGTAACTAAGTATTTACATTTCTGTACTTATAACTAACAAGCCCTGTTTCTCATAAAAAAAATCTACACTACTATAATGTTAGGGATTTAATGTGAATGTTTTTTTTACAAATCATTCCTTCGCGACTTCTGTGTATGGAAAAAATGCTGAAATTGAGTAAATTATTGTGATTTGCATCTATTATTTACTGTTTAATCCATAAGGCAAAGGTACTACAAAACATTCCGCCATATCTGTCAGATATTCGCAAAATTAATCCAATTTAATCTCAGCATTGTTAATTAAACATTTACAACAAATATACACAATTAAATACTTATTTAACGCTAATCTTAGCTAACTACCTAATTGTTATTAAAATATTTTTTAACACTTACACAAAAATATTAAATTATTTCATTCAAAGTTTACAAGCTAGGGATACAACATTACATGCGTATCAATAACGGTAATGTAGAAATCTATGAGTGATTTTATTTATTAAATATTTGAATGAAATATTCTAATTTTATTTTTTAAAACGATTTGAGCCTATGTTTGTGCTCCAAGTCCTGTTTTGTGGCATCTAGTAGATATGTTAATTCTTTATACTATACGTGTTACATCAGTTGTTTAGTTATCTAATCTCATAACAAAATTAAATGAATTAAAGAAAAATCACTGTAAAGTACAAAATATAATATGAATTAGCTATAAAACAATCACATCCCATTTTTTTGAATTTGCATAGCCTGTAACTTAATACGTTATTTATTATATATCTGATGCAGATTTATGTTACCATTTTCCTGGTATAATATAAATACAAATAGAAAGAGAGCATTGTTCATAAATAATAGTTAGAAAGCATACAAAATTCATCTGCAAAAAAATCCAAATATTGCCAAGTTTCATTTGTTTTGTAAACTTTACTTAGTAGTTGTTAACTACAAACAAATCGCCTAAAGGAATTATTATTTAAACATAGTGTTATGATATACGAGTACTTCGGTATAAAGAAAAACACAATACCCGTTTCAAAGAGGGCCTTTTTGGAATCTATATTTCTAAATACTGAAACGTGTTTTCAATACGATTTCAAATACATAATTATGCACCAATTCGAATAGCGCTTCAGATTTCATAGACAATTTATCGCTGTTTTCTTAATTGGTAAAATCATCTTGGGTGGAGCACAAGGATCTGTCAGAACTAACTCGTACTGACTAAAATCTTTCGTGTTTCTTCAATTGCTCTCTGTGTTCCAGGGTCACGGTAACCAGAGACCGATCCGCGACCCTGGCAGACAGACAATTTACAGTGGTGATCATTTTATCAAACCAAAACGCGTTTTTGCGCCTACAGAGGGCGGTTTCAGCTTAACAAATGAAAAATCACTAATCGCATCGCATCGTTTTAATAGGGTATTTGATTTAAAAGATCAAATAATAATTGAAACGTATTTTTTAATATTTTTTTTACGTAAGCCATAATTTAATTAATGAAAGATACGACACTTAAAAAATTGCCTATACGTCACAAGCAAGTACAGTTTAAACTGTACTTGCTTGTGACGTATAGGCAATTTTTAAACTAAAACTTAAAAAATTGCCTATACGTCACAAGCAAGTACAGTTTAAACTGTACTTGCTTGTGACGTATAGGCAATTTTTTAAGTGTCGTATCTTTCATTAATTAAATTACTTGCTTCTGATATCACGAATCCCCACTCCCGAATTTTGATGCGTTATAACTTTGTAAACATGGATTAATTCAACAAAAAAACACGTATCTATTTTTTTTCAAAACTCTCATCATCATCTGCCTAGCCTTTTCCCAACTATATAGCGGTCGGCTTCCAGTCGAACCAGATGTAGCTGGATATCAGTATTTTACATAGAGCGACTGTCTATCGGACCTCCACAACCCAGTAACTGGTTAATACGATACCCCATAGTAAGACTGGTTGTCAGACCAGTCAAAACTCTTTGGAACTTTACCCATGGCGCGGCGCGATTCCAAAAATATAAATGAAAAACAGAACACGATCGCTACGACGACGTCAAGTCAATCGAATTGCATCATTATTTCTTTGTCGCAAGGTTGATTTTCACTTGTAGTTGGAATCGATCGCATCGCGCCATGGGTAAAGTCCCTTACGTAAGTAACTAGGACTAAGTATTTAAAATTGCAATTTATTGATGCTGTCAACATTCATATTGTAACCGATTCCAAAATGGCCGCTCTTTACCGGGAAGCAGCATAAGCGGGTGAGTACTAGGGACCTAACATGACATATTCAATCCAGAGTAGTCCCAGTGTGGGATGAAACAGCTATACAAGTCTAACGCCATCTCGTTCACTCACTGGAACTATTCTGGCTATGACGTTATGGTAGGTCACCTGTTGTGATGTGCTCGGTTAGTTCCACCAGGGTCACTGGAGACGCGACCAGTATTGCTGGGTATCCTGTCCTGGAACTGCAAGAGGTACCGATACTCCAGTGCCTAGGAGACCACCTAACTCTGGAATAGAAAAAAAATGTATTAGTTATGTCCAAAATTCCAGAATCTTTTCTGGATTTCCTTGGTGTAAAAAGTGACAAGATTGACGTGTCTGTTTGTGTCATAACAATATAGCGAACACGATTTTTTTTTTAATTTTGTACGCGCACAAATGAGCAGTGCACACTACTCAGTTCATTGGAACTGTTCGCGTACAAATATGCTGCACTAAGTTATGCACAGCCTTCCCGGTGGACATAGCGACTTAACGGGATACCAGCTTAGTATGCGCACTACGGAAGTGCTGCACAAAATGTTCGCGCACAAATGTGTTTTGGTGGAATCGTACCGTTATTGTGCCCTGTAACGCCGGTCTTTTTTTTTTTTTTTTTTTTTTTCACAGCTATCACACAACGCCATCTAATCCCAAGCTAAGCAGAGCTTGTGTTATGGGTACTAGACAACTGATAAACATACTTATATGTATATTTCTAAATACATACATATTGTAGATAAATTACACCCAGACACAGAACAAATGATCGTGCTCATCACACAAACATTTGTCCTGGGTGGGAATCGAACCCACGACCTCCGGCATAGCAGTCAGGGTCACTAACCACTAGACCAACAGGCCAGTCAGCCAGTCTGTAACCACCTTTCCAATTTCAGTACCCATACCAATGAGTTGTCATTATGACACTCGATCATCGATATCGACCGCTCTCATTGATGGGGATGGATAATGCAGGGTCGGCACCAAACAGTTACGTGAACGCAGTAGCGGGTGATAGGATCTAGTAGTTACCATTTCGAAGATTTCATTATTTACCTGGTGGTGGCGACGCCGGTTCATGCTGGTAGCCATGATGGTTGACGTAGGGGTGCGGGGGCTGCCGGTAGCCCAGCTCGTAGCGAGGGTACCCCAGGAAGCCGCTCTTGCACAGCTCGGCCTCCGTGGTGTCGCACACGGGGCTCTCGGGGACCATGCCGCCGCCGTACCCCATCGGGGTCAGTGGGCTGGGGAACATAGGACTTTATATCTTATTTTTATGAACTTTAGAAATGGCAACTCTTTTTTGGTGTGTCAGCAAAATCAGAACAATTAGTTTACTGCCATTTAATTTACTAAAGAATTAGGACATCCCTATTTAAAAGACTGCTACTAAAGTGAGATAATCTTATTAAAAACTTTGTTAAAAACTGTTTTTAGGTATGAAGAACAGTGTGTAAAGTTCCTCATCCTTTCATTGAAAAGGTGGGGTTCTCCTCAAAGATTGGTGACGACGATAGTTGTTTTCAGCATTAAATTAAGTTGTTCATGCCGATAACTTTGAAAGCATGTCAGTTGTAGATTCTCTGAATACCACATTCACTAAATAGCTTGAACTAGAAGCTGATAGATGCTGATTGTAGCTACAATCTGGATTGAAGCATATCTAATATTCTGCAAACCAACTCACCTGTAAGTGTCCACATTCAACGGCGGCTGATAGGGCTGGTGCGTCGGATGCGCGGGGTGTGCGGGGTGCGCGGGCGGCGGGTGGTGCGCGGGGTGCGCCGGCGCATGCGGCGCCGCCCCGCTGTACCCGCACTCGGGACTCCGCCGCTGCGACCGGATCTTCTCCTCGCGCCGCCACTTCGCGCGTCGATTCGAGAACCACACCTTAACGTCGGGTTAGGTTAAAACAAGGCGCGGGCTACGCGCTAGGACGGGGCAATTAGGATCCTTACAAGGCTAGCTTGTTGGTGATACTAATTTAAAGATCACAATGGGAATATTTCTTGAAAAACATAGGGAGTCGGATTGGGCTGGAAGGGTTTTGGGTCCCCCTCAGGCCCTGGTCGCCCTACAGTAATTTTCATAACAAGTCAGGGTTAGCCTGGTCAGGTTCAAGTATTATTCGAGATTTTCTACTTCATTTCTCTCTAACAATATAAACGAATGAACTGTTTGATCTAGTTTGCATTAAGATCAGAAGAGCTGTGACCAAGCCTTCGTGGTTTCCCGATCCTACCGCCTAGGTTGTGGCAAGCCCCTAGCTAGCTTGCAAGCTAGGCTCATAGGGGGCCCGTGAAAGCTGGTAAACGCTACCTCGACCTTCCAGATAGACACGTAACATACAGCATGAAATTCAATTATGTACGTAATCGGAACGTGGTTTTAAAGATAAGAGTAGACCGTTGAAATTAGGTGAATTAGAGCCGTGTTCACTTTAACTATAGGGTCTATAGGTACTCTTGTTTCAGTCATTGTATGGGAATTAATGAAGTTTATATTGTAGTGATTCTTCGCTCGCGGAAATGTCTTAAAAGGGCACTACAGCCCTGTATCTACCTACCCTTATCACGAGTTTTCACTATTTTACTTTACAGCGTCTTTCTAGTATTTACAGCGTTTCTTGTATGGAAAAATGGAACAGCGCCTCCGGTGTGCGAAGAAGGAACTAATTTTTTCCTTGAAAATTGTCAATTTGAAATTGTCAAAGTTCCAGTTTACTTTACGTCTCAAATACTGAAAACTCGTGCTAAGGCCTCTGGAATGTAAAGGGCAACTGATGGAAGAGGGTTGTTTTTAATCGGCTAATTCCCTGATAGTCCATTCCGCTCCACCCACTCAAAAAAAGGTGTAGGCATATTTTAATTTACGAAAGCTCATTGTTTTCACTTTCTGTACCCTTAGCACGAATTTTCAGTATTTGAGACGTAAAGTAAACTGGAACTTTGACAATTTCAAACTGACAATTTAAATGAAAAATGTAGTTCCTTCTCCGCACACCAGAGGCGCTGTTCCGTTTTTTCATACAAAAACGCTGTAAATACTGGAAAGATGCTGTAAAGTAAAAGAGTGAAAATTCGTGCTAAGGGTACAAATTAAATTATTGCCTGATCACGGTTATCTTAAATTGTCGCCTACAAAATACTGTAATATTACATTAATTACATAATCCTATCCTTACCGAGAAAGTTTATTTGGATGGATGGATGTTTGTTACTCTTTTACGCAAAAACTACTGAACGGATTTGGATAAAATTAGGTGTACAGATAGTTTATAACCTGGACTAACACATAGTATAGTTATTATCCCGATTTTATGTTCCTGTGGGATAATTTTGGAGTTGTAGCGGGTGAAGTCGCTGGCAATAGCTAGTGTCGTATATTCCTACCTAGCTAATCACAATGAGTTACAATAAGTAGGTACCTACTTATAAGGTACCTATGAAATCGCTCGACCGGACACATGCCAGGCATACACTGGCGTAATTACATAGCTACAATACACAAGTACAGGCATGTATACAAGATACTCATATTGCAGCAGATAATAATTAATGTAAGCGGTCATAATGGTAGGTACGGACCATATATTATATGACTTATATTTAGGTACGAAATATCATATCTATAGGTATGTTTTGTCACATTCTTGACCTAATATCTGTCTATATGTACTTAGGGTCAAATCACATTCCCACCGAGACGCGACGCTGCACGCTCTATTCAATAGAGCGACTTAGCGCGGCCACATACCTACATCGGTTTGCCTGGGGGGGTATTACAACGTCTTAAAACCAGGCTTGTTCCAGTGAGTGAGCGAGATGGCGCTAGACGACTTGTATAGCTCTGTCACTTTCACTCGTCGGAATAAACCCGGTTTAAGACGTAATACCCCCCTGACCGTTTTCCATCCAAACGCAGTGAATTCATACAAAATGTGTGTGTATGTTTTGTGTGTGTTGTTCACATTCGATAACTTCCCGTACAGATTTCGAAAAACGGATCAGGATTCCTGATCAGGAAAATTGATGTATGTGGCCGCCCTTAAAATCTTACTTTTTTACTACACGAAACGATACACATTTCACCGACTACGGGACGCAGCGCGAGACGCAGTGCGCCCATTTTAATAGCGACTTAAAATCTAACTGTATTTACTACACGAAAAATACACGTTTCCAGTATCGCCACGTCACGTCGCATCGCGTTGCGTCTCGGTGTGGATTGACCCTTAGGTTTATCTTGTTGAAACGTAGTAATATGTAAAGGTGCTCGTCCCTTACCACGAGCATTCGCGTGTAATGTAACATTACAGATTCGACTTTCAACATTCATCATCATCATCATCATATCAGCCGTAAGACGTCCACTGCTGAACATAGGCCTCCCCTTTAGACTTCCAGTAGGACCGGTTGCAAGCGGCCTGCATCCAGCGTGATCCTGTAGCCTTCATAAGATCGTCTGCCCACCTAGTGGGTGGATGTCCTACGCTGCGCTTGCCGGTGCGTGGTCTCCATTCGAGAACCTTTCAACATTAGGTACGTTGCAATACTACCTCCCTGAATGACTAGCATTTTGCGTGCAATGTAAAGCCGCGTTTCCACTTAGCATTCGGGACAGATCTGAGCGAGCAATCGTGTGTTTGTTCGGTAAATGGAAACAGAGTGAGTGAATGAGTTCGTTCGAAGATGTTTTGCTGAACTAAGTGAATGAATTGCTCGGTCGCTCGCTCATTCGGAACAGCGAACTAACATTTACTCTGAACTAAATTTTTGCTTGGTGGTAAACTGGAAACGTGGTTAGATTGAGAGATCACTGAGTTCAGCCGAACATCGCTGAACGAATGTTTGCTCGCAGATTTTTTCTGAGCGCTAAGTTGAAACGGGGCTTGACATTACAGATTTGACTTTGCGAGCACTCAGCAGACACTTTTTATTAGTTACAAGTGTAGCGCATTTATGTTACAAGTTGTATCAAGGCATTACAGATTGTATCGTTACAAGGTGCGCATTGTAATGTTTAGTTTTCCTCCTTCACTAATGTAATACTCGTTTTGCATTATTACAAAGTGTAATTCTCGAATAAAGTTATATTACCGGCGAATTCTCTCGATGAAGGACTTGAAAGTAGAAAATAATAATTATAATTATTTGATAAACTCACCTGTATTCTGGCTTCGGGCAGGCCTATTTTGGCAGCGAGTCTTTCGCGAGCAAAAACGTCTGGGTAGTGAGTTCTTTCGAATTCTGAAAATATAAATAATGGGGATTTTACTTCAAACTAGAAGGGGCCGGTGTTTCGTGCCTGACTACTTTGAGAAGAAACATCCGAAACAAACTCAGAGGTCGCTGTCTCTTTTAAAGTCCAGACATTATATTGGTCAAGTCATACGAGGACTATGTAGGTTAGTGTCTGAGATGGTCTTTTGAAGAAAGAACTACACAGATTTGAGTGGGCCTGTGCAGTCAGTGCAAGCATTTGACGGTTATCGTATAGCTCGACTTTTAACGCAAGGAGCTCAACGACAACGGTTTGTAGATTATACACATGCGGGAGTCGTGCTCGCGACAAGGCTCAGAGCAGTCAATCGCTCAGATACTGCGCGAACTGCCGTCTGTTTTTTTTTACGTGGTACAATCATCAAAAGAGTCCTCCGACCCATGGGTCGGAGGACTCTTTTGATGATTGTACAGGGCAGGACGGGAAGGACTGTCTGACATGTACTGAATAAAATCCACGGTGTCCTTCAATAGCCCTTTACGTTCCAGGGCCACGGTTACCTGATAACATAGTCCCGTGACCCCGGCAGGCTTTGGCCCTCTAAGGGGGACCCCGTCATATTGCCGACAGCTACATGAGGCGAGCGTGGCACACGACGCGCCGTCGACATGGGCTTGGTCCTTGATTGGACGGCAAGTCACCATTTAATCGCCGCCCTCGCCAACGGTGGCCGTAAACCGTCTCGCGACGTCCGATGCCGTGGGCGTCTACCGCGGCGGCTGGAACTGCCGTCTATTGGAAAAAGTCCAGAAAATTTCAGGTCTAAACCTACCTCTCTCCAAGCTATCAATCTGCTCATTGGTGAAGCTGGTCCTGTTCCTCTGTAGCTTGCGCTTGAGTCGCAGTCGAGCGGCATCGTCATCAGCTCCGCTTGACCCCGCGTTGGAGTTGTCTCCGGAACCCGTCTCATCTGAATGTAGACCTTCCAGACCTTCTAGTGGTTCCTCGTCTGTGGGAAAAGGAATTTATTGATATAATTGTTAAGTTTTTAAGAGAGCAGTTGTGGCCCAGTGATATATAGGGGTTGAACCCAGCCAGGCACATTACTTTGTGTAATTTATAACATCACCACTGTTCTCAAAACGGTGAAGGAAACATCTTGAGGAAAACAGCATGTCTTAGAACCAAAAATTCGAAGACATGTGACATCTGCTAACCCGCACTGGGCCCGCGTGGTGGGTTATACTCCCTCTCCCAGAGAGGGTGTTATGCCATGCATGATACATTAGCGGAAACAAAACAGCGTACTAAATCCCCGTTCTAAGAATAACCCATTACGATTCTAAATACGATTCTCGATTAAAATCCTACACCGAACTCTAATTCAATCTCCAGCAGTTATTAATAACTTGACAATACCCCATAATCTACCAAAACAGCTATAATACTACAACGTTTACAAGTTTCTAAGAACGAACTCTCTCTTGGTTCCCAGCGATGACGTAAAGTTATGCCCACAAAGTGAACAAGCGAGGTTTAATTCGGCCGATACCGCGGATTTATTTGAGTTACGATGTTAATCTTGGTCTGCTTAGTCGTAAATCTACGTTATCCGTAACTTCGGGAGTTGTGGGATTCAATTACGAAATCCTGATTAAAAGTTTGAATAATAACTGTTTGTTTGAGGTTGGTTTTTGGTGAGATTTGTTGGTTTGACAGTGTTCAATTTAGTTATTCTTATACTTCTTGATACTTCATAACTCTTTAATATTGCCGAACTCAAAGAATTTAAATGATAAGTGACCAGTGCCTAATTGGAGTGCGCAGTGTTATCGGCCCCAACTTATGAGTTGTAGGTCGTGAGGAAACCGGCATGTCCTAGAACCAAATATTTGAAAACATGTGACTTCTACCAACTCGCACTGGGCCCGCGTGTTGGATTAGCCCCTTCGTACACTAGGCGACGCAAGTCTCCGTTATCTTACAATTTTGGTATTCATTGACGCGTGCTTGTGTTCGAACCTCTATGGGTTTGTATTGCGATAGCCGCTTGGATACCGAAGTCGTAAGGTATCGGAAACAAGAGTCGCCTTGTGTACGAAGGGCCTTATTGCAAACTCCCTCTCACAGATAGGAGACCTGTATCTGGCCCACTCCCTTTCATAGAAACATGTGTCCCAGCAGTGGGAACATTTATAGGCTGATGATTATAGCTGATGCCCGCCAGTTCGCTCGAACTTTCCCATTCTGTAATTTCAAGAATAATGTGTTTGTTAATAAGCCTATAAATCATTCAAAAGTGTATTTTCATCAAAATACCAAGCTTAAGAAATCTCCTGAAGGTCTTAACTGTAGTCAAGCTGTATCTATGTGCCCGTTCACATTTCGCACACATAGCGGTCTAAGAGGACGACACACCACATGCGATCTTTTCTATAGGATTACCTCATCGTGTAGCTCTTGCAATCGAATTCGGTTCAGCCGTTAAGACGTGAAAAATTCTTGACCGAGTTATTGTAACACTTACGTAATAGTAGGTACTAGCTTGCTGCCGAGGTGTGGCAGCGTGAAGTTCGTTTTATCCGGTCAAGACGTTTCCGTAAGATATTTACCGAATATTACGCGCGCGAGAAAAGTCGCGGGCATATACAACATTATTTTTTGTTTATGCGAAAGCTATGTACAAAATTTTAAAACCGTATCATAAAAAATCTCAAAGTTATAAGCTTGTATATAACCTGGTTGTTCGTTCAAAAACATGCTCATTTCGCGGTACACCCGCGTAAACCGCGTCTCCTGTGTTATACACTCGTGATAATAGTTTGGCAATAGGTACGAGTACCTAACCGTACGGTGATTGTATTGTAGTTAACTGGTGATAAAATTTAATTAAAATATTTTTGAAAAAAAATATAACATGGTGTAAAAATTATTGGAATCGAATCAGTTACTGATTCTGAACAAACTATATTTAGGTTTCGCATATACTAAAAATAATGTTGTATACTACTTAGCCAGACAATATAGAAGTTTTTTACCATGGACCTAAAAAAAAAGGCGGACGGAACTTCACTAAGAAACGATTGAAGCACCACAATGGCGGCGGCGTAAATATGTGTGAGTGTGTATAGGGATGCCAGATGAAGGAAAAAATTACCCATTTTTAAACAATATTTAATTAAGATCTCCCTTGAACTTAAGTTTAATTACAATTTTTTTGTGACGGATACCTATTTTTAAAATAAAGGTAAAATCATTTAAGCACATTGGATATTAAAATATTTACAACTCGTTTAATGTTAATAAAGTTTTACAATCCCTTTTGGTGATTCAAATTTTTGTAGACTTGTCTTTTGCTATCGACACATCTAGAAATTCCCTTCTAATTTACTGAAGTGGTGAAAACGAATGTTTAAGTATTTTTCGGCTATAAATATTTAATTAAAGCTATTTTATGTTCCATTCCTACACGTCTACATTCCTATTCCATGTCTACACTCCCTTATTATTTTTATACAATCATTTTTCCATGCATCATTTGCCGTGGGGAAATCTGTAAAAATATAGAAGAATACAATAACGATAAATACACACATCAAAAGTGTCTAGGGATCAACATATATTTTTGCAATAACTTTTCTCCTGATTGATATTAATTAAAATGTTCTTTAAGGATTCATCAAATAAAGTGTTATCGTTTGTCACAGTAACGATAAACCAAGTCACCTTTGCATTCATAAAGAAATTTGCCATTTTCCTAATAAAGGGATTTTTGACATTTGAACCACTAACATTAAAGTTCGAAAAAAAGACTGAAATAACAGTTTTCTTTAAAATTTTATTGGGTAACTTAAACAATTAATAATCCGTGTTTCTACCGCGAACACTAACAACACAAGAACATCGGTTTGGCATACTCAAAATGAGTTCATCCAAATCACGCTGTGGAATGGCCGCCCATGTTCGTTGCAACAACAAAAAAAGGTCTTCTTGCGACTGGATACCCTCCATATTCGGCAGAGCTCTTCTCTGTAGCATATCCCATGCATGCTCAATCGGGTTCAAGTCTGGCGACTGAGCAGGCCAGGGCAGGACATTGATGTTAGCTGCGGCGAGAGTCTGTCTTACAACTCTTGCGGTGTGCGGTCGTGCATTATCATGCATTAACTGAAATAAGGGACCGATTTGCACTTGTAGAGGAACGATGACGTCTGATACAATCGTCTCAGCATAAATTTGAGCGTTGAGGTTGCCTCTGATCCAAATCAACTCAGTTCTTCCGCCGATCCAAATACCCGCCCATACCATGATGGTTCCACCACTATAAGGATGGACTTCCTGGCAGGATTTTAATCGCTGTTGGCGTCCAGGGGTTCTCCAGTGTCGTATACGTCTTGTATCCGGTCTCATACCAAAACGAGACTCATCAGAAAAGCACACGAAACGCCATTGTTCTTCTGCCCAATTTCTGTGTTCAAGAGCCCATTGATATCGAATCCTACGATTGTGCATTGCTATAGGTGGTACCCGTAGCGGTCTTCGGGAATGAAGGTTCACTTCATGCAAGCGGTTTCTGACTGTTTGGTCGCTAATTAAGTTCCCTGAAGAGTGATGAAGCCTCACGGCTAACATCATGGCGGTTATTGTTGGAGCTCTTCGAGTTAAGATTTGAATGTATCGGTCTTGTCTCCGTGTGGTGCAGCGATACCGTCTTCCATGGCGCTCAGCCACGGTACCAGTGCTTCGGTAACGTGTCCAAAGTCGACTGATAACACTCTGACTTGTATTCAGAGCTAAAGCCACAGTACGTTGCCGGAAACCAGCTTCTATCATTCCCACGGCTCTGAGCATTTCTTCCCTGCTTAAATGACGTCGCCGCTCCATAATAACGTTGGTTTTAATCAGTAGTAGGGAAACAGTAGCACTAATAATGTCTTCAATGCGTTGTATGTTTTTATAGGGAAAATATTGACAGCTGATTTTCATCTTTTACTCGAATTTGATTTACAGTTCCTGATTCAAATTATGAAATGCACCAAAAAGGATCCATATAAATTTATAAAATCATAAATTTATTACAAAGCCACATCTCAATCTCAAGAAATCCGCATAAAAATGCTTGATCCCTAGACACTTTTGATGTGTGTAGTAACATAACATATAAATCTCCCAATTTTAAAATAATTTGAACCTTGAAATAGTTGCAACACTGATTGATTTCGAGATGTTTATTAAATTTATTGACGTAAAATCGAGAAATAAGCTTCAAATTGACATGCTTAACTATGAAAAGTGATCCCCTGGCTTTTTTAATTGAACTACTATGGTTTAGACAACTTTTTGCAACACATGACGGCATACTTTGGTTTTTATTAGACAAAATAACACCGTATAAAACCGCGAGTGTCGTTCGAAGCGTAATGGCCGACGGCTGACTTACTATGGTGTGAATGTGTGCGTGCTGGCTTGTCCACATTAGCGCACTGACTTACTATGGGTGCTTCAATTGTTTCTTAGTGAAGTTCCGTCCGCCTTTTTTTTTAGGTCCATGTTTTTCACGATTAGCGCAGTGGCTGAGCGATCGACTGCTGCTCAGCGTGTCGCGGGTTCGATCCCCGCACGGAACAAATATTTGTATGACCTACAAGTAGTTGTTCCGAGTCTGAGTATTTGATTATGTGTGTTTCTATGTTTTGTAAACGCACCTAGGTATGACAGCAGAATTCCAATGTGGAGCAACGTTTAAAGCAAAAAAAGAATCAATGTGTACACCACTTTACTTTTGCTTGGGAAAATTCTTGCGGTTGTAGTTTGTTAGGTTAAATCGTCATAGCCTATGTACCTTTATTGTATACTAGGTCTATGTCCGCTTTCAGTCGTAACAATTGTATAGTGCCTACCAACACAACAAAGTTAGTCCTACCGACCTAAGTCAGTCTGCTTGCATTGCCATCAACTAAATATTTGGTTTGTCATGAATAGTGGTTTTCCTTAGCTCTTTAGAGAACATTTAGCCCCTTCACAAGTCCAGATTCAATTAACCTAACATATTTAAAGCTACCTATTTTGTTCATTACACTAGCCATTTCAAATGATTCTGGAATGGGCAGTCAACATTATCATCAGCATATTCCTCCACTGCTTGTCATAAGCCTCTCTTAATCTACGCCATTGAGCTCTGTCCTGACTTTTCTTCATCCAGTCTCTACCAGCAGTTTTAACGTACAGAAATTAGATGTATTTTAACAATGCCATTGACGATGTCCCAATAAAATATCTGTCTGTGTTATCCAAATGTTAAAACAATGAAAATAACCAAGAAAATGATATTGCCACATATCTAAACACACTCGTAAACATTTAACCCTATCGCACACCATATAATATAATATTAACCCTCAATAATTACAAACAAACAACCACAAAGTTCACAGACATCTAAATCCCGTGATATCGCCAGTCTAGATAACATAAACTATTTTAGGATCGAATAAATTATGTTCAAGTGTCAAAATCTCCGCGTTGCCGTCTACCGGGGCTGGGGGCCAATGGGGGAAGCTGGTGGGGTTGAAAGGAGGAATGGGGGACCGTAACGGGGGCGTTCATGCAGAAACTGACGATAACGCGGCCCGGCCTACCACGTAACCCAGCTCTGATATGATATCGGGGCTTAAAAATGTATGCCCAATAATGGCGAGTCGGTTTTGACAAGGTGCACTTTAGTTTGGCAAGGGTCAAAACTCACCTGAAGATAACTCAATTTAAATTTTAAATGAATTAGCAATGAGTTGAATTTTCAATGAAATTTCTTATCGCGAGCTCGTTTTAAGTTATAACTTAAATGGAATTGAAATTATTTTAGAATTTATACAGGTCTAGTTATCTTTGCCTTTGTTGTTTGATTACATGTCAGACCTGTCTAGTTCAGATTCTCTTTGAGATTAATTTTCAGATAGCTGTATTCAAGTAAATATAATTTGGCTTTAACGAAATAAATGAAATTACTTAAATATTTTACGGCAAATCATAACCAAAAGTGATATTAAAAATACTGAAAAGGAACGAGAACGAGGTAAAAAATTAAAAAATCTCTTGAAAACCCATAATTTTCCCCGTTTTATAGCGTCTACAACTTTCGTAGACGTCGTAGCAGTTTTCGTAGACGTGCTACGCCGTAGCAAGTGTAAGTTGACCATGATAAACCTTTTTTCTTTCATAAAAAAAAAAAACAATGGAATGTCAAATCATTACAATATCAATAACAATTTAAAGTATAGGTTGACTTTGAACAAAAAAAAAAAAAACTAAAATCTGACTTTTAATTGTTTTTTTCTTATTGTACGTTATCTGCGGAAATAATGACGTATAGGACTTTTCCAGTATAAAAGTGAGTGAAGTGAGAGTGAGTGAGATGAGAGTGAGAGTGAGTTCTCCTAGTAAGGGTTGCTCGTACCGACTGGAGTGTTTTTACAGCGCAGCCCGGGACACAAGTATGTGTGTTTAAATTCGCGCATGTTTTGACGATCACCGACGAACATGTTATTATGCTTTATTTTGTTCATTTTACTTTGTTAAAAATGATTTTAAAAAGTGCAGCATGTACTTAAATTCAAGTGAATTAGGAGTGGTATTGATAACTCTCAAATTCAATAGGTTTGATGCTAAATTCTGTTTTATATGTATATTTACCTAGCTAGGTCTGTGTATCACACCGATTTTTTTTCATTCGATCATGTTACGGAAAGCATGTAAAGCCGTTGGTCCCAGCTGTCAGTTGTAGATCTTTGGCAGTCGTTACTGTTAGTCTGAAGCTCGAAAGATCAAAGAATATCGTATTACTCAGTTACTCGGTTGTGGAGGTCAAATAGGCAGTCACTCTATGTAAAATACTGATATTCAGCTGCATTTGGTCCGACTGGGAGACCATCCCCAACATAGCTTGGAAAAGGGGAGGTGGTTTTATTTTTATAAAGATGTAGGTACTCGGTAAGGAAAAACGTCGTTTGAAAATTAATAGGTTCTAAAAAAATGAAGATAATGTAACAACCAGCAAACAGGTGGATCATGGATGGCCAATTCATTTTCACAGTAAAAAGGCCAGCGACCCAGGTATTTGAACATTTTTGTTTATTTATGCTTTGTGTAGTATTCAGCAAAATAGTACGTTAAAAAATTACAATTCTGTCGAAAACACAGCATACTCGTAAACACGAAACAATGTTGTGTAGGTATCCGTTTCAAAAAGTACACCGAAATAATGAATTTATGAATATTTCAAAAGCCGTGGACATTACCTTTGTACTAGAAATGAGGAAAACTCCCGACATTTACAAAACATTGTTTTGAATAAATCATTGTTTAGCTTTTTAGCTCCTGTAGGGATGTCCCAACATCGAGTTAGATATACTAGTACTAATATAAGTCCCTACAATGATAAAATATTTTCGTGTGACGTAAGCATTCATAATGAGGACACTCGTATCTACTGAAATATTTTGCCTATTTCTACAAAAAAAATGCATTTAAAACTATTTTCTTTTAACCCTACACCATCACAACATTCGTCGTGCTGCTCATTTCTCGACCGCAACGAATATGACACCTCGAAATACGACGACAACATTTCTCTTCACTCCCAAAATTTCCCTCACACCCTTATTACCGCGGCATACGGTTGGGGATTGATTGTAAAAGCGAGATTGGGGATAACAGAGTGTGTTTGTATCAGAAGCACATCTGTCAGGATGCTGGGACATTAATGTTTCATGAAGTCTGTATGTGTAGATCGGTATCAGATAATAGACACGGCTATGTCTCTATTTACTGTCAGTCAATGTCTACGGGGAGTGAAATGTACACGAATTAATGTCACACCGAAATGGGAATGTTTTTCGTGTTTGAATTAGTTTTGTGGATGAGGTGGTGTTTCAACGTGGTGGTTTTATTGTGGTCTCGTTAATTATGTTTCCATTCTGGATGTTTGGGAGAAAAATGGGTATGAAAGATTTGTTAAGAATCGAAATATCACCATTGTCTGGATTTTTCATAAAATCATTTTCTTAAATTGCTGCAATTTTCTTTTGAGTCGTAACAAATTCTTTGAGACCTTTTTGTATAAGGTATTGCAGTGAGGTAATTTTATTATATAGTAAACGTAACATTTTTAAACATTTGTCAAACGTTTTTGCAAAAATTTTACCAACGACATACTAATTTAAGACAAAAACAACGACATACTAAGAACAAATCAAAAAGATTAGTTCCAAAACTGAATAAACACACCAACAGAAAAAAAAACACCAGCTGACGAATGACTCGACTCTCCCCAAGAAAAACTAAGAAAAATAATATTTCTACACAAAATAAAGCGAACAATACATGGTTACCCTATTTCCCGCCGTGACACGCAAGATGGCGGCCCTACCATAAACAAAACGGGCGTAGTGTTGCCTTATCGCAAAAATGTCGTCTATGACGTGTATTTCATTCCCCTGTGTCTCCGGGGAGGTTTCCTCCGGTATTTAGATAAATAGATACTATTGTGGTTGTTCATTTACTTGATTTGGTTCTCGTTTTCAGTAATTTATTTGTTTTAATGTAATTAACTAATGTGGGTTAGAGATTTAGGCGCTGTACGTTTTTGTTTGTTCAATGGCGAGGTCATCAGCAGGTGTCAATTTGGGAGATACACTATTGAATATTCTTTATAGAGTTAGGTACCTGCCCAGTACCTACGCTCTTTGGGACATTAGTCGAAATCACTCAGAACAGTTAAAGAGAGAAGTAGAAACTACGTACAGTACGTATTGTCTTTCTCCTCCACTTCTCTTTTCTGATTAAGAATTACTGAACACAAAAAGGCAAAGTGAGTAATAACTATATGTACAGAGTTATTTGTAAAATCTGAATAATAGAATAGAATAGAAGGATAGTTGTAAAAACTTTTAATATGAAACCCACCCTATAAGATAAAAAAAAGGTGTTTCATACATTGTGAACGGAAAATGTTTCATTTTGGACACCTACAAATAACCCTGAATACAAGGCAGATCTGAGTGGCAACGCAGGGAGGGAACGCCCTAAAAGGACAAACATTGACCTTATTGGTGATGAGTTCAGAAAAATTAGGTGTGTAGTATCGCCATGCGTGTTTATTGAAAAGGTCAGATGTATGAAAATGAGATAAAGCAAAAAGAGCATTTAAAGATTAAAGCTGCTTTTTTTTCTGTGCTACGCTACGTTGCTGCGGATGCGTTTGATATCCACCAATCATAATAATATTCATTGGTTTACATAGCACAGCACGGTGGAAACGGATTCAACTAAGATGTGTTTTTTATATGGAAGGATGCGTGCTATGGCTGTGTGCTATAGCTGATTGCTACAGATGCGAGGCGTGCTATGGATGCGTGCTATGTTCAGTCTTCCCTACTACCGATACATCGCATAGCTCGAGCTGCGCATCTTTGTAGCGCAGCTACCTTGTGGCGGCGCATCTTCATAGAACATCTTACTCGCACAGCTACATAGCGTAGCATCGCGATCGGTGGAAACGGCCACACAGTTTCGTAGCTCAGCTACACAGCACATCTCTGGTGGAAAGGCACCCTTAAGCTCAAAGTTAATTAAGCCGTCTTTGGGAACAAAAAAAACAACTGGGCACCACATGCACCACATTGTAGTTTTAACGTACTCTCACGGTTAAAAAAGACGTGATAATACATGTATGTAAAGCAGATTTTGTTTTTCTTGGTAACATCATCAAATGAGTCCTTCCTACCCAGGGCAGAATGGGAGGGGCTATCAGACTTGTACTGACTAAAATGCGCGGTATCCTTCAATAGCCCTTTGCGGTTCCGGGGCCACGGTTACCCGATAAGAGACTTCCGGGACCCCGGATGAAAAACAGACATGAAGAGAAAATATGTTTACAATAAACAGTACCAACTACAACCCAGTATAATGCAAAATATACAACCCTATTTAAAGAGCTAGCTGTAGCCAGCGGCTCCGCCAGCTACAACTCGAGAATTCTCCCACGGGAACGTAAAATCTGGATAAAAACTATCCTATGTGTCAATCCAGGTTATAAACTATCTATGTGCCAAACTTCATCCAAATCCGTGCAGTGGTTTTGTGTGAAAGGGTAACAAACATCCATCCATCCAAATAAACTTTCACGTTTATAATACGTATTAGTACGAGTAGGATAAATGCGAAGTTAGGGTGCTTACGTGAATATTAAATCAACCCTACAATTAAATTTAAAAGCACATAATATTTACGGTGCTCGGTTTGAAGGTTATGAATGAATAAGGCCGTTTCGCCAGTCTAGTCACGTGGCGGCCATTTTGTCGGAAAACGGCGGGAAAAGGGCTCGCGACGCCCGAATGCGCACAGGTGGAACCGCCATCGATACGATGCGACAGAATATTAAATTAAAGTATTTTGTTTAAATAAATACCTCATCAGAATATTAAGTTAACTTGGATTTTGATGGAAAATTGGGAGTTTGAGTTATAAGTAATGATGATAGGTTTGGTATAGTGGATGAATTTTAGCAGGCCTTACTTACATACATATAATACACGCAACTACGGATTGAACAAATCTGTGATGGGGCTGTACAGGTTGATTTGTAATTGGGTGCAATTTTTAAATTTGCAAAAAATTTAACCCCGGCAACATAGAGTCCAAAACTACTGGTTTTGGAGTTATCGAACTTTTAAGATTTTTCGAAAAAAATCCATGTCTCCCTCATTATGCGCTTAATGTTAGAAATTAACGATGGTAACCACTTTGAATGTATACTTTTCTGATAGAATATGAACGATTAAACTAGTGAATACAAGTTTATTTTAAACTAATCATGTGAGAGCAGTGGTGGCCCAGTGGTATCGGTCCCGACTTACGAGTTGTAGGTTTGAACCCAGGCAGGCGCATTACTTTGTGTAATTTATTTCATCACCACTGCTCTCAAAACGGTGAAGGAAAACACCGTGAGGAAACCGGCATGTCCTAGAATCAAAAATTCTAAGACATGTGACATCTACCAATCCGCACTGGGCCCGCGTGGTGGATTATGGCCCACTCCCTCTCACAGAGAGGAG
This sequence comes from Agrotis clavis, assembly GCA_954870645.1. Taxonomy (NCBI): domain Eukaryota; kingdom Metazoa; phylum Arthropoda; class Insecta; order Lepidoptera; family Noctuidae; genus Agrotis; species Agrotis clavis. The sequence goes on from OX940925.1 coordinate 18,024,649, forward strand.
GCCTGTGTCCCAATAGTGTTAATATTAGAAGCTGCTGATGATGATGATGATGATATCTTGTGAAATTAAGTATCATAAAGTTTCTGAATTGAAGGTTTCTTAAAACTTCCCTTGTCTTTAAAAGAATATTTCTCAAAATAAATGTATGACACTTGTTTGGCGAATTACAGAAAAAACTTTGTCTTAATACCTTTCTTAAATGGTGCCACAGTACCTAATTTAAGTTAGTGTCTGACCAGAAAATTAGGGTAGTTAAACATGCTAGTACTTCAACGCACTGCTGACTTTTGCTGAAGAACTTCACCAATAAGGTTATTCTACACATTTCTCTCAAAAAACCTTCCCTCAATCCGACAAGCATATCATAACATACATACATCCATACATACATACTGTGTATGAAACCGCATCGCGTCCACACAATCATAATTATACGTTGTTTGTGTGGGTGGGGCTGTGGGCGGTGCGGCATAACCCCCGCCCCTCGATGTTTTTTATTTATTATTACTTTATCTTTTTTTTTAGCCATTGTTTTCACAGTAACGAGGTGTGGGTATGAAAGCTGTGGTTTTATGTTTTAATGTTGTATCTGGCTGGAAAGACAGGTGTCTTTGGGTTGTCTGTTTCAAATGCTACCATTGCTTACCTAGTTTTTTAATGCTATGCGAAGTTTTATTGTAAACTGGGAATTTGAGAGCTATTTGTGTAAATTAATGGTCGAGCTTTTGGTTATTCAATTTTTAAGTTAAAAAAGTCGAATTGGTCAATCCTCCCCGTTTAACTGTGCCTTTACAATGAGGTCATACAAAGTTTTTTTTTCTTTATCGAATGATGTAATAACAGAGCGTGTGTCTTTTTTCAAAATTTCTGACCAGGAATACTTATTGATTAAAAAAAAAACCAATGGCATATTTTTAGTTTTTATCAAAGTCGGCCTCTAGACTCCTTCCAGTTCCCGGGTCGACGGCGAGTCCCGGGTCGACGGCGCGTTGTGTTCCACGCGCGCCTCAAGGAGCGTCAGCATAATGACGGGCCCCCCCCTATAAGAGGGCCACAGCCCTGCCGGGGTTGCGGGACATACGTATACCGCGACTCCGGTACACAAAGGGCTACCGAAGGACACCGTGGATTTTAGTCTGTACAAGTCTGACAGTAAGGGTTGGGAGGACTCATTTGATGATTTTAACACGAAAAACTCACTGTTCCTCATAGTTCCGGATATCTACGCCCAGTTGGAAAATTCACCCTGTATTGTTGATGACTAGTTGGCCTACCATGACGTCTAGCGTGAGTAATTCCAGTGTGGGAAAGAAAGAGCCAGCTAGAGCTACACAAGTCGTCTAGCACCATCTCGTTCCCACACTGGCGTCGTGGTAGGCCCACCTGCCAAATAAACGTGAGCAAGACAAAAAGAGTATGTAGGTGACGTTCTCTTATATTTACTTACCCCCCAGCGAACTAAAAATATTCCGTAAACATTTTCCTCAATCATATTTTTCGTTTTCAATATTGTTAATTTATCGAAACAGAATCAACAAATGTTTTATGACTTTCGAAATTGCACACCCGGTTGAGTATCACGCAGACTTCATAAAAAACGCAATTTCACTAGTTGTTACGTATTAATTGCTAAATGAAGTTGAAAATAGCAAAACCTTTTCGTGTATTTCTGAAGGAGAGTTTAAAAACAAAAACAACTGATTTGCAGAACAATATGAATAAGAATTTTTATTTTAAGCTAGTTTTTAATGTTTGGTTACGGAAACCGTGAGAAAACTGACATGTTCTAGAACCAAAATCGATGACATGTGACGTCTACGGTCAAGTTGGGAATAAGTAGAAATGAGAGTATGAAACGAGTTACGAATACTGACGAGATGCACAAAGGTGTTGATAAACTTGAGCATTAAGAGCAAGAATAAGCCAATGACGTTGCTGGAAATTGACGAAGTTAATCATTAGGAGAATTGCTTAAAGTGGCCGTTTTAGACCTGAAGATATGAATTCCTCTTCTTCTGTTAAAGGATGTTACTTCCTCAACTGTACATTAAACTCTTTAGTAGACACCAAATTAATATCTAAAGCGTAAAAATAAATAGACACGTGTTAACCACATCCATAATTCGTGTGTCATTCTTCAAATCGTTTACGTTTCAACTGACACCAAACAAACCGCTTACGGCTCACGCTTATTCGAGCGCGAAACCCTAAAAACGGAGCCTATACGTCCCTCTATGTCCCTATACGTCCCTATATAGCCCTATATGTCCCTATACCTACCCTAAAGTACGTTCAAAGTACGTAACTGTAAATTAACATGTATAATTACACACAAACGGCTGCGGAACCCTTTAACGTTTACATGTTTTAATCCTGTTTCATGCGTTATTGGCGCTGCGCGGAACCCTTTGTGCGGAACGTTCGCGGAGCCACGGTGCGTGCTTATGTAATTAGTGGGGATTTGTACTTTGTTTTGAGGGACCCTGCAGGCTGTGCCTGTGTAAGGCTAGATAGATTTTTCGGTTGAAGTGAGGGGAGGTGCTCATTTTTACGGGGTTTCAACGTGAGAGCGAAGTGTTGTGAAATTTCTCGTTTTTGTGGGACCAAATGATGAAATCTGAAGTTTTGTGCACCTTTTTTCACTTTCCATTAAAAATTAAATAAATATCATCGATAATTAAAAAATAAATGAAAAAAACACATAAGTTCTGATTTGAATTTTTGATTAGAATATGCGAAACTGTTTTAAATTATTATATCTATTGTTCAACAAACCAAGAAATCTGTTGATTATTAAAACGTTCGAAGAGAGCTAAGTAATATCATTAAAGAATGTGAAAAAATCAAACTTTAACTGAAAGTTTACCTAACAGTGCAGAAACAAATCTTTTTTGGATAAAAAAAGGGGTGATAAAATCATTACATGAGTCCTCCCGCCCTGGGTTAAAGAGACTCTTATTGACTACAAATCTACCCTGTACCTTCGGTTGCGTTTTGCGTTCCAGAGCCACGATACCTTTTTTAGACAGTCTCACGAACATGTCTTTACTCTAACCCCCTTATTAATAAACGCGAACTAAAGTTACGCCAAAGTTAATCCTTAAAAAATTTAAACTTGTATAGTTAGTCTGAACTTCTGAAGATTATCCTGGTTGTAACTTTAGTTCACGTTTATTAATAAAGGGGTTAATGTAAAAATGAACCTCCAAAGAATCAACAAAAACATTTAAAAAAAAGAAATGGAAATCAAACCGTCAAAACTTTTGAAAATATTGACGGAAAGTAGCTTATCAACACTTAATATTACATATCGTAATACTCAAGTATCGCACCCTCATCCCCCGTACGGTGTACACAGAAGGGTTGCGTAATGAAGGCGAATTTAATTGCTATTTTGTGGGACTCGTACAGTCCCACACTCCCATGTCCCACGGAGGGTTTGTCTCGGGATCTACCCGGCCGTGGTCGTCTCATGTGCACTAATCTGTGGATTTGGTTGCTCTGAGTTGTCTGTGTTTGTGAACTTCCTTTTGCTTTGTGGTTTTTTTTTTTATTACAGACGGTTTTTTGTTTTTTTGTGAGGAATTGAATGATTGTTTGTCATTGTTGCATTACAGAACTGAAAAGGTTGCCTAGATGATATTAGATATTAGTTAGATTATTCATCATCATCAACATATCAGTCGTGGGACGTCCACTGTTGAATATAGGCCTCCCCCATAGATTTCTAATAAGACTGGTTGGAAGCGGTTTGCATCCAGTGCGATCCTGTGATTTTCATCAGATCGTTTGTCCACCTTGTGGGTGCACGTCGACTCGTTAGATTACTTGCTTAGGATTTGTTCATGCTTCAGACCGAAGTTTCGACTCACTTTCCTGATATTTCTGATGCGTCCCAAAAAATGCTTAATTTGCCTCAAAAAACGTAATGATTTCATTCTAATTTTGTCCTAAAGCCTTTGTCAAACAGGCAGGCGAAAGCGAGGCGATCCGATTCCGATCCGATTCCGAGGCGAATGCGAAGCGAAAGGAGACGTCAAACTGGGTGCAGCGAACCGACGTTTTGTATGAAGCCTGTACCGAATATATAGCGATCCGAAGGCGAAGCGGAGCGTTTTTGTTACGTTTTCCATACATGAGGAAATATGAAGCGATATCGCGCCGAAACTGAAGTCGTCAGAGACCACGTCAAACAGAAAGGCGTGCCCGCGAAGCGAGGCGTGACAGTTGTATTAGCTGGCTTTATATGAACGACGTCAAACAGAGCAAATACTGGAAAGCGAGACCGAAGCGTGCACGTTGTTTGTGTTGCCAGATTTTTCTTTTTCTTCATTTTCTTTCTTATAAAACATCGATAATTTATTGAGAAACATAGAGAAAACTATTTGAATTCTTTTTATTAGATAAGGTGCGCTAATCGATGAAATCGACTCAGTTTTTTCAAGTTTTCTTCGTATGGTACAGACGCCAGCAAATCAACCTACAATATTACCCAATTGGCATCGGCTGGCTTTTGCTTGGTCCACTAAAACGCCAGCTGATGTCATCACTGGTTACCACTGTCAAAAATGCAGTTGAAGTGGTATAAATGCTGTTTATTTTACGCCTTTTGAGGGTCCCAGCAACCACAGCAAATACGACAGCACAGCCCGCTGTGCTTGCATATAAGATAGCGCAACAGTGTCGACAAATACCGCCACACACCAAATGCCCTAGTTTGTAAACCCCTTAATTAGCACCTCAAAGAGTGTCAGCATAATGACGGGCCGCGACCCCGGCAGGCTTTGGCTCTCTAGACTTAGCCTTAGAGGGCCAAAGCCTGCCGGGGTCGCGGGACTTACGAGCTACCGTGAACCCGGAAGGTAAAGGACACCGTAGATTTTGGTCAGTACAAGTCTGACAGTCCCTCCTGGCATGCCCTGGATGGGAGGACTCATCTCCTTTAAAAATAAACATGCGGTTTTGACATACGTAGGTAGTATTTGTATGTAGTCTGTGGCTTTAATATCATTGTGCCACACCCTTTGGCGTAAAGGCCTTGAAGTCATGACAAAAAATATTTAAAAAAAGAGTGATACCGTAAACTTGTCACAGATTGACGTTTATTGATATTGATTGTTTATTTATTTCTTGATTTCATGTTTTTCCGTGATTGTTTGCTCATAGACTGCGTAAAGTAATGATCTATTAATATGCAACAAGAAAATGTGCAGCTGTTGTGTGTGTGCACATACTTAGTTCTCCAAATTGCCACAGAATCCGATAAGAAATTTAGTTTTGTAAATAATATTCATTAACCTTAACTTTTTCTTTGATCTGAGTGTTGACCAAACACACATTTGTGACTGTCTTTAGACTATAACAGTTCTCAAGATACGGTTAACGGATTATTCGAGAACTGGATTGGTTTACATAAGGAAAACAATACCTAAGTAATATTTTTATTGAGGAGGTACCAAGTAGATATCTTTAATTTGCATTAGCCCAGCCGCCGTTTTGTTGAAGATGAGAACAGTACCACATCAAAAGGAGGATTAAAATGATGATATTTTGAATGCCAAGACTTTGTGTCACAATGTCTTTGAATTAATCAATTGACTGCTGAAGCATGATTTCAATGTAATCAAATCAATTTCAGGCCTATTTCGGAAACAATAATGCTATTATCATAAACATGTGATTGAAAATATTGTTCGTTCGTGCGTATTCTGTAAAAAAAAATGTAGGTAATGATTGTGTGTTCTGTATGGTAATGTATTACACCATCAACAAAATGTTAAAGAGCAGAATTTTTGAAGTTGTTGTTATAGATCATATTATCACAATAAAATAATTGAATAATAATTATATTGTTTGGTTTTTACATGGTGCCCCTATTACGTACGTTAGTTTTTTTAAAGAGGATAGCAAACGAATACCGCGGTACTAGGTACTGATCCTCATAATTTATGTTATATTCTGTAAAGGTGTTATTTTTGCGCAGCACTGTTGCCTGCTGCTGTACCAGACCAGTAGTTATGTGTCACATAACAACATAAAAATACAAATTACAACAACAAAATGTATTTACAGATTTCTTACATATACATATAACTTCATTTAAAAGAACTTGTACGCGTTATTCACTCAAGCCGCATGAAAATACAACCGCTCATGATCTTCGTTCATTACACGGATTGTTCTAGTGAGAGGTGTTTTGGTCAGTATGTTGGGCCTGACCACCGGACACAGCAAGCTGTGGCGCGTGCCGCCTCCACCACACAGCTCCCTCAGCATCACTCCCGGGCTATGTTGTTCTCTACGCAGTAGCTTTACACAGCACTAGTGAAAGTAAATTCCGTGCGCATCCTGAGCTTGTCATCAATATCCAGCGTGCATCAATATCCAGCGTGATGACCAAACAGATTTCACCAGAAGCGTTCGCTCCACTCATCCTCGGTCAAGATATGATGCACGTCCTCGATTATTCCACATTTCTATCACTATTCACAATACAGAACAGCTAATATGTAAATAATATTAGTTTTAAAATAGGCATGACAGTGTCACTGTGGCACTGTCAAGTCTCGGATTCGCCTCGGAAACGCCTCGCTAACGCTTCGCTTCGGAATCGCTCTATGTTTGACGCCGTGCGTAAAAAGCCAGCCATTACTAATAGTTCGGCAACGCTTCGCAAACGCCTTCGCCACGCCTCGCTGAGTTGTAATATCGCCAACGCCTTCGGATCGCTAACGCTATCGCATCGCTTTCGCGTTTCAATGTGACTGGATTCAAACAATTCCATACATTACAAATGAAAACGCTTCGCTTCGCTTTCGGCACGCCTCTCTGTTTGACAATAGCTTAACCGTTTTTCGTGACACCACATTTTTATAAACCTGTGAGTGAGTGCCACGTTCACATTATGTTTCATTTTTTGTAGGGTACTTAAGTATAAATTGAAAATCTCTTTACTCCGTCAGTTACAGTATTGAAAAATAATGCACACGTATTTTTCTTTTTTTTTAATCAAACAAAATTGACAACGCTTCGAAATTCGGGAGTTGGAATTGTGACGTCGTCATAACGTCTCTAAAATTATACCGACCGAGTGACGTTTTGTGATTTTTAGAAGCGTTGTATCTTCGTCGATTTTGGCTGTCGTAACAAATGAAAAAATACGGGTGAAATGTTTTCTGAGAATCTATTTTTCGGAATTATATTTTTTTGTGAGTAAAATCGCCTACTCTGTGATCTATTGGGACATTCTATAGTCTAAGACATAATCCTTTCGTCATATTTTGAATACAATATAGCTCTCTTTTTTCTTTTTCTGAATTTAATTATAGGCTCGAGTTTGACCACCATCTCGCCTGATAGTAAGCGACGATGTGTAGTCGATGGTGAAGTACGCTTGTCTAGAAGTCACCTGTTCACTCTTGACTTGAAAACACCAAGGTTGTAGCTATCGTATTATAAATACCTAGTTCTTCTATATCAAGTATTCAAGAACGCTTTTTATTCCAGTTGTTGTCACTGTAAGTTTTAAACCTAAAGTTATAAGTAGTTGAATGTTTATCGCAAGCTATTCCACGTAGGTCTCTCTGTCTGCATTGGGTATAAGGTTGCTAGTTCCAAAAAATAATAAAGATAAGTATGAATTATTTTTATAATTTCAATGCCTTCATTTAGAACAAAGGTTTTAAAAACGTGTTGAGTCATCAATATCTTGTTTTATTTTTCCGAACTCTTTTTTTTTTGGATTAAACCCGTCACACTATTTCCAAACCACTGCAACTCCTGAAATCCAGAATCAACAGTGGCAACCACCAGAACTGCCCAGACAATGAAGCTCGGCGTGTCCCGGAGAATTAATTTACATGTCTTTGATCCTGCTACGAAATTAATCAGAAAAAAATAGTGGAGGAGTAGGAAAAATACGTATTTTCCGAACTCTTAACCGACCAAAGCTTTTCTTGATTCTTTAGCGAAACACCCTACCTACATTCCACACATTTTCTGCAACAACTTGTAAGCTTGACATTACCGAAAAACAAACAGTCTACACACACATACATAACATTAATAACCCCTAAATATCATCAAATGGTATCAAAACAGACGCTTATATACCATACATAGACTCCACATGTCGGCGTGGTATGCCGGCGATGTTCAAAGCGCGCCTCTCACTCCCTTTGATGTGCCGCACATACGGCTTTACATACAGCTTAGTACATATAACCCTTCTATTTCGGTTCGCCATCTTAGGGTTAAAATATCTTTTGAGATATCCGAATGGATCTGTTTCGGTGGTTAGTGAATTCATTTGCGAAGATTTGGAGTGGATGTCAGTATATGGAAGGGTCTATCTTTGCAGCTGTTCAGGGGTAGGTTGTCGAGGGTTTTCGTGGGATGAAAGGTGGAAATTATAGGAGGATCATTTGTGTGTTGATTATTAGCATAGGTCATGTAGTCAAGGTAGTACTTACACTGATTTCATACAGTGAAAGAATAATCCCCCAAATCCGGGAGTTATTCTAAAGAGCAAAAAAATCCCGTGATTTATTAAAAAAAAATGCTGTCTCAGACTTCTTTAACAAAACCCACCTCTATGCAAAAAAAAAAGCGATCGCTACACGAAACTTCCTGTTTTCATAGCAAAAGAGCTATAACAAACTAAGTACACGGAAAAATGGTGTCATCCCAAGAATGTTCCGACTTTAGTCGACAAACAAGGAATGTATATGTAAATCAGATAGTATGTATTCACTGTCCGGGAGTTTTGCTACTGCTTACTCCACTACTTATACTACTTAGCGCGATACCAGGTCTAAACACCTTGTATACGACTTTCTTACAGTGCGGCTAAAAAAAGTATAGACTTCCTTGTCGAATCTGTTTCCTACACCGAACCAAAGTTAAAGTTATTCCTTCTATCCGAGAAGGAATACCTTTAACTTTGGTTCGGTGTAGGAAACAGATTCATATATTTTAACAAAAAAAAAGTTTCTTAAATGCTACAGGGTCTATAAGCCTTGTACCGCAACAAAGTAAGTTTTATTACCAGGTGTATAGACCTTGTACTCGTACCACAGGAATGGAAAGTATAGATATCAAATCACTGCCACAGCGAACGTGTTATTATTAGTTCAGGATTGTATTCTCTACAAGACTCAGTGCCGCAGCAGCGTTAAACGTTAGTGAAGAATCACCGTGGATTTCAGTCAATAATGACAGTACCTCCCATCTCGCCCCCAGTGTGGCAGGTCTGATTTGATGATTTTACCACGATAAAAAATCGTTAAATGTGTCTCTTGTAAGTTAAGTATTTAGCCTTTAACATGAATAGTAATTTTCTAGCGGATTTCCTCCTAAAAATCCCATTCCACAACTAATTCAATAAATGACCACCGTAAATAACCGACAATTGTCCCCCGAAACCAAGGCGACGATACTAAGGACAATAACTTACGCGTCCAATAAATAAATATTCAACACTTTAGCCATACATCTCACTAATTTACTACTACGGAACCCCATAATAACCATTTATTCACGGAACCCTGCGAATAAATATCTCGCGACATTTTTCTTCGCGTTATCTTGAGAGTCCAGACCGGTCGCTATCTCGTTCCTTCGTTGCTAGGCGTAGATATGTCTATCTCTTTCAGTATTTTATCACGGGTCTTGCCACCTCCCTTTATTCAGTACGTTTTATTTAGTTTTCGCCCCCTTAATGGATTTATTCGTTGGAGTCTTTGACCTTGCGTCTATCTCTTAGTTCGAAAGACCATGATCTTATGGAGATGGTAAATAGGTGATGTGGATGAGACATTTGGGCCAAGAAGTGTTGGATGACTCTATAAATGAGCGTTTGAAGACTGTTTGAAAGAAACTTTAGGAGATTACTCGGAAATTCGGGAGGAATCTTTGAGGTTTGGTTGAGAATTTTCTGAGAAAATCGAAAAGAAAAGTTGAAAATACTGTATAAGTTATATTCTCTTGGAATAAAGAGATTCCTGAAACACGTTGCCTTTGTGAATTTAGCATTCTTTCTTCTTTTACACACGTCGAGTTTTCATACAACTTCGTGGAAGGTAGACTTACCTATTTTTTTTTTTTTTTTTACGTGGCAAAATCATCAAATGAGTCCTCCAGCCCCGGGCAGGGCGGGAGGGACTGTCAGACTTCTACTGACTAAAATCCACGGTGTCCTTCAGTAGCCTGTTATGTTCCGGGGTCACGGTAAGGAAATAATCCCGCGACCCCGGCAGGCTTTGGCCCTCTGAGAGGGGGGCCCCGTCATTATTATGACGCTCTTTGAGGCGCGCGTGGGACACAACGCGCCGTCGACCCGGGCATGGTCCATGGTCGGGCAGCGAGTTGCCCTTTACTCGCTGCCCGCATGCCCGCGCCTACGGTGGCCGGAGATCGTCTTGCGACGTCCGTCGCCGTGGGCGTGCACCACCGCGGTTGGGGCGGAGGGAGGACACTGTCCTCTCTCGCGCGCGGCCCGCCTCCTCCTTCGCGAGCATTACTGCTTCGCAGAAGGAGGCGACCGCCTCCCACTCCGTCTCGCCCCGCAGCATGGCCGCAACCAATGCCGGGCGCGAGAGGTCTCCGCCTATCGCAGCCGTGAGGACACGTCGGTGCTCCGCCCAAGCTGGGCAGTCCTGCACCGTATGCTCCACCGTGTCCTCCGGGCGATCTTCGCAGTGGAGACTTACCTATTTCTAAGAAATATTTACCACACGTGTTGAGGTGAAAAATTTGCTTCAAAATATCAAAGCTGAAATACTTTTTAGAACTATTCACTACGACTTATATACCTAGTCATATTCTTTGACAACAAAAAACATGACAACAAGTGTTAGATTTTTATAATTCTTTTAAATTTTATTTTATTTGATGATGTAACTTATTTTGAAATTAAAATACAAATCAAGAAAACACAATAAATTGCATCAAATTAATTATTTAAATAAAAATGTCAACTAAAAACTTTGCTCGAACAATAAAACATAAAGAATCACAAAATTATCGATCTATCGATTCGTATTCTACAAAATCTCAGTCATTTATGCAAAGGGGGTCAGTCAATTGCTATAACTCACTGTACATTAAAATTCATCAATGAATGAAACTAAAGTGTCCACGAAAATGACACAAACATAGCCCATTACTACAACACGATGCATCAAGGGGTCATTATTGCACCACACATCATAAATAAGGGGTCTGAAACGTCCCACAGAGGGGTCGCGCAAATAAAATTAGTTACACTGCTTATCACCGCGAGGTTTAACTGTGATGATACGGGACTAAATTGATTTATTTATCACTTACTCATCTTGAGTTGGTTTGAGATGAAGATAGAATGGGTAGGATTATAAATCTTGTAATTATTATCGAGAAAGAAAGAAAAGCGTTTATTGACACATACCATAAGTACACACAACATAAAGAAAATAAATTATTAAAAAAAAAGTAACAACTAAACACTAGGCTGCTGCTAGCGGTTTCACCCGCTACAACTCGAAAATTGACCCACGGGAACATCAAATCGGGATATTAACTACGGGATAATCCTATGTGTTAAGTCAGATTATATCATCCATATCCGATAAGTAGTTTTTGCGTAAAAGAGTAACAAACATCCATCTATCCCAAAGACATTAAACTACACCGTGACTTTTTAGTCGTCTTACAAAAGTGGTCCACTTAATGTATCCGACCTAAAATACCTCTAGGCGAGTTTTTTTTTAATAGTAATAATATTTTTTATTTTTAATAAATAGGTACATTAGAAATATGAAACATCCTGTTAAAATGTTTACGTATCAAGCTGTAGAGTATACCTACTCAGCGCAATAGTCGGGCAGATCATATTTCCATTCCAATTTTCTATGAGACAAGGGTGTTTCTAACTACGCCTTGCGTCAAATAACGAATTAAAATTTTATTATAAAATTTTTCAAATCTCTTAAATACCTATTTTTTTATTATAAACGTGTTCTAGTCATTGGATACATGAACTGGGCTGATTTTGTAAGACGACTAAAAAGTCACGGTGTATATATACGAGCAATAGACGGGACATCACGAAGAAAATTGTGATACCTACAAAACTTTTTACCAATAGGTAAAAAGTCGCTCAGTCTAGTAGTCGCGTTGCTATGCAACGCTAGATAGTGCTACTGACGCACGGCATCAACAATTTTGTATGAAAATTTTCCCAAATCTATCCAAACAAACACGTTTGTATAATGTTAGTAGGATGCGAAAATTAGGATGGTCGGACGGATTTTTGTTACTCTTTCATACAAAAGCCACTGAGCGGATTTCAATGAGGTTAGAGATCAACGAGCAGCGGGTAAGATACGAACAGTTATTCATAGGTAGATAAATTAGTTGCCAGTAACAAAGGTGTCAAGAGTGAGTCGTGCCCAAAGCTTTGTTAGTCTGTGGCTTTGTGTTGCCTGTCATTTACTTCAAGTGTGGCCGCCGGCGCCACTTTGTTTGTGTTGGCCAATTACTTGCCAGGAGCTTTAACTACGGATAGCTGTTGGCTGAGGCAGCTTTCTTGAAAGTGTATTTACCTAGCTAAAACGTTAGGGCCACACTAACGGCATTTCCCGTTAATTCTTGCGATAATAGTCTTTAAATGTTCGTATAAACGTCTTTTGACGTGATAACTAACGGCATTTCCAATACTTGTATTTTTATAAGAATAGGGTTGGACTAAGTAGAATTAGAGGCGGCCTATTAATAAATAGTTGAGTTGTTTTTTAATCTTTTTTTTCTCTGATACCTATTACTCATTTTTTGTTGTATTTTTTTAGCACAGCAGCCTGCGATTTATGCCTGCGAATATACATAGTTTGTTCAGAATCAGTTACAAAAATATTTTAATTAAATTTTATTTACAGTTAATTACAATACAATCACCGTACGGTTAGGTACCTATTGCCAAACTATTAACACGAGTGTATAATGTAGTTTACGCGGGTGTACCGCGAAATGAGCATGTTTTTGAACGGACAACCAGGTAATATACAAGCTTATAACTTTGTGATTTTTTATGATACGGTTTTAAAATTTTGTTCATTACACAAAAATATTGGACAGGTGTATCGGGTTTCGGATAAACAAAAAATAATGTTGTATATTTGGCCAGCGTTCTTTTTTAAGCTTGATTGTAAAAGTAATAATAATAATAATATTCCACAACTATCACACAACGCCATCTAGTCCCAAGCTAAGCAGAGCTTGTGTTATGGGTACTAGACAACTGATAAACATACTTACATATTTTCTAAATACATACATATTATAGATAAATTACACCCAGACACAGAACAAATGATCGTGCTCATCACACAAACATTTGTCCTGGGTAGGAATCGAACCCACGACCCCCGGCATAGCAGTCAGGGTCACTAACCACTAGACCAACAGGCCTTAAAGGGCAACTCGCTGCCCGACCATGGACCATGCCCGGGTCGACGGCGCGTTGTGTCCCACGCGCGCCTCAAAGAGCGTCATAATAATGACGGGGCCCCCCTCTCAGAGGGCCAAAGCCTGCCGGGGTCGCGGGATTATTTCCTTACCGTGACCCCGGAACATAACAGGCTACTGAAGGACACCGTGGATTTTAGTCAGTAGAAGTCTGACAGTCCCTCCCGCCCTGCCCGGGGCTGGAGGACTCATTTGATGATTTTGCCACGTAAAAAAAAAAAAAAAAAAAGACCAACAGGCCAGTCAAAAAAGTAATACCATAGCTCTTTTTATCGTGGTTACATAATTAAATGAGTCCTCCCAGGCCCTGGGTGGAGCTAAAGGGACTGTCAGACTTGTACTGACTAAAATACATGGTGTTCCTTTAATAACCCTTGTTTTTCCAGTGCCATTTACGATTTAGACAGTCCGCGACATCAAGTATAGCCAATTTTTACCTGATAAAATCATCCAAAGAGTCCTCCCACTCAGGGCAGGACGGGAGGGACTGTCAGAATTGTACGGACTTAATCCACGGTGTCCTTCAATAGGCTTTTACGTTCCGGGGCCACGGCCCGTGACTCCGGCAGGCCCACCCAACCATAGTCCTTTTTTTATCACCATAACCCAACCTTGTCTTCAGATATAAATGAGAACAAACTAACGCCCTTTAGATATACAAAATAACCTACTCGTAAAACTTCTAAAATTTTTGAATACAGTGTAAACCACATTAAAATTTCTATCAGAACTAATCGATCACATAATGACAAATCAAACCGCAAATCTTGAAATTTGATGCCCCAGAAATGAATAAACAAACAATTATTATTATAATCATATGTATCGCGTTCACGGAAGGTGTCAGTCAATCGACCATACCATAGCCGGTGGCGGGATATCGACTTACGACTTTTCTGACACTTTCACGGACTAGTAATCCGAAGAAAGAAGGTGGCACTTTCAAATTGTACTTTTATTTGATTTACGTTTATAAGTATTGTGAGGATAGGTACCAACTTTAATACTTTTTGGGTTCCGTACCTCAAAAATAAAAATCCATACATTATGAAAAGTCCAGATTTTTTTATTTTTAAAACCTATTCTGCTCCACTCCCGAGCAAAGGCCCCCCCCCATGCCTTCTACTTTTCTCGATGGTGTGCCTCTTCACGCCAATTCACAAGAAATCAAAGATTCTTAAAGTCACTGAAAATTGCAGCCAAAATAACGGAAGAAAAATTAACCCATCGTCGTTCGATTCTTACGTAAAACAAGTGAACCTCTCCAAGATGTCTCTGTCTCAATCTCCATTTAAATGTGTGCGTGGGGCGCTCACTTACATATTTATAAAAAAACTAGCAAACCCGGCGAACTCCGTTTCGCCACCAGATGGCTTCGTTTTCTTTGCTATAAACCTCACGGAGCCCGAGACCTTTCCAACGAATGCAAAACCGTGGAAATCGGTTCGTGCGTTCTGGTGTTATAGCGTCAGGAAGGAAAACCCGACTTATTTTTATATAGTAGATGGCTTAGCTAAAAACGTTACGGTTTGTTTCGAACACGGAATCTGGACATTAATAATCTAAGTCAGTGTTTTTCAACCTTTTTCATGGCACGGCCCCTTTAGTATGAAGAAATGTTTCGCGACAATTGCTTTTTTTTTCATGTATTTTTTTTTTGAAAAATTAATATTCAATTCACCTTGTTACACATTTTCATAAAAATGTATAACTATTTTGGATTGAATCAATAAATGATTATGTCCTTTACTTAACATTTTTCCTAATAAATCTTTTTAATAAACTATTTTGTTTTTTTTTTACTGCAGCTTTTTAGCTTTCCCAACCTTTTACTTATAAGATACTTCTCCATAGAAGCTTCGCGACCTTAAGAGGCTTCATAGGTTGAAAAACACTGATCAAAGTAAAAAACCTTATGGTATCACTTTGTTGCCCGTCTGTATGTCTATCAAGACCCTGTTTTTTTCGCCGAAAAGATTGAAGTAGCTGGAGGACATGATTGCGGTGGGTTAGTTGGTAAAGCGTCCGGTAACTGAATCGGAAGTTCGCAGGTTTGAGACCTGCCTTTTTTTACGCGGTAAAATCATCAAATGAGTCTTCCCACCAAGGGCGGGACGGGAGGGACGGTCAGACTCGTACTGACTTAAACCATGGCGTCCTTCAGTAGCCCTTTACGTTCCTGGGTCACGGTTACCTGATTGTACAGTCCCGCGACCCCGGCATTAAGACTTTCCGCGATCGAATTTTTCTTTCCACAAAAAGCTAGTGTCGATAATAGGTAATCCAATGACTAGGAAAACCTTAGCTATTTTAATTTTCTATACAACAGCTAAACGCACAGTTTAACTATTGTGTAAAGAAACAAAATCAAAAGTTTGTAGTATTTAGAGCGCTATTGGGTTTTTACCAGCTCAAATTATGATAACTAACATGTCCTTTTTCAGAACAAAAATGTAAAAGGCGTCGAATAAAAAATGAAATGCGACCTATTCAAGGTCACATTGCATTAAAACTCGTGGAAAAACTCGAGATTTAAAAGAAATAACTGGTAATATATTTTTTATGAAAATTCCTTTAGCAAAAGCGTTTGTTAAATAAATAACATCACCATTCTTTTGTTTAAGACATAGCACAAATCGTTTATAATTGGCTCTCAGGATCGAAATTAAAAATTCCATATCTCTAAACGGCTGCAGCTATGTGGGTGTACCAGAAAAATTCTCAAAGCCGCCTAATTGGATACAGAGTACAGACCACTACAAAGGGGGATGTTTCAGATAAAAATGAAAATTAAATCTTCCACGCGGATGGTCAGAGTAATGTTTTTGACGGTGCCGTAGGCGGGCGAATCCCCCCCCGAACCAAAGCCCCCCCTGGCACCCCACACTAGGGGAGCCCACAGCCGCAAATCGACTATCAAAATGCTGGTGAAAAAGTTTTGTTGCGATCTTCTCAGTGACCGCCCGCCGCCGCCCTGTGTTGCTATTTTGCAATTTTATTTTTTTCTGTTAATTTGGTGTTGCCGTGTGCATATATTATGTATTGTTCGGCCGCGTTATGCACTTCATTTGCTCGTATTGATTATGCATATTGTCTGGTTCGCGTCGATGTACTTTTGAATTTAAAGCTCGGCTTGATTTAACGTTCGCCTTCACAGAAGTTTGACTAATATATAACCTAGCATAAAACCTTATCCAATTTATATAAATGAGTCTAATCTAATTAGACTCATCATCTACTGTCTAGCCATTTCCTATGTTCGGATCGGTTTCCAGTCGAACCAGATACAGATGAATATCAGTATTTTACACAGAGCGCCTGTCTATCTGACCTTCACAGTAAAACCTAGTAACTGGGTAATACGATACCGCTTGGTACACAACAGTAACGATCGTCAAAGATCAACAAATGACAGTCGGACCAACGGCTTTACGAGCTTTTCGATGCAGGGAGGATATGCGCTATGAAAAATGAACTATAATTTTATTGAACTATTCAATAAGTACCTAATTAGTTTGACAATAAATAAGAACATTAACATATATTTAAAGTAAAAGATGGTCACGATGTTTTCAAAATGAAGGTAATGCAAGGTATTTTAGAAAAAATACTGAAAACACACACAACAAACATGATAATTCTAATGCGAATTTCATTAAATTAAACGCGATCAGCACCAACACAAACGACGTTCAAGCTGTGTGAGCTTTTAAACGCCGTAATGATGTATCATCCTCGCTATTAAATAAAAAAAAGTCCACTTACTCTTCTTCATCGCCGTCATATCCCCTCCATTGCAGCTGATAGCCTGGGGTCCAGGACTCAGGCTATGGAGCTGGTAGGGCGGAGTCCTGGCATCAATCTGCGCAGGCCAGGGGGCCCGGGGCCACGCTGGGGAGGCTCCCGGGGCCCCCAGCAGTCGCAGACGCTCGTAGACTGGGGTTGAACATTCTGGGGATGGTTGCTGGTTGTTCGCCTTCTCTTTCTGGGCTGCTAGGTTGCGGAGCACCCGGTTTATTGAGGAGACCTGCGTGAAATGACAATTTGAAATTGGAATAATGTGAAAAAGATTTTTCTTTTTAGTGTCGTTTGGGCGTGTTTAGGTATGCCTTTTTTAAACATGGAATACGTATGTTGATGTAGTTTGATGTATTTTATACCATTCCCACTTTAAAAAGTTACTTTTTCTCACTGAAAACAGTGAGTAAAAAGCTCTTTTTCTCACTGTTTTGTTGTTTGAATTTAGAACACATTGCTGCGGTCCACCCCCGTCAGCCCTCGTGTTGTTAGGATAATGTTACTCTTAATTTAAAACATTGTTCCGAGTTTAATGTCAATTTGTTGGCGCAGTGACCGAGCGATTGGACTACTTCGTCGCGTGCAGTGGGTTCGATTCCCGCACGGAGCAAATTTTCGTATGATCTACAGTTATTTGTTTCGGATCTGGGGGTTTGTGTATGTGAATTTAGATGTTTGTAAACGCACCTTTGTCTTTTTTTTCTTCGTTAAATACCTATCTATTATCGCTTAATTATTATTTTTCTTGTGGTCATGGTATAAAGTATCGTATGTAACTCGTGAATAAAACGGATTTAAATCGAGGGCCTGAATCACTCGCGTCGCTCAGGATTTAAATACTTGAATCTGCGGTCGTGATTCAGTCATATATATAGTCATATAGTTAAAATCCTTCGCTTGCTCTTGATTCATATATAAGGCCCTCGCTTTAAATCTGCTCTTTATTCACTCGTTGCATAATGTACTATTAGACTACTTGGTTTTCTTTTTTTTTCGGCGTTTTTGAACGTGTATGAGGGGAATCGAGTATGTTAGGATCGTAGCGTGGCTTTATGTATGAAGTGTTGTTATAGTCAAAATCACTTAAGTTGAATTTATAACTGATATACTGTTATGTTTCATCACATTACTGTTACTGTATTAATATGATTCGATAGACCGTCCCTACTTGTAATCTAATTCAAATATCGGTAAGCTAAATAATTATACACTTCTCATCAAAAAAATCGAAACACCTCGCAGTTTATGATTTGATAAGGATTATCAGAAAAATGTGTATATTTAGGAATAAATGTAAAATGTCATTTAATAGTGAGTAGTATGAGGTTTTTAAATCCTAATGTTAATGTTCTAAATTCAAATTAAGTCTTCATAGGTTTCGTATTTTGTATAATGAGTAATTTTTACCCTGTATGGAATATGAAGGAAATGGGTAAAACAACACGCGTAAATGAAAAAAAAATGTAAGAAACGTTTATTTAATAACTTGTATTCCCTCCGCGAGCTCTTATTACTGCTTCCATACGGTTCTTCATCGATCGGATGAGAGTCACGATCACATGTTGTGGTATATTATCCCATTCCTCTTGGATTGCATTTTGCAGCTGGCTAAGTGTTTCTGGGGCTGGATCTCTTGCTCGAATTCGTCTCTTTAATTCATCCCATAGATGTTCAATGGGATTCATGTCCGGGCTTCTTGCTGGCCATACCATAATGGAGATACCGACTTCGGTAAGATAATCTCGTACGACGCCCGCGGTGTGAGCTCTAGCATTGTCGTGCATGAATATGAAGTCGTTGCCAATAAAATGTGCATAGGGCATCACATGAGGTTCAAGACACTGTTCGATGTACCGATGAGAGTTTAGTGCAGGCAGCCGTGGCCCAGACACAAAGGCAAGTTCTGTCTTACCGTCGGCGCTGATTCCTCCCCAAACCGTCCACGAACCGCCACCATAGCTGACCTTTTCTTCAATGCAGCATTGTGCAAAGCGTTCTCCATCTCTTCTGTAGACCTTGTTCCTTCCGTCGTTACCATACAGCATAATTTTACACTCATCAGAAAACAGTACTTTGCTCCACTGAAGGTATGACCAAGTTAGGTGCTCGCGTGCAAAGTTAAGGCGCGCTCTTCGATGGTCTGCAGTTAATTTCGGCCCATTCGCTGGCTTATGCGGTGCCAATCCGCGTTCCTTCAACCTTCTTCTTATTGTAGAGTCACTTACAGCTACTCTTCGTACAACGCGAAGCTGCTGCTGCAGTTGAAAAGCGTTAAAGCGTCGATTTCGTAAAGAAGTTGTTACAATAAATCGATCACCTCGCTCAGAAGTGACCCGATTCCTGCCAGATCCTGAACGGCGCGTGAACGAACCAGTCTCCCGATAGCGTTTGTAGACTCTATGAACAGATGATAAGCTTAGATGCAATCTTGCAGCCACAACACGCTGACTAAGTCCAGAATCCAGCAATGCCACCACTTGGGCGGCTTCTGCGGGCGAAGTATCCATATGTTTTAGAAAAAAAAGTTTTTTCAGACGTCCCAAAGTCACAGTAAATGAAATAAGAAACAGAAAGTTTAAAGACAAGCGCTAATTTTTAGTTTTTAAACGAGAAACGTACTCCAACCCTAAATACACATTTGTCTCAAAACAGTGATTAATTTCATTTATAGGATAAACAAATGAAATTATTTCGAATTTTGATTTTTTTCTTCTTACTGTAATGACCAAACTGCCAGCTACACAGTAATGTTTTTTTTTCATGGAATTAATTCTCTTTTGGAAAAAATTAGGACAAAAACAATAAAAACGAAAGTGTTTCGATTTTTTTGATGAGAAGTGTATTTAATCTTAAAAAATCTTCTGACAAACCTTCGTGGTTACAAGGCGTGAGGGTTGTGGCTTTTAAACAAAGAAAACGTAACCCGATCATCCCTTACAGCCTAATTCATCATCCATACAAAATTAAAAAAAAAAAACACTGACCCAATTTTTGAACATCGAACGAATACCGAGAAATCACAGCGATTAATGAGAAAGGTTGAGGTTTGATAACAAAATAAGAATGAAACTTATTGGCTGTATGAGTGAGGGCCTGTGCCATGATACCCGATGTTTATAATAAAGGGCAGTGATGACACGCGATCGGAAGGGCGTGATTTGAATTGATTATAATTTATTTAAGTTATGGCAACATTTATAGGTGTTTAGAGTTTTTTAAACGTTGAATTATTGGGTTGTTGTAAGTTCGCCACAAAATTGGTATCCCCACGAGAAATAAAGTATTGATCCTGTTTTCCTAGTACTTTCTGTTCAGATTCCACATTGTGTCCTCGTTTTCGGTACTTTTGTGTTGGATTTTATTGTTTAATTTTTCTGCTATTCGTGCGCAAAAAAGAAATGGGGTTATCTAAAACAATAAAAATTAAAAAATACAAAAACCTTTTGCTAATTTATACCATATTATTTATACATACTTACTTTTTTTTGTGGAGATATAATTTTGTGGCGAATTCACAACAACCCGTATTATTTACTCTCACAGAATTTACTGATTACCTTACTGTTAATAAACCTTTTTTTTGGGTATATCACAGCTGTAATGACCGACGGCTTAACTGAATCGACTGATGGCACTGATATCTGTAACCTTTTTGCATCTTCATATCATAAGGTTTACGGCAGTGTCTACGGGCCGACAGGCGATGACCACCTAATGAGCAATCAATATACTACTGACAGCTTTTCATTCGTAGAGGTGAGCAAGGAAGAAATATTAAAAAAACTGAAACAGCTGGACATATCTAAGGGTGCAGGTCCTGATGGAATATCACCGATGTTTATTGTTAATTGCGCAAAAAGTCTAGTGGACCCATTGGCAACAATATTTAATAACTCTTTTAGCACGGGCCGGTTCCCAAAAGCATGGAAACTCGCAAAAGTGGTACCAGTACTCAAGAGTGGGGATAGTCGTGTAGTTGGCAATTACAGACCGATTTCCATATTGTCCATCTTTGGTAAAGTGCTGGAATCCTTGCTCTGTCCGTATATACAGCGATATTTTAAAAAATTCCTCTGTGAAGACCAGCACGGTTTTGTCAAGTTTCGTTCGACGTGCACAAATCTAGTTTCTTACATCGAGACATTATCTGGCGCAATGGACGCAGGTATTCAAGTAGATGCTGTATATACGGATTTCAGCAAGGCATTCGATAGGGTGCCCCACAAACTGCTAATAGACAAGCTTTCTATGTACGGATTCCACGGTGCACTTCTTAATTGGTTCCAATCTTACTTATCTGGTCGAAAATTTTATGTCGTGGTTAACGGTTTCCACTCGGATCCATACGCGATCGCGTCGGGTGTCCCACAGGGTACGCATTTAGGTCCTGTCTTATTCAACATATTTATTAATGATGTCACTACATGCTTTTCTAGTACTACTCCATTCCTGTATGCAGATGATATCAAAATTGTAAAAACAATATCATCCTGGGAGGATGCCTCCTTGATGCAGCAGGATTTGGATAGACTAAGTTACTGGTGTTCCAAGAACTGTATCCTATTGAACAATGAAAAGTGCGTACATATAAAGTTTAGTCGTAAACGGCGTAATTTGGACACAACATATAATATTAATGGAATTCCTCTAACGGAAGTCAACTGTGTCAAAGATCTCGGTGTAATATTAGACAACAAACTAACGTTTGTTCCTCATGCAGACAGTATAATAAAAAGAGGACTTAGAGCTATGGGATTCGTAATCCGCAACAGCAAACTATTCAGGAAACCAGAAACAAAAATTATATTATACTGCACCCTAACTCGTAGTATTCTGGAATACTGTAGTACTGCTTGGCGACCTCATTATGCTGTTCATTCTCTGAGAATCGAGCGTGTTCAAAAAAGATTTGTAAATGACCTCGGGTTCTCAATAGGAAAAAATCTAAAACGACAGTCTTACGCCGACAGGCTAGCCCTTTTTAAAATGAAATCTCTTGAGAAGCGGAGAGATATCTTAGATTTAAGGTTTATTTACAAACTACTTAGGAATAAAATCGACTGCCCGAGACTCCTAAATACCGTCTCTCTCCGAGTTCCACGTAGACCACCACGTAGACCCATCACTCCTTTAGCTCCACCGCTTCGCCGGACCAAATTTGGTGCTAGCTCCCCTATACCACGGATGTGCAAGTTAGTAAATGAATACAGCCACCTCAACGATATCCACAATGACACACTAGTGACTTTCATAAAATATGTAACACCTTAACCTACTAACATTATGCAAATACGAAAAAAATATATTAAATTAAGCTTTGTCCAAATCCCTTGTACTAGAATTTGTATTGTCAACTTTTTCTTTTTGTTATCTTTTATAAAATAGAATTAACATGTTGTGTTTACCTGTAATTGGGTGTGCAGTAGAACTAGGATTTAAGATTGTAATAATTTTTTGTATGTATTGCTGTAACATCTGTTGGTAAACCATAAATAAATAAATAAAAATAAATCACTAGTATTATGAAGCATAAGGCTTTGTTTGGTTGCACGCGCAAATCTCAGGAACTGCTGGTTCAAACTGAAAAAATATAGTTGGAAAGTCCATTTATGTAAGACCGTAGAGGCCCGGTTCATGTAGGGCCTACATGAACCGGGCCTCTACGGTGGTCTTATATAAAGTTCAAGTAGCCGTCATAAATGTTCGGTAATCTGATTAGTATCTATCAACATGCTGTTAATAGATCTGTTATACGATACTGCTCACTAATGGGTAGGTCTGTTGAAACAATGTAACCAGTTGTCGCTTCAGATGCGACTATTTTTTCAATGATTTTCTAGTTCTACCCTAGGGACACATGGAATTTCTCCTGTATCGTGGGTGCATTTAGAAACAATTCCATTCACATACACAATGGCCTACAAGTCGAAGGAGCCCCGCTTAGCAGGGCTTCAATGATCTTCCCTTTTCGTTAAGAGTGAGGAACTATACATCACGTTCCTCACACTTGTTACTGCTTTGGCAAAAAACCAGACCCGGGCAACTACAAGTAGACAATACAAATATTTGTTCCGTATAGGACTCGAATTCGCGACACGCAGCGAGGCAGTCAAACTGTGCCAATTCAAGTTTTTCTCAATAGGGATCTATGATTGAATGCCCTTGCTCGTGTCTTGCGAGTACGCAAAATTGAGTGTCTCCCGATAAAAAACCAAAGATGGTTAAATTAAAACTACTGCACTGCAAAAGTCATTTTACAAACTCTCATATACAAGCCCACCCAAATTCCCAAAAATATGTAACAAAACCGAATATCACCTCGCCAACTGTCACCGCGGCATATGACGCGCTGTAGTAACTTAGACGTAGGGCAGGAAGGCAAGGTAAGACGATAGACGGTAACCCGACACGCGACTCGCGGTGGTCCGAGCAGCGTCATGACTGGCACATGACGGAATGCCCGATGGACCGAGAAAGCGCGCCACGTTTGAAAAACGAACGTTGTTTTTTGTTTTTTTTTTTTTTTTCAAGTCTGTGATTAGCGTTGTTGACAGTTCGAATGTTGATTTAATTTGTTTGCTGGTATTAGTTATATGAAGTTGATATAAGATTATTAAAAAAAAATATAGGTACACATAATCGCTACTACATTATGCATTATAAATGACTGTTTTATATGGTTGTCCGTAAATGTTAACATTTAAAAAAAGAAGTGAATCATTTGTAGTTATTCATCTGATCAAAATAAAACTTGAGTAGAAAAATCTTCAGTTATCAAAAATACGTATTTAATTTAAAAACTTTTAGATGAAATACTTGTTCGATCAGAAAATTATAACGAGACGCATAATTAAAAGTCAAACGTCTGACGTCTGCGAAATTAAAAAAAAATAACTAGAAAGGGTTGAAGATTTCTTACAAATGAAATGGAAATTTTTAACAAGACGTTTGTTAAGAAAGCATGCTCATTGTAAGAATCAATGATTCGAGCCAATTAAATACTTATTTTGTTTGTTATTCTGTTTATTAATTGGCAACAAATAAATATTTCACCCCGTATAGAAATAAAAGAAAAATTGATGACGCGTTGTAATGGCGAAACAAGGAATTGTTATATTTTATTACAATTTAAATGACAGTTCAAGTTCTATTGAAAAGTCAACATTGAAATACGTTAATGTAAAAAAAAAAAGATGTAGAAGTAGGTTTTACGCAGCACGACCAAAAAGAAATATGGAAAGCGAGAAGCACCGAAGCATGAAGATAACGGATAGGGACAACCGCAAAAAGAACAAGTGGAGACAAAGCCATAATTTTAGAAAAAAATCTGTATTACAAAAATAACCTACCGCAATATAATATTTTCCAGCCAAAAAACAAAACTCATAACAGAATTTCATTACGCATAGATATAAATAAGCGACCCGTTCGCAAAGTGTGGCCATGTGTGAAAACAGTCTGCGCTGTCCGTTTATAAAAAAATAAACTCCACGCAAAGTACAAACGTGTAAACAGTCCCTTAATTCGAATTACACACACCGATTGACTTGTTTCCATGATTGTACTCGACTAATACACCAATTAGTAAATAACCCTTTTAGTAAATATGTTTATTATATGTGTACTCGAATTAATTTTCTTTAGATGTATGAACTTAGACAATATACCATCGACAATACGAGCTCATTTCATTCGAGTAGTTTCAAATGCAGTTTTTGTGGTTTCTGAATCGTGTGTACGGTAAAATAGTTTTATTTATTATTAAGTCTGGTTTTTGATTTCCAGTAGCTGGGAATTTTGGGATTAATGTCTACTTATGTGGTTAATCTTTTCCAATGCAACGAAAGGGTAAGGATCTCACGTTATTTACGAAACTCCCTTTTTAAAATTTAGCTTTGAGACTACATTTTATTTACAGGTTTAACGAAATTTATATGTAGTTTTACAAAGTATTTCAATAGTGGTTTCAGCGGTGGATATGCTGATCCAAAAAAATGTTAACATCTTTGTAACTACCATATTCGAAGAATAAATGTCTTTGTCTTTGAAAAAAAAATAGGTACCAATAAAAAAAAATCATTTAGATATAAAAACTTATTATGTAAGTAATTGAATGTGTCAGGCACGTTAACTTTTTATGAAGAGCCATATTTTCCAAAAAAGAAAATTCAAACCGCCAATCAAGGCGTTTCGCGGCGATACAACTCGCGACGCATTCTGAATACAAAATAAATTACATTAGAACGTTCCGTTTCGTGTTGGTACCTATCAAACGGCACAGTAAAAAGTATGAAAGGTGCCCCCTAAATACCGGGTGAGGTGAAGCGCGAAAATTATCTTATATTTGCTCAGACGCCGTGAACGTAGGGCGAGAATACTTTTCAATAAGCTTAGAGAGCGTTTTTTTTTTTATTTAGCGAGACCCATCTTGTAAAGCGTGGAGCGTTGTGTAGGTAAAACGGAACGCGCAAATAGAGGGTTCTCTTTAGATCGATTCGATTTCTCTGATTGCTGCATAAGATTTTTATTAATGCTGATATGATTTACTTTAAATTATATTTTTATTACTTTTATGTTATATGTAGTAGGTTTTTTTTGTTCCTGTCTAAAACATTTCAAATAACTAATAAACAACGAACAATAAGTTGTCTGCATTTCGCCAACTTCGAAATGAGGAGTGCAGTAACAACGCAACGGTACGAACATTTTTAAATGTAAATCGATGGTGATTAAAATCTTTAAACTAATTCTTAATTCAAACCATAATCGGTATCACCGATTTAGTTTCATAATGAAATAAATGCATATTTTTACAAAAGGATAATCAAAAGAAATTTTCCTCAATCCAAAGCTCGTTTACTACACTCACAATTTTTAATGTGCAAAAAATAAAAAGCAGTGCATTACTCTGGTATTGTGTAACTACAGAAGGGTCGTCTACAAAAGGCAACCTGCTGTGTCTATTGTGCTCCAAAGTCGGCACTTTGCGAGTCAATATTTTGGGTGAGTCAGTGACTCCTCACTAGAAAGTAAAGACTCCTTGATATCACGCCGTTTCGCGAACGTAAGCGAACAAATGCGCACCTCTATTCGTCTATTCGCTGCATTGATTATACTCTTTTGTCTTTGGCACTTTTTGTGCGTGGCAATCGAAATTTTTCAAAATTGGAGTGCATGTTTGTTTTGCTCTTTCATGCGTTTTCTTTTATTGTTGTAAGAAAAGAATATTGGATATTGAATTTATTGCGCGCTGTGGGTGTTCTACTATTAGTGGAAAGGTAGTTTGTAATTATCTAATCCGTTGAGATGACTGTGTTAGTGAAGGATGTTCTGATTTTAATAGGTAAAGATTTTGTAATAAGAAATTTCAAATATTTTTATTGATTTGGTACCTAATTAATTAACTAGTTATCATCTATGTAATACTTATAATATATCTATTATATTATTGTTCTTAGTCATAATATTTTTTTTACTTTAAGAAATAACGAATTTGCTCCAAGAAAGCCCCATCACTTCTTATAATTATCAACACTGGTGCTGATGCATTAATAAAATAATTGCAAATAAAAGTGACCCATAAATAAATTTATTAAGGAAGTGCTAAACAACAATAAATTCATCAGTCGACAATAGATTTGCAGGACAAGAAAGCGAACACAAGACCGCCCCGTGGAAACCACGACACCGCCTCCCTAACCTTAGAAAAAAAAAACTTTCCCGCCCATACGAGATGACAGCTAAAGTCAAAACTGCAGTTAATTCGAGTAATTCCCACGATTCGAAATTTAAATTTAATTGTCGTTCTATTATGCCAAAGAAATAGGTCAATAACGTAAGGAGTTCATAAATGGCATTGTTTGATTGAGAACTTATAGGAGTTATAGGCAGTATGTCAATACGTCTGTGCTTTGTGGCTCGGCGGGGGGGTCATGTTGGCACTCAATAATGCTCTCTATTAACTTAAAACGATGTGTTCGGCCTACAATAGTGTATTCGAAATCGTTTGAGGGTGAAATGATATGCAGACTATTATTAGTTCTCATAGGTGGGGTCATTCGTGTAAATGCAGCTAAGATTGTTTGACGATAAGTTAAAATATTGATGTTTAAAATGTTTTCTTCATTGATTTTATTAATGGTTGTAAGGAAGTCGAAATCTTACACTAAACATGGGCATTGAACCCTCAATTAATAGCATTATTAAATCACTGGGCAACATTACTCGAGTGTTGCTACAATCAACAATTATAAAGGCAATTGATGTGCGCTACTTTATTTTAAAAGGTTGAAAGTCAATACACTAAATGGGTGTATTTAGCTTTGAAAAGTCAAACATACAACGTACAACAGGTAAATCAAATGACCAAACATCAAATTCACGGTAAGCAAGCATCAATCGGAGCATACAAACTCCTTGTTACATCCTACATTCGAAAATAGTGTGATTTTCCCGCGTTTTCCCCGTCATGGCGGCAGGACGTGATTTTCCACTAGATGTGTTGCCAGAATAATAAAATCCCGACAAAAATACTTCGGACCGTTCTCGTTGGCGTAAAATTGATTATTGATTTATGTGTCTACTATATTTCTGTGAAGATACGGGGTGTCTTGTCACGTTTGGTCGCTATAAAATAATAGGGAGTGGCGTGTGACTAAATAAATTTTATGGAAATAAAAATATACAATAATGATACCTACTTAGAATTGACCTTATTCGAATACAGTAAAACAAATGTGATTTTATAGATTGTGCATTAATTTTCCACTTCTAAACTATATTCGTACACCTACTATACTTTTGTCTATGAATATTGGTAACATTCAACAAATTTTCCCGTTCGCTTTCGCGATTTCCTCGAACTTGAGAAAGAGGGTTTAACTGCTTTTAAAAACTATCAACTAAACAAAATGAAATAAAAAATAAATTTTGGTTCAAAAGCACTTCCCATTATAAATAAAATAATAGTTTTAAGTGTGAAATATGGCAAAATAATGAAGTGAAAACATACTAGGGTCAATATAATTAAAAACTAAATCTTTGTGACCCAACCAAATGGCAAAAGTCAATTGTGTTTACTTGGCGAACCGGTCTCGAGTCGATAATAATGATTTTAATGACAATAATAGTCAGAATTATTATTATTAAAATAATATAATAGTGTATTATTACAACCGGCACGGGGATGAACGCTCGAGTGAATCAGAATGACACAACTTTTTAACGGCTTTGATTTCTTTTTATTTTAGAAAAAGTTACGTTTCTTTTTTGTTTGATGTTGTTAGTAACTGTACTTAACATTTAACATATAAAAAGTCTATGGTAACGACTTACTTTTTTATGTTAATTTAGAAACCGGAAATCGTACCTACGGAGTTTTTAGCTCTTCAAAATCCACAGGGATTTGTTTTCTCATTTCCTTAATATTCAATTTATATAAAAAACATGTCAAACCTTATAGGTTATAATGAAAAAAAAATATCTTAACGTGCGATAAAAAAGCCACATTAACTTACTAGCTGTGCCCGCGACTTCGTTCGCGTGGATATCGGAACTTAACAATGTATTTTTTAGTGCGAAGCGCTGTGGGAGGATACCGATACAAATCATTTTCTTTATGCTTTTTTTAGCGTCATAAAATCGTCAAATTAGTCTTCTCACCCAGGGCTGGGCAAGAGGGACTGTCAGACTTGTATTGACTAAAATACACGGCGTCCTTCAATAGCCCTTTACGTTCCGGGGGCACGGTAGCTCGTAAGTCCTACGACCCCGGCTGGCTTTGGCCCTCTTAGGGGGGCCCCGTCAGATTGCTGACATCTCTTTGAGGCGCATGTGGAACACAACGTGCCGTCGACTCGGGCATGGTCCATGATCGGACGGCGAGTCACCCATTACTCGCCGCCCGCATGCCCGCGCCTACGGTGGCCGGAGATCGTCTTGCGACGTCCGTTGCCGTGGGCGTCTCCCGCGGCGGCTGCGTCGTGAGGTGGACGCTGTCCTCTCTCTCACGCGTTCCGCCTCCTCCTTTGCTAGCATTACTGCTTCGCAGAAGGAGGCGACCACTTCCCATTCCATCTCTCCCCGCAGGATGGCCTCGACCAGTGCCTATCGCCGCTGTGAGGACACGGCGGTGCTCTGCCCAAGCGGGGCAGTCCTGCACCGTATGTTCTACTGTGTCCTCCGGGCGATCCTCGCAGTGGTGACCGCCCCCTGAGATGGCGCCGGAGCTCTTCCAGCCGCGCCTCGACTTGTCTATGCAGCGGGGATTGGCCAGTGCTTCTTTATAAATACATGCCGTCGGACAGCAAGCTACCCATTACTCCCTGTCCGTAAGCGGCTGGAATATGACCCACTATTTCCGACGCCCTGGGCGTCTTCAGCGGTGGCTCGGGTGAGAGGTAGAGTGCACTTTCCCTCACGCGCAATTATGATAAAATATGCTCAGTATTGCCCAGGCAGTAATCATTTTGTTGTGACAATATCTTGAAACTATGATATCTCCTAAGATATTCATTGAAATCAAACAATGTCTAGGGCAATTTTGTTCAAAATTAAATGCTTGTGATGATTAACGTATTTATTTTGATAAGGATTAATATCATATTAATGAAAATACCTTCGCAAATAATGCATTACTTTAAAAACAAATTTGATTTCCATAAAAAAGGTTATAGTGACTTAATCTTAAAAGATAGATATATGCTCTTGCTGACTTTATTTTAGAACTCTTTATGAGGAATAATTCCGTAGTACATATTTTTTTCGTATCTTTTACCGTTTACGCAGCGCACGCAACGAAAGCTCTCGAAAAGGAATACATTTTCCCGAATTTGTAACATTTCTCATTGCTGCTCCGCTCCTTTTGATGATAGCATGATGTTATATAGCCTATAGCCTTCCTCGATAAATGGACCATCCAACACAAAAAGAATTTTTCAATTCCAACCAGTGGTTCCTGAGATTAGCGCGTTCAAACAAACAAACTAACAAACAAACAAACTCTTCAGCTTTATAATATTAGTATAGATTGACTGTGAAGAAAATATTATACATTATCACGAATTCCAATTTAACTCTCTACAATTTACCCTAATCCCACAAAATCACATTTAAAAGGACAAGACTAATATAAACCAACAACATACTGTAATAAAACCAATAATTTTAAACACCACCAAACCCCATTGTAATACAAAACCGCATTAAACAAAACTATAATTATAGACAACTGACACTCCGATCATATCGTACTAGTGGCGAAAAAACTTCATTACCATAGAGCAGGGGTGGCCAACCGGTCGATGGCGACTATTAGTCCAGCGGGGCTATTGCGTATCTCGGTGTCTGTGTGGTGATCATCAAATAGCTGTCAAAAGGTAAATTTCGTATTGGCTTTTGAATTTGGAACTGAAAATGTGAATGCCCCCTAAAATCAACTATTCTAATGCTCTTGATAGGCACTCCACTCCTAAACTTAGCCTCATAACAGGTATCAAGCCATCCAAGTTCAGTGGACAACCGCTGGTCAGTGACTATCAAGTTAGCCAATAGCCCTGCTGGCCAAAAAACATAAATAATATTAAAGGACCTATATATTATGATTATACATCATCAACTCAGACTTCCATTCCAAAGTATTAATAGTTTTGAAGAAACAATCTCACATATTATGAAAAGGAGACTCCCAAGACTGGTCAATAATATAAAATACTGCACGATTGTGTACTAAAACTACTTAAGTATGCTGTTTCATTTAAGATTTCAAGAAGTATTTAACTATCAAATTACCGTGACCCCAGAACGTAAACGGCTATTGAAGGACTGCACCGTAGATTTTAATCAGTACAAGTCTGACAGTCTGCTCTGCCCTGCTTGGTAGGACTTTTTTTTTTAACGTGGTAAAATCATCAAATGAGTCCTCCCACCCCGGGCAGGGCGGGAGGGACTGTCATCAGACTTGTACTGACTAAAATCCACGGTGTCCTTCAATAGCCCTTTATGTTCCGGGGTCACGGTAACGAGATAAGTCCCGCGACCTGCTTGGTAGGACTTAGGACTCATTTGATAATTTTAACAAGATAAAAAAAAGTATGTAATTGGTAGATCGCACAGGGTTTCGTTAGTAAACAGTAGATTGTCTAATCAAGTTGGCCACCCCTGCCATAGAGTATAAATCTCGATAGTCGTGTTATTACATTTAATACCCCTCGAAACAACAAAAAGGTGACAAGGACATCGTTTAGTACACAATAGGGATGGGAAGTGTGGACGCCGCATAAAATTATAATAAATATCAGTGGGGAACAAGCGGGACCGAGTGGACAGCCCTATGCAGCTGTGCGGAGGCCACGCTACTTGGTTGCACAAGGATTTGTCCTACTTCTGACTTTTTTTTTTAGCGTGGTTAAATCATCAAGTGACTCCTCCCACCCATGGCAGAGCGGGAGGGACTGTCGGACTCGTACTGACTAAAATCCACAGTGTCCTTCAATAGCCCTTTTTGCGTTCCGGGGTCACGGTAATACGTGAGTTCCACGACCCCGGCAAGCTTTGGCCCTCTAAAGGGGGGCCCCGTCATAAAGGGGGGCACCGTCATAGTCTTACGTCTGATATTGGAAAAAAATATGTTAATTTTACTATTTTTGTTTTGCAATACACACTAAATTGTTTGTCCAATTCGCCTTCGTTAGGAATTGGCAGAATAGTCGACATATCGGCTTGTTTGCCTTATTATGAAATATTAGAATAGAAAAGAAAAACGTTTTTTTTTGTTGTTTTATACGTTTTTCCACACTAGGAATTTCTCCTGTACCCGTTACGTTTAAACACATAAATAGCGGGTTTTATGTTATTATAGACTTTCAAAAGAATGGACTAACGTTTTAAGTTTATAAAAATACGGATTTTAAATTATACATATAAAACGACATCGTTATGGTTGACTTTGGGCTAACTTTGATATTAAACTGTTAAACATGTAACCTTAATAAAATGTTGCTATTAACCTTGGCTATATGAATATTTCATTAGCTGCTCATAAGTTTTACAAAATATTTCATTAAAATTCGATATTAATGAACGATTTATGTTCAAATATTGAAATAGAAAAAAACTATGTGAAAAAAGTTGCGCTCGTTGCTATGGTGACCTAACACTACTTTTTGTATTGATAAGATAATGGTTTATTTGGTTAAAGTTAAAGTCTTCTGTTAAAGTGGAAACAGTTATATTCAATCACTATAAAGAGTTACAGAGTAAAATGGTAAACTAAAGAACTACTTATTGGTAAAATGGTTAAATGGTAATGGTTATGGTTTTGAGTGCGTTGTGTCTCAAAAGAGATCTAATCGCGAACTGGTTCGATATTGTGGGATTCGAGCGAATGTGCATACTTGCGATCGATGCAATTATGTATTTTCGCTGATTGTTCAATTGACTCAAAAAAATGCAATTATGCATTTTTGCTGAGTGTTCGATTAACTCGAACACTATGTAATACTAGATACTGTACGAGTATTTCATGTTTTTTTTTTTATTACTTTTATACTATCTAAAAAAGATTATAATACCTATGATCTAAGAAAAATTCTAGCAAATATTATTTTTTCTTTACAGTTTCTGCTACAATTTTTCTAGTTAAATATCATATAAATCGTATATAAAATAATCTAGTATGTAAATCGATACAATCCCATGCAGTCGGGCAGCATGGCAACACCACAATCCATTTGCATTCGTAAATACAAAGGTGACGACACATCGACGTGTCATTCAGACATACAGGGCCATTACAAGTGGGTCTCTTGTGAATCTGTAGGTTCCCTAATAACTCATAACTCACTAGGGTCGTTATCACTATGAATTTTGATTTACAGTTCTATCACAGTCAAAATCATCTTTATATCTATAGCAGTAAGGATTGTTATTATGTTGCTATAGGTGACAAAGTCAGTCAAACTGATAGTGAACTGCATTTATGAGAGTTTAAGGTTGTTTTTGCACTGAAGCTGTTAGAAAGTATCACAATCTATTATTATCGGTTGGGTGACGATTTTGCGCTGTCAACAGTTTTTCTACGCTTAGGGGTAGTATGACATCTGTGAAATTGTAAAGTTTAACGTATTTGATTGATGGACTAATTAGATTTACAATCTATAATTAATGCTGTAATCATTCCTATCTATACTAATGTTATGAAGATGTAGAGTTTGGTACTATAAAGCTCTTGCATAGCTTTTATAGCGGGCTCTGAGCGCGGCGACCGAATCAAGAAATTCCTTAACGAAAATAACCTAACACTCGTCTAAAGTTCGGGAGACTTCGGTAATCATAAAAACATCCCTCATAAAGACAATTTACTTTTTCTTACTGATTCTAAACTGCCAGCTACAAAAGGAGTATTTCAAATGAAACCTACTTAAAAAATTCTCCTACAACAAAGCAGAGTGGCGCAGTGGAAGCGTGCTGGGCCCATACCCTGTCGAAAATTTAGACCCAGTTTGGAAGTGAGACCTTGGAATGCTGTATATAAAAGACCCACTTATAACTTGTTTTAATTTATTTTTCATTATTACAGTAGAGCATCACAAACATTTTAAATAAATGATATTCTCGTTAAATATTCGAGGTAGGCGATTTTTTTAAAATGCTGGGTAATAGTGTTACCGCGGCAGTGTCCGAGTGCCACACGTATTTCTTATTTTTTATAGTGGTTCAATCGTCAAATGAGTCTTCTCACCCAAGACAGGAAGGACTGTCAGACTTCTACCGACTAAAATCTCCGGTGATCCTTCAATAGCCCTTTACGTTCCAGGATCACGGTAACCTGATAAGACAGTCCCGCGATCCAAGATTGGTTTGAGTTTGTCGGTTGAACGCCCTAATCTTCCCCTTATCTTATTTATTATATTATTTTATATTATATATATAAAATAATATAATTGCATTATATTTACAGCGTACCTGAAGAAATTACAGTGTTTATTGTAATAAAAATAAAAATTGCCTGTACGAACGAATAAATATTTTTTTTCCATTAAATTATCGTCAAAGTTCCCGTTTACTTTACGTCGCAGAAATGTGAAAAATCATTATAGGGCTCTAATATTTAGTACTCGTAGCAGCGGAACTCGTAGACGTCTACGAGCTACGGCGTAGCTAGCACTCACAATTAGGTTCGTAAATTCGAGGTATTCCACATTGCACCTGA
The DNA here is from genome assembly GCA_954870645.1 of Agrotis clavis. NCBI lineage: Eukaryota > Metazoa > Arthropoda > Insecta > Lepidoptera > Noctuidae > Agrotis > Agrotis clavis. Next base: position 18,059,156 of record OX940925.1, read on the forward strand.
CACCTCCGATAAATTTTGACAGTAGCCGTACGTGGAGTACTTAAGGTGCCATTAGCTGATTGCCATTTCAAAGGGTGCCCAATATGGAATACCTAGTAAATTTGATTCAAAAACAGCCACACACAATAATTACCATACCGAGCTTAATTACAACAGATTATGTATTTGACAACAGAATAACAAATTTTCCGCCTGCCTTTGACAAACACATTACCTTTTACAACGGCCATAATCCCGGATAGCCTAAACACAATGGCCGTTTGGAATGCTAATCCAGATTGCCTAATGAATGGGTTTAGACCGCGGACCGCGAGTGCGAATGTTTGCTAATACCGACCGGCCGCAGCAATTACCGTCCAATGGCCGATATTGAACGCTTTGCGGCGAACAAAATCAGCTCTTCGAGTTTGTATGTTTGGCTAAAGATTGTAATTGGTATATTGGTAAGGAAATCATGCGATTGTGGATTCGGTAATATTGTGTTGGTATTTGGTAAGGAAATCATGCGGTGTTTGTGTATTCAGTAATGTTGTGGATAATTTTTGTGTATTGTTTTCTACTTTTGTATTATGTAATTTGTGTACCTCTGAAATGGCTTGTTTAATGTTTACTAAACTGAACAAGTCAGATAATTTATCTGTACACATACAAATGACGTAACGTTTTTAAAATTTGGTATTCAAATCTGTGCTAAAACGTTATGCTGAGATTGGGGGTGGGGGAACAGAGTGGGCCAAAGCTTGCCGGGGTCGCGGGACTGTCTTAACAGGTAACCGTGGCCCTGGAACGTAAAGGGCAATAGCCCTTGCAATAGCTAATAACCGTGGATTTTAGTCTTTGTAAGTCTTACGGTCCTTCCCGTCCCGCCTTCGGTGGAAGGACCCATTTCATGATTTTACCACGATATAAAATGGCTGAGATGATTTTTTTTAACGTAAAAACGCCCAAAGCGCCCGTTAAACAATATTGTGCCATTGCATTGATGCTTTTGTTAAACTCATTTTTTAAACTGACTTGCTATTTTTAGCATATCGGATAAATAAGAAACAATAGCGTATACAACATATACATAAATAGATACTAACAAAGTTTCCGACATTTTGCGAAAAATAAAGTAAGTTCGAGCGTGTTTGCCATATCTAGAATTGAATCAAATATTGCAGCTCATAATTTAGGACCCATTAATATTCCTTAGTAGTATTTTTTACCCGTGGTGCTAGGCAACTGGGCTTCTCCCAGTTGTAATACCCCTTTGTGCCTATTGACCCTTTTTGGGCGTATTTATCCTATACCTCCACTGTTTTTTTCCATTAATTTCGATGCAGGATCCAAGACAGGTAAATTCATTATCCGGGACACGTCGAGCTTTACTCTCTCGACGCTTTTCTGGTGGTTGCCACTGTTGATTCTGGTTATGAAGAGTTGCAGTGGCTTGGGAATAGTGTGGTGGTATTGCCCAAAAAAGAAAAAAAACTAAATTCAAAACATCCACGGCAACACTACAATAAACCTTCCTAAAAAAATCATTAATCAAAACCACTTTAATATTCATACGCATCCTACACTGTAGAGGGATTAAAATTAAAACTGCGTAAAACTTCTAACATATGTGTGTGTTACGTCGAGCTGGGGTCGAAACCACCCCACCGTACCCAAACAAGATTTTACTTAAACGACTACACTTGTTTAGCCCGCGTTTAATAAACAAATCGCGTTTGCCATTGATTTGATAACGCTGGCTTAACTTGAGCCATACTGATTGGCAGATACTGTATGAGGATTTAATTTGAAACTGTGTTGGATAATTTACATTCGAATTACGTCAACTGAAATCAGTTGAAGCTGATGTGGTTTTATGGATGAAAGGAAAAAAAATGGAATTAATCTGTGATGGCAATTTATGCTGTCATAAAACATATTATTTTGTTGAACGAAGTGTAATACAGCTTACAGAACTAGGCTCGATTGCAAAAGTTGTGTATAATTAAAACATTATTTCTATTATGGCAATCGTTCGACGATGACAAACAGGTAAGGCTAGTCTGTATACTGTGGTCCAATGTTGTTCACTGTCCTATCTTAATATAAAATTTCCGTGTCACAATGTTAGTTACCGTACTCCTCCGAAACGGCTCTACCGATTTTTACCAAATTTTATATGCGTATTCAGTAGGTCTGAGAATCGGCTACTATCTATTTTTCATACTTTTTTTTCTAGAAATAATTGTCAAAACAACGTTTGCCGGGTCAGCTAGTAATTCATAATTGTTTCAAATAGTTGAATTGCCTATTAAACAAAGGACTCTTAAGGTGCTCCCTCATCGGGAGCATTCGCGTGCAATGTAATATTATACTTAGATTCGACTTTACATTACAATACTACCTCCCTGACTGACGAGCATTCACGTACATTTAGGATAGATTTGATACAAGGTGAGCATTGTGATGCTCGATTGTCTTCCGTCACTGATGAAATGTTCGAATCTGTAACGTTACGTTACAGTACCCTTAGCACGAATTTTCACTCGTTTACTTTACAGCGTTTTTCCAGTATTTACAGCGTTTTTGTATGAAAAAATGGAACAGCGCCTCTGGTGTGCGAAGAAAGAACTAATTTTTTCCTTGAAAATTGTCATTTTGAAATTGTCAAAGTTCCAGTTTACTTTACGTCTCAAATACTGAAAATTCGTGCTAAGGGTACAGGTGAATGCTCGCGGTGAGGGGAGCGCCTTAATAATAAATATTTTAAAGAATGTCTTTTTTATGTTGGCAAATTCTCAAATGAGTCCTTTCGTCCTGCGTGGTGCGGATGGGACTAACTAAAAAACAACTTCTGCTTTCAGTTGCTCTTTGCGTTTCAGCACAGAAATGCTCTCCTAAGACATTCCCGCGTTCTGGCTTGAAATTATATTTTACGTGCAGTTACAGACTACAAAATAATAAAGGAGCCTTCCTTTATTATTTTGTAGTCTATAAGTTTTTGCGAGCATTCTAACGAACTTATTGAACGAAGATAACTAACGTTCTTGCGCGCTTTTTGCCGAGCCGACTGTCAAGTCTGACATCAGATGAAACACTTTTTGATGACCATCGCCTAGAGCGTTCGCTAGAAAGATCGTGAAAATGTCCATGGCTGTGTTCGTTGTTCGTTCGACAAAATCAAAAACAGCGAATGCTATACGTTCTGTTACAAGTGAATGCTCAAGTCTATCAGCACCTTTAAGCGAATCTATTAACAAAGTATCTTAAACACTCATTTTAAACCCTAAATCCATAAAGCTAAGAGCTAAGATCCCTCTTCTCATCACTAGGTACAACATCAGAGAAGCAACTTGTGCGACAAGTGAAAACAAATTAAATTCCGTTAAGACGCTAATGTCGGTTATCAAAGAAAGCCTACAACATCTGATTATGACTGGAGCAGCCGTTTGATGTGCAGCCGACCGAGAGCGCCCTAAGAATTCCTTGTGGAGAACACAAACTTACAATTTAGGGATTTTATGTAGATTTATTTATATAGGTAAGTAGATATTGTTGGTTTAATGTCAGTTTGGAGTAGTGAAAGTGAAAGTTTTGATTTGGTACATTGTTGAATTGCTTGGAAGTTACAGCATTTTTTTGGCTAGGTTTGTGCGGCGGTTGTCTTCTTCCCAATTAAAATATAAGGAAGGTTTGACTTTGTCACGTACAACAAGACTACGCCGCGCCGCCAGTCTTGTGGGCACATTACCGGCTGACAGCGTTGAGGAGCAGTTTTTCGATACTTTGTAATAATTTATTTTTCACACCACTTGGTCGTAAATGTCACATTACATGTCATGCAAACCGGCCGTAAAGCAAGTCATTGTTCCCCACACTCAAACCAGGGAATAATATTGTACTGAATTTCATTATTCCCGTGGGAATAATGTGATTTGAATTTGGAACCTCAAACAAAACATAGTATGAAAACTTTGAACGAAGGAATTGAAGCAGCGGCGGCTTCCCCCCGGCAGTCCCCACTGCAACAGCTGATCGCTTGCTGAGGTGGGCACCACAGCATGCTCACGTTCGAAGGTTGTCGTACCACATCAAATTTCAAAATTCGAATTTATTTCCTCCCAGGTGGTGTGAAAAGCAGAGTACTCACCTCAGGAATAAAGCTGCCTTTGTCTTGGGCTAACTTAAATCCCTCGCTACACTAAGGATTCTTATCTTAATTCCCTCGTTTCACTCGGGAATTAACACTTGAACCTCCTCGCTGCGCTCCGGAGGTTCACCCCCAGAATCCTTAGTGTCGCTTCGGGATTCAATATGCCCGTGACGTAAGGCACTGCTTTATTCCCTTGGTGCGTAATCTACTATTACTTTTATTATTATGTCAGCATTTATTGTTCTGAAATAGTTTGGTTTAGCGATACTACTAGAAAGTTATACTTATAATAAATCTGTAGAGAGGTCAATTCTGTACATGAAATATATTTCCAAAATAACTATCAGGGGGTGATTAGAGATCGATACTGATGCCAAAAATACAATTAATAAAATTATTGTCTGTCTGTCTGTCTGTATAACCGTTATAGAAACAAAAACTACTCGACGGATTTTGGCGAAACTTCGTACAATTATTTTTCATACTCCTGCGCTGGTTATAGTATACTTTTCATCACGCTACAATCAATAGGAGCAGAGCAGTGAAGGGAAATGTTAGGAAAACGGGAGAAGATATTCCATACACGCTAATCTCCGGAACTACTGGACGGATTTGATTGTTTTTTTTGTTGTTGTAAAGCTATTAAGTCTGGGCAACATATAGGCTATAATTTATCTTGGAAACTTGAACACCTGATGCAGAACTGCAATAGATCAGCTAAACTATAAGAGATACAAAAATAGCGCCATAGCAAAAATTGTTACGCGTGATGAGCATTTTCTGCTGAGAAAATAAATTTGAAGATATGGAACACCTGATGTGGAACTCCAAATTCAAATTCATTTATTAATTTTGTGAACACAGGGTATAAAAGGTGTTATAAAAATTGTGTAGTCCATCCTATGGTCCGCCAAGAAGGCATACAAAATATCGACTCTAAAATTATTGTAACAATTAAAATTCACATACACGTCAAACAAAATCTCAGAAAACACAGTCATCAAAAGTGAGATTAAATATTACAAATACAGAACTAAAACAAGAGCCCAGCTACATTATTACATCAGTAATAACGTCTTAGCAAGAGTTGATCAGCCTGATGAGCACTCCCTGTTGTCGTATAAAAACTGAAGATCTGGAACACCTGATGTGGAACTCCAAGTGCCCAGCTACACTATAACATATATAGGAATGACGTCTTAGCAAGAGTTGTTCAGCCTAATGAGCACTCTCTGTTGACGTATGAAAATTGACATCTGGATCAACTGATGTGGAATTCCAAGAGCCCAGCTACACTATAACATATAATATGAATAACATCTTAGCAAGAGTTGTTTAGTCTGATGGGCATTTCCTGTAGACTTATAAAAATGAAAGATCTGGAACGTCTGGAATCGTCACGCGCATCCCGTTGTTTTCCCATCCCCAGGCTCTTAGAATTCGACATCAGACATTTCAGATCTTCGATTTTGACGACCCCGTTGTCGCTGGCTTAAGCAACAGGATCCGCGTACGAAGTCGCGGGCAGAAGCTAGTTAAAAACTATTTTAACATTCATCCAACTCTCAATAGATTAATAAAATTAAGAGAGAGAGATATATATAGCTCTATCTCTAACACTCTAATCGTTTAATACTACAAAATACCCCCAATATGTCTGAACAAGTTGTTGTAATGGTATCTTATCTCATATCTGTGATCCTATCGCTATTTAATATTGCTACAGATCAAGGGAACTGGGGTACGGTTAGCAGAATAATCTGATGACTTATTGTTACATCGTAAAATGTTTTTATTTTAGTCAATAATAGAGATTGAAGTTTTGTTTTTTTTTTTTTTTTGTAATAAAAATGGTGTCTTGGTTGCTTAATTTTTTTTAAACAAAATCAGAAACTGTACAAAATGTGGTAGGTTAAATAAAACTATGTTGTAAAGTTACATAGTCCGATAAATTAAAATAGTAAACGCAAAGAGACATTCTAACCAATTTATAGCGTTAGTTACGGAATTATATTTTTTTTTTCAAAAACATTATAGCTCTATTTAAATATTAACAAAAAGAAAATAGAAATACAAAAAACCGAAAGTACACACATCAAAAGTGTCTAGGGATCAACATATATTTTTGCAATAACTTTTCTCCTGATTGATATTAATTAAAATGTTCTTTAAGGATTCATCAAATAAAGTGTTATCGTTTGTCACAGTAACGATAAACCAAGTCACCTTTGCATTCATAAAGAAATTTGCCATTTTCCTAATAAAGGGATTTTTGACATTTGAACCACTAACATTAAAGTTCGAAAAAAAGACTGAAATAACAGTTTTCTTTAAAATTTTATTGGGTAACTTAAACAATTAATAATCCGTGTTTCTACCGCGAACACTAACAACACAAGAACATCGGTTTGGCATACTCAAAATGAGTTCATCCAAATCACGCTGTGGAATGGCCGCCCATGTTCGTTGCAACAACAAAAAAAGGTCTTCTTGCGACTGGATACCCTCCATATTCGGCAGAGCTCTTCTCTGTAGCATATCCCATTCATGCTCAATCGGGTTCAAGTCTGGCGACTGAGCAGGCCAGGGCAGGACATTGATGTTAGCTGCGGCGAGAGTCTGTCTTACAACTCTTGCGGTGTGCGGTCGTGCATTATCATGCATTAACTGAAATAAGGGACCGATTTGCACTTGTAGAGGAACGATGACGTCTGATACAATCGTCTCAGCATAAATTTGAGCGTTGAGGTTGCCTCTGATCCAAATCAACTCAGTTCTTCCGCCGATCCAAATACCCGCCCATACCATGATGGTTCCACCACTATAAGGATGGACTTCCTGGCAGGATTTTAATCGCTGTTGGCGTCCAGGGGTTCTCCAGTGTCGTATACGTCTTGTATCCGGTCTCATACCAAAACGAGACTCATCAGAAAAGCACACGAAACGCCATTGTTCTTCTGCCCAATTTCTGTGTTCAAGAGCCCATTGATATCGAATCCTACGATTGTGCATTGCTATAGGTGGTACCCGTAGCGGTCTTCGGGAATGAAGGTTCACTGCATGCAAGCGGTTTCTGACTGTTTGGTCGCTAATTAAGTTCCCTGAAGAGTGACGAAGCCTCACGGCTAACATCATGGCGGTTATTGTTGGAGCTCTTCGAGTTAAGATTTGAATGTATCGGTCTTGTCTCCGTGTGGTGCAGCGATACCGTCCTCCATGGCGCTCAGCCACGGTACCAGTGCTTCGGTAACGTGTCCAAATTCGACTGATAACACTCTGACTTGTATTCAGAGCTAAAGCCACAGTACGTTGCCGGGAACCAGCTTCTATCATTCCCACGGCTCTGAGCATTTCTTCCCTGCTTAAATGACGTCGCCGCTCCATAATAACGTTGGTTTTAATCAGTAGTAGGGAAACAGTAGCACTAATAATGTCTTCAATGCGTTGTATGTTTTTATAGGGAAAATATTGACAGCTGATTTTCATCTTTTACTCGAATTTGATTTACAGTTCCTGATTCAAATTATGAAATGCACCAAAAAGGATCCATATAAATTTATAAAATCATAAATTTATTACAAAGCCACATCTCAATCTCAAGAAATCCGCATAAAAATGCTTGATCCCTAGACACTTTTGATGTGTGTATTTTTCATTTATATAAAACTCAGTTCTGTGTTTTTCTTTTGTTTTTCATTTGAGGTACTTACCTATGAGACCTAAATAAATAATACACATACTCCTAATATTGTTGGGTGGTTGGTGATGATGCTATCGCTACTCCGGAATCAGGATTGGGGATCGGCATCATCCGTCCGGACTGGACCGGACCGGCAGCGGTGGGATTTTGTACTAATATACGCAATGTGTTACTTACACGTATGTATATATACACGCATACGTGTTTTATGTAGTTATATTGAAGTGTGTGTTACAAAGTTACAGAACATTGTGTCTGATTCAAATAAATTAATAAAATTAAATATTAATTAATTAAAATAATAAGTAAATGGTTTATTGTTTCTTATTACATTGTCATGCAACACAAAATTGAGACATTGTTGTAAGGTTTCTTAAATTACAATGTTATGACTAAAAATAAAGCATCGGTAAGGTAAATTAAAAATTATTATGAGGAATAAATGAGTAACTATAGTTGGTGCCAGTTAAGATGGCAATAGCGGACATTGACCCCTACCTAATAAGTCCTCGTATAATGACATAAGATCAGAATTAGCATTTTTATAAAATACCGAATAAATTAGTAAGTATTTTGTAAGGATATAAGTACTTTAGTATTCATAAGATATCAAAATGGTAAAAATATTTCACCTATACCTAAGATTTTATATTATTTTTATATTAAAACTCACAAGTAAACACTATAATTTCACAGAAAAATGCAAATTCTGATCTCATGTCATTATACGAGGACTTATTAGGTAAAGGTCAATGACCGCTATTGCCATCTTAACTGGCACCAACTATAACATTTTTTTTAACTTTAAGTATTTCATCTCTAATAAATAATAAAGCCATTTTTTTCGTGGCACGAAACTAAAACAGTAACTGAGATAGGTACCTATTAAGAAAATTACGAAACAAAGTCAAAAATTGCATTTAATATTTTCCTATATGTAAACTGATATATCATAAAATGAAAAGATTACTTAGTGTTCATCAGTTTTATAGACATAGAGTATTTATTATACACCAAGTATCAGAAACATCTTTCTCTATTTGTGGGAGCAACATCGAAATAATCAGCTGTCCCATATATTTTGTATTACGGATATTTTTTATTACCCAGTAATCAAAAAATAAACCTAACTTTTCATATTTTTCATTTGAAAAGTAAGGTTTATCATTGCATTTTAAAATTCTGTTTTAGACAACTTTACGTTCACTTAAATAACCATTCTCATTGTATTCTTAAATCGCTCAATATTCTTCCCAAAAATAAAATAAAACACTTTATAACACCAAAATTGTATGGCAATAATAATAAGAGGAGGATAATATAAAAATTGCATATCCCGGCTTAGAACGCACGTGGCGACGCGGGGCGAAGCGATACTTATCGCGCTTCGCTTCTCACCCTATCGCTGGCCTAACAAGTAACAACGTCAATATTTTTTTTGCGAACTGTACTTTGAGCGTTATATTTTTTTTTAAGTTTCTGAGCCATTTTTTTGTAATTGTTTTAGTTATATAAACGTGTTGATAAACTTAAGAATTAATTTATAGTGAGCATTTCTGAGAATGTTATATTACAGACAAACAAACGAAGCGTTTTAGCGAGCTATCTAACGAACGTTCTGGCCAGCTTTTTGCCGAGCTGACTGTCAAGTGTGACATCTTGAGGAATAAATTTATGAAGACCAGCGACTAGAGCGTTCGCTAGAAATATGAAATGTTCGTAGCGATGTTTGTCTCTATTCGTTGATAGTTCGACAAAATTAAAAACGGCGAATGATTGATGTTGTGATTTGGGTAAATGACGAACGATGAACGATTTTTTTTGTTTTATCATTACGGAATGTAATTATAAAATTTTGGTTTACTAAGAACGGAGAACTAAATATTCACTGTTTTTCCACACCGTAACTGATTGAATAATAAGATTTGCAATTGATTGGATACTGGAACTGCCTATTCTTTTTGTTGTGTTCGTTATTGTCACGACAAAGTGTGTATTTAAGTTCAGAGAAGACATTGTGTAATTCGAAAAATTGTACACTGACAGACTTTCACATTTATTATATAATAATAATAATAATAATATTCCACAACTATCACACAACGCCATCTAGTCCCAAGCTAAGCAGAGCTTGTGTTATGGGTACTAGACAACTGATAAACATACTTATATATTTCTAAATACATACATATTATAGATAAATTACACCCAGACACAGAACAAATGATCGTGCTCATCACACAAACATTTGTCCTGGGTGGGAATCGAACCCACGACCTCCGGCATAGCAGTCAGGGTCACTAACCACTAGACCAACAGGCCAGTCATCGGATGAACTAGCATGACTTTTCCAGTTTTTGTGACGTAAACTGGAACTTTGACGTTAATATCATGGAAAAATACTTCAAGTACGCTGTAAATAAAATACAGAAATCTTCTGATAAAGCCTCAGGTAGGAACTATACACTAAAAACTTCGCCCACACCAAAAACTCCAAATAATTCTAATAAGTAGGTACTTAATGCTAAATATTGGTATCACACACGTGTTGCTCGGCGGGGGTCACAGGGGTACATTGAGGGGGTGTAGGGGGGTGTTCCTATATTACATTATATTGAGTATAAACCTCGTAATTAACCGGTCCGGGTTAGCGAGGGTGCGACTAATAATATGTTGAGATGAATGTAGGAGGATGTTCCGAGAGATTCAGGCGTTTAAATCTTCAATAGAATATGTGGGATCAATGAGCCTTGAATATAAAGAAAGATACAGAGGAATTATTTGTTAAACACTCATTTTTTTATCGTGGTTTAATCATCAAATAAGTCCTCGGAACCCAAGACAGGGCAGGAGGGAATCTCAGACTCGTACTGACAAAAATCCACGGACCTTAACGATCCGGGATCACGGTCATTCGTTAGTACCGCGTCCTTATAAAACACATAAGATAAATAATAGGAAGAGCTTATAGCTAAAGTTATATTTTTATTCGCAATAACGCCTGCGTCGCGTCTTCTCAAAGATATTTTTATGGAAACAAATAAGCTCAAATCAGCTGCGAGCAGGGTTCAGGTGTAAACAGCGTTCATAAAACAAGGAAACGAGAAATTCAGTTTTGACAGTAGTGGTTGCGATGGCCTAGTTGGTTAAGGTCTCTGGAGTACCTATCCAGAAGACGCAGGTTCGAACCCTGCTCGCAGCTGAATTTTTCGTTTCCTTAAAAATATCTTTGAGCTTATAGCTAAATAATAACAAACAAATAGGCCTATCTTCAAAGGCAAGTCGTGGCTGCCGAGGTTGGTCTGTGGATGGATGATCATGCATCATAGCGAATTTCCTCGGATGGCATACGTAAAGTCGTTGTAGACTATCGACTATAGTCGAAAGCTTGAAATTCAGACAACCAGTCCTAAAAAAGGGTATCGTAACATTAAGTTACTCGGTTCTGGAGGTCATGTAGAGGAAAGGCTTGAAAGTGGCAAAATATGAAGGCCCTTCTCTCATAATTATCTCTAGTACATAGTTTTCTTTTTATTCATAATAATTTAAAGGCTGGACGACGATATTAAATATTCAGTACCAATATTGTTCTTTTAACTTTTTTTGCATTGCTTTTGAGTGGAATTGAGGCATCCTTGAGTTGAAATAATAACAACAACAAGGAAAAGTAGCTAACAACGATTTAAAATTGTAACTTTAATTACAAATGCGATTAATAATATTAAAGAAACTATAGGGTATACGATACCCCAAAGGTAATTCTGCAAGTGACAACAATATTAGCAGCACAGACGTACAGACAACCACCAAATATATTTATTTGCTCTTCCGATTACGCACTCAACATCAATATAATCCTTAAATCCTTTGAATTGTGGTATTAATTTCCCTCCAACACTTCTTAGTTTTGAGTAACTTTAACAAATATTTCATTCACACGAAATTGAGTCAAAAAGTTTCTGAGTAAAAACTATTTTTGCTTGGCAGTAGTTGTGACTTTACTTAAAGGCTTTTAGCAAATAAAAACAAGCTTTATTTTAATGTGGTAAGGTTTGTTTTTGAATGTAAAGAAAAGTGTAGGGTGGATGAGACTATCATCGGCCACATGCATGTCACGTGCGCGCCACGCGTCATTTTCGATAATCTTCTTTGCCGGACTCCTTTGTTACAATTTGTTGCCGCGCCGATATATCCCCGACCCCTGAGATCTAAATCTCAGATATGATCCGTAATGATATTTTAAATCAGTGTTTTGTAGGAGCTATTTATTTATTGACTTTGTTATAGCGTGGAAATTGGATGGTGTAGCTAGGTATTAAATATTAAGCTAGTATTAGTATATGTTTTTCTTGTTTTGTTTTCTTATACATATAATTATTATTTTTTTAAAATGCATGGTTACAAAATTACAGGCCACAATAATTATAAGACAGCTTTATCATTTTTTTTAAATTAATCATTGTTTTGAAAGCGCACTGTTTAATGAGATTTTTAAAGCACGGGAATTGAATATTGTGGCTAGGCATTAAATATGCAGCTGTTTTTCTTATTCATTTATATGTTTGAGTTGTTTTTAGCCATAATTACAACACAAATTTAAAGGCTAATACGGTTATAAGTATCACGGTAGATAATTTCAAAGCTCTATCGCATAAATTGGCACTCTGACAAACGGTATCAATTTAAACTAAAAGTAGTTAAGTAAGTCAAATGACACGGATTTTATTTCAACAGCACGCCATTTATATGAAATATGATTCATTTAACCAAAAGTCGACATTAACAGCAAAAAATCACAATGTCCCCGTCACTGATGTTAAAGTGACAAGAAAATATCGCGATACAATGAAATAAAGTTGTCATCCCCAGTTAAAGGGCCGGGGAGCGTGCTAAATGCATTAATTTGGCCTGGATTTAGTGGCCCGGAAGTGATTTGCTACGGGAACGCATGTTCCAACGCGATATGACCCTGTGACGACAATTGACCCTCTCACCACATATTTTATGTCAATAAATAAATATAGACTTTAGTGTCTTGCGTTTAGAATACAATTTTAAACTGCAAGTAATATTAATAGTAGTATGAATAGTTAATAAGGTTTAGTATCGTTACTATTTTTTGTAGAGGGTCGTTACTGTAAGGACTTAGCGACAGTTACGCCATTGTTTGTTTAAGCTCTTTAGAAATACGAACATATTTTTTCCACATCGATCGCACTCAAAGTTATAATGAACTAGAATATTAAAACAACGTTCACCTTCCTCGTCAGATTTAATAAAATGCGACGTTTCACCACGAATCGATACCTTGACGTTAATATATTCGACGTTTAAGCACCTCTTAAACAATTCACGTAAACACAATATAACCCGATATTCGATAAATACGAAGACATCAGACGCCCTTACTCCGATGTTATGCGTACTTTTACCTGGCTATACATACATATACATCAACGATCCTTAACGGTACCCTCTGATAACTTAAAGACTTTATCCCCTGTACTGGAATTTTTACGGCAACAAAAGCCTTCATATTTTCTTTATTCATGTCGTCGTGTCAAAATCGCCCCGTCTTCCCCCTTTTAGACGGTGGAAAAAAAGAGATAGCTCGCCAACTCTTTCGCACTCATTAAAAATATGTATTTCCGTCTCACAATTTCCCCTCTGTTTCGGTTTTTATGTTTTTCTCGATATTCCTCGGTGAGAGTACTTAATGTTCTTTCATTTTTTCTTAAAACCGTCACCAACAGGATGATTGTGCGAATATCTTAATTAATTTATGTTAAGTATTCGGGAGGGTGACATTAGTTGCTAAAGGGTGTTGTATAAATAGTCGGTGTTACAAGTCGTAAAAATGCCGGAGTAATTTTTGCGAGTTGCTCGGTATTATTACTGTATCTTTTGCGCTACGTTAACTTTTATAGCGTCTTTATGTTTTTGTAGCTTTTTTATAACTATGAAAGAGTTAGGTAAATGGCTGGTTAGCATTCATGGCAGTATTTCGCTCTTAACATTCACTTGATAAAAGCTAGACTGTAAAGTAAAAAAGATGTAAAAACTGAGAGTTACTGTTATGAAAATGATGCTCAAATGTAGATTTATGAGTTACTCGGGATTTGGCTCTGTTTTAAAAATGGAAGCATTTTATTACTGAATATTATTGTTAGCATTTCAACATGTTACATAGTTTAAAAAATGTACGTCTATTTAGTAATGTTTTTTTTTCTTTTTTATTCTTGAACAATTGCTTTTTCCGATAACAGAAGTTTTTTTTTTAACATGTTATTTAAGAGTATACACGTAACCTACTTTGTTTTTATAATAAAAAAGAATCACCCACAAAGAACAGCCTCTATAACCGAAGAAGTATCGACGTCTAAAGGATGTCCCGGTAGGGAGCGCTTCGTATTCAAAAAAGGGAAAAAAATGAAGAAAAAAAGTTATAACGTCATATTGTTTTGCCGCCAAGTGGTGGGGAGAGAGGGGGGGGGACAAAGGGGAGTCCTGTATAGTGCCAGGGAAAGATAAGGCGTTATAGCATCCTGTATATAGCGGAGTTATAGCTGGGGTGTTCTGTACCCATTGTATTTTACGAGGCGCCCTTTCGTATTTTTCATACTTTCTGAAAGGCGTTTCGGTAAAGTGTTACTGTCTGATCTCGATATTTTTGGAGAAATGGTGGTGTTTAGTAAAGGTGGAAGCATAATAAAGAAACATAAAAAAATTAAAAAAATATATTTAAAAAACGTGGAAAAATATGATTTGTTTTTACCTATGTAACTGGTATACGAGTATTGATTTAAATAAGAAATATTGATACACTAAGATGAAACTTGCAACCAAATCGTATTCAAAAAGACAATTTCTAGACTGTACGCTACGACCAACCTGCGATACTTATGGATGATAGGATAATCATGAAGAAAAAAAATAGTACCTAAATGATGCCGTGACGAAATGGAAAGTTATCGCCCTCAAAATGAATGGGATAAGTGCAGAAAGATGATGAGAGAGATACAATAGAAAGAAGAATATAGACAGTATCTAGTAAATAAAATATTACTCACACTAGGTATATTATCCGAGGTACAAACTCCTTCGCTTAGCAGGCGGTCCCTGATCTCCCACGCGAAGATAGATGGACACTCCCTCTTGTACTGGGCGATCTTACTGACCACCTCCGCAGTTGCCACCCGAGGTTTTGAGCCACCAATCGCCCGGGGTCTAATAGACCCCGTCTCGTAGTACCTGTGAGTAGAGAAAGGGTTAAGACAAGGTTTTGTTACTTTTTTATGTTGGTATCATTTTATACAATTAGACTTTTAGATGTTTCTTCACCAGTTTTAGTTTTAAGTTAACACTTCAAAGCTGGATTTACATTACGAAACTAGTTGCATGATATTAGTTTTACAAAAAATATTCGCAAAGCACGAAACTACTCCAGTGTCACGAAACTAATGTATGAATTGTAAAACTGAACGTTTACACGTGAAATTACTGGTGAAATTAGTGTCATGAAACTAATTTCATGCAACTAGTTTCGTACTCGTAATGTAAATCCGTTTTTAGTGTTAGGAGCACCGAGATTATCAATTTCGAATTGGCTAAAATTTAAATGCGCATCAATAATTATTTTTGTATACCAAAATGGATAAATGGTCACCAAATCTAAAACTCGCTTTAGCAAGATTTCAGGGACACCCCGAAGTTCGGTTTGGTTAGGTTCCTTTAAACCTTGTACACAGAAATAGAAGGGCTTCGTCGACCCTGCTTAGGTAGATTTTTTTTATTACACCTCGTTACGACATATTTTAATGAACATATTTTGGTGCACATTCAGTATATTTGGTGGAACACAGGCAAAATTAGGTAGATGAAATGGGATTAAATTGAAGTACTTTTAAATACCATCCTTTCGAATTTAGGTCCGGTGGTCCAACTGTTGACGTTATTTTACAGTGAAACAAAAACTTGCTTTAGTAATGAACATTATGCCGATAGCAGCTGCCCATGGCTTAATTGCCAAGAGCCTCGACCAACATCTAAGGAGGCTCTCGTTTGGCAGCTGGATCAAGAGGCTGATTCAGAAAGCAGTTCTTTTAGACACGGCGCGTATTGTTAGGAGGTTCCTTTCTCTAGAGCCCTGACTGCCGCATGCCGGTAGCTTGGACCCTGTTCCCGATACCGATGGGCCACTAGTATTTCTATTTATATTATTAAATGTTTTTTTCTTGTTTTGGTAAGAATATTTAAAAATGTTTTTAATAAGTAGAAAAATGAATAATGGAAAAAATAATATCCGATCCCGTCATATTGCTGACAGCTTTGTGCGCCTGGCCTTAAGGCCTGTAAGTTTCATTGTTTCATCGTCAGTTCGCTGAGAGCTATCAGTCCAAAATGTATTTAAACCAATCTAGAATTTAGTTAGTCTACCACCAAGTGATATCCACCAGTCCCCTTCACCAGAGGGTGGACAGACTGCCTGGTGTCAGGTTGCGAGTTGCGGGTGTCAAGTTCGATGCTAGGTAAGTGCTCTTTTTATTCGCTTTACACGCCAGCTGACGCGGGCTTATATTGCGGTAGTGGAGACTTTAAATTTAGTTTTTTTTTTGGGTGGTGGAAGTGCGATTATTTTTAGTAATAGCCTTTCACTTTTTAGGATAAACTGCTTCGGATAAGACGGCATGGTTGGCGAAGTGACTGAGCTATCTACTATTGTGCAGAGTGCCGCGATTTCAACCCCCGTACAAGTTGTTTCGGGTAAGGGTGTTTTTGTGTTTCTATATTTGTGAACGCACCCATGACACAGGGTATAGGAATTTCCCGAGATAATACCAAAAGGGCCAGTTGTTTAATCAGTATTTAACTAAAGTATAACTAATACTTTAGTTAAATCCTATACATTTTTTAACGATTACTTAAAATAATTGTCGGACATCTGTAGTGTCTATACTGTCTATTAAACAAAACCTAATGATGAAGAATTGGTAGTCTTGAAAAGTCTGAGCAAATGTTCTCATGAAATTAACAAACTTGCTCAAAAGACATTCTTGCATATTTCTTCAAAGAAAAATAATTTACTGTTGATATAATTCCTTATTCACACCTCCAACTATCCGTAACCTAACTAAATCTAACAACCACAAGAACCTTACATCAAAAACTACTAAACAAAGAAGACAACTATGTTCGGTATGCGGTAAGGTATACCTCTAGCAACTGGTCGCAACCGCAGGCTTATAGTCCGCCTCATTGCTGACCGCAACACGCCCGGAAAGAACTGTACTTATGGTCGTGGAGTAGATAGGTGACAGAGACTTTACTTGCAAACGAGGTGTGAAAGGTGTTCGATGAATTCAAATACGTAAGGGTCGTCGTAAGTAGTTCATACAAAACGCAGGGTAGCAAGAGTGCCTATTTCTTGATTTTTTGAATACGTGACTTCGATCATTGATTTATATGTATAATGTAGTCACTGTCAGTAAGATGATCGTATAAGGTTAAACAATGTCCTGGATAATCTGAGGTTAGACAGAGAAGTAGAGCAACAATAAATCGTATGAAAAGGCTTAGTATTTTGAAAGAGATGAGACATTGTCTAAATTATTTATTGTGGAATGAAAGAATCGATTGCGAGCAGGATTTTCAACCTTCTGCATCAGTACTTACCAACTAGGCGCGACGCAGGCGTTAAAGCGTAAAAAATATTTAGAAAACTATTTACATTTTGAGAATTCGCAAACTCAGTGTCTTGATCTACATTTATGAGTAAATTATCTTTCCAAAAGTAATCTGTAGGGTCTTATAGGGTACAATTACAATTTACTTGTTTCGATGACACGAATCGCATTTGTGTAGAGCTTATAGTCTCTGTTTACTATCTACTCCTGTACCTTGTGGTTCATGTATATTTCATAGGTTAAGTGAGAACGGTTTCAGGAAATTACAGGAAAGGTGTTTTATGACAAATTCAAGTAGTGTTTTACCATATATAGCGACTGACCACAATGTACACCCGGAAGAAATGGTTTCATGGAGATAACGCGTTGTAAGTCAAGCGTTTTAAAGGTGCTTTGATGTATGTTTGAATTGGGTTGGCTATCTAAACATGGTACCGCGGCCCTGGAATGCAAAGGACAACTGAAGGAAGAGGTACGTTTTTAGTGAATACGAGTTTGACAGTATCCTCCGCTCCACTCAGTGTGGGATAATTTAATGATTTTAACCAAACAAAAAAATAGACATTATATGCTTGAAAACATTTGAAAACTTCATGGACATGTGCCATATGTTCAACAAAAAAAAAATGTTTTACACGATTCAAACGGGAATGAATACATTCAAAAGTTGTTGAAACGAGACTCAATGTATGAAAATTATAAAATAGTGGCGAAATGTCACTTTTTGGATGCTGTTTTATTTAGTTGTCGAAACGGGAAATTGTACCCTTATCACGAGTTTTCACTATTTTACTTTACAGCGTCTTTCCAGTATTTACAGCGTTTCTTGATGGAAAAATGGAACAGCGCCTTTGGTTTGCGAAGGAACAATTTTTTTCCTTGAAAGTCAATTTGAAAATGTCAAAGTTCCAGTTTACTTTACGTCAGAATAACTGAAAACTCATGTTATGGCCTCTGGATTAAACAGGAGTAGCCAATTTTTTTCCACATTGTTTTTTATTTGTTGTTACAATTACGTCTACTAGTCTATAAACATAATTATGTACCTATATTGTATTTACAACTGGCCCATGGTCCACCGTGACTGCTTGTCCGCAAGGTGACGGCGGAGACTAGTGACAGCCGTGTAACATGAGAAGCCCGGCTTTTTATCTAGCTTTATTACAACAAGGTATTTTTTTAGACTTTGTCTTTGAGGTTACGACGTAAGACTTTAATTAAAAGTTGTTATTTGTTTATTTATATTTATGTTAGATGCATTTGATATGATAGAAGTATCCGATTTTACGTTTTGTGGTTTATGGAAGCAGTTTGACTTTTGCAATTCTTTTTTGAACAAAAATTCTTAATCTTTAAATACTCATCTAGTAATAGTCCAGTAATTAAATTTTTAAATAAATGGAAGGAGTGGAACTCTCTGCCTGCGCCTGTGTTTCCGAACGCATATAACCCTAATCTCTTCAAAGTTAGACTGAACAGGCTTCTTCTGGGTAAGCTCGCTCCACCGTCGACCTTGTCTTAGTCATTCCTGACCTACACTAAGGTCAAGAGCAAACCCATCACACATAAAAAAAACAGAGTTTGCGTCATAAACAAAATGAATTAAAATAAATTTAAATCTATGGTCCGATATCACCGATGCCACTTATAACCTACATCTATTATTATTATACAGAGTGATTTGTAATCGGGTTCATTCCTTGAAATGAGTTATACTAGACCTTATTTGTAACAATTTTAATGCATCCAATTATAATTCACCCTGTATACAAATAGATACATACACGAAAACACACACATGTAAATAAAATATGACTGAGCAGGAGTGCAGTTCGATATTTAATGACTGATGTTAATGACTGGCGAGGACCTCACCTCATCTAAATTTTATCAAAGTTTTATCCAAAACCACACTGCCGCTCTATCTAAATACCAAGGCTACAGACCTGCCGAGAATATGAAAATACATGATAGAGCAGGAGTGCAGTTGAAAAATTTAATGACTGCTGCGAGGATCTCACCTCATCTACTCATTTTTTTTTCAATTTATCCAAAACCACACTCCCGCTCTATCTACAAAACTATCAAGTATATAAAAATAAGTGACAGAACAGAAGTGTAGTCGAAAAATTTAATTACTGCGTCAAGGATTTCACCTCATCTTTCCAAATTTTTATCCATAACCCCAAAATTTTATCAAATTTTTATCCAAAACCACACTCCTGCTCTTCATAAATACCAGGATGACAGACCTGCCGAGTATCTTGGAGACGCAGCCGTTGGAGACCTGCAGGATGCGGCTGATGTCGCAAGGCCGCGCGCCCGAGTGCGCCAGCTCCACTATCTTCTGGCGCGTCGAGTCTGGCAGCGGCCTGCCTCCTACAAACACCCCGCCGAGCTGGTTAACACCGCTGTGACCTGCCGCACCATACCACTGCTTACTCCAATTAATCACGCGTTTTGATTCACGTGATAGCCTTTTTTGGGCCTCTCAATTTTATTTCTACGGTCTACTGAGAGAAATTTCTTACTAAAATGCTACTTTCTTTTGGGGCCAAAAGTGCCTTGAGTGGAAATTATTGCGTTTTTCCATAAATTAATCACATTTTTGATTCACGTGATAGCATTTTTTTGTATTTTATTAGGTCATTTTTTTGTAGGTTTTTTAAGGTCTATATTTTTTTTGAGCCAAAGCATATTTGAACCGTTGATTCACTACGATGTTACCAGCTTATTAGTTTTGGGTTGATAATTTTGGACACAATTTTTCATGACGTTGTTATCGGAAAGGACACAAATAACTAAATATTTAAATCAAACAAGTAAGTACACAAGGTTCTAATTTAATTGATTCTCACACAGCTAAAGACATGGGGAAAACATATTAACACTGCTTATCAAACTATGGGAAAAGGTGCGGTATGACTAGTAATAAAAGATAATAATTATCTTAATTTACAACTATCACAGTCTTTATATTTTGCAGTAGATAATATAGACAATACCAGTGTATCAGGAAAACGGTGTATTTGTTGAAACCAACGAATGCTGTCTACAAAATTAAATAGGTCCACGTTATCCAGAATAGTGTGCGCTTCGGAAACATTCATGTTTTTGAGCAGGTACGAATAAACGACGCAACGTGGGTCGATCTCCAGAGGCATTTTTTTTCGTGTCGGGCTGAATAAACCCGTTTTAAAATTGAAAACGTTTTCCCAATATTTTTTTATATGCAGTTCAGTGTCTAATCTACCTGGTACAAGGCTAATATTATGAATAAGTTAATTTAAAATATTAAAAAAAAAATCTTAAACCCTAAAATCCTGATCGCTCTGGGTTGTCCTCACTCCCGATTGAATGAAAAAAATATTCTTTATTTTTTTAATGAGAAGCTACATATGAAACAACTTATTTAGATTACATAAGAAATAGTTAATCTTCATTGTTATAAAATACTTGTAGTTTTATTATGAATACTTTTGCCACAATTTGAATTTAAATTCTTGTCCGGGCATTTTATCTCATCGCTCTGCGCTGAGGTAAAACATCGCGCTCATGCCTAGTTACGCGTTATAGACACTCTATTCCACTCTCGCTGGGTAGCACCAGCAGTGGTCTAACCGTTGAGGAAGATACCTTCGTGCCACGTATCCGCGAAGGTAAGTTCACGAAGGCAAGTTTATGATTACTCTGGATTTGGTTCTCGAATTTTATGATTGATATGGCACGTTATTCAAATTAAATATTAAGCTTGTAAATTTGTTTTTTATGTGAATTGGGTGATCTTTATGATGGTTTTTATGACACGTAATTATAAATTTCTACTGCTTTTAAATTCGGCTATATTCATAATTTTGTGACTTTTTCTGATCGCTATGGCTGTGATTGCTCTGTCCAAAAAGACCAGAGCAATGATATTTTGCATTAATTGTACGTTATAAAACTATTTAACCATCTTAAAAAAAAGGAGATTCGCAGTTCGGCCTGTATGTGTGTATGAATGTTTGTCCGCGATTATCTCGCGTTTGGCTGAACCGATTTTGATGTGGTTTTCAGAAAAGTGTTAGTTTTATTCTGGGAACGGTTTTAATATAATTATAATTACACGAACCGTCTCGAACACAGACTTGATGACTTCCAGCCTCCCGAACAAGCCGGTTTCCGAAGAGGCTATAGTACCATAGACCAAATCCATACGCTGCGGCAAGTTATACAGAAGACCGAAGAGTATAACTTGCCATTATGCTTAACGTTTGTGGACTATGAGAAAGCCTTCGATTCGGTGGAAACATGGGCGGTACTTGAGTCACTCCAGCGATGCCGTATTGACTATCGGTACATCGAGGTGTTGAAGTGCTTGTATAATAACGCCACCATGTCGGTCCGAGTACAGGAGCAGAGCACGAAGGCGATTCCATTGAGAAGAGGCGTAAGACAGGGGGACGTTATCTCCCCGAAACTGTTTACTGCCGCAATGGAAGACGCCTTCAAGCTCCTGGAATGGCAAGGACTTGGCATCAACATCAACGGCGAATACATCACTCACCTTCGGTTTGCCGACGACATCGTAGTCATGGCAAAGTCGATGGAGGAACTCAGCATGATGCTCGATGGCCTCGACCGAGTTTCACAACGGGTGGGCTTGAAAATGAACATGGACAAGACGAAAATTATGTCAAATGCCAATGTTGTGCCCACCCCAGTCTCTGTTGGAAACTCGGTACTCGAAGTTGTTGACTCATATATCTACTTAGGACAAGCAGTCCAGTTAGGTAGGTCCAACTTCGAGAAAGAGGTCAACCCTCCGAATCCAACTCGATTGGGCAGCGTTCGGGAAACTACGCAATGTCTTTTCGTCCGACATACCTCAGTGCCTCAAGACGAAAGTCTTCAACCAATGTGTGTTACCAGTGATGAGTTACGGCACCGAAACGTGGTCTTTCACTATCGGCCTCATCTCAAAGCTCAAAGTCGCTTAACGAGCTATAGAGAGGGCTATGCTAGGTGTTTCTCAACGTGATCGAATCCGATATGAGGAGATCCGTAGACGAACTAAAGTCACCGATATAGCCCACCGGATTAGCAAGCTGAAGTGGGAATGGGCAGGCCATATTGCTCGCAGAGCAGATGGCCGATGGGGTCGAAAAGTATTAGAGTGGAGACCACGGACTAGCAAGCGCAGCGTAGGACGTCCACCAGCAAGGTGGACAGACGACCTTATAAAGGTCGCCGGAAGACGCTGGATGCAGGTCGCTTCCAACCGGTATATGTGGAGATCAAAAGGGTAGGCCTATGTTCAGCAGTGGACGTCCTTTGGCTGAGATGATGATGATGATGAACGGTTTTAATATATAAAACTAATGGATATCTTGTGAAATTACCCACATACATCCATTTTTTTGCTGACTTGTATTGTAGATTTTCAAAGACACCGATTTAATTGAATATCTAAACTAAAAGGGAAAAATAAAAAAAAAAAAGCTTTTTGAAAAAAAGGAACCGACTTGAAAACCAAACACAAAAAAGTATAAAATAACTTTTCTTTCGGAAGTCGGATGGCCATAGTCAGTGAAATAAAAAACAAAGCCACCGACTTCCGGAAGAAAAGGTATCACTTACATGTTATCTTGTTACACGTATACCAACTGAATATGACTAAAAACGCCAAAACTAATAATTTTTTATCAATATTCTTTTTTTTTTAATTGGTTTGACCATTTATGATCGCTCTGGCACCAATTATGATTGCTCTGGTCGCGATATTTTTTGAACTTAAATATTTACATAACTGTTAGTGTAAATTGAAGGCCAAAAGTAAAAATATACTATTTGAATATTATACTTTTTAATGAGATACATAATTACTGTTAAATATAAATATCTGAAAAGCACCAGAGCGATCACACGAATACGCCCGTTTTGGAGATCCACCCACGTACGGTATACACCACAGAACACTAGTTTCTGCAATGAAAATTATCGACGGGTCAAAATTAAATTATCTGAATTTCATTTTGACCCGTTGCTGTGTTTGGTTGTACAAATTATCAACAACCAATCGCTCGACTGACGCTTAATTTTGACATGTAGAGCAATTTCTTGACAGAAACAGAACAAGAGATACTCGAAAGACACGATGATTTTCAAAGCGCACACTTTTTCTAGGAGATATTTTGGAATGTAGCACAGAAATACTACTACCAGGATATCTTTCGACTTTCAAAATGCTTTGATGGTCTAATTAAAATAAATATGAACACTTATACTGGGAAATACAAAGACCGTCCTACCACACTTAAAGGTGCTGATAAACTTGAGCATTCACTTGTTATGAGAATTTTTATGAATGTTACATTACAGAAAAACAATCGAGAGCGCCAGAAAGCCCATTAGAATGGCTCAGTCGTTTCGCAAAATGTCCCTATCCTCAAACAGGAGCTAAAAGGTGTAGTGTAGGGCACAGAGGGGTTATTATGTAGTAGGGGTAGTTATGTTTAATTAGTAAAATGGGACGATGCATAGTGTGTAGTTGTTCGTACACATAAACTAAAATAAACTTAGAAATCGATTGAGATATACTGTCTCAAAAAAAGTTTTTTTTTCTTGTCTGCCAACTTTATGACAGGTACATTTAGCGAAAGGCGCATTTTGCGACTAAGCCGTTAGAATATTTCGACCTATTTGTCGAGCCGATTGTCAAGTCGATCTTCAGGAAGAACAATTTTTTGACGACCATCGACTGGAGCGTAAGAACGATCGTGAAAGTGTTCGTAGCGATTTTTGGCTCTATGCTTGGCTCTGTTCGTTTAAAACAGGGAAAGCTCGTTGTTCTGTGACAAGTGAATGCTCAAGTTTATCAGCACCTTAACGTAATAGTATGCAGTCATGGTATATAGTCACCATTACCTTTACCTTTGTGCGCCAGATCGTCCATCCTGTCCAGTAGGTTCCCGTCTGGTGGCCAGGGGCTGATGGGGGGCAGCTGCTGCGCGGGCAGCATGGTGTATACCCCGTATTCTTCTATGGTGACGACCTGCGGAGGAAGGTTAGTGGGTCATGGGTAAAAGAGAGATCTACGCCTTTTGAAGGTTCCGTACCCAAAGGGTAAAACGGGACCATATTGATAAGACTTCGCTGTCTATCTGTCTGTCTGTCACCACGCTGTATCTCATGGGTCGTGACAGTTAGACAGTTGAAAAATTAACAGATGATGTATTTCTGTTGCCGCTTTAACAACAAAATACTAAAGTCCAAGAATACAATAAAATTCATAAAGATTCAGGGAATGAAATTGTTGATATGATTTCTGAAAACAATGTTTTCGTGAAAATCAAGGGTAGCACTCACAGAAAACAGACGTATCTATTTTATTTTGACATAACATAATCCTGGTGCGACCACATTCCCACAAACCACCCTTCAGTTCCCATGGGTGTTGTAAGAGGTGATTAAGGGATTATCACGAGGGTTGAAAGTGGTCGTAGCGGTATACCTACTGCTTCCACCCATCCGCCTACCAAGCGTGAAGATTAGGAGGATGTAAGGGGAGTTTCGGATCCTACAGTGGACATTTAATGGATAGTATCTACAGTAGAGACAGGTCATCTTTTAATTGCTTTGATCTATTAATCGACTTCAAAAAAAAGGAGGTTCTCAGTACGATCCGTATGTTTGGATGTATGTCTGTCCTAATAAGCACTTTTTTTAAAAGGCCCAAAGCCGACTTCAAACCAAAACACAAAAAAAAAATGACAAAAAACTTTTTTTTCGGAAGTCGGTGGCAATGAAATAAAAACAAAGTCATTTCATACTTTTTTGTGTTTTTTATTGCTATTTTTTTATTTTTTTTATTTTTCATTCATTTATTTTATTGACCATTCAAAAGAACCCATAAGGTTTAATTGAAATAAATTAGAGTTTCAGTTGAGTAGTATATAAACAGTAAAAATATATTTAAATGGGTATAACTATAAATGCGTAAGTAGATATTTTTGTGTTTCACTTCTAGCACTACCGAATTTTTATAACACGATAGAAACGGAATCGTCCTAAGAGTGGAAAATGAATAAAATATATAAATTCAGAATATAAAATTTTCTGTTGTAAAAGGAATATCGCAACAATAACTCAGATCTTACAGCATATTTTCCTGCATAATATCCCATTTCGGACCGGAAAAACGTCGATCGGGCATTTCTATTTCTATCAATAGTTATTTTTATTCCGAAAAAATACTAATTAGTGTATTTATAGGAAACAAAAATTAAGAAGATATAAATAAAATAATTTCTAAACAAGCAGAACGCGCCGGCGTCACACGACGCCTTTTTGACATAATCCGGTCGATTTTTCGAAAAAAATCTTACATTTTAATTGACTTGTACCGTAATTTGATCGACGATAGAGTTTGAATTTCTTTGTTTTATTGCAGCAATTAGGATACGCTTTCCAATTTTTTCTCCAGAATTTCTACCCGTAGAGGGCCAAAGCCTGCTGGGATCGCGGGTCTAACGAGCTACCGTGACCCCGGAAAGTAAAGGACACCGTGGACTTTAGTCAGTACATGTCTGACAGTCCCTCCTGCCCTGCCCGGGGTAGGAGGACTTACGAGTATTTGATGATATTACCACGCTTATAAAAAAAAGAACTTCTATTAGATTCTTTATAGGTACTAATAAGTTATTTCGACTGAACATTGTTTGAATCTGAAAACATTATTTTTAATTTTTGGATTCGACGCGTAAATATTCCTTCTCTGACATTCAAAAAATGGCATTCTCGTACAAATGTTTTTGCTATTTATGAACTTTTTGCTACTTCTACTAATAAATAATGTGTAAAATATAAATAAATTCTGGAGGTGTTCCTGTTTGAGCAACTATTTCTAGAGCATCTATGTTCAGAGGAACTTTTTATTCCCGATTGAGCACCGATCAATTTGACATGTATGTATAATAGTTGACATGAAATTCAAATGTCATTATAACACAATTCTATTACGAAACCTTTGACAGACCAATGATCGAATAATCACTAACTTTTAGCAAATTGACAAAGGGAACGTGTTGGAATGAGGAATTTATAAAAAGATATTGAAGGCTCCTGACCGTCGGTAGCTAGACCAAGTTCCCAAAACCGTTGGGCTACTATTTATAAAAGTTGACATACTCATTTAGTCCATAATATCGACAGAATGTATGAACAGCTGATTTATTTGACGCGATTTCAGCGTTGAATCTATTTTAATATTCACAATGCTATAGTCCACACAACTACAAATTGTCAGATATTTTTTTTTTATTAGTTACATCTTGTAAACATAAAATTAATAAAAGATAGGCACGGCTGGCGGCTGCTGCGCAGCGTGTAGCGGGTTCGATCTCCTACAAGTTACACAGTAAGTACAGTTTGGGTGTTTTAGCTGGAGAGCTCGGTGAATTGGCTCAATACAGAACTACTGACCAGTTCAGAGTAAAACCAAATTTGCTGAGCCAGACCAGCATTTCTTTGTTGAAAGATAATTGAAGAAGTATTGAGCAAGTTTTTAGCGTGCCTCAAAAACTTTTCCAAAATTTCAAACAGCTCTTAGGCCTTTGTGTAAGTATGTGAGTTTCTATGTTTGTAAACGTAATTTAACTACCTAGTTTAAAAAAATATAAAAATAGATACCTGCTACCATACTAATTAGTATCTATTACTATTATCTTTGCTACTTTTGTGTTTGTCAGTGTGTAGGTATGTGAGATTTTGATTCGGCTTTCATCGTCATTTTTACAATTTAATCTGAAGAGTTTTTGTATATAGGTACAATACAACAACTAACAGATTATACAGTAATTATAGTTTTGCCAAGCCTTTTAACAATAAACGCTTGTAAAACAGTGTTATCAATAATTAATTTTCAATGAACCGTGCAAAAAGACTCGTTAAGTCTGCAGTAACCTCTAAAATCTATTCAAAAACAACGCATAAAATGTTTAAATTTCATTTCATACAAATATTTTCTATTGTGTATATCATACTAGTTTATGTTTGTATGGAGTGCGCGGGAGAGCAGGAACATGACATGACAAAAGTGAAAATAATTAATTTGATAGAAGAATTGCACTCTTTGTACAAAGATGCATTCGAAAATGGTAATGTAATAAATTATTTAGCTGTTACTTAAATCATATATTGTACCTATTTATCTAAATAAATATAGAAGCGAAAGGTCATTCACTCAGTCACTACGAAATCTCATAAACTAAAAGTGCTAGGAGTTTAAAATTTTGCATGGGAGTTCTTTTTACGACGTTGGTGTTTTGCGAAATTCGACCACAAAGTGAGAGAAACAAAAGCGGACGAAGTGGCAGTCAATAGTTAGTAAGACTAAATACAACGACGATATAATACTAGACTGGTAATAACAGGCGACCGATGTCTGCCAACACATTAGGCAAAAAAGTCTTATATCCGTCTTATTTCGACCAATCCTGTGAGCCGTAAACATACGTTGAGACAGAACCGACCTTGAGTTAGCCAATCACAACGCAGTACCCCGCCTCCCTCGCTTACGTAGTACCTCAGCGAGTTGGCAGAATAGTTTTGTTCGATAAATCGTGCAATGCGTAGTCTAGTATTATATCGTCGTTGACTAAATAATAGTAAATCTTGCCACCGGCTACGTCCCGTCCCCGTGTAACTCGATAACAATGGGGATGGCAACTCAAAGCTAATCGTAGATGGCGCTGCGATAGTTGGTCCCCACGTCTACCTTGTACAAAAAAACAAACAAGATTATTTGTTATAAAAATTGAGTATAAATACAAAACAAATATGGAAAATTATTCGTCCATGCAAGTACTATATACTAAAAGAAGAATTAAGACGCCGCGGCGCATCTACAAGAGAAAAAAAGTGATTTAATTGAGTGGTTATACATTTGATTTTACCGTAATAAATCCACAATTACTTGTAGTTGAGGTTTCAATTTTTGAGTTTAGGTATGTTTTACCTGTCCTCTCCTTTATCAAGAATATAATGCTGCTTTTGACTTTCTATTTTGATAAAATATCATAATGTTTTAAGTCAGTAATTTTAACCTTTTTTTCTATTTAGATTCGAGAAATATCACAATATATTTAATTTCTTAACACCACAACTATTACAAAACTCGTTCCAGGTGATAATTCTTCGATTTTCGAGCGATGCAATACTGGTACATAACCTCCAAAAGAAAAGTTGATATTATTTTGAAAAGTGTATTCCATCATTTTTACAGCTTATTACACAACATCTAGTCATTTTACATCAATAAATGTTTTTTTTTCTGAAAATTCCTTTGATTTTACAGTTCTTTGGGGACCAAACTGTCATTTTCACTTTGACACTTGCCTTCCCCATTAAGCTACGGAAACGTAATACCCGGATAAACGGTATCGTATTTGTTATTCCAGATTTTACATTATGCCAAACATCAAAATCAGGGGCTCAAGTCTGCAATTTCTATAAATTCGCAATTCCAACACAACCCTATTGCCATTTTGATGAAAGTTCGTTAGTCGATCATTTGTTCGTAATTACATTTGAAAATTTAGCATCCCAGACTGTATCATACCAGATTTCAATTTTATATTTATTTTTACATATTACTAGCTGACCCCGCAAACGTTGTTTTGCCAAATAAATAAAAAAAAAAAATGATAGTAGCCGATTCTCAGACCTACTGAATACGCATATAAAATTTGGTAAAAATCGGTAGAGCCGTTTAGGAGGAGTACGGTAACTAACATTGTGACACGGAAATTTTATATATAAGATTTATTAGAGTGTATTTAGTAGAGCAATCTGAAGAAGTTCGTAAATAGCAAAAAAACATTCTTTCAGTGGAATGTCAGTGGACCATTGGAAAGTTATAATGACGCCATTTTATTAGTAGAGATTACTAAACTTCTCAAAATTATAAAATCAATGCTAGACCATTCTGACAATATTGTGATAGCAGACTTGAGGCCCTATTCATCCATTATAACGTGATTGAGTGACAAATATACTACCATCCAAACTTTCACTACTAGTATACTTTGAATATACCTACATTGATTAAAGGTTTCAAATAGCAACCATTGTAATCTCACTTGTCCGTCTCTTAAATAATTCTAGTTGTGACTAAACAGCCTGTCTCAGTATAAGGAGGTCTTTTGATCTTTGTAGTTTTGTTGTTGTTAAGATCAGGCAACTTTATATTAAACTTTAAATATGAAATTCACTTGCCTTATAACGTTTCATTTCCAGAAAAAACATACTTAACACGAAAACTTTTCGCACCAGACGGAAACACTCAGTATACAATTCACGTGCAAAAATTAAGAGAAGTTGACGGTGTTAAAACACATAATCTAAGAGTAGTATCAAGAAGTAAAGATGAAGAGCCAATCATATACATAAACAATCCTGTAGAAGCCCGAATGCCAAACCCTTTCCTTGGTATTGAAGAATTTAAAAAAGTTATGTTTGACAGAGCCGAAAATCAAAAAAAGGAGTTCATGGACAAAAGAAATCCACTACTTTACCACAAAAATGTATTTATAAACGATTTTCATAGTAAAATATTTGATGTACAGGAGCATGTTAAAAAAGAAGTTGAGGTGAGACATAAGGCTGCACAATCGCTGGTTTCTTTTAAAAAGTCAGTTATAAATAATTTCCTTTCGCTTTAATGTATAATTTATATATGTATTTATATGTATTTGTATAATGTATGTTTATATATGTATTTGTACCTATATGTATTTTTTGGGTCTATTTTATGTGTAATTTAATTAGGTGATTTGTTATTTTGGCGCATTAATTGTGCATGTATTTGCTGTGCACCACTAACTACCCTGTTTCTAAGATATTTTTAGTCCGTTCAGAGGTTGTCTGGAAGATATCGCTCTCAGCGATAAGACCGCCGTTGTACCGTTAATGTAACAAAATTGTAAAATGCTGCTTATTAATTTTGGTGTACAATAAAGTATATTCTATTCTATTCTATTCTAAGGCTGAGAATTTAAAAAAGAAAACACATAAAAGAAATCACAAAGTCACAGATAAAAGAAAACCAAAAAACCGTAGTCGTGCTACTAAAGCCCATAAAAAAACTACAACTATGATATCTGACGAACCTTATCAGCCCGTTACATCGGAAAGTGACAACGAAACGGTTACAGAAACAGTAACTTCAGAAGAGGTAACTACAGAATCAACAAGTCGTAACAAAATATCAATATCAACTATGGCTGTTGAAGATACAACTACAAAAACGACAGGTGAGAAAAAAATAACTATGAGAAAAGTAACAGACAAAGATAGCACAACAGAAACGTTACCCACGGAGGAAATTACTACAGAAGCGTCACCCACGGAGGAAATGACTACAGAAACGTCACCCACGGAGGATACGACAACAGAAGCGTCACCCACGGAGGAAATTACTACAGAAAGCGTAGTTGACGAAGAAGTTACTGAAACTGTAACTGATACTACTACTGAAGCTACTACTACTACTGTGGTTCATACAGCAACTGAAAGTACTATTACTACAAAGAGGACTAGACAAGCAGTAAGTATTAAAACTGTGTTTGTCAATCATCATCATCATCATCATCATCAGCCTATAATGTTCCCACTGTTGGGACACAGGCCTTCTCTCTGTGAGAGGTAATGGGCCATAATCCACCACGCAGGCCCAGTGCGGGTTGGAGTGTGGTTGTTTGTCAATTCTTCTTTGTTTTCTAGCAATAAGGAGCATTAAAATAGCTTGGTTATTGCCTGAACCCGATTAAGTGAGCAGCTTCTTTTATCGTGGTTAAATCATCAAATGAGTCCGGAGGAGTGAGATGGGTGGGTTCGTCAGACTCGTACTGACTAAAATCCACAGTGTTTCTTCAATAGCCCTTCACTTTCAGGGTCACGGTTACTTGATTAGAAAGTCCCGCGATCCCGGCAAGTGAGCAACTTGCGCTGACTATCTGATATTTTTACTACGCAACACAAGCCTATGGATTTCGTGGCATTGAGTATGCCACGAAATCCATAGGAGAGGAGACGTTTACTATTGCCACTGCTGGGAAACAGCTGCTAGGTTTATGAGAGCGAATGAGCACAATCCTTAACGCAGGACCTAATGCGGCTTAGTTGGCGTCACATGCCTTCGATATTTTGGTTCTAGAACATGCCCTTATCCTCATGATGTTTTCTCTCATCGTTTTGAGAGTAAAGTGACAATTCTTGCGAATGTTCGAAGGTTACATTACAGAAAAACAAATGAGAGCGTTTTAGCTAGCATTCTAACGAGCGTTCTGGCTAGTTTATTCCTTTATTTACTGTCAAGTCTGACATCTTCACGAAGAAAATTTTTGTCGACTATCGACTAGACTCTAGTCTAGAGCGTTCGGTAGAAAGATCGTGAAAATATTCGTGGCGATGTTTGACTCTTTGCTTTGGCTCTGTTCGTTATTCAATTCAACAAAATTAAAAACGGCGAACGCTCGATGTTCTGTTTTAATGAATGCTCAAGTCTAGTCTAGTCTAGTCACCTGGGGGGTATTTCAACGTTTTAAAACCAGGCTTATTCCGGCGAGTGAAAGTGACAGAGCTATACAAGTCGGCAAGCCTGGTTTTAAGACGTTGTAATACCCCCCCTGTAGATGTTGATTCTAACTAATTGTAGCAGCCAATCAGAGGTACTGATGCGACTTTACCTACTTTAGCATAATGTTCTAAGTTTTGGCAAAGTTTTATATTTTTATCCCTCACACATAATCAGCGTTATCGTCAGCCTTTAAATGTGTGGAACATTTAAACTGATAGGATACAAGCC
Source organism: Agrotis clavis (assembly GCA_954870645.1). NCBI lineage: Eukaryota > Metazoa > Arthropoda > Insecta > Lepidoptera > Noctuidae > Agrotis > Agrotis clavis. The sequence continues at coordinate 18,091,516 of OX940925.1, forward strand.
TCCTCTCTATTATTAAGTAGTATTATAATCCACCATGCGGGCCCAGTGTGGGTTGGTAGATGTCACATTTCATCGAATTTTTGGTTCTAGGACATTTCTGCCGGTTGGCCGGTTTCCTCACGATGTTTTCCTTCACCGTTTTGAGAGCAGTGGTGATGAAACAAATTACACTCATAAGTTGGGGCCGATAGCACTGGGTCTCATAGATCTAAATATTTAAAGGGAAACGACATAATTTTCCATTTTAAAATCAAAGTATTTATGTTTACGTCGCGTCGCGGACTCGTACTAGATAGAGCCTTTGAATACCGTTTCAATTTACAACAGATTACCGAAATAAAACCGAAAATAAAACATTCATTTAAAACTCAGCAAGAGTTTTAAATAAAAATGTTTTATTTTTTCGATTACTTACTCTTTAATCGGTCATTGTTTTAATTTGTTGTTTTATTTAATAACTAGAGGGACAAGTTTGGTGATTTCTTGATACAGGAGAAAACTTTTCAATTAATGATGAATTTATTATTTTTATGTTTTTTTTTTAAATATTGGGACTTCTGTTAAGAGGCATCTTCACTTTGGAAAAAGGATTTTATACCTTTTAAAACGATTTTAAATTCGGAACAATGCTGGCAGAAATTACCATATGGCCAGTAATAACAATATTATGTCAGTTAATGTTCTTTTCTTTTGTTTTTGCTAACATTATTTTTGCAATTAGAGGCCTATGAACCTCCATGGAAAATACATGTTGAGACATTTATTAATTTTAGCGCTTTTCAACAAAAATCAATCCTCATATTGAGAAGGTAACTAATACTTTGTTATTTTTTTTTCAGAGACCATTCGTATTCATGAATACTAAGTAATATGCAATGGCATAAAGAAAGAAGAGATAAAATAGCAATTACTTACGATTTTGTTTGTCAATAATGTTACAAAAAGGATTGGGAAGGAGGCAAATACCTACCTAGGTACAGACTTTAGTTGTTGTTTTTTTAATATCTTTGGTGAAAATGAGATTTGTAAAACGTGGATACACTATTTAACTACTTATTTGTTTTATGTTTAGTAAAAAATAAAAACATGTTCATAATAATTTATCTTACCTCAAATTACTTCCTATAAAAAATCCAAGTTATTGCACAAGCAATAACTGAAACTATCTTCAACTGGCCGCTTCTAACATCACTAAAATATTATCAAAAAAGTTCACAATACTATCGCTGGCTGTACGAACGTAATACCTTTGCACACCGTCTGTCAACACACAATAATATTTCCCGCCAAACGAAACGTCAAACTGTCAAACGCGCGGACATAGCGCCTCTACTTGTGAAAGGCGCCAATTCACTGATTACAAAATCTCACGTGGACCTCGAATGCTTGTCTATACCTTTATAAGTATGAAGGGCCATTGAAACGGCTCTATTGCCATAAGCTCGGGTCAAAGCGAGACGGCAATACGGGAGAGTGTCAACACCCATTGTAAGCCGCTTACTGCTATTAGGATTGCTCATTTGTGCGAAAGAGACGCACAGTTTTATATTGTTGTAGCTTTAATTCGTGCTCCGCCCATTCCTCATTTAACCCCCACCAGTAGTGGGGTGAACTTGGCCAGTTTTAAATTATCTATTATAATAAAATTATTTCACGAAATAAGGGGTTGGTTATGTTAATGATGTGTTTAATTTATGTCGATATCTTTAGCTTTGAGTGGTTTGGCAGTTAAAAGTGGCAGATTAAATGATTGATACCACTATGTTGGTAGCATATTTTCACAATTCTAGTGTGTTTTGGAGCTTTTCAAACCTTTTCAAACAATTTGTTTACTGAATTCGTTTACTTTGTACAAACAAAATATATTTTTTGTCATTTAAGCTACGCTTTTTTTTTGTGGAAGATAATAACTGTTCATAAATATTTTTGATATTAAAATTGTAAATTTAAAAATTCTGTTCCTTTTGTTAGCTTTTATAATGTAGCAATTAAATAATTAAAATCATAAAGATATGAATAAATTAGGCCTTTATTATTATTTTTTCTTATCGAAAAGAAACTCTTACAAATTAATAATAAAAAAGTTTAAAAGAAGATCCATGCCTCCTCATAACAAAGAACTATTCTAACAGTACAAGATCAAAGGAATAATTTCTTGTTTGCTTTTTTTTATACTTATCTTTTATTTTAACAACATGTAATGGAACCCTTTTAAAAATAACCGATCTCCCTCCTGCAACCGACAAAAAGGCTTTCGCGTTCAATTTTCCATCTCTTTTCATCGCACACTCGTCATTTCTGGTCCAACTACAATCGAAGCACCAAGCAAAAAGGTACTAAAAGCTAGCGGAATTGAGTATATTTCCGTTTGGATGATGTCTTGTAAGCTTCTGTCAACATTTGCGGTCGGGTTTCGGTTTATCTCCCCCGCACAAAATTGTTAGTCACACAAACATTATCTTTGACCAATGGCACGTAACCACGGGCCATTTTCAGCCAATAGATGCGCTTCAAATTTTCGTTTTCGCGCGCTTCCCAATTTGAATTTTGTTTTGTGCGATTTTTGAAATTGTAACGTAACCCTTTTTGTTTTGCGGCGCGTTCGTTTTTATTCTTTTTCTGTTTTAGTGGCGATATTTATTCCTTTGTTTTCTCACAAGAAGTTTTATAACCATTTAATTTTCTTTTCTCAAACATATGTCTAAAAAAAGAACAGTATTTATTTTTCCTCGATTCAAATTTCGAATTACCCCTTGCCATTTTGTTTTTATTTTTAATCACTTGCTTGCACTTAAATTTACCAACGACTGTCAAAGTGTCAATGTCAAAAAGGTTCATAGAGCACTATATTTTTTTTTATCATAAAATGTTGTAGGTAGTTTAAAAAAATGCTCATAAAATCAACAAAAACAGACCGACATTCGACAGGTTCGATCACAGTTGGTTAGTGAGAGCCGTCCAAGATGGTAAGATTGTTTTCATCTAAGTGGGTGCTTACACGTCCTCTTTACTGCTCAATTTGGCGTGGTACCTACAATAAGGCAAGTTGAGGGCAACGTAGTGTGGAGAAGGATTTTGTTGAAGGACACTTGTTCGAGTGGTGAAGTTTGACGACTTTAGTAGTAAGATAATTCTTTTTGTTCAGAATATATTTGTGTCTTTGAATAAATGGAGACTCTTTTCATCATGATAAAATCATAAAATTAGTCTCCTGGGTGATATGCGAGCGACTGTCAGACTTGTACCTACTGATTAAAATCCACGTTGATCCTTCAGTACCCTTTTACGTTCCATGGTCACGGTTACCAGATAAGACAGACCCGCGACCCCGGATAATAGGAGACTTGATGGCAGTGGCCGAGCGACCGACTGCTGGAAAAAAAAAAATTTGAATAAGTACAAGAAGACTCGCATTCTTATATTTTTTCAGGTTCCGTTTTAAATGTGTTAGTATTTATGAATAAGAATAAATCCTACCTATGTAGGATTTTTTTTCTTTTAAAAGCCTATGATTTTTAAAGAATCCTTACTAAATACCTACTTCCAAAGTTTTAATTCATTTGCAGTTTCAAGATTTCACTTGACACATCGCTCACGCGAACTAAATTGGATTGTTTTTATTTAATAAAATTGCTTTAAAATATTTATTTTTAAAACTCTTAAACTCTTTCTAAATAATAAGATAAATAGAGTACAACAAAATTTTATTAAAAAACGGTTTTAGAATATTTCTAATTCTATAGTTACAACGGCGGACATATCGCTGCAACAGCGATATCTTCCGGGCAACCTTTATATAATTTTATTATTAAATCAATATTAATCCTACAAGATATATATTTTTTAAATAATGTATTTATTTGATAAAACTGCTGCATATTTTTCCGAAAAAGAATCCCCTTCCACCCTATGCGACGCGAGGTTCAACGCAGCGTGTACGCAATTGCCCAGCAATCCCGAGTCGGGCGAGGCGTCGCGGTCGTGACTGCGATCCGCATGCGACTTCCGAGCAATCGCAGCTGTGGTAGTCACTTGAAGGTCATACCGACTTTCCCTAGTTAAATGTTTCTGAATTAGTCCTAAGACTCGCCTCTTCTAGTTCTGGGGGTCTACTGTCTAAGCCCCTTCGACGCAAGTCTCCGATACCTTACGACTTTGGTATCCAGGTGACTATCGCAATACGAATCCATAGAGTTCCGTACACAGGCACGCGTCCATGGATATCAAAGTCGTAAGATATCGGAGACTTGCGTCGCCTAATGTACGAAGGGGCTAAGTCCGTTAGCGAAGTCACAGGTACGGATACTGTTGTACAAACGTAACTAACGTCAAAATCAAAATTGCTGACGCACAAAACTTAAGGACCGCGTCACGACTGAAGTCATTTTGACGCAGCGCTAGTGTCTATGTCATTACATAAAATTGCTTTTTTTTTCTCTTTATTTATTTAAAGGGTCTTTTACGCACAGCGTATGTCAGTCCCATCGTATCCTAACAATTATATTTCACACCACGTAAAATTGCTTTAAAAATGTTGTAAGTACCAGGAATTTTCCGTAAGTCATGAGTGGTGGCGCAAACTCTTAAGGCGCTATCTGTCAAATTGTAATATCATTCATTCTTAGTTCGGGCTCGATGTCACAGGGCCTAAAAACACGCCCGTAATTAAGGCCGAAATCACTGGTTTCGTGCTTAGAGATTAGACCCCCTGGCTCAGGCCCATCACCATGCGAAGAGCTTCATCTGTAGACATCTCACAATTTGTATGCATGGAAACAGTGTTTAAAAACAAAGGCATTTAGATTTAATCTGAAACAGCTGAAGGAGCTGTAATCGAACTAACGGGCCCCCCTGTAGGGAAAACGCCTGCCGAGGTTACGGCACTTTTAAAGCAGGATACCAGGGCACTATAGACAGCAAACGACATATGAATGAACAGGATTGTTTACAGGCAGTAAGGATCGACATTTCGACAAACACTTGGACTGCCCACGGGGCGGGAATAAAATGAATCCTTCATAAAATTAAAAAACCTGCCAAGTGCGTGTCGGGCCACGCACAGTGTAGGGTTCCGTAGTTGCCCATCAAAATACTTATGCGAACTAACTAAACTGATTCGCTGAATTTAATTTTAAAAAGAAGAATTTTCAAAATCGGTCCAGGAGTCTTTGAGAAATCGGGGAAAATACATAAAAAAAAGATTACGACGAATTTAGAACCTCCTCCTTTTTTTGAAGTTAGTTAAAAATAGTTGACGATAAAACCTACCTATCCCCAAAAACATACCGTAAAAACATACATACCTATTAAAGCTGTAAAAATAAAGTTGACAAACTTACATTTGCAGTTGAAGAACATTTTCTCCGATACATTTTGTTTAAGAAAATCTGTTATCCAAGTACATTTTATAAGTTGGTCGACTATTACTCGTAAAGTTGTAAAGCCTACTTAGTCGTGATAATTTTCTTTTAAACTTCGTTATATATACTACTATTGTGAATTTTTTCACACCCCCAAACATAACCGTTTAGCTGGTAGAGGGGGGGGACACTCGAGTCGAGCAAAATTTAGCACTTTAAAGCTTAATATTTCACAAACGAATTTTTTTATCAAAAAATTGTTAATGGAAACTATCAATATTTTTTAAAGACCTATTTAATGATACCCCACACTAAGGGGTACGCGAGAAAAAAAAAACATCCCCACTTTACGTGTACAGGAGGTACCCTAAAAAAAAATATTTTACGAGATTTTATTTTACCACTTTTTCGGCACAATAAATCCGTATATTTACACCAAATTACAGCTCTCTAGTACTGTGCGTCTCTGAGCTAAACTGCGGACAGACGGACGGACGGACGGACGGACGGACATGGCGAAACTATAAGGGTTCCTTGTTGACTACGGAACCCTAAAAACCCAAGAAACAGTTCTTTTCACAGTTAATGTATTTCTGTCAGTTGCCGTTATAACAATAAATACTAAAAAAACAGAATTAAATAAATATTTAAAGGATGGTAATAGTATTGAATTCGGCAATTGAGGCAAAAAATCATGTCTCACTGACAGACAGGCGACCTCTTACAACGATACATTGAAATGAGATTTTGCCTACAAAAGTTCTAAAACACCATTAGATGACATAAACAATAAGTGACAAATAATAATAAAATGGCCATTGAAATCCCTCTGTCCTTACAAACTGTCCCTTTAGCAGCCCTCTTGTCAACTGAGCGTTATAATAGGGTTACACTCGTTGCGGTGGCGATCCGCGGTCACTTGCACTGCCTCGGTAGTCTGTTAGTGAAAGTGATTGCCATTGTGGAAGAGTTTTTGGTAAAATGTGTAATTAACTAGTTTTTGGTAAAATGTGTAAATGATAAATGATCTTTATTAAGCAAATTGGTTTTGGCAAACTCTTTTACACGACAAAAAGACACTATTTTTAAACTAGATGAGGCCGGTGTTTCGTACCTGACCACTCTGAGAAGAAACATCCGAAACAAACTCAGAGGTCACAGTCTCTTTTAAAGTCCAGACAATTTTGTATTGGTAAAGTTATATGAGAACCATGCAGGTGTCTGATCAGAGGTGGTCTTTTGAAGAAAGAACCACACAGATTTGAGTGGGCCTGTCCAGTCAGTGCAAGCATGTGTCAGTTACCGTGTAGCTCGACTCATAACTTAAGGAGCTCAACGATACGACGATCAATACCAAAGAAAGTATCATATAAAAAAAATTTAACCGCCTTCAAAAACAACCACAAAAAAGGGTAAAATAACCTTTAAAACTTTTCTTTCGGAAGTCGGTGACTTTTTTTTATTAATTTCATTGTCTTTTTGCCACCGACTCCGAAAGAAAAGTTTTGAAGGTTATTTTACCCTCTTTTTTTGTGGTTGTTTTTGAAGGCGGTTACATTTTTTTTTGAAAAAGTTTTTATTTTACTATTTTTAGTTTAAATATTCAACCACAATTCTTGTCAAATACGAGTACATTACATGAGCACTAGAATTTTGTAATCCGTAACACCGGTAATAACATCGTTAAAAAATCTCTTACATTCATTGCCTATCTCCAAAACTACTGAACCGATTTTGATGAAACTTGCAGTATTCCCTAAGTTGAACGATACCTAGTACAAAAAAAAAAGAAATACTTAAATCGGACTTGTAGTTCCGGAGATATGCGAACACAAACATAATTTACAAAATCAGTCGATGCCAAGTCCTTACTAGAGGAGTTGTACCTTCCATCATCAGCTCAGCTACACGAGATGATGATTACCATACGCAAATACTTAAATTACATCATAAAATTTGCGAAAAACGATGTGTAGGCCTATAAAATTTGAGGGTTGCCCGATTTTTCCAAGATCCAATCATCAGATCCTGACATGGTGACAATGGGACCACTTCTGAAGTATCTCCTTTCGAACAAAAAAATAATTTTGAAAATCGGTCCACAATTGGCGGAGTAATCGAGTAACAAACACACAAAAAAAAAAAAAAAAACATACTGTCGAATTGATAACCTCCTTCTTTTTGAAGTCGGTTAAAAAGTATTATAACTTAGTATTTTGGTGACATGGTTGGAGCAGTGGCTGAGCAATCGAATGCTTCGCAACGTTTCGCGGGTTCGATCCTCGCATGAAACAAATATTTCTGCACTAGCTGTTGCCAGCGGCTTCACCCGCTGCAACTCAAAAATTATCCGACGGGAACATAAAATCGGGATAAAAACTATCCTATGTGTTAATCCAGGTTATAAACTATCTGTGTACCAAATTTTAACCGAATCTGTTCAGTGGTTTTTGCGTGAAAGAGTAACAAACATCCATACATCCATACTTACAAACTTTCGCCTTTATAATAGTAGTAGGAAGTAGTTGTTCCGAGTCTGGGTGTTTGTATATGTGAGTTTCTATATTTGTAAACGCACCCAGGATTCAGGAACAAATTCCTAGTGTACTTTACCCAATTAAAAAAAAAAAAAAACAGAATTTTCGGGGCTCCTATACCTACTTCACCACACAATCAGGTCGTGATGCCAACAGAATAATAATAATAATATTCCATAACTATCACACAATAGCCGAATCCAACTCGGCTGGGCAGCGTTCGGGAAATTGCGTAACGTTTTCTTGTCCAAAATACCTCAGTGCCTCAAGTCGAAAGTTTTCGACCAATGTGTGTTACCAGTGATGACGTATGGCGCCGAAACGTGGTCCTTTACTATGGGCCTCATTAGTAAACTCAGTATAGTCCAACGAGCTATGGAGAGGGCTATGCTCGGAGTCTCTCTGCGCGATCGACTCAGAAATGAGGAGATTCGTAGACGAACCAAAGTAACCGACAAAGCCCAACGAATTAGCAAGTTGAAATGGCAGTGGGCAGGCCATATAGCTCGCAGAACTGATGACCGATGGGGCCGTAAGGTTCTCGAATGGAGACCACGCACCGGCAAGCGCAGCGTAGGACGTCCACCCACTAGGTGGGCAGACGATCTTATGAAGGCCATAGGATCACGCTGGATGCAGGCCGCTTACAACCGGTCCTACTGGAAGTCTAAAGGGGAGGCCTATGTTCAGCAGTGGACGTCTTACGGCTGATATGATGATGATGATATGATGAACTATCACACAACGCCATCTAGTGCCAAGCTAAGCAGAGCTTGTGTTATGGGTACTAGACAACTGATAAACATACTTATATATTTCTAAATACATACATATTATTAATACATAGATAAATGAATGAAAGAATGTATGTATAGTTGCGCAACCAAGCGGTCACCAGGTGCAATACATTACTTGTAATTTTTTTTGGTGGTGGAAACTTAGTTGCACGGTGATGATGAGAAATATAGCCCTTTTTCTGCACATTTAAATATACGCAAAAGATTCAAACAGAAAAGTTGATAAAACGCAACTCAATTATGAAAATTAAAACAACGGCGAAACTGAACTGTTTTTTTTACTATAGGTTCGCTATCTCATTTGATGGTAAGCGAAAATGTGGTCTCGACTGTGAAGCACTCTTGCCTAGCCGCCCAACGGCGCATCACGACTTTAGTGGCGACATTTTTTTCCAAGTAATTTATTCACTCTTGGCTTGAAGTCCCCAAGGTTAAAGCTGTCGGGAAATACAGATTCCACTCCTTTGCTGCGTGCACAATACAAGTATTGACAGAACGCTTTGTACGTACCAGAGGGATGTCCACCGTATTTCGATGGCGCATTGCCGTACTTCTTGTAGTCCGACGATGGAAAGGGCCAGGCGGAATCAAGTTGTGCAGTTCCATAGCACTCTGTTGCGATGCTATTTTGGTTGTTTACTTGTCGAAACGATGTTGCCAGGAATAATTCCTGTACCGGGTGTATTTACAAACATTAGAGACACGTAAACAAACAGCCAGAACAAGGACAACTATCTGTAGGCCATACAAATAATTATTCCGTGCGGGAATCAAATCGCGACACGCACAGTCGCACATCAGTTAGGCCGAGACTCCACCAAAGCTGTGCGAGTCGAGACGTGTTTTGAACAACCAATAGAATTGCGTTATTGACACAGCTCCACTCCGCAACCCGTGCCGCAACGCAATTCTATTGGATGTTCAAAACACGTCTCGACTCGTACAGCTTTGGTGGAGTCTCGGCCTTAATCGCTCATTCTTCAGCCATCCACATTCATACGTAAACGTTTCCTCACCACATTGTCTTCGTAATACCATATCCACATCTAATTAATTTCCCATCAACATAAAAAAAAACAAAAATAATTAAAAACCTGCGAGTACCCCTAACAATAGCAGTCCACACATAAAACAATGGCTGCACATTTCACATGCAACTCATACATATTCGCTTGCCGTCGTTAACCATCAGCTGTACTTCCTACAAGGCGGCGCGGACGCATACAATGCAATTATTATGCAAATACCGATGTCAGGCTTAACACATAGGTTCGGCGTTCATTACGTTGTGTTCAGTATATTTTTGACAGACAGGGCAAAAGGAATAAGATTTTGATATCAAATTCAAAACGGCCGGCCATATAACATGGAGAAATTTGAAGTTGACAGTTGAAGTCCATGAGGAGTTCCACCTTAACGTAAAAGAAGGTTCTAGTTATAGGAGTATCGAGATAGTGAAATGGATTTGGTGCAGACATAAAATGCTGCAATAAATATCTAGATCTAGATGGTGGTGTTGGTAGGTCCAGGGCCGCCTGCCTCGCAAACACCATCCTGTCGGAATCCGGTTGCAATTAGATTTTACTGTATTCCGTCAGTGTGCAGGAGCAAGTCAATTATGCTTACCACGCCACGATGGCTAAAGACCGTTTGGTATGGCTTTGTTTCCTTGAAAGATGGGTGTTAGGCCTTTAGTGTTGGACGCAAACTGTGTCGATACTCTTGCGCAATCCTATCTTCCAAGTACATCGTGTTCTGCTGGCTCTGTTGCTGCGGATGCTGAGAACCTGAAGCGGCGTAAAATATAGTATTCTTAGTGGTAACTGTTTTTGAGCCGTTTGGAGTTAAAAATATAGGACCGTGGGTTCCGACTTTCCGAGTGCTCACAGCCTTTATAGAGAAATATCTAAAGACTTGTTGACGAAGCGTCTATTTATTTATTCGGTAAACAATTAACATTGTGTTCGAAATGATTACATGAAACATTGGTGGAAATACAAATAACAAAATTAATTAGAATTGGTACATTTTTTTTTTTTTTTTTTTTTTTTTTACGTGGCAAAATCATCAAATGAGTCCTCCAGCCCCGGGCAGGGCGGGAGGGACTGTCAGACTTCTACTGACTAAAATCCACGGTGTCCTTCAGTAGCCTGTTATGTTCCGGGGTCACGGTAAGGAAATAATCCCGCGACCCCGGCAGGCTTTGGCCCTCTGAGAGGGGGGCCCCGTCATTATTATGACGCTCTTTGAGGCGCGCGTGGGACACAACGCGCCGTCGACCCGGGCATGGTCCATGGTCGGGCAGCGAGTTGCCCTTTACTCGCTGCCCGCATGCCCGCGCCTACGGTGGCCGGAGATCGTCTTGCGACGTCCGTCGCCGTGGGCGTGCACCACCGCGGTTGGGGCGGAGGGAGGACACTGTCCTCTCTCGCGCGCGGCCCGCCTCCTCCTTCGCGAGCATTACTGCTTCGCAGAAGGAGGCGACCGCCTCCCACTCCGTCTCGCCCCGCAGCATGGCCGCAACCAATGCCGGGCGCGAGAGGTCTCCGCCTATCGCAGCCGTGAGGACACGTCGGTGCTCCGCCCAAGCTGGGCAGTCCTGCACCGTATGCTCCACCGTGTCCTCCGGGCGATCTTCGCAGTGGTGACACCCAGGCGTTTCCTCCTTCCGCATTAGACACAGGTACCTCCCGAAGCATCCGTGCCCGGTGAGGACCTGCGTCAGGCGGAAAGTAAGGACGCCATGACTTCTCTCCAGCCACTCCTCAAAGAGGGGTCTTACCGCCGCAATTGCGGCGTGCCCGAGAATTGGTACATTAGAGTTCAATTTAAAAGTAAGATAAAATAATACAAAATAATTTTAAAATTAAAACGATAATCAACAATAATATGCCATAAAAGTCAACACAAATACAATTTATACAACCAGCAGGGCTAACATGCGCAAGTCGACATATCTCATAAACGAGAAGGCAAAAGGAGATGGGAAAGTTCAAGTATGTGCAAAAATTCAAACGGCTATAGAAATGGGACCTAGCACTGTATAACGCTGAATAGCTCAATATTAATATTTCACATAAAAAAAGTTTCTAAAACTTGTTACATCTTCATAATCATGATAAAAAAAAAGTGAACACCTACCATTATAAGTAGGTACTACAAAAATTGCAAATATTGATATTGCTATAAACTTTTACTTAGGCGTTTACTTTTATGTATCTGCGATTGTATTTATTTATTGATGACCACATTTGTGACCCACTCAGATTAATTAAACATCTTCAAACTACTTACCAAATAATGTGATACGTGCTTAAACTTAAAATAAAGACAGTTTTCACAGACGATATAAGTAGGTAAGTAGTTGTAATGATAAACAAACGATATCGTTTACTTGATTGACATAGTTGAATACAGTATACCTAAACCTGTTTGGAAGAACTAATCTATCTAATAATGATAACCACATTCATAATATTATGTTAGTTATATCGGTAAAGTCAAATAAACGCGCTGGGCGCTTTCATTTTGTTGTCGTGATTGATTAATCCTTTCTGAACTCGTTGTTGAACCCTCTAATTAGCTAAGGATACATTTAACAATTTCGAAATGAAACAAGAAAAATAGGAAATACTATATTTATTCGTTAATCTGTGATTCTTTTATATAAAGTCTGAAAGAATACGAAGCGACGGACTGTGTTTAAATGTCATTTTATTACGTGATGATGGAAATCTGGGTGTGATGTTGTTAATTTCTGCAACTTTGAACTGTTTCTTTCCACTACATGGCGATGGCCTTGCAATGTTCTCACAGAACAACCACAAGTAAAGCACTCCGTTGAATAGCCGAATAAACGAATTTCACCAGTTGCTCCTGAATGCAGCAGTTCATAACAAGGATGACAATGTTGGCTGAAAGATCGGCCTGTGCGGTTATAATTATTTAGCCACGAGCTCCTCTCGAGTGTATATGACGCCGCAGTCTTCGCGTGGATATAGGTACCACAGTTTATGCATTGCATGATTCACTGTATACAAGTCAAGTCCGAGTCGAGAAGCGAGAGGTCGGTAGGTTTGCAAGCAGGAAGTCCAATAAACAAGCGGGAGTCAAGGAAAAGCAAAATGAAAGAATCACAACGAACAATAATAATAAGCAGAGCGCAGAGCGTTCAAACGACGTCTGACGTTTGTTTTTTTTCTTAAAGATGAGATTGGACTCAAAGTGTCACAGAAGCGATAAAAGAATCGATTGAAATCGTTAAAAAGTAGTATCGATCATACTTCAGTTATTTTTTTTTCTCTCCCACTCCAGCTGGTGTAGCATGGCGCCGTAGAAAGGGGTTTTGTCGACGCAAGAATAGGCAAAATGACAGAACGTAGAAATATTTTTAGCGTTTTAAGCATGGTAATGTAAAAAATATGGAAAATAAACGTTCTTATCTACAATAGTGTACGAATGGTGTCATATTTGTGCAAAAAAACAGTCGATTTGTGTAGAAATAACGATGAAATAACTTTGTCTTTTCTTGGTAGAAAAGAGATAGAATCGCCATGCTACGCGTGCTGGGCAATATTCTCTTTCCACTCCTACCTTTCACGATGTTGGGCGTCTTCCTTCCAGTTCAGACGGAACCTGTCCAGTTAATATTATTCTGCACAAAATATGAACTAAGATTAAACTAAGAAGCTCATTCCGAAGCTTTTAACGAAAATAATAAAGTTGAGTTTAGTGGACGAATCACTTTAAAACAATCTGATTTTCCGAATCAAAACGCATGAAAACACAATAAAAAGCAACGAAACGACTCTGAATCTATCGATTCCAGCCAAATACTGTTTCAACGCCAATTCTTAATTTCAGAAAACAAATCGTTTTAAATCACATTAGTAAAAATCGATTAAATACAGTTTCATTTTAACAATCTGGAAAAGCGTTATTACCCTTCCCTAGTTTTCATTATTTCATCGTGACCAACAGGGCTAACATGCGCAAGTCGACAAAATTTTGTCGACACATTATCTCGTGCTGAGACGACATATGTCTGTTTGTCGTTGGGAGCTAACATGGTGACACTTATATGTCGTGTCGTTCTGACATAGAACTCAAGTCGTTCTGTCAAACCTCTTTTTGTCGTCAGGCTCTAACATGCGCGCTATATTTAGTCGAATTTTGACATTTTCCTATGACAAGTTTCTCGTCGATGGTTTTCGAAGACGAGAAATCGCGACAACAGTGACTAAAAACTGAAAAGGCGTAACAGTGTTCTGTAAACTTTTAAGTATAATGGCGGTGCCATACTACATTATCTTTTAACTGTGTATGAGGAGAGGGAAGCAAGAAAAATACAGAGGAAGGTGATTCGCGACGTCTGCAACCCATTTGACCTAAGGGATAACGAGTTCCAGTCCCTTTGGCGAATTACAAAGCCTATGGCTATTTATGTTATAGATAAGCGCCAAGCCGATTTGGAGCCTCAAAACGGCTGTGGCGCACCAGGGAAGCGCACCTTTTACGCATTGCTGCGTAAAAGCAATCTACATGCGCATCTGCGAACATCCCTGACGCACTACAGAAACGGGGCAGCCCCCCACCAGTATCCTAAACACATTGTTATATTGGAACGCGGAGAGCGCTGTACGATCTTTGCGTATACCTAGCCCACAGGCTGCACGTGTAAAAAGAAGCTTGTAGTAAAAAAAGATCGAAAAAAGAAAACTATGTAGATTATTTCTGGTAGATGCTAATCTTACTTCAGCCAGGATCTGCCGTTACACGAGCACGTTGAGCAGAGCACCGCTGCGGTGGTGCGTCACGACGGCGATAGGTGGAGACCTCTCGTGCCCGGCATTGGTCGAGGCCATGCTGCAGGGCGAGAAGGAATGGGAAACTTTCTTTCTTTCTTTCCTCTCTCCACCCCAGACACAGTGGTAGACGCCCACGACGATGGACGTCGGCAGACGGTCTCTGGCCACTCTAGGCGCGGGCATGTGGGCGTTGTTGACTCGCTGTCCGACTATGGACCATGCCAGTGTGTCAGCACAATGACGGGGCTACAGCCTGCCGGGGTCGCAGGACTCACGAATTACTGTGATCCCGGCACGTAAAGGTCTATTGAAGGACAGTCTCTCCCGCCCTGCCTTGAGCGGGTAAAATCATCAAATGAGTCCTTCATTTGATGATTTTACCACGATAAACAAAGTACAGCTAATATCTATCCGAACTAGACTACGGAGACAAGCTGCCTGCGACATGGTGACCACCCCCCTGATGTAAAAGCTGGATCCGCCCTTGCAGTTAGGGGGCGCCGTAGAAAATCTCGCCCAAGGGCGCTGGTAGTGCTAAAACCGGCACTGCTTTACACGGTTTGTTTTGTAAATCAATTACAACATTGAATAGGTGATAATAAACTAATATGCATCTCCGCCATCTGTTACGGGATTTTGATCAAATACTTACAATTTCTTTGATGCCAAAGCCATCTTCTATAAAACAATTCAATAATTATTTCAAATTCGAAAATATTTAGCACGAGCGAACCACAGCTAAGCAAATTTTGAATTGACAAAATGTCAAAGAGACAATTCCACGGTCGCGTTCACAAAAATGGTAGCGTTCACGCAATTCCCACCAATAATAGACCGAATTAATGAATGAAACCGGCGATACTAAATTATATTATGGTGTGTTTTCATGAAATGGTAACATCGGTTATCTCGCGTCGAGAAGACGAAGTCACGACGAGATATCTTCTCGAGCGTGGTGCGCATGTTACGAAAAGTGACAAACGAATCGAGAACGACAAATTTTGCCTTCTCGTTTATGAGATATGTCGACTTGCGCATGTTAGCCCTGCAAGTCATCATGTCAATAAAAAATGAGCGAAAAGCAATTCAGATACTTTTTTATGTTTAACATTTTATATAAGTCTTAGGAAATTATTAAACATTAAACAATTCATTAATGAATTTTCAAATACTACGAGTTAAAATGAAATTCTTATAGACGACTGGGGCACTCATTTAGCCATCTCCTTTGTCGTTCTCGATTCATTTGTCACTTTTCGTAACATGCGCACCACGCTCGAGAAGATATCTCGTCGTGACTTCGCCTTCTCGACGCGAGATAACCGATGTTACCATTTCATGAAAACATACCATAATATAATTTAGTATCGCCGGTTTCATTCATTCATTCGGTCTATTATTGGTGGGAATTGCGTGAAAGCTGCCATATTTGTGAACGCGACCGTACAATTGTCTCTTTGACATTTTGTCAATTCAAAATTTGCTCTGTGGTTCGCTCGTGCTAAATATTTTCGAATTTGAAATAATTGTTGAATTGTTTTTTAAAAGATGGCTTTGGCATCAAAGAAATTGTAAGTATTAGATCAAAATCCCGTTACAGATGGCGGAGATGCATATTAGTTTATTATCACCTATTCAATTTTGTAATTGATTTACAAAACAAACCGTGTAAATAATGGATTTTTCAAAGTTCTAAGATATGTAATCATAATACTATGTAACATTAATTATCTCGATGAAATGTTCTAACTGTAATGTACAAAATCCATACATAAATCAACATTGAATGTTGACTATTCAGTAAGTACAAAGTTCTGAAATTGCTGTGAAACATTATTCGTAATAGGAACGAAAGTTTACTTGTCATACACATGTACTGTACAATAATTGTGCCCTTATTAATTGAAAGAGATAGATTGATAGTTACAAATTGAACTGTAAATGTTTCAGAATACGCAGTACAAAATGCCAGATTAAATATCTTTGTGATTATATGCATCAACATGCAAACTTTGCGGCAGGAGAATTTAAAACTCCGCAGCGTGCCGCTGAATATGAGCGGCAGTGGGAAAGACTAAAAGCGGCCCTCGACGTTTAGTCAAAAAATTAGCCTAATTCAGATTACACTAACAGTAGTTTAGGTGGTAAATAAGTAGATATTTACTTTTAAAAAGGCAGGTAAGCCACAGCCGTTTTGAGGCTCCAAATCGGCTTTTGGAGCTTATCTATAACGTAAATAGCCATAGGCTTTGTAATTCGCCAAAGGGACTGGAACTCGTTATCCCTTAGGTCAAATGGGTTGCAGACGTCGCGAATCACCTTCCTCTGTATTTTTCTTGCTTCCCTCTCCTCATACACAGTTAAAAGATAATTGTAGTACGGCACCGCCATTATACTTAAAAGTTCACAAAATTTACGCCTTTTCAGTTTTTAGTCACTGTTGTCGCGATTTCTCGTCTTCGAAAACCATCGACGAGAAACTTGTCATAGGAAAATGTCAAAATTCGACTAAATATAGCGCGCATGTTAGAGCCTGACGACAAAAACAGGTTTGACAGAACGTCATGAGTTCTATGTCAGAACGACACGACATAAAAGTGTCACCATGTTAGCTCCCATCGACAAACAGACATATGTCGTCTCAGCACGAGATAATGTGTCGACAAGATTTTGTCGACTTGCGCATGTTAGCCCTGCAGAATAAAAAATAATAATAATAAATAACAAATGTCATAGCTATATAAAATTAAAACGTTAATCAACAATAAGTATAAGTAATAAATGTCCAGACAAATACAAGTACAATTTAAACAACTATATTTATAATAATAAAATAACAATAAATGACATGTCAGTTTAGGCAGATTACATAATAATTACAGTTCCTCTAACGAGTAGAGACATTTTTCCAATAGAAATTCCTTGAGTTTGGCTTTGAATGAGCTAGTATACAGTGCGTTTTTTAAACTGAGAGGTAATTTATTAAATAATTTAACTGCCTGGTACTGTGGACTGTGTTTTACTATTCCTAGAACTGGGGTGATTCTGTTAGCAAAATCCATTCTACGCGTTTTTTCCCTTACCAACCTGCCCTCATCTGTTTCATAGTCATAAATATATTTTTTAAATGTTGTTAATAGTACTAATATATAAAGGCCAGGTACTGTTAGAATCCCAAATTCTTTAAAATATGGTCGACATGTGTCCTGTTGAGAGATGCGGACGATGGTTCGGATGGCTCTTTTTTGGAGAATGAATGCCCTATGCCAGTTGTACTGGTAGCTTCCTCCCCAAAATTGTATGCTATATCGCAATTTGGACTCAATCAGTGCATTGTATACCATTTTCAAATGTGTTATGCTCACTTCATCCCTTAGACTTCTTATGGCATAACAAGTAGATGATATTGACGAGTCTAATGCTGCTAATTCTTTTAACCAATTTAACATATCATCAATATAAATTCCCAGAAACTTAACTTCTTTGACAAGCTCAATTTTGACTTTATCTATATTTATGTCCATAACATCTTTGCTACGTGCTGTAGTTTTAAATAACATAACATTGGTTTTGGACTTATTTATCACGAGCATATTTGCGTTAAATCAGGAATATAACGTTTCCAGAGCTGCATTCACCTTGACAGAAAGGTCACAAATATTGTTAGCTGCAACTATAGCATTTGTGTCATCAGCAAACACTACAAGCTGTATGTCCGGCAGAAGTTTACTTATGAAGTTAATTAAGTCGTTCGTGAATAATATGTAAAACAAGGGGCTCAAAGTAGTTCCTTGTGGCACTCCGGCTTTAATGTTTATCATAGACGATCTGTAATTTTTTCTATGCCCGTTTAGATTGGTAGACTCAAGTTCGACAAACATTTTTCTATTACTAAGATATGAAGAGAATAGCACTAAAGCTTTACTTCTAACGCCATAGTGCTCCAATTTTGTTACAAGTAGTCCGTGGTCAATAGTGTCAAAAGCCGAGCTCAAGTCCAAGTAAATACCCGCAACCCTCATTTTGCAGTTTATTTTACTAACCACATCACTAAGCAACGTGTAAATAGCATCTGCAGTACCCACATTCTTCTGGTATCGAAATTGTCTTAGATTTAAAACTTTGCACAAGTTAAGATGTGCACTCAAGCGGTCTTTCAAAACTTTTTCGAAGATCTTTGCTAAAGTGGGCAACAGAGAAATTGGCCTATATTTAGTCGGATCAGTTTTTGAGCCCTTTTTATGAATTGGGATGATCTTAGCAATCTTAAGCTGTTCCGGGAAAATACCCTCCACAATGCACTTGTTAAAAAAAGTCGAAAGAGGTTCAGATAGAATCGGTAAATTTTCTTCAATTACTGATATTGGAATTTCATCATAGCCGCAGGACTTCTTATTCTTCATACCATTCACTATTTTTAAAATTTCATTTGGAGTAGTGAGTGAAATCTCCATGTCCCTTTCTACTCTTACCGTACTCTGCTGTAGAAAATCGACAGCAACTTGGCCACTATTATCATGCATGATGTGTTTGTGATCAAATTGTTTTGCTAGAATGTCAGCTACTTCTTCTGGGTGATCTATCATATGATTATTTATTTTAAGACGAATATCCGCCTTCATTGCTTTAACTCTATTTGTACTCTTATTTATTACTTTCCAGATTTCCCTACTTGAATTTTTTGATAGATTAATTTTTTCACTTACAGCAAGTCTTTTAGCCTTCGAAATTACTCTTTTATAAATTCTTACATATATTTTTTTGTAGCTAAGGACACTAGCATCAAGCTTAATTCCACTAGAGCATAGGAAACGTTTCATTTTGCTGGAGGTTTTAATACCTCTCGTGACCCATTGTAATTGAAAGTTACGTCTTGTTTTAATCTTTTGTTGACGCTTTCTAAAACTGTACTGAAATACCTTACCAAAAGTCTTTAAAAATGTATTGATCCCCATGGCAGACCAGTTACGTTCACATATGCGTTGTCCAAAATTTACAATATTCTTATAATTAAATGATCTTCTATATACAGTAATGTGATTGTTACTATCAAAATTATTATCAACAGAATTTATCAAATTGAAAGCACCCAGTAGAGCCCCGTGACCATCCGCCAAGCCATTGTGGTCTACCACACATTTCTCTACACAGTCATCATGCAAGTTAGTCATGATGTTATCTATGCAGGACAAAGAGTTATTGCGCATAAATGTAGGAGCTGTTATGAGGTATCTAAAATTATAGCATTGTAGCAGGCTAATGAAATCTGTTCGTTTACGACTCTCAGTGAGCATGTCAATATTAAAATCTCCACAAATTACACATTTCTTATTGAATAAATGCTCCAATAGTTTTTCCAAGCTTTTCATAAAATTATCAAAATTCTTATCGTTCGGGTTGCGATAATAACAACACAGGTAAAGACCTGTATTTATATCCCTTATACAGCAAATTTCAAAGCTCTCTACTCTATACAGTTTATTTATTACGTCTATAACTTCAACTTTTTTATCAGTCGTCACCCTAGAGCTGGCTTTTACCTTGGCCAGAGGCTAAGCTTAGCCATACAAACAGGTAACGCCGCCAGTCTCTTGGACACATTACCAGCTGACAGCGTTGAGGATGAATTTTACGATCCTTTGTAATAGTTTCGTTAAAGTTTTATTTTAGAACTTTATATTTCTATAGCTATTTTTTTTTTCTTATTTATGTCGTAAGTTAAAAATATACCCAGTCTTTAATCTATTCTGACACGATCTCTGAGCCTTGGAAACGCACTATAGTGTCTGATGCACAAACAGATATGTCTATCCATATCTGTGCATCTGAATTCCTGTTATCTAAATAGGGTAATTATAACATATACTTATCTGCTTACATTATAAAGGTTTACCAACGTACCTACTACTTGCAAAAGAAGCAATATTTTTAGTAAGGGGTCATTTGGATGACTAGGTGTGCTAATTTTACCGGTTGTGGGTGCAGATATTAGTAGTGTAAGACAACACGTAAGATAACACGAATCATAATTTCAATTCTTTCTCTTAAATAACCTACAAGAAATTGCATACGAACTTCCATGGATATTTTTTAAAGTATGTGGTTACCGAACGAGCACAGTATATATTTCTGTCGTGGGTTTGTTGAACATTTATGTTTAAAAAGAAATCGGTAAATCGATGCTCTATTCGGAATGCTAGAGATTATCTGCTCTCTAGCTCTCGATAAATAGTATTGGATAATATTATCAAGCAGTTATCATCACCCAAAGTGTCCAGAGTTGGACTGGGCCAGAAGGGCCCGGGTGGCCGTGTGGTTGACGGCTTTCAGAGTTTTCAAAACTACTCTCAGAGATTTGCTAACTTACATTTCTTATTCCATTACATTTATCTTCCGGGGTCGCGGGACTGTCCCGGGGTTCGTCAGACCGTCTCCGGGGTCGTGGGACGGTCTTTTCAGGTGATCTTCACCCTGGAACGTATAGGGCTATTGACGGACACCATGGATTTCGTCTCACAGTATCCCATCTCGCTCTGAGTGGAAACTGCTTCAAAAAACCATTACATATCTTTAATTGTATAATGTATCATCTGATTTCGTTACATTTAGGTTGCAAGAGCTGGGACAAAGCCTGCAGTAAGTCCCACAAGCCAGCGCCGTTTTTGGATTCGCCCGGCTGGCAAATGCGACCTGACTAGGTATATCTAGACATGCGGGAGCGTGTCAGAGCCAAGCAAAGCAGGCGCGCAGCTCACAGTGTGTAATATTACACGAACCATTTGGAGCCACTTTTTAGCCCCTCATAACTCAAAAACTATTTAACGTAGACTTGTCAAATTTGGCACATATATTGAGACTGGCGAGATACATATGTGTTCCAAATTTTATAAACATATCTCAAACAGTTATTTAGATATTAACGTCCAAAAATCGTCGTTTTTATGACTGACCTATAGATCAAAACTATATCCCAGTTCCAGATGACCTAGAAAGTTCAAATTTGGCATACAGATAGGTAATTATATGAATACAAAGGAAAAAATCAGAAACTGGTAATTTTTTATTATTTTATTATAATTTTCACTTAACTTATAATTAGTGCCTGTAAATCTCTATTTGTGGATTTTATGATCTTTACGTAAATATATAACGAGTTAAATACCACCCTAATTTTTTTTAATCCAAATATTCCCGATTTTGTACTTTTATGTTAAGATTAAAGTCGATTTTCGTAATTAATACGCGTAACTAAGCGTTTTTTATAACTAGTAGCGCCACCTATTATCATTTTCAAAAACTCACTGCACCATGCACTAAATAAATGAAGAATTGTTTTATTCAAGTGACACTAGATAATTTTTTTTAATCCAAATATTCCCGTCTTTGTACTTATTATTAAGAATAGTGTTGATTTTCGTATTTTTTACACGTAAGTATCCGTATTCTACAACCACTAGCGCCCACTAGATGGCGTTGTGCAATTACGTCACGATCCTGAATCGCGGTGTTAAGATAGGCAGGCGATTAGTATAAGGTTTTGTGAACATGTAATTTTTAAACTATTTCATTGATGCACACTGTTGGAATTAAATCCGTGTCTAACACAGTTATTAAGACTATCGTCTACCGAGCACTCGTCCATACTAAAAGAGAAAACGTCTTCCTACCCCTAAATGTTATCCTATCTCAATGATTTTTTATAATGCTTCTGACACGGTAAAAAACTAGGTTTATAGGTTTTCTTTTTTTCAAAATTTATAATAGTTTGAAAGTAACAGGCGCCTAAAAGTTACTATTTTTATGACAAAATCTTCATTGAAGTAAAACCTTTGTATTTTAAAAACAAAGAATTTTTAGAAAAAAAGCAAAACCTATAAACCTAGAATATAATATGCTGAAACGATTGACACTAGAATCTAAGAGATTGGACGTGATTTAGTATGTGAAAAACGTTTTCTCCCCAGAGACAAATTTCATATAAAAAATACTCCAGTCAGTCGCGAGCTGCAACGCTCTCTATCGCACGATCGGGGGTTTTTCAACGAGCGAGAGGAACAGCACGAGTTTTTCTAAATACCTATTTTTTGAAAAGCCAGCCGCTATACAATCCTCTTAACTGGGATTTATTAATAACTAGCTGACCCGGCGAACTCCGTACCGCCTGAGAAACGATTAAAAAAAAAAACCTTTTAAACCTTCCCTGGACTTTCCAAAATAATTCAAAACCAAAATCAGCCAAATCGGCCCAGCCGTTCTCGAGTTTTAATCAGACTAACGAACAAAAATTCATTTTTATTTATATAGATTATTGTTTCAATCTATTTAGCGATCAGTACCTAGTGTAAAATCATTATTTATGTACAATCGACAAAGTTGAATCATGACCCATTTTGACAAAATATCGTTTGAGTCCGTCAAATTGACAAAGATCAAAGTCGTTACCATGGATATGTATGTTTACGCGAATGTGGACCTAATTGTATTTGAATGTCTGTAGGAAAATAAGCTTATGGTGGGTCATAATTCAACTTTGTCGATTGTACAAAAAGTAATGATATCCCATCAAAAACATAAATGTGAAATGAGAGCCAAGCTCAATAGTTTGATATTATGCCTTGGTTGTTGACTTCAACGAAAAAAGAAGTGAAATCTAAATGGGTGCCAAGTTCAATGGTCAGTCCTGAAATTTATTTATAACAACATAAACTATATTTCTTTTTATAACTAAGGATCATACATGTAGCCTAATTTCTGGCTTGGCTATTTCTCATATACGAATTGTATATCCTTCATAAGTTCTAAACCTTTTAATTGTCAGTTTTTATTTTATTATTCCGAAAATTTGGTTTGCTGGTAGTACTAACCATCGAACAATTCGTATATGAGAACTAGCCAAGTCAGAAATTAGGCTACATGTATGATCCTTAGTTATAAAAAGAAATATAGTTTATGTTGTTATAAATAAATTTCAGGACTGACCATTGAACTTGGCACCCATTTAGATTTCACTTCTTTTTTCGTTGAAGTCAACAACCAAGGCATAATATCAAACTATTGAGCTTGGCTCTCATTTCACATTTATGTTTTTGATGGGATCACCTATTACCAGTCTTACGTCGAATGTATCCGTCAAAGACATTAAACTATATACGAGCAATAGACGGGACATCACGAAGAAATTTGTGATCTAAAACTTTTTACCAATAGGTAAAAAGTCCCTCAGTCTAGTAGTCGCGTTGCTATGCAACGCTTAGATAGTGCTACTGACGCACGGCATCAACAATTTTGTATGACAATTTCTCTCTATGGGTTCTTTTAAATCTCTTTGGTATCCGTGAAGTTTTGCCCCTGCGATATCGGGCCCTCTACTTCATAAAGCTAGCACAAAACAGCCTTATAGTAGCGCCCTCTGTTGTATTTCGTATGGTGATTATAAGTAGGCGGAAATGGTGACCACCCAACGGTTGCTCAGGTATGCCAACGTCATTCACTCTCGAATGTGATCGACTGATTGTCCTGCCCTCTACATTTAACTTCTGTAAAGTATGGTGTCACAACCCCTCACTAGATGGCGCTATTGATGGTACGCAAATCAATGTTCGGCACTAGATGTCGCTGTACTAAAACTAATCCATGTTTAAAAATATACGCTACGTGATGAGCTTTTGTAGTAATGTCGACACCCCTCGAGAGATGGCGTTGTTCTCATATGTTATTGTTACTAGGTTTTACTCAACTATGAATAACTAATTCATTGATTTTGTAATTTCTATTTTTTAAATGTCATTTTGTTCGAAAAATGAAACTGCATGATCTTTTAAAACACTTCTTTATTTTCAAATAAAAAATCATAGATCATTACTAATGGCGAGAATTATATTCGATTTGCTAAATTATAATCTCATTTTCAAAATTAGACTGTGATTAATTAAAAATAATGTTGTTAATAGCCTAGCATTTCTTTTTAATTGGACATTAGGTTCAGAATATGTTAATCGGCAGTAGGCTAAGCTAATAAGCTGGTGTCCCAGTGGGGTGTCAGTCTAATTAAAGCAATTAATTAAAAAGTCAATGTTATCACATGCACTTTATGTGCATATTGTGATACTAAACTGTTGTAAGGTAACTAGTACAGTGTGCAACGAAAGAGCTTTGATAGAGTCAGCAACACAATTTCCTTGCGTTAATTTAGAATTTAGAAATCAATGCCGATTGTATTTTGCTTGTAGTAAAATATGTATTTCAATAATATTTCATAAGACACGTACAGTCACGAGCAATAATATGTATACACTTAACAAAATTCAAACGCAAATTACTCGTGAAATACTGGATTCCATTTTGAAGTAAAACCTATTTCGTAGTGGTATGGTTTCCAAAATATAAGTCTAATGAAAAGGTAAAAGTTTAATCAATATGGTAGTAGAAAATCGCTTGTGAATACTGCTTAGTGTATACATACTATTGCTCGTGACTGTACCTAGCATCAGAATGAGTACAATCATTTGTGTTTAAGTAGCAGTTATAATTTTATTACAAGTCACCCATTTTATTTTGGTAAAATCATCAAATCTATCCTCCCACTCACTACTGTTAATTTATTACTGGCTAAAACCCACAGTGTTCCTTCAATAGCCCTTTATGTTCCAGGGTCACGGTGCTTTAAAAAAAATATAAACTAACATACACAAACACCCAGACCCGAAACAAATACTTCTAGATCATACAAATATTTGTTCCGTACGGAGATCGAACCCGCTACACACTGCACAGCAGTCGACCGCTCAGCTACTGCGCCACCTGTGCCGTCAACTCTATAAAAACCTTTATGCATCCCAGCAACATCCCTGTTCATATTTCCTATGACAAAGGGAGGCTTTCAAAATAAACGTTCTCCCCTAGATTAGGGTTGCCATCCGTCCGGGTTTTCCCGGATTTGTCCTAGTTTAGAGGGTATCCGGGGAGCATCCGGGGCCAGGGGGGCTACATTTATCCGGTTTTAAAGATTTAAAGTCTTGGGCCGCCGGCGACACACGGACACTTCACTGTCCCCCCACCCCTCTCGTCTCAGTTACCACGGTGCGCACTTCGACTCATGTCCGGGTTCTGGACTCTAAAATCCGGGGTTTTCACGCGTTTTGTCCTGGTTTCCAAATTTTAGAGATGGCAACCCTACCCTAGATCAAGGGAGAAACTAAATTACCAGTAATTTCCGCCCGCTTTTAGCGTTTCTGCTTTATACCTGTATTGCGAGTTGATACCTACGTTGTGTAAACTTACCTAGGTTGTGTCTGTTGGTTTATAACTAAGTTTTCAGTAACATGCGGGTAATCTTAAAACATTTTTATTTAAATAGTTGTATCTTTACTTAAATTAACCTGTATTATAAAGCTGTAGAGTTTGTTTGGGTGAACGCGCTAATTTCAGGAATTACTGGTTAAAATTGAAAAAAAAATGCTGCATCGGATAGTCCATTTATCGAGAAAGGCTATAGGTTATTAACATCACGCTATGACCAATAGGCAGCGGGTGAAACCGCGGGAAACAGCTAGTATCATATATTAGAGATTACTCTCCCAAATGCGCCTCCTTGTTGACTGCGCTCTTGATATGAAATTCTAACCTTTATTATTAGATTATAAAATGTCCACATTCCGTGTTCAAAACAAAACTTATATTAACGTTTTTCGTGAAACCACTTTTTATTTAATGTGTAAGTGAGCGCTGTGCGTGGCGCTCACATTTAGATATTTTTCTTGGAGATGTCCACTAGTTTTACGTAAGAATCGAAGGAAGATGATAATTTTTCTTTCTTTTTTTAGGCTCCAATTCTCAGTGGGAATCTGGACATTCTATGTATAATCTAAGCCTCAATTCCTATTTTTTTTCTTCAAATCTTTCAGTTTATAGAACCGACTGTTACGACTAATCCCCGAAGTGCGGCTAAACTTAGATGTATCCTTCCTTCACAGGAGCAAGTCGACGGAGCCCCGCTTCGCGTGGCAGCTACTTTTGGGTGGTTTAAAAAAAAACACTAAGAGACTTCTAACCTATATTGTTCGAGTCGGGGTGCCAGCAAGTCCCGAGGCTCCACCTAGTTCTAGCCGGCTAAATCTAGTTCTAACCGAAGATAAGTAGGATACATCTAAGGGCCTATGCACACCACGTCTGTATCGCGTCTGCAGCGCGTCAAACGCGCTGCAGACGCAATACGAACGCAAGTGATACAGCCTAGAACAAAATAACAACAAACTACTCTGATGAAATGGCCGTCGACGCGCCAGTTTCTAAAACGCGCTGCACTGGCTCTTAGTTTTATCGTACTTCGGGTATTAGGGCGAAATGAAATGTTCACATTTCATTCATCATTTCGAATTCCGGACGAAAAAAAACGGATGTATGTGACCGCCCTTAGCCGTAACAATGTTTCTTATTGCTCAACCAATACTGAGTCTCTTTCAAATTTTTGCACTTCTGGCTTTGTGTCTTCCGGCCACTTTCAGACCGTCTATCCACCTAGTTAGGTTTTACCACGAAACACGTTAAAATGTAAAAATATTCTCTTTTAAAATTAAATGTTTACCTACCACTTCTCCAAGGTTTAACATTTTATCTTTTTAAAAGAAACAGTTTAATTATATCAGTCTAAAATCTCGGAGTTTCATTTAAATATAATTCAGATCACGATTGAGAAAGTTTAAAAAGGTAGATAAGTAATCGGACTGAATATTAAGTAACAATATTTAATTATGACAATTAGTTTTTTTACGTTTCTTGAATTTTGATTCAACGTTAACGTTAATGATCGCTTTCCTTGTGGTGCGAGCAGGACTGTCCTTGTCTGTATCTGTCTCTGTCTTTATTCGCACAACTTATTTATTAATTAAAGAAAAGTTTATTTTGTACGTCATTTTGTGAGTCGTAGGCCTTGTGTTCGAGTTCAAACTGGCACTATAATTAATGATTTATTTTTAAAACGTTACTGTACTAATTAATAATTGCTCTATCACCCATGCGTCTAAAAACATTTAAACTCACTTAAACAAACAACCATATCCGGAACAACTATCTGTATGCCATACAAATATGTCGTCGTATCCTACGAATAGGGGCGTAACTGCATATTAGCTACTTTTCAGGAGAC
This sequence comes from Agrotis clavis, assembly GCA_954870645.1. NCBI lineage: Eukaryota > Metazoa > Arthropoda > Insecta > Lepidoptera > Noctuidae > Agrotis > Agrotis clavis. The sequence goes on from OX940925.1 coordinate 18,119,161, forward strand.
ACTTTTTTGTGTTTAATTAAATTAAATGTGAACAGATATGTATTGGTGGTTTTATATAACGTGTATTGGTATTTTATGGTTTGGTTAGCATTATTTTCAATCAATTATCTTTATATTTTATACGATTTTTGTCCCTTAAATCCTTATTCTCCGTTGTGTTAAGGCTTAGTAGGACTGGACTTGAGCAATAAGTTACATTATGCCTTTTATCTGCGGAAATGTCGAAGCCACAATCGCCTTAAAGCCCTGTTTATAAAGTGATGCGTGTTTTCATTGTAGGTATGTCATAAACATAAAAAACAAAAACATAATTTGAACCTAGAAGAAAGACATAAACGCAATTAGGGCTTCGTCTCTTCTATAATTATAATGTAAGCAATTTAGCCATTCCATAGAAAACGGCCACAATCACCATGAGGGTTTTTTTCTATGTACTTTATATTGAAAATGAATAAGTAATTAAAATGACTGAAGTACAAACTCGTTGATACTATATTATTTGAACTTGATCTATACAGTACAAATTAAGAAAACATAATCTTTATCTTAAAATCACTTGAGGTAGTACAAGCAAAAATTTTATTTTTATTTAAAAATCAGATTACGCTCGCCGCAACTAACAATCTCCGCGTTCCGCCGAATAGTAGCCGAACGGCGCTAACACGCACTCCTCGCGCCCGCGCACACCCACTACTCGCGAAGAATGAAGGCGCGACGGCAGTTGTGGCTTTATTCGACGTTGAAAACGTAGTGCTTAAAATTGTGGCTTTTTAGAAAACCTTATTATTTGATAACCTGTACTGTTTTTAATTGTTTTGTTAAACTGGTTATATGTGGTATGATGAGTAGAATTGAATTATGCAATAAAAGAAAAAAGCCCCTATGTACGTTAGGGCACTATTCGTAGGATACGACGATGTATTTGCTCCGTGCGGGAATCAAACCCGCGATCCGCAGCGCAACAGTTGATCGCTCAACCACTGCGCCAATAGTGCCGTTTATTTAATTTCTTCACGATTGCTTCAAACATTGCTCTATCTATGCTATAAAAGAATATTCGAAGACAGCTTGTATTTCTTGGACCCAATTTATTTTTCCTCAGAAAAAGTCTGAAAAGGAAATTCTTTTATTCTATTGAGATTGCTTGTAGTTGAGATTGAATATGGATTGACAAAATCAAAGTGAATGCCATCCAAATAAAACCAAATGAAAACTGTTAAAGATTTTTACAAATAGTTTTATAATAGTCAAAGCTCAAAAGTCTGACAACCAGTCTTACCAAGGGGTACTCGTATTGTTGTTGTTGTTTTTTTAAATATTTATTTTATTTTACCATTTTTAGTTTTTGTTAGCATTTATCAGTCCAAATTTAATTGAAACATATAAGTTATATATATTTTGGTAAACCATTTTTAAAATCCGTTAATTTGATACCCCACTTGATAGAATGTGAGAGATTTAAAAAAATATTTTTAGTTCGGAACCCTTTTCACACGAGTTCGACTCGCACTTGGCCAGTTTTATGTACCCAGTGACACTCTCACGTTTAAGACGAATCTAACGACACCTCTCAAGTTAAAATCCATCAAGCCGTTTAGGCTGCAGAGCAACACAAAGAAACATACATACATACATACACTCGAAAAACATAACCCTCCTGGCGCAGTCGGGTAAATAGTCAATTGCTGCACGTAAAATACTGATTCAGCCGCTAATGATGGAATGACAATGATAATGAAATGAAATAATCAAATGAAATGATGAATTGAAATGAGGAAATGAAATGATGAAATGAAATGATGACATGAAATGAAATGATGTATGATAAAATGAAACATTATAAACAAATGTAATGACGAAATTAAATAAATTAATGAAATGAAATAAAGACACGAAAACAAATAATGAAAAGAAGTAATGAAATGAAGTAATAAAATGAAATAATGAAAATGAAGTAATGAAATCAAATGAAGTAATAAAATGAAATAATGAAAATGAAGTAATGAAATCAAATGAAGTAATGAAATGAAGTAATGAAATGAAGTAATGAAATGAAGTAATGAAATGAAGTAATGAAATGAAGTAATAAAATGAAATAATGAAATGAAATGATTTCATCAAAGAGTATGATTATGACATCTAAATCCCCCAAAGGTTCAATGAAACAAATGTATGGAATAGCAATAAAAAAATCACTAGAATCCGAATACGGCGCACTTCAGCAAAGTATGAATTATTTAGGGAGGCGCTTAGCACGCGCCGCGCAAATTGAGACGGAGTGCCGGATGCTATACGTGATCATATTAACTTCGGATATGTTGCACTATACAATAATTTTGATACTTGCTCGTTTTTGAGTGGTTAGGTTACGTGCTGTCATGATACGAGTCTAGTAGGTACGATAAAAGGCAAACTTTTGTAAACAGATTTTTTTTAAACTTCGTTCCCTCCTGTATCGGATACGTATAAAAACTCACTTACAAAACACCCAGACCCGGAATAATAACTTGTAGATCGAGGATCGAGCGCGTGACACACAGCGTTGCAGTTAACTGGTTAGCCATTATAATGCAACTGCGATTTTTTAACACTCTATCGCTGGAAGGTAAAGTGAAGTAACTTTATCAGTAAAAACAAAATATGATTTTTTAAAGGTAAGTATTATTCTTTTGGATCGAGAATGTGATTGTAAGTGAATGCCAATCATTTTACTTATACCTGAATAAAATATTAATTACTAACACGATCCAACTTACTTCAAGATTAACCTCAATCATTGTTTGACAGGTGTTAATTATTAACACAAGAGTTGAATCAAATAAACACATGAATTGATGATATCTTGCACGCAGTTTCACGATGAGAAAGGTCAACTTAGTGGGAACGGAAGGGAGAGCATTACAGGAAATAACTAAATTAATACAGAGGACAGGGATACAGTGAAAAACGTGAATTTTAATAGAAATCAGTAAGTACATTTTAAGTAAGTATAGGTCGCAGAACTGGTGGCTGATGGGGCCACAAGGTACTCGAATTGAGACCACGCACTAGCAGGCGCAGCGTAGGACGGCGACTTACAAGGTGAACAGATGATCTTATGAAGACCACAGGATCTCGTTGTATGCAAGCCGCTTTCAACCACTGGATATCCTACGGCTGAAATGATGATGATGAAGTATATTAAGGTGTTTGTGTATGTGACTTTCTATGTTTATAAACGCACTCACAGTACAGGAGAAATACCTAGTGTGGGGAAAAGTTTAAAAAAAAAAGTACATAGAAAAAGTTTTGAAATAATCATACAATATTTCTAAAATTGCTAAATAGCCTAACATCACGATGGCTTACTTGCTCTTTTTATAACGAGTCTCATATTAATTCTCATCCTAAACCTTAAAACGCAAAAAACTATTTCAAGTATCAAGATTACTCAGACCAACTACAAAAGCATTCGACAGACACTTTGTTTATCGGAGTTTTGAATAAAAAATAAAGATTCATTATGACTGCGTGGTGTAAGTGTGTAAGCAGATGTAAGTGGACTATTTTTTTATTTCGCCCTGTGACGTTTGAGGTTAACACAAACACAGGCGTTAATATTACCCAGGGCGTAGCGGGGGGGACTGTCAGACTTGAACTGACTAAAATCCAGGGTGAATCTTCAATAGCCCTGTACGTTCTAGGGTTACGGCTACCTGATGAGACAGTCGCGCGGGCACGATGAACCTGGAAGATGTGATGGCGTAAGAGTACCTATCAATAATTAAACACATTGTTTCTGGATTAAATGTTGATACAAGTATCAAAAGCGTTCCCTACTTAGTTCAGCACTGGGCCGATCTCGGCGATGCGTGAATGTAACAATTAGTTGGAGTGTAACTAAATCATTTACGTTAGTGATAGGGCTGTCCGGTCTACAAATACTGGACGAAAAAAAGAATTGTGTGGTTTTATGAAACCACGGTAAAAGTGAAACTTTTTCACAGCTGATGCGAACTATAGGCGCCGCCATATTAGCCTCGGCTGCTCTGACGAGCGCCTTTCACTTTATCCCAACTCCGTGGGGCGTGGCCGACCGTCACGCGACATGCAACACACAGAGGAAAAAGTTTGAGACGATGTAATAAAAGTTTCACTTTAAAATTAAACCAGAAAAAAACTATTTTAATTCGTTTTTTTTTTGGTTTAATTTCGAGTAAACTTTTAATTTATTGGCATCTCAGAGCAGTATTATGACAATGGTCAATCGACTTTGAATCATGACCCACCATAAGCTTATTTCCTTACAGATATTCAAATACAATTAGGTCCACATTCGCGTAAACATTCATATCCATGGTAACGACATTGATCTTTGTTATGTGGACAAAATTGTCAGAATTGGTCATGATTCGTCGATTGGACATACTGTTGAAATAGAGATCCGGTAAACAAACAAGTGCGGAGAAAGGTTCTGTCGAAAGTTTTTCTAAGGGGTGTGTTGTGGTCGCGGGACTAACGAATTACCGTGACCCCGGAACGTAAAGGGCTATTGAAGAACACCGTGGATTTTAGTCAGTACGAGTCTGACAGTCCCTCTCGCTCTGCCCTGGGTGACAAAAGGTGTGTGTTGTCGATGTTTCTGTCAAACGTTAGTCAAACATAGTATTATATCGAAGTAATGAGTAGTCGAACTATTGTTTTTCGAAATTGGGACTGCGGCGAAATAATTAACTGACAAAATTCAGGACGTCAAAGGATGAAGAAAATAGAGAGAGAAATGAAATACGTACAACAAAATGAGATAGATATACCAGTCTCGTAGCCATTCTGACAGCTACGCACACCGCGTAGCAACTGCTACGCCGTAGCAAAAGCGTAGCAGACCCTGTTTAGGAGACAACCCTATTCCGTTACAGACCCTTTCTTTCACCTTGCCACTGAAATTAAGACGGTTATATTATATGATGAAAACAATAAGCGAGGACTGAAGATCTTCGTATTATTTGCCTTAGTCGAGGAATTATTTTGAGGTACAGGTATCTACTAAAATCGATGTTTCTAGACAGCTCTACATATTGTAGTAGAAATGAAATTGCTCGGATCGTAGGTTTTAAGTTCTATTTTTGCTTGACTGCAAGGTGATTGTATTTATTTTACAATGTACCTGAATTGCTGAAAATAAAACGGAATAAATCTGCAGTGTCAATGACACTGAAGAAATATATTACTGTTCAAGCACACAGGTGTAAGTGAATGAAACGATATTGACATACGGATCATAAAAGGGTTTGTGTTTAAACGTTTATAAATGTAGCCCGGTCAACGAACAGTTATAGAGGGAAATTCTTAGACACCATCAAGCTTTATATCTCTTGTCTTTCTCCCATAGAGGGAGCTGTAAAAATAGCTCAAAAACTCATTATAGATTATATTAGGTACATGTAACCCCCCCCCCCCACAGCTCACGGGCTAGGGGACGGGACTTTTGATATGTTCACTTCCTAACTATTCCTAACAAAGTTACGTAATAAAAAAAATTGTGCCAAGAATTTCCCTCTATAGCTTGTTTTGAGTATTCGTTGACTGGGCTAATGTACCCACGATCCAGGAGAAGAACAAACTTGTGTTTGAATGTCTCGTCCCACATTACCTTCCGTTTTCGCTATTGAGCTACGTCACAATCATGTTGAGAATATTGAACAGTTAACTGATATTGTTTTCATTAAATATACGAGAATAAGTAGATTATTAACCAAGGGGATAAAGCAGTGTCTTCTGTCGCGGGTGACGATTTAAATCGCGAGCTTAACGAAGGACTCGAGGTTTACTCCCGAGCGAAGCGAGGGTGTTAAAAACTTAAATCACGAGCGAAGCGAGGGATTTAAGACGAGTCCTGAGTGTAGCGAGGGATTTAAGTTCACCCAAGACTAAGACAGCTTTATCACCGAGGAAAATACTCTACTTTTCGTACCATTTGCGAAAAAATTAACACAATAAATAATATGAGATAAGCCTTTATTAAACATTAACATATTTTAACATTAACTTATTTATAAAAATAAATTAAAATAAACTTAACGTTTATGTATTTGAAGAAAACAAAAATGCGGCAAATTCCTCGACTAATATTTTTTTGTCGGAAAAGCAAAGGCATCAAGCTCATACGGCCTCTTCGGTTTTCGTAATTTTATTGAATAATCATAACTGCATAATAAATGCGTATTCTTTTTTCAAAAAATTGTATAATGCTTTATATACAAACTCAATGTTGTAAAGACAGACTGATGTAGTTCAGTATCGGTATGTATTCCAAATTTAAATCACATTCTCTCCCTAGAGGATGAATGAAATTCAGTACAACTTTCTTTCCCTGTTTTTAACAGATTAAAAATGACTATTGTTATGTACGCTTTTTGTGGCATAGAATGTCACTTTTTTGAGCAAGTGGTACGAAAAAACATTTAAACGCCCATGCTTACTGGGTGAAAACTTGTAGTGGGTCAAAGCTTCAAAGACCTGTGTTTCTAAAATGGGCATATTTTTTTCTTCTGTATCGTGGGTGCGTTTCCAAACATAATTATAAACTCACATACACAAACACCCAGACCTGGAACAACTTATTGATCATACAAATATTTGTTCCATGCGGGAATCGAACCCGCCACACTCGAATCTCCAGGCAGCAGTCCACTCAGTCACTGCCACTCAGTCACTGTGCTAACCGTGTCGTCGAAACATACTTTATCATAATCAACCTATGACGGGGCCCCCTTAGAGGGCCATAGCCTACCGGGGTCGCGGGATTAATGAGCTACCGTGACCCCGGAACCTAAAGGGCTATTGCCTAAAGGAATTTAGTTAGTACGAGTCTGACAGTCCCTCCCGTCCTCATTTGATGATTTTACCACAATAAAAAAAAAACATAATCAACCTATAACCTTCACACTTGTGGGACACAGGTATCATCTTTGAAAGGGGTAGTGGGCCATAATCCACCACGCGTGTCCCAGCAATGCCCAGCAGTGGTGACAGAGTAAACTCCCAATGAATGAGGGTGGTTGTAAATGCGGGGGCGTCCGGGACACGCCACGGGGCGAAACGTAAATGAATTATCTTTAAACACTGCAAACGTGATTCCGCTACTATCACCGTCAATGATGCTCAAAGATTTTCTTTTTCTTTACCATTCTTTTGTTTACCATAATATTGACTTATTTTAACTGTCATTATTTGCTTATTTGTTATTCTCAATGAAAATATAACTTTCAAATATTTGTACGCCGAGTGAGACAAAATATGTTGGTTCTGTAAAAAAATATTTTACCATCTAAATGTGCATTATCTTTGTATTATGTTACACATGTTTAACAAATAAATTGATCTTTATCTTTATCATTATTTTTTTGCTAATTTACAAAGATACAATATGTGTTTTTTTTTTTATTAAAAAATATGTTCGCATTTGACCACTATCTCGCCTAATGGTAAGCGAAGATGTGGTCGACGATGAAGCACGCTGGCCTAGAAGTAACCTGTTCACTCTTGACTTGAAGACCCCAAGGTTATGGCTGTCGGGAAATACAGATCTCCTTAGCTGTGCGTACAATAAAGCTCAAATTTCTTCAATTAAAAATTCTAATTCAACTCAGCCTATTTCAGTTGGTCGTGGGACTCTCTCATCAGGAAACCGTGGCCCTGGAACGTAAAGGGCTATTGAAGGATCACCGTGGATTTTAGTCAGTACGAGTCTGACAGTCCCTCCCGTCCCACACTGGGCTCCGAGGACTCATTTGATGACTTTACCATGATAAAAAATAAACCTACCCTTAAAGATGTCAAATTAGCAGCCGTTACAGAAAACGGAACAGGATTTGGAATGATATAAAATATTAATTACGCGCCACACAATTTTTTTAAAGTCAATCTACTAAAGATTGCACCTATAATAATAATAATAATAATAAATTGTTTATTGAGTCTCATAAATTAACATAAAAAATGTGATTGAAACAGCCCCAGTAAGTAGTTAATAACACTTGTGTTGGGGTTGCCTCGCTCCTCCCCTGAATTTCTAAACAGCATTGAGACTGACAATTAAATTAATGCTAAAGTTATAGTTGACATTATAATTTACAAATATTAATAATCTAAATTTAAATCAATACAATTTATGATAATGAAAACAAAATTAAAATCGAAGCAAAATTCAAACAAACAACAACAATTTAAAAGGAAAATAAATCAATATAAAAGTCAGAACTATTTTTAATAAACCATGTCGAAACTAAGGCAAAAGTTGTGAACAATATTATTGTTTATAATCAAATTGAATAAAATCGAAAGTAAAAGTTAAATCATAAATAATCAACATCAAAATTTAAATAGAAGTAATAAAAAACAAATAAAATAAAATAATTAAAACAACACTAAAAGCATAATAATCATATTCGTACCAAACAATCAGAATGATTACATAGCAAAATTATATATTTTACTTTTGGCTCATTTGTGATGAACAATAGCAGTAGTGAGTGTAACTGTGTGAGTGTGTGTGTGTGTGATGGTGTGTTTATGTGTGTGTGTGTAGGGTTGTAATGATTTGCGCTCGCGTATGTGTGTTTGTGTGTTTTTGTATATTTGAAGATAGTGCAATGTATATTGTATGTATTCCAATTAAGTCCGATGAACATTCACACAATTCTAGCCAAGATTAGTTCTGTTTCTTCGTATGAAAGAGATTGTAACCACTCGTTTATCACTGATTTGCATTTCTGCGAGACCTCGAGGTGAAATTTAAGAACAGCGTTTGCTTTGTTGTATACGTAGGCTGATTGGCACACGTACTGACGCCTCGCAAAAACTGTACGCACCCCTGACGAGTAAGCCACAATGTCCTTCCGCCTTTTAGACTGTCTCTCCACGTTAACTGATGTGTGTTTATGTAGGTTAAGTATAAGGTTTAGAATGAATAGCTTTCTCACTGATAATAGGCCACTCATTCGATATAAATCAGCTGTGGGAAATCTGAACGGTTTGAAATGCATAACCTTTAAAAGTGACCTTTGGGCTCTTTCTAACTCTAAAAATTTTACCTTAGTGGCTCCTCCCCAGACAGGTAAGCAGTATGTGATTACTGATTGCGTAAGTGCTTTATAGACGTCTTTGAGAGTATCTCGAGGCATTACATGTCGTAAATTTTTAAAAATCCATATAAATTTCCGAACCCGCGACATAACAACCTCGATCTGTGAGTGCCACGTTAGACACCCGTCGATTATGACTCCCAGGTATCTTGTAGACGGCACTCGTCTGATGTGGCTACAATCACAATTTCTTTCCATGCTGTTTGCACAGGTATGGATATGGATTTTGAAATCAGCTCCTGGCTTTGACTTAGCACTTGGAGAGAAACAAATATAATTTGTTTTGTCAATATTGAGGGTCAGCAGATTTGCCTTAAGCCACCTGTCTACAACTACTAACCCCTGTTCGGCTTTATTTCGAACTTCCTCCCATGTGTCGCCGATATAAACGATGGCCGTATCGTCAGCATATGAGAAAATTTCACCACCGCTGCTTCGCAGGTTGCAGAGTTCATTCATATACACCAGAAACAGCGGCGAGCCAAGCACAGAGCCCTGTGGAACTCCGAAAATAACCTCTTCCTCATTACTGTATAAATCGCCTACCCTAACTTGCTGTTTCCTGTCCTGAAGATAACTTTCAAAAAGAGAAAGTGCTTTACCTCTAACTCCCATAGCCTCGATATATATATACCTATAGATTTGATAGTTTTCGCATTTTTATTGCAGTACAGTATCAGTTTTTTAATATGTAATTAATGTGGTTTAATAATAAATAGGAATTAAGGAAAAAGAGAATAACCTCTGTTCTGAAGGAATGACGCATTCATTTCTATTATTGATTTTAGTTTGTCGGCACTTTTTCGTTAAAGTTTGTGGTTTTCCTTGTACGAGTATCTAATGTTACCCAATTACATATCTATCTTTTTTTTTATCGTGTTAAAATCTTCAAATGAGTCCTCCCACCCCGGGCAGGGCGGGAGGGACTGTCAGACTTGTACTGACTAAAATCCACGGTGTCCTTCAATAGCCCTTTACGTTCCGGGGTCACGGTAATTAATGAGATAAGTCCCGCGACCTACATATCTATCTATACATATAATAAAATGGTAGGAAAGTCAAAACTGTACATTGAATATTTTTTTAAAAGAATACTTGGGGTGTGATCTACAACCGTTACCGAAGCCAAAATTAAAGTTTTTAAAACTTTTGTCTGTTTGTCTGGATGTATGTGCGGGATAAACTCAAAAAGTGCTGCATGGATTTACTTCAAATTTGGCACGAATATTATTAAGAAGTCGGGTCAACATATAGGCTACATATTATCACGCTATCACCTACGGGTAAAGAGCAGTGAACCTTTATTGCTTTAACACATTCATGCAGACGATGTCACGGGCAGCAGCTAGTTATTTATATAACTAAGGAAAAAATGATAAAAAAACCTGTCTGGTAGCTGTAAGGTAGCTGAAGGAAAGGCTGTTTCACTCCAAACTAAAAATACTCATTAGTACGAACACACAATAGTATCATTTCCATTTTTATAATTATAAAATGGAAAGTAAAATAATTGCAACCTAAGTCCATTGTAAGCATTCAAGGAACGCGTAAACGTCGTATAAAAACCAACACATAGTTTGCAAAAACCATGCGTGCGCTGATCTGGCAAAACTCGTCAAATTACTAAGTTATTAATTGTACGAGTATGTATAATTGCATCATTTACCTATCAATAGAGGTAAAAGTATGGTTATTCCAACAGTTATTGGGGTTTTTGAAGTGGCATAAATAAAAAGTAGGATAATTTACAGTCTGCCTACAATTATATGTAGATACGTGAAAATATGGGTGGATGTATCGATGGATGTGTGTTTGCCATTCTTTCACGCCAAAACGGCTCATCGGATTTGGATGAAATTTGGAACAAATATAGTTTAAAAATTGTAATAACATATAAGATAATCTTTATCGCGGTCTGACGTTCCCGTGGGATAGTAAACGCTAGTTACAATTAATTCAAACTTCTTTAGATATCTTAACTTTGAATAAGTGCAAACAAATCAACTTTATGAATACGAGAATGTTCCCATTGCTGGGACAAAGGCAGGCCTCCTGTCTGTGAGAGGGAGTAAGTTGTAATCCACCTCGCTGGCCCAGTATAAATATGTTATGTAGTTAAAAAAATAAACGAGCAAAGATTTAAACTCCTGCAACATAATTATTAAGTAGATTTAAGATAAAATAATACTCACTTCCATATTGTGATCATCTTTCTGCCCTGACCCCAAGAAAACGTGTTGCCCCCACCAAACGTATAAACTTTTGGTGGGGGCAACACGTTTTCTTCTTCCATTCTCCCCCATCAGACCCCAAAGCATCATTTACTCATTTTACATTCATATCATCCCTAACAAAATTCATGCAACTTTTCTTTGGCCTTCCTAGAGGAAGGCCTAGAGGTAACCCTCTCCATCCATCAACATTCATAACCCATAAAAAAAAAACTGAAAACATTTGGTTTTTTAATTTCTAACACTTTGTTTATGATAAACTATACTAATATTACATTTAAACTATAAATAAAACCTATTGATGATATGTACCTACAAAAAATTCAAAGGCCTCAAAGAATTTGTCCACATCGCTGTTAACGGGAACAGTGCCCAGAACGCTGGCCGAATTGCCACGTTTTTAACATGAAAAAAAAAAATTGTTACACATGCAAAAGTTTGAGCACCTCCGTGCCTCCAATGTCGGGGCCTATATAAACTGTGGATAGGGATCACGGCACAGCATTCGACGTGCAACAGGTTGACGAGGTGAGTGAAAACTTGTGTCTCTATCAGTTATCGTTGAATTACAAATATCTAGTATTTTGTTTAAAGTGAAAAAATATCGGTTGATAGTTTTATAAAAATATTGAAATTTGAAAAAATTATGTGAGAATATTTTACTAAAGATAATAATAATTTTGGTACTAGGAAATATTATGATTTTTACATTAAAAATATTTTTTGTGTTTATTTTTATTTTTTTGGATTAAAAAAATCTGGTATTTAAATATTTTTAAGACCATTTTATTTAAATTAATTTTGTGATTGATACTTTTCGGATTTTCAGCCTTTTTCGTTTTCGTTTTAACAGTATATAGATACTTATAATAAACTAGGTATATAAATAATAACTTTGCCAAATAAAGTTAGCTTCAAATTCAATTACTAAATTTACATTACCTGAAAATATTGTGACTACCTACACATAAAAAAAGATTTTATAAAAATAAAATAACAGATATTCAAATATTTCTTCACTTATCAATTTCATTTACACGACAAAATCAACCTAAATAATTATAATTGTGATAGGACAGTATCTTGAAAAGAAAAAAAAACTATGATTAAAGCATATGCTACAGAACAAATGTTAGAAAAACATTTAATTTATATCATTACAAACGACATAAGATAAATTCCCAGTGTAAAAACAAATTAAAAAAGAAAATATACTGCCACCGTATGTAAAATGTACTGAAGAAGGAAAGAAAAAAAAATAAACCTCCGTAAATGATTTTTTAAAGTTCCTTGTAAATGACTTTTTTTTTAGTACATACGGGTAAACAGTAACATCTGTATCTTCTTCTTTATCTATATAAATAAAAATGAATTGTTGTTCGTTAGTCTGATTAAAACTCGAGAACGGCTGGGCCGATTTGGCTGATTTTGGTTTTGAATTATTTTGGAAAGTCCAGGGAAGGTTTAAAAGGTTTTTTTTTAAATCGTTTCTCAGGCGGTACGGAGTTCGCCGGGTCAGCTAGTAAGTAGATATTTAAAGTAAAGGCGCTATTGCTAATGATAGTGTGTGACCATTAATTTTATACCGAGTTTCCTCCGTGCCTAGAAAAGCTCGTGAACGCGTTAGTCCCGAGTATCATTTGTAGATCTTTGACAATCGGTAATACCAAGGGGTATTGCCTTAGATTATAAAATGTCCAGATTCGTTAAGGAATAACATTTAAATGCACATTTGAATGCATTCCTTGGACATGTTCACTTCTTTGGGTTGTTGTAATTTCGCACAAAAATTATTCCCCTCGAAAAAAGTTTAGATCCTGTTCTCCTAGTACTTTCTGTTCAAAATCCACATTGTATCCTCGTTTTCGGTGTTTTGTGCTGGATTTTATAATTATTTGTTCTGCTAGCTAGAGGTGCGGAAGAAAATGGGACGAATGTACAATAATAAAAAAAAAATCGTTTGGCTAATTTAGACATATATTTTTGTGGCGGACCTACAACAACCCACTTGTTTTACGTAAGAATCGAACGTCAATCGTTCGATCGTTTTCTCTTGGCGTGCAATCTCAGTGGTCTACTAGTAAATTTTACAAATCATATTAGTTAGATACCTTAGTTCAAAGGACGGACTAGCAACAGTTATAACGAACTACTTAATTAGCCAAGTACTAGTGTCCGTTACAGCAACCCGAATTAGTCAAGGCATGTGTTTCTATGTTACTGAACTTAGAAAACTTGTTACTATTGTAGTCAAGTCATATAGGTATGGCATAAAGTAGGTTCTGAATTTGTAGAACAGATTTAGTGAACGATTTTGGTATCCTTTTCTTTTTGTCAATCTTATTTTTTGTGCCCTAGTAGATAGCTATAGTAGTTGTACATTTTTTTTTTTGGGTAAAAGCTTTTTTTTAGTGACTGACCGAAATTTCGGTTTCGGTTTCGGTTTCGGCCAAAAAATCTAGTTTCGGCCTTAGTTTCGGTTTCGACCAAAATATAGCCGAAACTTTCGGCCCCGCCGAAACTCAAGTGTTCGTGCATTTTCGTGCGTCGTTTAGTAAAATTCGTAGCTAACACGTGCTTGCTCGCCTGCGGGGGCCCGGCTCAGTTTGCCACCGTCCGTTTAATCGTGAGTTCAGGTTATGTTTTTGAATTAACTGCCAAAAGTAAGTCTTCTATATTCATGTCATAATAAAATATGTTTGTTACGTAAATTACTGATTAATAAACTTATCAATCGTCAAGGCAGTGACTGCATTTGAAACATAATTAAGTTAATGGTTTCTTCTTTGAAATAATGCTCTTTTTTTTTCAACTCAGTAATTTCATATTGCTGAATATAGTGCGATTGTTTATCCAGTGAAACATTGAAAACAATGATTTTTTATAATTTAGAATAGATTATGGCTCAGTAGAAGTTAAATGACATAGAATAATAGCAATTTCTTAAAATTCTGCTATTTCCATAAGTTTGCCGTATTTCATTACTTCCCAGAATTTGATCCTTATAAGCAACATTATCGAATAGTTTAATAATACAGCCTGTGTTTTTTTTTTTAAAAATCTGTGATTTCTACATATTCCTAGCCAGAATTATTATTTTTTTAAATTCAATGATGCAGTTTTAGTTTTCGTCAAAATTGGTCTCGAGACTATTCAACGTTTTTCGATATTCCTCAAAGTTAAAGATACCATCCACGCTCAGTTAAAAATTTCACCCTGTATATTTGTCAATTTTTCTTATGTGTTAATAAATGTAAAAAAAAAAACAGTTAATTCCAGAAAAAAAAAAACTATTTTTTCTTACAAAAAGTTTCGGTTTCGGTTTCGGTTTCGGCCGAAACTGAGAGCAAGGCCGAAAGTTCGGTTTCGGTTTCGGTTTCGGCTGAAAAATCAGTTTCGGTCGGACACTAGTTTTTTATGTTAGATCGATGCTTCGTATCGCGATTCTGAACTACAAGTGATAAAATATAAGCCAAAAATAAGTACCAGCCGCAAGTTTATTGATAAAAGTACCGTAGACCTTAATCTTCAGACTTTATTTATTTATTTATTTATTTATTTATTTATGTACACAGAACATATAAAAACAAGAAATAACATTAAGATAAAAGAGCACAAAGGCACTGCTTATTTCATTAAGAAATCTCTTCCAGCAGACCAGCGACAGAAGAGAGATAGACAACAAAACGTAGACACAGTGTACAAAAAAAAAATGAACAAAATATAAACATACTTATTATAAAATAAACATATAAAATATATTTATACAATACATATTTTAAAATAAACCTAATACATAAATATATTAAATTACAGAGGAGAGGTAATAATCTTTGACTTGTTTTTTAAAAACAGAGACAGTTTTAGAGTCAAGTATTTTAGGTGGAA
The DNA here is from genome assembly GCA_954870645.1 of Agrotis clavis. Lineage (NCBI taxonomy): Eukaryota > Metazoa > Arthropoda > Insecta > Lepidoptera > Noctuidae > Agrotis > Agrotis clavis. The sequence continues at coordinate 18,134,405 of OX940925.1, forward strand.
GTGAGTTCCACAAACGCACTGCATGAACGGAGAAGGAGTAGGAAAAAAAGTCAGTTTTATGGGATGGAAAATTGAGGTGATGCTTAAGATGGGATCTGCACAGAGCATCAGGAGGACGGGTAAAAGAAAAACGCTCGCGTAGGTAGGAAGGATAAGCAGGGTTATGAAGGATGTTGAAGAGGAGACATAATATTCGAGTGTTCCTGCGAAGACGAATAGGGAGCCATTTGAGATCCTTTCGGAATTGAGTAACATGGTCGTACTTTCTTAGCCCAAAAACGAAACGAATGCAAAGGTTTTGCAAGCGCTCGAGCTTATTCAAGAGCTCCTCAGTGGCATCCAGATAACAGGCATCGGCGTAATCGATGATTGGCTGAATCAGAGTTTGAGCTAGGTATACCTTAGTTTTAAAAGGCAAGAAAGTTTGTAAAGATTTAAGAGAGTGAAAAGAAAAATGCACCTTACGACTAACCTCACTCACCTGAGCCTGCCAAGAAAGATTGCTGTCAATATACACACCAAGGTTCCGAGCGGCATCAGAATATTTAATGACCGTGCCACCAAGGGATAGCGGTGTTAATGATGAAATATCGAGTGCTGCACGAAAGTGTCTACTGCCTATGATCATGGCCTGGGACTTAGAAGGGTTGATCAGTAAGCCGAAAGACTTAGCCCATTCATTGATTCTTTCCAGGTCACGATTCATGGCATTGACAACTAAATCCGCATCGGCCAGTGGGAAATGTCGATAAAGCTGCAAATCGTCTGCGTAGAGATGGAAGTTACAGTCAATAACCTTAGTGACAGTGTTAATGAAGATAGAGAAAAGGTGAGGAGAGAGAACGCCACCCTGAGGAACACCCGCAGTGAGATCACACCAATCAGAAAAGATCTCTTCTTGACGGATACACTGAGAGCGACCTCGAAGATATGAGTCAAACCAGGCTAATACAGAGGAAGAAAAGTTAAAAGATTGAAGGATCCCAAGAAGTATGTCGAAATCCACTGAGTTGAACGCACAACTAAAGTCAAGTAAAACTAACAGCGTAAGAGATTTGTTGTCCATAGCCCAGCGGATATCGTCAGTGACCTTCAGGAGTGCAGTGACCGTACTATGTCCAGCACGGAAACCGGATTGAAAAGTGGAAATAAGAGCATTAGACGAAAGAAATTCGGAAATTTGGCCATGAACAATGTGTTCAAGAACTTTAGAAAGGAAAGGAAGAATGGAAATAGGTCTGAAGTGAGATAAGGAAGATGGATTATTAATTTTAGGAAGCGGTATTATATAAGCCTGTTTCCAGGCTGTAGGAAATATATTAGAGTATAAAGAGAAATTAAAAATATGGGTAAGAATGGGGAGCAATTGATAAATAATAGGTATGATCATTCTTGAACACAAATTGTCATGACCCACAGCAGAGGAAGAAATAGAGAGAAGAGATTTTTTAACAGTGTCCTCAGAGACTGGGCTGAAATTGAAAAGAGAACAATTTGGTAAAGGCAAGTTAGAGAGCTCATGCAAGGTAGAAGCTTTAATTGACTTTAATTGATGTTCAAAATTACACAATCAGCTCAGTGTACCTTAACTATCAAACATGCGTGCGTACACACGGTTACATATCGAGCTATCCATCAGCAAGTCTTTTATTTCCAACTATATTTGGGCCTGCTTCCAGTCGGACCAGATGAAGCTGAATATCAACATTTTACAAGGAGCGACTGTCTATCTGCAGCTGTCGAATTTTGTCTTTGTTAATTATTATGTCTTTTTTAATGTTCAGATTAAGTAAATTTCTTTTAATTTCTCTGTTTTCTTTTAAGCAAGCATGCATTTCTGTAAAAAACTAAAATAATTTTCTTTCGTTCTATATCTGACCTCCATAACCCAGTAACTTGATAATACGATACCCCATGGTATATACTGCTAGCTTCTGACTAACAGTAAGTAAAAGATCTACTTGAAATGACAGCCGGGATGAACGGCTTTGCATGCTTTCCGAGGCACGGAGGAAACTCGGTATGACAGATGGTCACCCATCCACAGACCAACCTCAGCAAGCGCGGCATAACCCGAAAGATCGGCCTGCTGTGTCGCTGTAATTATTTAGCCACGGGTTCCTCATCCCTTCTTACAAATACTACTACGGACACAGAAATAACTCTGCAAGCTCATAAGAAGCTTTAGAATGTCAGTTTTTCAACAATTGCTACAGCACACTACCAACTTCCAACCAACTATTTGTAAGAGAAGGAAAACTTTCGTCTTCATGTAATTCAAATCACACCGTATTTTTCTTTCTCATTTTACGATGAACTTGTCTTTGCTTTTTATATGTCACTGAGTGTAATAAAAATATTCCTCTACCGAAATAATAGTAGGAACGTTCACCGTGATCTTTTTTTCGTCTTTTCATAACATCTCCTTTTGCTACTCTTACTTATAAAAATAAATGCTATAAATCAATTCATTTTGTTAAAATTTTAAAAAGATCCATGTACCCGACCTAATTGAATAAATGAGATGTAAGTAATGTTTATAATAGAGCGGGCAAGCTAGTTTTCGCAACCCAAATGACCTTCTTTCATTCAGATTCAAGGAAGACAGCAAGAGACAGTAGGCCCTTGCTGTCTTTCCCCAGGGAGCCGAGGTCCGTACCTCACAGGGAAAGGTGGCCTTAGCGTCGGGTCGGTTAGTTCTCGCATTCAAGGCACACCACAGGATTGTCCGGTTAAGCAGCACTCAACTTCTTCTAGGCTGACCTGCGAGAGGCAATTAGAAAAAAAATAAACATGGCTAATTTTTCAACTGGGCGTGGATTGCTATATGAGGAATATCGAAAAACAGTGGAAGGAGTCTCGATGCTCTGTATATCATTACTTTCCAGAATTTGATCCTTATTATAAACATTATCGAATGGTGTAATAAAACAGGAGTGTGTGTTTTTTTCCTAAACCAGTGAGTTCGATTCCTGGCCAGGATTATTGAATTTTCTAAAATCCAATGATGCAGTTTTATTTTTCTTTAAAATCGGCCTCGAGATTCCTTTCAACATTTTTCGATATTCCCCATAGTTTCGGATATGTATGTAGTTATGTACATAGACGTCCTTTCTGATATAACACATTCTGAATTTAGTATTACGTAGTCAAACAAGGTGTGAGGTACTTAAATAACAAAATAAACTGAGCTTTATTTTAAGAACTTAACTTACTTAGAAAATACAGACATTTTAATTCAATTCTCTCTCGAAGAAGCTAACAGGCATAAATCGTTTAAAGGCTTCGAGCTGTGACGTCACAAGCCGTATCAGTAACACACCTTGATGACGTCATATTGCTACTTATATGTTGAGTTTCAAAGAAAATAGCTTACGACTAACGACGAGATGAAACTTTTACAGCCTTACAACAAAAACTACACTTGTCTAAAAAAAGTGTGACTACAAAACGGACCTTATTTCAACGTCATAATCTGACATTTTTTTAGACAAGTGTTCAACAGACGTTTAAAAGTTTTTGTGGTACGACGGCTAGTGTAAGTGTCGGTTTTTGTAAGAATTCTATTTGAAAAAGTAGGAAAACTTTTGCACAAAAGTTGTGCTTAGTATAGTAGGGTAATTGTCTTTAAAGAGCACCGTGAACCTGTAACGCAAAGGGCATGTGAAGTTTAGTCAGCAAAAGTCTAACAGTCCGTTCCGTTCCACTCAGGGCAGACGGACTGATGCTATACTTCTGAAATATGTTATATTTAGTAATTGTATATTTATCATCGTGGCCGAAATTCGATGATATTGTCAATTGTCAGAGTCTAGAACCTCAAAAAGTACCAAACGCATATCTTTCAGCATAACTTGACCTCTCATTGAACGCAACAACATAAGCATTGGCACTTATAAATAGCTGTAGACGGACAGATGGTAGATGGAGCATACAAGTTCTAGAGTGGAGACCGCGAATGGGTAAACGTAGTGTAGAAAAGTAAAAACGCTGCGGCAAGATGGGTCGATGATTTGAAGAATGTGGCTGGCTGCGGATGGATGCGGGCTGCCCAGGACCGGGAGGGTTGGCGCTCTTTGGGGGAGGCGTACGTTCAGCAGTGGACGGCAATAGACTGATAATAACTTATAAGTAGCTTGGTTCCATCGTCGTATACATTCGTAAAATACTCGAATATCTTCAGAAGTTACTTACTACGACTTCTCACCTCATTATTAAGGTACTGAAAGACTTGAGCAACAGAACATCAAGCATTCGCTCTTTTTAATTTTGCCGAACTGAACAAAGCCAAACATCGCTACGTACATTTTGACGATCTTTTTAGCGAACACTAGTCCATGGTCGTAAAAAAAATATTTCTTCATGAAGATGAGAGATTTGACAGTTAGCTCGGCTAAAAGCTCGCCAGAAAGCTCGTTAGAATGCTTGCTAAAACGCTTTCGTTTCTTGTTCTGTAATGTAACATTCGCAAGAATAAACCATTACAAGTAAATGCTCAAGTTTATCAGCACCTTTATGTAAACCTTCGTACACAACTTGTTTCTTTATCCGTTGAGCAGTTAGTTAAGTCGAAGATTATAGATAACCGAGGCGTACATACGTATTACTTGTTGAAAGTTTAAACACGTCTGATTAAGATCACATGAAGATTATAGAAAGGGATGCTGCGTGAATTTCAGAAGTAGGTTAGGAATTGTTTTGAATTCGTGAGTAGAATTTATTTTATTTTATCTAGATGCTATAATTATTCAAATACAAGTATGAAATAATACTTATATTATACAATAAACACAATAAGATATGTACAAAAATAATAACCTAATAATAAATAATACGACGGTATAAGTTGAGTTCAGCGTATGTCATCAGTACGCGAAGCATGACCAAATCTATCGCTATTCTACCAAGAAAATACAACTTTATGTTATTTTTTTTGGCCGAGTTTGTACGAACCATATTACGACTAAAGGATATAAGGATATGAATATGACCATGCTACGGAAGATAGAAATCTTTGTAAATTCTGTAATTTTGTCTATTTTTTCGTAAACAAAACCCGTTTTTACGGTGTGATGCTATGCGTGCTGGACACACACCGTCTTGCCACAAAAAAAGTAATATCTGTTGAACACTTGTATAAAAAAGTGTAACTGCAAAACGATCCTTATATTAACGTCAGTTGACAGTTTTTTTAGACAAGTGTTCAACAGTGGTTTAACTTTTATGTAGTAAGACGGACGGAGTTTTTTTCTATACCAAGCCGTTCGATCCATATTATACTCTGTAATTTTAGGTCACATGTCACACGAACTTAATTCTTCAGTAATAATAATTGAAATTTTGTTTTTCCAGCAGGTACTACCAACAATGCAGCCTACAATGAGGATTATCGTCTCCATGGCTCTACTGGCATATGCCGTCGCCAGCGCATACCGTAAGTCAAAATATTATTATTCCTTTATAAACGAAAAATAAACATACAAATGAATTTATGAACATATCTGACCAGGTGGCCTACCACAACGTCTCAATGCTAGAGTAATTCCAGTGTGGGAGCAAGATGGCGCTAGACGACTAAGTATAGCTCTGTCTGTTTTCCATACTGGAATTACTTTACAACAGTACAGTATTTAGTAGGTTGTGGAGGTAACATATCTGTCACTCCAAGTAAAATCCTACTAATATTATAAATGCGAAAGTTTGTAAGGATGTATGTATGTGTATGTGTACGTAGGTATGTTTGTTACTCTTTCACGCAAAAACCACTGAACGGATTTGGCTAAAATTTGGCACACAGATAGTTTATAACCTGGATTAACACAGAGGATAGTTTTTATCCCGATTTTATGTTCCCGTGGGATAATTTTCGAGGTGTAGCGGGTGAAGCCGCTGGAAACAGCTAGTACTACATATTTAGGCCCTATATACACAACGCGACGCAAGTCTACAAATGTGGGCGACGCGTGCTTGTGCATACCTTTCCATTGCAACTTTAATGTTCTTTTATAAGGTATCTTTTCTTCATATCTTTGGCCCTCTAAGGGGGCCCCGTCAGTGGCAACTGACACTTTGAAAAATATTGATCTAACCCAACTATCGTGAAATATATAGAGAGAGTAAATGCTATTTAGCACAGTAACAAACTAAACAGTAAAAGTGTTTTATGTTAACTCTAAATCAAAAACAATCGGACGAATATTGAAATCAATATCGATATTAACGAGTATTTCTATTATTAGACAATAATTTTCGGGCGGTTTCATTATTTAAAATCATATAGTGTGAAAATGAGTTCATCCGTGACTTTGATTTGAACAAACTTAAAAGGGTTTATTTAGATTGACTGTGAACCTTACATTTATATCGATTTTTGATCAAACGATGGGTAGGAATCCGCCGCACATATCTGAGATACGTTATAATGATGATAGATACATTTCCACCGGTTTTTTTATCATAGTAAAATCATCAGAGTCCTTTTTGCCAAAGTGGAGCGGCAGCCCAGCTTAGAGGGCCAAAGTCTGCTGGGGTCGCAGGACTGTCTCATTAGGTAAACGTGACCCTGGAACGTAAAGGGCTATTGAAGGATCACGGTTGATTTTAGTCAGTACAAATCTGACAGTCCCTCCCGTCCTGCCTTGGGCTCAGGACTCATTTGATGATTTTACCACGATATCGATGAAAAGTGTTCGAGGAAACAAAATTCGATGTAACGTTTTTCGCACTGACGTAGGTGTCCCGTAAAAAATGGGCAGGGCGGGGGAGGCTGTCAGACTCGTACTGACAAAATCCACGGTGTTCCTTTAACAGTTCTTTACTTTTCAGGGTCACAATACAGTCCCGCGACCACTAACAACTAGCCTTCTGGAGGCATTTTCCATTGTAATTATACTACACACATCAAAAGTGTCTAGGGATCAAGCATTTTTATGCGGATTCCTTGAGATTGAGATGTGGCTTTGTAATAAATTTATGATTTTATAAATTTATATGGATCCTTTTTGGTGCATTTCATAATTTGAATCAGGAACTGTAAATCAAATTCGAGTAAAAGATGAAAATCAGCTGTCAATATTTTCCCTATAAAAACATACAACGCATTGAAGACATTATTAGTGCTACTGTTTCCCTACTACTGATTAAAACCAACGTTATTATGGAGCGGCGACGTCATTTAAGCAGGGAAGAAATGCTCAGAGCCGTGGGAATGATAGAAGCTGGTTCCCGGCAACGTACTGTGGCTTTAGCTCTGAATACAAGTCAGAGTGTTATCAGTCGACTTTGGACACGTTACCGAAGCACTGGTACCGTGGCTGAGCGCCATGGAGGACGGTATCGCTGCACCACACGGAGACAAGACCGATACATTCAAATCTTAACTCGAAGAACTCCAACAATAACCGCCATGATGTTAGCCGTGAGACTTCATCACTCTTCAGGGAACTTAATTAGCGACCAAACAGTCAGAAACCGCTTGCATGAAGTGAACCTTCATTCCCGAAGACCGCTACGGGTACCACCTATAGCAATGCACAATCGTAGGATTCGATATCAATGGGCTCTTGAACACAGAAATTGGGCAGAAGAACAATGGCGTTTCGTGTGCTTTTCTGATGAGTCTCGTTTTGGTATGAGACCGGATACAAGACGTATACGACACTGGAGAACCCCTGGACGCCAACAGCGATTAAAATCCTGCCAGGAAGTCCATCCTTATAGTGGTGGAACCATCATGGTATGGGCGGGTATTTGGATCGGCGGAAGAACTGAGTTGATTTGGATCAGAGGCAACCTCAACGCTCAAATTTATGCTGAGACGATTGTATCAGACGTCATCGTTCCTCTACAAGTGCAAATCGGTCCCTTATTTCAGTTAATGCATGATAATGCACGACCGCACACCGCAAGAGTTGTAAGACAGACTCTCGCCGCAGCTAACATCAATGTCCTGCCCTGGCCTGCTCAGTCGCCAGACTTGAACCCGATTGAGCATTCATGGGATATGCTACAGAGAAGAGCTCTGCCGAATATGGAGGGTATCCAGTCGCAAGAAGACCTTTTTTTGTTGTTGCAACGAACATGGGCGGCCATTCCACAGCGTGATTTGGATGAACTCATTTTGAGTATGCCAAACCGATGTTCTTGTGTTGTTAGTGTTCGCGGTAGAAACACGGATTATTAATTGTTTAAGTTACCCAATAAAATTTTAAAGAAAACTGTTATTTCAGTCTTTTTTTCGAACTTTAATGTTAAAGTTCAAATGTCAAAAATCCCTTTATAAGGAAAATGGCAAATTTCTTTATGAATGCAAAGGTGACTTGGTTTATCGTTACTGTGACAAACGATAACACTTTATTTGATGAATCCTTAAAGAACATTTTAATTAATATCAATCAGGAGAAAAGTTATTGCAAAAATATATGTTGATCCCTAGACACTTTTGATGTGTGTATTTTCTCACTTTATAATACTAGTTCATGTATGTGCATGCATTTACATGAGCCAATGAAACCTCGAAATAGGACAAGCTCTAATATCCAGGTCTATGAGCTATTTTCTACTGCCATTTACCTTTAAAGCCAATTAGCTGTCGGAAATGGCTTATTTCCATGCTGGGAGACGGTTAGGCAGATTCTAAGGATCTTGACAATTCACTTGCAAGACCATTAATAGTTAGAAGCACTTCACAGCTGTTAATTTATGTATATACGATACTAGCGGCCCCGTACGTGCTTCGCTACTTTGACAGCTAAATCCCCAGTATTAAAATGATCCGCCATTTATTGCATTCATTTGTTACAAAAAAATGTGATAATGAATAATGATAGAACCGCTCGATCGATTTTCTGCAAACTTCACATAAACCACTACTAAATAGTCCGAAGAAAGCCTTAACATTTGCTTTGGATAGGTGAGCCCGTTCTTGAGTTATAAAAACAACCACAAAAAAGTGTAAAATAATCTACAAAATAACTTTTCTTTCGGAAGTCGGTGCCTTTGTTTTTTTTCTTTTCATTGTCTTTTTAGCCACCGACTTCCGAAAGAAAAGTTATTTTGTAGATTATTTTACACTTTTTTGTGGTTGTTTTTGAAGGCGGTTACATTTTTTTTTGAAAAAGTTTTTTATTATTCTCTTTTTAGTTTAAATATTCAACCCGAATTCTTGTCAAGAACATTATTCTCTCACATGTGCACTAGAATTTTGTAATCATACATCACTCATGTACACAATAAGCTAATAAAATTCCATATCTCAAAAATTACTGAACCGATGTTGATGAAACTTGCAGTATTCTCTAAGTTAAGTGATACCTAGTACAACAAAAAAAGAATGACTTAAATCGGACTTGTAGTTCCGGAGATATGCGAACACAAAGTAAATCAATCGATGCCTACTCCTTACTGTTAAGGAGTTGTACCTTCCATCATCAGGTCATCCACCTGAGATGATTATTATCAGATGCAAATACTTGGACAGCTTTAGAAAATATATGAAAATGGTACTATGTGCCTATAAAATTTGAAGGTTGCCCTCGATTTCCCTAGGATCCCATCATCAGATCCTGACCTGGTGTTCATGGGACCAATTGGAAAGTATACCCTTTCAAACAAAAGAAAAAATTTTCAAATCGGTCCAGGCGTCTTCGAGAAATCGGGGAACATACATAAAAAAAAAAAAAAGATTCCGACGAATTGAGAACCTCCTCCTTTTTTTGAAGTCGGTTAAAAATTACAACGAAAAGTGGCGATGATTTTTATTTATATAGATTTATTTTGCCTTGAAATACGTTACTATGATAACTCTTTTATTATTACGGCTCGCTCATACGCCAACGAGCTTGCGAGCGGCGAGTAATGGGTAGGTCGCCGCCGCCCGGTCAAGGTCCAGACCTACGGCACATACTGTTCCAAGCGAGTTTCAAGGAGCTGTTAGCAAATTGACGGGGTCCTATAGGACCAAACGTCTAAGCAGGTAACCGGACCCTGGAATGTAAAGGGCAATTGATTAATCTGACAGCCCCTTTTCGCTCCACACAGGGTTAGAGGACTCATTTGATGATTTTACCAAATAAATGGGGCACTAATGAAGCAAGAAAACGCAGAGCATTTTTTGATAATTGAAATAATAATTATACAAAATCAATAGACACAGGTGCTGAAAACTAAGGCACAAAAACTATGGCTTAACTAGTAGCTATGTGTTTGAGTCGTTAAACACTGAGGCTATGGGGTCCGAGCGCTCATAAGGTTTTCAAATAAATCGCCAAGCGATTAGTCGATTTAGTGCGCTGGCCTATTCCTAGGTCAAAGAATCAGCATTGCTATACAACGTGTTCACACACTGTTCCCGTCGACAGCGATGTGGATATACCTATTCTTTGACGCCCTTTGAAGTTTTGTACCTATAACAATTAAGTTTTATTTGTTGTTTGTTTATTTAGTATTGTATTGTAGTATTTAAATAATTAGCCGCAACAATATTAGACTCTGCGCTCCAGACCTTTTTTTTTTTTTTAAGGTGTTAAAATCATCAAATGAGTCCTCCCGCCCTGGACTAAAATCTACCCGTGTTCCTTCGGATGCCCTTTTCGTTCCAGGGCCACGGTATCCTGGGTTAAGAAAAAACCCGCGACCCCAGCAGGCATTTGGCGCGAAACACGACGCGCCACCGACCCGGGCTTGGTCCCTGGTCGGACGGTGAGCTACCTATCACTCACCGTCCGCAAGCCCGCTCCGCCGCTGTGCCCTCTGCTGATCAGAGGGACACGCGTTGGAGCGTCCACACGACAGGCTATTCGCATACGGGCAAAGAGACCCCTTAGACACACAGTGCCTAAGGAAGAGTTTTTGCCCGCATCCCAGGGTGCACCGGCCTGAAAAACTAGTCTTCCCCCCGGACGTATCCGAGAGGGAACTCCAGTCCACGGGCGCACGTGGAGGTTTCCTGTCTTAGCACCCCTGCGCTCCAGCCCTTTGAGTGCAAAATGGCTCATATAAACATTTATTAGGAACGTTTCTAAGTTTGCGTAGCAAGTTCGTAGCTTCGTAGCACGTGCAATGTCAGTGAACTCGTAATAATGTAATCAGAAGTTTGAGAAAAAATAAATGGAGAAAAATCTGAAAAAAAAATTTCAACAAAAAAATCCCTTGCGTAAATTAATTTTCTAGCATTTTAGTTTCTTACATCAGAGTAACATAAGGCATAGTTTTCCATTTAAAAGACTCACGAGAATTCTTATATTTATATTCCACAGAAAGATTTTAATTACCGACATGAATAAATAATAGGAGATTTACATGATTCGATTTTAGTCGTGTAACAAAGTAATCATTTCTTTTAAATATTGTATCGCCACCCCATTTAAATCAGTCGATGAAAATCTTATCGATCTGTAAATCGTTTACAAAAATGGTTTGCAGTTCACATATTTAAGAGTTGCTTGAGAAGTAACCATTTTCCCGGGGAACCGATCACCTATCACATTTCCGAATATTTTTTGTTCGAATTTCATTTTACCGAATACTATTGACCGACGTCTTTTCTATTATATGTATTACGGTAAGTGTGATTAATACAAAATTATTATTAGTAGAAAAGTTTTAGGTGAAATAAAATTCGGTCAAATGTTTTTCGAACTTACGATATGTAAATAACCCATTTTTCGGTGCATTTTAGTCACTCACGGCTTGCGGTTGTTGACGCACGGTAATAGTCTTTACAAGTCACTAAAAAATCGGGGAAAATCAACTCGTACAAATCCCTATAGCAAAAACATTCGAGCCAGTCAATAAAGTCGATAATTGCAACACGCTCCTCAACACAACGTGGGTGAAAATCTTCAGTTCAAACATAACACAAGCAAAAGATTATGGAAGCGGTTCAAGGGATTATCGCCTTCCGTTAATGTTGGCTTCGAGTTGTGAATACGAAATGTTCTACTTGATAGATGGTATAAAGTTAAATGTTAACATGTGGGGGAATTATTGGAAATATTTTTGAAGAGAGATTTATGAAGGGAAATACATTGAGAGGAAGAGAGGATTTAGAAGCTTTGTTTCAAAAGGAAAGGCTTACATGTTCACGTTATGTCAAAATAGAAGACACCTGTACTAATAAATTATAAATCACCTCTTATACAAGTTTACCTTATTCAACTTACCTACATGTTTTGCTCGTCATGTTCAGAGTCATAAAAAAAAAATTCATAATAAAGAATTTGTTGGTTTGCTTTTGGTCTCAATCTTGCCCAGAAGAATAAATGAGATTTACAATTATTAACTATTTAAGCTGATTATTGTTGGTCGCGGGAATTATGAATTACCTTGACCCCAGAACGTAAAGGGCTATTGAAGGACACCGTGAATTTTAGTCAGTACGAGTTTGACAGTCCTTCCCGCCCCGCCCTGGTCGGGAGGACTCATTTGATGATTTTACCACGATAAAAAGCTAGTTATAACTAAAATTTAAATTATATTATTAAAGCTAAGTAGGTTGCTTATTGGCTGGATGATTGAGAATGTTAATATTTGGTTAAATATATTCACTACATTTGGTTAATTAATTATCCAAGAATTTGAACTCACCTCATATTATGAAACTTGTTGTTAACATCGCCATTACTAAGAATATTACTTAGTAACTTTGTACTAATAACATTGATTCGAAGAACATTATTTCGTTAAATCGTTGTTACATGGCAGACTACCAATAGAGTAGTTTACTGCATAAATAAATTTAAAAATCTGTTCAGTCCAACAGATACTGTATTGAAAAAAAAACCATATTAGTTACCGTATATTGCTGTGTACCTACACAGCAAAGTTATTTAGTCGAACCAATATTCAATTCTGAATCACCGCTGTCAGATGTCAATGTTATAACTTTTTCCACCGCGTTGCAGAATTGAGCTTGATAACAAGTTTTTCAGAATAGCCCTGTCAATGTCTATAGAAATGCTACACGCTCGTATCGATACCATGTGATAGCCCTAACGGACTAGATAGAAATTGCAATTTATTGACTTTATCATCATGAAATTACGAATAACAGACACATTTTTTTTGACGTGTTGACCGGCTCAAATTGTTTAGTATCGTTGTCGGTTTCAAACCAGCAAACTCTTGCCAAAAACCCCTAATCATTTAACTTCATAACCATTACTTATCTATACTGCGAAAGGGACATTCTGTGAAAGAGACATTTTGCTGCCTGTGGACATTTTGCGAAAGGGACATTTTGCGACTGAGCCGATATTTTGAGTCAAATACCCTATTAATGATATACCATTCTGCCACTATGGAATAACAGACTTGAGGCCCTGTGCAATTGATGAAATATTGACTGCACACACATTTAATTTTTTGCCATGAAGACTCCGTTTTAGCAATTTGTCTACGGAACCCTAAAAAGTGTGATTGTGATCTATGACGGGGTGCTCCAGGAGCTATTTGTGGATTCCTGGAGTGCAGACTATCCATCAGTCAATTTGTCAGATCAAAGCACTCACGGGCTGTATTCTAAAATAGATCGCCTTGGTATTTGCATTATGTTTTGCTTATTGAAAGAATGTACTGTGACCTAAATGTGACTGTTGGTATATTTAGTTTTAAAATCAAAAGTAAGCACTTATTTTGTAATATTTAATTTTGACCAATTTTATCGCAATTTACTTTATAAAGGGGCCGTTTTTAACGTTGCTCCATACTAGAAACTTTTTCTGTGTCGTAGATGTGTTTAGAAACATAAAAATACACATACACAAACACCCAGACCCGGAACAACTACTTGTAGGTCATCTGTGGGCACGGCAGTGCCCCGCCAAGTCTCGAGCAAAACGGGCACGGCCGTACCATCTTTTCTCGAAGCGATTCGCGGCTGTTTCGCCCCCCCTATATCTTCGACGTGGACTAAGCTAGGAGTTTAGGTTTTCGGTGAATAATGGGCATTTCTACGGACACGGTGATTTTTGCTCAATTCCGTGGGCAATATTTTTTTTCACATTATGACTAATTGTATATCACCAAAATAAAAAGCATATTTTTTTAAACAAAATGGTGCTAATTTGCCAATAATTGCTCCAGTAGTTAATGAAATAAATTTTGAGTGCCATGGAATTGAGAAATATGACCACAGAATTTAGAATTACACATATTCTACGTAACCGGGAAAGACAAATTCAATTTAAAAAAAACATTCAAGAACATATTTTAGCAGTTTTTGGTATTTTAGTTATGTAAGTTTATATTGAGTCTGCCTTGAGAGAGATTCCTTGAGTTATCATGCTTAGTTAACTAACTTTTAGTCAAATCATTTAAATGAGCATTTTTATTAAAATTATATGGTAAAATGTATTCTATTAAGCATTTTCGTTAAACCTTTAAATTACAAACAAGAGACATGAAGTATAGACGTCAAGTCAGTTTCATTTATCAAACCGCAGAAAGTAATAGACATAATCGAAGTTTTCGGGTGTATATTAGTCAGGTCAATTTTTTACTCAAAAATTACTGAATGTATTTTAATGAAACTTTGCAGCAATATAGTTTATACATCAGAATAAAATATAGGCTATCATTTTACGATCTTCCGAGGCTCGAGTAGCTAGTCGCGGTAGTATTAGCTAAAATCAGATCTTGCAATTGCAACGTCAACTCTAGATACTTTAAACCTTTTATACAACATTATAGACACATAATGTATGGCGTAAACTACTTTACCATGACAAATTGTGAAGCAAGTGACTTTAAACCTCATATAAACCGAGATTAGTTACATGGGTAAACCATCGTTCTCAATTCCGTGGACACCAGGACACAAAATTGAGGGCCACGGAATTGAAAAAATATCGTACTAATCAAAATAACTTATTACTGTTACGACTTCAAACAAATTAAGTGAAACAACCATGCTGGTGTCTAGTTAAACTTCAGTCTAGGGCAACAAAACATGTTTAAAAATAAAACATTCAGAAGATATCTTTGACACGGTATTGAGAAAAGACCTCGAACTAAAGACACGGAAACAGGTTCTCACCTTCGAAAATCGAAAAAAACAGCAGCACACCACAGATGCACTCACATGGCCTGCTCGGGAGCACCTGACAGTTTACAAGAATCGGATGGTGATGTCCAGTTCGCGGGTATTTAGTATCGTAATCAAGTGTTTTTTGTATGACACGGAAATGACTCATTAGACTGGGACAAATCTTTACGCATCCACAAATATAACAAAATAAGCAATTACAGGTTTATTTATTGTCAATGTCTCTTGGTTAGCTATCCATATACCCAAGAATATCAAAAATTTGCTTGAAATTCAGCTCCATTAAAAAATATAAAATATTTTACACTCGATTTCGGAAAAGGGACAGGTCAAAATCAGTGAAATTACACCCGTTTTTTCACTTCAGATTTTTTTTAGGAAAATTAAGAAGTAGTACGGAATTTATGTTATGCTCTCCATTTAGAATATAGATTGGGACGTACGCTTAAAAATTTTGGGATGTGTATGTAACTTCTAACCATGTTTTTTTTAAAAGGACAAAAAAAATGCCCTCTTCGTAGAAATGCCCTAATAGTAGGCATTAAAACAAGCTTAAGTTCGAAATTACATGCCAATTGAATTAATAGTTTAGGAGTTACAGTCGATCAAAGTTAGACCGATCATCAAAAATCTAAGATACTTCTAGCAGACTTAGAAACATCAAATTTTGCACCAAGATAGGTCATTAGCCACATATAAAGGAAAAATTATAAAAACATTAAAAAATAATATACCATAGAAAACAATTTTATATTTGCGGTTTGGCAAGAACATTGTGTATGGATTTTGTCTGCATTGTTAACTTTGTTCGTGGTTTATGCATACATAGAATAGAAAAGAATAATATAAATGTAATACATAGACTATAATTAATACAAATTAATACATAAAGTAATTCATATCATAATTCATTAAATTAATAAAGCTAAAACTCCATTGTATTGCGATAAATGTTGCATGCGCGCTCGATAGATGGCGTTGTACCTGTCTGAATCGCGCTATGGTTTCGCTACAGAGCGCAGTCTAAGTAGTACTTTAAAATAATTCGACATTTTTCATTTGATAGCGCCATCTATCTATGAACAACCATTTCGAAACTAAAAAAATATTGTAGCGTTATTCGGAGAACTTAAGTTAGCCGGATTAGATAGTAGATTTATTATTGTTACTGAAACAGTTATTTAGGAAAATAGTTTATTAGTGTAACATAGACATAGTTATATTTATGTAGTTGTTTACGTGTTATTTAGTTTAGTTACATTTAGTTTGTAAGTTAGTAGATATATATTATTTAGTTATTTGTTAGTTAGTTTAGCCTGCCTGGAATTAATGTGCAAATGTTACTGACGAGACCTGTGATCAGATTATTTGTTATGTGTGAATCAGGATGGTCACTACCGACTACATGTTCCAATACAATAATTAAGATTACTTAACTTTCAACTCCTCCAAATATGCCGTTTTATTTGTTTCTTCTTGTGCTCATTGCCAAGTCACTATAATTATAATAATTATAAAGAAAACTATTGATATAATTACTAAATGTTGATTTATAACTACAAAATAATTTGAATAGGACTTGGCTTCTATGAGATCTCAAAACTTTTTACGATGGAAAGACTGCATCGAGAGACTTGGCATTTTTTTACATGTAATGTTTTTGGTGGGATACAAATATTTGTTCCATGCTGGGATCGAACCCGCTACGTTGCGCAGCCGTCAATCGCTCAGTCACCAGCCAACAGACAGTCGTTCTGAAAACTGAAGGCTCTATGATTTTTCATTTTAATTTGATGAACACCGATGATTCCGACATTACCGAATGCATTTTGTATGACACAAAGTTTAACTACGGGTGGTTGCTAGCAAAGACATGTTATGAGTTACTCAAATTTTTTAATATAAAACTAGAGTGACACTGACATGTCATTTAATTTGTATGCATTTAATTTGCATATACAATAACATTTTCCAATCAATTTGCTTAAACCAATCAATTATTTTTTGGGCATGAAAAAGTAATGATGAATATAAAATTCGTTCAGTAGTCAATGACTGGAAAAATGATTGGTGGACATTTTCCATTTTTTACAAAATAGGTCGTAAAGGTGGTCGCATGTTTATAAGTACCGGAGGTGCCGTACGCACAACATTGAAAGGTGCTGTAGACTTGAGAATTCACTTGTAACAGAACATGTAGCATTCATCGTTTTTATATACTCACTGCTGGGACACATGCCTCCTCTCTGTAAGAGGGAGTGGACTGTATTCCACTACACCGGGCCGATAAGGGTTGCTAGATGCCACATGTCTTCGAACTTTCTGTTCTATGACAAGCCAGATTCCTCACGATGTTTTCCGTCACCATTTTGAGAGCAGTGGTGATGAAATAAATTACACAAAAGTAATGCGCCTGGTTCGAACTGACGACCTACGACTTGTTAGTCGGGGCCATTACCGCTGAACCACTACTGCTATCTAACTAGGATTAATATTGTGACTTAAAACAAAATTAACGTTTTCAGCTCGTAATGCTCCCAAAGGACTGACAACGTTGTCTCTCGCTATGGCAATACTTAGCCACTAGCCAAGGTAAAAGCCAGCTCTCTCATAAAATAAGTTACCCTAAAGGGAATTTACACTGGAAGCAACAGATCATAACTCTGTTAGGCGATACATCCTGCCTGACCAAACATCTAGACTTCACAATACCCAAGAGAAACAAAAGACTTCAACAATCTATCAAGCCGCATCCGAAATTCAACCGAACTTAGTTTCTGACTTCCAAAGGCGTGTGTGTAACCAGCTATAACTTTGAACCCACAGATAGCAACGTGAAGCTCCGGAGAGATGGCAAGATGGTTTTGTACCCGTTCCCCAGGGTCGGGAGAGCTTCTGGCAACACATGGCAACTACCTCTTAATGATTTGTATCCTGGTATGTACTGGTGTTTTCTATTGATGACTATATCTGTCTTTTAAAACTTTGCCTTATGCTACATATATAGGAATGACTTCTGTATTGTGGGAGGGTCTGCAAACATTTCAACAAACAACCACGGGGTCTCATCTTTAAGCACGAAACCCGTGATTTCGGCCTTAGTTACGGGCGTTTTGACAACGAGCCCGAAAATGAAATTCGATTCGATTATTTTAACAGATAGCTCCTTAGAGTCCGCACCGCCACTCTTCACATCACTCTCTACATTTTTTTAATGCAATTTACTCCAGCCAAAGAAAGAGACGTCATTTGATGTTAACCCAACCTAATACAAAAAAGAAACATGGCACAGAAAAAATCAGTGAGAGATTCAGGAGTGTGGGGCAAATTCTTTTATGAAGAAGAAAAAAAATGAATTCACCTTAATAATTATTATATTCCCCTTAGAATACGAGCCCGCACAAGTAAAGCGACAGCTGTACGCGTTCCCGCGCGTCGGTCGTGACCCGACGATGTCGCGCCTCGGACGCAGCGACTTGTCGCGTGTCGAGTCGCACGAGTTCCAGCCGATGGCCGTCCGACGTACCGAGAGCCCTGGCATGTGGTTCGGGCCTCGGCTTGGTAGGGCCTTCAAGAATGATGACGATGGTGAGTTTTTAGGTTTTTTATAGATATACTGACTAGCTTTTTTAAAAATATACACATAATTTGATACCACGATAAAAATGGAACAGTTATAGCGCCATAAACACAGCGCACACTGCTGGAGGCGCGGCGGAGACCAATTTTTTAACCTTTTTTTCTTTTGAATTTTTTCAAATATTGAGCGTATTTCAAGCCAGTTAAGGTTTATATTAAATTGTTGTCTTCAATTGGTCTCTGCCGTGCCTCCAGCGGTGTGCGCTGGGCCAAATTGTGATGTCGTACACATTTTTTGCGCTTGCTTGCTTAATTGAACTATAATCATAATATTATGATAATAACATTTACAAGATAACAATTAACATTATTTAAAGTTAATTTACACAAAATAATTTTCAAATGACAATAGACGTTTTTGTTCTTATTGTGATCGGACACTAACTTAGCTCTACAATTTAATCATAATATGATGAAAAAAAAAATCGTGTAATTGTGTTGTGACACGATCTACCTCCAAATGAAACAAATTCGCCTACGATGACGTTCTCAATCTAGGTCTCCAATTTCTTCTAGTCTCAACCTAGATTTTCTTGTCCTAGAAATCACAATCCCGAACGAATCCAACGACCACAGCGAGCCTGAGCAGACAGAACTGATTCATGAAGACAGGAGGAAGCGACAGACCCTCAACTAAACACCACACCGCTTTGAATACCGACGATTTATCGCAAGACGCAGCGCATATCGTAAGACTGTCGTGCGACAGTCGTACGACTGGTCGCAGAGAACAAAAAAAAAATGTCAACAGTTTTATTTGTGAGTGGTTGTTATCGGTAAGATGTTATTTTTATATATTTTGTAATTATTTTAGGGCTCGATATTATTATTGCCATGATTTTGTAGAAAGTCGTAAGGCACAGTCTACAATATGCGCTGTCTCTTAACCATAGATTATTTTAATGTTACCTAGATGCGACACACTAGTTACACCGCCGGGTCACCACCTCAATTCTACCTATTGTTGTTTTTAAGTTTAAATCGACCGTCAAAATTATTGTTAAGATTAATTGTAAGTAAATGTATTAAAGTAAGTATAAAATATTTATTAATATAAGTATCCATTGCCAAACTTATTTCTTAGGCTGGGGGTTTAAAATACATAAATCCGTGAAATAATTTTGGCAAACATTATTATTATAAATATTATATTATATTAAACTGTTTATAAATTCTAATTTATTGAAATAAAGATCAGTCCAACATTTTTTTTGTTTTAATTTGGGTTTACATAAATATGTTGTCATAATTCAGAAAGTTAGGGAGCCATGTATGAATGTGGATGAGGCAAAAGGAGTATAAGGATCATAGCAGGAGGCGCTCTATAGTTTCTGCCTAACCCCATGGAAAAAGGGGGTATGAATGTTTGTATATTGAGATTACATTGCATACTGATCATCGGACACAGATATTTCGAGAGGTTTCTGTGTCTTTTTGGAAAGGAAGAAACGCCTGGGTATAACTACTGCGAAGATCGGAGGACACGGTGGAGCACACGGTGCAGGACTGTCCCGCTTGGGCAGAGCACCACCGTGTCCGCCTTGCCGGGGTCGCGGGACTATCTTGTCAGGTAACCGCAACCTTGAAACGTAAAGCGCTATTGAAGGATAGCCATGGATTTAAATCAATACGAGTCTGACAGTTCCTTTCATCTCAACCCCGTATGATGATTTTACCACGATAAAAAAAGCATTCTGATCATTACAAATAATAATATTAGGCAGAATTAATTACAAAATGATGTCTTAAAACGTTATGCAAAGAGAGAAATTTCCTTTATTTTAACATTGCACGGAGAAAATCTAACTGAAAGTTGATATAAAATAACGAATAGATGAAGAATAAATGTACACCAACATATCTTACTAATTGCAATGCATAAGCATAATAGTAGTAGGAATTCCCAGTATTTTTCCGAAAAATGTTTCACAACACAAATTACAATGGACAAAAAATCCAAACAAAAAAAAACTATTTTAAAAAACACTTATACCTAATTAAATTTTCCCCAACTCAAAATCCATTCATGAAACACTACCATCTATTTTGAATAAGCCCAAAAGTAATTCAATAACATAAAATTCACAACCATTTTAAATTTTATCATTGCTTCTTTTAATATTGTTTCATTCAATAGCAAGGGATAATCCCGCCGCAGGCAATGGACGGCAAATTAAAAAATAAAACATACTAGGATTTAGAGATAAAAATAGTACGTTTCAGTGATAAATGTTTTATAAATATAAGCGTCAGATTGTTTAGGAGAAACAGGGATTATATTGTGGCAACAAAAAAAACAAATATCTAGCTAACACTTCCTCCACGAGGTAGTTTTTTTATGTCTGATGATCGTTATTTGTTTATGCAGTCCTGAGGTTTGAGGAAATGTCACAGTTATATAATGCACGTGCTTGTCCATTAGTCTAGTAGAAAGTACATAGAAACGGTATTTTAATAGATAATTAATCTAATATCTTTAAACGAACAATGCTTGTATATATAATCAGGGATCAGGGATTTTAATGAAAGTTACAGATTAGGGGTTTTTCGGCTCAAGGAATCGATTTATCATATAGGTCCCGGGTTCGAGAAAAGCTCGGTTCCCAAGATAATTATAGACATATTAAAAACCGAGCGAAGCTCGGTCAAGCAGATATTTAATTATTAAAAGGCGTCAAAAACTTCATCCACATCGCTGGGATCAACGGGATGATGCTACTTCTGGAACTTTAGTCCAGTGTGGCTTGAGCACTGCGAAGAATATTCGCAGTGCTCAAGCCACACTGGGACTAAAGTTTTCCATGCTCTTAATAGAGCGACACTAACTAAATAAAGTCTGGGCCATCACGGTCATATCATCATCTTCATATCACCCGTAGGACGTCAGCTGCTGAACGTAGGCCTCCCCCATAGGTTTCCAATAGGACCGGTTGGTAGCGGCTTGCATCCAGCGCGATCCTGTGAACTTCATCAGATCGTCTGTCCACGTTGTGGGTGAACGTCCCACGCTGCGCTTGCCGGTACGGGGTCACCGTTCAAGAACCTTGCGGCCCCATCGGCCATCAGTTCATTTAGTATTTTAGGGACTATCTAAGCAATACTGGGGCCCAAGAACGCAAAGAGGGAAGTGAAAGAATGAGGAATCCATTCTGCCCAGCCTAGGAGATATTTGATGAGTTTTATTCACTTGCAAAAAAGGTGTTTCATTTCACCAAATTATTGAAAATGTTTTGTGTCATTAACAAAAAAATATATATAAATCGTGTATCAAATTACCTTGTAAATTGCATACATTTGCATGTAACATAATAATATTTGTAATAGTAGGGATAAATGTGCAAATAACCTTTGTTTTCTGAATATCGTAGCTGCACGAGACGCTACGAAACGCTACGAGACGCTACGAGACGCTACGAGACTCTACGAGTACGTGCTACGACTTTGCTACGCGAGTTAAGTCTATAGAAATATGTAGCAAGGCTTACGACCTACGATCGTTTCTAGTGTCGATTGTCATGAACTGCGTGATAATGATTATAATGCATATAAAATCGTCGAGCTGTCATTCCTGTACATTGAATATTTTTTTCTTTTAGTATTTTTTTCAAGATGAGGGCTCGATTCTGATGCCAAATCAACTTTTTTTTTTTCGAATTTTTTTATGTTTTTTTGAGTTTATCTATCTCCGAAACTACTGTAAAGTTGTCGATCAAATTTTCCTCAAATGTTCCCAATAATATGCTTCTGTTAATAGGCTATGCATTATTTCGCTATTTGCCCTGGGAGATAAGCAATTTTGAATTTTGTTGTTTTTAAATGTTTGTTGGGAGTTGGAAGCTAAACCACTGGATATTATTTATTAATTTTTTCCTCAAATATTCCTTAAACTGTTCTTCAATTAATAGGATATGTATAATTACGCTATTCCCCTTGGGGGATTAGCAATATTATAATATGTTGATTTTCAGTCATTGTTGACATTTGTATAAGAACCGCTATTTGAAATCTACTGTCAGCGAACCAGCCAGTCTGGTTGGTAACCCGCTTGACTTTTGTGCAATAGGTCTCAAGATCAAATCTTGAAATTTTCTTTTTCACTTTTTGGGTTTCTTTTTTTTTGTTTTTATTTAACCTGACAGTTTCAAATAATTAAAAAAAAATTATGCATACTTTTATCTCAATATTATTCGGAATTTTAATTTATTACTAATTTTTTTTCAATAGTTCTCTAGGATATATTTACGCTGATTTAAATTGTAGGTAGTAGGTAAGTTAGATATTTTTTTAAATTGTAATTGTTTCGAGGTGTAAGAATTTTAAAGATTCGAAAACAATCAGTGTTTCTATTATTTTGTGTTTATTTATGTTTTGAATTGGTGCTCAAACCAGTGCATAGATTTTGTTTTAAACGACGACAGGTTGTACTCATCGAGTTAAATAATTAGCTATTTTTAAGAATCACGCGGTATGCTAAAGGGAGAAGAGCAATGCTAGTGTTCGTTTAATTTCGTTAACAAATTGCAGCGATACTGTAAATTGACCAAAAAATGATAGTAAACACGGATCTTTTAAATTAGTGTCGCTCAAATGGTCAAAGGATGTTTCCTATGCAAACTATGTTCCTATAACATTATTGTTTTTTTTTTTTTTTTAGCGTGGTAATATCATCAAATGGGTCCTCCCACCCCGGGCAGGGCGGGAGGGACTGTCAGACTTCTACTGACTAAAATCCACGGTGTCCTTCAGTAGCCTGTTATGTTCCGGGGTCACGGTAAGGAAATAATCCCGCGACCCCAAACATTATTGATCTAAACTAATATTATAAATGCAAGTATGTTTGTTTTTTGCCATTTCACGCATTACTACCTATTATTGAATCGATCGTCCCAAAATTTAGCATATACGTTGTCAGGAGTATAAACACGGGTATAGGGTATCTTTCATCTCGAATAACAGAAAAGAGCTGTTGCCGAGAAAACAATTACGTTCATATTCCAGATGGCGCCACTTACACGATCCGTATTTTTTCTCAAATTCTAAATTAACGCAAGCGAAGCCGCGGGCAAACACTAGTAATAATAATATATTCCACAACTATCACACAACGCCATCTAGTCCCAAGCTAAGCAGAGCTTGCGTTATGGGTACTAGACAACTGATAAACATACTTATATATTTCTAAATACATACACATTATAGATAAATTACTCCCAGACACAGAACAAATGATCGTGCTCATCACATAAACATTTGTCCTGTGTGGGAATCGAACCCACAACCTCCGGCATAGCAGTCAGGGTCACTAACCACTAGACCAACAGGCCAGTCTACGTACACATACCATGAATGAATGATAATGATTTTATCTTATTTATTCATTGAGAGTTGTAAAAGTTACTGCACATACATAAGTTTCATCTATAGACTGGCCTGTTGGTCTAGTGGTTAGTGACCCTGACTGCTATGCCGGAGGTCGTGGGTTCGATTCCCACCCCGGACAAATGTTTGTGTGATGAGCACGATCATTTGTTCTGTGTCTGGGTGTAATTTATCTATAATATGTATGTATTTAGAAATATATAAGTATGTTTATCAGTCGTCTAGTACCCATAACACAAGCTCTGCTTAGCTTGGGACTAGATGGCGTTGTGTGATAGTTGTGGAATATTATTATTATTATTATTTCATCATCATCTGACTTGCTATTTCCCAACAATTTTAGGGTCGGCTTCCATTCCAACCATGCAACTGGAGCGACTACCTATCGGATCTGCACAACCCCAGTAACTGATGGGTAATACGATACCCCATGGCAAGACTGGTTGTCAGACTTTTAGAACTTCTGACTCTGGAGAGACGTCACGGCGTCCTGACCTATCGGATGACGCAGGTCCTCACCGGACACGGAAGTTTCGGGAGGTTTTCCTGTGCCTGATGGGGAAGGAGGAAACGCCCGGGTGCCACCACTGCGAAGATCGCCCGGAGGACACAGTAGAGAATACGGTGCAAGACTGCCCCGCTTGGGCAGAGCACCGACGTGTCCTCACGGCGGCGATAGACGGAGACCTCTCGCGCCCGGCATCGGTTGCGGCCATGCTGCGGGGCGAGACGGAGTGGGAAGCAATCTCCTCCTTCTGCGAGGCAGTAATGCTCGTGAAGGAGGAGGCGGGCCGCTTGAGAGTGAGGACAGCGTCCTCCCTCCGCCCCAACCGCAGTGGTAGGCGCCCGCGGCGTCGGACGTCAGCAGATGATCTCCGGCCACCGTAGGCGCGGGCATGCGGGCAGCGAGTAAAGGGCAACTCGCTGCCCGACCATGGACCATGCCCGGGTCGACGGCGCGTTGTGTCCCACGCGCGCCTCAAAGAGCGTCAGCATAATGACGGGGCCCCCCCTCTCAGAGGGCCAAAGCCTGCCGGGATCGCGGGATTATTTCCTTACCGTGACCCCGGAACATAAAGGACTATTGAAGGACACCGTGGATTTTAGTCAGTACAAGTCTGACAGTCCCTCCCGCCCTGCCCGGGGTGGGAGGACTCATTTGATGATTTTACCACGCTAAAAAAAAAAAAAAAGTAACGACTGAATCTAATAGTAACAGAGGTCTACAAATGACAGTCGGGATCAACGGCTTTATGTGCTTTCCGAGGCATGGAGAAAACTCGCTATGACAGATGGTCACCCATCCACAGATCGACATCTACAAGAGCGGCTTAACCCGGAATATAAGCCTATGTTCGTTCATTTGATGATTTTACCTAGGTACCAAAAAAAAAACCAAAATGTGTGCGATTGTGCATAATTATACTCGTACATATCAATTGTATGTATTTAATAAACGGAGGTTTTTCCACAATATTCTGTATTTGTTCCCTCCATAACGGATCATCTGTTGGCTACCTTTGTGGAGCTCCACTGCAAGCGACACTTTTTATAGACGAGCTGACCCATGCTTACTTTGCTGGGGTGTCACACGTTTTTTTATCAAAGTGGAGATATGACGGTGAAAAATACTTTACGACTAATGCTCAGAGATATTGGAAACACCGTCACACTAGATTTTAATACATAATATTCAAACATAACTTATCATATAATTATTAAAAAAAAAAAAACATTAAGGCGCTCCCTCATCGGCAATTGCAGCATTCGCGTGTAATGCAACGTTATAGATTCGACTTTGAGCATTACATTACAATACGAGTACTACCCTGACTGACCAGCATTCGCATACTTTTAGTATAGATTTGATACAAGGTGCGCATTGTGATGCTCGATTGTTTTCTGTTACTGATGAAATGTTCGAATCTGTAACGTTACATTGCAGGTGAATGCTCGCGGTGAGGCAGCGCCTTTTCGAGGAAATTCTGGCGGTAGCTCGTAGCTGGTTTACATAACATAATAAATACGGGCCAAGGATACTTGCTTAACCAAACAGTGACACCTAATAACGTCATTAAACGTAAAACTCGGTATGCCGCTGCAACTGGCAATCCACAACGAGTTTTACTAAATAAGTAAAGTACAAACATTGTGCCGTGTGCTCGGTGCAAAACGAGGGCTTTTGCGACCAGCCGGGATTACTACCGGCCCGTGGTGGCGGCGCCCTATTTCTGTATTGTGGTCGTTTGTCTCTGGACTCTGTAATGAGTGACGGCCATCTGTTTTGTGGTACCAGCCGACATTATATGAATAGAAATTTTAATTGAGAGCAGTGGTGGCCCAGTGGTATCGGCCTCGTCTGAGAACGGTGGGCACGGCTCTGCCTCTTGTGTTCTATGTCGTGGGTTTCGAACACAGCCAGGCGCATTTCTGTATGTAATCGCTCTTCCTTTTGTGTCTAATCTCATCATTATCATCATTAGCCTATAATGTGGGGACATTGGCATGGGACATAGGCCTCCATTAGAGAGGGAGTGGTCCATAATCCACCACGCGGGCCCAGAGCGAATTGATACGTTAACAGTATGTAACAGGTCAGTTATATCACATACATTTATCTATCTTAAAGTTTTTTGATTAAAGACATGGCGGTTTTCTCCGAACGTCTCATTGTTTTGAGAGCAGTGGTGATGCTGGGCACAAGCCTCGATTTTTTTTTCTATTTGTGCTCTTTCCACACTTCGTTGCCACTTTGCGCCAGCCCACGCAGTATGCGTCCAGGTCATCTCACCACCTCTTTCTAGGCCGGATTCGGAGGCATCGTCCATCTTCAGGCATATATGCCATATGCAGTCATTGCGTTGATACTTTAGTAGTCCTATTTTTTTTTAAGAAAAATAAAGGTTAAAAAAAAAAGGTTTTTATTGGTTATAAGCTAAATGTAATGAATAAAAGAATGTTTATTACACTAGGTAAAGAACAGGCTTATTTACTAGTGATAGAAATAAAGACACGTGGCGAGCGCAACGAATAAGGCGGTTACAGTGGAGGGGTTAACAGAGTCAGCACTGTTGCAGAAGTCGGTGAAGCATTGGCAGACGGTTTCCAGGTGATCGCTGTTGTCGGCTCTGTAGCATTCCTTCTCGTGGGGAACCCACCCGCAACCACGAGTCACTCGGAGCTCGGAGTCTTTGTGAGGGTGATATACTGGAGAAAATTGTGAATGTTACATAATAATAAAATAAATGTGTAAAAACTTTTTCTAAAAAAAATGTGACCGCCTTGAAAAACAACCACAAAAAAGGGTAAAATAACCTACAAAACTTTTCTTTCGGAAGTCGGTGACATTTTTTATTAATTTCATTGTCTCTTTTGCCACCGACTTCCGAAAGAAAAGTTTTGTAGGTTATCTTACCCTTTTTTGTGGTTGTTTTTGAAGGAGGTCACATTTTTTTTTTAAGTTTTTATTTTTCCCTTTTTAGTTTAAATATTCAACCACAATTCTTGTCGAATACATCATTTTCTTACATGTGCACTATAATTTTGTAATCCGTAGCACCGGTAATAACATCGTTAACATCTCTTTCAATCATTCCCTATCTCAAAAACTACTGAACCGATTGATGAAACTTGCAGTATTCCCTAAGTTGAACGATACCTAGTACAACAAAAAAAGAATTACTTAAATCGGACTTGTAGGTCCGGAAATATGCGAACACAAACATAATTTACTAAATCAGTCGATGCCGAGTCCTTACTAGACGGTTGTACCTTCCATCATCAGCTCAGCTACGTGAGATGATGATTTCCATACGCAAGTACTTAAATTACTTCATAAAATTTGTGTGTGAGCCAATAAAATTCGAGGGTTGCCCTCGATTTCTCCAAGATCCAATCATCAGATCCTGAAATGGTGACAATGCGACCACACGGGAAGCACCAGCTTTCAAATAAAAAGAGAATCATGAAAATCGGTTCACCCAGTCGCAAGTTATGAGGTAACAAAAATATTTGATAACCTCCTTTTTTTGAAGTCGGTTAAAAACAAACGAGAGCGTGTTAGCGAGCATTCTAACGAGCGTTCTAGTTAGCTGCTTGCCGAGCCAATTGTCAAGTCTGACAAAGATGTCAGACTTGACAATTGGCTCGGACAACAGCTCGAAAAATATTCTTTAGGGCTGATTTTTCAATAGTCAGATAACTTTTATCTGAGGAATTAAAATAACGATTTGACATATTTTTCATAGATAAGCTGTCAAACCACCATTTTATTCCTCAGATAAAAATTATCTGACCATTGAAAAATCAGCCCTTAAAAGAATAAAGAATGATTTTTTGACGACCACTAGAGTGTTCGCTAGGTGAAAATGTACGTCGCGTTGTTGGCCCTTTGCTTGGTTCTGTTCGTTGTTGAGTTCAACGGATTTAAAAACGGCGATAGCTCGATGGTCTGTGTGTCGAAGTGAATGCTCTAATAATTCAGCAATAGGCTCGCGTTTACGTTAACGCGTAGGTATCACGCTGATGGTAAGTGATGATGTTGTCGACCGGTACTAAGCATCTTTGCCCAGAAGTTATCTACCTATTCACTCTTGACATAACAGCCTTAAGGCTGCGGCTATTAGGAAACAAAAACTCTGGCACACAATGAAAGTGTTAGCAATTTACCTATGTAGGGTGGGATGTCTACCATATATTGATGGTGCATTGCTGTAATTATTGTAGTCCGATAATAGAAAAACCCAGGCGGAACCAAATTGTAGATATAGTTACACCGCACACTTCCCAGAATGTAGCCGATATAAAACCGACAGGCTGGCAACTTGGCGTCGATGTTATTGGCAAAATATTTTAAAAATATGACTTACTGGTCTGAACAATCTTTCTGCAGAAGAAGTCATACTCGTCGTACTTCGGAACAGCCCTGTCGCAGTCAATGATGGGTATGATCTGAGCTCTCAGCTCCGGGTTAATCTGTGAGGGGTCGATACACGCTGAATTGTTGGCACTGTTGCAATAGAGGCAGTAGATCGCGCTCGCTGGAAAATGTTGGATATACAAGGTTAGTTTTTCATTATCAAAATCTTCACGCGTCTCATTCGTGAAGGGTTAGGCAGAGGGGAGGCAGGAGGAGTATCTAACACTCTACAGTCAGCTTCAGAGAAATCTGACCCCCTTTGGTAGTGATGTCACTAATAAAAGGGGTGAGTTTTTTGTGAAGCTTACCATACATCCACCTTTCGCAAGTTATGTTTAAGTCTCATGTCCACAGTGCCGGATTTGGCCTAAGACCCGGGTCTAGGGCGGCCCAGATATTATGGGCGGCAAATCGTGTCAAAAAAATCACTGATGATAATAATGTAAAAAGAACTACGAGTCAAATGGAAAGTATCTTAACATATTAAAGGCTCGCGGTTATTTTTCTAAATCACTATTACGTACAAAAGTAAAAATCATTTCGTAAATATAAAAGAGGTCCCACTTACATTTAGTTTAACTTAAGTTAAACAAAACCTAAAACGTGAAATCCCTGAGACTTCAGAAAATGTTATAAACTAACTTTCTGAACCAGTTTAAAGTGGGCAATTAAGTAAATACATGTCCGTAATTATGATGGTTGCTAAAAATGGGGCGGCACATGGCATGGGGCCTAGACCGGCTGGGACTGCAAATCCACCACTGCATGTCCATAGAGGGCGAGCTTATTGCCATCAACCAGGCACAAATCCAGACACTATCATCAGCCTATTATGTTCCCACTGCTGGGACACAGGCCTCCTCTCTGTGAGAGGGAGTGGCCATTATCCACCACGCGGGTCCAGTGCGGGTTGGTAGATGTCACATGTCTTCGAATTTTTGGTTCTATGACATGCCGGTTTCCTCACGATGTTTTCCTTCACCGTTTTGAGAGCAGTGGTGATGAAATATATTACACAAAGTAATGCGCCTGGCGGGGTTCGAACCCACGACTAACACCTCGTAAGTCGGGACCGATACCACTGGGCCACAATCCCGACTACTACTGAGAAATTCCTAGAGGTAAAACCCGGTAACACTTGGTCGACCCGGGAATCAAACCCGTTAATTCGTGAATTCGTGCGTTATAGTAACATGTAGTGATATTATTGTATTATAGATCATTTAGGTTAACAAACATTTAAAAGACTTTATTTCTTACTTACATTTGTACACCAAAGATAAGAATAGAGTCAATGATAACAGCATTTTATACGGCGTCATGTTTATCTGAAAAAAAAAAAACAACAGTGAAGTA
This sequence comes from Agrotis clavis, assembly GCA_954870645.1. NCBI lineage: Eukaryota > Metazoa > Arthropoda > Insecta > Lepidoptera > Noctuidae > Agrotis > Agrotis clavis. The sequence continues at coordinate 18,164,740 of OX940925.1, forward strand.
ATTAGGGAAGTTAACTTTTTAATTGCGGCCAGTAGAAATTATGCGTTTGTCAGTCAATCAGAAATCACAAAAAATGGAAAGATTTTTTTTTTAATATTTAAAGTGATTGCACGTCCATTATATTCTACAAATCGTCGTTTTGCGATAAAACCATGGTCTAACAATAGTAGGTGTCAAAGTATCTCAAAGCAACTTTTTCATTGTGTTGTTGTTTTTGTTTTATTTTCACCAAAAATGTATTTAAATAAGGTAGATTTAATTGTTATTACACATGGTAGACATAATTGTTAAGACAATCGTTCAAATGGCGGTACTAAAGTCGACGTTTTATTTTAGTTTTGTAATAAGGACAAAAAATCATGGCTCTGCAGATAAGCCTGGACTATCAAGACCAGGTTTAAACCAAGGTTTATTTAGTTTTTTTTGTAATAAGGCCGTATTTGTCTATAAGTATTACATTTTCACTTTTTCGATGAAATCAAAACAGGACAGACAAAACAGATAGACACTATAATCTCGGCACTATGTTCACTATATTCACTCTAAAAGCAAGACCAAGTCAAACTATAATCTTCTGAAAGCTTTGATTAAAAACTATTTGTATCAACACCTGTGGCGATTTACAAAGCTGAGCAGAATAAGAATGAACCCTAATTGGTTTCTTTTACCCTCAAAATAAATATAATGCTCCTTTATTAAAACCCACCCTTTTAGCATTTTTCTTATTGAAATTTTAAAAGGTCGGAAGTCATTATATCTACGTTTTTTAATGGACTTAAGATGTAAGTAATAAATAACAGTTTGTTTAAATTAAGAGATGATTTGAAGGAGGCACCTTTTGGGTCGCGGGACGGAACTGTCTTATACACTTTAATTTGGGACCAAAAAAATCGCATCTTTAAAAACGTGTAGTTTCTTTCAAAAATTATTTTTGCTAAGTCGGGTCAGCATTTCTGTGTTAAGGGACAATTGAAGAAGTATTGAGCAAGTTTTTAGAGTGCCTAAGGGCTCTATGCTGTGTTTATATTCACTGTATCGTGTAAAGGAGCCAAAAGCACTTTCGAAAAATGCAGGTAGCTCTTCAGCTAAAACTGGGTATACCAACATTGACTTGTAAAATTGTGGGTGTCTATACGTCTTCTTACCCTCGAACGAGACAATTTTTACTCTAATAGAAAAACTTTTGTAAAGCTCCGTTTTTCAAATGTAGATTTCAAATGACATGCACTACTTTCACTTGTTTACATTTGCATAGTATACAACAAAGTCGCTTAAGTCTGTCTGTCTGTACGAACATAACTTCCGAACGATTTCACCAAACAGGAGCCTTACCACGAGCTCTTAATGTGATTCAGTTTAGGCTGTGGGAAAGAGACAGAGCTATACAAGTCATCTAGCGCCATCTCTTTCCCACAGCCTAAACTGGATCGTGTTATGAGTTCATGGTAGCTAGGCCACCTGGACAAGTATTTTTTGCGATGGCAGGACAAGGTTTGTGTGTAAAAAGTTGATGAAAAACTAGCGGGTATAGATCGAAAGGAAGTGTGCGAAGCCGGGGCCTACCTACGAGTAGTTGTTCCGGTTTATTGAGTAAACACCCAGTTTATTGAGTTTCTATGTTTTTAAACGCAACGTCACAGAAGAAATGTCTGGGGCAAAGTTTATTATCAAAAAAAGTGAAATCGAAGGCTTTATGATAGTTTGTAAAAGATAAGTTTTTCAAATACATAATTATTTATAAGAAAAAAAATACTTACAATTTTTTATACAAGAATTACTTCAATTTATATCACTCTTCTCGTTATTTTTAATTCAATTTATCATTTTTTAGAGGTCAGCAAGATAGTACGGTGCTGACCACACTTCAATTGTCGACGATAAAGACTGAGCTAGCACCGTATAATATTATTACATAATTATACGTGTGTATGTCTTGTCTTGTTGTTCGTGTAGTACGATGTAACAGTCTTGACCCGCGAGGTAATTTAACATTGTGAAATTCTTAAAAAAAGTTGTAGTAGTTTAATAAACAGGATTAGTTTTACAATGACGGGCCTTACCGGAGATTTAAAATTTTCGTCCACCACTAAAAAGCAAAAGTTTAGATTAAACCAGCACGATTCAGTTTAAAACCCTAGATAGTTAGGTAGCATAGTTAGGATATCAATTTGCCGCTGCACGCACACACAAGTGCATACATACCCGCACGGTTATTAGGCTAAGTTCACAGTACTGTCAATTGAACGATTATGTATAGTAAGCTCTAGAGAAATCTCACCCCTTTTGGTAGTGACATCATCACTACCAAAGGGGGTGAGATTTCTCTAAAGCTGACTGTATAGGTTGATAGAACAAGCAGTACCTAGTGGTTGTGCGTGGTCTTCTAGGTATATATTGCGGTCAAAGTGATTAATCTGCTATTATACATAAGAACTGGTAAATATGAATAATTCTGTGTCATTTATCACTTTGACCAAATTAAGTAGGTAGTTGTTAAGAATAATGGCTGGTTAAAATGTGTAATATCTGGATCTAAACATCTTTACTTTGGTTGTAATTTATATGGTAAACACTGTCCTGTTCTGTGAACTTACCCTATTATGGGTACCTAAGTTCACAGAACAGGCGTAGTTATGTCTGATGGACTAAAATTCACAATTTATCTTTGGCATTTTATTAGTTTACCAAAAAAAGCGATCCTCAAGCTTTGTTTTCTTCTACAATTCATTATAACTATCTCATTCGTTTGTCAAATTCGACGAACACTGAATTAACTTATCTGTTACTCGGTACAGTGACCCTTGACTTGCCGTATCACAGTTTTGTTGACTGTTAGCTAGTATTAGCATTAAACGATTTTTTCTTTGAATTTTTAAAAAATAATAAAAAACAAGGTAATCTTCGAATAGAAATTACAAAATAAAAATTAGGTATTTTTATTCTGGTAGACCGGAATATTGGCAAAAAAATCAACTTATCCTTCATATGCTCTTTGCGTTCTAGAGCCACGTTATCTTAGATAGTCCTACGACCCCGCAAGCGTTTGGTCCCATCAGTGTGCTGACAATTCCTTGATCCCGACTCGCCGTCTATCCCGGCCTGGTCCTTGATCGATCGGACGGTGAGCTACCCGTTACTCGCCGAAGAATAAGTTGCGTGTTGCGGGTTGGATTCCCGCACGGATCAAATATTTGAGTGATCTACAATTTGTTGTTCAGGGTCCGGTTCGGTTAATCGGTGTCCGGTTTATAACATAAGAATTAAACTCAGATATCATGAATAAATCGGCCTGTTCGAGACGGCTTGTTGTAAGTTCACCACAAAAATAATTCCCCACGAAAAAAAATATGTTTAATTAGGTTTTTGTTTTTTTGTTTTTGATTGTGATTATTGTACATTCGACCCATTTTTTCCGCACGGGCATAGCAGAACAATAATATTATAAAATCCATCACAAAACGAGGACACAATGTGGAATCTGAACGGAAAGTATGTACTAGAAGAACCGGATCAGATTTTTTTTCGAGGGGATTAATTTTTGTAGCGAACTTACAACAACCCAACGACGATATAATACAACTATACAAGACTCGTAATAACAAGCGACCGATGTCTGTCAACACATTAGGCAAAAAAGTCTTAAATTCGTCTCATTTCGACCAATCCTGTGAGCCGTAAACATACGTTGAGACAGAACAGACCAGAATGTCTATAATCACTAAGTACAGATTTCGGCAGTAGGTAGGTGTACCTACAATTTATCTATTATCACAATATGAACCCTTCTTGTAAACAGATATGTGTACCGAGCTTTTAAATCTGCGGTTTGGGCTAATTCATACCTTTAATAATTTAGCTAGTAGCATAATGAACAACGAAATATTTTACCTTTCTGTGGCATTTTGTAGGTTGGCAATACCTATGGGTATTGTGAGTGCATTTAAACAAAGGCTTCTTTCCCGTTTTCATCATCGGACTACAAGACGTATGGCTAAGCGCAAACGCTACATCATGGTGCACATGGCATCCTATCGTAATGTACAAAGCGTTTTTGCCACTCCTGAGCTGTGCGCGCTAGTCTAAGGAGTGGACTTCCCTGCTGGAGTATATTTCCTGATGACAACTTTGGGATCTTTAAGTCAAAAGTGAATAGATTACTTCTAGGCAAGCGTGCTTCATCGTCGACCACATTATCGCATTAGGCGAGATATTGGTCAAACGCGAGACTATCTACGAACAAAAAAGGCAAAAGAAAAAAAAAAGGCTGATGATTTGACGGCACTATTTGCGCAATGGCTGAGCGATTTACTGCAGCACTGCGTGTCGCGTGTTTAATTTCAGTAGCGGTTCCGGGTCTGGGAGCTAGATTTTTGCGCATACAAAACAAGTGAAGGATGCGTGCGAGGGATGTGTACGAGGAATGTGTGCGAGGAATGTGTACGAGGAATGTGTTGCGAGGGATGTGTACGAGGGATGTGTACGAGGAATGTGTGCGAGGAATGTGTACGAGGAATGTGTTGCGAGGGATGTGTACGAGGGATGTGTTGTGAGGGATATGTTGTGTCTTCGCTACCACTACACCGCACCCTCGTCGACACATTTCACAGCTCCGCTACGGTTCTCTATTGTGTTACCTAACTTTTTTAAACATAATCTTATGTGACATAATTTTTTTTGTCCTAATCATCATTTGTCCGAATGATAACTTGCCCGAACTTAATAACACATAATTTCAAATGCCATAACATTGAAACTCCTAACTACTGTATGTCCTAAATTCGTTTGTCATAAATATAACAATCAATAATATACAAAATACATAAAACCGATTGCCATAAAATACATAAGTCCTAAAGTTTGTTTTGTTACTGATTACCACCCAATAAGGAAAATAGACGGAGCCCCGCTTCGCGGGGCTCCTATTTCTGCGTGCAAGGTTTAAAGTAACCTAACACGAAGGGGATGGCGGGGTCTTTCAGACCCCGCCATCCCCTTCGAACCTAACCTATCCGTGTCGGGGTGCCCACAAGTCCCGAGCTCGCTTCGCTCGCTCTTGGATCCCAAGATCTTCGGTTTCTAAACAATTTAATGAAATATCAGTTTTAATATACCTAATTGAACATTCGGAATAATACACATTATGTAATATAATGATTAGGACATATGACTTTATTTCATACAAAATTAGGAGATTCAATTATTATGATACTCGATTTTATGCCAGAACAGCTTTAGAAGTGAAGATAATTATAATATGTAAAACAATATTTAGAACTTTTGATCATTATGGTTACTGAATTTTATAGCAAACGTGTTATGGATAATGATTTTCGGACAAACAATTTTAGGTGACGAAAAGGGATACCCTCCGCTACACATCCTCGCACCACACATTAATGCGCATTTTCACAGCTCTGCTAAACATCCTTGTAGGCACATCTTCATCGCACAGCTTTGGTGGAAACGCCCACACATTTTCACAGCACAGCTAGACATCCTCCCACGACACATTTCCTAGGCACATCTCTGGTGGAAACGCAGCCTTAGAGTGAGGCAATTCAAGATCATTAGAAAAAAAGAATCTAAGAAAGCTCGGTGCTTTATCGTCGACCACATCCTTACTTATTAGGCGAGATAGCGGTCAAACACGAGCCTATAGTAAAAAAAAAAATACATCACTACATAGTTTAAAACAAAGTCGCTTCCCGCTGTCTGTCCCTATGTATGCTTAAATCTTTAAAACTGCGCAACCGATTTTGATGCGTGTTTTTTAATAGATAGAGTGATTCAAGAGGAAGACTTATATAGGGTGACTGGTAATAAGTGTACGATACTTAAACACGTGATTGTGCATGAGATAACAAACAATTTTTACTATGGGAGCAAAGCCGAAATCGTGAAAAAAAATATCAGCTGTTCAGTTCATTATGCAAACACAAATGTACTGAACAGCTAATTTTTTTTTCGCATTTTCAGTTTTTTTCCAATAGTAAAAGTTGTTGGTTATCATGAGCACAATCACGTGTTTAAGTATCGTACACTAATTACCTGTCACCCTATATACATAATATAATATATTATATACCATGCATAATATGTAGAGATTGCACCCGTGCAGAGAGTGCGTGAGAGCAGTGGTGGCCCAGTGATATCGGTCCCGACTTACGAGTTGTAGGTCGTGGGTTCGAACCCAGCCAGGCGCATTACTCTGTGTAATTTATTTCATCACCACTGCTCTCAAAATGGTGAAGGAAAACATGGTGAGGAAACCGGCATGTTCTAGAACCAAAAATTCGAAGACATGTGACATCTGGCAACCCGCACTGAGCCCGCGTGGTGGATTATGGCCCACTCCCTCTCACAGAGAGGAGGCCTGTGTCCCAGCAGTAAGAACATTATAGGCTGATGATGATGATGATGGCACCCGTGCGGAGCCGGGGCGGGCGGCTAGTTTAAAATAATATAATATTTTTTCTGACTTTTCAACTGAAGGCGAACCAACATGGTAATTGACGTCCTACGAAAGTGCATGCGATTGCAATCCTTTAGTCCTGAAATACGATCTTTGACTTTGCAGGGTTTCAGGACTTACGCGCTTTTAGCAAAGCAATAGTCTTGATACTTGGTGCAGATAATTATAATTACAAAATAATTCTATTTTTGTTTTCTCTATTTTTAGAAGAATAGAATATTTATTTATGTGCACGGAATATACGAGTAGGTTTTTAATATAACATTTTATTTTTGGTGGTAAAATATCAATGAGTCCTCCGACCCAGGGCAGGATTGGATAGGGACTGCCAGACTTGTACTGATTAAAACCCATGGTGATCCTTCAATAGCCCTTTACGTTCCAGAGTCATGGTTACTTGGTAAGACAGTCCCGCGACCGTAGTCATGATAGTGCCTCAGTTGAACCAGTTACTGTTAAAACAATTTACCAAGGAATTTACCCAGTTACTAGTTTGAGCCAGCTTTCGCAGTCCTGCTGATGTCAAACTTTTCATTCCTTTTGAAAAAAAAATGTACGTAACTTTTTTATATAAAAACCTTGCCCCACACCAGGAATTTCTCCTGTGTTGTGGGTGCATTTATAAAAAAGAAATTCACATGCGGAGACACCCAGACCCGGAACAACTGCTTGAAGATCATACAAATAGGGTGAAGGGAGATAATTTGGTGAGACAAGCAACTCAGTGATAGAGTCTTAAAGTCTCTCAAAACGTTACCTATAGGTATGCATGCAGTAATGCGAAATGATGCAACTAGTTCACCACTAAAGTGGACAAGACGTAGTGACACATCATTTCGCATTACATGCATGCAAAGGTAACGTTTTGAGAGACATTTAAAACTCTATCACTGAGTTGCCTTTCTCACCAAATAATCTCCCTTTACCATATTTGTTCTGTGCGGGTATCGAACAGGCGACACGTTGCGCTGCAGTCAATCGTTTAGCCACTACGCCAACCGAGCCGTCTGGTCAACTGATGAGATGTTGGACACTTCTGCCTGATCAGATGGGCACCTTAAGAGGATCGTCTACCGAGCGCTCGTCCATACTAAAAGAGAAAACGTTTTCCTACCCCTAAATGTTATCCTATCTCAATGATTTTTTAGAATGCTTCGGACACAGTAAAAAACTAGGTATATAGGTTTTCTTTTTTTCAAAATTTATAATAGTTTGAAAGTTACAGGCGCCTAAGAGTTACTTTTGAAAAAAAGAAAACCTACAAACCTAGTTTTTTACTGTGTCAGAAGCATTCTAAATAAAACATCATTGAGATAGGATAACATTTAGGCGTAGGAAAACGTTTTCTCTTTTAGTATGGACGAGCGCTCGGTAGACGATCATCTTAAGATTGATGATATTGTATAAATTGAAAAAAAAACGGCTTTCTGTATTTGGCAGCTATGTCCGGTACTCTGCTTATAGAACCAGTGTCACCTACAAAAGTCGATAATGACATCAAACACATTAATCGAAATAGGTTCCACTTTCAATCACCTGATCTTTAAAGTTGGACTTCTTTTCGTAAAGTAATCAGACAGTTTAATTAAAAATGGACGGTTGGACGTTACCGAATTTTCAATATCTGTACCGGAATATTTTAGACAGACATAAGATTAAATGTTTTTATACACTTTTAAGTTTTGAAATTCCTTAAAATAAAAGTAGGCCGCGGGCCTGGTTGGCCTCTGCAAATTGGCGGGGAACATATGAGGCCTAACGCCTGCCGGGGTCGCAGGACTGTCCTTAAAATGCACCGCAGTCCTTGAACATAAAAGGCATGGAACAGGGTGACTTTTCTGTCAAGTCTGAAAGTCCCTTCAGTTCCTAACTGGGTGAGTAAATCGGAAAATATATGCGTTGAAAATCATCAATGAAAGATTTATTTCTTTTTTGTGTCGTGTGTGCGTTTACAAACAGAAACACACATACACAAGTGTTAGCAAAAAATGGACAGGTGTTATTGGAAACTAACTTTTCTTTTTTTGTCATACGAAATTCTAAGAGAAACAATCTAAGTATATCCATCTCAAATCATAAAACATCGATATAAAAACATGAAACATGTGAAAATAAAAAACGTCTGTAACTCTTCAATTCGCCGGAGGCATTCCTATAATATTTCCATTTCAAGTTTTTTAACGACTAAAGAAAACAGTGGGGGTTCGTATTTTCTTGCAACTTTCTCCATATTATGAATAGCAACTTTTTCTTGCGTTCTTCATATTCAAGCCTTATTCACGACCTCGAGAGAAAGAAAAAAACGAGTGGAAACCGGCATGATATAACCCCTTTTTTTTAACGTGGTAAAATCATCAAATGAGTCCTCCCACCCAGGGCATGGCGGGAGGGACTGTCAGACTCGTACTGACTAAAATCCACGGTGTCCTTCAATAGCCCTTTACGTTCCAGGGTCACGGTAATTGGGTAAGTCCCGCGACCCCGGCAGGCTTTGGCTCTCTAGAGGGGGGCCCCGTCATTACGCTGACACTCTTTGAGGCGCGCGCGTAACACAACGCGCCGCCGTCGACCCAGGCATGGCCCATGGTCAGACAGCGAGTCGCCCATTACTTGCCGCCCGCATGCAGCAGTTTTACTCCTAAGGGGTTGTTTTTGGGGCTGATAGTTAATATGAAACTTATGAGAAGCTCTTGGCTAAATAATAACAGCCGCAAAGGTTGTTTTTTAAGGTAAAGCCGCGCTTGACGAGGTTCGTCTGTGGATGGGTTACCATTTATCATATCGTGTTTCCACTGTGCCTCGGAAAGCACTTAAAGCCGTTGGTCCCGGCTTTCATTTACCGCGTTACCACAAAAAAATAAACTGTTGAACGCGTGTCTAAAAAAGTGTAACTGCAAAACGATCCTTAAGTATATCAACGAGAAATGTATATTTTGACATTGACAGTTCTTTTAAACAAGTGTTCAACAGATGTTCATCTTTTTTGTGGTAACACGGTTATAGTTTTATTTGACAGTCGTTAAACGCAGTCAGAAGCTCGGAAGTCTGACAACCAGTCTTTGCAAGAGGTATCGTATTACCCAGTTACTGGGTTGTGGAGGTCCGATAATAGGCCGTGTAAAATACTGATTTTCAGCTACATGAGCATGCAGCTGCTGATTCGACAGGAAACCAACCCCAACATAGTTGGGAAAAGGCTAGGCAGATGATGATGATGAGATTGTATGTAAATTCGTTCTATAAGTGTAGAAGTATCCCGAAGTATCCCATAAAGAGGCAACCCACTTTACTGTCACCGGGAGTAAGTAGAAAATCACAGAGGAAAAGTTCGAAATTGGCGCGGGCTAAGCCGCTGAAGGAATGCTATAATTTATCAAATAATGTCGTAGTTTTTTTAAAAAGGGGTACAAAGTATTTCCTTCACTTGTAATGTACAGATTATATCTATGATTGAGGTTTGACAATGACCTCGAATATCCATGATCAATATTTTCCCTACCTAATTAATTGAAGCATGTAAGACCACAAAGTTGTAGGTCTAATTAATGGTAACAGCAATCAAGGGGTGAACCGCGACAAATGTGGCCAATACAGTTAAGTGCATCCAACTACGGTATGCCAACAGATATTGATGGTTCGTCGCCTATAACTATCATTACACTCAATACTGATCACTAAAACTAAGCTTTTGCTACTGGTTTGTTTCTTTTTTAAATAATGTTGCCCTACACTACTAATTTCTCGGATAATATTGATGGTTGGAATGTAGGATGGTAGAAAAATATTAATGGAAAAAATACCTGAAACCTCGACGAATGTGGGTGTGACTCAATAATAAATAAAATATAGCGATATTCCGAACTCTGTTCCCGATGCTGGTGGACTGTTAATTTTTATATCTTTAATTTGTTTTATGTTATTCCAAAAACATTTAAAAGTATATAAAACTAGCTGACCCGTGCCCACTTCGTTGGGTGGTAAAATATACATGATATCTTTATATATTTATAGCCTATAGCTCTCACGAATAATGTAGCTTTCGACCAGTGAAACAATTTTTAAAATCGGTTCATTACTTCCGGAGATTACCCCCTACATACAAACAAACAAATTTTGCCTTTTTATAATATTAGTATAGATGAGTGTAAAAAATGAATAAAACATTAAGAATTAAAACATTATTTTTATCGATTCGTATTCTTAAAGCTCTCAACCATTTAAGTAAAAAAGGTTAGGTAAATTGCTATAACTTACTGCAGAAACGGACATACAAACAGTACAAATAATCTCATATTGTATATATCCATCTAATAGCATTTACTCCAATTAATGCAAGTACTATTATACAAATACATACTGTCGAATGTAGTTCAGTAGTTTCCTCGCTCACACTAAACGGTTTCATTTCGATTAATTTGCTAATTACATCAAAATGTTTGAGTACCACAAAAATAACATAAATGAAATTAACAGTATTCCGAATAATTTATCAGTAGAAGAGAATTTGTACTACCGTGATTTTTATTTAAAAGATTTTAAGTACATAAGTCCTGATGTTGTAAATCTTAACAAGAATAAGATTATTAATAAGGACGTTGAAAAGACGGTTCTCAATGAGGAGTTAGAGTCCAAGTCTGTGTTGGAGAGGTGGGTTGGTGAAGTCATGAAAGGATTAAAGCAGTTCTTCTATCAAGGATCTCTTCATGGTGTCAAGTTAGTTGCCTATAAATCTAGTGATGTGTATTATTATTACAGTGATAATTCTAAGAACTTTGACTTTGATTAAAAGGGTTATGGGACATCTCGCCCACGAAAAACTGGCCCACAGGCCAGATGTCCCCTTTTTTAAATTTGCATGGGTAGATTCGCCCAGACCGGTTTCGCCAAAATCGCAAGTCTCCATTACCTTGCATTCATTTGTGGATATTTGACAGAAGTTTCGTGTGGTGAGAAGTCTGAATTTAGATAATCGCCGCCTTACTACAAAAAGATAAACACTTGTCAGTTCTTATAAACAAGACATGTTTACCTTTTTTTTAGTAAGACGGTCTAACTTTAAGGGGACCAATATTGACTAGTCGTAGAGGTAACTTAGACAGTGATTCGTGTAAAAAAACTGGTGTCCAGCTGCATCTTAGTCAAGTGGAAAGTGAACAGTTAAATACTACCACAACACCTGCTAAAATAATTGTGCCAATGAATTGAAAAGTGAACCAATTGTGCCTTTTTTTCTCATTTTGATGTTATTTTGCATTAAAATTATAGCCTTTCGATTTTCTGGTACCATCACCAACTTAAGTGACTATAGTTACCCTTACGATTGACATTAAAACTGTGACACTTCCCGTCAAATCATCAAATGAGTCCTCCCAACCAGGGCGGGAGTCCCTCCCTCCCCTGGGTGACCCGACTGTCAGATTCGTACTGACTAAAATCCACGGTGTACCTTCAATAGCCCTTTAAGTTCCAGGGTCGCGGTTACCTGATGAGACAGTCTCTCAATCCCAGCAGGGTTTGGCCTACTAAGCTGGACTCCGTCAGGTTTCAGTAACCTTTGCGCTAAGTAAATCTTCTATTTCCCCCTCCCCAGATACATCTTCGAACCCACCTTCGGCAGAAAAGAGAAGGCGACCTGGATCGTCATCATGTTCATCAGCATCTTCATCTGTGCCGTGGTGATCATCCAGCTGTTCTGCAAGTGGACCTCGACGCCGTTTGTCAATGTCATAGACTCCGTGCCTACTCCTATATGGGCTGTGCCATTCCCAACTGTGGTGATCTGCCCTCATCTGCATGTGAAGATGTCTTATGCTAATGTGTCTGAGCTTGAGGGGTAAGTTAATTATGTGTTAATTACCATTAGTATAGTCTTTTTCAAATGTCCTAACAGCTGATTGAAATTTCGGAAAAGTGATTGAGGCACGCTGAAAACTGGCACAATACTTCTTCAGTTATCTCTAAACACAGAAATACCTCAAAAATTTTATCCAACACAAACACCCAGACCCGGAACAATTACTTGTAGATCATAGAAATGTTTGTGCCGTGTGGAAATCGAACCCGCGACACGCTGCAAAGCAGTCGAACGCTCACTGCGTCAACCGTGTCGTCAAATTACTATGTACAATTTGTGAATTATGCAATGAAGTCTATTCCAGACTTCATTGAATACAATAGGTATGTATTGTTAGTTCGAAGGGTATAACGGCAAAAAAGTTATTTACCACACATCAGTAGCTTGTAGCATATCAACGAATCGCTCGTTGATATGCTACAAGCTACTGATGTGTGGTAAATAACTTTTTAATTTATACAGCAAGCACCTTTGCAAAAAATCTCCGAGCTCTCCTAGTAATAGTTATTTGTTATGCAAGGCTGCAAAGTTGATTTTTGGCGCGAGTACTTGAATTGAAAACTGAGCGAGCGAAGGATTCTAAGATTGAACCGCGAGAGAAACGAGCGGTTCAAATATAGAATCCTGAGCGATGCGAAGTTTTCAAAGGTACGAGACGCAGAAAAACTTTGCTGCCGAGTGCAACACACAACTTTTCACCTCACACAGCGAGGAAATGAAGTGGGGTCATTGACCTATACTGGGGGCGGCTCGCCTGTCAGTGTAGAAAACAATTGAATACAAGACGTGTTCGAATTTTAAACAACACTTTGTGCTCTAGAGCACAAAATGGAGTTTTGCGCTCAGATTTTGAATGAGAAATAGAATCTTTCCGAGCGGGTGAGGTGAAAAAGTTATTTAGCCTCTGACAGCATTAATTCGAGGGCCCGTATGAAATTCTTATTCAAACAATCATTTCTTACTGTACTCAAAATACATTTTAGGAAACTTATTCCAATGATAATACAGATGGAAATAGATTTTTCACCTCACCCGCTCGGAAAGATTCTATTTCTGATTCAAACTCTGAGCGCAAAACTCCATTTTGTGCTCTAGAGCACAAAGTGTTGTTTAAAAATCGAACACGTCTTGTATTCAATTATTTTCTACACTGGCAGGTGAGCCGCCCCCACTGCATGTCAGTGCACCAACCTATTTTTTTTTCTGAACATTAGTGTTATGTAGTAGATGTCGTAGGTAAGTTTGAGTTTTTAAAATTCGAGTCTTCTACCGCCTTATATCTGTCTCTGTCTCCAACATTCACAATGGAATCCAATGAATTTGAGCAATTTTCCGCAAATTTACGTAATAATAATACACAAGTGACAAACACAAGCATTAATGTTCCAAAAAAACATTTAACTTTCAATATTAACAATTGTAGTAATTTTCCTTTTAATTTCTAAAATGAATAAATAAATACTTATATAGTAAATTGTTTAAGCTGTTTGTCTTACACCTACCATTTCCTCGCTGTGTGAGGTGAAAAGTTGTGTGTTGCACTCGGCAGCAAAGTTTTTCTGCGTCTCGTACTTTTGAAAACTTCGCATCGCTCAGGATTCTATATTTGAACCGCTCGTTTCTCTCGCGGTTCAATCTTAGAATCCTTCGCTCTCTCAGTTTTCAATTCAAGTACTCGCGCACAAAAATCAACTTTGCAGCCTTGCATAACAAATAACTATTTTTGAAGTGAAAACTTCTTTAGCGGCGTTGTACACTTTTTCTGTAATGGGTAAAAAATTTAAAACTCGCGTCAGGGTCACGTGACCGTCAGGGTCACGTGACCGTCAGGGTCACGTGACCCTGATCGAAAATGAGTAAGACGTCATTCAAATTAAAAATAAAACATAGTAACAAAAAAGTTTTCACTTCTACCGGCACTCCTGGAGTGCAACCTTTTTTTTTACTGTTTATAAGTAGATATTGATAATAGTAGGTCTAAAGGTGGAAATAGCACACTTTTTTTACAAAGTCTCTTCTAGATGTATCTGAAAAAAAAAACATTTGTCTAGGAATCTTTTGATTAACTGGTATATGCCTCGTGGTTATTTTTACAAAAGGGCTTTCCTAGTTAGGATCCACTCTACATTCTTCTTAGTACTAACCTTGTTTTTCGCTTACAACGCATACTAATAAACCCTGCTTTCATAAATCATAACAGATTGCAAAAAACTGAAGTAAAATGAACTGCAAAACATTGGAGATTGCAAATTTTTCCTAGGATCAGCTGTTTTAAATGAAAGGCGAGTTAACCCCTTCAGACCCAGCGTCCATTTCAATGGACACGATTTATTATTGCGTGAAATATGAGGTGGGTTTATAAAATCGCTAGTATAAACATTTGATTGTATCGTCTACTTACACAGAAACGTTACGATAAACAAAACACCAAAGGATTCATTGTGGGTAGGATGAAATAGTTAGTCAAGTGTTGACGTTCGCCATGGATACGCGCAATGCGAGTAAGTCTTTAGTGTTATTTTATTTACTCCAAAACTAATTGATCGATTGTTTCGATATTTTTTATTCTGCATAGTGATCATATTTGCCAAGATATACAATTATAAAAAATACTAAATATTCGGTTGTTTTCAAAATTTTGAAGATAAAGTTGATGTCCATTTCAGTGGACATGGGGTCACAATCGTTGTAACGCAAACGTATAATAACACTTTGTATTGTATTTTTACGTGTTATTTTTATTATTTTTTAGATTTTGATCTATCTAAGTGTCAAGATTTTGATAATTTACTCAATTTATTATAAAACGGAAAAATATCGGATCTCGACGTAGATAGTAACGATGAAATTGAACAGGCAATACCACTAAAAATTGTTCGTATGGATAGTAACATGACACTGCTAACCGAAAGAGAGATAGGTAATCACTCTGAAGAGGAGGACGATATAGTAGAGGAAGAAGACTTAGAGGAGGTAGAATCTAGACCTGGATGAAGCAGTAAGCCTAAAAATGAATAATTTGACACTCTTTGGGGCACGCGTGGAATACAACGCGCCGTCGATCTTTGCATGGTCCATGGTCGGACAGTGAGTCGCCCATTACTTGCCGCCCGCGCCTGTGGTGGCAGGAGATCGTCTAGCGACATCCGTCGCCGTGGGCGTCTACCACTGCGGCTGGGGTGAAGAGAGAACAGTGTCCTCTTCCACACGCGGCCCGCCTCCTCCTTCACGAGCATGACTGCTTCGCAGAAGGAAGGTATAGTCTGTACTTGCTTCAAATTTTGTAGGAATAGGAAATCAAGATGAAGTATTCGACGATGGAATAAAATAGGTATCTAAAAAGTAAAAATTACGTAACTATACCGCGTCCTGAACTTGTGCAATAACATAACAATGGTATAGGGTGGTGTAGATAAAACTGAAATTCAGGTGATCTGATAAGTTTGTATCGAATCTTCATTAGATCCAAAAAATGGACATTGCGTGTGATTTTTCATGCCATTGGGCATTGACCTAGCACTAATAAATAGCTGGCTGGAATACCAAGAAGATTGCAAAACCTGTAATATTCCAAATACAGACGTTTTGGATTTGTTGCACTTTGTTTGTTGGCAGCGCGTTGCAAAAGCTCTGATAAACATGGTGGTACATCCAATTTCTAGCAGCAAAAGTGGACGGCCCGCATCTGGTGGTAGCAGTCCAGTAAATTCACCAGTTACACCAAAACAACACCGTTTCAGAACTGAGACCAGCAAGCGAAATCCAGTATGACACTGTCGAACATTTGTCAGAATATATTTCATCAAAAACAAGAATAATCATAATGTAAAATTTTAAATGAAAAATAAACAATTATAATAATATTATATAGTTAAACTTACTCACTTCAAAATATTACTACATAACATTTATTCACAAAATATGTTTTACCTAATACAACACTCTAAACCTGATGTCCACTTGAGTGGACATCAAAATTTCCAAAAATCTAAAAACGAAAAATCGCATATTTTTACAAAAATCTCTTAATTGCACGTCTAACTCACAGAAAAAACCTTAACAATATTTTTATTGATGCTTTATAATAATTCAGGTCCGAAGGGGAAGACAAGTTAAGCTTTCTTCATTGGTTTAGTAATTGTAAAGGCAACTGCAGAGGTTGGAATTCTAGGTTTGATCTCTAATTGGATACAATAATTGTGAATAGAATTTTCCATAAAGATTTTTTTATCATACTTACAAACATAAATACTATCATGAGAGCAATGGTGGTCCAGTTTTAACGGACTTAACGAGTCGTAGATCGTGGGTTTGAACCTGGCCAGGCGTGTTTCTTTGTGTAATTTATTTCATCACTACTGCTCTCAAAACGCTGAAGGAACGAAAAAAGACAATGTTCTGTTACAAGTGACTGTTCAAATCTATCAGCACCTTGTCTTAGTGATGTCCACCTCAGTCAACCCATTAATGGAATTACAAAACATGGTAACTTCAGTTTACAGGAGTTCTTTGCTGCCATGGTGTGTCCCAGGATGACTACTGAAAACAAGTTCAGATCCACACGTCTAAATGATCTACAGTTTCACAAACTTACAGAATTTCTTGTTCAGGTAAACCCATCTCGTAGGCTGCGGTTCCACTGAGGCGGAATGGAACAGAGCGGGGAGCGATTCACCAATAACATGGGTTGAAATCCACATCACTTCTCCACTCAAGCCATGTGATTGGTGAATCGCTCTCCGCTCTGCTCGACTCCACCTCAGTGGAACCGCACCCTAATAAAAATATTTTGTTTCTTTCTTTCTAATTTTTGGAACTAATGTACAGATGCCAGCACATCAACCTACCCTGATTTGTCAAATTATAACAAACAAACTTACTTGTAAATAGATAACAGACAAACTTAATTTCGCATTTTTACTATATGTTTGTAAAATAGTCCACATTATATCACCAGAATAAAAAGAAACCAAGTTAGCCTGAACACTTTTCCTCTTCAGGGAGCTCCGACGTGTCCAGAAGTGGTGAAGGCTTGCAACTGGCCCGCGCTGCATGATACCAGATGGGAGATGGACAAGTGCTGCGAGTTGTTCCAGCCTATTTTTACCAACTATGGATTGTGCTTCGCTTTTAACAGTTTGCCACTCAGTGCTATGTGAGTAGAAATACACAGTTACAAAAACTTAAGCGGCTTATAATGTAGCAGGAGGTGCCCCCCTTAAGGGGGCCCCGCGTATCTAAGACGCAGGGCCCCCTTAGACCCTGTTTGCATAAATAAAATGCCATACATGAGAGTCAAACTCTTGTGTATGGCTTTTTATTTATGCTTGTGACAGTTTGACAAAGTATACCAGGGCCTGGAAAATAGCAAATCAAATTGATTTGTTTTAAAAAAAAATCTGCGAGCCCCCCGCATGCTTAATAGAAACTTCGTACCAATTATACTTATCTACGTAAGCAGGATACTTTGGTCCAAAAAGTTAGTAGAACACATTTTCGAAAAGTTAGAACAATATTAAACTTTCTATGGAAATCCAATTTATCCTTGTTTTAATAAAGCATTTCATAAATGTACTCTTGTCTGCTATTAATTAGACTTTTGTAATCTGATAAAGCGTTTTAAATTTAAAAAAAAATAGAAAATGAGCAGCTGAAAGTTTGTATAATATGAATGTCATTCGGCGAACGAAAAGATGAATGAAACTAATTTCATTCATCTTTTTGGGGCCATTATTTCCATATTTTGTAACATTATTTTCCTACAATAATCTCTGAAAACCGGCTCTTAATAATTTTTACAGGAACAACGACACTCTATCCTGGCATAAAACCTTCGACGTCGACGCAAAGCCGGCTGCCTTACAATGGGGGCTGGACATCGGCTACCCGAAGGTCTTCCCTCCTGATCTGAAGATGAAACCGCTCAGGGTCATGGCATCTGGAGAAGCCAATGGACTTGGAGTGGAGCTGTTCCTCAATAATACTGAGCATCAGTACGCCTGTGAAGGGAAGAGTTTGGGGTTTACTGTGAGTTTTGGTGAATGGTTTTTTTATATAAGTAAGCATTTAGTGATAACGCTGGGTTTCTATTTTACTCTGTATCAGCTAGTCTTAATCTTACCCATAGTCCTTCCAGAAACTCTTTTTTCACGCCTCAAACCGCTATGGCCCAATAAAAAGAAAACGGGTACTCTTCTTATTAGGCCATAGCGGTGCCATCTATCTTGGGACCCCATCGTATGACATTTTTTGGATTGTTTTCTGTGTAATGTCATTACAACTAACCAGAAAATGAATCTTCGGCAATTAATGCCTTGATCACCAGTGTCCAAAGACACCATATTTGTTTGTAGCCACAAAATATCAACCCTAACATTGATACCCCGCATGAGTTTATTTTTGTATGACTTTATTTTTGGCTTTGCCGCACTAAAGTTCAAAGGGATATTTTGGACTTGCTGCGCCACAGATTTTTGCCTACACTCTTAACGTTTTCCAGATCCTGATCAGCTCCCCAACCGACCACGTCTACACGAGCACAGTCCTCCGACTCCCAATGGACCGGATGACCACCATCGAGGTCACACCCCTCACATACAAGACCGACTTCTCCCTCAAAGCACTATCCCCTTACAGAAGACAGTGTTACTTCCAGAGTGAGAAAAAACTGCAGTATTATGAGTTCTACACTGACAGCAACTGCAAACATGATCTATTGGTCCAGGAGGCTAGGAAGATGTGCAATTGTGTGCTTTATAATTGGCCAAGTAAGTATCAAGTTGGCATAATCAGCCTACGGAGTCTCCTGTCTGTGAGAGGGAGTGGGCTGTAATCTTTATTATCTTCGTTGCTGCCGACAAACTGTATTGCAGTTTGGGAGAAAACATGTGTTTTAATATAAATGTTATACTTTTCTGAATAAATAAATAATAAAAAAAAAGCCACCATGGGGACCCAGTGCGGGTTGGTATAGTAGCACTGCATTCCCACCGTAACCTTCGTTGTAGTAATTTGCCTCTCTGAATGGCAAACACGCTTTGAATGGGCATCTACGGTACTTTCTTTCTTGTGACTAGGACTGCACCATAATTTAATTTTATTTTTTTTGTCTCTGACAATTTTAAATTGCCTGTGAGTGGCCTACTTGGAACGACTGCTTTGATTTCGATTTTGACACAGGCATCGATTTCGATTTTGACAGATTTCCAGCGGTTTCCCGTGAGAATCACCTGGCATATCAATATCAGGCTACGAACGCCTGATGTATGCTGCGTGGTACATAAGGGTGCCACCATGCATCGATTGGCAAAAGACGATAGAATTAGATCATCAACCGATACCGTACGTGTCTCCCTGCTCCATCTGTTCCCCCAAGCCTCTGTCTGTAAAATGCCACCACGTCAAGCAATCGAAGTCTCCAAAGGTGGCCCACAAAAGTCACAACTTTTATGTCTTCTAGCTATACGAGAAGACAGCCATTGTTGCTCCCCGCTCCTACCACAGTCATCTAAGTTAAACAGTAGGCTTGTAATTAACTTCCTAACTTTCTTCTTTTGCTTAATGGGACTTACCACGGAGGGTTCAATGTCAGATCATTTATGTCAATTAGGCCATTAAAAGGTACTTTTGACTGTCAAGCTTTTGATATAAATAGAATTGTTTCTAGTTTCCTTCTAATGATATGGAAAACATCCTGAAAACTAAAAATTGTAAGACATACCTAAATGTGACATCTACCACCCCGCACTAGGCTCCGATACGCAGCGGGTCCACTTCCACTCACAGAGAGGAGGCCTGTGACCCAACATTGGGAACTTAAATTATAGGCTAAATTATTATTATAGATTATGCTTTGCCGGAATAGAACCGTGACGGCACTGTTGACGCAGAGGCTGAGCTGACTGCGTTGCGTGTCGTGGGTTCGATTGCTATTGCCATATATTATCAGCCTATTGCCTTCCGCTGCTGAACGTAAGCCTCCCCAAAGAGCGCCAACCATCCCGGTCCTGGGCAGCCCGCATCCATCCACTGCCAGCCAACCTCCTTAAATCATCGACCCATCTTGCAGCAGGGCGTCCCACACTGCGTTTGCCCATTCGCGGTCTCCACTCAAGCACATGTTTGCTCCATCTGCCGCATCTGCATCTAGTGCCATACGGAACAAATATTTGTATGATGTGTAAATAGTTGTTCCGGGTCTGGGTGTTTGCGTACCTATGTGAATACAAATGATTTTACTATATAGATTTTATTTACTATTTTTATTTACTATATAGATATACAGGGAAATTATTAGTGAGGAGAAAAGATTTTTTGAAAAAAACAAACAAAACTAAAACCCGTGACATTCGGGCCATGCAGCGCAGTATCTAATCACTAAGGCCGGTATTACAGAACGTCACTCAATACTCAAGTATTACTTAAAACTAGATTCAAGGCATTTGATTGGTTGAAATCTAGATTTAAATAGAGATCAGTGCTTGAGTTTCGTTCTGTAATACGGGCCTAAGTCTAGTAAAGAATGCAGCATTTATAAAGCAATGCAATTACGCCTATCTGATGGGGCTCCCCTTAAAATCTCACGGGGGCTCCCTTAGAATCTGACGGGGCCTTAGAGGGCCTGTGGCACTCATTTGATGATTTTACAACGATAAAAAAGCAACCACGCCCCTAAACCAGAGACCCTGGGTTCAACGCCCGATTAAAAAATACCCGTAGAAAAAGATTAATCCCAACTATGCAAGTAAAAAAGGAATATTAATATTTCAGGAAAATTCATCTGGGAGCCCATCTGTACTACGAAGTATGACTTCAATTGCATTAGCAAGGTGGAAGGTATTTATCTAGATGATTTGATAGCTATAGCTTATTTAAACAATGGACACTTTTTATTATCTGCAAGCTTGGTAAATGTGAGAAAGATAAGTTTTTTACAAACTTATATTTAGTTTCACTTGTCCCCTTGTCTGTAATCAAATCTTGCAAGTTTTTGAACCACTGGCTTCCGATTGAGCTGAAATTTTGCACGTATATGTATGTAATATTATGATGACATAGAGTTGATCTGATGATGGAGCTGGAAGGCAGCCATAGGAACTCTGTATGAAACGCCGCAAACGAGTTAAGGCTCGTTTGATTCGTCTTGACGAGTACTTTGTCTCGCTAAAACCCCTTCTACACGATCAACCCGACCGCCCCTGACAGAGGTGAACTTGGTCGTGTCAACAGTACCCCACCGTCTGGAACGCTGTCGGCTGACGGTCGGGTCCCACCGCGGACGCAGCCTGTCGGGACGGCTGCGCTCCCGACTGACTCCACCCATATTTGGTCGCACACCGGACCAAGGTCACCTCTGTCAGGCGGTCAGGTCTGACCGTGTAGAAGGGGTTTTAATTCCCTTCTACACGATCAACCCGACCGCCTGACAGAGGTGACCTTGGTCGTGTCAGTACCCCACCGTCTGGAACGCTGTCGGCTGACGGTTCGGTCGACCGCGGACGCAGCCTGTCGGGACGGATGCGCTCCCGACCAAGGTTATCCAAAGGTCGATTGACTCCGCCCATAATTGGTCGCACGACCAACGTCTACACGGTAGATTTTCATTCCCACCGGACCAAGGTCACCTCTGTCAGGCGGTCAGGTCTGACCGTGTAGAAGGGGTTTAATAATAAAAGCTTGTTTTTATAAAGATTTAAATGACTCACTTGTTTAAAACGTAATTTGATTAATGTTACTAGGTATTGTTAAACCATTTGAGGATGGATGTATGAATACTGTTGGATATCTGTTACTCTTTCACGAAAAAACGATTTAACTGGTTTTTTGTTTAGTAAACAGATAGTTTGTAACCTAGGCTGTGTTCACAATTTGCGATGGTTTAATATTACAGCCCTTTCCAGACTTTGGTGTTCGGCGCGAATTATCGGACGCGTCCGTCAGCCGCGGCTGAGGGACGCGGCTTAGCAGTGTGCACGGTAGTTCGGACGACAGAAGGCCAGATTCTGTTCGGACGTCCGAACGCTCAAGGTCACGTCCGCGTCTTACGACCGACAGTTTGCACAGTGTAGTATTAAATGTACTGGCTAGATAATGAATAAGCCGCGTCCCTCAGCCGCGGCTGACGGACGCGTCCGATAATATGTTCGCAGCTTTAGACATTAATTCTTGGAAGTGCGCGACTTCGCAACCGGCGGCGCCACGTGGCGTGTTTCAAACATTTCTATACATTTGATCTTACCACGCGCTAAGTCACCTCACAGCGGCAATAGGTAGTGAACGGACTGTTAAACAAATGAGTTCGATAGTGCAGTCACTTAGGTAAAGTGAGCTAGAAAACGTTACGGAATATCATTAATTTTAACTAAAATTTAATTTCCCAGCAAAAGTAGAAGAACAACTAATCTACGCTTACTACGCGGAAGGTGAGGACGAGAGAGGAACCACGCAGGAGGCGCAGTCTTGCCACCCGTCCTGCAATGACGTCATCTACGCCAGCCAGGTGTTCTACTCCGACCTCAATAAGGAGACAGAGAATACTTCGCACAAATGGGGACAGTTGAGGATGTAAGTGGTGCCTTAGTACGTTGTGTTTTTAAACTAGAAGATGCCTCTTTAAAATGGTACCTATGTCTAAATGATAGCAGGCTATCAGTGTGCATGAAAACCTTCAAGTTTACTGCATGTCGCATCCAGGTCCAGCGTGCTGACGATAAACTGGATCGTGTATGCCTGACATTGTAGATCGTCGCGTCGCAAGTCTCGTTACAGATTTAGAGCTCATGTAGGTACACGATGATGCCGTCGCACCGCCACCGCGCCGATTTATGTGTATATATACGGCGCCGCCGCCGCCGCCGCACCGCCATTCGCTATTGTTTGATTTTCGGCGGCGGCGGCGCGGTCGCGATGACACAACATTGCGGCGCGGTGGTGGCGTGGCGGCGGCCTCGTGTAGGTACACGAGCCCTGAAGCCCTGAGCTTTATAGAGTACGCGCCACGACTGAATTCCTGCGGAAATTCGTGGTACTACATTTTTTAAAATAATTTGATGTAATGAGGGAGGACAACGCCGTCGAGGTCGACCGCGGCGGAGGTGGTGTGACGATCTGATCATGTTCGCAGGGCAGACATGGCCAGAAATTGCCCAAAATAGAGAGGTTTGGAAGAAGAAAGGGGAGGCCTTTGCCCAGCAGTGGGACACTGAATAGGCTTTTAAAAAAGAAAAAAAAATTGATGTAATTACATAGACACTAGCGCTGCGTCAAATAAGACTTCAGTCGTGGCGCGAACTCTATGAAGCTACTTTAGGTTGCAACGTGACTTGCGGTGGGATTATTCCTGCTAACGATGCGATGATAGTCTACAATGCACGATCCAGTTTACCGTCAAATCTGCAGCACGCTGGAAGCGACGTGCAGTAAAATTGAAGGTATAGGGCTATTAGAAGTAGACTTGTCATGCACACTGATAGTTTTACATCTACCTACCTACCTTACTGCTCTTTCTTGAACTATTGAATTATATTAAAGTTCTCTTCGGTTAAAGCGTCTGTTGTAGGTTTTATTTTTGTCTTCCACAGGGGTGAGGTAACGCAAATCAACGTCCATTTCTACGATGACATGTTCCTAGGACAACACCGGCACGCGCAGTATGACGATTATTATTTTATTGGTAAGTTCGAATATTAAACTAAAAAGGGCTTATTTATACCACAAGTAGGATGACAAGCAAATTCCCTGATGGAAAGTGGTCTCCGTAGCCTATGGACGCCTGCAACACTACCTAGCGGTACACGCTCTTCTTGAGATTGTAAAGAAAGTAGGAAGGAGCGTTGTTGCGACAGTTAAAGGCACAATACGGAGGGGGGGGGGGGGGGTGGACAGCGGCATATGGGAGCACGTGCTCATGGTGTAAGCACATTTCAACTACAGCTGTCAGCTGTCCTTCTACATCTGGCTCACCCGCATCCACGGACGTAATATCTCATGACATGACGCTGTGCTCAAGCGTGCGGGTCGTCAGCCAATGGGACCCAGAAGTAGGCATGGAATAATATCGCAATATACTTTTCCAGGTGCTATTGGCGGTCTTCTCAGCTTGTTCCTCGGATTCAGCATCATCAGCGTCGCAGAACTGATCTACTTCGTGCTGCTCAAACCTGTTTACGCCATCCTTATTGAAGCTAATCAGCCATGAAGCTTTGATATTACGCTTTATGTCAGTCATACACAATCCAGTTGACTGACAAGTTTGTCGTGCGCTGGAAGCGATTTATAGTTCCCGCCACCTTTTCACGCGGCGCTAGTATACTGTCATTACATTACATCAAATTGCATTAAAAAAAATGTACTAGACGTATCTCGAATTTTCTGCAGGCGTCAGGTGGTGGATGGCGCCGCGGTCTCTACAATAAGTTTGGGTACCAGTGTGCCTGACTTGACATTCTATTTCTGACACTAACGGCCTGGCCACAGCTTCAGGCGGTGCGGCGCGCGGCGCGGCGGGAGGCGCGGCGGGCGGCGCGACTTGCGGTGGTATGTCACAGCTCGACTAATTGCGACCGCGGCGGCGTCAGCGGTGGACGTATTTAGAGAACGGCCGAACTATTAAAATGGCCCTATCAAAAGTGGCACGGTATTGCCTTGAATCAAGTGTATTCTTAGCTCAAGATATCATTCATTCAAGAATAGGATCGCACCCAGTTAATCAGAGAAGGAGAGAACTTAGCGAATTTCACACGCTTTTTTATGAATATATAGGAACTATGACAATTTTTTTGAATATACGAGGGCAAGCATAGAAACTTTTGATTATATACTCGGCCAGATACACATACATGAAGACTTGAAAGCTAAAGTTAATTTCAAGAAAATTGTTTCACCTCCAGAACATATTTAAGTATAAGAACGCGCGTAAAAAACAAAATTATTTGTTTCGGTCGCGCGATGACCGAATGCGTCCACCGATGCCGCCGCGCGCGCCGCTTTGAGCTGTGGTCACCTCGATACTCGCTAGTGCATTTGTTTCACTCGCACAACGCGCCGCCCGAGCCGCCGCGCTCCGCGCGTAGCTCACCGCGCCACAAGTCGCACCGCAATTCGCTACGCCGCGCGCCGGTAGCTGTGGCATACTTCATAGGTTTTCTACTATTTGTTTTCGCCGCTCACCGCTTGCCGCGCCTCACACCGCGCCGCAATTCGCGCCGCGGTTAGCTGTGGCCAGGAGGTAAGGCCTCATTAAAGGGAAATGACGTTGATTATGGCCGCGTTGATACGAACATTTATAGATTATTAGATATCTTAAACCGTTAGTGTGGCCCGGCTATGATAATGGCCATGCACCATTAAGTTTAACCCACTCCCTTCTCAGCGCTTTAGACCAATTCGCACGAGCGGTTTAAAAAAAACCCGCTGAATTGGAACAAAAAGGTAAATTGAATTTAAATGTCGCCGCTCCGCATTTAAAATCAACGTACAGTTCGAAAAAAAGCAAATAAATATACTAAAAAAAAAAAAAATATACTGGATCTATGGCTGGCATTATGCCGACACACACATTATTTATTATCATTAAAACTTAAAACGGGATATCTAATGAACTTACTATTATTATTTGTTTAGAATTTTCCTTATAATTATAATATTTCGCTTATGTAGATCGTCATAGACAAACTGAAGTATCAGCAAACTTATAACAAACACAATAAAATATGTATAGATTTTCATTTTGATATGAGTAGGAGAATAAGTGCTCAAATATTTAATGTGCGGTTTACTTTGAGCCGACAACGACGGCTCTATATCTAACGGAGAGCTTTATTTTACAAATTAATTTAGGTGACGCCTAGAGTGGGTGAAAATAGACGATAGTTAAACATGTCTTTGAATTCACTTTTTGTAATGCAGTTGTAATTATGTTAGAACAATGACATAAATAAATAAAAAGAATTTCAAAGCACGCCTACTCAAAAGCAAGTTTTATTTCGTGTTAATCATCATCCTTTTAACCTTCATTTCTCCACGAATTATACAAAGAACAACAAGATTATTCAACAGGTATAAATCAGAATAAAAACATCACTATGTTTGCTCGGATTACGTTCCTGCAGAGATCCGGAGTAATCCCAGCGGAGGGCTAGCAATTATCTACTTGTTTGTAGGTAATCGTAACATTATTAATTCAGGGAATCCCATTGCACTCCATTTGCTCGAGCTTTTGGAGTTGATAAACAAGTCATAAAGAGAAGAAAACTTGTGTTAACGCTTTGGGACCGTTCTAGTCTATGGAAGGAAGGTTCAAATCTATGGAAAAAATCATGTGATACGTATACGTTAGTCATAAACTCATAAGTGACAAGATATTTAGGAGCAAGTCAAGTACAGTTAATGATTAATGTTTTCTAACAAACGACAGATATTTGGGTGGACAGGTCTGGTCAAGGCTGTCCCGGGAAGTGCGGATTATTCAAAATTTAGACCACGTTTCGTGTTCAGATTCTTTCACCATTAGAAATGCCACATGATTCTAAGCGATTTTCAAATTGCACCTTTGTTATAAACATACGCATGAATGATCATAACTATAAATGTAACAATATCGTACTAATTCCTAGAAGAGGATCCTAAGTGATCGACACAAACAATAAACAAGAATCAAAACCTCAAACGTGTCAAAACGTGACATTAAAAATAAACTTGAAGTCATGGAAAATCATGTCAAGCTGAAACTCAAAACATAACCTACAAGCTACACAAACTTATAAATACAACGGAAACCAAAATTTAAATAATGTCCACCGGGGCCTGCTACCTGGGGACCAATGACCTTGAAGGTCTAAGGGCCCTGAATGACAAGCTAAACGCAAGGGTAGTGGAGCAAGTGAATGATGCACAAGAACTGGTGATGCTCAACAATTTTGCTCACGAGAGCAATGAGTATCAGTTCAAGAAGTGTTTGCAGGACAGGTAAGATCAAACAGATTACTTTTACGGACTTTGTATCCTTATACTATATAACTTTCAATATCAATTGAATTCCACAAGAAATAAGTACTTAATATAGATATCATTTTAGAAGTCCATATTATTTTAATGATCTTTGTCACTATGACAGACAATAATTACCTATATTGCCACAGTACCTCTTCAACTCATGTTTAGAAATATTAGATGATACAATGGGCAGTAGGCTATAGATGGCTCTCAAAAGCTAATTAAATGCCGTGGAATCAATCCGTATACAACTTTTACCAATAGATTTCATAATGATTACGAGATTTGGTGACCTTATCACCCTATGGTAACGTCTACACCGCCCTAGTCAAAACGAACTACTTATTATCCTCACGCAAAGGAAGATATCCGTCATCCATCCAACAATCATCGAGCAGCAGTTCCCAAAACACAACACCTATGGTCCGAAGAGCCCCCCCTTTTTAATGCAATACAAGGAACTTTCTAACCTATTCCTCAGATCCCAAAATCCCTTTTGCTACTTCCCAGAATGTCCGACATTGCCTCCTGGCGCTGGGTACTAGAAGACTTGACGAAACGCTTGTCTGACGCCGCAGAAGCTCTTTACTACGAACACAATGCACTCCGTGTGGTGATCGGTAGGCTGCAGAAACAAATAGAAGAGTTCTCTCGGGACGGGTCTAAACCTGGTGCATTGAGTCCGCTAACTGATAGCGTAGAGGAGGCCATTTTGAAGGTGACTGATCTGTGATCTTTACTTTCTTTTGAAGTATATTGATATACCACCGACGTTGCGCTGGAACCTATATATTTTTTTGTTGTGCTTGTACCGATCTGTTTAGTCCCCCTCAGGAGTCTGATATATCAGGCGTTTCAGAAAGAAGATTCCAAATAGATCTTTTAAGAGGAAACTATTCCTCATCCAGCCTAATCCCTCATAGAGAAGGCGAAGGCCAGTGTTCCAGCTGAGGAAACATAGCCTCTAAGTAGAATTTAAATACTTTTGCGTTCTTGTCCACAAATACATCGAAAACAATTTTTATTATTGCGTCCGAAAAATATATCAGTTTATTAGAAGCTAAGGTTTGATTAAAAACTTAACACACATTAACAAGGTATTAAATCGTCTTCCTTTAAATTGTTATCACAGGAACACAATTTTTTACGTGATGAAAAGAAGAAATTTGAAAGGATGGTACAGGCTTTGGAGAAGCAAACAAATTGCATTGAGCAGACAAAGACGAAGATAGCAACGGACATTTTCAATAAGAAGCAAGCTCTCAATGTTGACGAGGGATGTGCCAGAATTACTGCTAACACTCAATGTCGAGGGCCATGCGCGCGAAATAAGAAAAAAAAGTAAAAGTGCCTACTTATTTCTGATATCTTTTACATCATATTTATCACGTCTGTTCTTCCCGAACTGTTTTTAGCTGTTTCTGAAAAAGGTGTAAAGTATTATCTACTATATAAAAATAAGTCGGGTTTTCCTTCCTGACGCTATAACTCCAGAAAGCACGAACCGATTCCCACGGTTTTGCATTCGTTGGAAAGGTCTCGGGCTCCGTGAGGTTTATAGCAAAGAAAATTCAGGAAAAAGGATCCGCGTACGAAGTCGCGGGCAGAAGCTAGTCTACTAGGTATATAAAAATAAGTCGGGTTTTCCTTCCTGACACTATAACTCCAGAACGCACGAACCGATTTCCACGGTTTTGCATTCGTTGGAAAGGTCTCGTGCTCCGTGAGGTTTATAGCAAAGAAAATTCAGGAAAAAATTGGCGAAACGGAGTTCGCCGGGTTTGCTAGTGATTTATATGAAAAAAAGTAGTATGAGAAAGGGTTCTACTCTGATGAAGAAAGGTGCGACTGTAGAGCCTCACCACAAACGATGGCCCACCTCCTCACTTGTGCTTAGTGTAATTCCA
Source organism: Agrotis clavis (assembly GCA_954870645.1). Lineage (NCBI taxonomy): Eukaryota > Metazoa > Arthropoda > Insecta > Lepidoptera > Noctuidae > Agrotis > Agrotis clavis. The sequence continues at coordinate 18,193,964 of OX940925.1, forward strand.
CCTGCACTCTGGGACCTGTCCGAGGAAACCACCTACGCCGTAAATGTGGCTGAGTTTTGGTCGAAGCATATGTAATTTCAAAATCGACACGAAGAAGGGTTGTAGACTCGTAAATATAGGGTCATCTTTTGCACAGCAGTGGGACAATAACATTCATTGAATATACATAAATTAAAGTTATGTTACATTTTTTTAATTGAAAAAACATTCTTAATTATTTTTATCTAGAGCATTTTCAGTAAGTCGCTGGGAGAAGCGCTGCGTATCGTTGAAGACAGCTGGACTAAGAGCGCTGAGAATGGCAATCTTCACAAGACAAGAGGTACCTACAGTGTCATTTAAATTAATCATTATATCATCGTCATAATCATCCTTAAGACGTTCACTGCTGAACAAAGGCCGTCCCCTTAGACCACCACGTCGAATGACAATCTGGCACTTGCATCCATCGGTTGCACGCAAGTCTCACGATGTCGTTGATCCACCAAATGAGAAGCCTGCATACACTGCGACTCTCTTAGAGAGAAGAGAACATTCTTCCCCAACGGTTATCAGTTCTACGAGCGGACAACCCGTTGCCACCTCAACTTGCAAATCATTATCTGCTTAGTATTTACGTATTTTTTAAATGATCATCAGGTGCGAGGAGCTAGGGTGCATCTTTCAATAGCTGCACAAGCCTACGCTACAAGAGTGGAATCCGCATTGAGGAGACGTTTAAACACGAACAAAATCAAATTGCAGGACATTTACTGGCAAAAAGAAGAGGTAAGGAAAATAGAGCAACCTTTGCCACCGTCCTAGATTCTAACAAGACTCACAATTTCTTCAAAGATTATGGGACTTTGGAATCCATACATAGGTACAGAAATAACTGCATTTTCCTCCAACTTACAACTTTCATGTTCATGCTTGATAATAAATTGTTGCCAGTCGGGAATGTACAGGTGGCTACAATTACATATATCGACTGCTTATGCCAATACGCCCTCATAGAAATATTAATGAGGCCTTACATTGCAACTGTTACATTTCAAACGTTACAAAAGCACTACAGGCGAAACACCTTTTTGGATTCTGAACCAAGTTATTAAATCCTAAAAATGGCGGAGCAAAAGAATGGAATGACATTCTGGGTACTCCCACAGACCTGGCGAGACTACGAAAACTTGAAGGAGGAATTAACTGCGACGGAACAGAATATTGAGGAGACGATGGAACAAGAGCGTGTGATTGAGGCCAGGATAGCTGACCGCGCCAGAAGACCTGGTGGGGAACATACCAAGGATGAGGTGGATAGGCAACTGAGGGACGAGCTAGCGAGGTTGAGGAACTTCAGCAAGCACCTTCGGGACAATCATGCGAGCATCTCGTAAGTGCATCTTTATACAGTACGTTTTTTTGGGTCATTTGAAAGAAAGAAAGAAAATAAGTTTATTTGACAAGCCTTAGGTACAAAATTACAACGAAAAATTACGAGATACCTAATGGAAAAGGAAAAACACAAAAGTAGGTACCTACCGTGTGCCTCACGGCTGTGCCAAATATGCTCAGTTCAGCAAAAAGCCCGGCCACAGGGTGCCTGACGCTAGTTTCCAACTGAGCCTTGTGAGACGTCACAGATGTAAATCAGCGTTATTGCGTCCTAATTTAATAAAATGGGATGGGTGGATGTTTGTTACTCTTTTATTTATTTATTTATTTATGAAGCATGGAAGACTTACAGCTAAAATAAGCAGAATAAAAACAATGTGTGGGAAAGACAGCCAATTAAAAGTCTTCACTTCTAGGAGCAGATCTCTTTCACACAATAACTACCTACTGAATTGAATTACATGCAATTTAGTACACAGATAGTTTATAACGACAAATTCGTGGAGGTGGTGATGATTTGGGCTTATAAAATGTAAATACGGAAACCGAAAACACTAAAAGTGATTATTTTACTTTTTTCAGCAATCTACTGGCCCTGATAGATGACAGCTTGGCTCGTATCGACTCGTGTGCAGCAGACCTGCTTCGGATCGTTCACTTAGACGATGACAGAATCACATCAAGACTTGGAGAACCTTCCACGGGTATACCGCAGCCGCCTCCAACTCCTGTCGACTGCCCTGAACGATGCCAAACCCAGGAACCGTCACCACGACGCACATGCCAAGAAGAATTACATGTAATTAAGGAAGAAGACGAAAAAGAAGATGATGATGAAGATGAACCTTATCCTTTAGATCATTAATTTGATGAAACAAAATTATAGTATTTTGTGGGTAGTTTTAAAATTAAGTACTTAAGATTGCCGTACACAAGTATTTAAAAGCATTGCACGGTTGAAATTAGAACATAACACGGTTAAATTATTTTCAAACGGTTTTAAGACATGTGGACTAGATTTGTAGAATTTCATTCGACATTAATTTATAACTTCGCGTGAGCTCAGTTGCAGATAATTACTTGCTAACGTTAATTGTTGGATTGTCTACTCTTTCGTAAAAATCATTTGTTCAGTACACACTCATCATCATCATCAGCCGGAAGACGTCCACTGCTGAACATAGGCCTCCCCCTTAGACCGCCACGCCGAACGACAATTCGCCACTTGCATCCATAGGCTGCCCGCGACCCTCACGATGTCGTCGGTCCACCTAGTGGGAGGCCTGCCTACGCTGCGTCTTCCGGTCCGTGGTCGCCACTCGAGAACTTTTCTTCCCCATCGGTTGTCAGTTCTACGAGCGATGTGGCCAGCTGCCCATTGCCACTTCAACTTGCAAATTTTATGAGCTATGTCGGTGACTCTGGTTCTTCGCCGAATATCCATGTTCCGGATTTTATCCCGCAAAGAAACTCTAAGCATACAATAGCTCTTTCCATTGCTCGTTGAGTGACTCTTAGTCTCTCTAAAAGGCCAGCAGTCAAAGACCACGTTTCAGAGCCATATGTCATCACTGGCAACACACACTGGTTAAACACCCTTGTCTTGAGACACTGTGGGATTCTCGATGAGAAGATATCACGTAACTTCCCGAACGCTGCCCATCCGAGTTGGATTCTTCGGGCGACCTCTTTCTCGAAGTTGGACCTACCTAACTGAACAATACACTACAACACTACAACAAAAGTAAGTATAATGTTCTACAACTTCGAGGAAGTCGGATGGACATGGTGGCGTTTCTATACAAACACTTCAACACTTCGATAAACCTATAGTCGATATGACATCGTTGGAGGGACTGCAACACACACACACTCACACAAGTACACACACTACTGCACAATTCAAAATTTACAAAATCTCAATCTGTTTATCAGTAAGTTGAAAAACATGAAATTGAAGGTTTTATTTTTAACAATTAATATCAAATCTTTCTTTTGATATATTATGGTCTTGTTTCTAGTTAAAAATCAAAATATTTATTTATGAATCATGTTTATTTTGAAAAATAGAACTAGGTAACAACTTATTTTTACCCGACTACTGCAAAGCCAAAAGGAGGGTTATGATTTTGACCGGTATGTTTGTTTTTTTTTGTTTTTGTTTTTTTTTGTAGTATGTTTGTCTGTTCTCTCATAACTTCTAAACTACTTATCATTATAGCTTGACATAAAAATGTAGAAAACCGGAAGTCGCCACTGTCTTCGCGCTCACAGCACTTTGAATGATTTTATTTTATTTTTTTTCACTTATTACGTTAGTTTTATGGCACAATAATAAATCTAACAAACCTGCGGTCTTTGTTTACATCAAATATCAAAGATTTTAAAACGCTGTCAGAAATAAAAATTTTAGTTCCGTTTCAATCCGTTCTGGCCAAGCTGTACATGTCCGCTAGGGTAGGTGACGTGTCACCAAATCCAATATGGCGCCCTCTAGGGGATGTAAAGTCGTAACCGAAAAAAAATAATTCGTACAGTATCGACATGGGTATCAAATTAAAGGGCTTGATGTGCACATTTGAAATGTAAATACATTTATATAGCTTTTACTAGCTACTTTGCCTGTTTCTAACAGTGTCAACATGGGTATCAAATGAAAAGGCTTAATGAGTACATTTGAAATTCACTCGTTACTTTGCTTTTATTATTATTATTTATAATACTTATCAAATAATAAATAATAAAACCACAAAATAGTGTAAATAAAAAATAAGTTAAAAATAACTAAAACCAGACTACGAAAAAAACGCGCACTGAAAAGTATTAAAACAAGAACAATATTAGCTAGCCGTGGTCGTGTGCCACCTGCGGTTGTTTCACACAACCTTTATTAGCTAGGGGGCACATGACCACGGCTAGCTAATATTGTTCTTGTTTTATACTTTTCAGTGCGCGTTTTTTCGTAGTCGGGTTTTAGTTATGTTTTTAACAATATTATCACAAATGTTGAAATTAAATAAACAAATGAAAAAAACATTTTATACATGACAATTTTTTAATGTTTTCGAACACAGCTATAATTAGGTTGGTATTATTTTTTAAATAAAAAAATGATTGAAAATTATTCTGGATACCAAAGTTATGATCCATATAATTTTTGTAATTGAGAAACACAAAATACTTATGTAGCTATATTTTTACAGCATTTTATTTCGATTATTTAATTATATATTATAATTATGAATATTGAATAAACGTTTTGTTCTATTTTTATAGCACAGATCTATATTTCAGTACCTATTTGTTTATAGAGTGAATATTACCTATCTACGAATAAAATATAAATGTTTCAATGATACCTGTTGTTTAAATTAATTGTAACTAAGTTATTAATAAGTGCGAAAAAATATAAATAAGTACAATCATGAAATTGAACACAAAATCGTGCAAATATCAGATATCTCAATAAATATTGGACTTGACATAAAATTTTCAACCCAAACAAATAATTTATTTAAATAGTGAAAGATGGTACATACATAAAAATCTTTTTATTAGATTTTCTTATTTAAATAATATGTATTTAGGTTCCTACTTAAAGCACACATTTATTGTATTTTTTTTAACACATGAGTATTTTTGCTTTTTAACTGGAACATAAATTGCTCTGTAAACTTATGTAAAAATGCAAAAAAATAATAATTAAATTAAATGATACTAGAACTTGGGCTTTGAAAGAATGAACATTTTCTTTTATTTATTATCTACCCACAACTGTGTGAATGTTTTAATTTGGAGGCTATCAGTTTTGTTTCACTCAATGTTCACATGATACTAACAATTTTAACATTATTACAATTAATCACTTAGTTTAGTTCAGTGGGATAAAATAAGGCTACTAATATGAAAATAACATCAGCTAGGTCCTAGAGGTCTGTATAAATATTAACTATTTCCATACATTTTATGCCAGCCCCTAAGGCCACGTGCACACGGCGAAAATCCCGTGTTCGAGAAATATATGTTACCGTATACCGTGCGAAGTTGTCACCGGAACGCCGCGTCTCGAAACGATTTTATCGAATACGACACGCAGTGGCGCTTATGTTCATGTTGTCTCGTTCATACGACTATACATGAAAAAATCGAATCGAATGGTTGCCGTGTGAACGATTGCATCGTATACGGTAAAACCGTATACGTGAAAAAATCGAATCGAATGGTCGCCGTGTGAACGTGGCCTAACTGAAAACTTTTGGTCATGGACTTTTGGTCACGGTGACTTTTGGTCACGGTGACTTTTGGTCACGGTGACTTTTGGTCACGGCGACTTTTGGTCATGGTGACTTTTTGCCACCCACTTGAGTGTGCCTGCTGCTAGAAACTTTTTGTCATTATAATAGCACACTCCCATAAATCATCATAGCATTAGGTGGGGAAACAAATAGTCGCCGCAACAAGTCATCAAAGAGTGGCTGGCCTTTATTTATAAAAAAGCAACTTAATAATATGTTAATTATTTCTGACTATCTACATTATAACAAGATGATGATGGGATAAATACAAACATAAATGGAAACAAAACATTCCTTATTTTGGCAACTGTGTAATAAGTATTATTATTTCTGTAAATATTAGAAGAGAATGATAAATATGCCTCTAAAAATTACATTGCAACTGTAATCAGTCATCAATTGCAAGCATAACAACTGCAAGGAACATTAACTGTACCGGATAGTATATTTACAAATTGTATATAAGGTCAACTCGGCGAAGACCGTCTGGCGGGTAGGACCGTACAATAAGTAAGACAACCCGAACTACAAAAAAATAAGTTTTAACAGTTTAAATGAACCATTTCTTCATATAATTGCTGTGGTTATTCAGACTTTGTTTATTGCTTATTGTACAGTCCTACCCGCCAGACGGTCTTTGCCGAGTTGACTATTATTTAGTTACATTATGACATTACAAATACATTAGATTTATTTGTGAAGTTATAACAATATGTTTATTGGAGATCATATACATTGATTATACATAAATGAGTAAATACAAGCACTGGTACTATTTTACTAAGTATTTAAATAGGTAAGCGTTTTTATTTTTTGTAGCCAAAACTACAATGGACATAGCAAACAGCAGATCATTATATGAGGTTATAAAGCTGGGTTCTGTGTATATATTTTAACCCCAATTCAATTAGTTTTAATTTATTAATTTTACTCCCCTTTTACGTCCCTTTCAGTTCCGTCCAGACACAAAGAATGGTCACTCAATGAGAAAAGTATTATTATCATTAATCAAATTAACTACATTAATATAGCCTCCATATCATATGTAGTGATAATTATATTTCTGTGAATATGTAAAAAATCTTAAAATAACAAAACAATGTTCAATAATCAGTGAATAAAAAATTATGACAGAAAATTAACAGAACTAAAAATTATACTCATTGAACTATCCACGTCCACGACGGTAGGGAGGGGGGGCGTTGCCCTATAAACCAAATTGATTTAAGTGTGCTTCGCTGTGGACGTGGCTTTCAATACTCTGGGCATTGCAGGCCACTTCCATCTGACATTTGTTGCAATATGCAAAGTTCTCATGCTCATTTGCCAAGTAAGACTCTATAGAAACGTCTTGGTTCTCAATCAGATCTTCAATCTCAGAGAACCATTCCACATGCTGGTCATCATCATCAATGTGATTGAGAATACTTTGAACTGTGTTGTCAATGTATGCGTCACAAACTTTGCACCAGACCTCATCATCGTTATCTACTGGGAATATGCCGTTGAGGGGTTTCAGACGCGAGGCGATATTAGTTCGGTGGTTAATGTGGTTGACGTGCTCCTCGATGCTTTGAAGAGAGCAATTGATACTGGTTTTGCATACCTCGCAGAATACTTCATCTTTCTCGCAGGATAGGTAGGCGTCAAGTGTGATGAACTCACCGTCGGTTAGATCGTCCATTGCCGCCATCCAGTTAGCATGGTCATCGCTCTCGATGTGCTTTGTAACGGACTCATCGTCCGGCAGGATACGGTTGCATGGTTTGCAATGGAGTGTGTCGTTACTGAAATATATGCCGTTCTCATTCATCAGGTCGATGTTTTCCTTGTGTTTTGCACCGTTTGTGTGTTGCTCAATGCATTTATTCGCCTTCGGGATATAAACACCGCAAATCATGCAACGTACTCGCGTTTTTGAGCAGGCGACTATAACCCCATAGAACAAATCCGTTTTCATTATAACTTGTTACAATTAGTAGGTTGATTATACTAATAACGATTTATATTAGTAGCGGATTACGGTTTCAAATGAGTAACTTGAAATTTTCTCGAAATTTTTTGGGATTGAGTTGAGTTTGGTTTGACAGAAATAATTTGTTTTTTTTTTAATCTTTGACGGAAGATCGATGATGAATGACAAGTAGTATTTTTTTTAAATGGCAACATTTCACAAAATTTGCATTCGATGGCACGACAAACAGACATTTTTTCATTTTTCATAAATGAAACTAGACATAAGAAATTATTAACTTCTTCTTCTTCTTCTCGATCCTCTCCAATCACTGGAGGTTGGTCATCAGACTTCGAATTTATTTTTTAAACGAACTCAAAAAAAAAAAAAAAAAAAATTCAACAATATTTTTCTAGTTAGTGCAACTTTTTACCATTTTATACCAGGAATCCCCGAAGGCCGTTTTGGACAGTTTTTAAATGACTCATAAATAATTTTGTTTTATAATTAAAGGAACTTTATTCAGTTACGTCATATAATTGAAAACTTATGAAATATTCAAATGAGCTACATTTACCGTGTAGAGGTACACACCTTTAAAAACTGGGTAAAATGATGTTTCAGAAAATGGGATAAGCACCTCATACCTGCCTGCCGGGGTCGCGGGACTGTATCACCTGGTAACCGTGGCCCAGGTGCGTAAAAGGCTATTGAAGGATCATCATGGAGTTTAGTCAGTCAAGTCGGGGTGGGAGGATTGATTTTAGCACGATAAAAAAAAAGCACCTCATGGCAGGTGTGTCAAAAAGATTTTCTCAAGCTCTTGATCCAGCAGCTGCTAAAATATAGGTAACTTTTGAGTTAATTCTCTTAATAAAATATGCAGATAAGTACTTTCAAATAATTGTTTTTATTAAAATAGAAGATTATCAGATAATAAATTTTATATTACCTATATGTATATAAATTTTGTTATCAAGTGTATTTTTATAGAACAAAATATGGTATAATTAAATAGGAAAATCATAAAATTATGATGTTACTTTGATTCTTTGTTATAAGATGCACTACTCTTCTTATGCTGTTTACCATTAATATGTCTATCCAAGTTATCAATATTGCATGGTACTTCAATACCACACTGTTTACATAAAGCCTTATCTTCTTTAGGCTCATATAAGAATTTCTCAATACTTATATTCTGATCTTTGATCAACAGATGTATTTTTGTTAGATTTTTTAAATGCACTGGATCTTCATCAACATGTTCAAATATGACTTCAATGTAGTTTTCAAAGTAAACTTGGCAGATTTTGCACCACAGGTCTTCATTGTTGTCCTCAACGGAGAATATTGCGTTTATTGGTTGAACAGCTAAGGCTCGAGCTCTTCTGTGTTTTGCGGAATCAACATGAGATTTGATTGCTTCATGGTTAAAGTCTACCCAACGATCACAGGCCATACAGTTGGCTGAAGAACCTGTTTTAGTTACATCCTCCGGCAACACCAGCAAACCTCCATCCTTCTCAATCAGTTTCTTCACAGAGCTTATTTCATTTTTGTGATGATCGCCGTCAATATGATTTAAGACTTCTGATACATCAGAAACTTGGTTGCACAAATGACAACTTATTTTTTTACCATTCACCACAATATTGTTCTGAATCATAAGCCTTTGCATGTACATATTTGAATGTTCTGTGTCGTTTAAGTGTTCTTCTATAGAGATATCATTATCACTAATAAATATTTCACACAACCCACATTTAGTTTTGCCACTTTCGTCCACTAAAATGTCTTTATGATAAGCCATTATTTATTTGCAGCGGTAGATGAAGATCAGACGAAGACGAAGATCAGTTCAGACACAATTGCACAAAGTACAGTACCGGTGAATATTAAACGCATACGCATAATTGATTTAAGTTTGCAGCAGAATGTGAGTTCAGTTTTTATTTATTGTTGACATGTTATCTGTCAATGTCATATCCAAAATTGATTTATGTCATATTCATTGTCATCATGACATATTATCATATCATTGACATTTTGTGTCGTTTTTGTGTGCTAAAGTGTTGCCATGTTAGATTATCTATATATATAAAAGCAAAAGGTCACTCACTCATAGGACACGAAATCTCAGAAACTACCAGTGCTAGGGGTTTAAAATTTTGCATAGGGGTTCTTTTTAAGACGTAGGTACTCGCTAAGAACGGATTTTGCGATATTACGCCCTTAAGGGGTTGTTTTTGGGGTTGACAGTTTGTATGAAACTTTGTTACTACAAGTACTAGGAGTTTTAAATTTTGCATGCGGGTTCTTTTTAGGAAGTAGGTGCTACTTACGAAACGGGTTTTTCGAAATTCGACCCCTAAGGGGTTGTTTTTGGTGTTGATAGTTTGTATGAAACTTTCGTTACTACCAGTGCTAGGGGTCTCAAATTTTGCATGGGGGTTGTTTTTAGGACGTACACACTACCTAAGACGGGGTGTTTCGAAATTCAACCCCTAAGGGGTTGTTTTAGGTGTTGATAGATAGAGGTCTAAAATTTTGCATGGTGATTCTTTAAAGGACGTACGCGCTACCGAAGACGGAGTTTTGCAAAATTCGACCCCTAAGGGGTTGTTTTTGGGGTTAACAGTTCGTATGAAACTTCGTTATTACGAGTGCTAGAAGTCTCAAATTTTGCGTGGGGGTTGTTTTTAGGACTTAGGTGCTCACTATGAAGGGGTGATTCGAAATTCAACCCCAACGGGTTGTTTTTGATGTTGATAGATACATATTTCAAATTTTGCATGGGGATTCTTTTAATGACGTAGGTGCTCAATAAGACGGGACTTTGTTAAATTTCACTTCTAAAGGGTTGTTTTTGGGGTTGATAGTTTGTATGAAACTTTGTTATTACAAGTACTAGGAGTTTCAAATTTAGCTTGGTAGTTTTTAAGACGCACATACTACTTAAGATGGTATTTTGCTTAATTCAACCCCTAAGGGGTTGTTTTAGTGTTGGAAGTTAGGTGTCTCAAATTTTGAATAAGTAATGTTTTCTTTTTAGGAAGTAATTACGCTCTACGGCGAGATTTAACCCATAAGGGGTTGTTTTTGGTGTTGATAGTTTGAATGAAACTTTCGTTACTATAAGTGCTAGGGGTTTTAAATTTTACACGGGATTTTTTTTAGGACGTTGGTGCTCACTTAGATGGGATTGTGCGAAATTCGAAACCTAAGGGGTTATTTTTGGGGTTGGTAGATAGGAGTCTTTAATTTTACAGGGGGATTTTTTTTAAGATTTAGGTACTAGCTATGACGGGATTTTCTGAAATTCTATCCCTAAGGGGATATTTTTGGGGTTGTTAGTTTGCATGAAACTTCGTTATTGCAAGTGTTGGGAGTGTCAAAATATGCATAGAGGTTTTTAGGGAGTAGATGCTCACTAAGACGGGACTTTGTTCTTGATAGAAGTTAAAAATTTTGCTTACGTGTTTTTAGGACGTTGGTTCCTCCTCAGACGAGTTTTGGATAAACCAACCCATAAAGGGTAGTTTTTGGTGTTGATAGTTTGTATGAAACTTCGTCACGACAAATTCTGGGAGTCTCAAATTTTACGCGGGAGCAATTTTTAGGATGTAGATGCTCATTAAGACGGGGTTTTGAAGTTGGTGAAGTTGGACCCCAAAGAGGATGTTTCTGGGATTAATAGTTTGTATGAAACTTAATTACTACAAGTACTAGGAGTTTTAAATGTTTCACAGGAGGGTTCTTTTACGACGTAGGTGCTACTTAAGACGGGATTATGACGGGAAATTCCCCCCCTAAGAAGGATAGTTTTTAACTTCAGAGTTTGTATGAGACTTCGTAACTACAAGTGCTACGAGTCTCAAATTTTCCCTGGGGTATATCTTTAGGACGTAGATGCTTATTAAGATGGGATGTTGTGAAAACCGACAGCTAAAGGGTTGTTTTGTGATCGATAGAATTTTAGTCGCATATTGATTTTCTAAAAGTATTCCTTATAGAGGGTGGCGGGAGAAGAAATTCACAGAAGCAAAGTTCGAAATAAGCGCGAACGAAGTCGCGGGGCGAAGTGCTAGTTAAAAAATATATTCTCAACAAAATAGTGTAAGGAAAGAAAATATAAGGAACAGCATAGAATACTAAAAAGTTTTATTTTCTCCATAATTCTCAATGTTGTTAATTTTTCACCAAGTTAGTAATTAAAAATCAACCTACCTTTTATAAAAACTTTCTGAATATTTATATTTCTGAATATTTCTAAACATTACCAAATGCTTCTATTCACCTCTTTCCACGCAGATTGTATTTCTATCCTCGTCTGACACATAATAAATGACAACTAATAAAAAGTGAACCTTCGTTATGTTGTTGATCTCGTTAGTTTTTCAGGGGTGCGTTTAAATCTTCCAGCGATGTTTCGCCGGAAAAAAATTAAACTAGCGAGGGTTCGCTGAACGGAGTCATATCTTTTTGTCAATGTTAGCTGTCAAATTCAATTGACAGCTCAGTTTATTGAACAAATAATCAATTTGCCGGTGTAATAAAAATCCATAATCCAAAAATAATATTCACTCTCTAAAATAAAAATAATATTTGTTTTTACGGCAAGAATCTAGCAAAACAACAAAACTTAATGTCAATCTGACAGCAGGATAAAATTTTGCGTGGTAAAAAGGTCGCAAATATTTATTCCTTTCAGTAAAAACATAGACCAGCGGACGACCGTAAACGGGGCAGATTAAATTTTAATTGGTATCATTTTTCACCTCTCGGTGTACTTAAACGGGATGTTTGACATTTAGTCAGTATAAATTTAAACTGGATAAAGGATTTAAACGCAGCCCAGCAGGGTCCTAAAACTCAGTAAGTTTGCATTTTGTTCTGGGCTATAGTTCTGGTACTGGACTTTAGATGGCATGACTGTCTCAATTTAATATATATTGAAATACAAATAAAAAACAAGAAATATTGTTCGAAGATCTATAAAATTTTAACTATTTAAATTTGTTAAAAAGAAAATTAAATAAAATGAAGACAATATTGTATAAAATAATTCTATGACAACACTGATCCGTAGTAAAATAATGATACGTTTCATTTTAAGCACGCATTGAAACATAAAGCCGAAGTAAATTGACATATTCATTGTGATAATTTTTATTTCTTGCTCTCAAAGAAATAAACTGAGCGGTAATTAAAACAACTATTTAAATTTTAGACTTAGGTACTTTAAATTTATAAAATAGTTTTCAAATTAAAATTTCAAGTCAAATATTTGCACTGCAAAAAACGTTAGTTACGGAACCTCCTTGTCGGCCATTCCGAAATTGTTGTTTTTGTTACCATGGTAACATATTAATATTATGTCTTGTGTCCACTCGTGTCAAACTCGATATTTTATGTTTTGTTTGATGTATTGAGAAAGTTTTAACCGTGATTTTCATTTACGACCTGGATAGTGGCTATGTTATTTGAATTATTGTGGATTGATTGTGTTCTTTTTACCCGACTGCGCGACGCAAAGGAGGGTATCAGGGTAATTACTCGTGCAGTGCCCGTGCATTCTCTTGGACTCGTGGAGTTTTTCATTGGAATTTCCTGTGACCTAGTGTTAACTGTTGTGTGTTAAGTTGTTTTTTTAGTTTCTACAAACTTAATAAAATGTTGTAATACTCAATTTTGTGTTTTATTCTAAACAAAATAAACATTATATTATTATAAGTGAAGAAAGAAAGGGATAGCTATATAGCTATCCCTTTCTAGGATACTGCACATAAATGTGTGTAATATGTATGTATCTATAGACACACACATGCACCGCAAGTTCTGGTACTGGACATCAGATGGCGCTTGTCGTTGAGGTCAAGTTCAAGTTAAGTCTCTATACCCCTATATACAAATGTACTCTATGCAGCCCAGGATTGTGAAGGCTGTCGTGGGATATATTAAATTAAAATATCACCTGGTTATATTAATTCAGGTGTGTTACTTGAAACATAAAAATGTCTCAGGATTCCGACCCAGAAGCCGATATTGTGGAGAATGTAGATGAATTAATGGACGGCATATTGGTAAGAATAGAAACATGTTGATCATATTAATTACGCTTTACTCTTATTATTCTAAGACTTTTGGAGTAATATTTTCCATTTAGTCCAACTATGATTATTTTTGAATCTTCTAAAATATGATTTTTTTTCCAGAAAGAGCTCCAAGATCTTTATGCATTTAGAGATTTATTTTTTGAAAATCATCCCATAGAATTGGCCACAGAAAAGAACAAATTGGTTGAAGAAAAGAAAGAAGTACTGATTGAGAAATTTGAGTCAATCGATGGTAAGGAATAATTTTTTCATTTAAATTATAATCAAAATACAATTAATTTGGTTGAACTTTTCTTTTTACTTCACATGACTTAGATACAAATTGACTAATTATTTTCTGAGCAACATAGAACTGCTGTGAAACTTTTAATACAATGTGGATATAAAACACAAAATAAAATATACATGGTGCTGTGAACCCGAGATAACATAGCATCACGCTTAGTGAAAATATCCATGTTGCTGCAAAAAAGAATGTGTTGTGTCCTGTTGTTTTGATAAGTATTTGTACTGTTTTCTGTGTTTAAATTATTTCATTTCCACATCACATCATCATTCTTGTGAGAAATAAGTTTTTTTTTTCATACACTTAAATGTTCTGCTTGAGTCTAAGGTTAGTTCAAACATCACAAATAGACTTGTTATGGACTTCATAGGCAATGCTGTTGTTAGTAAATTTTATTTGTGCAAAGCCAAAGTGGTTTGTTACCACCATTTTTAGTTACAGCAAGGAATAAAATCATTATTTAACACTGCAATCAATATTTCAGTGGACTCTCAGATACCATTCGCACACCGTGCCAAGTTCTTATACATGAAAGGGCGATGCTACAACATTTGTCCCACATATGATGCCAGAGCCACCCAGTGTCTCAGCAAGGCCGTTAAGCTCAACCCACACCTAATTGATGCATGGAATGAGCTCGGAGAATGCTATTGGAAGAATATGAATGTCAAAGAAGCAAAGGCAAGCTTTGAAGGGGCATTGAAACATGTAAGTTGAATTTCCGACATTCTGTTGTCTATTTCCACAGCCTTTCCAATTTTTACACTCTTTTACATTAATATATGCAGGATCCACATAAGGATTTGTTTGCTTCTTCGCCATGCAATGTTTAATTAGTAGCATAGAGTCATTTAAGTAGCACATAAGTAAAGGACTCTCCCCTCTTTGTCAGCTAAAGTAAGCAATACTCTTCCAGTAAAGCTGAACTTAGCAATGCTGTAAACTTTGGTAGAGTTGCCATATTTTGACAGGCCTGTTGGTCTAGTGGTTAGTGACCCTGACTGTTATGCTGGAGGTTGTGGGTTCGATTCCCACCCAGGACAAATGTTTGTGTGATGCGCACACACATCTTTTGTTCTGTGTTTGGGTGTAATTTATCTATAATATGTATGTATTTAGAAATATATAAGTATAATTATTTATCAGTTGTATAGTACCCTAACACAAGCTCTGCTTAGCTTGGGACTAGATGGCGTTGTGTGATAGTTGTGGAATATTATTATTATATTATATTTGTTAGAAGTAAACCCTACTAAAGTTTGCCAAAAATACAGGGATAATGTTACTTCAATCCTTATGCTTCTGACCCCTATGTTATCAAATGAAAGTTGAGCGACTCTACCCCCTTTGATGATGACTTATTACTTGAATAACCCCCAATCATCCATATACTCTTTATCTTCACTAGGAACGCAACCGCACTTCCCTTCGTTGCCTCTCAATCATCTTGCGCCAAGAGAGTGGTGACAAAAAGCGCTCCGAAGCACATCCGGCCATTTTGAAAAGTGTAGAGCTGGCCAGAGAAGCTGTGGCCCAGGATTTAAAAGATGGCGTATCGTGGACTGTGCTGGGGAATGCATATTTGTGTCAGTTTTTTATGGTGGCCCAAGATCCGGATACATTGAAGCAGTCCATGAAAGCTTATAGGCAGGCAGCATTGGATCCTATTGCTAAGGGACAACCCGATTTGTACTACAATAAGGGAATTGTAAGTTAAATGTTCATAGATATTGTACATTACAACAATGATATTATAAGTAAAAAAGGTGCATTACAAGATGTTCTGCAGGTCTAACAGGTCTTTAGTAGAATCAAAGCATGAATTGTGATAAAATTAATTATATTATAATTATATTGCATAAGCAATACAGTAGAATATTCCATTTCACTAATTTTATTGCATTTTTCTTGAGTTTTTTGCAACATGTTCACAGTAACACAGCCAGGACCCACAATATTTTTATAAATGATCTTTTTTTTTTCTTAATTTAATTTTTATAATACAAGACTCTTCTAACAAGAAGTAACAACAGGGGGGGTATTACAACGTCTTAAAACCAAGCTTATTCCGGCGAGTGAAAGTGACAGAGCTATACAAGTTATCTAGAGCCATCTTGTTCACTCACTAGAACAAGACTGATTTTAAGACGTTGTAATAGCCCAGGACATTTATATTTCCATAATTTACTCCCATCAAATATTTATAAAAAGAATAATATATTTTTCCATGCACTATTTCCAGGCATTAAAATATTCAGAATTCTATGACGAAGCGCTACAAAACTTTAAGTACGCTAGTCGCTTGGATCCTCCATGGGAACCTCCAAAACAGGAGTATAACCGACTGATGACCTTCGTCAGTTCAGCACACGCGCTCGTCAAAACGCGAGGGAAGTTGAAAGGGAAACGACTGGCTACTATGGTGCAGGTTTGTGTTTCCAAATAGATTTTATTATTTATATTAATACTTATTGTGATACAACAGCTCTAAAACCTGAGGCCGCGATCCAATTAAGGCTGTGGGAAAGAGACAGAGCTACACAAGTCGTCTAGCGCCATCTCTTTCCCACAGCCTAACTTCCCACTGCGAGTGGAGCAGACCGAATAATGACTTATTTTACCGCGCAAGAGAATACTGCGCAACGTAACGAATACTGACACAAGACACAAAACTACATTGGAGGGATTCCTCAAAACATTTTTTTTTTTTTTTTTTAGCGTGGTAAAATCATCAAATGAGTCCTCCAACCCCCACTGTCAGACTTCTACTGACTAAAATCCACGGTTTCCTTCATAGCCTGTTATGTTCCGGGGTTACGGTAAGGGAATAATCCCGCGACCCCGGCAGGCTTTGGCCCTCTGAGAGGGGGGCCCCGTCATTATGCTGACGCTCTTTGAGGCGCGCGTGGGACACAACGCGCCGTCGACCCGGGCATGGTCCTTGGTCGGGCAGCGAGTTGCCCTTTACTCGCTGCCCGCATGCCCGCGCCTACGGTGGCCGGAGATCGTCTCGCGACGTCCGTCGCCGTGGGCGTCCTACACCGTGGTTGGGGCGGAGGGAGGACTCTGTCCTCTCTCGCTCGCGGCGCGCCTCCTCCTTCGCGAGCATTACTGCTTCGCAGAAGGAGGCGACCGCTTCCCACTCCGTCTCGCCCCGCAGCATGGCCGCAACCAATGCCGGGCGCGAGAGATTCCTCAAAACATAAGTGAAAAGGGTTGCTAACTTAGGAGATTTTAATTTCTTATTTTTGTTATTTAAAAACAAAAACAAAAATGTCACGTAACACGTTGTTCGAACCCTCGTCCCGCTCCTGTAACGCATAGAACGGTTCTCATCCATTGGTGAAGACGGCAGCATGAAAATTGGTGCAGTAATTTTTGTGTTTATCGCGAACAGACAGTCAGACAGACGCGGTAGAGGACTTTTTTTAACAGTATCCCACTCTTATAAAGGGGACGCCGATGCCCCAAACCCCAGAAAAACATTATTGGATGAAAACCCCAGAAGTGCAAACATGAATGTTGATTTACTGAGCACACAGTGTCATGAATTAACCAACATCTTTCCCCTAGTCCATAGACAAGAAAATGCTGGGTGTCTATGGTGAGGGCACTCTCCACGCTTTCTCAGACCGCCGCGAGGTGGCGCTGGAACGCACCCGCATCGACGCCTTACAAGAAGGGCCTAATGAAGCCAAGGTTATCTTGGGCAAAGTCGTCGGATCCATTCATAACGACAATGCTGTACCTTTGTAAGTATATTTGTTATTTTTTTTTTATTTAAATTGGGTTTAGCTTTTGCAGGGCTTTGAAAAGAGATAGGTTCACTAAGTTTTTTTTTTAATGTAAGTACCATTGACAAATTTGAATTATGACATCAGGGAGAGGGGGTATTACAACGTCTTAAAACCTGGTATAGCTCTGTCACTTTCACTCACCGGAATAAGCCTGCTTTTAAGACGTTGTATTAAAACCCCAGGCCTCAGACAACAGTGCTAGTAAATAGTTATGCTAATTTTAAAACAGAAGTTTACATTGGGCTCGGGAAATATTAACTATCTATAAAACCGGTAAAAATAATGATAGTCGTATGGGAGCCCCTTTAAATATTTATTTTATTTTTAAAGTAGCGGCAACAGAAATACATCATCTGTGAAAATTTCAACTGTCTAAGGCCCGACGCCCACTATCGGCATCGGCATGGCTGAGGATTTTAGGTGATAAAAAGCATTATACATTAACTTCATGGCAATAAAGTAGGAATTGCCAATGCAGTAGCCTCAAGCATACCGAAGCGGTATTTTTGTTACTACGATCATATATCATGGAAATTCCTACTTTATTGCCATTAAGTTAATGTCTATAATGCTTTTCATCACCTAAAATCGTCAGCCGTACCGATGCCGATAGTGGGCGCCGGGCCTAACTATCACGGTTCATAAGATACAGCCTGGGGACTGACGGACAGACAGACAGCGGAGTAATAGGGTCCCGTATTACCCTTTGGGTACGGAACCCAAAAATATGGCAAAAACGGAACACAAACAATACATAACTTTATACCAATTTTAGCTTTAATTATATTATAAATATCTGGCTGACCGAGCTTCGCTCGGTTTTTAAAATGTCTATATCTTGGGAACCGAGCTTTTCTCAAACCTGGGACCTTGATAAATCGATTCCTTGAGCCGAAAAACCCCTAATCTTTAACATTCATGAAAATCCTTGGAGCCGTTTCCGAGATCCTGATTATACATATATAAATAAATATAATATACAAGAATTGCTCGTTTAAAGATATTATATATTGGGTGAAAACTAGTTTTTGTAGGGTGACTAGTATCTACCTAAAACCTAGTCACATGATACAAGGACATTCCACTTTTTCAAAAGTTTTCAAAAGCACCCATTTGTAAGTTTCTGTTTTATAAACGCACGTATTTTTCTTGTTCAAATGCTTGCCACTTCAAAATGGATACTTAGTTTAACTGCTTGGGATACTGCCCGTCCTGTCATCGACAGCTACTTTGAAGATGGAGTCATAGAACGATCATTTGTGTGGTACGTGTCAGAAAAGCCGCATATATATTCAGAAAAAAAAAAAACGTTGCAAAGTTGTGTAACATGTTTTATGTTCTAAGAACATGTTTCGTGTTGCAGTAACATGAGGCAACGTTGGGTAACATGGTGTTGTGTTGTAAGAACATGTTGCGACGTCATATAACATGTTTTGCGTTGCTGGAACATGTTGCATGGCTATGTAACATGTTTTGTGCTATAGGAACATGTTACAATGTTGTGTAACATGTAATGTGTTACGTGAATATGTTAAAAAGTTCTGTAACATGTTTTGTGTTGCGGGAACATGTTAAAAAGTTCTGTAACATGTTGCTGGCTACATATTGCAAGAAATAATTAAGGGTTGGATTTTCTACATCAAAAATATACAAACCATCCATCTGACTCGCATCTTTTTCATTTAACACCAGCACAAGACAATACAAAATCGAACAATAGTTTAGGTGAAAAACTTATTCAAGTTTTAGCGTGCATTTAAACTTAAGCTTTATAACAATAAGTTAAAGTTCCTTTTTAAATAAAAAAAAAAACCTGTCTCTACATTCCAGCACATTTGCGTTGGTGGACGAAAGCATGGAATGCGTGCTAGTGACCGTGTACAACTGGGCGGACGGCCGCGGTACCATCATCGGTGATTGTGTGGCCATACCCGAGCCTCTGATGCGGAGACATAAGCATGAGTCGGAGGATGTGGTATGTTTATTATAATTTTAATGGTATTTAGGGATGTCTTTCTTTTATTTAAAGATAGGTTCGCGTTTGACCACTATCTCGCCTTATGGTAAGCGAAAATGTGGTTGACGATGAAGCACGCTTGCCTAGAAGTAACCTGTTCACTCTTGACTTGAAGACCCCAAGGTTATAGCTGTCTGGTAATACAGATGGGTGCAAGGAATTCCACTCCTTAGCTGTGCGCACAATAAAAGTATTGTCCGATGGAGTTTTGCAAATATCATCATCTGCCCAGCCTTTTCCCAACTATGTTGGGTTCGGCTTCCAGTTAAACGGGATGCCACTGAATACTAACCAGTATTTTACACGGAGCGACTGCCTATGTGACCTCCACTACCCAGTAACTGGGTAATACGTGACTCCTTGGTATAAGACTGGTTGTCAGACTTTCGAGCTTAGTAACGACTGTTAAAGATCTACAATTGACAGCCGGGACCAACGGCTATTACCGTGCTTTCCAATACACGGAGGAATATCGGTATTATGAATGGTCACCCGTTCATAGGCCAACCTCGGCAAGCGTGACTTAACCTGGAAGATCGGTCTGTGCGGCTTTAATTATGCAAAATAATAAAACATTTATTACGCACTTAGAAAATTACACGCTACAAGCAAGTCTTAGGCTGCGTTTCCACTGAAGCGGAGCGGAGAGCGATTCACCAATCACACGGCTTGAGTGGAGAAGAGATGTGGATTTCAAGCCATGTGATTGGTGAATCGCTCTCCGCTTCGCCTCAGTGGAAACGCAGCCTTAATACACATAAATGTATTGCCACCAATCTATTCCTAACCCTTAAATTAGGTCCGAACCTGTATTTTGGGGGTCAGCGTTCAGCCATGGGTTCTATTTTCAATATGATAGCATTTTAGAGAGGTTACACAGAAAATATAAGAAAAAATAGGAAAGTAAACACATTTCACCTACCATTTCAGGCTTACGACTTCAGATCGATCCGGGTGAACAACCCTCTACTCCTCCTCCTCAACGGCAAGCGAGTGTCTCGCAATCAATACGCGTGCACTCGCGTCACGAGTACGTACGAGATACACTGAGATACGAGGAAGATGTCCAAGCCCCGGGGAGGAGACGAGAGCTCTAGGTACGGCACAGTTCAACCAGGGCCTGATTTACCCTTAGGCTAATTAGGCTGCAGCCTAGGGCGCGAGGATCGGGGGGGCGCTGAAATCTTATTGTCTATGATGATGCCTCTCTTCTTTTTTTTAAATATTTAATTTTTATTTTTTCTCTAGAGTAAATATTTAAAAAAAATACTCGAGTCGAAGCAACTTCACGCACTAGATGACCACGCTCATGGTCAATGGCATTGGCAACTAAGTTGTCTATAGAAACTAAGCCAATTAAGTCATGCGGTCAAACACGACATTGATTTGGTTTTCTACTTGGTAGCCTGCAGTCACTTGTCATGATTTTGGTTTTATAATGCGTGAGGTAGATGCCTTTATGTACGGTCAGCTTAAAAATGGTTTGCCACCCGGTTGAATGTCATCGGGCACGCCGCAATCGCGGCGGTAAGACCCCTCTTTGAGAATGAGGAGTGGCTGGAAAGGCGTCAGGCCATCCTGACCTACCACATTTTTTTTTCGTGGTAAAGTCATTGTTTAGGACAGTCTAAACATATAGATTTATTTTAGTGTTAATGAAAATACTTAGTAATAATTTTAGTCAATAAGCTTGCAACACTTTTTCCGGTACTTTTTATCTTTGTGTTGTGGCAACATTTTTTTTTCTCTTCTTGTGCTGATTGCTAGATGAAACGGTACCTTTTGACTGAATTTTTATATTTTTACAATAAACTCCATAAGTTTAAAGATCTCACGCATTTTATTTCGTACATGCGTGCGGTGGTCCTTCGATTAGTGTTTAAAATCAGTGCCGAGCAGCTTCGCAAGTTTTGTGGAGACATCGTGTTCGTCGAGGCCGGCTTGCCATACAAGTCGCTGTTGTTGGCGGTATTTGTACGAGGCCGCAACTTCGTTCTATGCAAAGCTAGAACGAAAATCAGCGAAGCATCATCAAGATACAGCATCATATCATCGAGTAATCGTAAAAATTACGATATTCTGCACATCGAGTTTGGCTTTTTTCAATTACCCACATTTTCATTTTGAGAGGGGTGAAGTTCGTGCGAGAGGTGAGCGCGGTCCATATCCGCCCGGCGGCCATTGCGCCGGAGTCATTCACTCAGCTGTCATTCTCTCAGCTGTCACTGTCAGTGTCATCAGTTTGTAAACAAAACATCGTCGAACCGGCTCCGTGTCAATAAAGTTCGAGTTATAAAGTGCGGTTTAGATATAAAGTGCGCGGAGTGTTCGTAAGTCGTAGATAAATAAAACATTGCGTCCTACATACGTTCCACCATGGCGGAGTCCAAAGAAGCTTTGCGTAAACATCGACTTCTTCGTGGCCAATGCAAGGCTACAATCACGCGCATTGAGACGTTTGTGAACGACCCCATCAGTTTTGCCTCTGCTACCGTGGATATCCTGGAGGCTCGCAAGGAGAAGCTCATCACGGCGCTCAAGAACTATGAAGCGGTGCAATTGGATATACTAAGTATTGACGAAAACGACTGCGAACAGGTTGGTCCAATAGAAGAACAATATTATTCTGTGCTAGCTAAAATTAATGCCTCTTTAAAACAGATAGGTAAAAAATCAGTCTCAGAATGTCATAATGTTTCCACTTGTAAATTGCCAACCATTGATGTAACACCCTTTGACGGGAAGAACTTCACTAAATTCAAGCCATTCTTTGATTTATTTATGGCTGTTATTGATAATAACAGATCATTATCTGATGTGCAAAAGCTATTCTATTTAAGAAAATATGTAACAGATGATGCTTTGGCAGTCATTGTCAACTTGCCGTTAGTCAATCAGTCTTACAAGGAAGCACTGAACTTGTTGGAGAAGCGTTTTGACAACAAAACGCGGTTAATAGGAAATCATATTAGCGGTATATTAGATTTACCTACAATGCAAAAAGGCACTGCAGCCTCAATAAGGTCTTTCGTGTCAGATGTACAGCAACAGCTGCATGCATTAAAAAATCTGGGACAGCCCATCGATACATGGGATATGTTGCTAATTTCCATTCTAACAAGAAAATTAGATCAAATTACTAATAGGGTTTATCAATTAGATAAGGATCTAGGAAAATTGCCTTCTGTGGCAGATTTTTTAAGCTTTCTTGAAAAGCGCGCTATAGCGTTAGAGGATAGCTTACCCCCCAATAGTACTTGCAATGAAAGTACAAGTAGGTTCTATAAATCTACCCCATCTAAGGTGACCAATGTTGCCTCACAAGTAAAACAAATGTGTAAACACTGTAACAAAAGTGACCATGCTCTTTTCAGCTGTCCGGAGTTCAAAACAGCAGCACTAGAGGTCCGCCAGTTATTCGTGCGGGACCATGATTTATGTACCACATGTCTAAGAACACACAAGGGAAAATGTAAGTTTAATTTCAAATGTAAAATATGTAAATTAGGGCACAACACTTTGTTGCATGAAGAAACAGCTGCTCCTACTGAGCCTGCAGTGACTTTGTTGTCTAACCCTGTTTCCAACAACATCTTGCTTCCTACTGTAAAGGTTAATTTATTAAATCAACATGGTGAAAAAGTTTCTATCCGAGGTTTGCTTGACACGGGCAGTCAGGCATCTTTTGTTACAACCAGCCTTGTAAACAAACTTGGGTTGATTGCTATGAATCAAACCCATAATATTATAGGCATAGGTAATAAACAAACACAAATCAATAAACTTGTGAATATAAGTGTGCTTCCATGCCACAATAATGTAAAATTAAATTTAAAATGTCACATTGTTGACAAAATAACAACAAAATTACCCCAACAATTTATAAATGTATCCGGGTGGAATTTACCAAAAAATGTGAAACTTTCAGATGAGGAGTTCAATATCCCAGCTGAGATTTCTTTGTTACTGGGTGCGGATGTTTATTTCAATGTTTTGCTAGATGGTTGTATTAAAATTCAAAATGGACCGGTATTACAAAACACCTTATTTGGGTATGTAGTTGGTGGTAATATTCCTGAAAAAGTGAGTAATGTAACTTGTAATATTGTATCAAATTTTGCTATAAATGATCATAAAAAATTAGAAAATATAATGGAAAATTTTTGGCTCTCTGAAAAAATACCTGAGCCTATGAAGCCGAGTTGTGATGAGTTTGTAAAGGCGGAAGAAAGTTTTCAGAGCTCTATGAGCCTGAAAGATAATCGATTCTATGTTGATATACCTCTCATCACACCTCTGGAAGAATTGCAGCTTGGCGATTCGTTTTCAGTTGCCTACCAAAGATTTCTGATGTTAGAAAAAAGGTTTAAATCAAATCCTCTGTTACTAGAGCAGTATAAATTGTTCATAGATCAGTATGTAAAGCTAGGACATGCTAAGGTGGTAGAGATTGCTAATTACGATATTGATAAAGATCCTGTTTACTTTCTGGCACACCATGCTGTTATCAACGAGGCAAGTAAGACAACCCGACTTCGCGTTGTGTTTGACGGGAGTATGAAGTGCCGCAGCCAGGTGTCACTCAACGACGTCATGCTGAACGGCCCCGTGGTACAGAGTGAGCTTTTTGATATTCTTATCTTGTTCAGGACCTACATTTACACAATAATTTGCGACGTCCAAAAGGCCTTTCGCAATGTGATGATAAATAGCCACCATACTTGCCTTCAAAATATTTTATGGCGAGATGATCCTAAGAAGCCTATCAGCTGCTTACAGCTTCAGACTGTCACTTACGGACTGAAGGCCTCTACATTCTTGACCACTCGATGCCTACTTGAATTAGCTCAACGCTATAAGGACAAATACCCACTTGCTGCTGAAACAATGATCAAGAGTACCTACGTCGACGATATACTGGGTGGGTCAGATAATATAGAGCAGCTGCATGAGCTAAAATCCCAATTGATAGAGCTTCTCAAATTAGGTAGTTTTTCTCTACACAAATGGTGTTCAAATAGCCTTGATGTCCTAGAGGGTATTCCAGTTGAGCAAAAACAATTTGAACATGTAGACATGAGTGGGGATAATTTAGTAAAGACTCTAGGTTTAATGTATGATATAAATTCAGATACTTTCACTTTTTCAAGCCCCAATTTTGATGAGGAACATAATTTAAACACAAAGAGAAAAATTCTGAGCTTTATAGGGAAGATGTTTGACCCTCTCGGCTTAGTAGGTCCAATAATAGTGGTAGCCAAAATATTCATGCAGGAGCTATGGTCTTTGCAAATAGGATGGGACTCCATAGTACCCAAGGATCAGTTAATATACTGGAGCAATTTCCTAAACAATTTAAAGCTAATGGGCAAGATAAAACTAAGTAGGTGTGTGAACAGTAATGATGTTTCTTCTGTAGAGTTGGTAGGATACTCTGATGCATCAATAAAAGCCTTTGGCTGCTGTATCTATCTAAGAATTTTTAAAAATGATGGTTCAGTGCAGACAGATCTACTGTGCTCCAAGTCCCGTGTTGCTCCTTTGAATAGAAGTAGAACGATTCCCCAGCTTGAACTCAATGGTGCTCTCCTTTTGGCCCAGCTGGCACATAGGGTTGGTAGAGTCCTGGTGGGTAGGTATTCCCATCTAGATACATTATTGTACAGCGACTCCCAGATAGTGCTAGCTTGGATTAAAGCAGGCAATGTAAAGTCAAATGTTTATGCCAACAATAGAGTCAAGCAAATAGTAGAGCTGACCGATCAAACTCAGTGGAGATTTGTTAGGACCTGTGACAACCCTGCAGACTTATTGTCGAGGGGCGTCTTGCCGCACAAGCTGCAGCAAAGTGAGCTATGGTGGCACGGGCCAACCTACCTATCAGACAGGACACATATACATACTAGTCTAGAAAATTGTAATTCGTCTGATTTGTCCACAGACACTGAACAGATTGATGAGCTAAACGTACCGTGTAACTTGACACAGGTGGAGCCATCGTTTTCAACAAAGCTATTTGAAAAATATTCTAGCGTTTATAAATTACAGAAAGTGATAGGATTTATTTACAGGTTCTATAACAACTGTTCGAAAAATAAAAATAAAATAACGGACGGTAACCTATCGCCTCAGGAGCTTCGCGACTCTATGTCGGTCATCGTGCGTTGTACGCAGATGCAACATTTTGCTAGAGAGGTAGAGTTACTTTCTGCTGGAAAAAATATAAAAACAGGAATAGGTAGCCTCTATCCCTTCCTTGATAAAATAGGTATTATTAGAGTAGGAGGTAGGCTCCATAATGCCAAGGAGATGTCTTTCGATAAAAAGCATCCAGCTATCCTTCCGAAAAACTCTCACGTAACTAATCTCATAATAGAAAGAGAACACTTGCGACTCTTACACGCAGGCCCTAGGTTAGTTTTGAGCTCTCTATCCCAAAGGTACTCTATAGTCAGCGGTATTCGAGAGGTCAAGAAAGTGGTGCGTAAATGCGTCAAGTGTTTTCGTTTAAAAGCTGAGGCTGCTAAACAGTTGATGGGTTCACTCCCGCAAGAAAGAATCACAGCGTCCAGGCCATTTCAGCATGTCGGCGTTGATTTCTGTGGACCCTTCGATATGAAGGTTGCTAGGGTTAGAAATCCTATCATTAAGAAATGCTACATCGCGCTTTTCGTTTGCTTTGCTATAAAAGCTATACATCTAGAGCTCGTATCGGACTTAACAACTGAATCCTTCTTAGCATGTCTCAAGCGTTTTATTTCGAGGCGTGGCATGCCCACAAATATATATTGTGACAACGCTAAAACCTTTAAAGGAGCGTCAAATGAAATGAAAAGGTTGTATGACCTACAGTCCTCCAAAAACCACAGGGATACTGTTAATGGTTTTTGCTCTCAACATTATATAAAATTTAAGTTTATACCCAGTTATTCACCCGAATTTGGAGGATTGTGGGAAGCAGGTGTTAAAAGTGTAAAACATCATCTAAAGAGAGTAGTAGGGAACCAATGTTTAACATATGAAGAGCTCAATACAGTCATTGTACAAATCGAAGGAATTTTGAACTCTAGGCCTCTACTTTCTGCAACTTCAAATGATTGTAATTATTTAACTCCTGCACACTTTCTGATTGGAACTGCTCTGGCTAGCTATCCTGAAGTTGATCTAACAGATGTTTCAGTTCATCGTTTAAAATTTTGGAATCTTTGTACCAAACTTAAACAAGATTTTTGGAAATTATGGTCAAATGATTATTTAACACAGCTTCAAAGCCGTCCCAAGTGGAAATATCCTCAACCAAACCTTAAAGAAGGTGATTTGGTAATTGTAAAAGATATGAACACCACTCCATTAAATTATAATATGGCTCGAATTGTAAAAACATATCCAGGTAGAGACAATGTAGTAAGAGCGGCTGATATCAAAATGAATAACAAAGTTTATAGAAGGTCAATAAAACGGCTGTGTCAACTACCTGTAGAGTAAGTTACTGCCGCCCCCAATTATGTTTAGGACAGTCTAAACATATAGATTTATTTTAGTGTTAATGAAAATACTTAGTAATAATTTTAGTCAATAAGCTTGCAACACTTTTTCCGGTACTTTTTATCTTTGTGTTGTGGCAACATTTTTTTTTCTCTTCTTGTGCTGATTGCTAGATGAAACGGTACCTTTTGACTGTATTTTTATATTTTTACAATAAACTCCATAAGTTTAAAGTTCTCACGCATTTTATTTCGTACAGTCATCAAATGAGTCCTCCCACCCCGGGCAGGGCGGGAAGGACTGTCAGACTTGTACTGACTAAAATCCACGGTTTCCTTCGGTAGCCCTTTGTGTACCGGAGTCGCGGTATACGTATGTCCCGCAACCCCGGCAGGGCTGTGACTGTGACCCTCTATAGGGGGGGCCCTGTCGTTATGCTGACGCTCCTTGAGGCGCGCGTGGAACACAACGCGCCGTCTGTCGACCCGGGCATGGTCCATGGTCAGGCAGCAAGTTGCCCTTTACTCGCCGTCCGAATGCCCGCGCCTACGGTGGCCGGAGATCGTCCCGCGACATCCGTCGCTGTGGGCGTCTACCACTGCGTCTAGGGCGGAGGGAGGACGGTATCCTCTCTCTCTCGCGGCCCGACTCCTCCTTCGCGAGCATGACTGCTTCGCAGAAGGAGGCGACCGCTTCCCACTCCGTCTCGCCCCGCAGCATGGCCGCGACCAATGCCGGGCGCGAGAGGTCTCCGCCTATCGCCTGCGTGAGGACACGGCGGTGCTCCGCCCAAGCAGGGCAGTCCTGCACCGTATGCTCCACCGTGTCCTCCGGGTGGTCTGACCTACCACATGACGCAGGTACTCTCCGGACACGGAAGTTTCAGGAGGTACTGTGTCTGATAAGGAGGGAGGAAACGCCTGGTTGTCACTGCTGCGAGGATCGCCCTAAGGACACGGTGGAGCATATGGTGCAGGACTGCCACGCTTGGGCAGAGCACCGCCGTGTCCTCACGACGGCGATAGGCGGAGACCTCTCGCGCCCGGCATTGGTCAAAGCCATGCTGCGGGGCGAGACGGGGTGGAAAGCGGTCGCCTCCTTCTGCGAAGCAGTCATGCTGTGCATGGAGGAGGCGGGCTGCGGAGGAGAGGATAGCGTCCTCCCTCCACCCAAGCCGCAGTGGTAGACGCCCACGGTGACGGATGTCGGCAGACCTACTTATAAAAATCTCCGGCCTCCCCGTAGGCGCGGGCATGGGGGCGGCGAGTAAATGGCAACTCGCTGTCCGACCATGGACCATGCCCGGGTCGACGGCGCGTTGTGTTCCACGCGCGTCGCGCGCCTCAAAGAATGTCAGCATTGTGACGAACCGCCCTCTAGAGGGCTAAAGCCTGCCGGGGTCGTGGGACTTATCTCATTACCGTGACCCGGAACGTAAAGGGCTATTGAAGGACACCGTGGATTTTAGTCAGTACGAGTCTGACAGTCCCTCCCGCCCTGCCTTTGCTGGGAGGACTCGTTTGATGATTTTACCACTATGGAAAAAAAAAGTTGAATGTCATGCAGATTAAAAAATACGTTAATTTCGGTTGCAGATCGATCTTAAAGATTTTATAGGTAGTATCTGATAGTGAACCATGACCATCTTAAAATTTTCACACTACTATTTACTCAGTTACGAGTACCTACTACATACTTTTTAGGCCGTCCTAACACGCCAGGCGGGGGGCGCGTCTTCCTAATTAGCCTAGGGCGGTCAGAACCCTTAATCAGTCGCTGAGTTCAACATACGACATTAGATGTTATTATTTTATAAGTTGGTGTATTTGTGTAAACATTTGCGTTTAAAAATATAGGAAAATGAACCTTATTGTCATACGCATGATGCCTGATGGGTGCAAAAAGTGATATGGTTGATGTCTGAAAAATTACGTTTAGAAAATTCTCGGTAAGCTCGCTTCATCGCACAGTGGTCTGGAAATCGAGCTCCATACTCATAGAAACTTAAAGTGAGGAATTAAAAAAATAAAAATTGTAATGGCTCTGGTATACCTCCCTTGACAACATATTAAAGTATGGATGGTATAAGTTACACTAGGCGTGAGAAAAAAAATATTTATGTTTTTTTTGTATGGGAGAAAACACTAAAAGTACGTTTTCTCGAAACTTAATAGAACTGTTAGGCTGGTGGTCACACGAGCTATAGTCCCATACACGGCGATCAAGATGACATACAATTCATGTACCGTTAGGCGCCGCTTCGCACGTAATAAATTTTTGAAATTTTGAATTTTTGACATGTGATTTTTCAAGTCTTTGGCTTGGTTAAATGACGTTGCCAGTCGATTTATTTATATTATTATACGATTAAGCCTGCGAATGACCATTACGATGACAATAATTAAAAAAAAAATTATGTACAAGTTTTTTTGCGCATTCTAAGCAGGGCCTGATTTACCCTTAGGCTAATTAGGCTGCAGCCTAGGGCGCGAGGATCGGGGGGGCGCTGAAATCTTATTGTCTATGATGATGCCTCTCTTCTTTTTTTTAAATATTTAATTTTTATTTTTTCTCTAGAGTAAATATTTAAAAAAAATACTCGAGTCGAAGCAACTTCACGCACTAGATGACCACGCTCATGGTCAATGGCATTGGCAACTAAGTTGTCTATAGAAACTAAGCCAATTAAGTCATGCGGTCAAACACGACATTGATTTGGTTTTCTACTTGGTAGCCTGCAGTCACTTGTCATGATTTTGGTTTTATAATGCGTGAGGTAGATGCCTTTATGTACGGTCAGCTTAAAAATGGTTTGCCACCCGGTTGAATGTCATCGGGCACGCCGCAATCGCGGCGGTAAGACCCCTCTTTGAGAATGAGGAGTGGCTGGAAAGGCGTCAGGCCATCCTGACCTACCACATTTTTTTTTCGTGGTAAAGTCATTGTTTAGGACAGTCTAAACATATAGATTTATTTTAGTGTTAATGAAAATACTTAGTAATAATTTTAGTCAATAAGCTTGCAACACTTTTTCCGGTACTTTTTATCTTTGTGTTGTGGCAACATTTTTTTTTCTCTTCTTGTGCTGATTGCTAGATGAAACGGTACCTTTTGACTGAATTTTTATATTTTTACAATAAACTCCATAAGTTTAAAGATCTCACGCATTTTATTTCGTACATGCGTGCGGTGGTCCTTCGATTAGTGTTTAAAATCAGTGCCGAGCAGCTTCGCAAGTTTTGTGGAGACATCGTGTTCGTCGAGGCCGGCTTGCCATACAAGTCGCTGTTGTTGGCGGTATTTGTACGAGGCCGCAACTTCGTTCTATGCAAAGCTAGAACGAAAATCAGCGAAGCATCATCAAGATACAGCATCATATCATCGAGTAATCGTAAAAATTACGATATTCTGCACATCGAGTTTGGCTTTTTTCAATTACCCACATTTTCATTTTGAGAGGGGTGAAGTTCGTGCGAGAGGTGAGCGCGGTCCATATCCGCCCGGCGGCCATTGCGCCGGAGTCATTCACTCAGCTGTCATTCTCTCAGCTGTCACTGTCAGTGTCATCAGTTTGTAAACAAAACATCGTCGAACCGGCTCCGTGTCAATAAAGTTCGAGTTATAAAGTGCGGTTTAGATATAAAGTGCGCGGAGTGTTCGTAAGTCGTAGATAAATAAAACATTGCGTCCTACATACGTTCCACCATGGCGGAGTCCAAAGAAGCTTTGCGTAAACATCGACTTCTTCGTGGCCAATGCAAGGCTACAATCACGCGCATTGAGACGTTTGTGAACGACCCCATCAGTTTTGCCTCTGCTACCGTGGATATCCTGGAGGCTCGCAAGGAGAAGCTCATCACGGCGCTCAAGAACTATGAAGCGGTGCAATTGGATATACTAAGTATTGACGAAAACGACTGCGAACAGGTTGGTCCAATAGAAGAACAATATTATTCTGTGCTAGCTAAAATTAATGCCTCTTTAAAACAGATAGGTAAAAAATCAGTCTCAGAATGTCATAATGTTTCCACTTGTAAATTGCCAACCATTGATGTAACACCCTTTGACGGGAAGAACTTCACTAAATTCAAGCCATTCTTTGATTTATTTATGGCTGTTATTGATAATAACAGATCATTATCTGATGTGCAAAAGCTATTCTATTTAAGAAAATATGTAACAGATGATGCTTTGGCAGTCATTGTCAACTTGCCGTTAGTCAATCAGTCTTACAAGGAAGCACTGAACTTGTTGGAGAAGCGTTTTGACAACAAAACGCGGTTAATAGGAAATCATATTAGCGGTATATTAGATTTACCTACAATGCAAAAAGGCACTGCAGCCTCAATAAGGTCTTTCGTGTCAGATGTACAGCAACAGCTGCATGCATTAAAAAATCTGGGACAGCCCATCGATACATGGGATATGTTGCTAATTTCCATTCTAACAAGAAAATTAGATCAAATTACTAATAGGGTTTATCAATTAGATAAGGATCTAGGAAAATTGCCTTCTGTGGCAGATTTTTTAAGCTTTCTTGAAAAGCGCGCTATAGCGTTAGAGGATAGCTTACCCCCCAATAGTACTTGCAATGAAAGTACAAGTAGGTTCTATAAATCTACCCCATCTAAGGTGACCAATGTTGCCTCACAAGTAAAACAAATGTGTAAACACTGTAACAAAAGTGACCATGCTCTTTTCAGCTGTCCGGAGTTCAAAACAGCAGCACTAGAGGTCCGCCAGTTATTCGTGCGGGACCATGATTTATGTACCACATGTCTAAGAACACACAAGGGAAAATGTAAGTTTAATTTCAAATGTAAAATATGTAAATTAGGGCACAACACTTTGTTGCATGAAGAAACAGCTGCTCCTACTGAGCCTGCAGTGACTTTGTTGTCTAACCCTGTTTCCAACAACATCTTGCTTCCTACTGTAAAGGTTAATTTATTAAATCAACATGGTGAAAAAGTTTCTATCCGAGGTTTGCTTGACACGGGCAGTCAGGCATCTTTTGTTACAACCAGCCTTGTAAACAAACTTGGGTTGATTGCTATGAATCAAACCCATAATATTATAGGCATAGGTAATAAACAAACACAAATCAATAAACTTGTGAATATAAGTGTGCTTCCATGCCACAATAATGTAAAATTAAATTTAAAATGTCACATTGTTGACAAAATAACAACAAAATTACCCCAACAATTTATAAATGTATCCGGGTGGAATTTACCAAAAAATGTGAAACTTTCAGATGAGGAGTTCAATATCCCAGCTGAGATTTCTTTGTTACTGGGTGCGGATGTTTATTTCAATGTTTTGCTAGATGGTTGTATTAAAATTCAAAATGGACCGGTATTACAAAACACCTTATTTGGGTATGTAGTTGGTGGTAATATTCCTGAAAAAGTGAGTAATGTAACTTGTAATATTGTATCAAATTTTGCTATAAATGATCATAAAAAATTAGAAAATATAATGGAAAATTTTTGGCTCTCTGAAAAAATACCTGAGCCTATGAAGCCGAGTTGTGATGAGTTTGTAAAGGCGGAAGAAAGTTTTCAGAGCTCTATGAGCCTGAAAGATAATCGATTCTATGTTGATATACCTCTCATCACACCTCTGGAAGAATTGCAGCTTGGCGATTCGTTTTCAGTTGCCTACCAAAGATTTCTGATGTTAGAAAAAAGGTTTAAATCAAATCCTCTGTTACTAGAGCAGTATAAATTGTTCATAGATCAGTATGTAAAGCTAGGACATGCTAAGGTGGTAGAGATTGCTAATTACGATATTGATAAAGATCCTGTTTACTTTCTGGCACACCATGCTGTTATCAACGAGGCAAGTAAGACAACCCGACTTCGCGTTGTGTTTGACGGGAGTATGAAGTGCCGCAGCCAGGTGTCACTCAACGACGTCATGCTGAACGGCCCCGTGGTACAGAGTGAGCTTTTTGATATTCTTATCTTGTTCAGGACCTACATTTACACAATAATTTGCGACGTCCAAAAGGCCTTTCGCAATGTGATGATAAATAGCCACCATACTTGCCTTCAAAATATTTTATGGCGAGATGATCCTAAGAAGCCTATCAGCTGCTTACAGCTTCAGACTGTCACTTACGGACTGAAGGCCTCTACATTCTTGACCACTCGATGCCTACTTGAATTAGCTCAACGCTATAAGGACAAATACCCACTTGCTGCTGAAACAATGATCAAGAGTACCTACGTCGACGATATACTGGGTGGGTCAGATAATATAGAGCAGCTGCATGAGCTAAAATCCCAATTGATAGAGCTTCTCAAATTAGGTAGTTTTTCTCTACACAAATGGTGTTCAAATAGCCTTGATGTCCTAGAGGGTATTCCAGTTGAGCAAAAACAATTTGAACATGTAGACATGAGTGGGGATAATTTAGTAAAGACTCTAGGTTTAATGTATGATATAAATTCAGATACTTTCACTTTTTCAAGCCCCAATTTTGATGAGGAACATAATTTAAACACAAAGAGAAAAATTCTGAGCTTTATAGGGAAGATGTTTGACCCTCTCGGCTTAGTAGGTCCAATAATAGTGGTAGCCAAAATATTCATGCAGGAGCTATGGTCTTTGCAAATAGGATGGGACTCCATAGTACCCAAGGATCAGTTAATATACTGGAGCAATTTCCTAAACAATTTAAAGCTAATGGGCAAGATAAAACTAAGTAGGTGTGTGAACAGTAATGATGTTTCTTCTGTAGAGTTGGTAGGATACTCTGATGCATCAATAAAAGCCTTTGGCTGCTGTATCTATCTAAGAATTTTTAAAAATGATGGTTCAGTGCAGACAGATCTACTGTGCTCCAAGTCCCGTGTTGCTCCTTTGAATAGAAGTAGAACGATTCCCCAGCTTGAACTCAATGGTGCTCTCCTTTTGGCCCAGCTGGCACATAGGGTTGGTAGAGTCCTGGTGGGTAGGTATTCCCATCTAGATACATTATTGTACAGCGACTCCCAGATAGTGCTAGCTTGGATTAAAGCAGGCAATGTAAAGTCAAATGTTTATGCCAACAATAGAGTCAAGCAAATAGTAGAGCTGACCGATCAAACTCAGTGGAGATTTGTTAGGACCTGTGACAACCCTGCAGACTTATTGTCGAGGGGCGTCTTGCCGCACAAGCTGCAGCAAAGTGAGCTATGGTGGCACGGGCCAACCTACCTATCAGACAGGACACATATACATACTAGTCTAGAAAATTGTAATTCGTCTGATTTGTCCACAGACACTGAACAGATTGATGAGCTAAACGTACCGTGTAACTTGACACAGGTGGAGCCATCGTTTTCAACAAAGCTATTTGAAAAATATTCTAGCGTTTATAAATTACAGAAAGTGATAGGATTTATTTACAGGTTCTATAACAACTGTTCGAAAAATAAAAATAAAATAACGGACGGTAACCTATCGCCTCAGGAGCTTCGCGACTCTATGTCGGTCATCGTGCGTTGTACGCAGATGCAACATTTTGCTAGAGAGGTAGAGTTACTTTCTGCTGGAAAAAATATAAAAACAGGAATAGGTAGCCTCTATCCCTTCCTTGATAAAATAGGTATTATTAGAGTAGGAGGTAGGCTCCATAATGCCAAGGAGATGTCTTTCGATAAAAAGCATCCAGCTATCCTTCCGAAAAACTCTCACGTAACTAATCTCATAATAGAAAGAGAACACTTGCGACTCTTACACGCAGGCCCTAGGTTAGTTTTGAGCTCTCTATCCCAAAGGTACTCTATAGTCAGCGGTATTCGAGAGGTCAAGAAAGTGGTGCGTAAATGCGTCAAGTGTTTTCGTTTAAAAGCTGAGGCTGCTAAACAGTTGATGGGTTCACTCCCGCAAGAAAGAATCACAGCGTCCAGGCCATTTCAGCATGTCGGCGTTGATTTCTGTGGACCCTTCGATATGAAGGTTGCTAGGGTTAGAAATCCTATCATTAAGAAATGCTACATCGCGCTTTTCGTTTGCTTTGCTATAAAAGCTATACATCTAGAGCTCGTATCGGACTTAACAACTGAATCCTTCTTAGCATGTCTCAAGCGTTTTATTTCGAGGCGTGGCATGCCCACAAATATATATTGTGACAACGCTAAAACCTTTAAAGGAGCGTCAAATGAAATGAAAAGGTTGTATGACCTACAGTCCTCCAAAAACCACAGGGATACTGTTAATGGTTTTTGCTCTCAACATTATATAAAATTTAAGTTTATACCCAGTTATTCACCCGAATTTGGAGGATTGTGGGAAGCAGGTGTTAAAAGTGTAAAACATCATCTAAAGAGAGTAGTAGGGAACCAATGTTTAACATATGAAGAGCTCAATACAGTCATTGTACAAATCGAAGGAATTTTGAACTCTAGGCCTCTACTTTCTGCAACTTCAAATGATTGTAATTATTTAACTCCTGCACACTTTCTGATTGGAACTGCTCTGGCTAGCTATCCTGAAGTTGATCTAACAGATGTTTCAGTTCATCGTTTAAAATTTTGGAATCTTTGTACCAAACTTAAACAAGATTTTTGGAAATTATGGTCAAATGATTATTTAACACAGCTTCAAAGCCGTCCCAAGTGGAAATATCCTCAACCAAACCTTAAAGAAGGTGATTTGGTAATTGTAAAAGATATGAACACCACTCCATTAAATTATAATATGGCTCGAATTGTAAAAACATATCCAGGTAGAGACAATGTAGTAAGAGCGGCTGATATCAAAATGAATAACAAAGTTTATAGAAGGTCAATAAAACGGCTGTGTCAACTACCTGTAGAGTAAGTTACTGCCGCCCCCAATTATGTTTAGGACAGTCTAAACATATAGATTTATTTTAGTGTTAATGAAAATACTTAGTAATAATTTTAGTCAATAAGCTTGCAACACTTTTTCCGGTACTTTTTATCTTTGTGTTGTGGCAACATTTTTTTTTCTCTTCTTGTGCTGATTGCTAGATGAAACGGTACCTTTTGACTGTATTTTTATATTTTTACAATAAACTCCATAAGTTTAAAGTTCTCACGCATTTTATTTCGTACAGTCATCAAATGAGTCCTCCCACCCCGGGCAGGGCGGGAAGGACTGTCAGACTTGTACTGACTAAAATCCACGGTTTCCTTCGGTAGCCCTTTGTGTACCGGAGTCGCGGTATACGTATGTCCCGCAACCCCGGCAGGGCTGTGACTGTGACCCTCTATAGGGGGGGCCCTGTCGTTATGCTGACGCTCCTTGAGGCGCGCGTGGAACACAACGCGCCGTCTGTCGACCCGGGCATGGTCCATGGTCAGGCAGCAAGTTGCCCTTTACTCGCCGTCCGAATGCCCGCGCCTACGGTGGCCGGAGATCGTCCCGCGACATCCGTCGCTGTGGGCGTCTACCACTGCGTCTAGGGCGGAGGGAGGACGGTATCCTCTCTCTCTCGCGGCCCGACTCCTCCTTCGCGAGCATGACTGCTTCGCAGAAGGAGGCGACCGCTTCCCACTCCGTCTCGCCCCGCAGCATGGCCGCGACCAATGCCGGGCGCGAGAGGTCTCCGCCTATCGCCTGCGTGAGGACACGGCGGTGCTCCGCCCAAGCAGGGCAGTCCTGCACCGTATGCTCCACCGTGTCCTCCGGGTGGTCTGACCTACCACATGACGCAGGTACTCTCCGGACACGGAAGTTTCAGGAGGTACTGTGTCTGATAAGGAGGGAGGAAACGCCTGGTTGTCACTGCTGCGAGGATCGCCCTAAGGACACGGTGGAGCATATGGTGCAGGACTGCCACGCTTGGGCAGAGCACCGCCGTGTCCTCACGACGGCGATAGGCGGAGACCTCTCGCGCCCGGCATTGGTCAAAGCCATGCTGCGGGGCGAGACGGGGTGGAAAGCGGTCGCCTCCTTCTGCGAAGCAGTCATGCTGTGCATGGAGGAGGCGGGCTGCGGAGGAGAGGATAGCGTCCTCCCTCCACCCAAGCCGCAGTGGTAGACGCCCACGGTGACGGATGTCGGCAGACCTACTTATAAAAATCTCCGGCCTCCCCGTAGGCGCGGGCATGGGGGCGGCGAGTAAATGGCAACTCGCTGTCCGACCATGGACCATGCCCGGGTCGACGGCGCGTTGTGTTCCACGCGCGTCGCGCGCCTCAAAGAATGTCAGCATTGTGACGAACCGCCCTCTAGAGGGCTAAAGCCTGCCGGGGTCGTGGGACTTATCTCATTACCGTGACCCGGAACGTAAAGGGCTATTGAAGGACACCGTGGATTTTAGTCAGTACGAGTCTGACAGTCCCTCCCGCCCTGCCTTTGCTGGGAGGACTCGTTTGATGATTTTACCACTATGGAAAAAAAAAGTTGAATGTCATGCAGATTAAAAAATACGTTAATTTCGGTTGCAGATCGATCTTAAAGATTTTATAGGTAGTATCTGATAGTGAACCATGACCATCTTAAAATTTTCACACTACTATTTACTCAGTTACGAGTACCTACTACATACTTTTTAGGCCGTCCTAACACGCCAGGCGGGGGGCGCGTCTTCCTAATTAGCCTAGGGCGGTCAGAACCCTTAATCAGTCGCTGATTCTAAGAACTAACTCATAACTAATTATTTCATCTAAGAACTTCTCCAACTTTTTCATTTCCGAAGGAGTATCTTTACTTATATCACATGTCTGCTCTGCTTTACAACATGGCTTCCCATAATAATCCAATAGAAGGCTGCAGTGCTTCAATCTCAGCCTCAATCAAAGCCTGTTCTTCCACGGTGTTTCTTGTTTTCGTTTGAAAACTTAAAATAAGTAGGTCTGTAAAACATGGTGGAACATATTTAAAAAAGTATGAGACACAGCTTCAAGAGAACATCAAATGGCCTGAGATCGTGAGGGTAAAAATGACTACTTCTGTATTGTCGCAAAGTAGAGCAGCAACCATGTTCCAGTTCTGACTTTGGTGTAAATGAGGGTGCATCAACATCCTACACACCGGAGACATGCAATGTTGGAACATCAACACCAGTTGTGACGACGAGAAAACCATTCGTGGAGCTAAGCCCGCTATAGCAAAGAAGGAGAGTGGAAGGGCTCCAAACGCATAGCACTGAAAGCCTTGCTCATGCAACTGGTTTGAAAGCACAAAACAAGAATGTACCTAGCAGATATCATTTAACTGGTAACGGAGAATCCCGAAGACTTGGTTGACACAGCTTTAGGTATTTTGAACTCATTGAGGAAAGCCTCTCTAGCCACTTCTAAAGAGAAGTGGCAGTATATTATAACATTAAGATCTTGTGCAAAAGAAGAAGGAATACCATTGTATCCTTCTTGTACTGCCATCCCTGAAGCGAAGAACTGCTAACCCCCAAAATATACCATAGACATCACGGAAAGAGAGGTTAAAGTAAAGCTCCAAGCAGTTTTGGACATAACTGTGGCTAGGCTTGGAAAGTTATCACGTGTGCAATCTTCGCTGGATGGCAAAGAGTTGATATATGCAAATGGGGCTTTGATGGTGCTTCAGGGCAAAGCTTGTATAAGCAAACTATGGCAGACGAAGACGATTCCAGTATTTTTATGTGTTCTTTTGTGTCTCTGCATTTAGTTTGTGGCGATGAAAAAGTATGGGAGAACCCAAATCCCACCCAGACCTATTCATTTTAGGTTTACAAACGAAAACAAGTTAAATATCGTAAAGGGCTGGCTCTGTTTGAGGCTGAGATTGAAGCACTGCAGCCTTCTATTATGGGAAGCCATGTTGTAACGCACTCAATGCTAATGATAGCTTCAATGAGGTCAAAATACCTAAAGCTGTGTCAACCAAGTCTTCGGGATTCTCCGTTACCAGTTAAATGATATCTGCTAGGCACATTCTTGTTTTGTGCTTTCAAACCAGTTGCATGAGCAAGGCTTTCAGTGCTATGCGTTTGGAGCTCTTCCACTCTCCTTCTTTGCTATAGCGGGCTTAGCTCCACAAATGGTTTTCTCGGCGTCACAACTGGTGTTGATGTTCCAACATTGCATGTCTCCGGTGTGTAGGATGTTGATGCACCCTCATTTACACCAAAGTCAGAACTGGAACATGGTTGCTGCTCTACTTTGCGACAATACAGAAGTAGTCATTTTTACCCTCACGATCTCAGGCCATTTGATGTTCTCTTGAAGCCGTGTCTCATACTTTTTTAAATATGTTCCACCATGTTTTACAGACCTACTTAATTTAGTTTTCAAACGAAAACAAGAAACACCGTGGAAGAACAGGCTTTGATTGAGGCTGAGATTGAAGCACTGCAGCCTTCTATTGGATTATTATGGGAAGCCATGTTGTAAAGCAGAGCAGACATTTGATATAAGTAAAGATACTCCTTCGGAAATGAAAAAGTTGGAGAAGTTCTTAGATGAAATAATTAGTTATGAGTTAGTTCTTAGAATGCGCAAAAAAACTTGTACAATCATTTTTTTTAATTATTGTCATCGTAATGGTCATTCGCAGGCTTAATCGTATAATAATACACTTCTCATCAAAAAAATCGAAACACCTCGCAGTTTATGATTTGATAAGGATTATCAGAAAAATGTGTATATTTAGGAATAAATGTAAAATGTCATTTAATAGTGAGTAGTATGAGGTTTTTAAATCCTAATGTTAATGTTCTAAATTCAAATTAAGTCTTCATAGGTTTCGTATTTTGTATAATGAGTAATTTTTACCCTGTATGGAATATGAAGGAAATGGGTAAAACAACACGCGTAAATGAAAAAAAAATGTAAGAAACGTTTATTTAATAACTTGTATTCCCTCCGCGAGCTCTTATTACTGCTTCCATGCGGTTCTTCATCGATCGGATGAGAGTCACGATCACATGTTGTGGTATATTATCCCATTCCTCTTGGATTGCATTTTGCAGCTGGCTAAGTGTTTCTGGGGCTGGATCTCTTGCTCGAATTCGTCTCTTTAATTCATCCCATAGATGTTCAATGGGATTCATGTCCGGGCTTCTTGCTGGCCATACCATAATGGAGATACCGACTTCGGTAAGATAATCTCGTACGACGCCCGCGGTGTGAGCTCTAGCATTGTCGTGCATGAATATGAAGTCGTTGCCAATAAAATGTGCATAGGGCATCACATGAGGTTCAAGACACTGTTCGATGTACCGATGAGAGTTTAGTGCAGGCAGCCGTGGCCCAGACACAAAGGCAAGTTCTGTCTTACCGTCGGCGCTGATTCCTCCCCAAACCGTCCACGAACCGCCACCATAGCTGACCTTTTCTTCAATGCAGCATTGTGCAAAGCGTTCTCCATCTCTTCTGTAGACCTTGTTCCTTCCGTCGTTACCATACAGCATAATTTTACACTCATCAGAAAACAGTACTTTGCTCCACTGAAGGTATGACCAAGTTAGGTGCTCGCGTGCAAAGTTAAGGCGCGCTCTTCGATGGTCTGCAGTTAATTTCGGCCCATTCGCTGGCTTATGCGGTGCCAATCCGCGTTCCTTCAACCTTCTTCTTATTGTAGAGTCACTTACAGCTACTCTTCGTACAACGCGAAGCTGCTGCTGCAGTTGAAAAGCGTTAAGGCGTCGATTTCGTAAAGAAGTTGTTACAATAAATCGATCATCTCGCTCAGAAGTGACCCGATTCCTGCCAGATCCTGAACGGCGCGTGAACGAACCAGTCTCCCGATAGCGTTTGTAGACTCTATGAACAGATGATAAGCTTAGATGCAATCTTGCAGCCACAACACGCTGACTAAGTCCAGAATCCAGCAATGCCACCACTTGGGCGGCTTCTGCGGGCGAAGTATCCATATGTTTTAGAAAAAAAAGTTTTTTCAGACGTCCCAAAGTCACAGTAAATGAAATAAGAAACAGAAAGTTTAAAGACAAGCGCTAATTTTTAGTTTTTAAACGAGAAACGTACTCCAACCCTAAATACACATTTGTCTCAAAACAGTGATTAATTTCATTTATAGGATAAACAAATGAAATTATTTCGAATTTTGATTTTTTTCTTCTTACTGTAATGACCAAACTGCCAGCTACACAGTAATGTTTTTTTTTCATGGAATTAATTCTCTTTTGTAAAAAATTAGGACAAAAACAATAAAAACGAAAGTGTTTCGATTTTTTTGATGAGAAGTGTATAAATAAATCGACTGGCAACGTCATTTAACCAAGCCAAAGACTTGAAAAATCACATGTCGAAAATTCAAAATTTCAAAAATTATTACGTGCGAAGCGGCGCCTAACGGTACATGAATTGTATGTCATCTTGATCGCCGTGTATGGGACTATAGCTCGTGTGACCACCAGCCTAACAGTTCTATTAAGTTTCGAGAAAACGTACTTTTAGTGTTTTCTCCCATACAAAAAAAACATAAATATTTATTTTCTCACGCCTAGTGTAACTTATACCATCCATACTTTAATATGTTGTCAAGGGAGGTATACCAGAGCCATTACAATTTTTATTTTTTTAATTCCTCACTTTAAGTTTCTATGAGTATGGAGCTCGATTTCCAGACCACTGTGCATCGTAGGCTTTGTCTGTTCTGTCACCTTTAACCTCTAGGTCAGGAGCAAAAACATCTCAAATGAAAAAAAAAAAATGATCAGTATTTTTTTGTTTTATCTTGAGCCTAAATATCAATACCCGTTACGTCTGTAAAATTTACATGGAAAAATCTGAAGTTTTAAAAAGTATCCTGCAGCCATTGATCCGCAAAACAATAAATCAACATTTAGATATTTTTTAGATATAGATACCCAACAAGCCTTGTCCTATTTATAGTTAACATAACTATATCCAACAAGTTTTACCAGCTAATTAATGTGACAGGGTCACAGTTTGCTGTTAAACAAGTGTTGCTAATATTTTTTTTTTAAATCTATATTTAAAGAGATTTTTCGCCAAAGCGAATATGCCACTCTGTATGTATACAAAAAATCATGATATCATTAAAAAAACATAAATGTTTGTATGTCGCTAAAATTTGTCGCAAATACGCCAAACATTTGCCGTAATCTGCAAACTTAAGCATCGGACAGAACATTTTGGTTGCGTCTTCGAACGTGCCAAATTGAACCCTAAGTCTTAGAAAAAACAGTCCGCAACTTAAACGATTGGACATAGCGACGGTATTCTAAAAAAAGGAAAGACAAAATAATATGTCATGATAATTAATTGTTTATCTAAGCAACTGATTCATTTAGAGAATTCAGCTAAAATGGCCGTTTCAGGCCCCCAAAACTAATACACATAATATTTAAATGTGACTTGCAAAAAATAAAATACAAAAAAATAAAAATACCTTATTGCTTTTTTTTGTAGGTATTTAAAAGATTATCACGTGTCAATCGTCTGAATATAGACGATTTCATCGAAATTATGGATTAACTTAATTATATTTAATAAATAGTAAAATAACTATTCTTAGAATTACGACCTTGTTTTTGTATGAAAGTGCGCAGTTATTTATTAAAATAAAAATATTAAAAAATGTTTAGACCAGTTTACAAAAAAACTAATAAAAAACAAAATTTAGATAGTCATTGCAATTATAATTATGCACTTTTATCCAAGGATTTAAAATTTTAATAAATTTTACAGTACATTAATAATAAAATTGTAATCTCATAATCAGTATAAAATAAAATAAGCGAGTTAAATTATTTATTTATTGCAATTTTTATGTCGCCACGTTTTTATAATTAAAATAGATGTTTTTTTTTGTACCCCGGCTATACATATGTATTTTATTTGGCCTAATGTTAATATATAAGTATTTCGTTTAGAATGAAAGAAAGATCAGGTGTGTATGTAAATAAATATAATTATTATACCAGAATTAAGTCTGAATGGAAAAAATAATGTTCAATACTAGGCTCAATAAAAATTCGTTCATTTCCATTCAAACAGCTGTACATAAAAGTAATGTCTGAAAGAACTCAGCTAGATAAACAATAAAAACGAAATGTGGGATTGGCGGTAATTTTTACGATGGTCTGTGAGTTGCTTTAAAGGTGTGTGTCACTAAAGTACGATTATTAATTCCAGTCAGTAAAATGACATTTGTACATGAATGAAATGTACTAAAACATGAATGAAATGTACTAAAACATGAATGAAATGTACTAAAACATGAATGAAATGTACTAAATTTCTTTGTATCAGTGACAGTTGCACTGTCATTTTACTGACTCGAATTAATAATCGTACTTTACACTTAATACTCAAATTTTGCATAATTATGGTAGCACTATACTATTACATTGTCTATGCTTTGTATTGTACAAAGCATAGTTAAGGGGATAGCATACCGTATGCAAATTGATTTCAGCATAGTATGTAGGAACCGTTAGACGAGAATTGGAGATGTATTAGTACTCATTCAAAATGTTGATGATACGGTCAACAAAACAGATATGTATGTAAACAGCAAGTTTTAAACGGTTTTCCTGTGTACTATTAGATTTATGATTATCTAAAAGAAATTGGTACATACGTTGTAACACATCAATGGCAAACTTTAAATCTTGCTGTTTGCAAACATACCTCTTGACTGACTTTACACACGGCTACACATTAACCATAACCAGTTCATCTTGGCATCCCTTTGTATGATATTTCCTCACAATGAACAGGTTGGGTTACACTGGTTTTCTATAACTTGATGTGTAGCCTTCGATCAATAATAGTACTAGCTTCCCGAAGAGCGCATCAAACGTATTTCGGAACCTTATTGCTTAGACCTTAAGTATCATTTTAGAATGAGTACTTTTGTACTGATGACATTTTATCTTCAAGAAACATTTTTCAATTGTTTACGTCAAACCTATCTCGGATG
The DNA here is from genome assembly GCA_954870645.1 of Agrotis clavis. Classification (NCBI taxonomy): domain Eukaryota; kingdom Metazoa; phylum Arthropoda; class Insecta; order Lepidoptera; family Noctuidae; genus Agrotis; species Agrotis clavis. The sequence continues at coordinate 18,238,145 of OX940925.1, forward strand.
AAAGAACTCGAATAAATACATTTTGCAATGTACGAGTAATTAAACTGTGTGTTTGTATGTTAGGGTTTATAATCAAACTGAAGTTGTTACTACTATTGGACATTTTTTATGAAATGTTGATGATTACGTGTGTGCAAATGTGGCCGCTTATGCGACTCATTTTTGTTCCCCATCCTTAATCTAGAGCTATTATTGATCGAAGTGTGTAGCACTTAAATTTTAGACATAAAAGATCTCTTAACTCTAAGGGAAAACTGTTTTTTAGAAATTAAATAGAATTGGAGCAATTTAGACAAGTATTAAAAGTCGCCTTTGCCATTGCTGGGAAAAATATCAATTGGAAATGAAATATCAACTATTTTGTATGTATTTTACCTAGAAAGTAAATTGTTAAGGCTCATAGAGGCGATGGTAAGGGTGTTTATAAGGCTGCTTTCTGTGCGACACAGGATTGACAAGTGTGATATTAAAATTAGTCAAAGATTTAAATCATTAGATGTATCCTCACCGCATTAACATCCCGTTCACGAATTTGGTGTAAGCTGTGAGTGGTGTGGCGAGCGGCGTGAATAAGGCATTAATTACTTTGAAGTATGCGAATTCGCCACTTGTGGCGCCTCGTGGCGTCTTTCAAACATTTCTATACATTTGATCTTACCGCTCGCCGCCCCCGCGATCACAGCGGGAAGTTCGTAAATGGGCCGTAATAGGGTGGGAGAATGAATTTACAGTGTTGAGAAGAATAAGTTGACATGTTTAATGACATGACGTGTCAAATAGAACAGACTGAAAGAGGCAATCTCACTGCGTAAAAACTTATGCCGCGTTTTCACTGGACAACTTGTATTCAGTTGAAAATTGTATGATATTAATTATCCTGCAAACTATTGGTCGCACAGACACTTTGTAGAGACATTTTTGTAGCAAATCAAGTTATCTACAAGGATGCTCTTGTAACTTTTAGTTGTGGAACCAAAATTTAAGAGATATCAACAAGAATTAAAAAACTATTCAATTAATAATATTTTTTCCTAAATTAACATTGACGCGTTCAGATTAATCTAACGATTTAAATCTTAGACATTTGTAAAAAACAAAATAAAATCATGGTCGCAAACTTCGAAGAAATTAAGATTGAGGAATATGATAATATAACTTTTTTAAAGAATAGATGGAATGCAGAGTCAGGCCCGGTATCCACCAAAGCGAAGAGGAGAGGAGATGTGTTTGAATAACCAATCAGATGTTCACATCTCCTCTCCGCTTAGCTTCAGTTGACATCTGTTGATATCTGATTGGATAGTCAAACACATCTCCTCTCCGCTTTGGTGGATACCGGGCCTAAATGAAAGATCTTAACCAGTATGGTTGATTTGTTGCAAGCTTTTAGGATCTCTAAATAATATTATGTTTATTGTTAGTTAATATTAAAATAAAATGAATAGTTAATTTGTGCTCTGGTCACGTTTATTTTACGCTAAGCTTAGTATATGATTTCAAGTCAAGCTTTATATTTCAAACTAAATAAACTAATATTTATGTGACAATTTTGATGTCTGTAAACTAGGTATTAATAAATGTTTTAAATAAACTAAATTGAAACTAATTAATAGTTATAATTGTTTTATTGTTATTTATATTGAAATACTGGTATTTATAATGTTCAGGTAGATAAATTAAACATTTCTGTTTTTTTTTCTAATAGTGTTGTAAGGTATGTTGCGTTTTGAACACAGATTAAAAATTAGCTGATTAAAATTGACACACTATCTAGAAATAGAGAAAGCGAAAAACATAATTATATCTCTTTCTTTTACATTGTTAAAGACATTTATGCCGTACAAGAAAGAGACAATTCTTTTTCCAACTCTAAGTCCATGCTTCAAGTCTATGTTCAGATATCACATGCAATTCTGCTTCTGCATATAACCATTTTACGAATATTAGAAGAATTATTTCTAATGACGTTGCTTGAAATTCAAAAAGTGAATCAATTTTAGGAATATTGTGGCCGTTTTAGAACCGTAGGTACCGTGAAAACTATTTATTTTAAGTTTTGGTACTCCGAGGGTGAATATATTCATGCAATATCAACGTATTCAAAAATCGTTCAACATCTGTTAGTGAACATTGCAACGCAATTTTGACACCGACTGTTTTTGAGCATGTACAGACGCCAGCACATCAAGCTACCACAATCTGTCAGATTTCTTTAATACAATTTCAACCTTATCACAAGAGTAGAAGGTTAATATTTGATTGGTAAAATCTGACAGATTCGGATAGGTTGACCTGCTTATAGCGGGTGAACAAGTTCCAAAAAGTCCCGAGGAGCCGCCGAGATGTTTATGGTTACACCAAAGAAAACACACGCTCAGGACGAGGCGTCTGTACAACGCCTCTTTCAGTTTCATGCTGGAAATTAGCCCTGAAACACGACTAATTTTGAGGTCAAACTATGAATTCATACATATACGTAACTAGTTTAAGTAGAAACTAACACAACTCGTCCAATTTAAATCAAATTAAAGATCCTAAGGTAACATTAACACAGCTTTTACAAAACTTCAAAAACCTCATAAGAAGTCTTCAAATTAAATTAAATTAAGCGTTCACTTCCCATAATTGCAAATCATTTTCTACCACTTCTGCAAAAATATATGCTTTACGCTCATCTTTAAATAAAGGTCTTAAGGTCTTCAAATGAAGGCCTATTAGAGCACCTTTGTCCATCAAACTGTTTAGTTTACTGACTAAAACTGCATTGTAGTTCAATCGTAGAAGACTTGGTCTTGAGTATAAGTATTGTACGTCTCGAAGATTCGTTCGTGCCCACGTTTCTATCGTCTTATTACCGCTGGCTATCTGTGAATATTAACAGATATGGTTAATGCTAATGTTTTTGTCACATTACGAAATTTCAGTAGCAGCCCGGAATTAGGAGTAGTGTCCTACTGATGGCGATAGGCTCAAATAAAAGAATAGGTGAAATGTAGCTACAAACACACATCTGGCTAAATCTTCTGGTATTTCAGACGTAAAGCTATGTTTAATTTGTGATTGGTTGTGTACTTTGGAAGAAGATCAGAAAAGGGCTAAGTGTGCTCCCCTGCGGAATGCCTTTTCTTTTGTTGAGGCAGTTGGGGTTTATACCATACTTTGCTTTTGATGTCCATTTATTTTAATTTAACAGTGTCCGCTTTACCTTAAATACCAAAGATGTGACTATTACTCCAGCTCCTAATTTATTCCGCTTTAATATGTTGTGCTGAATTTAGTCAAATGCATCATTTAGATTTAAAATGACTGAAATAGGGTAGTTGGTGCGAAAGTTTTGTACTTTTAATAGTTAAGCTGTGTTCTGCCTTTCCTATTTAGAGATTTTTGAATCTTACCCTAATATCACCGACTTGCTTTAGGAAATATGAAGAGAAGTAGAAGCGGAGGTTGGCGGCATTAGCTTGTCTGGCATTGCGCATCGCGATGTATGACCTTAACATGTCAAACCCACGTCTCTTGTATTTGAAAACCTGGAAAACATTAAGTTTCTAATTAGTAAGATCATACCTATACGCTTTTAAATGCAATGATCACTTTGAGCAGTCAGAATCAGAATAGATCATGTAACTTAAGTAGCAAAGTAGTTTCCTGATATAGGTTTTGTCATATCATAATTATGAGAAACAAGACTTCAAGAAAGGGGCTATCCCTTTCTTGACATCTTCTTTTTGACAGCTTTATGTTCATCATCTTACTCATAATCATTTCCACCCATTGCTGAGTATAGGCCGCCCCCTGTTTCTACCCCTTTTTTTCGGTTCTGAGCATCCCTCATCCGTCTGTTCCTGACGATTTTGACGATAATATATCGTACCCCAACGCGCTTTTGGACGGCCTTGGTTTCTTTTTTTACCTCTACTACTGATCGGTCAAAACCTTAAACCATTGTCATTTTTGCGTCCAGCCAGATGTCCTGCCCAACTTTATTTGAATCGTATCACCCTGTGTAATCTTCCATCGGGTCTAAAATATTGTCCATCCTAGATTTAATGGTTCCCATAATATACATATCAATTTCAGTAAATACCTGATAAATAATATTTCCCGTCACATAAGAATCAATGTAATGAGTTCCGTAGCTCTTCATAAACTTCCTGACTTCTGACGCATCAGTAACATTCAAGTCTTCAATGGCTCTCTGGACATAATCCTTGACAGCGACTCCATCTAAATTGCCCAATTCTACAGTCTTGTGTACTTTGGTTAGTTTGACGAGAACAAAGCAGCAATCTGGTTTTGGATCGTATTCTATGCCGAAAGTTCGCATTATCTCGTCGTGAATCCAGTCTCCCATGAACGCTTTCCAAGGTTTGTCTGTTCTGTAAAGATATGAGGTTTATGTTTACTATGCTATTTATTATCATTTTATCAAAGGCCTCCCCTATAAATTTCCAATAGGACTGTTTGCAAACAGCTTGTCTTTAGCGCGATCCTGTGCTCTTCATCAAATCTGTTCACCTTGTGCGCGGACATCCTATGCTGCGTTTGCCTGTTTGTGGTCTCCATTCGAGAACCTTACGGCCCCATCGGCCATCAGTATTACGTGCTATGTGGCCTTCCCACTGACACTTTAACTTGCAAATTCGCTAGGTTATTTCGTCAACTTTGGTACGCTTACGAATATCCTCATTTCTGATTCGATCACGCAAAGAGATCCCGAGCATAGCCCTTCCATAGCTCGTTGGGATATCTTGAGCTTATTACGCTATTCAAGTCAAGCAACACTTAGATATGGATTGTGATTCTTGTTTATTTATGAGCAGTTAGTCAAGTTTATTTACTTTTACAGTAAAGATTCTGAGTAATCTATTCGTGCTAAATTTAGCGTGTGATATCGCCACAGTAAATGTATTTCTAGTATTAACCGGCCTATGTGCCTATGAATCACTCATTTTTAAAATGTATATAGAAATGAGCTGTAGTATATTGAAATATCGGGTGACAATGTGCCGCTAGGGTAGGCCATCCATTGCCTGGTTTAATGTGTTAGTCTACAAGCATTGGTATACTTTTTCGTGTATACTTTTTCCTGTACGTGTTTTGGTATAGTTTTTCCTGTCGTATTGTAAGCACATTACAGGAATTGATGGTTTCTTATGACGCATCATTATTTTAGATTGGGAGCAACACGTTAACACCCAAAATTAGAATTCTTTCTCAATCCAAATCCTAATGTCTTTTTTAACGTCCTCTTGTCATCGGACATCTTTAAGACTCTGATAGTCAAATTCTGTCGTTGATTGGTTACAATAAAAAAAGATCGAAATCAAGATTACGAAAGAGATAGATCATTATTTTTTCTTTCTTTTCTGCGTAAAAGAATAACTTACCCTTGTATCTGAAAGTTCTTAAAGTATGCGTCAAGCAAGTCTTCGAACGTCTCACACAGCAACAGTTCCATGTTCGTGATGCCGTCAGCATCACCCTTGGTCTCTTTACTGGTGACATTGGAGAATACTCGTATATTCTTCTCACTAAAGGGTACTATGGGATCGTCTTCTTCTTCCCCTTCGTAGTCTGCTGATATTACTTGCGTTACTTGGGATAGATCGCCGTAACTGTGGAGTTTTTGGAATTAAGTATGTTTAGTACTGATGGTTTGTTGACGTCTATAAAGCGATTTTTTGGGGGTCATAGGGTAAAAATAAAAATGGGATAGTTGCCTGGATTCTAATTACTGTAGTTTTGCGGGTAATTCGCATCTTATTTTATCCATCTATCGATAGACTCTAAAAGTGCCATTAAGTTGGCCATGTTACAGGTCTCTATGCAATTGCATGAGAAGACAAAAACTTTGAATGCACCTTGCACTCAAAGTTTTTGCTTGATATCCTTTTTCTCGGCGGGGCATCTATCTTTTACGTAATTAACATGGAATAGGTAACTATCCCATATATGGGATAGATGTCCCAACATTTTGAGGATGGAACTCGGCCATTGATTGGTTACAGATAATGGTCGAGATTAAGATTGTGACCGAGATACATGATTTTTGTTTATGTATGTATGAAGTAAAAATTGGTGACATTGTCTTAAGAAATTGTTATACATACTTTAACCACGACAAAGTCGGTTTTAGTCACAAGCCAAAACATCGTTGTACTTAGGCTAAACTATAAATATTGATTAGTTCTCATTCCATACCGTAGCAGTTCGTAAAATTTAATATTAAACCTTTTTTATCATCAAATGAGTCTCAGTAAAATAATCTTATTCTAAAATTAGGGGTACACACTGAATTTGTCTGATAAGAAAATTCGACATCTGTAAGTTCAATAATATAATAATTAACAACTGCCTTCGAAATAATAGACTAAACAAAACATACGACACGAAATTTTACGATAAGCATGTCAGACTGAGATGTTTCCGAGTTTTAAAATAAAACAAAATAGGCCCTTGGTGAAACCGATAAGATTCTTCAGAAATGTTAAACATATATACTTTATCTTCAAAATTACAGTCTCAGTTCCAAGTAAATAATATTAGCACCGTTTAGTAACACATCATTTTCCCTAAGCTGAATTGTAACGCACTTTAAACACACAATATTATTACAAATCAAGATGAATATGCTTCACAACGCAATATTATAAATCGAGACTTACTTCGCAAACACATCAATAGCGTTTCCAATATTCAAATTGTAGCCTAAATCCTCTTCACTGTAGCAGAGCACAGCACTGAATAAAACCACAAAATAATACACCAACATATTCAAATACATACTACAAGCTATATACCGCGGCGACGCGGCTATTAAACTGATATTTTTTTCACATTTTGCTAATAACTTGTCAAAGTAAACAGCTTGTGAACTTGACCTAACAGATTAGTTGGTTGGGACTTATCAGTGAAACAGAGGTGCACAACCTTTCTGTAAACACGGGCTGTGATGCTGTGATTCAGATACTTTATGTAGAAGATTTTCTTTTGTTGAGAAACATGTTTTAAGACAACAGAGATTAGTCATTAAGAGATTAGTCATTATTTTAATAATCAGTCTTAGGTGACGACGCAGTGCGAGATTGGTTGTCTCACAAGACATCGTTACACCTAAATCCCCGTCTTAGCGAAAGTCCGCTAGTAACAAAATATAAAAACCTCTAGGACTTACATATTTCAATTCAGTCTTTTGCCGATAATGTGCAGTGCCTTGTACTATGTATATTTTTGAAAAAATTTGCATTCCATCATAATCAATGTTTTGTTGGTGGGTGGTAGCTCTTAGCTGCCAAGCAAGGGCTGCATAGGCTATCTGCTGTAACCGCTGTAACTGATGCTGAGCTATCCCACTGGTGGTGTTAGGCCTCACCAAGGCTACGTGGCTTGCAACCGCCAGTGTTGTCGAAGTCCGGCACCAAACAGTTACAAATTGGTGACAACATGATTGAACAGTTGTCAAAAATCTGTCGGTCTAGCAAATGGCAGTTCTAAGCGACAGAAAGAGAAAGGGCGACGGAAAAAGCCGATTCCGCGTCGATAGATGGGGAGCACCCTAACTAAATATTACTGTATCCTCCCAAAAGTTTAACATCTCTGATACATATGACAGCTCGCATGCTCGCAACTCCGCATGCTGCAACAGATTGGCATGCATTTCCTGTTTGCCGAGCTTTATAACAGTTTATACAGAGCAACTATGTTGGATCTTCCTAGTACAGCATTTAAGATGAATTGTGTCTGCATTAAAGTGAATCAGCCTGGCTTTTTGGAATTTTATTAGATTTGTGTGGTGTGTTTTTAATTAAATAATGTCACGTTTTAAAGATAATTTATTTATGATAAGCTGCGTTATTTCAATTGAAAAGGAGTCTTCTGTGTTGGTGTGGACATTGTCGAGGAAGTATAAAACTCACGAGAGTGAGGGGAACGCCAAAGAAAAGATGATTGATACTTGAAGGTACTACTACTATACTATACGAGGTACTTAAATACATAAATAGGTAGATGGGAATGTACTTTATTGTTCACCAAATTGAATGCACACTATTTTATAATATTAGCAACTCCACGGGTACTAAGGCGGTCTTATTGCTGATAGCAATATCTTCCAGGCAACTTTTGGGTGGACTAAACCAAAATCATAAATTCGACGACATCTGACATCTACCAACACACACTGGGCCCGCATGGTGGATCCACTCCCTCTCACAGAGGGGGTTCCTGTGGGGGAAGAACATTCATAAGAGGCGCTTTTTCAATTTTCCATATAATTAACGCACTACTTGAAGTGCGTTGTAAATAAAATACAGAAATCTTATGATAAGACATCTGTATTTATTTCTTGGTGGCAATTTTACTCCTTTAACATTTATAACTCTGTGGGTACCTAAGGTATTTCTTCAGTTTGTTCTAATAAGAATATTGGACCTTCAATGCCACCCTATAAAGTTTATATTCCAATGGAAAAATCCAAATACATTATTCTAATAACTTTATATCTCAATATTGATGTAAGAAAAAATTAGTCTAATGGGTCATGGATATAATATGTTTGATAAATGTTTATAATTGGATTCAATTAAATTATCATTAGCAGGCTGAATATCTAACCGATTTGTTTTATTAGAAAATATATTAAGTAGAAATATATTTCACTAGCTGTTGCTCGAAAAGAAGGTCCCATCCACTACCAAAATTCATCAATATTGATTCAACCGTTCTGACGTGAAAACGTAACATGGCATGCAAAACAAACGCACATTCTAAAACGAGTAAGACTAAGGGCCCTATCTCATTAGGACACCATAGCCGGATCCTGCTGCCAACAAGATGTCTGAATGGTTACGGAACCACACTCAGGTGAGATACTACGAGTATTTAAAGAGTTGTATACATTTGGTGCACTAATTTAATTTGATTCTCTAACAATTTGAGTACCTACTCTACGCGGCCTACCCAACCAAGTGTCCTTTCTTTGGTATTGTTCGTCGTTTCGTTAAGCTACTTGAGTTATGAGTCGAGCTACACGATAACTGGCTTGCAGTGACGGACAGGCCCACTCAAATCTGTGTGGTTTTTTTTCCTATAAAGACCATTTTAGACACCTGCATGTTCCTCGTATGGCTTGAACAGTTTAATGTCTGGACTATAAAAGAGACAGTGACCTCTGAGTTTGTTTCGGATGTTTCATCTCAGAGTAGTCAGGTACGAAACGCCGGCCACATCTAGGTTTAAAATATTATTTGACGTTTAAAAGTGTTTTTTAACAACCAACTTGCAAATGAAATGTCTTTTATCATTAATGGGATGGGCTCTTAACGATAACCACAGAAATCCAGCAGACGTTGCCAGCCCAAACTCATTTCAGTTTGACGGCTTTTCGAGTAGGTAGTTTTTGTAATTTGTTTCATCACCACTGCTCTCAAAACGGTAAAGGAAAATATGAAAACGTGACAAGGTAGTATGGAATTTAAAAATGCCTAAAATAGAACAAAGACAGGAAGATGATACTAATAATTTAATGTTAAATCTGTGCCTCTAGTGAAAAAGGGTTTAAGTCCGATTTTGTCGAAAATGAGTTAAGTACACTAAAATGTTCAGAAAAAAATGATCTATCCATTCGTGAAAACAGATCTTGCCTATCTTTAAAAATAAGGAAGTTAGCAATGTGCAAAGGGGGTTAACTAACACTAAAAATATTACAAAAGCGGGGTATAAGTGCACTTTAATTTCTTTACACAAAACTATGTTTATTTTTATTTTGTGTCTTTTGATCTAAATAAACATGTATTGTCAGAGCTTCAATTTGTTTAGTGAATACCGGCACAAGTACATTAATTCCTTAAAAATTGTTATGTGAGTAACGATATCACTTGACATAAATCCGTTTTCACCAAAATAAAAGACAAAAATCCAGAATAAGTAATAATATAATAATAATAATATATAATAATAAGTAAGTAAAAAAAACTGCGTCATAATACTTAATTAACTTCTTCAATACTTTTTTACTAACTGCATATTTATTTTAAAACTGGAGTTTATTATCGGTAGAAGTGAAATTAAAATAAGGTTTTCTGGATCACTTTCCCAGGTTTCAACTGCAGTTGATTTGTCCTGACTTATAAAAAAACTGTGCTATAGACATTTCTTGATATCGAACAAGATTTGAATCACTTTCAAGGTTCTGTGGGACTCGATTTGTACTTTTCATTTGTTTTTTAATTGTTTTTATGATTTAAAAATAACTGTCATAGGTACTTCTTAAAATACTTTTCTTCACTTTAATAAAAAAATAAACACCACAAAACTACATATTTTTTGGTTTTATTTTGGTTTAAAGATAGATATAACTTACACAAAAGGTTCACGTAAGTCAACATGCGCCTTATGTTACGTCTAATAACTATGTGAAAAAAGATACAAGTTATTTATTTTTGCTATTTTTCAAAATTTTATCATGTCGATAAAAAGTACACATTCAGTTCATTTATTTTGGCTATTCCAACACTAATTATCTGATTTAATTTCTTAGTTATCATACAAATAACTCCAAATGCGTATCCTTTTTCACTTTTGTGAATTAACTTTTTGTGTATGAGAAAAGGGATCTAACTTCTTTTATACCCTTGTGTAGTTCATTTTGTGTTAAGTATAAGTCGCTATTTTGAAAACTATTCAGTTTATGTAAAAAATAATACTAGAATAAGAAAGAACATACATTTTTTACCTATATAACATATCACATATATTTAATTTGACAGCTGTTTAAATGCCACACGTACTTAAACATGTAATTTGGTGCGCGCGGGGCGTTTTTTGCGTCTCCTGTAAAGTTGCATTTTTAGACTTAGACCCTTTTTCACTAGAGCCACAGAAATTCACCTTTCGTTTTCAATAGTTGGACAATGTTTTTTCCCATTTACGTCAATACTTTCATCACATACCACTGGGTCGTTTAATGGCACATTTAGGTAAGTACAGATTACAGAAATTATACATCAATATGCAAGACACTGAAAAAATCGAATAATTTCGCCAGTTAAATTATCAAAACTTTTTTACGTACCTACACCAAAATTGACGAAGATGTGACCCTTATGTTACACGATACATCACGCCGTGGTATCACCATCATCATCATCAGCCGGAAGACGTCCACTGCTGAACGATGTCGTCGGTCCACCTAGTGGGAGGCCTGCCTACGCTGCGCCTTCCGGTCCGTGGTCGCCACTCGAGAACTTTTCTGCCCCATAGGTTGTCAGTTCTACGAGCGATGTGGCCTGCCCATTGCCACTTCAACTTGCAAATTTTATGAGCTATGCCGCTATCGCCGTGGTATATCTAAATGGTATAATTTTTGCGAAACGCGACGTGAAGTGACGATTCTTGAATTGACGTGTATCTTTTCGTGTACCTAAGTAATAAATAAAGTTAGGTAGATTCTGAGTCGCTCTATCGAAATATCAGCGTTCCGTCTCGGTGTGAATTGTAATACTCATTCAAAATACATTGAAAAAAAAACGTGTCCCTTATTTTTCAATAACTTTACCAACAGGCTAAAATAATAGGTTTGCAATTTATTGCTACTATCACTATGCCTATTGTGCGCGGTTCTCAGAAAAACCAATTTAAATTATTATTCAGTGCATGCGGATACGTAAAATCCCGTCGATAGGTCTTCAAGGTAAAACCTCGTCTGTAGATACTAATTCACAAGAAGTGGGAGGATATACCTAATTGTAAAGATAATATCGTGTACCTAGAAGTTAATTACATTTGATGAAGTCAATTAATTTACCGAAAGGTCATATACATACAGGGTGAATTTTTAGGGTTCCGTAGTCAACAAGGAACCCTTATAGTTTCGCCATGTCCGTCCGTCCGTCTGTCCGCAGTTTAGCTCAGAGACGCACAGCACTAGAGAGCTGTAATTTGGTGTAAATATACGGATTTGTTGTGCCGAAAAAGTCGTAAAATAAAATCTCGTAAAATATTTTTTTTAGGGTACAATTTTTGTTGGTTCGTACAACACAATTCCTAGCTCAATATTATCCTCGAAAGGCACCTAAGACGAAGGTGTGCTAATTAATTCGTAACTTAATTGAAATGAGACAGAAATTGTTTGTCATTGTGTCAAAGCTCTTTAATAGATTTTAAACCTTACCTATCATATTAGTGAAATGTACAATGTTCGATTGGTCAAATTTGACAGCTGCAGATAAAAGGAAAAAAAGGAGCAGGTTTATAGTTCATCAGTTTTTTTAAGTGTGATTACCGATTTAAAAAAAAAACGTGAGAAAAAAGAATACCACTTTCGAAGTCGCGGCCAAGAGCTAGCATGTGATAATGAGGGATGAAGCGCACGTATACAGAGAGTGATGAATATAAATAAAAAAAAGATATTAATAATCTTCCGGGGTTACTCAGAGTCAGTACATAGAATTTACATTGCGTCATTACATACAGAGAAGCCACGTGGTTGAGTTGAAATTATACATAAACAAACAAAGTAAGTACCTACCTAAAATGAGAAGCGGTTATTAGCCTGTTCATGTTATGCCTATCCTTTAGCATTCATTTCACATCATTTTCGACTTACTGTAAAACCTTTTTTTTCATTTGCACATTGCGTTCCAAGGTCACTGTGTCCTATAAAGACAAACCCACCCTGTTTTTTTCCTTTGCACATTGCGTTCCAAGGTCACTGTGTCCTATAAAGACAAACCCACCCTGTTTTTTTCCTTTGCACATTGCGTTCCAAGGTCACTGTGTCCTATAAAGACGGTCTCGCGACCCCGGTTTCCCATAGAATTAGGCAGAACTCGGGACTTATTTGATAACCGTCCAACCGAAGGCAAGATGAGATAATGATGTCGCAATTCCTGTTTTTTTTTCTTCTGATGTTGTCTGTTTTTTTTTCTCTGAGAATACACTATCTTCATCATCACCATAAGCCTGTATCTTCCATTACTGGACATAGGGCTCTCCCAGTATACTCCGTTGAGCCCGTTCTTGAGCTTTCCTCAACCAACATACTAAATCTAATCCACTGTTCTAAATAAAAATTGACAAACCAACTAAAAATCAAGGTTGGTACAGACTCTTCATTCACGCGACGCGATAACCCCGCCGCCTCACCTCTTGTGTGAATTAACCCTTATCTGGTAAACACATGTCAATTCTCCCGCTGCGTCAATAATAGTAGTTTTTATTCAAGAGGTTATTTGCGTTTAACCACTCTGCACGACAACATTTTGACACATGACACATCAGCTGAGTCGACCGGGTGATTCGAAATTTGAGCTATTACACAAGATTTTTTGTCAACTTTCAGCATCCAATTTTTGATCAAAAATATGTTACTACAGCTATTTCATGCGATAAGTTTGTGAGCAATATCTCTAAGAACATGTTGAGGTCAATAAAACTGCCTCATTCTGTTGTAAAATGTGTGTAACATACAAAATGCTACACCGTTCCAAAAACTAGGTAATTTAGATGTGCAGAAAAATATGTACATAAACAAGCTTATCACATGATAATAATGGTTACTCAGTGAAATAAATAAAATAACTTACTATATACATTATTAGATTTGCTAGTGTTCATACATAATTTCATAAATAATAACGATCAAAGTCTGGATAAAAATTAGCAAAAACTATGTTGCAACATGACTCTTTTTAGTGCTGACCGTAAACCCAATGTTCACAAAACGATTAAAACGTTCATTCAGCCTAATCGATACTCGCAACATAATCGAACATGGAAAAAAAGTAAAACAAGACATAGAGCATGGACTGATTTATCCGCTTATTTGACTATAGAAAGCTCAGTCCATGCAATAAGTCTATGAAAGTAAATCTGAATCATGTTATAATTTTTCTAGTGTCCAACCGAAACTGATTTTTCAGCCGAAACCTAAACCGAAACCGAACTTTCGGCCTTACTCTCAGTTTCGGCCGAAACCGAAACCGAAAAAGAAACTTTTTAACACATTTGAAATTTCTATTATTTTCTGAAATTTACTGTTTTTTTTAAACATTTATTAATACTTTTTTTCCTCCCACCCCGGGCAGGGCGGGAGGGACTGTCAGACTTCTACTGACTAAAATCCACGGTGTCCTTCAATAGCCCTTTATGTTCCAGGGTCACGGTAAGGAAATAATCCCGCGACCCCGGCAGGCTTTGGCCCTCTGAGAGGGGGGCCCCGTCATTATGCTGACGCTCTTTGAGGCGCGCGTGGGACACAACGCGCCGTCGACCCGGGCATGGTCCTTGGTCGGGCAGCGAGTTGCCCTTTACTCGCTGCCCGCATGCCCGCGCCTACGGTAGCCGGAGATCATCTGCTGAACGGGGCGTGGATGGCTAAATTTTGAACTATGAGGAATAGCGAAAAATCCTGAAGGCAGTCTCGAAGTCGATTTGATAAAAATTAAAATAACATCATAAAAATAATTTTTTGAAATATAAATTCTGCAATCAAACTATCAATATTCTGTGAAGTAGTAACATGCGACAAACTTGAGGTATAAGGATTTTTTTTAATAATTCGATTTTTTACGAGGGATGGAATCATATTCCATTAAATCAAATTTCGCTACATGTTCATAACATATTGTTCTAATTTCAAATTTTTATTATCACTTCGCGGTGCAAATACATTAAATATTTTTTTGAAATTCGAACTTTAAGTGAGTTTGCGCGAATTTTGATTTTGATCTGCTGAACAATGACTAAATTATTGTTTGTATATTAGTTCATATTTTACCAAATTATCATTACTTCACCGAATTTGATCCTCAACAGCGACATCGAATAGTGTAAAAATATACCTAGCATTTTCTTTTTTTAATTCAAAAGCTCGATTTCTGACGTGTAATACTTACATGACCGAACCAATCTCACGAAAAAATTTTGTACAATAAAATAATTAATTTGGCTATCTGTTATTTGGAGCCGCGAGAGGGAGAGGGACAGCGTCCTCCCTCCGCCCCAACCGTAGTGGTAGACGTCTGCGGCGTCGGAAGTCGGCAGACGACCTCCGGCCACCGTAGGCACTGGCATGCCACCATGGCCGACCATGGACCATGGACCATGCCCGGGTCGACAGCGCGTCGTGTTCCACACGCGCCTCAAAGAGCGTCAGCATAATGACTTAGAGGGCCAAAGCCTGCCGGGGTCGCGGGATTATTTCCTTACCGTGACCCCGGAACATAAAGGGCTATTGAAGGACACTGTGGATTTTAAGTCTGACAGTCCCTCCCGCCCTGCCCGGGGTAGGAGGACTCATTTGATGATTTTTATTACCACGATTACCACGATATTATTATAGATTACCACGATAAAAAAAAAAAAACTTTTATTTGGTAAGAAACAAACTCATTTATAAAAAGCCTATCAAGATCCAAGGCATTCTATATTCATTCAACCTTAAAAATTATATTATTGTACAAAATAAAATGTACAGTAAAAATTAGCTAATAAATTAAAATGTTATTACATAATATTTTGAATAGCGAGTACCACAGCGAGCGCATTCCTAATTCAAAATTTTAGAATTAAAATAATTGCCGCGCATTCAAACATTTTACTGACATTGTTCTTTTGTGTATTATTGTTTTTTGGGAATGACAATGTACGTAATATTATTATAAAAGCTTTAAACAATATTTTAATAGATAATAATTTGATTCTAAGCTTAAAACAAATTTATTTTAATTTTTATTAATCGATTTCCTAGTTTCCTTATTTTTTCACTCGAGTTGACAAAAAAATCAATTATGGAATCGATTAGAATACTCGCTTTCACACATCATTACGATTAAAAAAAATAAACATGGTTGTCATTTACGAACACAAATTGAGTAGTGGTAATGAAAAATACGTGTTATTGGCCCTTTATTAGAGAATTACGCCAAGATCTGTACTTTTTTACGTTATTTATAACATTTGGCATGATATATATCTTAATTGTTATTGAGTATAAGCGCGCGTATGTGATCAAAGTGAAAAATAAAAATGTAAACAAACAAAAGTGGCGCGAAAGTTCGAGTTCAGATATCAAATTCTTCATTACCACTGCTAATTTATGTTGAATGATGTATGAATTCGTTACAATACTAAATCAGAAGTTATTCATTCCTCCTATAATTATCCGTTGGATGTCCGAAAACCACGTTTTTTATGATTTTTAGCCCTACCCAGCACAGCCATCAAAATGGTGAAGATCGTATTTACACTTTTGGATATTGTTACGGTAAATTAAGAAAATAAGCGCTAAATGTAGAAGTTTTATTTTCTTGAATAAATCAGATTTTTATTGAACATTCTTAATTAATGCGCACTCATAGGATTTTACGCAGGGAATATTATATTTTTTTAATTTATAATGAGGATGTCGTATGACTACAACGTCTGCCCCTTTTGGACCCACTATTGAGCCAGCGTAGGTTTACTTGTCGCGCCCATTTCGGGGGCGGTACCGAACTATACGGTTAAATTATTGTAACTTTGATTTTTGTTTTGGGTTTTTATGACGTAGCTCAGGTTTAACATGACGTGTTAAAACCAGAGTAGTTACGGTGTGGGAAAGAGACAGCTATACAAGTCGTCTATCGCCATCTCGTTTCCTCACTGGAACTACCACCAGGGTTCCCAAACTCTGCGCCCTATATAGTCGATACCAGGTGAATTATAAAAGCATAATACCTGTTTGCTAGCTCCACGAAATCACAACATGCAGGTGTATGTGTATCTGGCATCATGGTGTATCATTAAGTATGTGCCTTTGTTTCTATGTGTTTTAGTATTTTTTTCTGCATTCTTTGTAATTTTGGCTAGTTTATTACATATTGATGTTCGTTTTAAACTACTTAGGTCCTAATCTTTGTTTAAATGCATGCTATTGTTATGGCAGAATGTGTCCTGCGCTTAAAATGCAAATGTAACACACCTTTGTATACCACATTTTATGCAAATAAAGAATACTTATTTACTGGTTTTGAAGCTTCAAAAGAGTTCAATGAGTCAATCTTTTTCTTTCTGATGGGTCTTATATATGGAAAGAATCTTGTGTCCACGTAATATCGATCCGGAGTATGGTCATAGTTTAGGGAACCCTCTGATCCCTGACATACGTGATTATGTGATTTTTGTGTTGTGGGAAATACAAATCTAATGATCTGGCTATGGTGTCCTTTTTTAATCGTGGTAAAATGATCAAATGAGTCCTCCCACCCAGGGTGTGACGGAGGGACTATCAGACTTGTACTGACTAAAATCCACGGTGATTCTTCAACAGCCCTTGCATTTAATTTAATTTTTGCAATTTCGGGGGCTTAGTTTTCTTCAGCTAGCCATAGAAAATGTTTTGTCTTATTGTTTTAACACCTAACTACCTCAAAATATCCTTCTGAACCACTTTTTGCGATGTCTTATTCCTAATTTGGTCCAATTTGGAGAAGGCCATTACTGCTCAAATTAGGGCAGTACCTATGGTAGTGGTGGAGTGGTATCGGCCCCGACTTACTAGTTGCTCAAACCCAGCCAGTCGCATTACTTTGTGTGTTTTATGTCATCACATCTGCTCTCAAAACGGTGAAAGAAAATATCGTGAGGAAACTGGCATGTCCTAGAATCAAAAATTCGAAGACATGTGACATCTACCAACCCGCACTGCGCCCACGTGATTGATTATGGCCCACTGCCTCCACCTCCCTCCTTACCCCCACCAGGGAGGCCTGAGGCCCAGCAGTGAAAACATTATAGGCTGATGATGATGAGTTTTAATTTTAAAAGACTAGTGACTCGTCCCGGCTTCGTCCTTGGAAATTCGTCATTCTTCGAGCTTATTACAGTTTTCGACTTTGTTCTTCCCCAAATTTTGCCTCAACTTTAGGTCCATTCACTTCATATCCATCACCACTGCTCCATTATGCCATTATTTCATCACCACTGCTCTCAAAACGGTGAAGGAAAACATCGTGAGGAAACCGGCATGTCCTAGAACCAAAAATTCGAAGACATGTGACATCCACCAATCCGCACTGGGCCCGCGTGGTGGATTATGGCCCACTCCCTCTCACAGAGAGGAGGCCTGTGTCCCAGCAGTGGGAACAATATAGGCTGATGATGATGACTTCATATCCAGCTCAGCTCAACTTCTTAATTACAAGCACTAAACGGTTCATTCACAACTTACTAAGAACTATTATCAGATAACAGTAGGTCTTTGCCCCCGCGAAGTATGTACTTTGTAGCTAAAAGTTGGCAGCTTAAACAAAGTTATAGCAAGCAGGTTTATCCCAGATATCAAATGGCCCCATTTTTTAAAGATAACAGAGTTTGGAAGAATGCGGCACAATTAATGTTCGCTCAGGTCTACTCACTCAAGTGAACACGAACAAATTGTACGTGAGACTCTAAAAATGTTCGCGCATAACTTGATACTTTTGTGCGCGCACTTAAGAGCAGTGGACTCGATTTTTTATAAAGGACAATGGGCAAAAATGTATGGAACTTGGTCCAAGATCCTCCACTGATGACACTTATGGTAAATGAAAGTATATGGTTGTGACATCATTCTGGCAGGAGATTATCAAAATCCGTCCTGGAGTTCTTTTTTTATTTCCATTTAAGTGACTACTAACCTAACCTAACCTTACCTATCCAAACCTAACCTAACTTTTTTTGTTCAGCTGTAAATGATGCCCGACGCATATTGAACCATCTGAGAAGGCGGTTGGCTTATGTGTGACTTGAACCCACTAAAAATACCAACGAGACCTTAAATAGCTAACCTAACCTAACTTTTTTTGTTAAGCTGTAAATGATGCCCGACGCATATTGAACCATCTGAGAAGGCGGTTGGCTTATGTGTGACTTGAACCCACTAAAAATACCAACGAGACCTTAAATAGCTAACCTAACCTAACTTTTTTTGTTAAGCTGTAAATGATGCCCGACGCATATTGAACCATCTGAGAAGGCGGTTGGCTTATGTGTGACTTGAACCCACTAAAAATACCAACGAGACCTTAAATAGCTAACCTAACCTAACATTTTTTGTTAAGCTGTAAATGATGTCCGACGCATATTGAACCATCTGAGAAGGCGGTTGGCTTATGTGTGACTTGAACCCACTAAAAATACCAATGAGACCTTAAATAGCTAACCTAACCTTAAATAGCTGACCTAACCTAACTTTTTTTGTTCAGCTGTAAATGATGCCCGACGCACACTGAACCATCTGAGAAGGCGGTTGGCTTATGTGTAACTGGGACCCACTAAAAATACCAACGAGACCTTAAATAGCTAACCTAACCTAACTTTTATTGTTCAGCTGTAAATGATGCCCAACGCATACTGAACCATCTGTGAAGGCGGTTGGCTTATGTGTGACTTGAACCCACTAAAAATACCAACGAGCCCTTAAATAGCTAACCTAACCTACCTTTTTTTGTTCAGCTAAAAATGATGCGCGACGTATACTGAACCATCTGGGAAGGCGGTTAGCTTATGCGTGACTTACACCGAATAAAAATACCAACTAGACCTTAAATAGCTAACCTAACCTAACTTTTTTTGTTCAGCTGTAAATGATGCCCGACGCACACTGAACCATCTGGGAAGGCAGTTGGCATATGTGTGACTTGGACCCACTAAAAATACCAACGAGACCTTAAATAGCTAACCTAACCTAACTTTTTTGTTCAACTAAAAGTGATGCCTGACGCACACTGAACTATCTGGGAATGCGGTTGGCTTATGTGTGACTTACACCCACTAAAAATACCAACGAGACCATTAGCTATCTAAATAGCTAAGCTAACCTAACTTTTTTTGTTCAGCTTCAGCAGACCTTAAGGTCTCGTTGGTATTTTTAGTAGGTCGAAGTCACATATAAGCGAACGTCCTTCCCACAAAAAAGTTAAGTTAGGCTAGCTATTTAAGGTCTCATTTGTATTTTTAGTGGGTGTAAGTCACACAGAGCCAACCGCCTTCCCAGATGGTTCAGTATGCGTCGGGCATCATTTATAGCTAAACAAAAAAAGTTAGGTTAGGTTAGCTATTTAAGGTTTCGTTGGTATTTTAGTGGGTTTACGTCACACATAAGCCAACCGCCTTCCCAGATGGTTCAGTATGCGTCGAGCATCATTTACATCTGAATAAAAAGGTCAGGTTAGCTATTTAAGGTTTCGTTGGTATTTTTAGTGGGTGTAAGTCACACATGAGCAAACCGCCTTCCCGGATGGAAAAGTTAAGTTAGGCTAGCTATTTAAGGTCTCATTTGTATTTTTAGTCGGTGTAAGTCAAACATAAGCCAACCGCCTTCCTAGATGGTTCAGTATGCGACGGGCATCATTTACAGTTGAATGAAAAAAGTTAGGTTAGGTTAGCTATTTAAGGTCTCGTTGGTATTTTTAGTGGGTGTAAGTCATACATAAGCCAACCGCCTTCCCAGATGGTTCAGTATGCGTCGGGCATCATTTTTAGCTAAACTAAAAAGTTAGGTTAGGTTAGCTATTTATGGTCTCGTTGGTATTTTTAGTGGGTTCAAGTCACACAGAGCCAACCGCCTTCCCAGATGGTTCAGTATGCGTCGGGCATCATTTTTAGCTAAACTAAAAAGTTAGGTTAGGTTAGCTATTTATGGTCTCGTTGGTATTTTTAGTGGGTTCAAGTCACACAGAGCCAACCGCCTTCCCAGATGGTTCAGTATGCGTCGGGCATCATTTTTAGCTAAACAAAAAAAGTTAGGTTAGGTTAGCTATTTAAGGTTTCGTTGGTATTTTAGTGGGTTTACGTCACACAGAGCCAACCGCCTTCCCAGATGGTTCAGTATGCGTCGGGCATCATTTTTAGCTAAACAAAAAAAGTTAGGTTAGGTTAGCTATTTAAGGTTTCGTTGGTATTTTAGTGGGTTTACGTCACACATAAGCCAACCGTCTTCCCAGATGGTTCATTATGCGACGGGCATCATTTTTGGCTAAACTAAAAAAGTTAGGTTAGGTTAGCTATTTAAGGTTTCGTTGGTATTTTTAGTGGGTGTAAGTCACACAGAGCCAACCGCCTTCCCAGATGGTTCAGTATGCGTCGGGCATCATTTATAGCTAAACAAAAAAAGTTAGGTTAGGTTAGCTATTTAAGGTTTCGGTGGTATTTTAGTGGGTTTACGTCACACATAAGCCAACCGCCTTCCCAGATGGTTCAGTATGCGTCGAGCATCATTTACATCTGAATAAAAAGGTCAGGTTAGCTATTTAAGGTTTCGTTGGTATTTTTAGTGGGTGTAAGTCACACATGAGCAAACCGCCTTCCCGGAAGGTTCAGTATGCGTCGGACATCATTTACATCTGAATAAAAAGGTCAGGTTAGCTATTTAAGGTTTCGTTGGTATCTTTAGTGGTTGTAAGTCTCACATGAGCCAACCGCCTTCCCAGATGGTTCAGTATGCGTCGGGCATCATTTACAGCTGAACAAAAAAAGTTAGGTTAGATTAGCTATTTAAGGTTTCGTTGGTATTTTAGTGGATGTACGTCACACATAAGCCTTCCCAGATGGTTCAGTATGCGTCGGGCATTGTTAACAGCTGAATGAAAAGTTAGATTTGGTTAGATTAGGTAGTCACTTTTAAACGGAAATAAAAAAAGAACCCCAGGACAGATTTCGATAATCTTTTGCCAGAATGATGTCACAACTATGTTCTTTCATTTCCCATAAGTGTCATAAGTGGAGGATCTTGGACCGCTTTTGCCCATTGTCATTTGTCACCTTGAGACAAATGGATTGAAGATTTCGACGCAGTAGGCATGAACCTCGTTAGCTTGGTTGGAAATCGTCATCATCGCCGGATACACTGAATTCGGAGGTCGCAGTTTCAAATCCTGCTAGCGATTCTAATTTTACTTCCCAAAGAACAGTTTTATGTGCGCACATTGCTATACTCAGTTCAGTGACAATGTACGCACATCCTTACTGATGGACATCGAGGCTAAAGGAGATTCCAGCTTAGTACGCGCACTGCTGAAGTGTTGCACAAACTGCTTGCGAAAAAATGTGCCTCACACTATTTGGTTGGATCGTATCATAACATTATAACGTAGTGTCTCTATTCCTTGAAGAGACGCGTCTTAACCAAAGTGATCGGACATTTTTGTATCGTCTTCTTGATGTACTTTATCGTGGGAGGAATGTAGCTTATTAACATAATACCTACACGTTAGTGGTTAGACAAAAATGATCACTTTAGTTAGAACGCAGCTTTATAAAGAGAAACTCAAGTGAGGGGTTTTAAAAAAAATTGCTTCCTTTTGTGTAAATTACTGGTACGTGTTTTACTGGCCTACTTAATATATATGAAATTGTATGAAAATAACAAAGAAAATTACAATCTCAGTCAGAAAATAACTTTATTTTTATAAAAATAATAATAATATTTACACCACCTTAATGTTTTAACTTATAATTTAACTACTTATTCGAAACTAAATGCATACAGTGTTCGATCCCATTTTCCTCACGGAACTTCTTATTGCACAAAGATTACAACTATATTTTATTGTCATTTAAAATAGTCAAAAGTTATCTTAATTAATGGACAGAATTCAAATGGCCTAGTTTGAGAACTTTGTAACAATGATTTCGAGGTAGACTATGACAATGGTAATGTTTTTCTCTATGAATCTATTCAAGCGCCTCTATCGGAGGTTTGGTGTACTAAAAACTTACATAGATAGAAATTTCTAACAGATTAAATTAATAATTGACAGATGGCAGAGCTGAGTGTACTCTGTGACCTACATTATTTATACTTTTTGCCACCATGAGCGCTGCAGTGGGAGGTTTCACGCAAAACTCGGCTCAAATGGCGCTACCAGCGCATGATGTCATTTACTGTATGATTATCTTGACTTAAATTACACAATTGAAGCACTTGACGTTGTTTACGTTATGCACTTGTAGCGCTAAACTCGCAGTGAGACACCCTATTGATTTTTATAACCGGTAACCCAACGACGATATAATACTAGACTCCTAATAACAGGCGACCGATGTCAGCCAACACATTAGGCAAAAAAGTCTTATATCCGTCTCATTTCGACCAATCCTGTGAGCCGTAAACATACGTTGAGACAGAACAGACCTTGAGTTAGCCAATCACAACGCAGTACCCTGCCCCCCTCGCTTACGTAGTACCTCAGCGAGTTGGCAGAATAGTTTTGTTCGTTAGATCGTGCAATGCGTAGTCTAGTATTATATCGTCGTTGCGGTAACCCCACCTAGTACTTCGCACCCAGCGAATAGCAAGTTGCCGAAAATAATAATGTTTGAAGATGATATTAATATAAAAATCTAATGTTATTATTTAAATATTTGTACGTTTTTCAAGGTCTTATGTTGGCTATTTGTATTATTTCTACAGTTTTTAAAGATTCCTCGCCATTACCATAGCCTAATATGAAATCATGTATTATTTCTTACTTATTAGTTGAAGTTTTTTACGGCCTGATCACAACAGTGCCGCTGTGAACGGCGACTTAGCGCCGGGCGGCATTAAGATCAAATGTATAGAAATGTTTGAAACACTCCACGAGTCGCCGCCAGTGGCGAATTCGCGTACTTACGAAGTAATTAACGCCCGCCGCTCTGCTTACCGCGTAGATCAAGGTCGTGAAGGGGCTTCATACTCTCTTAACAAATAATATTGGAAAAAGGCACTTTGTAAAAATATACTACTCGTATGTACAAAAATATAGCTATAGATGCAAAATCATTTAAAAATCTTGATTCATTTCATTTGTGGATTAAAATCTTCTAGTATTAGAACACTTTTACGTTAGACTTTTTCACTAATTACTTAAGTAGTCACATTTTTTATTAAATGTATAATAAATTCATTTCCATTTTATTGTACTTAAAACTATGTTTTTAATTCAAAATTCACAATAAAATAAATATGTTCGTTGTTGTTTCAAAGTTGCTAAAATACCACTTTTATGCATTGTTTTCATTTTGAGATTTCTTACTTTGGTCGTGTCCAACATTTTTGACAAAATCATGTTGACAATGACCGTGCTAATCTTGGCAACTATGGCTCAATTGCACCACAAACAACCACTATGTGACCACGATAAGAATAAAATTGTGATGGCGTCTGGAGGTCATTGACGTTTGATTTCTCATCGTGGTCGCATAGTAAACAGTTTAATCGTAAAAAAATGCGCATTTAAAACATTAGATGCAGTTGATCGTTTTAAGATGACAGAGACAAAATTTTGTTTTTGATAAATCTATGTTTAACTAGCAAAACGCAGTTAGAGATTTATCATCGTAACTATTTTATGGAATTTGTATTTTTTGTCTTTTGACAATAAAATTCAAAAGTGCCTGTAACTGGCCAACTTGAACTAAAATATTTGCATTTGAATTATGGTGCAAATGAGCCTTTATCAGATGTTATTTTTATTTAAATACATCACAAAAAATACCTATTTAACTAAACAATTAACTAAATTACGTCACATGTTACTCTCCCAAAGTTTTAAATAATTGTCTATGACTTCTTCGAACCACTTCTTCTTCTTCACATCCTTGAATGCAGGGGATAATGTCTTTAATTCTAATTGCAATAAGGCTTCATTTCCTAGTAAAGTGTCTAGACTTCTTAGGAGGGATGGTTCTCCATGGAGTTTTAATAAGCTAGGGTATGAGAATATGTAGTAATGGACTCTAAGGCGTTTCGTCGCCCAGTTTTCTACCGTTTTGTTTCCACTGGCCACCTGAAAATATAAAAAAATAATAATTAATAAACAGAATTCTCGATGGAGTAGTTCTATTCTGTAAAATTCACGAGCTCACTTCACCAGACATAATCCAAGTGATGGCGAGTGGGGGAGGACAGCGTCCTCCTCACGACCCAGCCGCTGTAGGAGAATCCCACGGCATCGGACGTTGGGGCGATTTCCGGCCACCGTAGGCGCGGGCATGCGGACGGTAACTAATGGTCGACCGCCGTACGATCATGGACCATGCCCGGAACGGTGTCGTGTGCCAAGCGCGTCTTAAAGAGCTGTCAGCAATCTGACGGACCCCCATAGAGGGCCATCCGCCTGCTGGGGTTCGCGAGACCATCTTATTAGGTAGGTAATCGTGACCCTGGATCGCAAAGGGCTATTGAAGGAACACCGTGGACTTTAGTCAGTACAAGTCTGACAGTCTCCTAAGCTCCACCTAGGATGAAAGAACTCCCGGGTCGACGGCGCGTCCCGGGTCGACGGCGCGTCCCGGGTCGACGGCGCGTCGTGTTCCACGCGCGCCTCAAAGAGCGTCAGCAAAAATGACGGGGCCCCGGGGTCGCGGGAATTATTTCCTCACCGTGACCCCGTAACAGAAAGGGCTATTGAAGGACACCAAGGATTTTAGTCAGTACAAGACTGACAGTCCCTCCCGCCCTGCCCGGGGTGGGAGGACTCATTTGATGATTTTATCACGCTAAAAAAAAGGGTGAGAGAACTCATTGGATGATTATCGAAGTCATTTGTTTTAAAGTAAATCAGTTGGTGTAGTGAGCCAGTGAACATTACAGAATTGCATTACTGGACGAATTAATGATGTATCATGAAATGCAATGAAATGATTAAGGTCTGAAAATTGTTTTATCATGCTTCATGAAACAGAGTGACTGAAGGTAAAATCATGAAAAGAAGATTTTATAATTCAGTGCGTTAAAAACGAATGACAAAGAATTTTGTGATTTTACCGAGTGAGATAGAGTTTCCTCTTCTTTTTTTTTTAAGAGTGTTTAATGCTGGATTCAGACATGGCCAATACATCTTCTTAATAAATTATTAATGTATAACAAAAAATTAACTTATTTTGAAAATGAAGAAACATTTGTGTTTAAATGAACTGAAACCTATCTCAAGATATTTTTGTTGGCATTATTCCTGCATTTTCAATCACTTTTGTTTTGTAGTTAAACACTCAAATGTCATTGTCAGCTGTCACTGTCAACTTTTGACAGCTATTTGACGTTGGGGACAAAAGCTCCCTTTGGCGTTTGTTTAAAAATATAACCGTTTATTAACACACATCATAATTAATTCTTTACCTTAATCTGCCCAATATGTTTAGCATGCCACGGGGAGAAGTAGCCTTCCAGCTCCTTAGCAGTAATATCAGCTACTCCTTTACTCTTTAACCTCTCTTTGATCATAGAGTAAGCCGTTCTAGAGAACACAAACACCTGGAGTGAGGGCAGAGACAAGATTCATGTTTTTATTCTAATTTTAAAATTTTGTGGCGTGTACTCCAGGGTTTTTGTCTTGTTTGGACTGGTGTTCGAAACTTCTTTGCATTTGTTTTTTTTAATTACTATTTTTGATATTTTTTCATATTCTCTCTCTTTCAAGCTATATTTTTGTCTTATTCAATTTTTCATTATGCTGTAGGTTGGCTAACCATTTTTCTGGATTGAACTACTTTTTACAACTACATACATTTTGTTTTCAATATTTAATTACGAATTTAATTGTTATTTTATAGAAATACTCTGTATTTTTAGTTGATATTGGTAAAATAATGTTTCTTCAACATAATTTTATTACAGCCGTTTGAGATTCTGTTGAATTTGTGAGACAATAAAATATAATTGAAATGGATGATAATGAAAAATAATGATCAGAACTAAAGAAAGAGAGAGAATTGTGTGAAAATGAAAAGTAAGTTTATGATATTATGGTCATGCGCTATGACGATGATTTGAGAAATGATATGAATGAAAAGAAGTTTTCTGATTGCGAAGCAATGCATAAGGCCATCCATGTGATCGAAATGATGATGTATGGATTCATTCCATGCATTATTTTAGCCTGATTCTACATTTTCTTGAAATAATAACTCCAAGCTTTTCTTAGGCAGTAAAGATACTCTTTAAAAAAACTAAAGGATTCTTTACTATTATTGCCTAGTTTATATCACAAAAATGTAGAGTGCGATTAAACCAAGCGGAGTGAATAAAGGACCGGATTGCAGACACAGTAATTTGACGCTTAATAATGCATTAACTGGTTGACCGAGCTTCGCTCAGTTTTTAAAATTTCTATATCTTGGGAACCAAGCTTTTCTCGAACCTGGGACCTTGATAAATCGATTCCTTGAGCCGAAAAACCCCTAATCTGTAACTTTCATGAAATTCCTTGGAGCCGTTTTCGAGATCCTGATTATAAGTATATAAATATACAAGAATTGCTCGTTTATAGATATTATATAGATTGAAATACATGTCAAATTCCTGTGTCATACCAGAACAGTATACAGTGTTTCTTTTAAACGATCCCCATTCCCCTTTCGTTGGTATCCAGGAAAAATTCAAATAAAAATGTAGAATCAGGCTTTTAGTGACACACAGTCCAAACCTTAACAGCGCCAACATGTTCGGCGAACAGTGGTGAGAAGAAGTTGTTCATTTCAGCGACCGGTATGTCAGAGATGCCCCGTGACTTTACTCGCTCTTTTATCCGAGAGTACACGCTTCGGGAAAACACAAATACCTGCAGTTGGATGTAAATAGTAGTTGGAGGTATCATTAGCAATAATAGCCTTAGCTTGGAAAAGACAGGGTTTATTTAGCAGTGACGAAAACCCAAAAAAAGGACAAACATGGCTAGTATCATGTTATGCTGGCTTCACACGGCGGGTAATACGAGTGAACGTAACGCGCCTTATGAAGTTAATGGTTTGGCGCGGCTTAATCTCGCGTTTCTAATTAATAGATGTCGCATCGCGCTCGTGGAGACGCGGCTCGCAATATCATGCGTTGTGAGAAGCCAGCATTATTACGTTAGCTTCCGTCAGACCTAGGCCTCTCCTTTCAATGATATTATAAAGTCATAGATATGTTATACTCGTACAAAACAACGGAAAAAACTGTTCCGCGCCGAGCGGCAGCACAGATACACACTTTTTTATTCACACATTACATTTCACTACAAGTAAAAAGGATAGCTTGATACAACGCAATAAGAAAAAAAGTGACAGCTAGATAAACAAACAGCGCCACGCGTCATCAATCCCCCCGCACGTCAGCGTCTCCTCTCACTCGCACCCGTGCTCGCACTCTTTCTTTTACGACGCCATATTATAGAAACGTAATGTTTTATTTGTGAAAATATTAAAGATAAATAGTATATTTACGAATTTTATGTGATTCCTTGACTTTTAGAAGTCTTGCATGTTTAATTTGTACAATATCTCATCACACACGACGGCATTTTCGGTAGTTTTGAGTCACTTTTACTTTTGATTCAGTCTGTGGTACGTGAAGTGCCGCTGGCAACGTCGCACTGAGATCAAGATGTGTGAATCAGCCTCATTTGAGCGCATACGTTATTGAGCGCGTATGACGTATCTACACCTTTTTTACTTATAATATCATTGTCTCCTTTCCTATAACTACAGCCTCTTGATATAGGTAGCTATCCAGGTTATCATCATCATCAGCCGTAAGAAGTCCACACATATTATGCCTCCTCCATAAACGACCACGCCGAACGACAATACGCCACCTGCATCCATCTATTACCCATGACTCTCACGATGTCGTTGATCCACCTAGCCTACGACTTCCAGCTCAAATTAATATGCTTCATAATAAATAAATGAATACCTATCTCACCTGATACAAGGAGTTTCCAGTGATATAGGACGCGATGTAATGCGATCCATACTTCCTAATAAAGTCTGCTATGGACGCTGTGTCGCCTAACGTCGACTCTTGTATCGCTTCGAACACTACATCTTCGACCGCGATGTTGCCTGGCAAGTCTTTTAATTTGGCTGTTTCACGGAACCTGAAATGAAGATGAAATTTCATTAGTATTTTTGTTTATCTTGTATTGTGGGTGCGTTTACCAACATTTGGACTCACATAGACATACAGTTTAGAGCTAGACCCTGAACAACTACACATACCTAGTATTTTTTTAAAGAAAATCTTGCTCCATACTAGGAAATTCTCCTATATCGTGGTGCGTTTACAAACATGGGAACTCACATACACAAACACCCAGACCTGAAATGAACCCGTGAAAACCAGCGCACCAATTTATCGGCGATAGAATGGCTCAGTGGCTGAGCGATACTTTATAGTGCTGTCAAAATACTTAGTTTTAAACAAGAATCCAAGATTTAGTTTATATCCAAAAAAAAGCTTACCTGGAAACTCTGACGAGGACATAGCAGTGGTCTCCATTGATAAACGAAGAATTGATGCCGAGATTTCTCGCCATGATGTCCGTTGGCCACCCGGCTGTGAACGCCCGCCATGGACGCTCTAATCTGGAAGATTAATGAAGACCTGGTTTTAGGAGCAGGTTATGATTGTATGGAGGTATTATGGTATGGTATCGGCTGTGTTCCTTAACCATTTATGTGAAAAGGGATTTGTTATCTGTACTTACGGTCTCATCTTTAGTAATATCAGCTGCAAGGGTTCTCAAATTTATCCACCTGTATAATGGGTACAGTCAATCACAGACCAATTTTTGAAGAAATATCAATGAAGATTGAGGACAGGCAAGAATATCTCCCGTTAACCGCAAACAATCTGATGCCGTCTCGCCTTCGAGTGATGAAGACGCTACTGCTAAAAATGGTCTAAAAATAAGTAAGCTGCCTTGTTTTAAGGTTAGTCTCCTAGTAAAAAACAATCCCACGATCTCGGGTGGAGAAAGTTAAACTGAGGTTTTTGTAATACTAGCTCGTCTTGATCTTTTTTCATTTGGCACTTGAGCTATCCACAAACGTTATTAGGCCCAGACGGAGCCATACAAGTCGTCTAGCGCAACCTCCTTTCCCGCAGTAGAATTACTCACGCTTTAAAACTTCATGGTAGGCCACCAGGGAGGGTATTACAACCTCTTAAAACCAGGCTTGTTCTGGTGAGTGAAAGTGACAGCTATACAAGTCACCTATAGCCATCTCGTTCACTCACAGAAATAATACCCCCCCTGGTCATAAAACAAAATTCCATGGCATCCAAACCCCTTACCTCTCAAAAGTAAAATCCCTAAAGTAAGCCTGGAGCAACTGCTTCAGGTTATCGCAGAACTCCATGTGGAAGTCCCCGTCGAACAGGGTCTTGGCGTGTCGTGGTGTTGGCGCGATGGAGAACTGCTCCACTTCTCTGAAGACGGAGACTGTTGGCTCCCGGAAGACCCAGCCTTCGGTGTCGTTGCGAGGGACCACCCGCATGCAGATGCTGAGGTAGCCATATCTGGAATAAGATAGTGAGAAATGAATTGGTGAGTTTTAGCTTGGACATGGGAGTATTGATGATAGTTTTCTATATCTCTTGTAAAAAATAAAATATGTTACACAGGTAGTTCAGAACCTGGATTAACACAAAGAAAAGTTTTTATCTCGATTTTAAGTTCCCGTGGAAGAGGTTTCGAGTTGTAGCGGGTGAAGCCGCTGGCAACAGCTTATAAATAAATAAAGGAGCAAAATGTTGCGAATTGGTGCAATTTCTTCTAATTTTTTTAGAGCGGTTTTCTTTTTGGAGCGAAGACCTGCGAAAGGCGGCCGGCAGAGACTGGGTGAGAAAAGCTCAAGACAGGGTTCAGTGGTGAACATTGGGAGAGGCATATGTCCAGCAGTGGACGAATACAGGCTGATGATGATTTTTTCTTACCTATCAAATACTAATTTAGGTGGAATGTAGTCTAAATAATACCACAACTCATGGTGGGTCCATAGTCGCAAGTCTTTGTACTAACCTCATAAATATGTTAATCGCCTTCCCAAGGCCGAGCTCGGAGTCAAGTGTGGTGGCGGCGCCGCACAGTGCTACCGCCAGCAGCAGCACCGAGTGCAGGCGCACCATCACACACAAACTGAACACCTGGAACACAAAGGAACACCTCGTTATGACATTATCATGGTGTTGGATGGGAAAGGCTCAGCTCAGATCATGATGTTACTAAAAGATTGAAAGACAATGTTTACTACATGCGGTCAAAAGATTTAGCTCATACATCGGCGGGCACGTCTGTCGCAGAACTGATGAAAGGTAGAGTAGGAAAGTTCTCGAATGTAGAACGCGAAAAGGTGTAGGACGTAGCCCGGCAAGATGGACTGATAACCTGAAGAAGCTGGCAGTGGGTGGATGAAAAAAGCGGGAGATCCGATTTGTTCAGCAGTGGTCAGTAGCGTTAAAGTTTTTGGAAATTAATTGACGTTTTTGTCTTAACGTTAAGTACCTAACTCAAGTAGGTATGAACTTCTAAATTCTCCAGACATTGGGCTTTCTGTGTTTACCTTCAAATGGTTTAGGCACAGAAAGCGTTATTCGCAAAATGGCAACCGAGTCGCAAAAGGAAAAAATCTCAATGTGGTGTGGCCAATCTCTAAAAGCCAAATTCTCAAGCTGACAAAGATAATATTTTCGCATGACCTGAAGCAACTTAGTTATATCGAAGAGTAGAAATCTACATAAAAAGGAAAGATTTTTATTTGTGTGTGTATGTTTGTAATTAATAAATTCAAGAACTGGCTGGGCAGATTTCAAATTTTTTGAAAGCTTCTTTTATTCATTTGGAATCAGACTTTTCGAGAATGAGGCTTTTACGAGAATTCTCTAAAAGCCTCATTCTCGAAAAGTATTTTTGGGACTCGGTTGCCATTTTACAAACTAAGGTATAAGCGCCTAAACCTTCGTATTGCACCGTTACAATACAGAGAACAAACGCAACAATAGGTACAAACGGCTAAACATCAAGCTATACACGCCTCCACTACACCACTAAGGCTGAGGACATCGTGGAGTACGTGCGTCAAAAGATCAAATACACGCCGAGAGTTCAGCTGCTGGAATCGCGCCGCAACGTCAATTTCAAGGCGTTCGTGGTGCGTGTACCAACATGTTTGCTGCACCTCGTCATGGAGGAGATCTTTTGGCCGCAGGACGTGGTGTTCCGTCGCTTCCACGGACAACAGCCACTGGAGTGCACTATAAAATAATGCTTAGTGAAGTGTTTACTAACAGATTTAAGTTTCTTTAAACTAACACAAACTGCTATAATAATATATATGTTAGACTATAAGGTATATATCTATGGGCCCAAGTAGCCTGAAATAAAGTGGTTATTATTATTATTAAAACCAGTTTATCTTGGTCTCGCTTTGTATGACCATTCCGCGCATACAACGATCGGCTTTTACTGGTTTTGTATGGCTTGATGTGTAACCGTGTGTACATAGACAATGTAATCGTGTCTATTGGCACACCTTTGAAGACACGTGTTGTTGTTTCTATAAGCATGGAAGAGGTTAAGGTCACGAACTCACGATTTTGCATAATTACCTACACATTGGTAACCGGTTAATGGTTGCTAAACCAACGGATAATTCAATATTAACCCATAATACGTATTGGAAATACGGTGAGTTATGAATTGATCAGCAATAATTTTGCAAGTCAAAAACCCTATTTACAGGTACTAATATTTTGATAAAGTATGTTTATACTTATGTTGAGTATAATGTCAGGAATTAATGGTCCAGTTCAATTTTTTTTTCTGGTAGGAAGGAAGTTTAATTAAGCTGTCAGTTATAAATTATTTAAATTATACAATTTGGTCAAGCAATCATATTTTTTAACTGACTTCAAAAAGAAGGAGGTTCTCAAGTCGGTCCTTAGTTTTTTTAAGTATTGTATACCGATTACTCCGAGGTTTGGTCCGATTTGTGTGATCCTTTTATTCCCATAAAAGTGTCATTCAGTTTGGTTCAGTAGCTTTTATTTTATGACCTTTTTTTTCTAATAGGTGCGGGCAGAAACAAGTCAACAATAATTTTGCAAGTCAAAAACAATATTTTTTATAAAATATAGCTTAAAAATAATATTTTTGGCCCTTTCAACGAACTAGTAACTTACTTATTATCTGCAAAATGATGTTACAAAACCAGAATTCAAATTTCTTTTTTATAATCGAAATTGACTTTATCATAAATACATAACTTATCACGGGAAAAACGACAAAAAAGTTAAAATAAATCACAAAAAGTTTTGTCAGAAGTGGGATTCGAACCCACGCCCTCAGAGAGGACCAGAACAACTCGGACCTGTTATACAGGCAAGGAAACCTTGAGTCTGGCGCCTTAGACCGCTCGGCCATCCTGACACATACGATGTGTGGCGAAATAAGCGTTCGCGTTCACGAACGAAATGTTTCACGCGCGGATAAGAGATGGCGCTACGGGGAACTGATGAGATAAAAATAGTGTTTGATAAAATAATGCTTCCTTTCGTAACGCATTGCATTGACCATGTATTTTGATTATTAACCATTTTTTGTTGATCAAGGTAAAATAATACATTCTTATAAATTATCATAATTTTAATGGGTATCTTATGACGACTTTAAATACTTTTATAAGAACACATTAAATATTTAAAACAAATTTTGATGAAAAGCCGAAATTTACATTAATACTGTATGTAACTAACACCGGTCTCTACATTTGCGGGTATCCAACCCGCGACATCGGTCGGCCACTACGCCAATTACTGTCCCGTCACGATTTTACATATCTACTTACTTACATTGTTATATTTTTTCAATAAACTATAATGTTCCTATCTTTTCGAGAAATAAGCGAGGTACGAGTAGGGTTTTCTTTTTTTTTCTTTTTTATTAACTTGGTAAATTTGTGTTTTTTCTTTTTTAACTTGGTGCTGACTAAAATGAGGCCTGTTGAAGAACACCGTGGATTTGAGTATTTTTAGGTAGGTACGAGTTTGACAGCTCCGCCTTAGGTGGAAGGACAATAGGTTTTAAAGTAATCTGAAAATAACACAATAATCTGAAGATAATAACGGTAACAAAATAACTGAAAATAATTAGCACAACTTGCTAAACGTAACGTCGAATTTTGAAATGACAGTTGACAAGTGGAGATCGTTGACTCTATTCATATGTTTGACGTAGTAACTCTTAGTTTTATCCAAATGAAAGCAGTAGCCAATCAAATGAAGTCTTGTATTACTGTTTTCATTGTAAACATTTTGCTACCGGCTTGCGTTATTGACAAACAAACGATCGCCGCTGGCAATTTTCCGCATTTTTGATTGAACTGGGTCGATTGTATTGTAATAATAACGTGTTTGAGTTTTAATGTCAGTTTAATTAGAAAAGTAGATAATTATTAAACGAATTACTGTATGAAATAGACTCTGAAAATGTGTTAGTTGCTAATTTACCTATGCTAAGAATTAAGCAAGTGAACGTTTTAAGAGTTCCGTACCCAAAGGGTACGAGATCGCTGTCTTTCTGTATGTCTGTCACCAGGCTGTGTCTTATGAACCTTGCATATCATTTCAACTATCATTTCAACTATCAAGTTGAAATTTTCATAGATGATGCATTTCTATTGCTGCTATAACTACAAATAGGTACAAAAAAAACAGAATACCTAATATAAATAATTTTAAGTTAACCGCGACCCTGGAACGTAACGGGCTATTGTATGAACACCGTGGATTTTAGTCACTGCAAGTCTGATAATCCCTCCCATCCCGCCCATGGTAGGAGGACTACAAATGACATGTTTTTTGAATTTTTGTCTTATTAATATTTTTTGCATTTTTTTAGTTTTATTAACAAATTTTAAGAGCCGATTTTATGAAAATTTGTGTCCTGTCGGCAAGGCGAAAAGTATTACATAAGTCTAACAGTTAGATAGGTAATAATATCATAAGAATTCCCGTTTTAAGTTCTAAAGATAGACATCGCCAATTGCGTCTAAATAGACATTGCAGCTATTGCAGTTGTAACCTCTTAAATAAAATGAAATCCTAATTTAAAAGCGATTAAGTTT
This sequence comes from Agrotis clavis, assembly GCA_954870645.1. Classification (NCBI taxonomy): domain Eukaryota; kingdom Metazoa; phylum Arthropoda; class Insecta; order Lepidoptera; family Noctuidae; genus Agrotis; species Agrotis clavis. The sequence goes on from OX940925.1 coordinate 18,273,035, forward strand.
AGACATTTAGATTATGAAATGAATTATGAGATCAGACGGAATGAAAATAAAAGAGATTTGGTCATTAAAGATGGACAAGCATTGCTTTTATTATGATTTGTAGTCATTAAGTAACTTAGACGAATTTGAATGTAGGACAAACTTAAAACTTATTCCTTTAAGTACAGAGTCAGACGCCAGAAGTTCAAGCTATAATCTGTCATCTTTTACCAATAGAACACAATCCACTATTGTGATAGCGTTGAAAATCTAGTAAATAAATTTGACAGATTGAAGTAGGTACTCCTTATGTCAACAGTCAGTTGAAAGTTAAATTTAGCAAAAATAAAATACTGTGTGCAAGTTAATTTTCTAAAATATTATTTTCGTTAATATCTTTTTTAATGTTATTATTTTCATAAACAGGATTATTGTTTACTAGCTGTTGCCAGCGGTTTCACCCGCTGCAACTCGAAAATTATCCCACGGGAACATAAAATCGGGATAAAAACTATCCTATGTGTTAATCCAGGTTATAAACTATCTGTATACCAAATTTTAGCCAAATCCGTTCAGTGGTTTTTGCGTGAAAGAGTAACAAACATCCATACATCCATACATCCATACATCCATACATCCATACTTACAAACTTTCGCCTTTATAATATTATAGTAGGATTTAAGAGGTCACAATAAAAAAAAAAACAATATAGCGACATCGCATTTTCATTCTTATCGTGGTCGCATAATAAAAAGTTATTAGTGTACCTACATAATCTTAATATATATAAATCTCGTGTCACAATGTTTGTCCTCAATGTACTCCTAAACCACTTAACCGATTATAATAAAATTCGCACACCATGTGCAGTTCGATCCAACTTGAGAGATAGGATAGTTTAAAGATTGCACCCGTGCGGAGCCGGGGCGGGTCGCTAGTAATTTTATAAAAACATACCATGACATAACTAAAAAAAAAATGGGAAATTATATGTGCGGCAACAAAAGTTTTCTTTAGCACCTGCAACCTAGCGTCTTTTTTTATATGTGAGCGACGAGTTAATAGAACAGCTTCAATTATATTAATTCATCATCTTTACTATTCCAACAAAATATCAAGAAACCAGCGTCAATTTACGAGCGTAAATTAATATGACTCCGAGCTCCGAGCTACCGATAAATATATTTACTTCTGATTTGATAACTCAGCGACTAATGTTGTAAGTGAGCTACTTTATATATTGTACCAAATCAGTACCAAATCTAAAACTCGCTTTAGCAAGATTTCAGGGACACCCCGAAGTTCGGTTTGGTTAGGTTCCTTTAAACCTTGTACACAGAAATAGAAGCCCCGCGAAGCGGGGCTTCGTCGACCCTGCTTAGGTAGATTTTTTTTATTACACCTCGTTATGACATATTTTAATGAACATATTTTGGTGCACATTCAGTATATTTGGTGGAACACAGACAAAATTAGGTAAATAAAATGGGAATAAATTGAAGTACTTTTAAATAAATTAAAATAACGGTGACTCTATGAAATTAGAGTACGTTGATATTATTTTATAGATGAAGTTGATACACTTATTAGAAGCTGGCAATGAGTAGACATATCATAAATTTAGTTGCTTAAGAATTATCACCATGTTGCGTCATATTAACAGTAGCTTGTTTTACAATATTGAGTACGTGCACGACGGCGGTGGGAGTAGTACTATTCGATTGCAGCGCTCAAGGTGGCGAAAAGTAGAACTAATGGGGGATTATCTCAAAGGACATTCAGTTTTGCCAACTGCTAAAAACGCGCTAATCTCAGGAACTTCTGGTTCGAATTGAATAATTCTTTTTGTGTTAGATATTTCATTTATCGAGGAAGGGTTTAGCCTATTTAGCATCACGTTATGACCAATAGGAGCAGAGCAGCAATGAAAAATGTTGTCAAATCGGGAAATTCTTCTTGAGAGCTTCCCTTGCGTACGCTGCGTAAACGGTTTATATTACGCAAAAATGATGTATGACGGAATTGTTCCTCATGAAATGTTCTAAAATAAAGTCCGCGACAGCATATGTCTATCTTTAAAGATTAACTCACCATAACCTTTCTTTTGGAAATCAAATTGGTTTTAAAATAATACATTTCTTGCGACAATGTTTTAATGAATATAGTATTGATACATATCAAAAAAAAATGCGTTGATCATTACAAGCATTTAATTTTAAACAAAATGCCCTTGACATCATTTGATTTCAATGAATATCTGACGTGATATCGTAGTTTCTTCAACGGCAGGTGTTGGGGCGCAGTCGGAATACGACGGCTCTGAGATTCAGCTCTGTCGTCTGTACGTATTTTTTTATAATCGCATTATTCCGCTGGAAAAAATAGTTGTTGTGTTGTAAACTGCAAGAATACTAGCAGAAATAGTAAATTTAAGTTTTATTGATTCCCAAGCGGTTCTTGGAAAGATGAACAATGCAGGAGATGGTTAGCTGCCGTGAAGAGAAAAAGTGAATAACATCATAACCCTAATTTTAATCCTTTAATTGATATTTTTCTTATACAATTTGCCTATGCTTATTTATTTTTGTTCAGTGCCAATGAATCGCAATGGAATCTAAAACCAAGTGATTTGTTAAAGAATCTGATTTCAATTATAACGGTCAGAGCCCCTAAAGTTGCGAACGCTAGGTGGCGCTGATGTCGTGCACGTTCTCAATATGGTCGCTTATAAACCATTTATTAGACGCTAAAAGTTTGTCGCTGACCTATTAATTCATTAGACAACTAAATATATTTGCAGACGAGAATGACATTTTAAAGAAGCTGCCTTAATTAGCACCCAAAAAAAATATATCACACCAACCCACTTGACGCATCTTCAATTAGCGCCATCTAGTGACGAATAGAAACGTAATAAATTACTTTATGTGAGTATTTTTCTTTTTACGCAGTTCATTTAAGCATTAATAAAAACATTAAATACAGATTCGAATAAAAAAAATACTACTTTAATAGTTCTAGTATACCTTAAAAAAATATTCCCATCAAATCGTCAATTCGTTCCATACGAACATGCGTGCGTAACAAATTGGAAGAAGGACTGACAGTCTTGTATGAGAATTTGGTTAACATGTCCAAACTAAAATCATTGTCATCAATCAACATTAGTCAAGGTTACGAACCACAAGATTTTATTTGTTTTAATATTTATTAACGTAACGTCAAAACTTAATTATGGTTCAGGATCCGGTTGAAGAATATAATTACCCCCATCTGTAGGTAGGTAATACTTTGATAAATCTGTTATTAGAATGGTTCATAACATAACTATGCAAGACTCTAACTAAGTAAACGGCGGTATTTTGATAACAGGTTGCCCAATAAAATCGCATACCGATAATTGCAGGTAATTTATAACAAATGACATAAATTATTTTCGATCAACTTTCCTAATCGGTTATTTATGTATAAAATGCAAGCATTATCTAATAGAATGTACCCTAAGGAATGAAAAAATAAAGTTTCTGTCCATTTCTACCTTTGCTCAACAATTGAGATGCCAGGTTTATAATTCCTTAACCGGCTCTTAGACCTTAACGTATCAAATCATTTCTTTACCTTACATTATTGTGAAAGGTAACAAAAAAGTAACTTCCTCTCGCGTCTTTTAATTTTATAGATAGGAATAGGACATAATTATTCTATCTACAGTTCAAAATGGAACAATCAGAGTTTCTAATTCAAAACACAGGCAAGTAAAATGGGAACTAAATAGATTAGTTACGGCACAAATTAAAATTATAGAGGTGAGAGCTAATCGTTGGCACAAAGACCTTGCTGCTTCAGAATTGACGCTGCTGAATTAGAATTGACGCTTACAAGACATTGAAAGTGATCTTAGAACAGCTTTATATGTATTACTCTCGAAAACTTAACTTTTAATTATTGTAATTTTGACCTCGGGTTCGAAGTATCAAAAGTCGTTGTATATTACGTTACAAATTTATTATTGTGTTTGTCTTAGAATATAAAATTAGCAACGTCTTTTTTTGAAGCCACTTTTAGAAAAGAATAGAATATTTCTTTATTTGCACAGAAAGTAGGTACAGGTTTCAGATGTTAAGTTTAAGATTATCCATATACTAACTACCTTAATTAAGGCATGCAAACAGTTTTCAAACTACAGTAGAAAAGACTGGCTCAATAATTTTTTTTTAACTTTTTGATAAAATATGTGTGAGTGAGCGCCAACATTAAAATGTAGAGCCTACCTAATTCCTGGACATATCCAGAATCTTAATATGAATAGCGATGAATGCAGATTACAGAAAATGATTTATTTAATTAGAAGATGACTTTGATTGATGGGGTGGATGCCTCGCAGACTATGTCTAATGATCGAATATCGATCAAGATGAATTTTGAAAGCGTCTGCAATAGAATATTGATTGAGAAGCACCTTGAGCAGTGTCAGTCCCAGTGTAATGAGTTTGAGTAGATACCCTGATTTATTACTTATTATTTACATTTATACATGTATCGGTAAATTTTAAAACTAAAAACCGGGCAAGTGCGAGTCGGACTCGTGCACGAAGGGTAGCACCCATCTGTAAAAACGCCAACAGAAATACATCATCAATTTCAACTGTCTAAGGCTGCTTTACCACTAGAGATGTACTATGCTACGTTGCTGTGGATGCGTTTGATATCCACCAATCATTTATTCATTGGTTTACATAGCACAGCACACGAATTCAACTAAGATGTGTTTTTTATATGGAAGGATGCGTGCTATTGGCTGCGTGCTGTGGCCACCTGTGACTGCGTGCTATGGATGCGTGCTATATGTTTCGTCTTCCCTACTATCGATACATCGGATAGCTCGAGCTGCGCATCTTCGTAGAGCAGCTAACTTGTAGCGGCGCATCTTCAAGCACATCTTACTTGTACAGCTACATAGCGTAGCATCAGTGGAAACACACAGTTTCGTAGCTCAGCTTTTACATCCACAAAGGCACCCTAAGGGCGGCCACATCCTCCCACATCCATTCCTGATCAGGAATCCTGATCCGTTTTTCGAAATCTGTACGGGAACTTATCGAATGTGAACAACACACACAAAACATACATACACATTTGTATGAATTCACTGCGTTCGGATGGAAAACGGAACAGGATTCCTAATCAGGATTCAAATCAAACTGATTTATGTGGCCGCGCTAACTATCACGGTATTATATTTTTGGTCATGAAAGAAAAGAGCCTCGCAGATTGTCTTGCCCTCCTAGATTCGGTCTAGTAGAGCTTCATGACCCTAATCCAATATCCCAACAGTGGGAATATTTTGGGCTAATACTGGTTATACAATGTAGATCGACCGCCTACCGACTACTGCATCAAATAGCAGAATACTTAGATATCGTGATGGCACTGCAACACGAAGCTATCGTATTTTAATGGTAAAAATGTGTCAATTATATCATGGCATGCCATTGTGTTATTGATTTATGTAACTTATTTTAATTATAGTCTTCATTGCTGTTATATAAAAAAGTAGTTAGGTACTGTTGCTAAGTATCGTTTCGTGTTTCACGGTGAGCACGGAGCAGCTACAAATTAAAAGCGTATTAATTCTATCGTTATTCAATTTTGAATCTAAAAATTATGTGCTGAAAGTCGTGGTTATACAACGTGTAACGTTAATAGCGCAAAACGTATCGTGGGGTAACTCAGCCAATGTTACTGAACAATGTTTGTTCCAAGACTTTTGGAAATTCGCAAAAATAAAATGTTGCTTTTTCATACAAAATAAGAAATTGATCGGGCCCATCAGTATGAAAAATCATTTTATATAACATGGGCTGAGTTACCCCACGAGAGGTTTTGCGCTATTACGTTACAACGTTACACGTTGTATAACGTCGATCTTCTTCAAGGGTAATCAAAGCTTGCTTATGGCGGTCCGTGGATGGGTTCTTCATCCGATGATTCCCGATGGCCACCACTGGTGGACAGCGAAATTTTTGTTATAAATAATTCCCTCTGTCCACCCCGGTAGCCATAGCCCGTAGCGATACATTCCACCACAAAATTAGGGGTGACTAGAACCATAGCTGATTATGTGGTCTTGATTTTGATTCCCAGGTTGGGAAACATGTTATCGGGTGTTTTTCAGTAGTAGCTGGCTGGGTTTGAACTATAAATCCATCCTGAATACAAGCCTGGATCGATGTCTTGCGGAATTAAAACTAGTAAATACTTTTCATACCATTAAATATTCTTGTTTTGTAATATTGTTGAGCAATGAATTATCTACATTACATTGCATGTATTTTTTAAGCAGAGCATGCATCTAACAATGCTAATGTAATACAGAAGATGTTCTCAGATTCTTATCACCCACTTGCCACAGTGAAATCAAGTTTTTATCGAGTACAATCGTAAAGCCGGTCCATTAGATTTGGCCTTGCCCCATAGTTGGCCGGTGAATGAGTGTCAATGTGAATTGAATTAAATTTTGCTATCAAGACGTGCATTCAAGTTGTTTAGCTTGAAAGGAGACGTTTAATTTAGACTTTTATTATTTAGGATTTTTATTATTATTTATGAGTTAAAGTTTAAAGCAATTAAGTTGGTAAAAGCATGTTTGAGTGAAAATATTATAGACAAAATCATAGAATGGTCTATTGGTACGGTAAATGTGATTTATTGAAAATTATTTATCATTTTCCAACATTATTTATCATGTTCGCGAGGCAGACGTGGTCAGAAATAGCCCAAAATAGAGAGGTTTGGAAGGAAAAATGGGAGGTCTTTGCCCAGCAGTGGGACACAAACTAGGCTGTTAAAAAAAAAACACTATTAATAATAATTACTACATGATTTGGTGATAGGGCTATCAAAACTAAAGTTGATGAAGATTCGACACTTAAATTCAATACAATAGGAAATTTCCAATATCCCCACAACATTCCAGTAAACATGCATTAAATTCAACAGAAGAAACGTATCCATTATTTTTCAAAACTCTCTTTGTGACGGAAATTATTTATTTATATTATTTGCTGATTTTTATGTTATTGATGCTGTCTTACAAAGACATTTCAAAAATAAATCACGTGATGAGAAGGACGTACCGTTTGTTTGTAATTTAACATAGTTAAATAACTAAAACACTAGAAATACCTGTTTATTTCACAATAACCATGCAGTACCTACTTAGGTATTACTTAAGTTTTTATGTTTCCTCTGTTAAGTAAACAATTTGTTTAACACATAAGAATATGAGTATTTACTGTTTACATAATTATGTAAAGCAACAGCTTTGTCATAGCAACTACTTAATACACGAATGCTAAATCATACTTTTATGGCTTGTTTCCGTACATCCATTGAAGAAACCAAAAGTGATTTTTTTTCGAAGGGTTCAATTATTTAGACTACAGAGTACGGTAATTCAAGGAAGGGAGTATCGCTATCAACTAACAGATTGTAAATTAAAAAATAAACTACTTAATTCTATTTTGACATTTTTTAAAAATTATTTTCAGACTTTCTATACAGCCACTAAATTACAGCACGATGTAAAATTGCAACAACCTAAAGTTTAGTACTTATTAGAGAATATTTTAAATGACTTGATCATTATATTATTTACGAAAATAACTATTTTTAAATAACTTATAATTGGTTAAAATAATTTTATTAGTCTAAAGGGTGTTTCTTTAAAATTGGCCAGAAGGGAGAAATCCGAATCCATAATAGATACGGGAAAACTTTCAAGGAACCTTTAGCTCTTTTTTGATGTTGACAATTTTGGCGTTTTTTTTTTTTATTTTTTGGTCAAGTGTGAGTTGTCCACAGAAATGGGTGAAATTGGCCAAACTCTTCTTTAATGCCGTTTGACTGTTTCATGTAGATCATGTCATTGTATCGGAAGAAAAAAATTGGGACGGCGGAAGTTGAACAAATTTTACAAAATATTTTTTCATACATGAATGACATTGTATGAATGACAAAATTACTAATATTTTTTATGATGTTATTTGATTAAGTGATATGTGAGGATCAGTTCGTTGTATGGGAAGGAAAATATCTGGACAGTAGAAGTTGGTCAAAAGTACAGTAAAGTTTCTTCTAAAAGCATAAAGTTTATCAGTAGGTAGTAGTCAGTATTTCACTAGATTTGACCCACTTCTGTTGCCCAGACATTTTCCTTCCTATACAATGAAATGATCCTTAATGGACACTAAATTAAATAACATCATAACAAAAGTGATAATTTTTTCATTCATAAAATTTGTATGAAAGAATATTTTGCAAAATTTGACCAACTTCCGCCTCCTTACATGAAATAGAATAGAACGGCACTAAAAAAAATTTGGCCTATATCACTCATCTCTGGAGACAACTCACACTTGACCAAAAAAAAAAAACCAAAATTGTCAACATCAAAAAAAAGCTAAAGGTTCCTACGAAGGTTTCCCGTATCTCTTAAGGATTCGGATTTCTCCCTTTTGGCCAATTTAAAAGAAACACCCTGTATATATAATTTCGGTGGCAGATATACGGTTAACTCACTTTTGGGGCCAACAATTTCATAAGAAGCCGTCTCTAACGCTACCAATTACTCGGTACTCCAAATTCTGCTCCATAATTATTCCAATCAACTCGAAAACATCTCAGTGCATCTAAACATAGATAAACTTAACGTTATTAAGACTGCAATCAAACTCATAATGCTCTAATTAACCCATTTACTACATCTCGAGAGCACTTGATTCTGAATAGCACTTGAGACTGTAATGTTGCAATTCAAATAAGATGGACTAATTCAGATTGAAATTAGCTTTTATTTGGTTACGATCGCTTGGAAGTCAGAAGTTATCCCACTGTTTATTTTTGGTGTCCCACTGCTGGGCAAATGCCTCCTCTTCCTCCTTCCAAACTGTAACGACAATTTCTGGCCATGTTCTGCATTCTCTATAAACACGGCCTTATCACGTTGGGACTAAAGTAAACTCATCATCATCATCTGCCTAGTCTTTTCCGAACTATATTGATTGGGGTCGGCGTCCAGTCGAACTAGATGCAGTTGGATATCAGTATTTTACATGGAGCGACTGCCTGTCGGGCCTCTACAACCCAGTAACTGGGCAATGGTAAGACTGGTTGTCAGACTTATGAGCTTCTGATTAAACATAACTAAAGAAAAAAAAAACTATTAACGCGAGATGCTAAATGCTAATGGATTATGATGTTAAATACTCGTATAGTAAGTGTAAGGTTTGCGAAATGTTTCTTAGTTTAGAGTAAGTGCGGCAGTAATTATTGTGTTACGTCGTATATATTATGCAGATGTAGCTGATGTTAATTTCTAGTCTAATTTACGTTTGCATCTGTTTCGGGCCATGCAGTTTTAATTTATTTTGGTATATTTAAATGGAGATTTACTCTAAATTTAACAACCAATAATAAATTTTATAAACAGGTTCTTTTGTCCATGGCATAGATTTTTATTTATCCTCATTTTTTGTAGTTTTTTTTTTACTTTCAAAAACTTGGACTGTTTTTGTTTTGAAAAGCAGAATCGCCTAGACGGTGATCTTTGACTTAAATAAAAGGCCTAGGCGCTTATGTCTGGCTAAAACCAATAAAGAAAATAAAAAAAAAAACAGTTAAAATTAAAAGGAATTGGAAATGCTACTGTTAAAAGCTTCTTGAAAGTTCTTTTATTGTCGATATCTCTTTAATTATGTTTTATAAGACAACTGACTTGCGCAAACAGACAGAATATTTAAAAAAATATATACATTTTTAAACCTATATAAGTACATTTTTATTTCAACACAAATATACAATATTATGTAAATAGAACTACCCCACACAAGTACAAAGTCGGGTAAACTTAGCGTTCCCTGCGCAAGAGTATTTATAGCGGGACACGACAACAAACGCAACTCCTGCGCATCTGCGGGCTGCGTACAGATAGCGAAACAATTAAATACAGATTTATTAGTTCGAGTGTTGATATGCATAAATGATTGTTGTTTTATTGTAATTACTTTTAATTAGTTACTCATTAGGTAACTTTTGATATTCGATAGTGGTTTAATTTTTGAAAGAAATGATGATGTGATTTAGGCATGATAACAGCCTTGAATCAACAAATTGCAAATCTAATTATTCCGTCAAATTGTTTTAAAAAGAAATTACTGTGTTTTTCTTTCGCGTTCCGTAACCAAAGGGTAAAGCTTACTATCACTTTACTTCAGTACGTAACTTCAACCAAAGGGTAAAGCTTACTATCACTTTACTTCAGTACGTAACTTCAACCAAAGGGTAAAGCTTACTATCACTTTACTTCAGTACGTAACTTCAACCAAAGGGTAAAGCTTACTATCACTTTACTTCAGTACGTAACTTCAACCAAAGGGTAAAGCTTACTATCACTTTACTTCAGTACGTAACTTCAACCAAAGGGTAAAGCTTACTATCACTTTACTTCAGTACGTAACTTCAACCAAAGGGTAAAGCTTACTATTGCACTTTACTTCAGCACGTAACTTCAACCAAAGGGTAAAGCTTACTATCACTTTACTTCAGTACGTAACTTCAACCAAAGGGTAAAGCTTACTATTGCACTGTTCTTCAGCACGTAACTTCAACCAAAGGGTAAAGCTTACTATTGCACTTTACTTCAGCACGTAACTTCAACCAAAGGGTAAAGCTTACTATCACTTTACTTCAGTATGTAACTTCAACCAAAGGGTAATAAAGCTTACTATCAGTTTACTTTCAGCGATGACTTAGTAAATGGGTCCCCATTTACTAAGTCATCGCTGTCCGTCTGTATGTCCATCTTTCACCAGGCCGTATAATTATCTCATGAAAGTGATAGTAAGACCGAAGATATTTTCGCAGATTATGTATTTCTGTTACCACAAAAACAACAAATACAAAAAAGAGTAAAATTATTATTAAGGGGCCTCCTATATTAAACATGATTTTTCTTCGTTCTCTGCTCATTCGGAAGCCGGTGGCAAAAAAAAATGTCACTGACTTCCGAAAAAAAGACCTTTTAAATTATTTGGGTTTTTTTAAGTGAGGTCCTTTAAAAAAAACAAGTTTTAGACACCGAACACCAGTGTTGCGTTCTGTATTCAAACAAACAATATAATTAATTTAATTGTGATATAGATCACAAATAATGAAGTTCAATATACTAAGGGCCGCAATTTAATCTAGGTAAGTACAAGTAGTACATACATAAGCACAAAACTGATTATACAGGAAGTTTAACAAGCAGTTGTAAAACCATTTAACTGACCCAGTAACTATAGCCTAACTCAGTTACCATTACTGGTCCACTATCATAAGATAATAGATCGTGGACACTTTCTATGCATTTATTATGGGGCTATCTTAGTATTAGACGTTGTGTAATATTAATTACAGTTATGCAGTAAGGGCGAGAAGATTTTTTTTCTTATTTGTGCTGATCAATAGATTTTTGTTACATTTAAAATTTTGGCGCCCGAGAAACATGCAGACTGTCCAGATATTTTCCTGCCTATACAAAGAAATTATCCTTACATGAAAATCAGTAAAAAAGCATCATAAAAATAGGTGCCTAACTTTTTCGTACATACCTACAATTTCTTTAAATATATTTTTTCCTTTGACCAACTTCTGCCGTCCCGATTTTTTTTCTTCCAATACAATGAAATGATTACATGAAACTGAGTCGACAGGAATTAAAAAAAAATGATCTATTTCACTCATTTTCGTGGACAAATCAAACTTAACCAAAAATAAATATGCCATAATATAATGTAGTTAACATCAAAAAAGCTTAAGAGCTTAGTAGCTTCCTAACAAAGTTTTTTCGTATCTCTTACGGATTCTGATTTCCCCCTGTTGGCCAGCTTAAAAGAATAAACCTGTAAGGCATCCCCCCCTATTTTTCTAAAGGTGAATCCAGACTTGGCGAGGCATGCGCTCCGCACGGCGCACAACGCATGCGCGGCTACTTCCACAACTAATGTAATGCTCGCACTGAGGCACTTTGATCTTGAAGCATTTGCCGACATACGTTGGCTCGCCCTCGCACGTGCGTAGCTCATGCCTCGCCACGAATATAAAGGTACACACCTTGCGAGGCATGCGTTGTGCGCCGTGCGGAGCGCATGCCTCGCCAAGTCTGGATCCACCTTAAGAACTTACAATTAACACTCAAATTAGTACGCTCTTATCTTTCCAATCTCGTTTCTTGTGTTGCTATCGTTACCGTAAACAGAGCCGGATTTAACGCGTTAGCATTTGAATCCTAATTGATCCGTGTAAACATGACCGTCTTTAACGGCGCTCTTGTAAGGGGACGTGTTTGTAAATACAGGATATATCGCATCAGGCGTTGCAGAATGGAATGACTATGGAGTACAGTACTGGCTTTTGCTCGCGGTTTCGCTTTCGTTTGTCATTTTGGAATTTGACAATCATCTCCAGCGACACGGAGCGCCATTTATTTTAAAAGAATGTTATTGTTATTTTTTAATGTATTATTTAATTGTACATCCTTTTTCAATTAAAGTGGTAAATTCATCAAATTATTCCTCTCAGGGTGGGACGGGAGGGACTGTCAGACTTGTACTGACTAAAATCCACTAAAGTCACGGTTACCTGATGAAGTGATGAGACAGAACCGCGACCGCGGCCGCGAACCTCAGTTGTGGGGTACACTGAACTTTTTATAGTAAAAATGTAAACGCTATCATCATCATCATCTCAGCCTATAATGTTCCCACTGCTGGAACACAGGTCTTCTCTCTCTGAGAGAGAGTGGGCCACAATCCACCACGCGGGCCCAGTGCGGATTGGTGGATGTCACATGTCGTCGAATTTTATGGTTCTAAGACATGCCGGTTTCCTCCCGATGTTTTCCTTCACCGTTTTGAGAGCAGTGGTGATGAAATAAATTACACAAAGTAATGTGCCAGGCTGGGTTCGAACCTACGACCTATAACTCGTAAGTCGAGGCCGATACCACTGGGCCACCACTGCCCTCACCCTGACCGCGGCCGCGAACCTCAGTTGTGGGGTACACTGAACTTTTTATAGTAAAAATGTAAACGCTATAATCACGCAATAATATACCTAATCTACTAGCGTCCTACCTAGCGTCGAGCCCGAAATTTCAAAATCCAGAACAACGTAAATAAAAAGTTTCATAAATAAAGCTTGTTCAGAACAGGAACAAAATAAAATGATTTAGAACCCAGACTGGATTACTTTTATAGTAAAAAAATCGTGTAATAAGGCGTAATCGAGGTGGCGGCACCTTCAATCATTTATAACAACGTTTTTATTAATGATCAAAGGGGTTCCATTAACAGAGGAACGCGGGGGTCTTCTAAAGGTTTTAAACCTTACACGAAGGATATGAATCGACCCGAATATCCCTTAGAACTTCGAGCTCGCTACGCTCATTTCCATAATCCAATCTTAGGTTTTTGAAAAAAAACTTGACTATTATCCGCGGCTTATATAAAGATTTAACGCTAGCTGACATCACGTGGTTGTGGGACTAACGAATTACCGTGATCCCGGAACGTAAAGGGCTATTGAAGGGTGGGAGGACTAGTTTGATGTTTCTACCAAGATGAATAAAATATAGCTGACATCACATAACCATAGAAGTGACAAGATAGACTATTTCAGATAAATCCATCACGTTGCTACCTCTAAATAAGGCGCCAGTCACTAGATTCCATGGGATTAGTAATAGTTAACATTCACAGCTCTAAAGTTATTGTGGACGCAGGTGTTTATAATTCGTCATCTAGGAAAATCGATTATTGTAACTGTATCAGGCGATATAATTGTTTCTACGTTCTAAACGTTACTGGAGCCTGATAGCCGTATTTAAAAGAATTTCAAGAAGTTTTGAGAGAAGTATTTCAATAAAGAAATAAATTTTATCTGCTTCAAAATATTAAAAAAGAATTCTCTGAAAGGTTCTTGCGTTTCCTGACCTTTGGGTCGTCAAGTGGAAAGTGAACAGGAAGCGTGCTTCACAGTTGACCACATCTTCACTTTCCATCAGTCAAGATTGTGGTCAAACTACCACACGCTCAAGCTTCACCACAGTTTTGCCTGCGCAAGCCCGGCCTGCGCGTACTTGCCTGTGCGTATTTCAATCGATTGCTTTTCCAATGACTAAATAGTTTTTGTGACGTCATAACAGGTAGTCAAAAAGTGGCACGCTTGGTTTTCATACAGATCGTGATACTTGCGTTATCTAGGTATATCTATATCTGTGGTTGCCGACCGTGTATTTTTTTGTTTTTTCATCCGAGAAGCTTGCGCAGGCTGAACTGTGGTGAAGCTATACAACGTGTAACACCAAATGCGCAAAACCTCTCGTGAGGTAACTCAGCCCATGTTACTGAACAATTATTGTTCTATGACTTTTGGAAATACGCAACAAAAAAAAAGATTTTTCACAGATAGGCCCGATCAATTTCTTATTTTGCAAGAAATACCAATTTTTTTTTGCGAATTTCCAAATGTCTTGGAACAAAAATTGTTCAGTAACATGGGCTGAGTTACCCCACGAGAGGTTTTGCGCATTTGGTGTTACACGTCAGTGTCTAGTCTAGCAAGCAGTCGTTTGACTCATCTGTCCCTCAAAGGGAAAGGGTTACATAATTCAAAGGTTCACACCACAATGTTACCTTTCATCAATCCAAATATGTACTATTTCAAAGTTGTGAATGGGTATAGCAATCCTACAAAACCATTTACTATCGCGGTTTCATTTTGTAAGTAACATTCATGTTTTATTGCTTCAAATATGGTTTGCGGCAAGATGGGCTGTCAACATTGTTCCCATTGAGGATAAGACCTGGACGAAGAAGGAGATGCCCTATACCTAGGAGTTGGTGAGGTCAAGCTGTGGAAAATGATGCGGCGTCATGTTGTGTTTCAATTACAATTATCTTTTATTTGAATTATGTATTATTTATTTTTTAATTAATTAATCATTATGATAATATTATAATTATACTCATAATTATGTGGATACAAATCTGGTAAAATAAACCATTTTATTTGATTTCATTTTTTTATTATCTATAATTTTGCGGTAAAATCATCAAATGAGTTCTCCTACCTAATATACTGTCATACTTGTACCTACTGATTAAAATCCAAGGTGATTCTTCAATAGCCCTATACGTTCCAGGGTCACGGTTACCTGATGAGACCCCGGCAGGCTTTGGCCCTCTAAGGGGTCCTCAGATTGCTGGATGACTGCTGCGCTGCGTGTATAGCGGGTGCGATTCCCACACTGAACAAATCATGTATTTGTAATGAATGTATTATGTTTATTTATATAGGTATATATCTAAAATATATCTATAATATAAAAATCAATAGCTGTTTGTTATTCTCGCTAAAACTCGACAGGCTGGACCGATTTAGCTTATTTTGGTATTGAATTATTTTTGGAAGTTTGGTAAGTCCAGGGAAGGTTTAAAAGGTGAGTAAATATCATAAAAATAATGGATTCTGAGGCGTTACGAAGTTTGCCGGGTCAGCTAGTATGTTTATAAAATATGTTCAAATAAATATGGCGGTAACTATGAGTAATACAGGCGTGGTAAATAACAAATGTTCTGAGTGTGAATTAGCTATATGCGGTTATGTGATTAGTTTTGCGTGGTCAGACCTGACTTATGGCCGCCGCGAATAAGACATTAATTACTTTGAAGTACGCGAATTCGCCACAGGCGGCGCTTCGTAGCGTGTTTCAAACATTTCTATGCATTTGATCTTACAAGTCGTCGCCCTTCGCACCGCTCGCCGCTTAGGGTGCGTCCACATCTGGCTCGCGCGCAGTCACGGCAATGGTTTAGTACGCCAAAGGTGCGCGATCTGCACGCGTGCAACTCGCAAACGGCGCGCGAGTTGCGCATTTGCGGCACATTTGCCAGATGTGTACGCACCCTTAGACTAAAATCCTGAACGGCGCGTAACATCCATCTCCTAAATGAATCAATAGCTTGCATCAGTACAAAACATTAAGAATTCTTTGAGACAGCTTCATCTTTCCGATATAAGAGATGCTAAAGTTAGAATATATTGACTGAAAACTAGCGGAAGTTAGGCTACAAACACAATTATTCGAAGCTCTTTTATGACTTTTAAAAAGTGCATCAAAAATCAATTTGATTGAAAAAAAATGGTTCTTTTATTTAGCCCAGACCAGCGGCAGACCGCGAAGGATATGGCGTGACGATTGACGAACTGGATAGGTTCAGTCAGAGTTGGAAGGAGGACGCCCGGGCTTGCGAGGAGTGGAAGGAGCGGAGGGAGGCCTTTGCCCAGGAGTGGGACAGAGGAGGCCATTAAAAAAATGTCATTTAGGTATTTGTCTGTCTTTTTGTTGTAATGTCGCTGATTTGTCATAAAAACTTAAATGTAATAAGAATAAACGATAATTATAATAACACTCAACTATTTCTAGAAATAGAATTACAGACGTAGGTAAATAAAATTAGCAACTAAATGTATCTGCTCTTACCATGACAACCCACGCAAATTGCAGAAATATGTTAAGTAGTGAACATCATATTACAAATGTACAGAATAAACTTGTTTTTCTACTAAACTGTGAATAAAGATTGTTAATAAAATAAACAATGAAAGGTGGCAATTTGTAGCCCCCTGACCACGACCTAGGACACGGCGACTTTTGACGCGATCACACGACAAGCGTCAAACGACCAACACGCTAATTATTTTTGCTGCTGATGTTTTACGTTTATTCTTATTTTTACGCGTAAGTAGACACTATCACGAGGATCAATCATGATTCATGAGTATGACATATGATCCAAACATTTTTTTCTTTTGGACGCGTCTCGCTTGAGCTTGTATCTCGTGGTCAAGGGGTTAAGATGAATGATCTTAGATTGAACAACGTAGGAAATGAAGCTGGTAATCCGTAATGCAATTATAATGGCATCCTTGGCATTATCATTAAATTATGGTTTAATAAGATAATGATATAATTGTTCTTCAAGTTTTCTCTTTGCAATAATAATAACAAATGTAATTTTCAAGAAACAGTTTCAGTTACAGCTAGTCCTAAGTATTTGAAATTGTTAAGTAGGTAACTTGTGCTTGCCTTAATGATATAATAATTACACATGTTCACGATGGTAATCAATGGTTAATTATTTTTGAATTTTCTTTATTGTCGAGTTGTCGCATTTCTCAAGTCTAATAGATACCTGCTATTAAGTATTTCGAAAATACTTAAACTTAAATTATGATAGGCATCCATGAATGATACTCAATAGAAAAGCAATTGTGACAGACAGCACCTAACGGCCATTTGTATTTTCTGAACACATAATCTTCCTCATAAGGACAATTCCCGCCATTATAATTCCGAGATATAAAAGGATTGAATACAATTTGGAATCCCGACGCGTGAGTCATACGGTTTCCTGTTTAACCACGGAGTAGTTAGTAAATGGAGTTCTAAATGTGCGGAGAATCATGTTATTCCTATCCCACCGCATAAATGAGACATAGATGAGAAAAATGCCTGGCAATCTGGCAATAAAATATTTCTTTGTTTGTGTTAAATAAAATCTCTGATTTTGTTTAAAAAGTATTTTTTGCTAAGAATAAAGGTACTGTTATTTACTATGATAATATTCTCTGTGTACTTATTTGTCGATTAAACTACACAATGAAAACTCCAGAAACGTCTCAATCAGTTTGTATGCTATGATAATATGTAAACTGACAGAAGAGTTTCATAAGCACATTGATACAAGGATCTTTACGAGCAAACTTTTCTGTGAAATGTATTGTAATAAAATCATTACGCTACCAAAATACCTACAAACATAACATAAGTTGCAGCCAAGATAACGCTCGCAAAATGCTCAGGAGAAACAAAAACAATCTCAGTGAGCACTCCATTTTGTTCCTCCTCTTGTTTATCCAACACGGGTCATTGGTACGTTCCTGTATTAAGTAATGGACATCTTATAAACTTGGGATTAAACGCGCTGTTTATGCATTGCGCATGCGCATTGTTGTTTGATTTAGGATTGTAAGTTATGGTTTAAAGCACTCTGACTATCTGTAAACGTCGTAGAGGAATGGCAGTTGTATTAGAATTCATGGTGGTATAATTTAGTAGCTGTCACTTGAACTGTGCTAGAATTCTATGGGTCATATAAATCAGCTAGGGTAATAGCTGTTTGTTTGTGTTATGGTTTCTTAGAGATAAAACATAATTATAGGTACCATTTTCTATGCAGATATCACGATGAATTTAGGAACTTTGGTTTACTTATCAAAAGAAAAAATAAGTGCTGAATATTTTTTGATAGTTCTAGCTTTTGAAATTATTAAATTTTTTAAGTAAAATAACCTACTTTCCTTTATCGTTATCTTGATCAAGTTTATTATTTTACGTTCTCTTGTTATATGTGTGTGTCTAATTTTTAACCGACTTCAAAAAAAGGAGGATGTTCTCAATTCGGATGTTTATATATTTTTTATGTACACTCGGCGTCACAAAAATCGCACCACTTTAAGAATTCCCTTCAAAGTCATTTTAAACCTATTAATCAATGGTAGACATATGACTATAAGGTATCATTGGAAAGGCAATTTATTTAAATTTCAGTATAAATCAATGGATTTGGTTTTTTGTTTACCAGGGAATAAAAAAAAGCAAGCTAATGCAAATGATTAAAAAGTTAAATTTTATTTTATCAGCAAAAATTACAACAAAGTCCTTAAAAACAACTTAAAACCTAGTGTTACCCCCCCTAGCCCTGATGACTGCTTCCATGCGTTCTCTCATGGACCTAATTAATGTGACAACAGTCTCTTGAGGAATGTTGTCCCATTCTGCAACGACGGCATCTTGGAGGTCTTGGAGAGTGGTAGGGGCAGGATCACGTGCCCGTACTCGCCGTTTCAGTTCATCCCAAAGGTGCTCAATAGGGTTTAGGTCTGGACTTCGCGCCGGCCAGCGCATAACAGGGATTCCAACTTCTTGCAGGTAGTCTCTTACAATTAAAGCGGTGTGACAGCGGGCGTTATCGTGCATTAACGTGAACCCACTGCCAACAAAACCCGCATAAGGGACAACCTGCTCCTCTAAGATCTCTGTTATGTACCGAGCAGCAGTCAGCGACCCTTGCCCGCGAGCACTTCCAGTCCGAGAAACACACACAAGGTTCGTTTTACCGTCGATTGACATGCCGCCCCAGAACATGCACGAGCCACCCCCGTATTCCACTGTCTCTTGAATACAGGCTTGTGCGAATCGTTCACCTTGCCTCCTATACACTCTTCGACGCCTGTCGTTGCAGAAAAGACACACCCTCGTCTCATCCGAGAAGAGCACAGCCCTCCATTGGTCTATTGTCCAATCCACATGGTCACGGGCAAATTGCAACCGGTCTCTCCTATGCTGTGCAGTCAATTTTGGCCCTGTAGCAGCCCTATGAGCTGCAATTTTCTTCTCCCGCATTCTTCTTCTAATCGTGGAGACGCTTACAGAAGTTCTGCGAGCTGATAGCAGTTGTTGTTGCAGCTCAACAGCATTGGAGAACCGATTACGTAAAGACGTCGAAACAATGAAGCGATCGTCTCTTTCCGATGTGCACCGTTGTCTTCCAGATCCACGTCTTCGGATATAGCCACCAGTCTCTTGGAAGCGTTGGAACACTCGTCGAACGGCAAAACGATGCAGTGGTATCCATCTTCTGGGGTATTTTTCTTGCTGTAGCTGTTCACGTGTGTTCACTTCAAAGGTTGAATAGCGAATGACACACATTTTTTTTTTTTTTTGTGTATGGCATCTCGCAGGTCAACCTCTAATAGGTTGTGTACTGCTTAACCGGACTTACCCGGGTCGCCCGTTTTATACCCTTGTAGGGAGGTGCAATTAGTGGCCCTTGCAATGCGTATTTTGACAACATTTTTTTTAACGTTACGTGCTAATGAAACCTGTTGTGTTTAGGGATTCTAACTGTTGTTAATTTAAAGGTCGTTAAGCATACTTTCAATTGATACCAATATTAATTGGGTTTAATGTATTCGTTACTGGCGGGACATGTTTTAAACTTATTTTCGAAGAGGTGCGATTTTTGTGACGCCGAGTGTATTTTTTCCCGCATAACTCCGCTGCTTGCGTTGGCAAACCGCGGCGGCGATGACAAGGCGATTAAAAATTCTTTTTTTGTTGTATAGGGTACACTTCCCAAATGGTCCCATGAAAACTTTATCGAAATCGGATGAGCAGTTTTTTTTTAAATAAATTGCTTAAACCTAAATCTAAACTTTATTTGACCGGTGTCCTTATAACCAAACTTTCCCTTAATCTTATAAATAAACAGTGGCTTGACAGTCATGTCATGAATTAACTAACCAAAATTGCCTCACTAGGTTTACGTTGCCTATCTTGACGTAATTATCATGAGGCACACTGAGTCTTCCTCCATTACGAAAAACTTGGGAAATTAGATAGAAAATGCACAATTTCTCATAAAATAAATAAGTACTCAGTTTTTTTTTAAGTAATAGCGTTGTAAAGTGGTCTCAATTTAGGTCGCGGGACTGTTTCATCAGGTATCCGTGGCACCGAAACGTAAAGGGCTATTGATGTACACCGTGGATTTTAGTCAGTACAAGTCTGACGGTCGTTCCCGCCCTGCCCTGGGTGGGAGGACTCATTTGATGATTTTACCACATCAAAAAAAAAGCTAAATGTGTCTTGTTTTGGTCTGCGGGGCTAAAACGGCCACTAAGGAATATTCCCAATGATTCACTTCGTAAAAGAATCACCAATGGCATTCCTGGAAATGCAGGAAATCAATCATTAGGAATATGGCTGGAAGTGGCCGTTTTAGATCCTCTGTATTGAATATTGTAATAGCCTAAATGTAGTTCTGTAGATAATATTATAATAATAATAATATTCCACAACTATTACACAACGCCATCTAGTCCCAAGCTAAGCAGAGCTTGTGTTATGGGTACTAGACAACTGATAAACATACTTATATATTTCTAAATACATACATAATTATAGATAACTAGCTTCCGCCCGCGGCTTCGCCCGCGTGGTGTTTTGATAGCCTATGTTCTTTCTCAGGGTCTAAAGATTGTCTGTGCCAAATTTCATCAAAATCGGTTGAGAGGTTTAAGCGGGAAAGCGTAACAGACAGACAGACAGACAGAGTTACTTTCGCATTTATAATATTAGTTTGGATTACACCCAGACACAGAACAAATGATCGTGCTCTTCACACAAACATTTGTCCTGGGTGGGAATCGAACCCACGACCTCCGGCAAAGCAGTCAGGGTCACTAACCACCAGACCAACAGGCCTGTCTTGACCTGTCAGATGCTTAAGTACATAATTATTTATGTTTTTTTTGGCATATAGATAGAAAACGAGCACGTGCCTATAAAACAAAATGTATGTAGCTGTAGCGAAATTCGTATACTACGCCAGTCTAAAATTAGTCAGAATTCGTAAACAAAATAATTTTATGAATATATTATCTAAATAAATAACATAGATATTATGCATTAAATTAGATTAAAAATGCAGCTTGGCGCATTTAAAAGAGGGTTTTGAAGTCAATGTCAGATATTAAGAAATAGATATTAACCTTTCATTCTAGTATCTATCCATAATAAAGAAGATGCTTCTTTCACAATGTTTTGATATTTTGGTAAAGGTCATTTGGCCGACTTTGTTCAGTTTCTGTAGTTTGTTTTTCTTCTTCGTAAAATAGTCAAATGAGTCTATACGCCCAGGGACTGTCAGACTTGTACTGACTAAAATCCACGGTGTTCCTTCAATAAGCCTTTTACGTTCCAGGGGCACGGGTATCTGTTAAAACAGTCCCGCGACCTCGGCTTTGGCCCTCTAAAAATATTATTTACCTGTACTTAATATAATCTATTTTGGGCGCAATTATACCTGTACTGTAATATTTAAATGTGTCAATTGGTTTTTCCTTAAACTGTACTTCGTGCCACGCTTTTAAACTATCATACAAACATCTTTTTAAGCAGAAATGTACATAATAATATATAAAATTAACAATAGTACTCTAATAAGAAAAATATATTTTTCATGCCAATTTGTTTCAAAGTCATATTTAATTTTAGGCGTTTAATTTTTTTTAGGCCTGTGGACTAAAAACCAACGAGTACTTTTTTGGGTTGTAAAATCATCCAATAAGTCCTCCTACTCTGGGTGAGGCGGATCGGATTATCAGACTGGTACTGACTAAAATCCATGGTGTTGCTTCAATAGCTCTTTATATGTTCCAGGCTCACGGTTATTTGTTTATACAGTTCCGCGTCCCCGACCACCGTGTACCTACGGTTGTCCTTTGAATTCCAGGGGCTGCGATGACATTAACTGGAACAACACAAGACAGTCCCTCCCGCTACTCCGACAAGCATTTGGCCCTATTGGGTCTCCGTTAGTTTGAAAGTGTGAAAGCACAGGTAGTTTTTTTATCAAACACCTTTATCAGCCAGGGTGTTCCCACGGGAAAGTATCTGGTATATCGCTCCATGTTGATAAATAAGTAAAGATAAGCAGGATTTGGGAAAATACTGTCAAAACAATTTGTTAGGTGACAATGTTATGACTTAGAAAGACACCTGACCTGGTAAAATGATTCCTTACAAAACATGGCTGTGGTTGTAGAATATTTTCTACTTTGTGTGTGAGAACGGACTTCTGAAAGAAAAAATAAATTGCCAGAATTCTGAAATAAAAATTTCAGAATTCTGGCAATTTATTTTTTCTTTAATTTTTTAACATCAAACTTCAACTTCCGACCTGTCGAATTTTCTAAAACGAACCTCTTTTTTGTGTTTATGTTAAAAACTTATCAAAGAAAGGGGTTTGAAGATTATCGGCCCAAGATATCATAATCTTTCAAAAAAAAAACTAGATAACTTACGTGTGAAAACACGACTTCCACTTGTTTACTTAGGATAATTATGAGGAAATTCTTACCTGAAAAGGAAAACAAACAATTATTTAGACACGATAGACATTATGTTGTGTGTTGAATTTCAACGAACAAACGTTGAAGTTAAGCTAAAGAATCAGGCGTTACTTTGCTGAAATCCGTGACATTAAAATGTTAATGTCACGGATTTTGGAAAAAATATCTAGTTTTAATCCCGCGGGACAAAATTCCAGGCTTGGATGCAGGATGCAGTCCCACCCTCATGCGAATGCACATGCAGGATGCGTTCCCACCCTACCGCTCTCATGCATATGCATGCACACATGCAGAAAAAATTAACATGCCATGCAACGAAAACTAATATAGGAGGGAGTAGAAATTTTTCCTAAAATATTAATACGTTGAAGTTAATCATTTTATTGCAAAATGTAGCAACAAAAAATTACTACATTGTAATTAGCTTTTCTACAAAGCGTATAAATGCGATTATCACGGATTTAATATGGTTCAAAAAATGCAAATGACTGATTAGGAAATCCATTGTTGACTTTAACAGCGTTTTAATTTGTAAAAAATCACGCTGAGTATTATACAAATTGCTTGTTTATTTTAAGACTATCGTCTACCGAGCGCTCGTCCATACTAAAAGAGAAAACGTTTTCCTGCCCCTAAATGTTTCCCTATCTCAATGATTTTTTAGAATGCTTCTGACACTGTAAAAAACTAGGTTTATAGGTTTTCTTTTTTTCAAAATTTATAATAGTTTGAAAGTAACAGGCGCCTAAAAGTTACTATTTTTATGACAAAATCTTCATTGAAGTAAAACCTTTGTGTTTTAAAAACAAAGAAGTTTTAGAAAAAAAAACAAAACCTACAAACCTAGAATATAATATGTTGAAACGATTGACACCAGAATCTAAGAGATTGGACGTGATTTCGTATGTGAAAAACGTTTTCTCCCGAG
Source organism: Agrotis clavis (assembly GCA_954870645.1). Taxonomy (NCBI): domain Eukaryota; kingdom Metazoa; phylum Arthropoda; class Insecta; order Lepidoptera; family Noctuidae; genus Agrotis; species Agrotis clavis. The sequence continues at coordinate 18,297,025 of OX940925.1, forward strand.
AGACAAATTTCATATAAAAAATACTCACAGTCAGTCGCGACCTGCAACCCTCTCTATCGCACGATCGGGGGTTTTTCAACGCGCGAGAGGGACAGCACGAGTTTTTCTAAATACCTATTTTTTGAAAAGGCAGCCGCTATACAATCCTCTTAATACTATAGACACGGCTTCTCTTGCCCCTAGCCTATTTTCACCCCTTTTTATCCTGAATAAAAGCTTTTCTTAACTGTGGACACGGTTATACCACAGTTAACAGAATTCATCAAAACAGGTCCAACAATTTAGGTGAGAGATCGTAGCAAACAAACTAGTAGCTTTGCTTTCGTTTCGCTTATAATTTTAGTAATTATTTAAAACCGTACCGTTTAACTATACTTAGAACCTTACTACCCATTTATAACTACAAACCTAGTATTCAAGACAATATTGTTATCGTTACGTTAATGGCATTTATCTTGAAAAAGTGATATTATAGGCCGGCCTAACGGGAAATTTTGTTGATTATCGCGTTATATCGTTTATACCAAAGAAAGACTTATGGCGAAAATTAACGGGAAATGCCGTTAATGTGGCCCGGCTATCAGAAAAGCGTGCAAAACGTCACAATTTGGCGCCATCAGTTACGTTTTAATCGTATTGATTTTTGATTCTTACAAGTTTGATATCTTATCTATTCTCTTATGAACCACTGACAACTTTTATTTCAAAGACTTCTTACGCTTAGGGGCAATTCGAACCAAAACGCGACGCTTCGGGCACATCGATAGGGTGACTCAAAATCTAACTTTTACAGAGCCACGACCATCCACAACCATCGTGTACTCGGATGTGCCACTGCGGGTCACTGGCCGGAACATTGAGCCTGATCGTCGATATCCTGTGCCTTACATTATTATTCCCTGTCCGTTCTACAATGTTCGATGTTTGAATAATTCCAAGTTTTTGTGCCAGTGATGTAACTTTGTTGTGTCATGATTTTTAAAGGACATTTTTGAATGACTGTTTTTTTTTAGGTCAAGGCGTGTTTCCGTTGGCAATGGCAAGGTTGGAGCAAAGCTGAGCGATAGACTGCTGTTCAGCGTGTCGTGGGTTCTATCACCGTTCGAAACAAATATTCTGAGAGTTGGTTTTTCTTTTGTTTTTAACGTTGTAAAATCATCAAATGTGGGGCCCTCTCCCACTTAGGGCAGGGTAGGCGGGACTATCAGACTCGTACTGACTAAAATCCACGGTGTCCTTCAATAGCCCTTTACGTTCCGGGGCCACTGGGTGTTTATACATATACGTGAGACCAAATGCTTCAAAAATCAAAATCATTTTCTTAATTTATTTCAAGTAGGCCAGTTAATATGAAGGCACTTTTAGAATTATCAAACCACAAAAATTAATTGGCATAAAATTATGATGCTACAGTACCAGTAACAAGACAATTAATAACTGTGAAAGTACTGTAGGTGCCCATTCCGAAGAGTCTTCACGGAGAAGAATGGGCAACAAACTCTATGGAAACTTTTACTATAGAACCATTTGATACAACTACGATACAGGAGAAAGGGACTGAGCCGTCGGGCAACGTTGAAAAAAAACAACATACTACAGGGGCCGATATCACTGGGCCAACACTGCATTTTTCTATACAATATTACGAGTATTAAAATACAGTGACCTTTTAAATTTTGACCCCTGAATATTTTCCCTCACTCGGTGTTGCAAGCGTGCATAAAGTATTAAAGATGCGCACTTTGTCTCGTATGCACTGGCAAGGTTAGTAGTGTGACCAAGTAAGTGGGTTTATGACGGACAAGTCTTTAACTTTTCATTTTGAACTGCGGGCTTTAAGAGACACATGTTTATATGTAGTTCTAACTCTGTAATTTGTAGTAGTTAACGTTACGACAATCATGTACAAAATGTATAGTGTAATAAAATATTTTTTCTTTCTTTCTTTCTTTTCTTTCTAGTGTTTTTTAAACATTGCTGTTAGAAAGTTATTGTTGTCGCAAAAACGATTCTTATTGTAGTCACATAGTTGCATCTGAGATCTCGCCTTAGTAAAAAGCAAAACGACTTCGACTTTGCGGTTTATTTCGACTATCACTGATAGTAAACACATTGTCATTCGTAAAACAAAAAAAAAACGTTGGTAGTTCGTAGCCTTTTTTTTTCATTATCATCATATCAGCCGTAAGACGTCCACTGCTGGACATAGGCATCCCCTAAAGACTTCCAATAGGACCAATTGGAAGCGGCTTTATTGTCACGGTGTTAAAAAACAAAACTATCCGTATCAAAATAAAAACGTGGTCACAGTAGGAGGTTCCAAAACTTGTAACGATCACTATACATTTTGTATCGAATCATTTATTTTAATATGTCATAACACGCATGTAAGTTACATTAATAACAATAAGAACGAAGGCAATATTTTATTTTAACTTTACAATACCTGTAAGTTTTGTTATTGAATACTAAAATGCGAAAGTTTGGATGGATGGATGTTTGTCAACACGTCAGAATGGCTGAACAGATCTTCATGATATTTGGCTTGTATGGTCTGGAGTAACATAGGATACCGTTTATTCCGTTAAACCCCTTCGTACACAAGGCGACGCAAGTCTCCGAAACCTTACGACTTCGTTATCCATTGACGCATGCCTGTGTACGAACCTCTATAGATTTTTATTGCGATAGTCGCCTGGATACTAAAGCAGCAAGGTATTGGAGACTTGCGTCGTGTTGTGTACGAAGGACCTAATACGTCCTGCAAGCTGGCTACAACTAGTGCTTTATAACCATTACAGTAGACATAACGTCGTGCTTGAAATCTTCAAGAAGTTAGGCAGGACTGGAAGCTGAATCCATCATATTAGGGAAAAGGTAGATGTTGATAATAGTATGGAAGGCAACGATAAGCGAAGACCGTGAATAAGTTTCAGGTGTAAACAACAAAAACATAAACACAAAAGTACATGAATAAACATAATTTTACACGATTACCATATTAGTTCCACAACATAAGGTGCTCATTTATTAATCGTGGTTAAGGTTCTGTTCCTTTGCTAGCGATTAGCGGGAAGGGATAAGAGCTAGCGACTAGAAACTAGTGAAACGAATGACTCATCGAGAGTCAGAGTTCTCACCTGGGGCATGCATGCCTGCCAGTCAGTAAGTAATCAACTACCAGTGTATACAGGCTGTCTAATATCCTTAATGTAGCCAAGCCAATACAGACTTAATCTTACAATCGATACGAGAATTGTTTTTGTTTTTGACCTTGATACTTGGCTACCTTTTGGTTAAGGAGATATTGACGGTCAAAATTACAAACAATGGAAACTTCAGCACTATAACAATAGTCCATTTTCCGAAATGCCCATTCTCTAGCTAGAATGTCCCTTTCCTGAAACGTCTGTTTCCCAAATTGTCGCCTTCTGGAGGAGATCCTAAATTCGGTCGGTTTTTTTTTTTCGTACCGAAACAAAGTTGTTTTCCAGCTAAGAAAAATGAAATGTTACTTATAAGTAGATGCTAAATGAAAGCTTGGTGAAACATTTTGAGCGTTTCGATTCATAAGATAGTCAATCACTAGTCGCTACCTCGTGCGGTAGGACAGTTGCCTTATGACTCAGGCATGAAGAAGACATGGAATTTAAATGTTATATGATTTTATTCTGAAGGTTGCCATCCGTGTCAAGAGTATGGCTGTATTGTTGAACTTTTCCCCAAAATTGAAGGCTGTGCCATTGAATTCACGGTCTGTAGGTAACTGGTGAAATAACTGATTTTTTTATTGTTTTTTGTTGGGCCGATATTCCCATTTGAGCAACTATTTCCTACTAGTACTAAAAATGCTTCTATGAAAATAGTTGCTCAGATGGGAATACCCCGAATATTGTTTAGGTTGTGAAATAGTTGTAGGGGAACTCCACGAGGATTAGTTATACCGGTAGTTAGGGTGAAAAGACTTTTTTGCACGATAGCTACCTACAGGCTTGCGTTCGCAAAAACTCTGATTTTCTCGAAGTTTGAGGATGGCCCTTAGCCCTCTGGCTAAATTAAACGCCTTGCATATAGTCATAATAATTTAAAGGCTTTACTTGATTCTACATTTTTAATGTTGCTATTAAGTTTCACTTACCCGCTGTTCACCTAAAACAAATAAAAGATTATTAAATAAATTAGGTAAATAATAGATACCGTACTTATGATTAAAAGAGATACCATCTGTTTTGGTTGCAAACTAGCTCACTAAACTCAATTTAGCTCAATGTAAAATATACTTTATTGTTAAGCCAATTATTGTGCATTGTCTTTCTTTATGTAGTTTAAGGCCGCGGTCACACTTGCGAGCACAGGAACACAATGATTTCGAACACCATATTGACAATTCTGCTATAAATTTGGTTTGTTAGCATTCATTTTTCCGTCTATTGATTTATTGAGCCTTGAGATTGTGCAATTGAAGGCTCTGGCACGTGTTTTTACGGTTTTGTGACGTAATGTACACGAAAACTGACGTTAATTTGGTGAAAAAAAATAGTTCCTCCCTCATCTGGTTGTGATTGTGACGATGAAACTTTTCCCAATTGTCCCGTTAGCAGGGCAGGACAACTGGATGTGTCGATGTGATGTAGCCCTAAAAACTGTACATTCAATCATTTTCAGAATCTTGGTGGCCCAGTGGTATCAGCGCCGACTTACAAGTTGTAGGGTGTTATTTATTTCATCATTACTACTCTTGAAACGCTGAAGCATAACATCGTGAGGAAACCGGTATGTCCTAGAACCAAGAATTTGAAGACATGTGACATCTACCAACCCGCACTGGGCCCACGTGTTGGATTATGGTCCACTCCTTCTCACAGAGATGAGGCCTGTGTCCCAGCAGTGGGAACATTATAGGCTGATGATGATTATGATCATTTTCAGGATATGGCTTACGGAGGTGGAACATTCTTAGGTTGTTTTTATTTACCAAGGTGGCAAGGCTCATTAGCTAATCAACTTCTTCGTGACCTAATCCATATTTAGGAACTACCCAATATACAGTCAGCTGTTTGTCAAACAATGGTCTAAACACTAAACAATTGATTATGCAGTAAAGTATATTTGCTGGGTGCGAAGTACTAGGCTATCAGAATCGATTGCAGCGCTCAGCGCCTTTTGAATTGTCAAAATGAAAAATGAGAATGGTAAACAATATGCTACAGCCCTAGTTACAAGACTTAATAACTGTGAAATTACTATCTATTTCGATGGAGAAGAACGGACAAGAAACTCCATAGAAGCTCATTTTTAATCAACAAAATTATTAGAAAATCATATGAAATCTATATATGAAATATCTCTCCAAATATCAATGTTATCAAAACTAAAATAAAAATACAAAAAGCCTTATCATAACATTGGCTACGCAAGACTAAATCTTATTTGACATAAAAGGTATATGGCCTTATGAAAAACAGACCGACACAACGAATTTTATTGACACCATTTCAATCAGAACGGAAGATCCGACGTTAGCATACAATTAAAGATTTTGCAACTTACTTGGCAAAGTTTATAAAAAAAAAAAAAAAAAAACTTAATCAGATACTCCAATAATATTAACCTTGCACCTATTTAGTCTAATAAACCGCTCTACTCCACTTTCATTCGCCAACCCATCTAAGTTTGACCTTAAACATAATCACTTCGAGCCAAATCTCGCTAAAATATCATCGAACAAAGATGACCTTTGTGTGCGCGACTGTACAATCACGAGCACCAAGTAACTTTTCAAAGTTAAATTTTACGAGCTGTTGCCCGCTACAACTCGAAAGTTATCCCTCGGGAAGATAAAATTGGGATAAAATCCTATGTCGGTCGACACCGGTTACCGAAAAATTATCCAAATCCGTTTAGTAGTTTTGACGTGAAAGAGCAACAAACATCCATCCATCCAAACAAACTTTCACATTTATAGTACCTATTAGTAGGAAGAACGATATTATAATTATCATATATTACACTAAGACTAATATTAGTAAGACTAGTAAGAAGCAAGATGGTATTGATTTTAATTTTACTTAATTGACATAGAATTTGGAACCCTTATTACCTGTTTATTTCATCCACCACTGCTCTCAAAACGGTGAAAGAAAACATCGTGAGGTAACCCGTATGTCCTAGAACCAAAAACATCGAAGAAGCCCTAGGCCCGCGTGGTGGAAAGCCCGCTCCTTCTCACAGAGACTCTTCTCTGTGTCCCAGTAGTGGGAAGATTATAGGCGTTTTATGCTGTACCTATTATAGGGGATGCGCACCTACCATTTCTTTATCAAGAGTTGCTTTTGCGGGGTCAAACTGAACCAATCGGTTTGTTCTAAGCGTCGCGTCGTACGATGTTAATTTCTGTTTTTTTTAATATTCGTGTTAAAAATGCTTGTTGAAAAACCTCTTCATTATGAAATAGGTCATATCTAAATGTTTCATTCGTTATTCCACGAGAAAATTTCCTAAGACAGTGAATAAACATTGGTGTTTGTGACGGTACGTGCGCACGCGCAGCAAGGCGGTTCGTCACGCGCTCTTGACATTTGTATAGTTGACGCTAGCCGGTATTACCACAGTGGCATTTGTGAATTCCGTAGAACTTAGAATTTGAATTATGTTTTGTTTTTGTTTAGAATGCATTGTAATAATGCCAGAATGGTTTTGTAAAAACTTCTGTAAATTTTAAAGACAGGCAAAGGCTGTTAGAGAGTTCTTTGTAAGAAGTCTTACTACATAATGATAATTTTGACCAATGCAAGATATTTTTGACGTAACTGCAAATCTCATGTCCCGGTGAAGATTTCTCTGTTCTAAATAAAGGTAGTGGTAGGTATACTAGAAAGTAGATAGGATGACATCCAACTATAATCGTACCGTCTGTCGCATGCGTTTATGGAAATATCTGTGGGTTTTTAGCAACCAGTTCTGCAGACGTATCATCAATAATTATGTCATCGTCAAAACAAACTAAGGAACTTTTGAATTCATCTGCTTTTTTTATTAATATTGACCTTGTTTTTTTGATTTCCCAATATTTTGCTGTTTTATAATGTCCTGCTCTATTAGCAAATCGTTTAATAATAACCTTGAATTTAATGCAAATACGATCAACAAATACTAGAGGAAATATGTTGGAAAATATATCGTGGTTGTGAACTATGGTTTGTCACGTTTCTTTGTACACGTTGTTTTATGTAAATACATATATCAATGGTTATCACGAATATGCATTGTCCATGTCCATGAAATGTCCATGTCCAAGGCTGTAATTACATACAAATATCCTGTAGATAATGAGGTTCATTTGATTTTAATCGATTAAGCTAAATCCTGTAGTAAAATGAATTCAGAGAGAGGTTTCTTTCGCAAAATTGGAACTTTGGAACGGACATCTCCAAGACAAATCTTATCACATGACCAATCTTTTTGACATAAAGTAACCAGTTCTTATGAGAATTCTAATGTAAATAATGTAAAAACCATTTTTACAAAACAATTAAGACTTAGGGCGACTTTCACCAAAAGTTAAACATGTTTAAAATTTTATTTAGTGTCAAAATTCAATAGAATTTTGACACTAAATAAAATTTTAAACATGTTTAACTTTTGGTGAAAGTCGCCCTTAGTCAAATAAGTTCACTTAACCTTGTGCTACCTTAATTAAGATGAACAAAGATTGTGCTAATTGTTTCATCATTTGCATTTGATACGTGCGTTAGGTGCTTGTGAGATTCTCTTTGCAAATTATTAGTTTTTGCTAACTTATTACCACTGTTAGCTCTATTGGGGTCTTCTTCTAGATGTGCTTGATCTTTTACATAGATAACTGCTATTTCATTTGTATTATCAGTTACTTTCCAAAATCATTTTTTTTTATTTTATTCTGTAAGCTCCCTTATGTCTGTTGTTCACTAGTGTTGTTCTTACAGAGAAAAATGGTGTGACTAAACTAGTATACCACTACACTACTTAGCGAGTACTTTTGGTATTGTATCTTCACTTCATTAGGTATTATTATGAATGATATTTTCATGAAATTGCTTTTTCAACCAAAAATAAGATGAGTTTAAAACATGTTGCAATTTGTCCAAGAAGTATATTAATTCAAGCACCCATCTTGAACTTGATCGCCAAAACAAACGTCAGTTTGAGTCACCACGCCACGAGCCATTGCCACGAGGCAAACAATGTACAGTGGGTCTAAAACGACCTCTCTTACAAGTGATTCAGTTTGTGAATTCCCAACAACATCATTCGCAACTCTTCTAGTATTCGTTCGTGCCCAAGCAGAATTGCATTTCTTACCTGAACACTGAACATAGAGTTATAGTATGGACTGAGCAATCGCTGTTTTACTGTCTATAAAGAGAGAAAAGCAACTGTAGCACCATCTATTTCTTCCTTTTTCGACATAGTTAATATTATTTTTGGTAATGTATAATAAAATAATTTTATTCGACATTTTTCTTGGGAAGGTTCAACCATGCCATAGATCTATTTTGTGTACCACACTGTCAAACAGGTGAGTTGTGTGCTAGGAATTGTTATAAATATGAAAAAAGTCTTTTTGTAAAGATGCCTTTTTAGACCCGCAGGCATCATTGTTATAATAATTAAAACAAATGACCTATTTAACAGCTCATATATTTCAAACAGTATGCAAAAAAAGGTCACACAGATGTATAGCGATAAAAAGTGGTTCATAACACAATGGGTTACATATTAATTCTCACGATTGTTCGCGGTCTGCTGTTGTGCTTCGCAATTCTGATAATCTATCAGCTTCGTTGGTGCACCTGTTCTGATTTGACTTAGAATTATTGCGTGAATTGTTTGTGTTGTTTTCGTGAGATTTTGGAGTTCGAGCCTTCGATCAGTATCTTCTTTTTGCTCTTTCATTTTAGCTAATGGCTTTATATAGGTGTCAATATCTTCCCGTTTCTTGAGTACCCAATTAAGAAGTTTGGTTCAAAAAATATTTGATTCGCAAAAGAAAAAATCAGATCTTCCGAACTAACATAATCTCATCAATTAAACAAGGATCTGGCTGGGGGCACAACAAAGGGAAGTGGAAATAACTATCGTGATGATGGTCTACAAATATTTATAAACGTCGTTACCGCGAAATCAACGGTATTTCCTATTAGTATGAACCTTGTATGAAACGGACAATGAAAATTAGCCCAGGTGTTAGTAAACTTAACTGACAAAACAAAGGTAAGATGATAATTTACAGTGTCGCGATAAATTCACAATAATTATAAGACATGTGTTGTGAACATTGTGCAAAATGTCTCTGTAAATGGATATAAAACACGTACAAGAATATGTCTTTTTGTTTACAACATCCGCATGTATGGACTTTTGTCTTTTACATTGGTATTTACTTCAAAAGGTAAGATACTGTAACTTTACAACTGCATTACTTCGTCTATTGTGTATCTGGAGCGGTTTATGAGCCTCATAGTTTTATTAATCGAAAATTTTAAAGAAATTTTTAGCCCGGATACTAGAATAGTGCCCGATTTATGCCAATTAACTTGCTTTCACAGTGGACCTTAAACATAAATGACTAAATTTGTGGATGCACCTGCTATATATACAAGTCTTGAGGAATACAGAGAAGATACTAGAGCTTGTAAAGAAATTTGAGAATCGTGAGAACAACCAAGCAAGGATTATCAACACTAGTTCCGGAGTCTCACAATGGAATGCTTTGGAACGGGCATCTACAGTACTTTTACAGTTTTCATGTCTTGGGACTGGGACTGTAGCACCGTAGGTAACTATTTTTAAACTATTTTATTTTACTTTTGTCTTTTGACAGTTCAAAAGTGCCTGTAACTGCCCTACTTGACAAAAATGAGTTGATTTTGATTTTGGAAAACTGACCAACCATTGCAACACACACATAGATTAAAAACAAATACATTCAATGTAACTGATAACATAACAGCACCTATTTATATAATAAATTGCAAATAAAAATGTGATTGTACTAATAATGCCCTCGCCGCGAATACATTGAGCAAGCCAGAGCATGATAGTGAAAGGACAGTTGAAATTGATCTCGTTCACAGTTGGCTTAAAGTACGGACATCGGCGGAACACTACGTTCAGACATTTTGTAATGTTGGAATCAATTTATGCGGTAGTTTCGAACTTGAGTTACCTAAAAAGGGTAAATAATCTGCGGGCAAATTGGATTTTGCAAGTGTTGCTCACTAAGTGGATGATGAGGGCGATTATTGATTTGTTGAAGCCAAGGTGCCTGGTTATAAATAACTTTAACCTCTAGCAAATAATTTACTATCTTCGCACAATGGTTTGGGTTGTGACTTTCAAAAGCAATTGGTTATTAAACAAAGGTTAAGCGACGCCACGTTTTGGAATTCACAAAGATATTTCTTACTAACAAATAATTTCGCACTTACGTCGCAAATTAGCATAAAATAAAAATACCACGGATACCGTCTCAACATTTTGAAACCTACCGATCAGGATCTCATTAGATCAGAAACAAATGACTATTTAGTCGTTGCAAAAATTATAACTGCTAATTTAAGTGTTAAATCTGATTTGAAATGAACCTCTTTTAATTTAGACCTTATCTGTGAAGCAATAGTACTCAATCCAATACATCAGAATCGTGGGTAAACAGTTGTTATACATGCAAGTGATGAAAATGACGGACTAGTTTTTTGAAATTGCTTGAACACAATGGGATCTTACTGTATGGGAAAATATGTAGAAGGAAACGGGTTTATGGTTATAAGAAACTTTATTGTTCAAGTTGATATGGAGCGTTAGGAACTTGGAGTCAAAGAGAATCAACTTGATAGTGTAGTGTACTTGGTGGACTGAATGAAGGATTATATTCATAGAATACATAATAGGATTATATAATAGGGTATCTGTGGAAACGTGGAAGCGACGAATATTTGAATGGACAGACTCCAAATAATTAAGCATAAGAGCACAAAAATGATGATGATTTGAAAGATATTAGGATTCCTCCAGTAAATTTTTAGTGTTAGTACTTTCATTGAGAGCCACATAGATTGTACATAGTAGAGTATTTTATGCTTTGAACAACATAAAGGAGGGTCTAGTTTTAGTAGTGTTAGCCAACCTCTTGTCATTGGTAATATTTTGACCTCAAGCTTACGTAATGAAGTCTTGAGCTTCAATAAGTATGAGAATGTGGCCATCATGAATGGGAGATATTGAAAGGATCGCTATGAAAACCTGGTTGAGACTCACGCAGGTCAGATCAATGTGGCACAAAAGGAAGGAGGTCTATATTCAGTAGTGGATAGGACTGGTTTCATCATCTGCTGTTCATAGCCTTTTCCTAACTATATTGGGGTCAGCTTCCAGTCGAACCAGATTCAGCTGAATATCATTATTTTACATGAAGCGACTGCCTATTGGACTTCTACAACACAGTAACTGGGTAGAACGATACCCCATGGTAAGACTGGTTGTCAGGTTTTAGAGCTTCTGATTAATAGTAACGACTCTCAAATATCTACAATTGACAGCCGGGACCAACGTTTACGTGCTTGCAGAGGTACTGAGGAAACTCGCTAGGACAGATGATCGCTCGGAAGATCGGCCTGCGCGGCTGTGATTATTTAACCACGATCTCCTCAAAGAACAAGGTTGTGAATGATAAATAATGAGGATGATAATGATGTAGAGGCCAAATACAAGGCTTGGTATGACGTACGGCCTACTGTTCAGAAACATTATGTAAGCGGAGTTACAATAGATGTAGAAGCAACAGATACCCAAGTTTGTGTGTTCATTGAGAACTTCATCTATTAGTATGATAATTATGCAGAATTCCGAGCTAAGAATAATATTAAAGATGTCTCTTTTAATGCCAGGGTTATTAAAGAAACGAATAAAATTTGAATAAACAAGAGTCAAGATGCTCCAAACACGTGAATGAATTGAATTAAGTGAGAAAAAATATAGCAACACGTTTTTAAAATATACTATGTTCTTTTTACTTCATAAATATTAGATAATTTATTTTATGCTGAGCAGAATTTTTGTTTTATCAGTCTCGCCCATTAGTTTCGTGAGTTAAAAATCGTGACCTAATCTGAGCTAAAGTAGGTAGATATTATATATATTTTTGCTTTGGTATAAACGATACATGTAATTATGATTGATTAGACTACATTCATTTACCTACACTTAGGCCCGTTGGCACCAAATCACTAGATGCAGTTTACTCGTATCTGTCGTTACTTATGCGTTCACAATCTAGCGCAGAATCTGGATCCCCCGAAATGTTTTGTCAGTTCTTAAAAAATTGATTCATTTTGACTATGGTGGCTGTGATTAGGGTCATAATCGGTAATCATGTACTTATTTCATGGTAACCGTCCTTTAACTATGTTTGTATTTGGTCAGACTTACATGGACTGCTTGGGGCAGTCTTTATCGATCGACTGCTTCAAGATGCTACTGTTTACAACAACCGCTCGAGAAAACCGTGCATGTGGATACTGAAGCTTACTACTCGCGAAGTCCGTATATGAGCGGCCCGAAACATCATTTTGTCTCGGTATCTTCAAACGAGCAGTGATGGTCTCGACTTACGAGTTGTAGGTCGTGGGTTCGAACCCCGCTAGGCGTATTACTTTGTGTAATTTATTTCATCACCACTGCTCTCAAAACGGTGAATGAAAACATCGCGAGGAAACCGGCATGTCCTAGAACCAAAAAAATTGACGGCATCTGACATCTATCAACCAGCACTGGGTTCGCGTTTTGGATTATTGCCCCTCCCTCTCACAGATATGAGGCCTGTGTACCAACAGAGTTCCTGAGTTCCAGAGTTCCAGAACATGTGTAGAAACAATAAACTTTAAACACCGATATTGGTTTCTGATGCAATCGACTGCGATCTGAAAAAGTAGTTGAAAGATGAAACGCTCAAGTTATTTCTATTGCCTTAACCTTGTCATTAGTTGGGTAATTTATATTTTATCGTGTATTTTATTATGAGGAAATTACCCAATAACCTTTGGTGCTACATTATGATGAGGATCTGAAGGTCATAAAAGAACAAGGTAAACATTGAAGGAAAGATTTTATTGTTATTGATGGTAAACATTTTACAGAAAACGTTATATTTAATGCTGTGATGTTTTGACGAATTTCGTTTGTTTGTATGAATTTTCACTTCTTTTGTCTTGAAAGGGATGATAGGAGTTTCTTGCCCGTTCTTCTCCATAGAGATCTACTTCTTGGAACTACGGTACTTTCACAGTTTTTATGTCTTGTGACTAGGACTGTAGTACCATAACTTTTTAGTGTTTTATTACATTTTTATTTGTCTATGACAATTCAAAAGTGCTTGTAACTGGCCTACTTGAAATAAATGCTTTGATTTTGATAATGGATTAATGTGTGAAAAAAAGGTTCTAAGTCCGGGGACGCGGGACTGTCTCCGGGGTCGCGGGACTATCTTATCAGGAAATAATGACTCCAGAATGGAAAGGGTTATTGAAGGAACACCGTACATTTTAGTCAGTAAGGATGAGTCTAGCAGTCCCTCCTGTCCCATACTGGGTGGGAGGATTCACTAAATGATTTTACTAACAAAAAAAATAAATAAAAAGGTTAGGGAATAAATAGGAGAGGAGAAAGAGGAGGTCAGTGTAAAGAAAAGTAAACGTAATGGAAATGAGCATAAGGCCTTGCCACCACGGAAGATCCATAGGGCGTCTCAAGAAGCTGTCAGGTAACTGGCCAAATTCCTGCCAGACTCGTGGTCCTGGATCGCATCCTCAAAGGGGGTCTTACTGGCTCACGAATCATAGAACCTTAGCTCTATTTCCCAACTGCATTACAAGCTATTTAGAATGTGTATTAGTAGTTTCTATAACCTAGTTTTCTTATCGACCTCCAATAGACACAGAGAGTAATTAACAGTTTTTTCTCGCAATCGATTCTTTGTCGTAAATGGCGCAACTTTTCTAATGCATAGTCTGTCAGAATAGACTCGTTGCCAGCATAAATAAATTGCTAATCTAATTAGTTAGTTAGAGTTTTGAAAAATAATGGACACTTATTTTTTCTTTTGTTAAATCTGTGAATATTTACAAAGATAAATCGCAATCAAATTCGAGATTGGCCAGCGACGTCAGGATGCACTAAAAATGACACCAAGGTATTGTGAATTTTAAAAGCGTCCTATCTTCGTCAATTTTGATTTTCGTATCAAAAGGAAAAATACGGGTCAAATATTTTTTACCCGACTGCGCCAGAAGGAGGGTTATGTTTTTGATAATGTAACTGACGGTCTAATTAGATTTTTGATTCTGCAACCATTCGCCGACGACCGGTTCATCATTGGACGTTTCGCCGACAGGACGATTCATTTATGGCCGTTTCACCGATAGACTCTTTCACCTATGGACTTTTCGCTAACATGACGATTCATTTATTACCGTTTCACTGATAGTTGTCATCGTGTCTGCAAAAAGTCCGTTGTTGAAAGGGTCCATTGATGAAACGGACATAAACGAATCGTCCTTTCGGCGAAAAGTCCATAGGTGAAAGTGTCTATCGGTGAAACGGTAATAAATGAATCGTCCTGTCGGCGAAAAGTCCATAGGTGAGAGTCTATCGGTGAAATGGCCTGATATCGGTGAAATGAAAAGGGATGATATATTTCTGTTGCCGCTGTAACAAAAATACTACAAAATAAATAAATATTGTGGAATATTATTATATAGTTATAGCTAGTAATGATGGCACGTTTAAACTGTTGTTTAAAGATGGTTAATATTATACCCTGACAGGCTAATATACCATGATGATTTTTTGAGGAAAGAAAAATTTTTAGATTGCAAGTGGGATTCGATTGCAGGTGTGGGTTGCAATAGCCTAGTTGGTTAAGGCGTCTGGAGTACCTATCCAGAAGACGCGGGTTCGAATCCCACTTGCAATCTAAAAATTTTTCTTTCCTCAAAAAATCATCTTTACGATGCGCGTCGCATGCGTTAATGCGTTTAAAATAATTAATAAGTATGGTAGTTGCTATCTCATTAAAACAACATTGATTTGGCTGTAATGTCAACGTGTTGGGTGGAAGTTAGTTAAACACTAATCCAAGAGATGGCGCTACGCTACCGAAAAGCGTAAACGAGGAATAGAGAATTTCAGCTTACAGGCGTGGGTTGCAATAGCCTAGTTGGTTAAGACGTCTGGAGTACCTATCCAGAAGACGCGGGTTCGAATCCCACTTGCAATCTAAAATTTTTTTGTTTCCTCAAAAAATCATCTTTACGATGCGCGTCGCATGCGTTAATGCGTTTAAAATAATTAATAATACACCATGTTCAACCTTGAACATGGTCACTAGCAACAGCAGTGCAGCGTCAGCGACATACATTCGCTCCGCGCACCGGCAACACCAACACACCGTCAGCGCTAAGAAGTGACCTACTAGATCTTCGCCTCATCGGCTCAATACACATACAACACACATGTAAATAGGCATCAATGTGTATTGAGCCCAAAATCTGTATATAATAAGAATAATAACCATAATAAATTAGTCATCAAGTTGGAGCCGAGTTTGATTCATCTTCCGTTACTCCCTCACTGTGGCCAAGACACCCTTAGCCGTAATCAATCCTATGAGTCTGTGGGATTGGCAGTGAAAATCATTTCCTGTGTACATTGCACTTCGTACGCAAACCCTATTCCTACCCAAATTCCGTCTGTTACCGTAGGTCTACTTGTAACAGACTTTCCTCTGGTAAATTGGTATGGTTTGTATGGTAGGTTAGGGAACTAGGGTAATTAGGTTGCTAGGGTATCGCGATTGGGCTAGGTCGGGTCAGTAGAGTCTTAGGTAGTTCAAAGTACCAAGCTCAATTGGTTTGTACGTAGCCACACTGTGCGCATTAGGAATAACGGACGTTACAAGCCTTAACCCCGGTGCGTACATTTTGGTCCTTCGAGCTATTTTAGGGAAACCGGAATACATTAATTAATATTGGTATTTTATATCGGTATTTTGTGTTAAATAATAAATCTACTTAAAATCAAAATAAAAAATCTTGTTTTCTTGAATAATATTTAAAATACTTTAAATACTTGTTTTTTTTTTAAAATAATACTTAAAATCAAAATAAAAAGTCTTGTTTTTGTCCAAAACAAATACTGAATGACTAACGTTTAAACGCGGTTAAAACTAGCGTACATAAAAACTTTGTGTGTGGTAGGTAAGTGACTGACATACTTTATACAATTGCACAATAAGCAGATCGGAAATCGGCACGAACAAGAGAGTTCACCGATATTCTTAAGAAGCGAATATAATATAGTATCAAAAAGCAATTAGGTAACGTCTAAACGTATAGGACTAGTAAGGAAAATAAAAGGAAAATGGACATACAAGAGATAAATGAACTTATTAGAAGTCAGGAAGCAGATTATAACAAACTAAGACAAATATTCACCAACGTCAAAAAAGACTCAGCATCAAGAAAAACCCAAAAATATATCACGGAAAGAAGAACTCGGCTTACAGAAATATTTACTAGAACAACCAGAAACCATACACGGCTTCAAGAGCAAGATGTGTTGCGTGATCACAAATATATCACTACCAACTACTTTGGCTCAATTAATACACAGTATACACAGGCAATTGAATACCTGTTAATGTGTGAGAATCGACTACAGGTAGTAAACCAACTATATGAACCAAAAGATATAGAAACGGAAGAAGAAGAAAGCGTTAGTTCACCCAAACTATTTATTCAACTATTTCGGGTTAATCAAATTCAGAAGAGATTACAGGCGGCAGTTCAATCGGTAACTGAAGAAAAAGCGAGTTGGTATTTAGAGTCGTTGATTTCCACTTTGCAAAAACAGTGGCAAGAAATTGAAGAAACACATTTACTAATCTTATTGGAAAATAGTACGCTGGAACACAGCTATTTCCAAGAGAATATGTTTGAGAAAACTCAAATAGAATTTGATCTTGTGATGGAAAAATTATTAGCAAAAATAGGACAGAATTCTAGTAACACCGTCAATAAAACATCGGTCAAATTACCAAAAATAATCATTCCTACGTTTAGCGGAAGTTATGAGTCATGGAATTCATTTTATGACTTATTCTTGAAAATAGTACACGAAGACAGATCGTTAAGTGACACAGAAAAAATGCAGTACTTAAAAACACATGTGCGAGGTGACGCCGCTAAGCTGATCAAGCATTTAACCGTGTGTGACGCTAATTATATAACTGCGTGGAGTCTGCTGACAAGGCGGTACAAAAATGAAAGAATGATTGTTACTAAGCATATTGATAATATTCTAAGTATGCCGAAAATAAAGAAAAGCAATGCCTCAAACTTAAGAAATCTACATGACACTATCAACGAAAACCTAGAAGCGCTAAAAAGTCAAAATATCAACATTTCAACTTGGGACCCGATTTTGACAAGAATACTCAGTAGAATATGGGACTCAGAAACTGATGAAAAATACGAGCAGCAATTAGAAGAGCCTAACAAGATGCAGGAATTTTCGGCTATGATGCAATTTTTAGAAAAAAGGTTCAAGTGTCTCGAAACCTCAAACACTTGGAAGGAAGAATTATCTACTCACAGGTCGCGTTATGAATCATCAAATTCAACAACAAAACAAACGGATAAACATAGTTGCTGGTTTTGCCAAAGTCACGAACACGGCATTTATCAGTGTGCTAGTTTTAAAAAGTTATCGGTGCAAGATCGCAATAAAATTGTATACGAAAAACAGATGTGCAAGAATTGTTTGACTCATGAAACGTCGATAAAATGTCACAGCAATAAAAGTTGCGGATACTGTGGGAAAAGAGGTCATCATTCCTATCTACACCACATCAATAATAAAAGTACGAGCGCAAAGAGTGAATCAAACAAGGACGACTTGTCAACCTCAGATAAAAATAGAACCATGACGAAAACGGTGTCTAATATGTCTACTATAAACAAAACAAATATACCAAAAACCACGTTACTAGCGACAGCCTTAATAAAAATTCATTCGTCGGATGGGACACCGCACTTACTAAGGGTCCTGTGTGACCAAGGTTCAGAAGCATCATTCTGCACAGAAGAGGTGGCCCAACTGTTGTCGTACCCACGTATTAAAATACATACGGAAGTAATCGGGATTGCTGACGAGAAACCTAAAACATCAAAGAACTCTATCAATGTTACGCTGCAACCAAGATTTCCAAGTGAATATAGGTTACCAGTCACACTTATAATACTACCAAAACTAACTGGCTGTTTACCAGAGAAAAATGTACCAGAACTAAAATCAGATTATTTGCAAAACAAACTGATTGCCGATCCAACTTACTATAAAAAAGGACCAATAAATATAATATTGGGGGCTCAAGAATATAGCAATTTACTGCTAAATGGGCTATACAAGATTCAAGACGGAATAATCGCTCAAAATACCGAGTTTGGGTGGATTTTGTCCGGTATTTGCGGCACCACTACTAACACTAATACAGTGATAAGTATGATGACACGTACTACAGAAGCACAACAATTGAACAAGTTTTGGGAGTTAGAAGAAATTCCTGAAAAATACCAATTATCCAACGAGGATCGGGCATGTGAAAATTATTACCAAAAAACTACTATCAGAAATCCAGATGGAACCTATACAGTAAAACTCCCATTCAAGAATCACAACGTAGATTATGGGAACTCGCGCAAAAAAGCTGTTGCAAGACTAATACAATTAGAACGAAAGTTTGACAAAGATAATGAGTTACAGCAAAAGTACCAAGAGTTTCTCAATGAGTACCTAGAAATGGGCCATATGAGAAAAGTTATTAGTACTGACTATTACCAGGGGAAATATTATATACCACATCAACCAGTAATCAAAGAAGATTCACTAACTACTAAACTACGAGTAGTGTTTGATGCGTCGAGCAAGTCAAATACTTACATAAGCCTAAACGACAATTTGTTTACGGGACCTAGATTACAACAGGATTTACCGGTTATACTATTGCGTTGGCGTAAACACAAAGTAGCATTTATGGCGGATATCGAAAAAATGTATCGATACATAAATGTAAACGAACAAGACTTCAAATATCAAAGAATATTATGGAGAAAGTCTCCGAAACATAAGATCGACGAATACGAGTTAACCACTGTGACGTATGGAACAGCAGCTGCCCCATATTTAGCGATTAAGACGTTGCAACAACTTGCTATTGATGAGAAATCGAACTACCCAATAGCCAGCCAAAGAACTCTTCAGGATTTCTACGTGGACGATATTTTATCAGGAGATAATAATGTTGAGACAGCCAAAATTTTACAAGAAAACTTAATAAACATGCTACGTAAAGGCGGGTTTAAGTTACGAAAATGGTCGTCTAATAGTACTGAATTGTTAGAAAACATACCTAATGAAAGCAAAGACGACAAGGTGATGAAACTACCGCTGGACGAAACTAGAAAATCCTTAGGGGTATTATGGTCACCATTAGATGATAGTTTTTGGTTTCAAATTACTATTAATAAAAATGAAAAACCAACAAAACGGTTCATTTTATCGGAAATTGCCAAGATATTTGATCCACTGGGATGGTTAGCACCAGTCGTCATTAATATGAAACTCATGATTCAAGAACTTTGGACAAATGGCACTGAGTGGGATCAGCCCGTAGATGAAGCTATTAGAACAAGATGGATTGAACTACAAAACCAACTTAAGGCAATTGAGAAAATTTCCATTCCAAGATGGTGTTGTTTTTCAAGCAATTCCAAAGTCGAGCTGCATGGGTACAGTGATGCTTCAGAAAAAGCTTACGGTGCAGTAATATATTGTCGGATACACAATAATAACAAATATGACGTAACCTTTTTACAAGCTAAGTCAAAGGTAGCGCCAAAAAAGCAAAAAACTACACTACCGAAACTAGAGTTATGTGCTGCAGAATTATTAACCCAACTGATGGAGAAAGTTGTAACTGGACTTGAAATGGAAGTAGCTAATATTTATTGTTGGACTGACTCAATGATTACTCTCGGCTGGATTAAAGGTGAAGCTGAGCGATGGAAAACCTTCGTCGCCAACAGAGTATCCGAAATACAAAGAAAATTACCACAAGCAAAATGGAATTATGTAAAAACAATACAAAATCCAGCAGACCTAATAACAAGAGGTATTGCACCAAATAAATTACAAAACTCGTCTCTGTGGTGGAATGGACCAGAGTGGTTGAAAAGTGATAACATTCCGTGTACAAAAACTATACCAGAGATTTGCGAGGAGATTAAACGATGTTATCATATAACCATTATACCAAAAAACGATATTTGGTTAAGGTTCTCTAGCTTCCAAAGGATGATACGAGTGCTATCATATTGCTACAGACTCGTGAATAAACAAGAATACAAAAAACCGTTAAGTTGTATGGAAATAAACTTGACAACTAAGAAGGTCCTCGTCATATTCCAACGAGAAGTATTTGCTGAGGAGTACAAAACTATTAAAGCCGGACAAGCATTAAAGAAAGGGAACAGGTTATCATGTCTTGATCCATTTATTGATGGCGACGGCTTATCACGAGTAGCGACACTTCAAAAATCATCAGGAACAACTCAAAAACGGTCAATCCATACATTAATACCATTGCCAATCGAAACGAGTACGAGGAATAGTAGTAATAATAGTGAATCAATGCATACAGTACAGACAAATACCGTAACAATCCGAAGAAATAATAAAACTAAACACATCAAACGATGTAATACAATATCCAAATGGCTCGCGTTGCTCATGATCATGTTACAAATAATAGGGTCAGTGGAATCGACCACAACGACATACTCCCTAAAAACGATACCACCAGGATTATATGTTGAACGAATCGGCACAGCAAGCATCGATAGAGGAATTTTCAGGATAGAAATAAATTATAAAAAACAACATCTAGAGCAAGAGTTTGTCAAAATAAAAAGAATGACGTCACAATTTAGTCAACTATGTACAAATGCCCAAAAAATAACAAATCCTACATTTTGCAAGCAATTACACCACCATTTGTTAGAAGAAGAAGCAAAGTTCGAGCGGACTAAAGAATATTTGACAGAAGTGAGCCAAACTAGGAAGAAAAGGGGCATATTGGGACAATTACTAACATCTGTCTTCGGGGTGAACGATGAAGCATACCGAGATATAGAGACACTAAATTTAAACCAAAAAAAGTTAATTGAGGCGGCCAACCACCAAACCAAATTTATGATATCAACAATATCACAAGTCAACAAAACTGAAGAAAGAATAGAACAAAAACTAATAGGATTCCAAACTAAATTAAACCAAGTTATAAATTACTTGGAGAGTTACAACAATTGGTTCAGTACAGTCGACCATAACAGTGTAAATATACGTGTTATGCAGACTTACCAATTAGCATATAATTACATGGAAGAAATCATGGATTACTATAACGGACTAGTAGAAATATACTTGACCAAGGCAACAGTTTACAGTGTATTGACACCTAAGAACGTTAGTGACCTGATATCATCAGCAAACAGAAAATTACCATCAAACTTAAGAATCGTTCAACAACAATTACTGGATACCAAGATATCTGAAAACAAAACGCATATAAAAGTCTACTCCTATTTTCCTATACAAGAGATAACTAGATACACGTTAATGTATATTACACCAGTCCCAAAGATAAACTCGGATAAATCTGCCCAAAGTCTAGAAATACATAAAACTTACATAGGGTTAGATTACAACAACGAACTGTATTTTGACTTGAACTATGACGAGTTCAAACGTTGTTTAGAATGGACCAATCATTTTATTTGCTTTCCTGGGGCCGTGAAAAACATGCAATTAAATGAAAATTGCATTGTAAATCAACTATTCAAAAACCAGACACAAAAGAAATGTCCTACCAAAATGTTTAAGTTATCTAATACTATAATATGGAAGCAACTTCACATGCCAAACACTTGGTTATTCATTGTAAGAGATCGGGTTACGACTTCAATCATTTGTGATGGACAAAGAGAAGAAATTGAGCTCCAAAATGTTGGTGTAATACGCATTGCAGATAACTGTGTTATTAAAACAACTAATAACATATTAACTGCCAAACGAATAGTTTCAGTACCGATTGTAACATCATATTCAAAACAAATAGACTTTCCTGTCAATTCGCTCATGCTGTCTAAATCTGTGCTAAACATTTCCAAAGAAGAAGTTATAGAGAACTCAAAGGAAATTTTTCAGCATTTAATTAATAAAGAAAATGCGTTACAAACTGAATTAGATAGTACAGTTTGGAGTCAAATTAGTTCTCACACATACTTGACAAGTACAATTACTGGTGTAATCATGTTGTTAATCTTTTTATTTTTAGTTTTCTACGGTCCAACAATACTGCGATGGATTGGAGTCACAAGGCTGCACAAAACCAGAAGAACAACTACCGAGACAGCTGACCATCCATCAAGAGAAGCAACCTCGGTCGCTGCCAACAAAACAGCTACCCAACGAACTATCACAACGGAACCAGTGTACAGCTCACCACATCGACACGAAACAATCGAGTTATACCAACTGGAGTCCAGGTCCTGAGAGGCGCCAGAATGTTCAACCTTGAACATGGTCACTAGCAACAGCAGTGCAGCGTCAGCGACATACATTCGCTCCGCGCACCGGCAACACCAACACACCGTCAGCGCTAAGAAGTGACCTACTAGATCTTCGCCTCATCGGCTCAATACACATACAACACACATGTAAATAGGCATCAATGTGTATTGAGCCCAAAATCTGTATATAATAAGAATAATAACCATAATAAATTAGTCATCAAGTTGGAGCCGAGTTTGATTCATCTTCCGTTACTCCCTCACTGTGGCCAAGACACCCTTAGCCGTAATCAATCCTATGAGTCTGTGGGATTGGCAGTGAAAATCATTTCCTGTGTACATTGCACTTCGTACGCAAACCCTATTCCTACCCAAATTCCGTCTGTTACCGTAGGTCTACTTGTAACAGACTTTCCTCTGGTAAATTGGTATGGTTTGTATGGTAGGTTAGGGAACTAGGGTAATTAGGTTGCTAGGGTATCGCGATTGGGCTAGGTCGGGTCAGTAGAGTCTTAGGTAGTTCAAAGTACCAAGCTCAATTGGTTTGTACGTAGCCACACTGTGCGCATTAGGAATAACGGACGTTACAAGCCTTAACCCCGGTGCGTACACACCATGATTAATTCTAAAGAACCAACCAAGACTAAAGTCAATGCACTAGCCAAATGTCATGAACACAATCATAATGATAGGCTAAGGCCCCTTTTCCACCAGATATGTGCTATGCTATGTTGCTATTAGTACGATGGCCACGAGATAAGATTCGAGAGATCGTGAAAAAATGGCGGTTACTTTACTGAGGATGGGATATGGATGACCGCGACTGGTTTGGCAATGTGCATAGTAGTGTTGTACAAATAGTGCATCTAAGAGCCTATGCACACCACGTTTTTTAAACGCGCTGGTGCAGCATGTTTTAGAAACGCGCGTCGACGGCGCGTTTTCATCAGAGCAGTTTGTTGTCGTTTGTTTTTGGCTGCGTATGACTTGCGTACGTGCGTATCGCGTCTGTATCGCGTCAAACGCGCTGCACCGGCGCGGCGCGTTTGAAAATGTGGTGTGCATAGGCTCTACTCGCACATTTACCTTGCGGCGAAGCATTTCATAGCACATCTTCCTCGCACAGCTACATAGCTTAGCATCAGTGGAAACGGTCACATAGTTTCGTAACTTAGATTTTACGTTGTCGCAGCATAGCTCCATAACACATCTCTAGTGGTAAGGCACCCTAGGGTCAGGATATACCGAGACGCGACGACACTTACTTGAAATGTGTATCTTTTCGTGGAGTAAATAAAGTTAGATTTTGAGTTGCTCTATTGAAATATGCGCGCAGCGTCGCGTTTCGGTGTGAATAGGCTAGTTGCCTAAAAAAATGTAATTAGTCCGTCTTTTAGATTATTCAAAAATAAGGGACACGTATTTTTTTATTTGTAAATTAGACCAAAAATGACAAAGATATAGCCTATTAAAGTTACGTGAGACGTCACGATGCGTGGCATTTTTCGCGCAGAGTGACGTCACAGGTAACTTAAATAGGCTATTATCTTTGTTATTTTTTGTTTAATCGAAAAAAGAAAAAATACGTGTCCAATATTTTTTTATAATCTAAAATACGGACTAAATAGAATGTAATTATTTTGACCCTGGAAACTACCCTATTGATCTTTAATCTAATTAAATATCATGTGCATCAAAGGATGAACGTTAAATAACAACTGAGTTAGTGATTACCGGTGTGGAAACTGCCAGTAAGTACCTACACAGTACTTTTGGTTTCTACTACCGACTACCTTTAAATAGTTTGTTACATAATGATAGAAAGACTCTATTTTTTGTTATTATTTTTTCTGTACTTGTAAAAATCATCAAAATAATGTTCCAACCAGCCGTGGATGAAGGGGAAGGGACGTTCGATTGTATGTTTATTTGTTTGTTGAAAAGTGGGCAATATCCACGTGATATTTTTATAATTTATTTATAGATGTTTTAAAATTAATATACATATTGTATACTAGCTGTTGCCAGCGGCTTCACCCGCTACAACTCGAAAATTATCCCACGGGAACATCAAATCGGGATAAAAACTATCATATGTGTTAATCCAGGTTATAAACTATATGTGTACCAAATTTTATCCAAATCCGTTCAGAGGTTTTTGCGTGAAAGAGTAACAAACATCCATACTTACAAACTTTCGCCTTTATAATAGTAGTAGGATTTTACATAGGGAATAATACGGTTTTGATTTTCTGCGCGTCTAATCTCTATCAAACCCGTTGGTATCGTATACTTATCTTTAGAGTTTCTGCCTATTTTTCATATTATTGGTCTATGACTTTCGGTAATTTAATAGTATTTAGTGCAATTATGATTATTATGTTGTCATTTACAAAATACTTGTTCGTAATCTTTACGTTCGGCATTTTAAAAAAACCTCAGGAGTCCATTAAATTAATTACTTGCAGATAAAAAGTCTTTCAACTTATAACTATTTCTATTTCAGTTATAAACGGACTCAGAACGGATCAAATTACTGAGCAACATTCTACTAAGTTTAGTTCAACTAAAATTAAATAAAAATGGAGTCAACGGCTGATAAACAAGTAATTAAAAGTTTTCGCTTGAATGCTAAAGAGTGTAATAAAAAGCTATTTTTCATTGGATTCTTTTTCAAATGGTTATTTCATAGACTTTTATAGTGATTTATGTTTAACTATTCACATTAGTCCTGGTTGTAAAATTCTTCTATTTCTAAAATTGTGTTTCCTATAGTAGCTTTCCGATAGTTAGTTTAATGGGTGACATCATAAAAATGCAAGTTTGGCAGTTATAGTATTAATTTATAAATTTTATGATAGAGCAGTGGTGGCCCAGTGGTATAGGTCCCGACTTACGAGTTGTAGGTCGTGGGTTCGAACCCCGCCAGGCGCATTACTTTGTGTAGTTTATTTCATCACCACTGATGTCAAAACGGCGAAGGAAAACATCGTGAAGAAACCGGCATGTACTAGAACCAAAAATTCTAAGACATGTGACATCTACCAACAACCCGCACTTGGCCCGCGTGGTGGATTATGGCCCACTCCCTCTCACAGAGAGGAGGCCTGTGTCCCAGCAGTGGGAACATTATAGGCTGATGATGACGATCGATCGAAGTAGGACTGAATTTTTGTGGGCACCAGAGTCGTCCAGTTACTGTCTGCAGATGGGCCTCGTTGCCGAAGGAGGTCTAGAAAACGCTGGCGTGAAGACTAAACTTAGGCCCGTATTACAGAACACACCTCAACAGTTACTCAAGCATCCGGAAACACATTATTTAACACGCCACGCGACGCAACGTGTCGACACCCGATGTAGCCCAAGAGCCCGTGAACCCCAGACCTACGTTATTTTATAAAGGCTGATAGTTTGTCAGCGGATGCTCCCAACACTGGTAAGAACGATGACCATTTATGGAGTTTGGGTTATGGTGGCTTTGGCAGGTAAACGGTACTAAAGATGCGTGAAATATAAGTTTACTTACGTCATAGTATAAAAGCTGATTTTTATATATAATACTCGGGTAATAAGTAGATGATGTTTCCTCATCAGCCAGACACTTATCATGGTGGCAACCCCTTGCCAGACACCCTTAATGTTCACGAAATTATAAGTTTGACTTACGTTATAGTATAAAAGCTGATTTGTTTAAATAATACTTGGGTAATAATATGTAGATGATGTTTCCTCATTAGCCAGACACTTTTGATAGTTCCAACCCCTTGCCAGACAAACATTGTAAATAGCCCAGTCAACGGATGTTCAAAACAAGGTATAGAGGGAAAGTCTTGGAACACAATTTTTGACTACGCAACTTTGTTTCGACTAGTTAGGAGGAGAACATATTATCGAAAATCCCCATCCTTAGCCCTTGAGCTAAGGGGGAGGGAGGGGTTCGTAGGTACCACTTTTTGGTTTTTCGCTTATATCTCGGAAAGTCGGAAACCATGGGTCCTAGCGACATATGAACAAAATAAAAGCTGAATAAATTCTCTATAAGTTTAATCCAGTAAACATTTCCAGGTCTTGTTTAGTTTTCGAGATATCTGCTCTTGAAAGTTTCTAATATTGGTTAAAATTATGTTTACCTCTTTGCATGTGGAAAGTTGTATTTGATGTCGCCAAAGATCCAGAAAACAGCATCAGTGTTTCAGACCCTCCAAGTTGCGCAGAATGTCATTTTAATTTATACATATTAGGTACATTACAACATAAGTCGTATTTCGTTTGATTCGAGTCGTTTTATAAGATTTGACTCAATTCTGTTGCCCAGATATTATCCTTCTTATATCTGGGCAACAGAATTGAGAATATAACAGAATTCAGAATATTATCCTTCTTATACAATGAAATTATCCTAACATGACACTAAACCAAATAGCATCATAAAAAAATAAATACTTTTTTTAATCATTCTCATTTTACACACATGATCCAAGAGCGAGCGAAGCGAGCTCGGGACTTGGGGCACCCCGACTCGGACAGGTTAGGTTCGAAGGGGATGGCGGGGTATACATACTAATTTTTATGGACACCTCGCACTTGATCAAAAATTAAATATGCTAAAATTGCTTACATTATAAAAAGCTAAAGGTTCCTAAGATCGTTTTTCTGTAGCTTGTATGGAAGCGGTTTTCTCCTTATTGGTCAACTTAGAATCAAAACCCTGTACATGTACCTACCTAATATGTAATTGTAATCTAGAATGAGTTTCTGAGCTATTTTTACTGCTCCCTCGGTGGAAGGAAGACAAAAAATATCAAGCTTGATGGTGGCTACCGCGAATTCAAGAATTTGTTATAACTTTGTGAGCACTGTAAGAGACCCTTTTAGCTGGAGGCTCATATCGCCTCAAGATGCAGGTTTCACTTGGCTTAGTTCATTGTAGGTGATAAAGGGAAGGTCTGAAAAGACTGCTCATGCTTTCTGGACCTTTAAATTGGCGATATGAAATACAAATTTCCAAATGCAAAAAGGTAAAAATGATTTTTCACAATATTACAGACTTTCAAGAGCAGATAGCTCGAAAACTAAACAAAACCTGGAAACATTTATTGAATAAAACTTATGGGGAATTTATTCAGCTTTAATTTTTTTCATATATATTATGCCGCTAGGACCCATGGTTTCCGACTTTCCGAGATATAAGCGAAAAACCAAAAAGTGGTACCTACGAACCACTCCCTCCCCCTTAGCTCAAGGGCTAGGGATGGGGACTTTCGATATGTTCTCCTCCTAACTAGTCGAAACAAAGTTGCGTAGTCAAAAATTGTGTTCCAAGACTTTCCCTCTATACCTTGTATTGAACATCAGTTGACTGGGCTATTTACAATGTTTGTCTGGCAAGGGGTTGGAACTATCAAAAGTGTCTGGCTAATGAGAAAACATCATCTACATATTATTACCCAAGTATTGTTTAAACAAATCAGCTTTTATACTATAACCTAAGTAAACTTACAATTTCGTGAACATTAAGGGTGTCTGGCAAGGGGTTGCCACCATGATAAGTGTCTGGCTGATGAGGAAACATCATCTACTTATTACCCGAGTATTATATATAAAAATCAGCTTTTATACTATGACGTAAGTAAACTTATATTTTACGCATCTTTAGTACCGTTTACCTGCCAAAGCCACCATAACCCAAACTCCATAAATGGTCATCGTTCTTACCAGTGTTGGGAGCATCCGCTGACAAACTTTCAGCCTTTATAAAATAACGTAGGTCTGGGGTTCACGGGCTCTTGCTCTAATGTGCAGTGAGCGCGAGTCGTCGCGTCGGGTGTTCATAGTGTGATTCTGGTCATAGAAAACAATACATTTGATTTGACTCAACACGCATCACGTTTCGTCGGGTGGCGTCGGGTGTTAATAATGTGTTTCCGGCTTTACTTTATAGTTTGAAGTAATGCTTGAGTATTGAGTGACGTTCTGTAATACGGACTGCACTGCGGTCAGAGTGGAAGGTAAGTTATGGGGGAAACCATTACCCAGCGATGGGTCAATTTTGGTTAAAAAGAACAGTGCAGAATTTAACAAGTACGTTTATAAATTAAAAATATTTTCCCTACATCAGTTTATCGAGTCCTTTCAAACTCAAACTCAAATTCTTTATTGCATTCATGTACGTGTAGTACATTTAATAGGTGTTACAGAAATGTATAAGTTTCAACATGAAACCCGGTTAGGGCACGGCAACATAATATAATATTAATTACATTGACAATGCAAGGAACAATTAACAATTTTAAAGTAGGTAATAATTATACCCGTATTATAGTACCTACCTCCTAGTTCCAGTGCTTGCAAAGTAGTTTTTCTTGCAGTATATTTTATAACTTCTGTTCTCCAAACGATAACATGACCACAAAGAAACAGACTATTTGCAGCAAAGACGTTACACTAACAACACAGGAGTTATTTTTAGATGCGTTTCCAATACTAATTAGTTACCCCTCGATTTTGTCTGCGTCAAGCGATGGTTGATGCATCCGTGGGGAATCTAGTTCACACCATGGCCAATGATATATTTTATCTCAATTTAAATCCTGATCCGTTTTCTGAGAAGGCTGTTTTTGGGGTACTACACTCTAAGCACGAAACCCGTTGTTTAGACCGAAGATTCGGGCACATGTTACTCTATAAAAATCACATAAAATTCATTTAAATCAGATAACTTGATCAATACAGTGCAATAATAAAATTAAATACCTAAAATAATAGAGAACTAAAAATTGGTTGCAACACGATTGCACAATTGTCCCTACTCTCGATATATTGTCAAAACGCATGAATTTGATAAATAAAGGGAGTTCGGGTTCATTCAAAAGTTTTGCGATAGTTTCGTAACTTTCGTAACCCGTAACTTCGTTTACGGACTTCGAGAGTAGAGCCCCTGAATGTCGGAAAAAATCGGATAGGCTAGTTCGGTCGTTAAATGGTTAACCAATATCGGGATCAAGATTGCGACCGAGATTAGGCTATGTTGCGAAGGGAAAATAACTCAATTTACAGAATGTTATGATATGAAGTTCATCAGATAATGTAAACAATTCTCAGAATTATACAATTACGAGTAATTTATTATGCTGAAGTGAAGATGATTCCATCTATGATTGATAAGTTAATGATTTCTTAATTGAAGTTCTAAAGATAGGTATATCTAATTATTATGATTAATATGATAATTTAAAATAATAAAATTAATATTCCTACATAACGAAATTAAAATGTAAAGGAAAAATCGTGAATACAATAACTTATTAACATAAATAAATTCACCAAGTAAAAAAGTAGCACATTAATCAAAAGAACAGAAAAAGAAGTGCTGACAAAAGTCAAAATAAACACAAACGTTGACAAAAAAACAGAGAAACGTGATCTGAAATGCACAGTGGTTCACACCCGGAACTGAATTGGACAAAAAGAACGTGATAACCGATGATTTGTTAAAAGGTTTAATTACAGTATTTATACCGTCTGAATTGTCATAAATAACAAGTTAATAACTTCTCTGTTGCGGTTAAAGTTAGGTTTTTAGGGTTCCGTATCTAAAGGGTAAAACGGGACCTTACGGCTTAGTCCCTTCGTACACAAGGCGACGCAAGTCTCCGATACCTTACGACTTTGGTATCCAGGCGACTTTCGCAATACAAATCCATAGAGGTTCGTACACAGGTACGCGTTAAAGGATACCAAAGTCGTAATTTAAGGTATCGGAGACTTGCGTCGCGTGTGTGCGAAGGGGCCAAGACTTCGCTGTCCGTATAAATGTCTGTCACCAGGCCGTATCTCATGAGCCGTGATAGTTATACAGTTGAAATGTTCACAGATGACGTATTTCTCTTGCCGTAAAAATACTAAAAAAAGCAGAGCAAAACATTTTCCATAAATGTGTTTCTTTTTTATATTTTTTGCTCGATATTGAGAACGGCAACAGATACCCGCTTGAAATTTTCAGAAATTTTTGTTAAATATTCGCTATTAAGTTAACACAAATATTTAAAGTTCCCGGAAAAAAGTTTTTTTTTTTTGCGTTTTTATAGATAATGGCACGGAACACTTTGTGCGCGAATCCCATTCGCACTTGATCGGTTTTTTATCGAGTTCTTGTAGTTATAGTTCAGTATTTTGGTATGCTATAGCTAAAAGGCTATAAGCTTATACTATAAGGCGTTATAAAAGATCAGTGGTATCCTTGGGGCTAGTACTTTCATTGATATTGATGCTTATTACTTATTGGATACCTTTCTCGTAAGTAACTATAAATTAAGCAGTTTCAATTAAAAATATAAACTATGCGGATATTTTTATAGTTGTTTTTACCAAATGTATTAATTTTGAAGTCTTTTTTTTCGAGAATAATCACTTTAAGGCGACACTAGTCACCATTTTTAGGGTTCCGTAGTCAACAAGGAACCCTTATAGTTTCGCCATGTCCGTCCGTCCGTCCGTCCGTCCGTCTGTCCGCAGTTTAGCTCAGAGACGCACAGTACTAGAGGGCTGTAATTTGGTGTAAATATACGGATTTGTTGTGCCAAAAAAGTGGTAAAATAAAACCTCGTAAAATATTTTTTTTAAGGGGAGGTACCCTTAAAAAAAATATTACCCCCCAGTACTTACACGTAAAGTGAGGATTTTTTTTTCTCGCGTAACCCTTAGTGTGGGGTATCATTAAATAGGCCTTTAAAAAATAATTATAGTTTCCATTAACAGTTTTTTGATAAAAAAATTCGTTTGTGAAATATTAAGCTTTAAAGTGCTAAATTTTGCTCGATTCGAGTGTCCCCCCCCCCTCTACCAGCTAAACGGTTATGTTTGGGGGTGTGAAAAAATTCACAATAGTAGCATATATAACGAAGTTTAAAAGAAAATTATCATGACTAAGTAGGCTTTACAACTTTACGAGTAATAGTCGACCAACTTATAAAATGTACTTGAATAATATGTTTTCTTAAACAAAATGTATCGGAGAACATGCTCTTCAACTGCAAATGTAAGTTTGTCAACTTTATTTTACAGCTTTAATAGGTATGTTTTTACGGTATGTTTTTTGGGGATAGGTAGGTTTTTATCGTCAACTATTTTTAACTAACTTCAAAAAAAGGAGGAGGTTCTAAATTCGTCGTAATCTTTTTTCTTATGTATTTTTCCTGATTTCTCAAAGACTCCTGGACCGATTTTGAAAATTCTTCTTTTTAAAATTAATTTCAGCGAATCAGTTTAATTAGTTTTTTGATGGGCAACTACGGAACCCTACACTGTGCGTGGCCCGACACGCACTTGGCCGGTTTTTCTATAGAAGTTTCGAAGACTCCACTATTTGACAATGCATCCAAAGTTAAATGCATGATAAATACATGATAATTTATCGTTTTGTCTCATTAATTTCGTTAGGTATACGGAAACAGAATAGTAAAATAACAAGCTATTAAAAAGTAACGAGCTACCAAAGATTCGTTTATAAGCTGTTAGAATTCTTAAAAAAATACATAGTGGTCTTTACTCCAGAAAAAAATAGCACAAAACAAACACATCGCCTTAGGCATCGCTGAACTATATTGGGGCTGGTTTCAAGTCCAACACGGTGTAGTTGACTGTCAGTACTTTACATGGAGCGACTGTCTACCTGATCTCCTCAACCCAATACCAGTAATCAAGACTGGTTGTCAAACCAAAAACAAGTAGCCAAGTGCGTATTGGACTCGCATACGAAAGGTTCCGTACCAGTATCTCCAAAAAATATCACGTTTATTGTGTGAGAGCCTCCAAAAATATTTAATTTATTTGTAAAATATTTTTTGCTATAGCGGCTACATTATATCTGTGTTAATTTCAATTTGGTACCTTTTGTATACAACACGACGGAAGTGTCCGATACCTTACGACTTTGGTATTCATTAACGCGTTCCTGAATACGAACCTATAATTTCGGTTCATTGGATTCAGTCTGGTGGCAGACGGGTAGACACCGGAGTTATTCTTTGGCTACGGCACCTCTTAAAACATTATTCTAAAAATAAATTCCTATTACAGCACCGTTGCACTCCTGCGCATCGAGTTACATTAAACTTGACACAAGACCAAGAGTGATACGTAATAGGTGACCGCATTATAGTCAAGGACTGCCTTTCACTGCCAGCGGATGGACCCAGTCGGACAAACGCACCAATTTTGAAGGCAAGGCCGACACAGGTTGCAGTTTGATTCTTGAATGGTACAAGTGCAAAAGTAACAAAGTAGAAAAACTAGTTTTTTCAAACCTAGTTTGTATGTTTTGCTTTAAATTGTGATGGCTTTGAGGACAGTGGGCTCAGTTCTGCAAAATGTACCCATCCACATATTTTGTTTTTAATTTTCCGAGTCATTGTGTAGTGTTTAAAGCCACGTTTCCATTGCACAAGTCAGTTGTATACAAATGTCACAAATAGTATGCAACTTGAACTGCATCTACCAGACGATACTTATCTCTCAATAATTAACCGAATTAGTACCTAGGATATTTATGACCTTTGTTGAGGCCTATGTTCAGCAGTGGACGTCATCCGGCTGATGATGATGATGACCTTTGACTAGCAGAAGAACATCAATGCCTCAATATTAAAAAAGTATATATATATATATATAATAAAAAAAAATATTTGACGGATTAATAAAGGAACAAATTAGTTTTTATCTAATGGAGGCACTAGATGGTCCAAAAAAAAAGAAAAAAAAAAGTATATTGTGTGCTATGTCGTTTTGGCAGAATTTCAGTACCATTCAACAATTAGCGAAGGACAACGAAGAAACAGAATATAACTACGTATTCATAAAACGAGTATTCTTTATCTACATAAACTGGTCTTCGAATAAATGGAACCATGGACCTCAAGCATTATGGAATGTTTTTCCTGGAGCACTCGTAGTAAACTGGTCCTATTACTGATGATCTTTACTAGGGTCTACCAGTATTACCTGTGTTTAAGCCATTAAGATTCCATCAAGTACGAAGGGGCGGGGCTCATGTGGTCCAAGGACATGCTGTCGCATTGTCTCGGTCTAGCAAATGGCAGTTCTAAGCGACAGAAAGAGAAAGGGCAACGGAAAAAGGCGATTCCGTGGTGCCAGATATGGTTCAACCCTAAGTTGTTCTACAAAAAGCATTTAATATAACCATAGAGGCAATTTTTATTTTGTTTATCACCAAGAAGTCTTAGGCGTGGGCCACATAGAAAAGACGTAAGACGAGGACGCGTCGCGGGCGGGCGAAAATGTATGAGAGTCGCCCCCGCGACGCGTCTCTTCTGTATATTTTACGTCGCGACGCTTCTATACATTTTGTATGAGAGAGACGCCGAAGAGACATACAAGTATGTCTCCGCCCCGTCTAGTCTGCGTTTTACGTCTTTTCTATGTGGCTCGCGCCTAATAAATGTATACTTAATAATCAGGAACCACTTGCACTGGTTTGAATTGAAAAAATCTAACCTAGCTAAGCTAAGCTAAAGCTAACCCGCACGGGGCCCGCGTGGTAGATTATGGCCCACTCCTTCTCACAGAGAGGAGCCATGTGTCCCAGCAGTAGGAACATTATAGGCTGATGATGAATAGTCCATCACGCTACGACCTTATGATGACCCATTACGGAAAAGCTTTAAGTACTTGTATGTATAGATCAGTGAAGCAGTCTCGGTAAAATAAGACTGTAGCCCTGGAACACAAAGGGCTGTCGAAGGAACAGAGTGGATTTTTAGCTACGGTGTCTTTTTAACGGCCCGTTCAGGATCTTGCCACGGTAAGCGATCAATTAGTGCAGAGCAGTGAGCGGTATGATCAAATGTAATGATCAAATGTTTGAAACACGCCACGGGCGCTGCCAGTGGCGAATTCCTGTACTTAAAAAGTAATTAATGTCTTATTCATGCCACCCACCGCACCGCCAACCGCTTACACCAAATCCCTGAACGAGTCATGAGGCCCGGACTCCAACAAAGCGGAGACGAGAGGAGATGTGTTTGAATAACCAATCAGATGTCCATTGAAGCTAAGCGGAGAGGAGATGTGGACATCTGATTGGTTATTCAAACACATCTCCTTTCCTCTCCGCTTTGGTGGAATCCGGGCCTTAGTGCGTCTAGCGAGACGAGTTTTTTCGAGCGGCAAAATATTGATTCAGCAAGGAGAAACATAACTAGTACCCCAATCTTTCAAATTTATTTAATAGATTTTCAAACTTATCACAATAGTGGAAGGTCAATGTTAGATTGGTAAAATTTGACTGATTGGGGTAGATTGACCTGCTTGGCGTCTGTACTTGTCTGTCTATGGTTGATTAATTTATGTTAATTAATGAGAGGTCAAGTCATTTAAGGAGGTCAAGTCCGGAACGTGATTACATTGCCACAGTAAAAAAAAAACACCAAAAACAATATCGAATGTGAGTTATTAATAATTTCCCCACCACACAAGATATTTCTTCATAAATCGTACGTGGTTTGATAGAAAGTGTTTTTTTTATCTAATTATTTCAGTCAGTCAGTAGTACAGTGCTTGACCGTTGAGTCATACAAAACAATTGCATTTGGTTTATTTTTGCAATAATACAGCAATAATGCAAGTCTGTTGCTTCAAAACCACGGTAATCTTTAAATAGCCCTTTACGTTCCACGGCCACGGTTACCTGATGAGATAGTCCCGCGACCCCGGCAGGCTTTGGCCCTCTAAGGGTGAAGTCAGATTGCTGACAGCGCTTTGAGGCGCACGTCGAACACGACGCGTCGGTCCGGGTATAGTCCATCATCGGGCGTCGAGTCACCCATTACTTGACCATTTCAGCTCTACGAATGGGTAATGGGAATACCTCTTGGTAAGATATGCTGACAGATTTTCGAGATTATATATGGCCGTGCATAGAAGTCCACTGTTGTTCGGCTGGTCCACAAATTCAAGGTCACTCAGCGCGCTATGGAGCGAGCTACGCTTTTTTTTTTTAGCGTGGTAAAATCATCAAATGAGTCCTCCCACCCCGGGCAGGGCGGGAGGGACTGTCAGACTTGTACTGACTAAAATTCACGGTGTCCTTCAATAGCCCTTTATGTTCCGGGGTCACGGTGAGGAAATAAAATCCCGCGACCCCGGCAGGCTTTGGCCCCGTCATTTTTGCTGACGTTCTTTGAGGCGCGCCTGGAACACGACGCGCCGTCGACCCGGGCATGGTCCATGGTCGGACAGCGAGTTGCCCTTTAATCGCTGTCCGCATGCCCAGCGAGCTACGCTTTGAGTTTCTTTGAAGGATAAAATTAGCAATGAAGTTATCGGGAAAAGAACCGACATAGCTTGCAGAGTAACCATACTGAAGTGGTTATGGGCTGACCATGTTTATCGAAGAACCGATAGCCGATGGAGCAGACGAATCCTTGAGTGGATACCGCGTAGTGTGGAACGCCTCCCAGCTAGATGGGCCGACGACTTTAAAAAAATTGGCTGGGACAGACTGGATGTGGAAGGCAGAGGAGAGGATGTTGTCGCAGCCTGGGAGGGACCTATGTCCAGCAGTGGACTGCGATAGGCTGAGTTGATTAATGAATGATAATCCACAGAATCACGCACCGCGGAAAACTAGCTTTAGGCATCAATATCATACAAGCTTTTGTGTTTTGATACCTCAGATTTGCTTCACCTCAGATCAAAGAAATAGGCAGATAGAACGTTCAGAACACGCGAGTGTCACCATCAAAGCAAATACAAAATCAAAATCGAATACAAACTCGCGACAGTACCAAGCTACGCGTCGTACCAAGCTACGCGTCGTTGTTGTTGTTTGCCAAAATATGCCGTCTCGTGTCTTTATACATTGTAAAAGTTGTTCTCAAAAACAAAGAAAACAATATGGAATGTAATTCTATTTGATTTTGTATTTGCTTTCGTGGTGACACTCGCGTGTTCTGAGCGTTCTATGATATATCTGCCTATTTCTTTGATCTGAGTGCTTCTGCACAATCTTAACCTTGCGAATGAGCGGTTTCTTGTGAAAATGCGTTAGGATCAGCTTTCATTTTAACAAGATGTTTCAGTATCAAATTCGACACCAACCAGTTGCTATTAGTGGGAATCCATCTCAAATGACCGCTTATTACCATGTTAGGATACAAGCAACTTGTAACCTTGACGTGTTTTGCATGTCTTATTTAATTTAGCACTTGTGAACTTATTTGTTCATGTTCCAGATTGTTGCACTAATTGCACATTTTAGTGTGAATTACCTCATGTATTTGGACAATGTCTGCTTCATTTACTGTCGTATAGTTTTTAAATGTTTACAGTCTATTGTACATACAGTTTTATTATTTTAGCAAGGCTAAGACAAGATAAACCAATGAAGGCCAAAGGGGTCTACAAAAAGCTACATCACGAGTAGCAGAATCACAATATTAATTGCGATAACATTATTCTATATCTATAATTTTTCGGCAATTTCATTGTTGATTTCATTGAAAAAGTCAGGGTCGAACTAGGCCCTAAGGGCCCGGGTGACTCATCGTCATTCAAAAATGTTCAAAACAAGTTCATTCGATTTTTTTATTTAATTTTTGTAATTATATGAATGAAATGAAACGCAAAGCAGAAATCGCAGAGCAAGAGTTGAGACCTAACTTGCGCGGGTATCCTATATTATTTTTGGGTGTAAAATTCATCAAATGTGTCCTCCCGTCCTGGGCGGACCGGAAGGGACTGTCAGGGTCTTACTGACTAACTATGATAAACATAATGATTTCAGAGAAATTCAGCGGATATACCTATAGTTCGTAATTCATCAAACAAAGTCTTTGTTGTGTCTGCCTCAATCACTGTGCCGTTTGTCTTACTTGTTCAATGAAATCGTGAAATGTCATCATTAGGTAATTAGGCATTTATGCAGTTAGCAATTTCATATCTTGTATTGATTTTGCAAAAATCATTTAAAAAAAAAACACTTTTAATATTCACGTGATTGAAGTAAAACCGAGACCTTTAGTCAGTACGAGTTTGACAGGCCCTCAAATCTCTTCAGAGGCGGGAGGACCCTTTTGATGATTTTACTACGATAAAAAATAGTTTAGACATCGTGCAAGATCTACACCTAACACTGGAGGTTGCTCAATATACTTTAAATATGTATAGGTAGGTACATAATATACCTATTTATGGGTAGAGTGATTGCCGTGTCACGTTAGCTGGGTTTTTAAGGATCTACTTATTGTTTTAACAATGTTGATGCCTTAAATGAATCTAAGGCCTCCAGCCGGGGCAATTTCTCATGTATTGTAGCCGTTGCTATTAAAGACATTTCAACTCACACGCCGTATTGAAGGACACCGTGGATTTTAGTCAGTACGAGTCTGACAGTCCCTCCCGCCCTGCCCGGCGTGGGAGGACTCATTTGATGATTTTACCACGCTAAAAAAGGTTTGTTCCGTGCGGGAATCAAAACCACTTCACACAGTGCAGCAGTCGCTTCCTCAGCCACTGCGCCAGTTGCCGCGCCCGCGCGTGCTACCGTATTGGCCTTGATGCATTTTTAACGTGCTTATTTTAATTGTTTTGCAACTAAATTTTAACAAGAAAAATATTTTTTTCTTTGTTTTTAAGTTATAAAGTAAGAGGCTTCACAATTCATAAATTATTACGAAATAATAACATTGGTATGGATTGAATCGTTAAAGCTATTATCAGTTTTGTTTACATATTACATTCGAAAACAACTTTTAAACCGTAAATACAAATCAATGCCCAAGGTATTTGTGAATGCCAAACAGATTTCCTACAATCTAGTTTCGTAATTCGTTATCTTTAAATGATATAATTTTAATATTTATACGTAATATTAATATCGTTTGGGTGTCATTAACAAATACATATTTACTTTAGGAATCTGACTGGCCTGTTGGTCTAGTGGTTAGTGACCCTGACTGCTATGCCGGAGGTCGTGGGTTCGATTCCCACCCAGGACAAATGTTTGTGTGATGAGCACGATCATTTGTTCTGTGTCTGGGTGTAATTTATCTATACTAAGTATGTATTTAGAAATATATAAGTATGTTTATCAGTTGTCTAGTACCCATAACACAAGCTCTGCTTAGCTTGGGACTAGATGGCGTTGTGTGATAGTTGTGGAATATTATTATTATTATTATTATCTACCAAAAAAAAAACAAACTCAATTAGGTAGTGTAGGTATTAAGAAAAAAAATGCCCAGCATCACTCCATTTTAGTATGTTTGTCTGATTTTTTGTGACCTAAGCTAACATTCAAGGCTATTAATGGCAATAAAGATTTTTGCATGCTAAAATTACACAATACGCCATGAAAAAGTGGCGCCAAAAACTTCCAAGCAATCACAAACACATTTATCTATTAAGTACATATTGTATAACCGACAATGTATTGATTGAAATTGATATATTTCAAATATTAATACTACCTAACCTGTGGCCACTTCAATGGTCGGTTTTTCATATGGGGGATGCTCGTAGAAGGGTAAAAATATTTCACGTCCTATTATCATAACTACAAAATATGAAAAAAAAAACTATAATATCGGCCGAGCCGTATCGGAGGCTTCAAACCACAAACACCACGACACGCGCTTTTAATAATTAAAAACATGTACTTAATTCAAATTTTTTGGTTTTCGTATACCAAAAAACTCAGAACGAAAGGAGTTTGTGGCATATTCCTAATTTGTATTTCAAAAGCAGTTGATTTTTTGCCGTCAAGAATAAAAGAAAGGACAAGACTTTTTTATTAAAATATTGAAATGAATGATTTGCATTCTTGTCTCATGGTTTCACATGTTAGCCTACCTGGCTATAGCTTGTAAACTGCCTTTGCTTTATAACAGGGATGGCAAACCATTTCTTACACTAATATGGAATGCCAAGGCACTGATAACTTAACAGTTACTACTTGCCAAAGTAGGTATGTCAAGTCATAAAATTGGACACAATAATGTGTATGACGTTTCATCATTATGTAAGAAAAATAAGGCAACTTAGTACAGCAATTATAAAATGTTTTAGGATGGTTTTTGTAATTAGTATCATTATCTCCTAGCTTGAAAACGTAGAGTAACGCAAATTTTAATCATGTTGAACTGTCAAAATTAAAGGCATAATACCATCGTGTGTAAATGCAACAACAAAACTATATTTAAAAGACGATTTCGAACGGAAATCAGTGTCACGGTCACTAGCACATATGCTACCGTTGCCGTAGGTTCACCGCCTCTGCATTTTAAAAGCCTTTTTAATATTCAGAATTTCGGACTACCAAGAAGCTGCAAGATTCACACAACTCCAATCATATTCGTAACCTTTGCAGGCGGTTGCTTAGTTCATCAACGGTTTATTTTATGTGCAGGGTCGGACTTGCCATATAGAAGAGGTGGTGGGTGTTTACCGAGGACCTCTCGGTAGGTGGAATCAAAGTCCTGCGCATGCTGTCTCAGTCCTTGCTACATAAATCTAAACAAGATCAGATAGTTTGTTCGTATAATGAGAGAGAAATTAAATATAAAAAACCAAAAAATGGTTGAACCTAAGCTAGGCTATCCCTAAAACATTTCTGAACGTGGCGATAACCCGACTTTGTGGGCTGACCACCCGGGGCCTTCCCCTTCGAACTAAGTCCGACCCTGCAAACGTGTCACGGTGATTGGAGCTTCCAGTTAATTGCTGACACTGAAGGACGTTTTATTGTCTATGCTGTTTGTTTTTAAATAGTTGTGCTGATGCGCGGGAGTTTGATCGATGTCAGCTTTTTTGTGAGAATGTCAGAGTCGCGATAAATGATGCAGGTAGGTGTTTCTTTGAATAACTAAGCATACGTTATATCTACCTACAGTTTTTTTAAGAATTTTTTGACCGCTTCCTTTGATATGCAAAACGGTGTGTAATACCTACAATATTTATTATAATGGAAAATCCTAATCTTAATGATAAATAGATTCACTTTTATTGACCCGTTTTTCGGACGTCAGCGATCAGTTATATGCCGCACACATAATTTTTTCTCATCGGGTTCGTAGGTATGTGATGTGCTTGATAGTACGTGCGAAAGGGACTTATAAGGCTGTTTAACATTGATCCAGTAACTTTATTCAATGTCCAGCGCTGGATCGGAATAGATCACGTTGAAGGTGTTGACATACTTGAGCATTAACTTAACAGAACATTGAGAATTCGCCGTTTTTAATTTTGTCGAACTGAACGACGAACAGAGCCAAGCATACAGTCAAACATCGCTACGAAAATTTTCAAAATTTCCACGATCTTTCTAGCGAACGCTCTAGTCGATAGTCGTCAAAGAATTTAGACTTGACAGTTGGCTTAAAAAAAGTTCGCCAGAACGCTCGGTAAAACGCTCTCGCTTGTTTTTCTGTAATGTAACATTCGCAATTCTCATGACAAGTGAATACTCAAGTTTGTCAGCACCTTAAAATTTTTCAATCCAAGAACGCTGGGTCCAGCAACTGGAACAATGTTAAAGCGTCATTTGGATAACTGTCGATTCTCAAGAACATTTTGCGGTTATAAAGCCAGCGTACATATAATTCATGATGTCCAACTGTTAGTTCAAATGTGAGACTAATGCATGTTTTTGTAGATATCCCACGAATACGTTGCAAAATACATGACCTTTTAAGTTTTATTATATTTTAATAGCTCACAGATAATTGTTATATTGTAAGTTTTACATTGCAATACATCTCATCTCAACTTATATACATACAAAATGTAGGTATCCGAGTATATCAAAATGTTATCTACTCGCAGTTTAGTTTAATTGACTAAGAATTAGGGCAACGACTAACATATAAATGACTAAATTATGTGTTCTAATTGTTAATGTTTTTCAACATTAATCAGTATTATCATTCGATTTATTATATTTTATTTAAGAGGCAACGCTGTCAGTTTCTTGTGCAACATTGAGGAAGAATTTTTCGATGCTTTGTAATAGCAGTAGTTTAAAAACTTCATACTGTGGTATTAGTTAATAGTGTTCATCATCATCATCATCATCAGCCTATAAATGTTTCCACTGCTAGAACACAGGCCTCCTCTCTGTGAGAGGGAGTGTATCATAATCAAACACGTGGACCCCAGTGCGGGTTGGTATAAGTCACATGTCTTTGAATGTTTGGTTCACCGTTTGAGAGCAATGGTGATGAAATAAATTACACAAAGTAATGCGCCTGGCTGTGTTCGTAACTCGTAAGTCAGGGCCGATACCACTGAGCCACCACTGCACGAAGAGTTAAACAAGAAAAAAAATCTACACAACACAAAACTTGCACCACAAACCCATAACCTTATGTAACCCGCTGCATTCGGTCAATAATAGGGCTGTCAGCAAGACAGTAAGCGACAATCAATCATCACAGATTTTCTGGAGCAACGGCACACCAATTGACCTAAAATGGTCCTCTTCTCCTAAATTGGACCTTCCGTTCGTGTATAAGTACAGAGCTATTGGCTGTTGATCTTTTAACCCACATTGTCTGTGCATTTTTATGGATGGAAACAAGGTTGATAGTACGTGAGGGGAGTATTGAATAAGCTGATTTAATCTTGGAAAGTTTGTGGTTGGAATTTGATGTCGGTGCATTTTTTTTTGTGTTTTGTTTCGTGTAAATGTAAATACAAATCACCAGAATTCAACAAGGTGAGGGTTGCTGAATATTTTGATTAAGGAATAAAGAAAGCAAGGGCTTTCTAAATAAATTCTCAGATACATTGCAAACATTATATACAAGACTGGTTTGAAAAGTCATAGGTACTAAAGCGTTTCCTGACACAACATCAACTATAACTGCATTTAACGGCTCGTCTGCACACAGATAACCAAGAAGTTTCCATCGTCTAGCTAGATTTAAAAATAAATAAATAAAATAATAATTTGTTACAGATTTAACTTTAATAAAACTATCTCCTTTAAATACATTTGCGCGGCAGCAAGTGACATTCAAGCCTCGCTAAGGTGTTGGGG
The DNA here is from genome assembly GCA_954870645.1 of Agrotis clavis. NCBI lineage: Eukaryota > Metazoa > Arthropoda > Insecta > Lepidoptera > Noctuidae > Agrotis > Agrotis clavis. The sequence goes on from OX940925.1 coordinate 18,339,802, forward strand.
AACACTACCAAACTAGATTAACTGAATGATGATGATGAACAAGAGATTTCAACAATACTGCTCAAAGACGTCATGGTAAGTTAGGCCACCAGGACTCAAGAAAGACGAGAGTGGAAAAAAGATATTGCAAAACAGAAATAAAACGGACGGAACGAGGAAAGAGGGAGGAAGGATACAGACTGCTGAATAAACCTGCAGAACTAAAGCTACAAGAAAAAAAAACAAAAGATCTTTAAATCATGACGGGTCCTAAAATACAACCTTGTTGTAGTCCTTGTCTTGAAGTAATCTTTCAACAAGTAATTTCAAAACGTATTTATATTTAGTTCCCTTCAAAATGGTTGAGCTGAGTGATGCTGATGCATGTGTCATGTGAACGGGCGCTGTCAGTCAGAATTTTGTCTTTTTTATATTAATCACCTATGGACACTTTTCACTTGCAACATCGTTCTCACAATAATGTACCATCACAAGTTGAATGATGTAACAAAGATTTTTTTATAATTTTGGCGATTGAAAAAGAGTGTCCATGGAGTTTCTTGCCCGTTCTTCTCCATAGAGATCTACGCTTTGGAATGGGCATCTACAGTACTTTCACAGTTTTTATGTCTTGTGACTGGGACTGTAGCACCGTAACTATTTTTTAAACTATTTATTTTAATTTTGTCTTTTGACAATTCAAAAGTGCCTGTAACTGGCCTACTTGAAATAAACGATTTGATTTTGATTGATTTTGATTTTTATTCTAGAAGTCACATTAAGGCTTATTATGCATTCTACCTAAGTAAATACTGATGTTATCCCCTACCACTAGAATATAGTAATAGCACATGTGCACTAGCCTAGATTTAAGTGTTTCAATAGCACGGCAGTAGTAACTGGAGTATTGTCCAACAGTATTGCGTTACTTGTACCAGATTTATGGGAGATAAGACCTAGAGTAGGCCTTTCGTTAATCTACCGATCAGTTGAAATGAGTCTTAAGAACAGTTGGTATATAATAGGCAAAGGGATTGTAGTGTGCGATTAAAATGATTGAGAAAATTATAGGTGCCATAGAAATGGATGTTTAAAAGATAATAATACAGGAAATCATTTCCTTGATGACAGAGAATAGATAAGTACGGTGATATTGACTGCAATTTGAAGACCTTTGACAGTCTTTTGTAGCAACTAATAGGAAGCCGAAAGTCTGGCTAACAAACTTACCTAAGAAAATAGTACTCGAAAACTGTAATGTGGAGATCAGAGTACTAGTATTCAGATACAACCGGTTGCACTGGAAACAAAGTTGTGGTTAAGGAAAAGGCATTGCAGATGATAATGACAAATTAATACATAATATTGCACCAACCTAAAGTAGCTTAATTGTGACCTCTACCTGCAAGAGGGTGATGAAAAGATACGCACGAAGAAAATACTAATGTCTTGATAGGATACTTTATAATACTTGAAATTAAAGTCACATACGAAACAACAATCATTTAAATTCAAGAACAATATTTGCAGTCCTCTGGTGCGGTCATTTGTAAGTACATCCCCTGTCGTTAAGAATTATGTATTTCAAAAGATCTATAGACATCATCGATGGATGTTTATAAGAGAATTTAGGTAACCTTAATAGTACAACCGTATTAATTTCACGTTAAATAAAAACAGAAAAAGGCAAGAAAACCGCAAAATTTCACGACAGCCAAATCAATAAACAAAGAGATAATCACGAGATCAGTAATAATAATAATAATAACGTTTATTGTGTCCAAAAGTTATACACAAACAATATTGGGTTTGGAGTCTTCATTTAAGCAGATAATGCCTGTATTTAAAGACTCCGCTCCTTCACAACAGTAAGTACTTACATTAAACACAATAAAAAAAGAACAGTAAATGGGTGTAATAAAACAAAATAATTATGTGAACGTGTGCGTACGAGTGCATGGGTTGGTTGTAATTGATGAGTGTGTGGTTGTATGTGTGAGTGTACGTGTAGGTATGGGAGAGCCTCTGAGTGTGTGTGAGTGAGTCGTATACTTGTGTTAGGTTACGTTTTGCAGGAGAGCTTCAGTGTTTTCATATGTCAGTGGTTTTATCCAGTCCGTCAACATTTCTTTACATATATGGTAAGATTTTGCATATACGAAAATTTCTTTATTTATTTTGTTATATAATTGTGCTGAACGTTTACTAAATTGCATAGATCCGAATTTGGTCTTAGTTTTAGGTATTTGAACTATATCATGTTTTCTTCGTCTAGAGTGTACATCTTTATTATAAGGCAAGGCTTTGTGCTTTTTTAAAATTATTTGAGTAATGTACAATTTCCTAACTGACAATACATCGCTAAGTTTGTAGAGGTTCTCGGTAGAATATCTCCTTTTTTTAAAATACATTATTTTGAGCAGGGCTCGTTGTGCTCGCTCCAATTGGATGAATTTAGATTTTGCTGCCCCACCCCAAACAGGAATACAGTATATCAATATTGATTGCGCAAGGGACAAGTATATTTGTGTGAGCATATTTCTGACAGGCTTACTGCTACTCTGAATTGACCTAGGCACCACGTGACGCAGAGTCTTAAAAATCCAGTTTAGCTTGCGTACTCTATTGGCAACTTGCTCAAGATGAGGGTACCAGCACAAATTCTGATCCAGCATAACCCCTAAATATTTTGTGCTAGAAACTTTGCCAATACTAGAACAGTTACAATTATCAACATTAGTACCATCACAAGTGTGTATATTGATTCGAAAATCGTCAGTTGGTTGAGTACGATTGCATATGCTGAAACTTATAAAATTTGTTTTGGAGGTATTTAATGTGAGAACATTAGCATTGAGCCAATTCGCAACCTGGGACATTCCTGCTTCAGCACTTAGCTGCACATTGTGCCATGTCTTACCACAGAAGATGACAGCTGTATCATCGGCGTACGACAGGACTTTGGCATTAGGAATTTTCATGTTACACAGGTCGTTTATATATACCAAGAAGAGCGTCGGACCCAATACACTTCCTTGGGGGACGCCGTATGATACATCTGTGATATCACTTATATGTTCCCCGACTTTGACACTCTGCTTCCTATTTGAGAGATAGTTCTTGAACAGATCAAGTGCAATATCTCTAATACCTATTTTTTCCAACTTGTTTACAAGGATAGGCGCAGAGACGGTATCAAATGCCTTTTTAAGGTCTAAAAAGATAGTTAGGCACTTATCCCCATTGTCCAGATGATTTGATACTAATGAAGTTAAGGATGTGACGGCGTCCTCAGTGGAAATACCGTGACGAAAACCAAATTGTGAGTCGGAAATTATATTGAATTTGTTTAAGTAATTAAGAAGTCTGACATTTATTAGTTTTTCAATAATTTTGGATATGCTACTAAGGACAGAGATTGGTCTATAATTATTAATATCGTCTCTACACCCACCCTTGTGCACAGGAGTAATAATGGCTATTTTTAACGGGTCAGGGAAGATGCCAGTTTTAAAGCAGAGGTTCGCAAGATGGGCTATGATAGGGACGACTTCCATGCCTATAAACTTTAAAAATTTCGTAGAGATGTTGTCCCATCCCGGGGCACTGTCATTTTTTAGGTTAATTAATATCCTGTATACTTCGTCGGCGTCAGTTTCAAGAAGCACAAAAGAATTTGCTAAGTTAGGTTTGTTACTGCTCAAACCGACGGAGTAATTGTAGGTTGTAGGTGGGATTTGCTGAGCCAGGTTATGACCAATTTTAGAAAAATAATTGTTAATAAAGTTTACTGAATCAGACGGGTTTGGCTGAAATTGTAACAGTTCTGCCTCATAAGTATTTGTTTTCTGTGAGTAAGTAATAGTTTTTATATTCTTCCACAATAATTTATTGTTATTAACTGATTTAGATAGAAGATTCCTTTCATATTGTCTTTTTAATTTTTTTATTAAATTATTACAGTAGTTTCTGTAACGCCTGTACGTTATTCTTAGAATTTCATTAGTATGATCTTGACGAAGTTTATTTTGGAGTCTATTCCGATTTTGTATACAACGCAAAATGCCATTGGTTATCCAAGGTTTTAAGATGCGATTTTTGCTGGGGATCTTTAAACTAATTGTATTTAATTTAATGGAGTCAGCTAGAGTTTGTACCAACAGAGTACACAGAGAATTAGGGTCATCACAGAAAAGTAATTCACTCAAATTCCTTTCTTTTAAATAATGTAGGGCTTGTTCAAAGTCAACAAAAGTCTTAGTTTTACGAACATTTTGTAAGCATTTTTGCTTAGATAATACTAGTAGGGTAGTGTAATGGTCAGTTATTGTGGTATTAAGAATAGCAATTGTGGATGAAAACTTTTTCTTATTAACTTTAAGCATGAAGTGGTCCAGGCATGATTTGTCTCTTGTTGGCAACAGATGCCCTGGAAGGATACCGTGTAAAGACAACATATTAAGATAGTTCATTCTATTTTTCAGTTCATGAGACTGTTCAGTCAGTTTGGGTATGATATTAATGTTTATGTCACCTGCCACAATAATGTTTTTATTTGGTGTAATGGTCTCCAAATGATTGTTGAGCGAACTGACAAAACTGTCAGTGTTTGAGCTTGATGGTGATCGGTAAATACACAAAATTAAGTTATTCAATATTTCCAGGCTTAGACAGGAGGCCTGAGATAGTGGTATTTCTCTAACCTGATGTTCAAGTGCACTTTTCACATAAACGACTACCCCATCATTTTGGTTTAACTGGCTTGAGGTCATATATGAACTATAATTGTTAAGTTGAGGAATAGGTTTACTAGAGTTTAACCTACATTCTGTAAATATAATAATATCTGTTTCGAAGTTAAACGTAGACAGTGTCATTAAAAAATCATCAAAGTTGCAATAAATACTTCTAATATTCTGTGAAAAAATAGTTAGGTCACTTTTCTTAACAAAAATGTGTTTCGATAGCTCATTAGTGTCGCATTCAAAGGTGCGCGCAATCTCAAAATTATCTATATCAGTAACTGTTTGCAGCGTATCACTCATTTAGTTCGAGTTTTAATAGAATGAATGTCATTAAATGGAGTAAATGCCTTAAAGTAATGGTAATGAATGTACTAACATAATTTATGATTACAAGAAAAGTTAATGTAGAATTTATACGAGTATAATAACGAACTATTGCTCTTTTTATTATAATGGTGTACCGTAGTATACGACATGGTGTGAGGTAAATGTAAAAAACGACTGAATGCACTGTACGTGTAAGCAACGATCTATATAATATGTATAAACGTCTTTTGGTATGGTATGTGTTATCTAAGTCTATGAGAAATAGGATTGATTCGGATAAATGAATGTTGTGTAAGTGTATAATGCATGTATATGAGTTATGTGTGAGCATATTTGATATAAAATAACGACATTTTAAATAACATCTATTTATAACTATGGTGATTAGCACAGCGCAGAATGTGTTAACAGTATAAATTATTAAAAAGCGGGTGACATAAAAAACACGGAACGAAGCGGCAAGACAGTATACAATGTTTGTAGTATAATAGATATGGTGGTATAAATACCGTATGCAACATGTATGTAGTCAATTCTGCAGAGTCAGATTGTGAATCTGATCTTCATTTTTAACATTTATAGTCGGCGATTGTTCGTCCTTTTTCACATACACCTTACCGTAGGCTGTCCAACAATATTTATAGGCGCCGGATTTAACTAGATCTCTGGCGAGGAAGTGTAGGCGAGATCCTTTTGGTGTTAAATGCTCCGCAATAAATATGGGAGTATCTTCCAGCGTTTTAAGGCCTATGTGTTTACAGCATAATTTAGTTCGGTGCTTGATATTAAACGCTTTTCCCATCTTCAGTATTTCATTTTTCAAAAGAGTGGAACTCAATTCAACAATAATAGGTGACTGATTGCTGTCTCTGCCTGTACTTCGCAGTCTATAAATATCCTTAATGTCATATTTATTCATTTTACAATCAATGCTTTGCGACAGAGATATAGTCATATCTATAAGATCGTCCTTGGTTTCGTTGATTTTTTTCGGAACGTTTTTCATTACAAAATTTGATTTCCGACTGCCAATTTGCATGTCCTCAAATTTGTTCTCTAAAGTGACTATGTACTCCTTATCTTTTTTCGCCTCGAGTTCTAATTGATGAATTTTTTTCTTCAAGTCATCATTTTGTGCGGTAAGGAAAGCTATTGAGTTCTCAATACTGGCATTTGATAGCTGAATTTCCTTCAGAGTAGCAGTGATTTTTGACATCTCATTACCTTGATTAAATGAAAAAAGAGACATCATCTTCCTCATCTCTTCTTTAAATTCATTCAGTTGCCTAGAGAGACAATCATCCATATCTTCTCTGCACCTCTTGACTCGTTGAAAAACAAAATTCGGTGGGGTCTTATTTGTGTTTCCCAATAGGTTTAAATCAGTATCTGACAGTGATTTATTCAGTGACGTGTCCATAGTAGTCATCGTACTTGTAGTAGAAGTGCGGCTGCGTTAGATCGTAGAAATATTCTTCGGTGCTCGTTATAGGAAGTATTTGAAAGTTTGTTTACTCTGTCGCAGGCGCAGTCGAGTAGCAACAAGCTAGGTACTCAACCGTCGAGAGCGCAAGACAAAGACGGCAATTATTTTGGTACAGTATGTACTATTCGCACAGGCACTACACGTTCGTCAAGGTCGGGCTTGCCCTTCACTTTACCACACTGTTATCACTTAATTTAGAGTTCAATGGCCATAACATAAGTGATATTTCCGATTGCCAGAAACATTAAAAAACAAAAATATTTAAGTAAAAAATAGTTAACACGTCCGATTCGGAAGACGGCGCGAGGAAAGAGGAAGTCAGTAGCTTGAATAAATGGATATTTCCTAAGCCATTGAAACAGCTTATTTAACGGATATTTCACGATTATTTTACTCGTGACGTTGTTGTCAAGAAAATTTCGTGGGTCGGGGACACGATTACCTTTCGGTTTTACTAAGGTTCCTTTCAAATACGTTATAGAATTTGTTTTTGTGGTGACAATAATGGTGGTCTCTTGCCCACTTGTCTCTCTCGTGCCAAAAGGTAATGAATGCAAAAATATTTAGTAATAGTTTACCTTTCACTCATACTATTTCTACGGAACGGAATTGGGCTTATTATTGCGCAAACCATAATAAAAAGGAAAAAGGAAGGCCAAAGAAAAGGAGTAGATGTTGCTGTGGCGTCTAAAAGGGGAGAATGAAGAGTCAAGAGGAGGAAGAGGACTGCGAAAATGGTCTCTTGATCCAGTGGGGGTATTTCGACAATTCATGTGCAACTGCGGAGCCTTATCACAAACAATGACCCACCTCCAGACTTGCTCTCTGTGCTGTGTACTCCATAAATATGCACTTAAAGGATGTGAAGGATGTGGGAGGGATCTGGTCAAAGCTTATTATGCGTAGGAGCGCCATTTTGCACGATCTCCCGTCTTTTATCCAGTCACCGCGTGCTACCTTCTTCAAGGTATCGGTCCATATTGGCGAGGCTAACCCACTCTACGTTAACTGGTCGAAACTAACTTTTCACAGACTTCCGAAAAGGAGGTTGACAAATAACTTTCATAGTTGAGAAATGAATGAGTTAGTTAAACTCAGAACTGCCCTTCATATTGAATAAGCACCAGAAAGATAAAAACATCCCGAGGTACCAGTACAAAAAGCGAATACTGTTCGTAATAACAAGATATTCATCAAAAACTGTGTACTTACTATTTTACGATGTAAAATAGCAAAATTTTATAGGCCCCAGTGAATCTTGGAGTGTGCTCCTAAAAATGTCATTCTATTGTTTAGAAAGACTACTCATGTGGAATTTCCTAAAGATGAGGGTAATCAAATTATGACTTGTCATAACATGCGTAATATGACTTAATAAATTGTGTGTTTTCGTTTACGAAAACAGGAAAGTCAAAGGACTGTTGCCAATACATGATGATAACTTATTGGAACAACTTATTGAGGACTTGGAAACACTACGTTATACCTTCTGTCAAATGTATCTTCGTTATGAGAATTTTTCTAGTATGTTTTTTTGGATGATTTAGTTATTCTGAAGGCACACTATACCTAATCCAAACTACATATTCAGTTACTTCGTACCGACGTACTTGGGTATTCTTTTGGTAAACACATTTTCCTACTTCAGCTACACATAAAATTGCCTAAACGTGAGGTACATTTACAAATATCTGCAATTTAGTGTTATTATCTACCACAACGTCATCTTCTGACCCGTAGCACTACGATGGTCGCAATTATCTTCAAAACTAGTCCATTCAAGTGCATATACATTACTATTCTAAACTTTAATGGCTCTATTTTAAGATACAATTCATGCAGTTGTTTACTAGGTTAGGCTATCGGAAGATATATGCAGCCACCTAGACATTTATCTCAGTGCAGTAGGTGTACAGCGTAAATTCATGCAATTAAGGCTCATCATACAGAAGACAAATTGACGGGAATGATAATGTTTGTAAAACTAGTAAACTAGTCGTCGTATTTGTAGTTTTCATTTTCAATACTGACATCGGGATGCTTGACGAGGAAGTGGTAGATGGAGTAAGGTTTTGACCGAATGGTGGCCAAGATTTGGACAAAGAAACCAGTGACGTCCAAAATCGACGTTGGGTTGACGATATTGTACAGGCATCACACAAAAAATACTGCATGAAATAGAATGCAGTTTTCATTTCACCAATGTATTGCTAAAGTTTAAATTAAAATCAGGTTACATTTTACCATGAAGAAATGTCTTTTTTCCATTGTTTTACATTGATTGAAGTCGCGTGCAAATGCCAGTTTTCAATAATCTGAGTATTCATCTAATTAATACTAGTAGTTTCGTTTTCCATCAGGAAGTGACGACGCAGAATTGTTACTGATCTCTCTAACACCAGGTACCTATTAGACTCGAGAATTCTGTAGCTACATTCAATTCGGACGGTAGTAGCATTAAAGCAAAAGTAGGTACTGATAAAGTGACAAGAATAATTAATAAAGGATAATGAAAGGATAAGGGCATAATACTACAATGAAGAAACTACAAATACAGAAGTAATAAATATTATTAGAAATATGTAGGTGCAAGTAATAAAAAGGGTAAAAGATTCACAGGGTGAGAAAAATACGTCCACATCGCTGTTATGGGAATAGTGCCCAGACAGAATGCTGGCAGTATTGCCACGTGTGATAGCATAATGATTATTATTAATAGAAAAAAGTATTTCTACCCCAAGAATATGGGGGACAAGAGTAGGAAGATGATGATGTACAGCGCATCCTGAAACTTTAAAATATACTGTGGACAGTTATGGACACTTTTGGCAGACAGAAATTAGGTTGTCATTGACATAAAGCCATAAATGATAACTAAGCTAAACCTGTCCTTAACGATTTGTCTGAAATGAAATATTCCGATAAATAATAATAAATGACAAAGTATAAGAAAAAGGGTAAATTGTTACTCAGTAAGCAATGAAATCATCAACTGAAAGGTTTCAACAATTATGACTCATTCATCTAAGCAAGCAAGATATTACAAATCGATAAATGACTAGACTGAGATGATTACTACCTAGGTTGTAATAACTTTAACCTTCAAGCATAAAATAGACTTCATGTCACATTTGCTTTTAAAGTATCTTCCTCATAGAACTCTATTGCATATATTTGACTTTTTAATAAAAGGAAATAAACAAAACATGATTATTAACATGACGCCATTAAATAGATACTTCATTTAATTGATGACATTGCAATTCAGGAAAATTAAGTTTACCAATGAGCAACACAAGATCTTGACTCAATATTTAATTAAATATAACACCTTAAATTGTAAGAAGTAATAATATTTACATGAGGAAGTCAATATTATAAATGCTACTCATAAATCTTGTACATCTAGATATTTTTAAATATCGTCATGTCGTCACTTACAAAAATATAAAATCACTTAATTAATGATTTGTTTTTGTAAAGGCAATATTGTAAAAGACAGTTGGTTATACCGAAGTTTCTTGCTTGTACTTCTTCCCAAGAAAAAACCTATTCGTGCTTCCAACGAGAACATTACGATTCGCCATAAGTAGGTTTACGAAGAAAATAAAAAATATTAGGTCTAAAGGAGAACATTCAGGCTCCATACATTTTTGGGCCTTTTCTGAAAGTGCCGGCCAACGAAAAAAATTGGTACCTATGGATAGTACTAGTCATTTGGAGCAATAGTTACTATGGCACAAAAGTTGTAGGATTGCTCTCGGCCAAGTTATAGAAGTTCGAAGATTCGTAGTTCTCATACATTTTTTAATTTCCGAAAGTGCCGAGACTCACCAAATAATGATAAGTATTGCTAGAACTAGCGACCTCAAGCAATTTAACATAACGCCTGTAATCCCTGAGGGGTTGGGCAGAGGAGTACCGAATAAAAACGAATAATAATCTGTTTATTTTTTGTGAAAAGTAGTAAAAACATTTTAAAATATACCAATCTGCTGGTGGGACCGGCATCGGGAACAGAACCCAGGTTGCTTGTGGTTAGGGGTCTTGGGAGAGGAATCTCCTAACAATACGAGACGTGATCAGCACTGTTGCTTTTTGAATCAACCCTTTTTAGGGGGAAATAAAATCATCAAATCAGTTATCTCGCTCTGGGCTGAGCTGTAGAGACTGTCAGACTCCTGCTGACTAAAAGTCCACCCTCTTCATTCGGTTGCCCTTTGCGTTCCAGATACTAAGGTTGTCGACAAGCCGGTACCTACTTTTCATTCATACATTTGTTGTTTTCTCAAAGAGCCTCATAGCTTCGGGACGCTGCAATCGCGGCTGTAAGACCCCTCTTTGAGGAGTGACTGGAGAGACGTCACGGCGTTCTGACCTATCGGATGACGCAGGTCCTCACCGGACACGGAAGTTTCGGGAGGTACCTGCCATGTGTCGGATAGGGAGGGAAGGGACGCCCGGGTGTCACCACTGCGAAGATCACCCGGAGGATACGGTGGAGCCTACGGTGCAGGACTGCCCCGCTTGGGCAGAGCACCGCCGTGTCCTCACGGAGGCGATAGGCGGAGACCTCTCGCGCCCGGCATTGGTCGAGGCCATGCTGCTGGGGCGAGACGGAGTGGGAAGCGGTCGCCTCCTTCTGCGAAGCAGTAATGTTCGCGAAGGAGGAGGCGGGCCGCGAGAGGGAGAGGACAGCGTCCTCCCTCCGCCCCAACCGCAGTGGGAGACGCCCACGGCGTCGGACGTCGGCAGACGATCGTCGGACAGCGAGTAAATGGCAACTCGCTGTCCGACCATGGACCATGCCCGGGTCGACGAGCGCCTCAAAGAGCGTCAGCAAAATGACGGGGCCCCCTCTCAAAGGGCCAAAGCCTGCCGGGGTCGCGGGACTTATTTCCTTTCCGTGACCCCGGAACATAAAGGGCTATTGAAGGACATCGTGGTTTTAGTCAGTACAAGTCTGACAGTCCCTCCCGCCCTTCCCGGGGTGGGAGGAGCCATTTGAAGATTTTACCACGCTTAAAAAAAAAGAGCCTCATGCTTTTGGAATGCGATACTGTCGGATCGGGCTCTACGTGGAAGTGGTACGGTTAAAGCCCCTCTACGGGAACCCTGTGTCTGTCATTTCCATAAGGAAGCGAACACACAAGCTAATCGCACCAGGGGATCATGGCTATTCGGGTGATCGACTCATACACATAGATGCTGTAGGATCTGCTTCTAGATCACACGTTGGCAATCCGGAAAGGAGGCTGCCACTTCTTCTGCAGCAGTAATAAAATAATAAAAAAAAAAAAAAAAAAAAAGCCTTTATTATGTCCTATAAGCCTTACAAAAAAAGAACGATTTGCACAATACTTATTTTGTTAGTAAGTCACACTAATGTTGTTTTATACTTATTACCTAGATTCTTTGATTTATTTATTGTTATAGGAACCCCTTGATAGGGTATAGGCCTCCTCCTCCTTCTGCAGCAGTAATGACTGTGAATGAAGAGGCAGAACACGCGAAAGAGGACGCTCTCGAAATCTTAATCCTGTCGCGTACTGCATGTAATGCGGAGCTAGTTGCCTTATCAAGGATCAGGCTCAGAACGACATCATGTAGTGTTCCACGCGCGTCTAAATAAGCTTTTAGTGGCCCTTATGGAGCCAAACGCCTACCGGCTTGCGGAACTATCTCAGTAGGATAGGTACCGTAGCACGGTTGATGATTTTATTACCCGAAAAACGTGATTGATTCAGAAAGCAGTACTTTTGGTCACGACTTGTATTGTTAGGAGGTTGCTCTGCCAAGAGGCCTCCCACAGGCAGCTTCGATTCTGTTCCAGATGCTGATCCCACAAGCTGATTTATATATTTTAAAATGTTTTTATAACTTTTCACAAAAAATAAACAGATTATTATTCATTTTAATTCGGTACATCTCTGCCCGGGTTGGGCAGGGGTGTTCAGGGATTACAGGCGTTATGTTAAATCGCTTGAAGTCACTAGTTTTAGCAATACTTAGCATTATTTGGTGATTCGCGGCACTTTCAGAAATTAAAAAATGTATGAAAATGACGAATCTTCGAACTTGTATAACTTGGCCGAGAGCAATCCTACAACTTTTGTGCCATAGTAACTATTGCTCCAAATGACTAGTACTACCCATAGGTACCAATTTTTTTCGTTGGCCGGCACTTTCAGAAAAGGCCCAAAAAAAATGATGTCCTTTTGCCATTTTCAAAGGAGTCAAACAGGGTGACCCACTATCTACGAAGTTGTTCACCTGTACCCTAAAAGAAGTGTTTCAAACGCTCACAACCAGAAAGATCAGTGAAACAAGATTAACTAATCTACGTTTAATATGATATTGTAGTTTTCTCACCCACAGCCGGAGACCAAATGATATAAGTTCTTAACAAAACAAAGCTTGAGTTATTGCGAAGACCAACCTCACGACCAGTACAAATATCAGGCCTATTCAAAATAAGATTCAGAAACCCTAGTTCAAGGCTCCAATACCCAACTAGAATAAGAATGCACCTTGCAACATTATTATAAGTCCCTTCTGCCAAGTTATTCAGGAATTTCATGCGTGCTTCGAATGTCATGTGTGTCATTGCATGTAATTTAATAACAGTGGAGGAATCTACTGAGAACGATGTAATTCAATCCATAGATAACATGGAATAGAATCATGAGATGGTTTCTATTACAGTTGTTGATAGGAAAGAGCTTTCTCGTGGATTTTTTCTAATAAACGATACCAATATTTGAAATACAAAAGTCTCTGTCTGTTAATATTTTACGTCTATAAACAGAATTTTACTGTACAAGGCAGTCGGCAGACTCAGATCCAGGCTCAGTGCTGTACGTTTGGAGAGGCCTTGCAGTCCAACAGTGGAAGAATACGGGTTGATGATGATGATGATGACCTGAATTATGTTTGATAGTGAAGTGACTAGAACTTGGGTAGTATATTTTCAATATAATTATGTAGATGATAATATACTAAAAACACAAACAGCTAAATAACGAAAACTGAGTACGAAAAAGAAAAAAAATAAAACTAAGTGTAGATAAAGATGCAAATCTAAAACAAAATATAAAAGAACCAACTATTTTTTTCACTAAAGAATAATAAAGATGTTTTAGAACTAAAACTGGTTACAGATACGTACGTATACGTGTAGCTCACTTGAAATGACCAAGCAAGTGAATAATAAAGTTGGTAATAGTGTTGTCAAACACCTCTGATGTAATATTACGCGGTTGCCAAAATTAAGTAATGATACCAAAACTAAAGAAAATAAAATTGATGCTGAATTGCCTTCACTCTACGTAAGCATACAAGATACAATTAATTGCGCTACATAACACAAACAAAACAATGTTTTTCTTCTTACATTTACCGCCACTGATTTTGTTAAAATTTCAAGTTTTTAGCTGAAAATCCTATTTCTAAATACTTCATTTTAAGAGTTACGGATGCGTTAACTTTTTTTATATGGGTTTTCAAGTTTTAATGAGTGGCTTCTTTTTTGTTATTTTGGACTCGACTACATTCAAGTAGCGAATTCACTTTGATGTTCGACTTTGAAGTGCTCGCAAGGTTACCAATATCAACAAAAAAGATTGGGTAAATTAACATAATTATGGTTTGAGAAAAACACGCAGAAGTTAGAAGTGCTGAGTTATTCAATGAAATTGATCTTATTTCTTGTTTTTAATGTTCTTCAACTTTAACTAGGTGCAATGATTATATCAGCTATTTTCAATAGTGTAACTTTTGCTTTACCAATAACGGGAAATGCTTTTTCAATTACTTGTCTTACAAGGAGTGCTTTTGAAATTAGCAGGGGCGTTAAATCATTAATTTAAAAAATTATGGTATTGATATCATTCGTAATTTTGTCATTTAGTTTAATAGCTGTTGTATCAACGACGCGGTTTAATTCCAATAAAATAGTGACATAACGGCTAACCGTTAATTAACAATTAGTTTTAAAGACACTGGTATTTCAATTAAATCTTCAACTGCATTATAATTATGAATTACTGACAAAAATGTACTGTTCGTTATAATATACTTACACATTGACTTTTAATTGCATTTTCAAAATTGAGCATAGACTTGTCCTATTTAATTTCTTTACTAGATTTCAACAAGATTTTCCTTAAATTAAGGCGATTTTTTCTTCTTGCAGACATGATTTTTGCCACACCACAGGCAACCATTAATTTTTGATTTCGTTAACCGCAAAAGAAACCTATTTGCAAACAATATTTCTTGGTATTTCACGTTCATGATTATTTTCTCTTATTTCATTTCCGAATCAGTGGCTTTGACCACATCAAGGTCATATGACCTTCATTATTTTACCTGTTCTTGAATCGCTTGCAAAGTTTCCATGAACGAGAGGGATTTATTGTTGGCAAGACTACTTTTTGAGAGCGATGATGGCCTAGTAACAACGGCCACGTCTTAAGAGCTTAAGGTCATGGATATCCTGGTTGTCTCGCCAGAAGAATGACACAAAAGGGAGGAGGACTATCAGTAGTGAATGAGACAAGACAGTCCATGATGATGATGATTTCGACACAATCGAAAAACGGGGAATAATCGTGATGAAACCAAATCAAGAAACCCACGTACTTTATGTATGGCCCTGTTACAGACTCCTGGCCGGCTGCCCCAAAGACAACCCCACTAGCCGACGAGGCCTTTTTGGCCTATTATGCGACCATTTTGGAAATGTGGTTTGTTTTGAAGGTTTAGGTTTACTTTTCACGAAATGTATTTAGTTTGATCCAACTGTATTTTATTAGAGAAATAAGATGTGGTTCAACTCAAAACGTACCTATTTGTATTCGAAAATTCGCTTCTTTAGATTAATGCTAGGTTTGCTGAAAAATACTTGAGGAATGCGACTCATCTCATTGGGTATACCTAGTATTTCTTTTCTTAGTAGGTCTTTGACATAATTGGACTAGTTTCGTTAGTGGTCGTGCTGGTTGATCTGTATAGACTGACTAGAAATCTAATTTGTATCAATGTTGGACCTATTCAGCAACTGACGTACCATTGTCAAATAAAAGGTCTATCAAATTAGGCAGATATCCTTCAATGTAAGTGGATATAACAACATTCATTGTACTGAACTCATTAGGTAATTCAGTGATATCACGGAGTCCATTGTGAACATTGTCAATGAGCGCTGTGCTCTAACAGGCCTCGTAATAGGTAGTCATTACCTCGATGATGAACCCAGAAATAACAAGGTTTGTTATCTAGTACTTAATTTAGGAAATTGGACTGATGAGCAAAGGCAGGGTCAAGGACATGACACCAAACATAACGTGTGATACTGATCTTAGGTAGGGAGGCCGAAAGGTTACTAAGGTTTAAGAATTATTGAATCATATCTGTTGGCGGACAGACGGTAGATAGAGCAAACATGTGCTAGAGTGGAGACCGCGAATGGGTAGACCGCCCTGCTGCAAGATTGGTCGATGATTTGAAGAATGTGGCTGTCAGCAGATGGATGCGGGCTGCCCAGGACCGGGATGGTTGTCGCTCTTTGGTGGCTTACGTTCAGCAGTGGACGGCAATAGGCTGATAATATAACAATCATTGCAAGAGTAGAAGATGAAATTATAAATTGTTGATAATGTTGGCTAGGAAGACAATACCATTCAACAATTCATGACCAATGATATGATGACTAATAGATAAATAAGGAACAAGTAGACATGTTGCGCTGATTCCAAATGAAATTTTGGTAAAGGAATTATGGTGATGGCTAGAAAAGAGATGATTGCTGAATTGAAGGTTTTAGACATTCTTCCACGAAGGGAAGAGAGATTTGGAATCTACAATCGGCATTGTGTGGGTTTATAGGTTGAAGAAGAAGGTGCCAATCTACACACGAATAAGGCCCGGTATCCACAAAAGCGGAGAGGAGAGGAGAGGAGATATGTGTTTGAATAACCAATCAGATGTCAACTGAAGCTAAGCGGAGAGGAGATGACATGTTGACATCTGATTGGTTATTCAAACACATCTCCTCTCCTCTCCTCTTTGGTGGATACCAGGCCTAAGTATTGGGAATAGGGGTAGTTAGAAGATGTGTAAAGGCAAGAAATTGTTGATACTTATAACTTGTGATAATCAAAAGGAAAATTACGATGAAATAACAGATAGAACATAAAATTAAATCACCTCGACAATCGTAAAGAAGAACAAGGCTACAACAGAAAAAAAACGATTCAATTGACAACCGATCGGTAATCTATGGTAGGTACTCTTAATCATGGTTACATTGACCGGAATGCTGGTAGTGTACAAAAAAAAGTTGCAAAACCTTAGCTAGTGGTACAATGACAGTTTTGCAAGGGTTCCTTGCTCAGCGAACAAGGTCCAATGGCAATGGATGACATCCAATGGCAACATGCTGTTTTTTTTCTTATTCATACATTGTGAAATTCGACTGTTTACTGGCGTCGCGGCGTCGCTTCGATTGCCAATATTATATTGATTATTTATTAATTTTATGGTTGTTATTTTTTAATGGTTCGCAAGTTTTTGAGTTTTTGTTGGGTTTATGTAATTTAATTTCAAGGTAGGAAGACTTTTAAAAAGACGTGTCATTTTAATCTTAAAAGTTTTAAGAGCGTATATTCCGAAAGCTGGCAACGTCGCAAATGGTTGTCAAATATTAACAAGTTTTAATTAATTTAGCATTGTTTCTGTATGAAAATAAGAAATATGGCTCTGTAGTGCACTAAAAAATTGATAAGGGAATGCAATAATTAATATCGTAACACGGAATATATAGTTTTAGATGTAGAAAAAGCATTTGGAAGCTTTCCAAATGCCTTTTATACACCGGAAACGGTTACAACATCAAATTCAATGTTTTAATTGCATTCCTATATCATTTTTTTAGTGCACTACAGAGCGATATTTCTTGTTTTCATACAGAAAATTTGCAAAATTAATTAAAACTTGTAATTATTTGACAGCTTTTTGCGACGTTGCCAACTTTCAGAATATGCAGCCTTAACTTAATTACACATTATGTAACTTATTTCCACTTATAAAGTCGATCTTTTACGCTCATTTATTCTTTGAACTTTGTATGTTCTTTTTAGTGAAGGTATCTTTATTACGATGGCCTAAATAATATGTATGGGTTTCTGAGATACCTACCTACCTGCTATTAATTTGATAGTTTGTTGTTTCGTAGGCATTTTTGTGGTTGGTCATAAAATGTGTCATCCACATTTTTATGAATAAAAATAAAGGTAAGTACTATAATATCGAGTAGTAAAATACTATAATATCGAGATGATATGTTGATTAAGTTTTTCGGTTAATATGAAAAAAAAAATGAACGAAACAACAATATGTTTTTCTCTTATCAAAATTGAAAAAGCAGAATATAAAAGCTTTCAATTTCATTAAAGTAAACCATATTAAAGTATGGAGGTAAACAAACAACATTTATGAAAAAACTTAACTGTAACTTAACTCATAGTTGACCAGAAAAATAACATAACAAAAACTTACCAGCTTTCAAATCCCATGAAATTTAGAAAATACAGTTTCCTAGTACCTTATACTGTAATGATAACATCCTTTAGGTACAACATTGATTCCAAACACAAACAATAGAACACACCAAGAATACCGCGAATCCACTATATTATCAACTTTAATTCAAAAACTCCGTTTCAACGGTGATTTATAAATTTCGATTCACATATAAAGTTGTTTCCATACTTATTGTCATTGAAAAATCTAGTTTATTTTGTTCGTTTTAACATGCCGCTGTACGCGTAAAGATATTTTTAGAGCGCACCAGTACAGCTGGTACAGTATTCGGTGAGTGACTAGCGGCCACTGACTGCCGGTGCCAAGGTGCCGACCGACTGGCTTGCTAGTAGCTCGACTTGAATGCTAACTTGACGGACGGGTTGAGTGCACGCGGAGAGTGTAAACAAAGCATAGCTGTCATGTTTTAATATTTCTTTCTACGGAATTATGACATTATTTAAGTATAATAGCTAACTTTAGCTGCTAATAAGTAAAATAGGTTTATATACAAACTTATTTTAAAATACTTCCATAACATTTAAATAACTGCCATCTAGTCTACCTTTGCTAACTAAATGCATCCACGCCATCTATTGAGCAATAGCTGTACTATTTACTCCTATTCTTTTCCGTAATCCTTGATACCATGATAGATGGCGCTGTTTTGTAGGTAAGAACAGCGACATCTATTTAGAATAAGATGAACTATAATTATAATGTTTTGAGAAAAGTGTTGTCTGTCCTACTTAATACGCGCGAACTTTGTTAGATGTCGTAGTTTTCAAAGATAAAAAAGTAACTGGCACCTATTCAGCCGTAGATAAGCAGGGTAATACGATAGAATGTACGGCTGAAAAGGTGCCAATTACTTTTTTTTACAACAAAGATTATACGTAAATTAGTAATACTAAAATCAAAATCACAATAATGATGCCACCCAAACCCATATATTTATTAACTATTCTAAGATCAAGATTCCATAATCGAGCCGTTTCATTTTATATTCGTTGTACTTATTTCTACATAAATTACTAAAAAAAAAAACAAAGTACCTATTTAAATACATAATAATCATTCTCTAACACAGGGCCGCTTTTCTAAGCGTATTCTACGCCACTCCTTCCCTTATTACTCAGGGGTGTTCCACTACCTGTGGCAGGATTGCCTCCAATAATTCTGAAGCCAGGGGACCCTCCATCGTTGTTACTCTCAGATTCATTTACTATATCAGTTCCGCCTGTGGAATTAATTCCTCTGCGACTCGGTAAATCATCTAAAAGATGTAACAACGTTTCCATCATGCTAGAAAGTGATTTCCCTGGATATCTTTTACCAGATTCTGTTGCATTTATTTTCAGGAAAGATTCAGGCGTTATTACTTCTTCCGAAACATTTCCTTTCAGATTATCAGAAGTTGTTAGTTGTTTGCGACTTTTACCTTTTTTCCTAGTCTTTAATGGTTGTTCAATATGATGTTGAATCACTGCATCTGGATTTTTTCTTCGCTGTCCCCATTGTCTTCCAAGTTCTGAAGGATTCCAATTAGCAGTCGGATAAGGCAATTTTGAAGCAGTGTAGTATGGACCACTACTCCAATAGGTATGCTCGCTAAGTTGTGGTTTCTTGTTTCCATAAGCATTAAAAACAGGCAAAACCTTTCCATAAGTCTCTAAATTAGCATTTCCAGCTACTGGAACACCGTTAGCATAGTATTTTGTTGGTCCTGCATAAATATCTTTGTATGCCAAAGTATAAGGACCTTTGCCTGAAGTTACATAAGACGCAACTTTAGAATTTCCAATACCATTGATATAAATCTTGCTTCTATTGAAGGAGTTTAACCCACCTAATGACTGGGTCGAATATGAAGTTTCTGGCAGATAAGTTTTCCCTAGCGGTATTATGCCCAGAATTTGTGGCGGTGACACCAGTGTCACCAATATGCCTTCCAAATAAGGCAAATGTTTTGGTAGTTTAATTACTTTAGTATTTCGTAAAATCTGATAGTTTACTTTTTCGCCTAACAATAGCGGACGCAACTCTAAATTGGACGCATCTATGACTATTCCTTTAGCGTCGGTTATTTCACCATCAGTACTGATATAAATATTGTTCTCAATGAAGGTCTTCTGTACCAGTTGTTTAAGGGAATCGCTGTCGATAGTTTTTATATCGCTTGGCAAGTGTACGTTCTGGAATCTCTTCATTTGTTGATTAAACCAAATGTTGAAGGTGAGAACATTCTGATCAGTAAGTGGGTTGTTTATATCTTGCAAACCCGGCTGTAATATATTTTTCTCTTGACCAGTCTGGAAAGTATACACATTATTTTGATCTAGGCTTCCTACATATGCACCTGGGACTACCTTTATGGAGTCCGGTATTATCTGAGTGTTGACTGTGTGATCTTGAGAGTTATACGGGATAACCTGAAGATTGGGCAGGAGGGATTCAGAACTGATTGGATTAACCGTCAACTTGTACGGATAAGATTGAAGACTGGCAGGTGTAGCCAGAAAATCTTCTTCGATTGTCTGATTATTGTCAACGGTTGTCTGAGGATCGAGAGGAATAGCTTGAAGGTTCGGATTTGTATGTGGGTAGTTATTAGCCGTCCAGTATTGCTCTGGTGTATGATTACTGTTGTTAGTGTCATACGACTCAGGAATAGCTACCAGTGGTTCATTAACAATGTCTGCTGTTTGTACATTTGTTATTATTGGCTTAGCATAACTGTATTCATTACCCTGATAAGTGTTGTTAGGAATTAAGTAACTGTCAGCGTTTGGGTAGAAGCTTTCTATTGCGCCTGTGTTTAATCCAATGGCCAATGATTCCGTTACTGCTGGAATGACCTTTTCAAAGTGGTCGTTAAACACTTTTATCTTATTAGGGTTATTGTAAAGTAGTGAGAAGACATTTTCTGTGGTTACAGTGACTAGTCCATCACCAGCTTCATACGGTATATCTGGTATAAGCATTTGCTTATTAGCATTTGGTGTGTACATTTTGATTTCATTTGAAGCGTCATTTTTGTATAGATATATGACTAGTCGTTCTTGGCCTGTGTTCTGTGGATCTAGTTGCTGATGGACTGTTAATGGTAGATTCTCTGGCCAACAGATGCATCTCTTTAAGGCTTCGGCTATGCTGCTTATTTTTTTAGTGTTCTCTCGCCACGGTAGGTCTTCTGGTGTTGTATAAGGTGAATTATTAGTGCTGAAAAGAAAATTGTGTCTAAGATTTTTCTTAAGATTAGGTACGCATTACTACATGACCAGATGGAAGAGATGACTAAGTATATTATAATAAATAAAAATAAATACTTGGTTACCTACCCATATATAAGAATTTGATTTACCTTGAATAGACATGTGAGAATGCAGAAAATAGAAGTAAGGAGATCTGAAAAAAAAAATAGTTAAAAAACTGTTTTACATTTTATATTTTTATGACAATTGACAATGAGAAGTACGAGAACAAAACTGGATGGGTAATGTTATAAAAGGCAATTCGAAGGTTTCTTTGCAATAACTTAATAAGGTAACTTTATATGCGTTGCTTGCAAAGAAAGAGCCTCTATGTTGATTTATAGTCCGCTCCACAACTTCCGGCCCGCGGAAAATTCGAGGTCACCGCGTTAAATGTAAATGGATATGACTGGTAGCGCCGACTCTGCATCCATCACCTCCACATTGGACCGCCATGGTGAATACGGCCCGCCCCTTCTTGTGGAGAAGAGGCCTGCGCTGTGTCCCAGCAGTGGAAATATTATGATCAAAGGTTCTTACCAATAAAAAAACCATTTCGACGAATTTTAATTTACTTGATGAACAGTTACATTTTCTGCTCAAAATCTCACTGTACAGTAAAAACTGGAAAAGGACTAATTATTTTTTTCTCTTTTATATGAGAAAAATAATTAGTGTTAATTAGACACATTTGTGCAATTAAGTGAAACAAATGATTTATCCGTGAAGTTAATTTAGAACAGTAGTTCATTAAAATATTTAGCTTTGGAATTCTTAAGAGGTTAAACAAACAAGGGTGAAAAATTACAGGGAGGTATTAAAATATTTTACTGCATATAGGACAGAAAAGGACCCATCCCTCCCTTTTAGTAGAGTCCGCGCCACAACCGAAGTCCTTTCGACGCTTCGAGGCGCTAGTGTGT
This sequence comes from Agrotis clavis, assembly GCA_954870645.1. Lineage (NCBI taxonomy): Eukaryota > Metazoa > Arthropoda > Insecta > Lepidoptera > Noctuidae > Agrotis > Agrotis clavis. The sequence continues at coordinate 18,362,099 of OX940925.1, forward strand.
ATTGTAATTACATCAAATTACTCGTACATTAACAAATGTGTTACAAGGAATTTTCCGCAGGCCATGAGAGGTGGCGCGAGCTCTGTTACCATCCGACGAAGACTATTTTTTCTAAATTTTCCAACCTTTTTTGTACTGACAAAATTACAACTGGCACCGAACCACTGACAATATCTCTGTAGAAAAAATGCTCCAATGTCATAAAGATGTCAGTTAACCAATGTCAAAATCGTCAAAATTATACTTCACATCAAAAGAGTTAATACAAAAAAAGTTCTCCATGTCTTCGAATCGCACTTCAGCGAAGAGTTGGTGACTCTTCTCTTAGAACTGCAAGATTCTTAAATCCAACGATGTTATACGTTGGGAATTTCCGGACGGAGGCTTTAGTTATACTTAGGAAGCTGCCTCTAAGTAACACCGCAAGAAATACTATTAGACTTTGTACTACCCCACCAATAGACTACACGCTTCCAGCTGGTACACCTGGCTCTGGTGCTGGAAAAGGAGGTGGTCCAGGAGGGTCGGTAAGAGAAGCAGGCGGTGGCCTGGGCAGACTCGGGGCAGCTCTGGAAGAAGGCTACTTCCATCAACAGCAGAAAGAGCAGCTTAAACAAATCAAGAAGAAGTTGCAGCGAGGGGAGCCAATCGGCCATTCAGATAAGCCACCACAAAAATGAAGTTTTGATTTTTTAGGTTTTTAATTTTTTCAATCATGTGAATTATAGGTTTTTTAGATGTTTATAAAATAATTGGGGTAACAATCTGTTGATACGCTAAATTGAGTGTTTTATTTTTGAATACCCTGTGACTTTGCTAAGCCATTCAGTTTTAGAACCGATCAGCATCAGACCGGCCCGTGTGGTAGATAATGGCTCACTCGAAGTGGTAAGCTGTTTGGAAGTTGTAGTCTTTTTTTAATTTATGTCGTGGGTGCGTCTACAAACAAACATAATTATAAACAGAGAAACACACGTACTCAAACATACCTGGACCCGGAACAACCACTTGTAGATCATTCAAATATGAATTTGTTCCGTGCGGGGATCGACACGCTGCGAAGCAGGCGATCTCTTTGCCACTGCGCCAACCAAGAGCAGCTGAATAGTTTACGATAGTTGGCTGATTGTCGGGATTTAAATGACAAACTTTCAGTACTTTTAGTTTGCCCGCTTCATTCCTTTTGACTGGCCTGTTGGTCTAGTGGTTAGTGACCCTGACTGCTATGCTCCGGTCGTGGGTTCGATTCCCACCCAGGACAAAAATGTTTGTGTGATGAACACGATCATTTGTTCTGTGTCTGGGTGTAATTTATCTATAATATGTATGTATTTAGAAATATATAATAAGTATGTTTATCAGTGGTCTAGACCAATAACACAAGCTCTGCTTAGCTTGGGACTAGATGGCGTTGTGTGATAGTTGTGGAATATTATTATTATTCCTAACGATCAAAAAACAAAAATGGCTACCATTCAGGAGGGGTTGGTTTCCGACCACACGTGCAAGCTAACTGCCTCCCCCTTTAGGGTAAGGCCAAACGAGCGTAATTTTGTGAGTCGTGAGTCGCTTTCATAGAAAAAGTCTTTCGCGACGCAAAATGAGTGATATGCAACGTAACAGAACACGAAATTCTGCAACTCACGACTCACAAAATTACGCTCGTTTGGCCTCAAAAAACTTAAAGGTTTGGCCTCACCTTTAAGTTTTTTTTTCTTTCTTTCTATTTTAAAAACCTTGCCACACACTTGGAATTTCTCCTGTATCGTGGGTGCGTTTACAAACATAGAAACTCACATACACAAACACCCAGACCCAGAACAAATACTTGTAGGTCATACAAATATTTGTTCCGTTCGGGAATCGAACCCGCGACACGCTGCGCAGCAGTCCAATCGCTCAGCCACTACGCTAACCGTGCCGTCAATGTTTCAATGTTTCAAGTTTGTACAGGCCAAAGAGATTTATTTATATAATTTTAATGCCTTTGGTACAGACCGAAACCGTGATTCAAGTCTCATTACAATTTTTAAAAGCATAGAGGTTTTTTTTTTTTTAAGGTGGTAAAATCATCAAATGAGTCCTCCCGCCCTGGGTGGGGCGGAAGGGACTGTCAGACTCTTACTGACTAAAATCCACCTGAGTTCCTTCGGATGCCCTTTACGTTCCAGGGCCACGGTATCCTGGGTTAAGAAAAAACCCGCGACCCCAGCAGGCATTTGGCGCGAAACACGACGCGCCACCGACCCGGGCTTGTTCCTTGGTCGGACGGCGAGCTACCCATCACTCACCGTCCGCAAGCCCGCTCCGCCGCTGTGCCCTCTGCTGATCAGAGGGACACGCGTTGGAGCGTCCACACGACAGGCTATTCGCATACGGGCAAAGAGACCCCTTAGACACACAGTGCCTAAGGAAGAGTTTTTGCCCGCATCCCAGGGTGCACCGGCCCGAAAAACTGGTCTTCCCCCCGGACGTATCCGAGAGGGAACTCCAGTCCACGGGCGCACGTGGAGGTTTCCTGTCTTAGCACCCCAAAAGCATAGAGGTGGCTAAAACTTTTTTCAATCTATGGTTTTATTTCTGTCAGCTGTCACCAGTTGTCACGTCACTATTATTGTACTAAAATCCGCCAATATGTAAACGTAACTTTCTATTTTTGATATTCTATCATATCAAAATGTATTTACAAAATCTTCAACAAACCATTCCTTAATCAGACCAATAATCCAACCAAATTTCAACATGTAAGTCATTGTAATGATCTCAAGATGATACGGTTTCTATCACAGATGCACCCCAGGATACCTTCCAGGGGTTCTAGTATTATGCATCATCCAGGATGTTTGACAGTGGTCAACGGAAGCTTCGTACTCAGTGGAACACGGAATTACGTAGAAAAAAAAAGACAAGGATCATCCCCAAAAAGATGTTGGTCTAAGAGAAGAAAAGGAGTCGACGACAATGCCCGGTTTTGTGCACCCTGTGCCAAACAGAAGCGAAGGACTTTTGACTCAAAAGGTCAAACAGCAGATCGAAGAACACAAAAAGAGGAAAGAAAAACCTACACTCCATAATCCTGAAGGCAGAGAGTGACAAGTAACATTGAACTCAAATACAATTAAACTAAAGCCGTATCTCTAATAACCAATTTGTTCATTTTCCTATGATCTACATCGCTGACGCCGAAGAGTTGGCGGTTCTATTTTTTCTACGCGATCTGTAATACCAATACTTCATTTACATGAAGAAAAATACCAGTTTATTCAGTACAGCTATATACTACTGTATACATAAGCATAAAGGGCTTCACACACAGCAGCTATAATGTAAAGATGTACATTATAGCACGATATATCTCATTACATCTTTCCATAGAGATTCGAAGATGTAAAAATAGACATTATAGCTGCAGTGTGTGGTCTCCTGACGATTTCTATGGAAAGATGTAATGAAAATCAAATACATCTAGATAAACAGCGCCGCGCTTTAATAGTGCTGTCGTGTAACCATCATGGGAAAACATATTTGGGTGGATCTCCAAAACGGGCGTATTCGTGTGATCGCTCTGGTGCTTTTCAGATATTGATATTTAACGGTAATTATGTATCTCATTAAAAAGTATGATATTCAAATAGTATATTTTTACTTTTGGCCTTCAATTTACACTAACAGTTATGGAAATATTTAAGTTCAAAAAATTTCGCGACCAGAGCAATCATAATTGGTGCCAGAGCGATCATAAATGGTCAAACCAATTTAAAAAAAAAAGAATATTGATAAAAAATTATTAGTTTTGGCGTTTTTAGTCATATTCAGTTGGTATACGTGTAACAAAGATAACATGTAAGTGATACCTTTTCTTCCGGAAGTCGGTGGCTTTGTTTTTTATTTCACTGACTATGGCCATCCGACTTCCGAAAGAAAAGTTATTTTATACTTTTTTGTGTTTGGTTTTCAAGTCGGTTCCTTTTTTTTTCAAAAAGCTTTTTTTTTATTTTTCCCTTTTAGTTTAGATATTCAATTAAATCGGTGTCATTGAAAATCTACAATACAAGTCAGCAAAAAAATGGATGTATGTAGGTAATGTCACAAGATATCCATTAGTTTTATATATTAAAACCTTTCATCATCATCATCTCAGCCATAGGACGTCCACTGCTGAACATAGGCCTCCCCTTTTGATCTCCACATATACCGGTTGGAAGCGACCTGCATCCAGCGTCTTCCGGCGACCTTTATAAGGTCGTCTGTCCACCTTGCTTGTGGACGTCCTACGCTGCGCTTGCTAGTCCGTGGTCTCCACTCTAATACTTTTCGACCCCATCGGCTATCTGGTCTGCGAGCAATATGGCCTGCCCATTGCCACTTCAGCTTGCTAATCCGGTGGGCTATATCGGTGACTTTAGTTCGTCTACGGATCTCCTCATTTCGGATTCGATCACGTAGAGAAACACCTAGCATAGCCCTCTCCATAGCTCGTTAAGCGACTTTGAGCTTTGAGATGAGGCCGATAGTGACAACATTCACACACATTGGTTTCGTCTTGAGGCACTGAGGTATGTCGGACGAAAAGACATTGCGTAGTTTCCCGAACGCTGCCCAACCGAGTTGGATTCGGAGGGTTGACCTCTTTCTCGAAGTTGGACCTACCTAACTGGACTGCTTGTCCTAAGTAGATATATGAGTCAACAACTTCGAGTACCGAGTTTCCAACAGAGACTGGGGTGGGCACAACATTGGCATTTGACATAATTTTCGTCTGGACAAGACGAAAATTATGTTCATTTTCAAGCCCACCCGTTGTGAAACTCGGTCGAGGCCAACGAGCATCATGCTGAGTTCCTCCATCGACTTTGCCATGACTACGATGTCGTCGGCAAACCAAAGGTGAGTGATGTATTCGCCGTTGATGTTGATGCCAAGTCCTTGCCATTCCAGGAGCTTGAAGGCGTCTTCCATTGCGGCAGTAAACAGTTTCGGGGAGATAACGTCCCCCTGTCTTACGCCTCTTCTCAATGGAATCGCCTTCGTGCTCTGCTCCTGTACTCGGACCGACATGGTGGCGTTATTATACAAGCACTTCAACACCTCGATGTATCGATAGTCAATACGGCATCGCTGGAGTGACTCAAGTACCGCCCATGTTTCCACCAAATCGAAGGCTTTCTCATAGTCCACAAACGCTAAGCATAATGGCAAGTTATACTCTTCGGTCTTCTGTATAACTTGCCGCAGCGTATGGATGTGGTCTATGGTACTATAGCCTCTTCGGAAACCGGCTTGTTCGGGAGGCTGGAAGTCATCAAGTCTGTGTTCGAGACTGTTCGTGTAATTATAATTATATTAAAACCGTTCCCAGAATAAAACTAACACTTTTCTGAAAACCGCATCAAAATCGGTTCAGCCAAACGCGAGATAATCGCGGACAAACAGTCATACACACATACAGGCCGAACTGCGAATCTCCTTTTTTTAAGATGGTTAAATAGTTTTATAACGTACAATTAATGCAAAATATCATTGCTCTGGTCTTTTTGGACAGAGCAATCACAGCCATATAGATCAGAAAAAGTCACAAAATCATGAATATAGCCGAATTTAAAAGCAGTAGAAATTTATAATTACGTGTCATAAAAACCATCATAAAGATCACCCAATTCACATAAAAAACACATTTACAAGCTTAATATTTAATTTGAATAACGTGCCATATCAATCATAAAATTCGAGAACCAAATCCAGAGTAATCATAAACTTGCCTTCGTGAACTTACCTTCGCGGATACGTGGCACAAAGGTATCCTCCTCAACGGTTAGACCACTGCTGGTGCTACCCAGCGAGAGTGGAATAGAGTGTCTATAATGCGTAACTAGCCATGAGCGCGATGATTTACCTCAGCGCAGAGCGATGAGATAAAATGCCCGGACACGAATTTAAATTCAAATTGTGGCAAAAGTATTCATAATAAAACTACAAGTATTTTATAACAATGAAGATTAACTATTTCTTATGTAATCTAAATAAGTTGTTTCAAATGTAGCTTCTCATTAAAAAGTAAAGAATATTTTTTTCATTCTATCGGGAGTCAGGACAACCCAGAGCGATCAGGATTTTAGGGTTTAAGATTTTTTTTTTAATATTTTAAATAAACTTATTCATAATATTAGCCTTGTACCAGGTAGATTAGACACTAAACTGCATATAAAAAAATATTTTGAAAACGTTTTTCAATTTTAAAATGGGTTTATTCAGCCCGACACGAAAAAAAATGCCTCTGGAGATCGACCCATTTTAGGCGTTCAAAAAAGCGCTCGTGCGTATGAGATAGAACTAAGCAGAATCACAAACGTCCATAAACAAAAATCTTTGGTCGGGCTGCACCGACTGTCACTGTTCCATTTGGCAGAAAATAACGAATGCGAAATACGTGAAAATTTGTAGTTCCCAATAAATTGTTTGTGTCTCTTCCACTGATGCCAAATTAAGAGTAAAAGTTCACTAATTAGGTATAAGTTCATCAAATGATACCAGCTCGGTAAAATCTCAACATGTTGTCTGTTCTTGCAACGGTTGCTATAATTAAAAAAACGCTCGTTCCTGTAGTGAACTATCTCAAATGTTTTGGCTATGGCGGCAGACAGGAGCACTCGAGTGAATTTCGAAGATACAGCACGATTGCTCAGGAACACCTGGAAGAGACTGTAAGTGTCGAAGGCGTACCGTCCGGACAAGAGTCTTCTCAGCAGAATTGTCAAAAAGTTACTGAACCAACATCTTTTGTCAAGAACTCTTTTAAGCCTGTTCAGTTTTATCCTGACCAGTCTATGCATCGACCAGCTTGTCCTTACTTTACCAAAACGAGACTGTACTCTTTACCTGCTACTAAAAGTCTAGAGAATCCTGTAACATGTCACTCCCCCTGGACTCATTTTCTGGGTAGTTGTCGCTGGTACTCCCAGAAAGTTGAGGAGAATTAATTTATAAATAAAATGTATAAATAAATTAAATTGTAATATTTTACTGTGAAAAATTTACATTCAAATATAGTAAAATACATTTCCAATTGTTTTTTCTGCGTTAGTACTCGTATAATGCAAAAGGTATTGGCTCTACCCCCTGAATTAAGCAGGAGTATGTATTTCAGAGGACAGTGTATTTAATTTTTACTTTATCTAGTAACTACAATTTAGAGCCTATGCACACGGTGCACACCACGTTTTTTGCAAACGCGCCGTTGACGCGCGTTTGCAGCGATACAGACCCGATACGCACGCAAGTCAGACGCAGCCTGTAGACCTTTGCACACCTGTATAAATTACAAACGACAACAAACTGCTCTGTTTGACAAAAATGCGCCGTCGACGCGTGTTTCAGAAACGCGCGTCGACGGCGCGTTTAAAAAACGTGGTGTGTATAGGCCCTGGATACCAATAAAATTCGAGGGGTTGTTGTTGGTGATCTTAAAAATACGAAGTGGGAAATGAGTATGTGTGTGTGTGTTAATGTGTGGTGGTGTAGTGAGTGATGAAAGCACAAAATACTAAAGCTAGCACCTGACATTTAGAATCTAGCTGTCTAGAGGGGTCTTCCTTTTTATAATTTTCAGAATAACTCATCGGGCTCACTACAGCACAAGAAATATTTGTGCATGGCGTTTCAATACGGTGCTATCAACAACTTCTCCCTATGGTCGCGTAATGCCTACGAAGAGGAGAGGGTTTATAATAGCCACTATATGCAATAATCCTAATGATTCATTTCTTAAATTGCCAGCAACATCATTGGCTATTTATTCATTATAGAAGTAAATCTTTAGGAATATTGATAAGTGGCTGTTTTAGACCAGCACGGCCAGACAATCAGTAGTCTAGGTACAAAAAAAAAGTCAGACACTTGATTAAACCTTCGTAATTAATAAGTAATCACAAGTCCACATTCCAGTGGTCTGCGGAGTGCAGATGAACTGGTCTGCCTCTGACAGCTTGAAGACCTCACCACTGTCACTGCGTATGTTGGTAGTGGTAGCAAAACAAGTACATAATATAATGTAGAGATCTAAACATTTTTTTTGGGACGGACCCTCCACTTTTTTCCCAAACGACTGCAACTCCTGAAAGCCAGAATCAACAGTGGCAACCACCAAGACAATACAATGAAGCTCGACGGGTCCCGGAGAATTAATTTACCTGTCTTGGATCCTGAAACGAAATTAATCAGAAAAGAATAGTGGAGGAGTAGGAAAAAAAGAAAGATTTAAACTAATTGATCTACAGCATTTTACATTATCATAATGCCAGGATAAAAAATCAATTCCCCCACTTATTTACAAATAAATTGTAATAAAAGGTAAAAATTAAAATAAGATGACGTAGTGGTTGAGGCATTACTTGTTGCGGGTTCGATTCCTGCATGATACAAATTATATTTTCATGGCTTAATGATTGTTGTTCCCGGTGCCAGACCGGGAATGATTGTTATGTAAGTTTATATATTTTTAAACGCACCCATGATACAGGAGAACCATAATGTTGTACAATGTTAAAAAAAAACAACCATTATTGTTATTAATTCCAAAATACACCTCAAAAGAAGCCTGTATTTAAACCAACTCAATTCAAACAAACTTTGATTTTCCGCAGTAATACCGAAACTGTTTCTGCTACTAGTACATGCGCGCGCGCACAAGCACGGGAGCCTGACGAGCACAGCGAGGGGCCTCTCCGAGTTTGAGGAGATAATCTACTGTCCGCCGCGCACAATGCAACGTGTCAGTTTTATAACAAGTAGGTAGGTGGATCATCATACGAGTTTGTTTTAATTCAAGAATTAAAAAGCTTGAAGAATTATTCATTTTAACACAGCCCTCAAATTTACTTATCAATTTAACTACGAATTACTACATTTTGCCCTTGTCTTCAAAAGCCTGGAGTCCAAAATTTATCTTGTGGGGGACCCCCACCCAATAGGATACTTTCTACCACTTCCTTTTTGTTTTTATTTATAGATAGACGTTTGAACACTATATCTAATTATCTTTGACCACTGTTATAGAACAACGTGCTTCACCTTTGACCACATCATCGCTATTACCATCAGGCGAGTTATTGGTCAATCGTCGGCGTTCACTCTTGACTTAAGGACCTAAGGTTTAAGCTATTTGGCATGCGGGCGACGAGTAAAGGGCAACTCGCTGTCCGACCATGGACCATGACAGGGTCGACGGCGCGTTGTCTTCCACGCGCGCCTCAAAGAGCGTCAGCATGATGACGGGGCCACCCTCTAGAGGGCCAAAGCCTGCTGGGGGCGCGGGACTTATCTCATTACCGTGACCCCGGAACATAAAGGGCTATTGAAGGACTCCGTGGATTTTAGTCAGTACGAGTCTGACAGTCCCTCCCGCCCTGCCCAGGGTGGAAGGACTCATTTGATGATTTTACCATGCTAAAAAAAAAGGTCGAAGCTATTAGGAAATACACACTTTGTCAATGAATTCCACTCTTTACATAGCTGTGCGTACGTACTATAAAATTATTGGTAAAATGCTTTATAAGGAAGGGTGCGATGTCCACTGAGTAATGATGGCGTATTGTCGTACTTGTCCGATGATGGAAAGGAGCAGGTGGAATCAAATTGTGCAATTCCATTGCACATTTTCCGAAATGTAACCGATAAAAAACTTACAGGCTGGCAACTCGGTGCAGGATTGGGCTGAGGGTTAGGTGGAGTTTATATAGAAACGTCTGTATGCCGTGCGATTCTTTTATTGACTGCCCTTTACATAATACTTATTCGCTATTCCACGTAAACTATTTACACGCTATTACTGCAAACTTGCTAAATCATATTACATACCACATCGGCATCGATGATCAAGGCTTTGGAGCTTAGAGTCAACTAGAGCAACGTCGCCGATAAGTCTCTTAGTCCGTTTGTCAATCGATTCAAATGCATCGACTTGGTATTTGGCATTACGTTGTCCTGATCATCATCAGACGGAAGAAGTCTACTGCTGGATAAAGGCTTGTCCCTTAGACCGCCACGCCGAATGCCACAAGCATCCAACAGTTGTACCCTACTATGTTGTACTGAATATCATATTCTCAGTCTCCCCCTCTGGTTCTTCATCATCCATCATCAGTCTATAAATGTTCCCACTGTTGGGACTCAGGCCTCCTCCTTGTTGGGAGTGGGCCATGTACTATTATGGCTCACACGGGCCCAGTGCGGATTGGTAGATGTCTCATCAAGTCTCATTTCTTCGACTTTTTGGTTCTAGGCCATGCCGGTTTCCTCACAATGTTTTCTTTCACTGTTTTAAGAGCATTGGTGATGAAATAAATTACCCAAAGTAATGTGCCTGGCTGGGTTCGAATCCACAACCTAACACGTAACTCGGGGCCGATATCACTGAGCCACGACTGCTCTGGTTCGTAGAAAATACAAGGAAAACCGTCCAAAGCCAAGTACAGTACGGTATCAATTACTAAACATTAACAACAAGTACTTTATTTATTTCGCCTTAACAAAACTGGGAAACGGCAAATCAAAAGGCGATATTGAAAAGAGAGCGGTCAGCGGTGCGCGCGCGCATCAAACAGCCCGCCATCTTTGATTCACCGCTTTGGCTTTGTGCGCTACCGAATACGACACGCGGTTAGGGTTGATCCTGATAAATTCAATGTACTCTGTTCGTTTGGTTTTTAAGCAATAATGATAAGGGCTTGGGGTTGATTTCCAGTTCGGAAAAAGTAATTTGGGTCGTGGAACTGTCTTATCAGATAACCGTGACAACTGAAACGTAAGGGGTACTTATTGAAGGACACCGTGAAAATTTGTCAGTACGAGACTAACAGTCTCTCCCGTCCCGCTCTGGGTTCGAGGACTCATTTGAAGATTTTACCGCGATAAAAAGGGTAGATAATAATATAAGTCCGCCAATAAACTTGGTATTGTTTGGGTCTATGAACACAAACTGGAGGTAAGAATAATTAAAATCTTAAGTTTCTACCGAATTAATTTATGGAATTAATTCGCTATTTTAATAAAAAAAAAATAATATTTTTCGAAAAATAAATCATCAAAATATAGTAATAATTAGTCCGAAAGTTACATTATGAAAAAATATTAGACTTTTTTTTTTGTTAAGTAAACCAAAATTGACGAAGGTACAGCGCTTCTAAAACTCGCAAAACGTCACTCGGTTGGTACAATGTAACAAGCGTTATGACGTCACAAGCGGACTCCCGAATTTCGAAGCGTTTTTGTCAATATTGATTTTTTTTGAATTTGTATATGTAACTAGCTTCTGCCCGCGACTTCGTACGCGGATCCTTTTTCCTGAATTTTCTTTGCTATAAACCTCACGGAGCCCGAGACCTTTCCAACGAATGCAAAACCGTGGAAATCGGTTCGTGCGTTCTGGAGTTATAGCGTCAGGAAGGAAAACCCGACTTATTTTTATTAGATTTGTCAATATTGATTTAGTATTCATTACTTTTCAAAACTCTAATTATCGGACTAAACATAAATTTTCAATTTGTTTATATTGCCAACCCTGGGTCCCCAGAAGCACTATACAAGCATTCATTACCAAGATTTTCAATTGATAACTAAGCTTATGTTACATTGATACTTTCTACTTGTGCCGCATCAAAGAAATTCTTTTGCTCGTAAAAAACTCGATGAATTCTTTTGTTAATTTAGATTCATTTCAGTTTTTTGTCTGACGGTGTTAGTATTAATTTTGCCAATCGTTTTTGTGTCAAGTTTATCATTAGCTTTGACTGAGATTATGTTTGCTGTTATAATGAATTCAGCTTTGAATTTGAGTTAATGGTGTCTAAAGAAGTTAGCTTTAAATCTCTACTTATTGCTTGTATCATCTTGATTAATACGTTGGTAACAGCTATAGGGTTTTTATTAACAGGCATTTTGCTTAAAATACTAATATTTATTATAAAGCGGAAGAGTTTGTTGTTTGGTTGAACGCGCTAATCTCACGCTACGATCAAAACGACTCTTGACTAGACGCAGGTTCAAACCCTTCTCAGAGCTGAATTTTACGTTCCTCAAAATATTTTTGCGAAGACGCGAAGCAGGCGTTTTTGCGTATAAATATAATTATAACTTTCGCTTTATTAAAATTAGTAATAGCAGGGTTTTGAAATTTATAGAAGACCGAAGTGGGAATGAGAAATTCATCTTCGAGATTGGTGGTTGCGGTAGCCTTATTGGTAAGGCGTTTGGAGTACTTATCTAGAAGTCGCAGATTCGAACCCTGGCTCGCAGCTGAATTTTTCTTTCCTCAAAATATCTTTATTATAGCAACATTTAAAAAAAATTAAGTATTTTCAGACTTTGTACATTAAGACCTGCCCGACTTGTCGATAGGCGACAGTATCACTCCCAAAAACCAAATCTAAATCCATTTTATTACCCGACAAGTGCACAGAGCCGGCAATCGTTTGCGGCGGCTGCTCTGCCCGGCACCACAATGCAAGGATTGCAGATACACCAGGGATAATCCCACAAAGTGCCGAAACCTCCCAGGACGCGTGTTACACAAGGCATGGGGTTCCGACGTGTTTTTTTGGCAACATTTTTGGTGTATGATTGTAAGTAATTTGGTATTCGTTTTTTTTTTTTGCAGTGTTTTTGTTAAGGATATGAAAATACTGCTGGAGTCACTAAGCCTATAGAATAGATGATGTAAGACATAATACATAGGTAAGTATTGTATTTTTTTTACGTGGTCATATCAATTAATGAGTCTTCTCACCTGGGGCGGGATGGAAGGGACTGTCATACTTGTACTGACTGAAATCCACGGTGATCTTTCAATAGCCCTTTACATTCCAGGGACACGGTTACCTAATGAGACAGTCCCGCGACCCCGACAGGCTTTGGCCCTCTAAGAGGGTCAGATAGGTACTTATTGTTAAAGGATGCAAAAATGAATCTTCAAAACAGCCGTAAATAAAATTCTAGGACGACTCTTGGGCTTCCAACGGTTTGCTAAAAAGCTCTAATTTATAGAGCTTTTTCTTCTACGAGTCGCTGGCATGATACATTATTATGAATTAAAATTGAATGTGTTTTATGCATGTGATTTCATGAAATATCTAACAAACGACATTATATTTTACAGATTCGTCAATGAATTCCATATTGATGAATTATCATTTTAAAATTCAGCAGCCTAAGATCGATTTCAAATTCATCAAAATCTTTCGTTTCTGCTTACCCTTTGGCCAAAGCGTAAGTGTATATTTTATCATAATCTTCAGCACACTTACAACTGACAATCCATAGCACTTACATACTCACAAGCCCACTCCATCCAGAATCTCCACACATTTTGTTTCTATAGAGGCATCACTGCAGAAAATCTCAGAGGCCATTGGGCGTTTTTCCATTAGCCGGCACGGCACCGGCAACGGCGACGGCGCCGGCGCCATGCCGGTGCAATGTATGAACGCCGGGCCGGCGCCGGCGCCGGTAAGTGGAAAAACGAGCCATAGATTTTCATACATTTTTGCTTCCCCGGCACCGGCACGGCGCCGTCGCCGTCGCCGGTGCCGGTGCCGTGCCGTCTAATGGAAAAACGCCCATTGTGTGCATACAGCTGGTCATCCATTACGCCTTCGTAATCGATTGAGAACCAGTGAACGTGACCAATACCTGGAATAAAGGACTAACACCAACGATTAGAAGGAGAGGTCAACTGAGGCGTGAGTGAAGAGCTTGGATAAATCATACACACTTCGAAACTGAGGTGGAATCTTAACATCTTCTTCATCGTGTCTGTACGCGTATAACTTCCGAACGACTGTTCCAAATTGGATAATATTTTTTTTGTTGTATTCGTTATTATTAGGACAATATAATTATCAATCAACGAAAACAAGAATTCAAAATTTTTCCGAAATATTAAAAAAAAAACTTTGATGCAAGGAGGGCTGTTAGTTTAAAATATACTTAGCAAGTTAAGAGCTCAGCGAGTGATAATGTCTGCGGTATAATCAAAACAGGGTTTTATTTTTGGATAATTTGTGTACAGCTTGGCCAGAACGGATTGAAACGGAACTAAAATTTTTATTTCTGACAGCGTTTTAAAATCTTTGATATTTGATGTAAACAAAGACCGCAGGTTTGTTAGATTTATTATTGTGCCATAAAACTAACGTAATATGTGAAAAAAAAAATCATTCAAAGTGCTGGTAGCGCGAAGACAGTGGCGACTTCCGGTTTTCTACATTTTTATGTCAAGCTGTATCATTTTCCTGCCCTTACCCCATTCTTAGTGCCCATTCTTCCCTGTCATTCGTCTATCATTTGCCCTTTTTTCTTTCATATCATTCCTAACACGACCCATTCATATTTTCCTTTGACCTTCTTCTTCCTCTCCATCCATATTCATCACTCTTTTACGTGGATCATTCGGCATATAAAAAAATAAATAAAAAAATATTTAACACTCAATGTACTTTTGTAAAATGCTAGCATTTAAGAAACCTCATTTTATGTAATTCGAGGGGGTTGGCACTGTAAGCCGAAATACAGGTCCCACCTAGTTCGGCTGCAGAAGCTAAAACTTTTGTATACATAATTTAATTTATCATAGCATTATAAGTCTAAATGTAAATGTATACTGTGAATGTTTTTTTTTTTGTGAAAATAAATATTATTATTATTAAAAAAAAAAAAAAAAATTGTTTCTACTGCTGGCGGCAACCTATCGAAAAAATCAAAGCATGTTAAAAAAAGTTACAAACAAACTACTTACAAATTCAATCACTCCTCTACATTATTTGTCTACGGCAGGACAATGAGCCTATACGCCTTCCAAATTCAAACGCACCAATGGTCACTTAGAATTCGGCGCCGAAGTTTTTTTTTTAATTTGCGGCGAGGCAAAGGCGATGTCGTATCGGCAGCCTAGTGAGGATTTAAATACAATCGTTACGTGTAATGGATATGCACTAGAGCATAAATGGTTTGTATATTTGTTTGTGAAGCCGACACCTCAAGAACATTGTTGAAGTCCTTTTTGTGAGTAAAAGTGACCGCTGGATGGTCTTTGGTCAGAAATATCGGATTTTTATAATCCGTGGCTCAATGAGTGGTTGTTAAGATTTAATTCTGATGTGGCGGTATGTTGTAGACTTGTAGAGAGCTTGTGGAGTGACCACCTTGATATTAAAGCTTTGAAAAGATTATTGGAGTGTGTATGCTCTTGTTGGATCATAATAGCTCATGTATTTAGTTGAAAGAAATGAGTACCTAACCACACTGTGCGAATAATGCGGATGTGTTTGAATCATATTTCATCAACTTTATAACAAATACTTTTGACCT
The DNA here is from genome assembly GCA_954870645.1 of Agrotis clavis. Taxonomy (NCBI): domain Eukaryota; kingdom Metazoa; phylum Arthropoda; class Insecta; order Lepidoptera; family Noctuidae; genus Agrotis; species Agrotis clavis. The sequence continues at coordinate 18,377,456 of OX940925.1, forward strand.
GAAGAGAGCAACACCAAGGAACACACATCCCTTGTTTTACTCCGTAGGAACTGGGCCTGACCTCTGATTGCCGTCCTTTCTGACTAAGACAGTAAAGGAACAGAGAGTGTACCTGTGCCTGCGCACACACTTGTGCACTGTAATATGTCCCGAAGAGGCTAATCTCTGAGCTCCGTTGAGTATGGCCGTCGTGACCGAAAGTCAACCAGGTCAGTCAAGACAGTCTATCAGGAGGACTATTATAGTTAGGTAAGATCCTATGGGTACTGGTATTATGGAAGAAATGGCGAGTAATACAGAAGAATTAATGTATTCGGCCAACGGCAAAAGACAAATAAATGATCAAAAAGTTTCTAAAACTATAGATGATCTAAATCTTATTAAAGATCGCTTTACCGATAGCTAAACGAAATAACTTCACACAATCAAGGCCCACGTTCTCAATGATGGTATCGGTGAAAAATCAACAAATAAAAAACTTAATTTCATATGTAACTTTAGTTCGGACGTATCTTGGGAGCTTCCATCATACGGTCCAACGGTTCTTGACAGCCAACCCGAATACAAACATACATTTACAGTTTGAAAAGTCATCAATCTTCGACGTCTTTCCTTATGAATTTAGCTTTAAGGTTGACAATTGTGAAGCAGTTGATGGAGACAAGTGTGGAAGTAAGGTGGTGGTGCTAGGGGTCAATGTTGCTAGTTAACTTTAGCATTTTGATAACTGAATGTTTCGCTACTGTTTGCTTTGATATCCGTATGTTATGCTTCGTTTGGTTATTGGTTGCCACTTGAATTGATTTGTAACTATTGGTAATTAAAGAGATCAGTGGTGGGCCAGTGATATCGACTCGACTCTCTGCGTAATTTATTTCATCGCCACTGCTCGCCTGATGCATCTCGCATGCTTTCAGTTTTGATGCGGCTACTTTTAGGAGTTGCAGAGGGATACTGTGGGATTAATGTAAAAATGTAATTATAGATAATAATGTTTGAGATTTGAAATCTTATGGATTCGTATTTCCCACTGTTCTTGACTCGAAAGGGTGACTGTACAGATTTTTAATAATTTTAAATATAAAAAATTAATTACTACTAACAATAGTTTGTAAGCTTGCTTTGTGCTAACAATAATGGATGCGAATCAGAAAATAAATGAAAGTAAATTTAATTTAACCTAACCCAAAAAAGATCTGCTAGACCACCATTGGATTAGAATATCTTTCTAAGCTATACAATTCTTCATACGCAATAATGTAAATATTTTGATTAATAAAAATGACTGCTTGACCCATAGACTAACAAGGTAATCTTCAATATGTAATAAACTATTGGATCTATCAATCATTGCCCGTGGCTCGTCATGTTAAAACAAGGTAGCACTGTGGGAGTCTGAGGTTTGTAAAGTTCGTGATTTGATTCTGAGTAGTTCTGCTGAGATATTTTTAAATCCGTACTCTAAATGGTAAAACGGGAGCTACTCGTAGCTACTCCGCTTTTCGTCTGTCCGTCTGACCGTCTGTCGCCAGGCTGTATTTCAAGAACCCTTGTTAGACAGTTGACGTTATCAGAGACGATGTATTTATGTTGCCGCTATAATGAAAATACGAAAAAATAAAATAAAATAAATATTTAAGTGGGCTTACAACAAATGTGATTTTTTTGCCGTTTTTATAGATGGAACTCTTTTTTTCTTTTCGACTTTGCTCTGTCTGAGGGACTATCAAACTTATGCTGACTAACGCGACCCAGACAGTCCCGCTACCCATGGTATGGAGTATGTAATTTAACCCTGTAGGTGCATGGAAACTTATCAGATGTGTTCTTCTAGGCAGAGCGGAAGCAAAGACAATAAAATGTAGTGGAAAGGACTTGACTGGCTGAAAATCCCAATAAGCAATCAGTACGTTTCAAGCGCTTTCGGAGTAACAAGTGTCACGTGTTTCACCAGCGTGTGATCATAAAATCTGTTTCAAAATAAACATCTCCATAAATTCATAACTTTAGTATTTTAGTAAAACAAAAAATTATAATGCCATAACACGTGTTAACATTTACCACACTAACATTTCCGCACTACATAAAAAACCTAAATTAGTATTTCTTGCAAATCCAGCTGCTTGCTACGATTTGTAGCAATAATGCTTATGAATTTGCTTAATTGGACCAAGAAGAAAGAAACATGAATTGCAATTTTGCTCATTGTAAGATAGATTTCAGAATCATCTAGACTAGGACAGACCACCCAAATTCACCTAATGGCATGGCTAACTGTTGCCTGCTTCTTGCAAATCATCGATTATCTAGCAAAAATCTAATCTATACATTGCTCATTAAAGAGCAAAATCCAAGTAACCTAGATCTGTTCGTTTTGTCTAATGAAAATTCTTGAAATCATTGCGATTTGTACTTTGTATGTAGAATTGTACAATGGCGGATATCAGTTTCATAAATTCAACATCAGTTTGTTTGTAGGGGTCAAATGTAAATAATGTATAACTTAAAATGTTTTCATTTTCCAACATAGTTTTGTTGGAAAATGAAAACATTATAAGTAAAAGTTAAAATTAATCAATTATTTTGCCTGATTTGTCGCATTCGAAATAGTGATGTGATGCTTAATATCCTACTATTATTTTCTGATGTAATGCGTAATACTCGAAAATTATTTTAATTTTATTGATTTATCGGAACATTTTGTGTCAGACCCTTGAAAATCGGTACGTTTCACGCAAATCGGGACACTGGCAACATGAAAAATAATTGGCAACATTGGAAAATAGGTGAAGGTCCTTGGTCGAAAAAAAACATACATAATAGGTATTTACGTGGTATTACAATATCTACAACGCATGCCAGTTACAGCAAGTTCGTCTCAAATAAAGTCTTCTTTACAAATTTTTCGTGTGCGGATGTGGCCACCCTCTAGTGTTAGAGTCAATTAAGCCGCCTCTGGGAACACCACAGGCCTCTGACATGGCTTTGGACTCATATATTTATCAAATTAAGTCCAGATTTCCTCACGATATTTTCTGTATTATGCTGAGGTTGATCTGTAGATGGGTGACCATCTGTCATAGCGAGTTTCCCACGTGCCTCGGAAAGCACGTAAAGCCGTTGGTCCCGGCTGTCATTTGTAGATCTTTGACAGACGTTAATCACAATCAGAAGCTCATAAGTCTGACAACCAGTTTTACAATGGGGTATCGTATTATCCAGTTCGGTACTGGGTTGTGGAGGTCCGACAGGCAGTCGCTCCATGTAAAATACTGATATCCAGCTGCATCTGGTTCGACTGGAAGCCGACCACAACATAGTTGGGAAAAGACTACGCAGATGATGATGAACGTAAGGAAAAGAAAAATAATGCTAAGAGCTTCTTAAATCTGTTTGTAGCAAAATGATCAAATAGCCGTGCTTTAGTAAGATAGTTCAATTACATTGCTTACCAAAAAAGGTACAAGGAGATGTGTAGAATAAATTAAATTACATGTTGACCTCTGCTACCGAACCGCGGGGGTCTGCAGTTGTAATTTTGTGTGGTCACACGATGAGCCATGAGTAATACGTACGTGGAATAAAAATCGTGTAGCTAATAATATTATTATTTTAGCAAGTGTATAGGTTAGTAATAGTATTTATTATTAGCTAATCATCGTCAGTTACATTATCAAAAAATATTTGTAACGCATATTTTCTTTCAAACCAATATTGAAGCAGATACGACTTTATAAATTTGCCAGTACGACAAAACCAAGTAGTTACAGTTTTAAACTCTTAATGACGGACAAATTTTTGCAATTTATTGATGCTGTAAACATGCCTAATTGCCTATTATAATAGCATTGCGATTACTGCTAAAGCTACCTTTTGTTCACGAGACAGCGACAGGAGACCGCGACACTTGTCGCGCTCTCTTCTGCATAGGCGGCGGGCGGTTCGCGCCGCGACAGGGAGACCGAGGCAGGAAACCGCGACACTTGTCATTGCCTAATGTTAAGTAGTGTCTCGGTCTCCTGTCTCGGTCTCCTGTCGCGGTCTCTTGTCTCGGTCTCCTGTCTCGTTCTCCTGTCGCGGTCTCTTGTCTCGGTCTCTTGTCTCGGTCTCCTGTCACGTCACTCATGTCTCGCGCGCGAACGCCACGTTTACTGTTGCTTTTCTGTTCATTTTGTAGGAAAGTTTCTCTTCTTCCATATCCTTTAAAATCAGCTGTCAATCATGAGGTGTCGATTGATCACTTCTGCATAGGCGGCGGGCGGTTCGCGCCGCGACAGGGAGACCGAGGCAGGAGACCGCGACACTTGTCATTGCCTAATGTTAAGTAGTGTCGCGGTCTCCTGTCTCGGTCTCTTGTCTCGGTCTCCTGTCGCGGTCTCTTGTCTCGGTCTCTTGTCTCGGTCTCCTGTCACGTCACTCCTGTCTCGCGCGCGAACGCCACGTTTACTGTTGCTTTTCTGTTCATTTTGTAGGAAAGTTTCTCTTCTTCCATATCCTTTAAAATCAGCTGTCAATCATGAGGTGTCGATTGATCACTTCTGCATAGGCGGCGGGCGGTTCGCGCCGCGACAGGGAGACCGAGGCAGGAGACCGCGACACTTGTCATTGCCTAATGTTAAGTAGTGTCGCGGTCTCCTGTCTCAGTCTCTTGTCTCGGTCTCCTGTCGCGGTCTCTTGTCTCGGTCTCTTGTCTCGGTCTTCTGTCGCGGTCTCTTGTCTCGGTCTCCTGTCGCGGTCTCTTGTCTCGGTCTCCTGTCATGTCTGTCACCTCACTCCTGTCTCGCGCGCGAACGCCACGTTTACTGTTGCTTTTCTGTTTATTTTCTAGGAAAGTTTCTCTTCTTCCATATCCTTTAAAATCAGCTGTCAATCATGAGGTGTCGATTGATCACTCTCACGTAACGAATGCACGCTGACCTCCTCCCCTGCCTTATCAATATGGAACCAATAAATATTTCTTGATAAATTATGAGAAAATAAAAATTAAAACCGGTAGCAAAGTTTCACTTTTGATAGGTTTATTTTAGACGGAATATCACGCATCTTGAAGATTTTGAGTAAGTACCATGCATTTCGACAGAGATATTTTTTTGAGAAATGGGTAGTACCTATAGAAATAATAGGAAGACTATCTGAAACTATAATAAGCATCATCATCTACCTAGCCTTTTCCTAACTATATTGGGGACGACTTCCAATTGAATCAGATGCAGCTGAATATCAGTATTTTACATGGAGCGACTGCCTATCAGATCTCCATAACCCAATGACTGGGTAATACGATGGTAAGACTGGTTGTCAGACTTTAGAGCCTTTGACTTATAGTAACGACTGTCCTTACGTGCTTTCCGAGGCACGGAGAAACTCGTTATGACATAATTATGGTCACCTATCCACAGACCAACTCGGCAGCGGCTTCGGCATCGGGCTGTGCTGCTGCAATTATTTAGCCACGAGCTCTTCGAAGTGCCAATAATATTATCACTGCAATAGGTTATAACTACTTTATAATAATTATTATATTATTTATGGTTTATAAAATAGATATCCCACCAAAAACATTTCATGTAAAATGTTGCCAAGATGAACACATAATTGCCATGTGAAAAAGATATCAGATCTCATGTAGAGGCAAGCTTCTGAATCTACACGGCCTAACCCTACCGACCCTAACTTCACAAATTCTACATATCAGGTATTCTGAGATGTCAGTAAAAGATTAGTAAGAGATAACTCTTACTAATCTCTCTCTCATTTTAAAGAGAGTAAAGTCCCGTTACTAAAAACTTACGAAAGAATTAAAAAGCTCAATCTGAAGTGGTTAGCATGTTAATTTTTTACCGCCTAAACCTTAAAAATGTAAAACTTCAATCAGGTATCTGCCGTAAAGAAATACTTAAAATTTACCAATTACTTGAGTAAAGAGCTCAAAATTAAACTCAAACTATTCTTAGAAAGATACTTTTAGATTTTTCAAACAACTTAACGTTTTATAAACAACAAACAACTAATAGAACCCGAAAACGGATTATCATAATGACATTTCTTTGTTGGTAAGTTTTTGACAAAGTTTTCATTCACCGCAGCTGAACAAAACCACCCTTTATGAGATCACAATAAAGACCAAAAGACCAGCAGAATAGTTAGTTACGTATAGTTAGAAAGGAAGAGTTTTTCAAAGAGATATAGAGGCAAAAATTAACTTTTGGCATGCTTTGGCCAATAAATTTTGACAAAGGCGAGTTAATAAAGCATGGTTTCTAAGCTACTGGGCGGTCGATCACAAAAAAATGTTATGATGTTATATTGACAATGGCCAGAAATAAAGGGAAGACTCCTGTCAAGTGATTTGACAATGGATGAAAATAAAAGTTGAGCAAAAAATATTTCGAAAAGCCTATTTTGATTTTGGTAAAACTGTAGTAAAGGTGAAAATACACGGTTCAACCAAATTGAATCACTTTGGTTGAATGGAGCAGAAATGAAAGGGTTGCTGTTATACGCTATCTGGAAAATGAACCGTTCAACACATATTCTTCGAAAGATATCGTCGAATGAGGTCGTACGTTTAGGAGTTGCAATTATATGTTGATCATTTAATTAAAGAATTATCGAAAAGGAAGATAAGGAAACGCCGTCGTTGGTGGGTGCGATCATGGGTATTAAGAAGGCAAGCTTTAGGAGCGTCAAACCGTCTATTGAGAGAACTGGCAGGAGAGGATCCAGATGCATACTTCAATCATCTTCGCATGAATGAAGCAAAATTTGATGAACTTCTTACAATGGTAACACCGTTAATTCAGAGAGAAAATACCATGATGAGGGATGCTTTGCCCGCAAGAGTGAAATTGCAAATCATTCTCAGACATTTTGCTACTGGGGATTGTTTTGGATCATTGGAAGCGTTATACAGGATGCGGCGCGCACGACTGACTGTAAAAGTGAATCGTTCAATTCTTGTGTTTACACATTCATTTCTCATTCATCCGCGTTGAAGATTGAACGCTAAAAGTGAAAATATTGAGCATGTTCAATTCTTTCAATGCCGTTGAACGACAACATTCAATGACATTGAATGATTCACTTAAGTTTACATGGATCAATTTGGTTGCTTCATCCAAATTGAAAAACAAAAGTGAACCGTGTAATTTCGCCTTAAGTTATGTGACTTACAATAAAATTGAGCTATTTCCTGTATCTATCTTAATTTCGGTCTAATTTTAAGATAAAACCTAGTTTAATGTCTTTGATAAAACCTAGGTTTTTTTCAAAGTTTAATGTCTTTGGTTTTTTTATTAGTATTGGTTACAGCTATTTTTTTTATCTGAGGGTTACAGTGTAAAGGCGATGATATGAGCGGGCAGCATTATTGCCGTTCGAATATAACCACATAAAGACTAGCTTGTCATCATCATCACCATCATCATCATCTTCCTGCCCTTATCCCATTTTACTTAAGGTCGTCGCAACACGTTTTTTTCTTCCATTCTCCCCTATCAGACGTCACAGTATCATTTACTCCTTTTTCTTTCATATCATTCCTTAGACAATCCATCCATCTAGCTTGTACAATGAGATATTTCAGTAATTCATGTATCAACTTTGCCTTTATTACTTTGCCTCTAGCTCTAGGTACTACATTCAAAAATCATAACACAGTCAATTAGCAGATGATTTAATTAATAGTTTTCTTCTTAATTTGCAGATAAACGTAGATTTTCCGTTTACCTTGAGCTTTACAGATTGACTTCACTTTAGATTCTAAAGTGTGCTATCTCATGTTTGTTCTAACATGACAATTAAACCGCTGTCAGCCAGGCGATTGGTCAAGTGGGTCGGCTATGCTCGGGTGAGTTCGGCGCCGCTCGGGTGAGGTCGACACTGGCGCCCGCGCAGCACGCCCCACGCAAACGTCTCTATTTGCTGGGGATGTTCAACTATTTGTTAATAACTTAAAACTTGATAAAATAAGGCAAACACCCTACTTTATTTTTCTTTTCCTTTCATAATTATCTTGCATCAATCCATCTATTATTGGGAGAAAATCCCAGTACCTGAATTTGTTAAGATAAATAAATTAGCCACTGGGATTTTATTCCACTTACTTTTTTAAAACATTAAAACAATGTAACTGGATAATTCGCAGATTATTATTGTCATTCACATTTTCATCGCCAATTCTTTTTCTTTTTCCTACCAGCAAGTTAGAACTTTGTTGGCCCTAAGTTTCAACAAATGCATGGCATCGTCAACAGCGTGAACGTAGAGAATACTCTATGGAACTCAAACTCAAGCTTAGCTCAGTTATACATCTAAGGTAAGTCTTTTGAGTCTAAATTCGCTCTATACATATTTGCCATAGTCTGCATCTCATATTGTAGCAATCCAGACGTTTTAGAACTCTTCATGGTTTTACACATGAAACCCCGTGATTGAATTGTGTCTCCTATAATTTCACACAATTTCCTATTCAACAAATCACACAACACTTCCCATCTTATTCTCAGTACCGGTACCAAAATTTCAACCAGCATTAAAAGAAAAAATAATAAACTAGTGACGTGCCATGAACCGCCGAAACATTTGGGTTGATTCGATTGCGCGATAACGATTAATATTGTATTTCAGAGGACCCGCCGCTCTGACACCTTGGCTCATCGTTCGATCCATCATTATGAGGTGGTTACTCAAAGTTTCTTGTATGGTGATTAAAAGTCGGATGCTTTCGACCTCGGTTATATATTTTTTAGGGTCGGGAATCAGGGTAAAACATTTCGTTTCAATAAACACTTGTATTTAGTTGATGGCGCCCGTGGTATTTCCGATTCAGCAACTATTTCCAGAGCAACTATCTTAAAAGCAGCTATTTATTCCCGATTGAGCACCTATAAAATTTTGACGATCTGCTCAATCGGGAACGGAAATATAATTAAAATCTGCTCTCATTAGAGCAACTACGACGATAGTGATGCTGATGTTATAACAGTGTCACCATTGAGCCTTTCGTCCTTCCTGGATTATTCCTTTCAGAATGAAAGCGTCTGATGAAGCACCCTTGATCCGAAAATAGAGACAAGTTTTTAGTCTCTTTGTTCTCCAGCATTTATCGTTTACTATCGATTGTCCTACATAATTATTTCTTGCACCCAAAATATCCAAGACTTCACCGTTATTGTCTTCTTGGCAATCAAACTACCATTCATTCGCTTTTCTTTCATATTTCTTTCCATTTTTCTTCTTCTCGCTTTTGGTCTTTTTTACTGCGTTTCCTAGTTTTACATGCTTATTTTCAATGTCTTTGTTAACTTTTTCAAAGTTCATCGAAAGTTTGAGCTCCACTGTGTTAGCGGGCGGTCTCGTGACAGAGTCGTTGCGACTAATTAACGATACACGACGATTATTCCGAATAATTAGGCCTCACACACACATGCATACCCACGCGTACCGACCACACAGTATCAATGACATTTTGGAAGTTTTAGCTAGAACCAGAAAGAGCCTTATTCATCACCAATATTTGCTAGAAAAAGTGTTGGCAGACCAACAAACAGATGGGTGGATGACTTGTCTATAAATATTCTTGGGTAATACCAGGATAAGACTGGCACAGGTCAGCGGTCTATGGCCGAAAAGAGAGGTGATCTATACTCAGCAGAGAACAAGGCTTCCAATTATAATGATGCGTAGCAAATAAGTTATTCTGATTCCAAGGAAAACTAAGGCCAAGGCTAAGATATAAAGTAACTAAAGACGTGCTTTGATAGACTGTATTTCTCAAGTACAGTATGTGCGATGGTAACACAAATATCGCTTAGCCAAAGTACTTTTTAGTAATGTTTTAAGATATCGGATAGTCTACAATCGCCTTTGGAGTCCATTGAAATGATTTCTTTTTTCTGGCATTTTGAACAGTTCGTAATAGACAGCTTTTAAATATTGTCAATTACTAAAAGTATTTAAATAATAATTCCATCAAAAAATTTCAACGAGAAAAGGTTACGGGACGATTTTTGGCGTCTCACGTCTTATCTCGATCATCTTTCACTTTTTGTCGTTCCATACCTTAACGCTACAATCAAAATCAAATCATACTGTTTGAGATATAGAGTTGTTATTTGCTTTTGGTTGGAAAATCAAAGTCGATCCAAAATAGTGATCGGTCGACATTTTGACAATTCGGTGCTCTAAGAAAGTGTCAGCTGTTTTGAGGACCACCAGGCGACGTCGCGCGCCAAAATGATGGGTAACAAGATAGCGATAGTTTAAATTACAATTAGTGAGAAAATATTTTGAATGATCAGTGGACGTTTTGTGAGAATTTTAAAAAAGAAATATGGACGTTTGGAATGTGTCTGTTTAGGACGTTGAAGGTCTTCTAATGTTGACTATTGGTTTGGAATATAGGGACGAAAGTGTGCCTTTTTTATACAGCTATAGATTTCTTTATTAAAATACACACAAATCTACCTACATGTTTGAATCTTAAATCTTGCACAGGTACGAAAACCTTTGGCCAATACCGATTATAATATGTCGGTATCATAACAGAAGCCTTCCATACAATACTGATATTGTAACCAACTGATCAATGAACTTAAATACCTAAATAATTTCAGTACAAACAACTCCTACATAATAAAAACTAACTAACAAAGAGGCAAAGACGCCGCCGCGTAAGGCCGGTATAAAAAAATATATAATCCTCCCCAAGTATCAAATAATAAACTTGGTAGCAAGTGAATTTTGGAGATCGGGTTGCGTTCCTTGGCTCAAAGAGAAAAAAAAGTAAACTTTTGTTTTTTTTGAAGGTTCGTGTGTTCGAAATTCAAACATGACGTGTAACGTCAGCGGTCGACGAAAGAGGTCGGACGTTTTTACTTTCATCTAAAAATTCGGTTTATTTTATTTTATACGTGTTAAGTGTTTCGATACATAATTTATGAGTTTTTTTTTTTTATTTTGTTAATTGGGTTGGTTGTTATGCAATGGAAAAAATATAAACGACAGTACCAACCATAGGTACCAACTATACTATAACTTTTGTTATAAACCGACTTAATTTTTTTTTTTCATGACTGCTCTTGAGACCTAGAATTTAAAGGACCTAGAATACACCCATAAATAACTCTTTCTTTACATTTCAAGGAAAAAAATAAAACTACCGTCACTAATTGAGAATACAATTAGTGACGGTAGTTTTATTTTATTTAATGTTGTAATTATTATGTCGGTACATTATTTAAGACTTAATACATCTCCTATGGATACAAGTGACTTCTGAAGATATCGTCGTGTAATCAAAAGCCTAAGAGAAAATAAAATAAACTACACCTTTTTTTCTAAATAGCTTTTATATAAAGTGAGCGTTTTCAGGAATTCCGTTTCTCATTGACGTAATACAACAATCGGATTAACGAAAATCATAAATTGCTTCCACTTAATTATGCATTCATCGCGTCCGATGCACGAAACGAAATGCCCCACAACAGGTTATCGAGATAACAGACGATTAAAAATTATAAATCCAATATATTCGAACGGTACATACACGATATACGACCTTTGCGCTTTGGTATTAAAAATTAAAATGTAACATTACTGGCCGTTAGATTGAGATGGAGATAATGAAATAAAAATAAAAGGCGGGCTGTTTGAATATGGAACGTCACGTCAAGGGAAACGTCAAATTGTGACAGTTTCCGCGCGGGCGAGCGACGGCGAGGTTCTCTGCTCGGTGATGCAGTGCGTTGCTCCCGTCTTCGTGGAAGTATCATCGGTATTTGTTGGCGAATTAAATGTGGTTTATACGGCCAATTAAAGACAATTACACGCATTTCTCAGTATTTGGGTTGGCTGTCAACGATTATTTGATTGAATAAATATTAGCTTTATTGTATTAAGAGGTTCCAGAGATCAAAGTATAGAACAAAATAAAACAGACTGTCATCTGAATCATCATAGCCATTCCAAAAAAATCTTAGAGGCAACCAAAGGAAGAAACGACGAAGTTGAGTTGAATTCTGTTGTGTTATGATGCCATTATAAATCATTACCGACACTGAAAATTGAAATGAACTGAAAATCAACAGGGGTGGGGGACCCCAATTTTGATGATCAGTCAGTGAGTCAGTGTCAAAAATGCAAAACTGCTTTCGCTTAGCTTCGGATCCAAATGATCTACAGAATTGGATTCAAGTTTACTAAATGACAAAAATTTCAGCCTTCTAGACCCATCCAGAGGTTCTCAAATAGGTGCCTGAAAATGCGGCAAAATGGTTCCAGAGAAAGATGGTAGCAGTGTTGCTACGCGCTCGACTTTTCGAAGGCACTTCCTACCATGCCATGGCCCCAGATAAACAAGTCTACAAAATTCAGAGCTACCGGATTTAACGCAAGCACTGATATTTCAAGTTACTGAACTATAGAACACGCTTGATGACATTACGTACCAAAAAATAAAAATAAAGGACTTCCTCAGACTTCCTTACACCATAAGGCCCTTCTAAATATACACATTCCAAATCTGTCAGTACGTCATACACCACCATGGTTCTCATAACGCCCTTCACAAACCCTTTGGACCATAAATAATTATTTTGATAACATAATTCGTGTTTTCCGCTATTTGTCGTGTTGTCCTGCGATGGCTGTCTCATGTCCTCAACTAATGGAGCGTCCAAGCGATTGTTAATCGGTAATAATCGACGGTATAACAACTCGATTGTTGAGCTAAGGAATTTGCCGTATGTCGCCATTTTGGCGCAACTGTTCGAGGCTATTTAGTTAAGGTTGCTAGCTTAAAAGAGCAGATAATATAAAGCTTGCATCTAAATCGTAACTATAATATCTAGGTATGTGGACGGTGAGTAGTTGGTGACTCGCCGTCTGATCATGGACCATGCCCGGGTCGGAGGTACGTCTTGTTCCACGCGCGCCTCAAAGAGCTTTCACCAATCTGACGGGGCCGTCCTTAAAAAGGCCAAAGCCTGCCGGGGTCGCGGGACTGTCTCATCAGGTAGCCGGGACCCTGGAAAGTAAAGGGCCATTGAAGGATCACCGTGGATTTTAGTCATTACAAATCTGACAGTATCTTCCGTCCTGCATTGGGTAGGATTCCTCCTAAGAACAAAATAATATGATCATTATCATATCATTTGATGATTATACCACTATATAAAAAAGACCTACATAAAATATTCAAATGCGAAAGTGAATATGTCCTTTCATCTTGTAAAAGTACTGTTCCCGAGTAAAAAAACAGTTTCTTCTGATAGTAGATTAAGCCGCGTCTCGTCAAATTGTCAAATTCTAAATTAACGCAAGCGAATCCGTGGACAAAAGCTAGTACCTAGATCGACATACGAGTTCAAATTCCATGTTAGATTTCAAGTTTGGCAAATTTCCAATCAGGCCAGGCGTGAGATGAGTGCATAAAGTGGTTTTAGGGCTTATTTTATATGGAAACTAATATTAATAGTTACAAATAAAACATTAAGTTTGATACCATCATATGAGTAAAAGACGATCAGAATGGTGTGCCCACAAAACAGTAAAGGAAAACATCATGAGAAAACGTCATATCCTAGTACAAAAAATTCGGAGAAACGTATACCAACATGCGCCACGTGATGCATTTCCAGCCAACTTCCTCTCACAGAGCGGAGGCGTGAGTCCGAGCTGTGGGAAAATCACGGGCTAATTGTACTATGAATTACACTAGCGAGCTAAAGTATGGAAACACTTAGAATTGATTCAGGATAGCTCTTTAACCAATGGCGTGATTTGAATGAATTTAGTATCGATTTTAAGTTAACAGTTAAACCTTTAAAATGCTACAATTTTATTGTTCTTAACTAGTTATTAAGTATTTAAGATCGCACGGAATCGGAGTAAATGATTTCATACTTTTGCACGCGAATGTAGTTACTTATCTCCTCGTGTTCAAGAACGAAAGATTCTTCATAAATACTAGTTATACCAAGTTAAATTCAAGCGGAAATCAAAACAGCTGTCACACCTCAGACTCTTCTAATCAAAGCTTCTCATTCCCAAAGGGTTGAACGGCACATAACAAAGAGATTGTTATATAAAACACAATATAATCGGAGGCTTGGAAGTTTGTTGTGAGCCTAAAGAGAAACAGTCGGCCTTCCCACCGACTTCTGTTTAAATTGAAAATATGGAATAACTTTGTAAACATCTAAGACGTTTGTACGTCGAACGAACTGACTTGATCCTTTAGAATTTTGGGATGAAACAAGATATACATTGCGTGTGTAATATAGATAGGTGATGAGGTAACTGAGTGTTGTAGTGCTGTACCCTTATCACGAGTTTTCACTATTTTACTTTACAGCGTCTTTCCAGTATTTACAGCGTTTCTTGCATGGAAAAATGGAACATCGCCTCTGGTGTACGAAGGAACTAATTTTTTCCTTGAAAGTCGATTTGAAAATGTCAAAGTTCCAGTTTACTTTATGTCAGAATAACTAAAAACTCATGATAAGGCTTCTGGTTATATAAAATGTGAACTAAACTATACTAGCGAGCAAAATTATGGAATCACAAAAGTAAGTAAGATACGATTCGAAAAATGAGTAATATTAATTTCTTAAAAGTTTTCCACATCAAATGATGGTAGGTCTTGGTTATTGGAAGAACAAGTTAGCCAACATATTTTTTTCAACTATACCTACTATAATTGGTGTTTATTACTAGGTACTTCCTCCATTAGTATAAACAAAACTGTCTTGGCATACGCGATTAGAAACTGACCATAATCACCAATATGCTTTTCATGAGCCGACGTATCTGCCTAACTATTGAAATAATCGTGAGTGTCAAAGGCAGTACTTAGACATGTTCTTAAATTAACTCTACAAGATTCTCATGACATAATTAGCCATTTTATAATATAAAGAACCTTTTGCCCAACAAAAACGTGCAAGTATCAAGACTCATATATCGTAAACTTCAACAGGAGCCCAATGCGGTGATGCGTGCTAACAAAATTACGGCGGTTGGTTAAGTGAACTATGAAAATAGGATTTCTTTAGCTCGCCCCCCTCTCCACCCCCGCAGCATGCTACCTCAGGTGGCGGGGTGGGATTAGAAGATTATCAACAATTGATATGCCCGACAAGGATATTCATAATTATATTTTTTGGAATAACATTGATTGTATCGGCTACTATATTTTTCTTTTTAGGCATGATGGTGCCAGTGTAAAGGTTCATTTGAACTGTCGGGGGCCAAACTGCAGACGTGGTGGCTCTGATCACCGGAATCTGGGAGAACATCACCATCATTTTTACCTTTATACCAATTTCTTTGGAGTCTACACTTGGTACTGCAAGTCTTAGGCCCGTATTACAGAACGAAACTCAAGCACTGATCTCTATTTAAATCTAGATCCAACCAATCAAATGCCTTGAATCTAGTTTTAAGTAATACTTGAGTATTGAGTGAGGTTCTGTAATACGGGCCTTAGTCTTTAATAATTTTCTATTACTCGTGATTTTTACAATAATTTTTGTTTTCCCGCCATATCATGCTCACACTATCCATCCATATCTCAATCCATTAATGTCCTTATCTCTTTATTTATTTTTACACTACACAAAAATAAAAATATTTAATAATAATATAAAAAAGACAGTCCTCAAGCATCGGGAAGAGGGTCCAGGCTGCCGGTGTTCAGGGCTCCCGAGAGAGGAACCTCCTAACAATCGCCGTGTCCAGAAGTAATGCCTTCTGAAACAAGGCGCTTCTGATCCAGCTGCCAAGCGAAAGCCTCCTCAGATGTGGTTCAACCTCTTGGAAATTAAGCAAATCATAAATAGGTAAACGAGGAATAATCTTCTTTAAACTTAAAATTCTACGTTGGACAAGTTACGCAGTAGTCAGAGAAAATGCCGCAGCTTTTGATATAGCTATCAATAGCAGACAATGAAGTTAAAACATACGTCGGCGTTACTTTGTGTCGGCGCGTTTAGCGGCGCGCCTCTGTGGCGATTAGCTGCGTTTGCGCAACAAAACTGAACGATTTTCTGTTAATCTCGCCGCCATTGTTGCGAACAAACAAGTGTTTGGTTTGTAAACAACGTTTTTTGGTTTTGTGTTGGAGAAAAAATCCTGTGTTATTTAGATACATTAGTATGGGAATGGATCGATCGGTATAAAATGATTTGGAGATTAATGAAACTTTAAGCTTGGCTGCGTAGCTATTGAGGCGGAAACACAACTGAAAAATGGTTGAAGACGTTCCTCTGCAATTAAATATTTTATTTCACATAGGCTTCGGGGAACAGTGTATAAAACGGGGGGGTCGCGAGGTATAATGGGGACATACACTCTTTAGGCATACTTACCACAACACTGACGTAGCGCAAGCGCCATCAGGACGTCATTTGCAAACGGCCACTACCAAATGGCGTCCAGTACCTCTACCATGAGTTAGTACAGTAAAATTGGGTGACGTAACTAATCTCGTTACGTAAAATCCGTTTCCACAATAGTAAACGTTAAATCGGTACCATGGGTTTCACTTTGGTTTTACGTTTACTGTCACGTAAAAACCACACTGACTACAGTAAACGCTAACTTCAGTGTAGTTAGATGAATGAAATACGACAAAATGAAAAAGGTTATTTTTCTATTGTTTAGTGCAAGAAAACACGTATTCTAAATTTGGCCGCCAAACTTTACTGCCGGACAAACGTCACCGGTTGTTTGAAAAGGGAAATTGTAAATAATTTAGAATTTCTTCAATAATTACGTAAGTTGAAAAGTGACTTTTTTGTTTATGGTTATTTTTCAATTAAATTACTTAAAAGGGGTGTGTTTCATTATAAAAGTGATTGCACAAGTTGTTTCATGTAAATCGGATCAGTAGTTTTTAAGTTATTGTACTTTTTGTATAATCAAACTTTTGTTCCTGTGTAATTTTTGTAGTTTATGTTCTAGGAATTTTTTGTATTTAGACATAGGTACATTTTGTTTATTTTATATAAAAATAGACTTAATAAGGAATCTAGAAAGGTACAATACATAGTTATAAGGTTTAAATTAATAATAAAATAAAGGCTATGAAGGCCTCGGTCTTAGTAAAAATCACAAGGAAAAACGGGCTCAAAATACGTGTGCCTCTTTAAGGCAAGGACGGGCGGTATAAAAGGCGGTACGACCGCCGGGATTGCGTTCCCACCCCGATCACTATGTACGGCAAGCCTATTCCTTGGAAGAAGCAAGCCAAGTACCTAGGTGTGACCCTCGACAGTCACCTCTCCTTCCGAGACCACATCAAAGCAGCTCGTAATCGGGCTGCTTTTGCTATGGGTAGGCTCCACTTCATGCTCATTCCGAAAAGTCCCCTGTCCCGCAAGTGCAAAATGCGCTTATTCACGGCGGTAATCCGCCCCATCATGACTTACGCGTGTGCCATCTTTGCGCATTCCAATCCCCGCCACCTCTATAAAATGCAGGTCCTCCAAAACCGGTTTCTTAGGAAAATCACGGGAGCCCCGTACTATGTCCGTAACGATACCCTTCACCTCGACCTTAGGATCCCCACCATCGCTCAGTTCATGAAGCGCATTGCCACGCGCTTCTTTGAAACTGCAGTTAGGCACCCCAATCCGCTAATCGCATCGTCCGCTCGATACGATCCATCGCGTATTAGTTCCGTTCGCCGACCAAGGCATACCCTCATCACCCCCGACGACCCCATCACCCTCCTCCAGGAGAGCCGTAGGGAAACCAGTACGCTGCGCAAACACAGACACAGATCGACTCCGTCATTCCGCCCTCGCCGCCGAGGCCGCCCGTCGCGACGCCCAAGTCAATGCCCCCCCCGACCCTTGCAAGAGCCAGCCCGCGATGCTGAGCCTGTAGTTTTAAATTAGCCCCTAAATAATGAAATATTTAGTTATCCAGCCTGTCCCTTGCTGTCCTCTGTCAGTGACGCCCTAAGCCGAGGTCCGTACCCCACAGGGGGTGCCCTTAGCGTGTGGTCACTTAGTTTTTAACTTAGTTTGTAAGCCCCTGGCTGGAGGCCTTAGAGTCATCTATGGCAACCACAGGAAAGTCCGGTTAAGCAGCACACAACCTCTTATAGGTTGACCTGCGAGATGCCCGTATCCAAAAAAAAAAAAAAAACGGGATTGCGTTCAGTCGCAGCCGAACCACCGAAGAAGAAACATCACTAAAAGAAGACCGAAGCCTTCAAAGTGAACTCTTCAAATTGGTGTTTTTTATTATTTCCGTTGTCCGTGGTCCCCCTATTGTATTTCCGTAATCTTCCAAAAACGTACGCATTCAGGGGTGCGTGGGTGCATGCGTCACCAGCGAAGGCAAGGCACGTGTGCACAACAATAAGTCCTGTAGTGGACGCGCTGTCGGAATACCGGTCCGTCCATTACAACTTGCTTTCGCATAGGCGGATCGTGTCCTCTATAAAATCTGTTTTCATCTGCCGCTTGGCCTTCGGCAAACATCCTCCAAGTGAAATATTGTCGCTCAGACATTTTTTATAAACGAAAAACAATCAAAAAATACTTCTCACAATAAAAATATCGGTGAGAGAAGTAACCACAGTAGTTACAGTAATTTACTGTGACAACCACGTGACATCGGTCAAATCAGTGACTCATGGTACTAGTACCTCTACCATGAGTTTTTTTTTACGTTTACGTTACAGTAAACGTAAAACAATTTGTATGAGAATCTGTACAGCGCCTCTATTGGGTAGTAGCGGAACTAAAATCCGTACCATGAGTTGAAGGCTAAAATTTACTTTACCACATTCGTTTCAGTTTACGTAGAGAGTGTAGTTTACGTAGCGTTTTGCATACAAATCGGTACCATGAGTCACTGATTTGACCGATGTCACGTGGTTGTCACAGTAA